>CM053157.1:85217979-86417979 GCA_028571685.1 Heterohyrax brucei | reverse complement strand
CCCCTCCCTCAGAACTCTGGAAGACAGCTACCTGGCCAACAGACTGGGGATGGAGATCCGTATCCATGCTCATACCAAAGACAATCAAATGGAATGTAGAAATCATCAAGTGTATCATTAATATCACACAATAGCAAATTTTGCTGAAAATAAAACTACAGCAATACATCAACATGGAATTTCCAGACATTCGGGGCTGATAGAAGAGGCTGTGGAATGAAGAATGTCATGGTGGCCATCAGGTGGATCTTGGCTGAAAACAGAGAACACCACAAAGACGCTCACCTGCGTGTTACTATGTGAAGGCAACTGATTGTATGGATCCTAAGAAATTATGGATAACATTACAAAGAAAAGTTAGCTCCAAAACTTACATTCATAAAGAACCTGTATGCAAATCAGGAACAGTAATCCCAGCTGAACAAGGACACACCGCATGCTTCACAACCAAAACAGGTGTGGCATATGTAGCCTTTTGCCGAACTCCATCTGTGTGATGTATCAGTAATGTGAAAATCTGAAATACATGAAGACGGCAGCGTCAGGACGGGAGACTCATTAACAACTTGTGATATGTAGATGACACATCCTTGCTTACCAAAAATGAAAACTTGAAGTGCTAGTTTTTGAAGGTCAACAACTAAAGCCTTCAGTACGGGTTACACCTGAAGATGAAGAAAAGGAAAATCCTGACAAGTGGACCAATGTACAGCATCATGATAAATGAAGATAAAATTGATGTTGTCGGTTATTTCATTCTACTTCGATTAGGCTTTGTGAAAGAAGCATAGAAATCAGACAAGGGGAAAATCTGCTGCAAAAAACTTTTTTTTTTTTAATTTAGATTGAATGAAAATGTACATTGCACATTGCATTATAAATCTGCATGCTCACCTATATGCAGCTCCCACTGCTCTCCCTGCCTGGTGACAGCACACTCTTCCTCTCTGCTCCACACATGTCTTCTCCTGCCAGCAATTTCCTATCCCCTCCTCTCCACCCACTCCCCTTCCTCAAGTAAGAGGTCAGCAGGACAACATCCTATAGAGGCCTAGACCCATAAAGTCCACACATGATATGGTCACTCTGTGTTGCCAAGTCCAATCCATTCCTGTCCGAGAGTTGACCTCCATTATGATTTATAGACAGGGGCAACATCAGGGCCAGGGGCCAGGCTCCCAGGGGACCCCGAGACCCCTGGACCATCAGTTGTGGTCTTTTAGTGGAGATCTCAGGATGCACCCCTTTTATTCTTGTGTTGCCAGTGAGACTCAACTTTGTGAGCTCCATCACGGCTATCACTGCTGGTGGCTGGGTACCATCCAGTTCTTCTGGTCACAAGTCGATGTAGTCACCCAATCACGTGGGTCTCTGTCTTCTGAGTTCTCTTTCCCCCATGTCATTTTGGTCCTTGGTGATTATCAATTCGTGCTAAGTTGGGACCATTTGCTGTACCCTCAGATGGCAGCTTGGCAGCTTTTAAGACCCCAGACACCACTCACAAATGCGGGGTGCAGAGGGTTCTCTTAGCAAAGTGCTAGTTGTGCCAATTGGCCTTGATTTCCCCTGAGAGCATGGTTCCTGGTCCCCCACCCCAGCTACTTTGTCCTTGTAATACTGGATTAAGATGAGAGGAGTAATCATGTTATATTGAAGTCAGTTAATATTGATCTTTTTTCTAATGTGTGCTGTCCCAGATTTCACCCAAGTTTCTATAAACTATCTAATCTAAACCCTCCCTCCCCCTTGCCCTCCATTCCTCCCCACTCTTGCAGCCATCAAAGAGTCTCTTCTTCTATGCCTGAGTCTGTTTTTAAGTTCGTATCGTAGGGTCTCATATAATATTTGTCCTTTTGTTGCTGACTATTTTCGCTCAACACAACATCCTCCAATTGAAACCAGTTTATGTTTCCTAAACTCATCGGTGCTCTTTATCATTGCATAGTTCCACTGAGTATATACACCATAGCTGACCTAGTCATTCCTCTGTTCTGGGGCATCTAGGCTGATTCCATCTTTTTGCTATTGGGGATTGTGCTGCAATAAACATTTGTGTGCATGTATCAGTTGGTGTCATTGGCCTTAATTCTGTAGGACATTCCGAGGAGTGGAAATTACTGGGTCAAATGGTATATCTAGATCCAGCTTTTTAAGGAAGCTCCCGATTGCTTTCCAGAGAGGTTGCACCATTTTGCAATCCCACCAACAGTGTAGGAGAGTTCCAATTTCTCCACAGCCTCTCCAGC
The DNA here is from genome assembly GCA_028571685.1 of Heterohyrax brucei. Taxonomy (NCBI): domain Eukaryota; kingdom Metazoa; phylum Chordata; class Mammalia; order Hyracoidea; family Procaviidae; genus Heterohyrax; species Heterohyrax brucei. The sequence continues at coordinate 86,415,733 of CM053157.1, read as the reverse complement.
ATTTGTTGTTTTGCTTTTTTTGTATCATGGTCAACCTTGTTGGGGTGAGATGGTATCTCATTGTCATTTTGATTTGAATTTCTTTAACAGCCAATGATTGTGAGCATGTCCGCATGTGTTTTTGGGCAGCCTGGATTTCCTCTTTAGAGAAGTGTCTGTCAGTCTCCTTTGCTCAGTGCGTAATTGGATGATTTATCTTCTTCTTATTGATATTTTGTAGTACCTTATAGATTATGGAGATCAGGTATCAGTCTGACATACAGTTGCCAAATATTTTTTCCCATTCTGTAGGCGGCCTTTTAATTCTATTAATAAAGTCTTTGGATGAGCAAAAGTGTTTGATTCTTAATAGTTCCCATTTATCTATTTTCTGTTGATTGTGGTTTGACAGATTTTGAAGTCTATGTTGTGTATTAAAACTTCCATTGTTGCTCCTACTTTTTCTTGGATGAGTTTTATCATTTTAGGTTTGATATTTAGGACTTTTATCCAGTTTGAGTTGGTTTTTCTATAAGGTGTAAGATATGGGTCTTGTTTCAATTTTTTGCAGATGGATATCCAATTTTGCCAGCACTATTTGTTGAAGAGATTGTTTTTCCCCCAATTTAATGTCTTAGGGCCTTTGTTGAAGATCAACTGTTCATAGGAAGATGGTGTCATCTCTGGGGTCTCAGTTCTGTTCCATTGATCTCTCTGCCTCTCTTTGTAACAGTACCAGGCTGTTTTGACTACTGTGGGAGTATAATAGGTTCTAAAGTCAGGCAGTGAGAGGCCTCCCAGTATGGTGTTCTTCTTCTTCAGTAGTGCTTTACTTATCTGGGGCTTCTTCCCTTTCCAAACAAAGTTGGTAATTTGTTTCTCCATCTCGTTAAGAAATGTCACTGGAATTTGTATTGGGATTGCATTATGTAAGTAGATTGCTTTAGGCAAAATAGACATTTTCACTATGTTGTCTTCCTATCCATGAGCAGGGTAGGTTTCTCCATTTATCTAAGTCCCTCTTAGTTTCTTGAAGTAAGAACTTGTAGTTCTCTTTGCAAAGCTCTGTTATTTCTCTGGTTAGATTTATTCCTAGGTCCTTTATCTTCTTAGGGGCTACAGTGAATGGTATTGATTTGGTGATTTCTTAATAACTTCATTGTTGCTGTAAAGGAATCCTGCTGATTCACTTACATTTATCGTGTATCCTGAGATTTTTCTTAACTCTTCCATCAGTTTCAGTAGTTTACTGACGGATTCTTTTGGATTCTCTGCGTATACAATCATATCGTCTGCAAATAGGGAGATTTTTACTTCTTTGCTGATGCAGATGCCCTTTATTTCTTTGTCTTGTCTAACTGCTCTGGCTAGAACTTCTAGTACAATGTTGAATAGGAGAGGTGAGAGTGGGCATCCTTGTCTAGTTCCTCTTCTCAAGGGGAATTGTTTCAGTCTCTCTCCATTCAGGATGATATAGGCAGTTGGCTTTGTATAAATGGCCCTTATTTCATTGAGGAATTTGCCATCTATTCATATTTGCTGAGAGTTTTTAGCATGAATGGGTGTTGGACTTTATCAAATGCCTTTTCTGAATCAGTTGACAAAATCAGGTGATTCTTGTCTTTTGTGGTATTTATGTGGTTGATCACATCGTTTTTCTGATGTTTAACCAGCCTTGCATCCCTGGTATGAATCCAACTTGGTCATGATGGATTATTTTTTTTGATGTTGTAGTATTATATTGGCAAGAATTTTGTTGAAGATTTTTGCATCTAGATTCGTGAGTGATGTCAGTCTACAGTTCTCCTTTTTGGTTGATCTTTCCCCGGCTTTGGTACCACTGTTATGCTGGCTTCATAGAATGAATTTGGGAGTATTCTGTCCCTTTCAATATTGTGAAATAGTCTCAGTAGCATTGGAGATGACTCTTCTCTAAAAACTTGGTAGAATCATGCAGTGAAGCCATTTGGGCCCAGAATTTTTTTCACTGGTAGTTTTTTGATGACTTTTTCAATCTCGTCCTTTGTGATGTGCTTATTAAGTTGTTCTGCTTCAGTTTGTGATAATTCTGGTAGGTGATAGGAATCAAGGAATTTGTCCATTTCCTCTAGGTTTTCAAATTTGTTACAGTCTTTCATGATATTATGATATTTTTTACTTCTGTTGTATCTGTTATGACAACTCCCCTCTCATTTCTTATTTGGTTTGTTTCCTTTGCTGTCCTTCTTTAGTAAGCTTAGCTAATGGTTTGTCAACTTTGTTCATCTTTTCAGAAAACCAGCTTTTGGTCTTTTCAATTTTTTCAATTGTTCTTCTATTCCCTAACTGATTTAGTTCTGCTCTAATCTTTATAATCTGTTTTCTTCTGTTGCCTTTGAGGTGTTCCTCTGTTGTTCTCTACTTGTTGAAGCTGCAGAGTTAGTTCTTTGATTTGGTTTCTTTCTTCCTTCCACATGTGTGCATTTATGGAGATAAACTGACCTCTGAGCACTGCTTTGGCTGTGTCCCATAGGGTCTGGTACGAAGTGTTTTCATTCTCATTGGGATCCATAAATTCCTTTATTTCATCCTTGATTTCTTCTATAACCCATGGGTTTTTGAACAAGATGTTCAGTTTCCATGAGTTCCACTTTCTATCTATGTTTTTACTGCTACTGATTTCAACTTTTATCGCTTCATGATCTGAAAAGATGCTTTGCATTAATTCAATGGTACGGATTTTGTTGAGAATTGCTTTATGTCCTAATACATGGTCTATTCTGGAGTGGAGAAGAAGGTGTAGTTGTCTGCTCATGGATAGAAAGCTCTGTATATGTCCATGAGGTCTAGTTGGTTAATTGTGGCAATAAGGGCTTCTTTGTCTTTATTGAGCTTTCTTCTAGACAATCTGTCCAATATTAATAGTGGAGTGTTGAAGTCTCCTACTACTATTGTAGAGTGACCTATCTTTTTTGAGTGTAGTCAGTGTTTCTTTGATGTACTTAGGTGCTCTAATATTAGCCAAAACCAGGTGCATACATATTTAATATTAAGTCCTGCTTGTATATTGAACCTTTGAGCAAGTGTCCATCCTTGTCCACGATGGTGGATTTCACATTAAAATCTATTTTATCTGAGATTAGAATTGCCACACCTGCTCTTCTTTGTTCATTGTTGGCTTGACATATTCTTCCATCCTTTAATTTTCAGTTTGTTCATATCTTTAAGTCTAAGGTGAGTTTCTTGGAAGCAACATGTGGATGGGTCATGTCTTTTGATCCAAGGTGTCACTTGATGTCTCTTTACTAGAGCATTCAGTCCATTCACATTCAATGTAATTACTGATAGGTATGTGTTCAGTGCTGCCATTGTGGTATGTTTTTGTGTTGATGATTTCTCTGTTGTTTTATTAATCTGTTCTGGGACATCCTTCTTTGTGAGTTGATTTTTCACCTTTCTCAGGGCTGGTTTTGTGGTTGTTGAGACTCCTGTATTATGTTTCTTGATTTGATATGCTGCACCTTTATTGTGCTTTACGGCTGCCCCTAAGATCCCCCTTAATAAACTATGTATAAACCCAATTTCAGTTACTATCAGTCTGATCAACTTCCTCTCCACCTGGAAGGACTGTAACGACTGTAGTACATCCCTCTTTTTAATATATTATAGTTTTCATAATATGATCACTGGATCATTTCTTTCACTATTATAGCTTTGATTGAGTCTGGAGCCTTTTCTACCTGAGTAGGATTCTGGGTTATGTGTCCTGTAATTGCTTCTAAAATATAAAGTTAGTGGTTTTGTTCTTCTAAACCAAGAGATTCTTTCAGTATTTCTTGTAGCTTTGGTTTAGTTTTTACAAAGTCTCTGAGTTTCTGTTTATCTGTGAATATCTTCATTTCATTTTCCTATTTCAAAGATAGTTTTGCAGGATATATAATTCTTGGTTGGAAGTTCTTCTCCTTCAAGGCTTTGAATGTGTCATGCCACTGTCTCTGTGCCAGCATTGTTTCTGCTGAGAAACCCAACGAAAGCCTACAGGGTTTCCCTCTGAATGTTAGCTTTGTTTTGAGTCTTGCTGCCTTTAAGAGTTTTTGCTTATGTTTCATTTTATTAAGCTTGATTATAATACATCTTGGAGTCTTTCTTTTGGGATCTACATTGAGTGGTGTTTGATATGCATCTGGGATATCTATATTCTCTTCCTTCATGATTTCTAGGAAGTTTTCTGTCAGCAGCTCAGCAATAATACTGTGTTCTCAGGTGTCTCGCCCTGTTCAGAAACTCCAATTAATCGTAGATTTTTCCTCTTGATAGAGTCCACATGCTTCTTAATGCATCTTCATTTTTTCTTGTTTCTTCTTTCTGATTTCTCCTCATAGTTCCTGGAGTCAGTACCTCTGTCTTCCAAATCAGAAAGTCTATTTTCCATTTGTTCCATTCTGTTTCCTTGGCTTTGAATTAAAGTTTCTGTATCTTCGATTTTGCTCTTGATCTAATGGATTTCAGAGTACTGGTGTTCCATCAGATTGAACAGCTTCCTTAATTTTTCATTTTGCTCTGCTGCATTTTATATAAGGTCTAGGAGGATTCTATACGTAATCCTTTTGTATTCAGCTTCCAATAGTTTCAGAAAAGCTTGTTCATCTGGGAATTTCTGAGGTGATTTCCTTTGGGGGGCCTTCTGAAATCATCGGTGATTTCTTGGTTATACTTTTATCCAGAGTTTGTTGCTTTTGGGCCTTCATGTGAGTCAGTAGAGGCTGGGAGAGATGCTGTGAGGATGGATCACAGTTTTTTCTCTAGGCTGTCTTAAAAGGAGAGGTAAAAAGTATGTGACAACTTCCAAAGTCAGTCAGGTTTTCACGTGTATAGGTCCCTCTTCCTAGATGGCAAAGTAAGCATCTCTCTATCGAAGCCCAGATGTTATAAAGTAGCTCAAAATACAGAAAGGCTACTGCCCTGCTGGCCTCTGCTGTTGGGCCTCCATTGTAGGCAACACTGTGTAGAATTCTGCTTTTCTGCTGGAAAAGTGCTCTCTTCCCAGTGGGTGCAGCCTCCCAACCCAGGAAATTAGGTCCAGCTGATGCTTCCATATGGGTATATCCACTTCCCAGTGGAACAAGATGGTGTCCTGCACAAGCTCGCCACCTGGCTGGGACCAGGCTACTGGCAGAAAGGCCGAAGGTGCCAAGATGCTCAGAGTGCACAGACTCTGTTACTGGGCCCCAGCTTCAGGCGACACTGTGCAAAACACTGCCTCTGCCAGAAACGCACTCTCCCCCCGGCAGGAGCTGCCTCTCAGTCTAGGAACTAAGTCCAGCTTGGGCCTCCATGTGAGTGTCTCTTTCTCCCAATGGATCAACATGGTGTTCTGCACAAGCTTGGCACCACCTCCGTACAGCTACTATATGGCTGAGGTAGAAAGATAGGCCAAAGGTGCCAAGATGCACGAAGTCCAAAGCCTGGCTCTCAGAACATGGGAGTTGTGCTTGCTGATCCCACCAGCAGTGCACCTGAGACTAGCAGCTATTCAAGTCCCAGCTCTGCCCTCTGGCTAAGACAGAAAAAATAATAATAAAATGTTAAGTTACCTTCGGTCTGTGCAAGCTCATGCTCGCCGAGAATGGGGTCAGCAAAAGAGGAGGTTTTGCATTCAGTGGTATGAAGTCCAAATTAACAGCTCTATGCCATGTCCTAGGGCTCACTAGGTGTCCAGAAGGCTCCATTTAACTATCAACTCAGGTCTTGGTTTCCAGAGGGATTTAGGGACACATGTGTTTAGTCCACCATCTTGACTCCACTCCCCAAAAAACCTTTTTTAAAATCTTAAAAAGCAAAGATGTTACTTTGATGACTAAAGTGTGCCTGACCCTTGCCTGGGACTTTTCATCCTTCTCATATGTGTTCAAAGCTAGATAATGAAATAGGTGCACAAAAGAAGTGATGCATTCCAATTGTGGTGCTGGAAAATAATTCTGAATACACCGAAAACTGTCAGGAAAATTAGGTTTGTCACAGTGGAATCTACCCAAGAGAAAGGAAAACATACATCCACCAAGAGGCAGACATGTGAATGCTCATAACAAATTACTCATAATTACTGAAAAATGAAGATGATCCACGTGTCTGTAAACTGGTGAACGAACAGACAGAATGTGCTTTCTCTGTATAATGAGATGATCTTCAGCAATTAAAGGAATCTACAATAGGTACATGCTACGATACAGGTTTTTCACCAAGCCTTCAATGCAGCTTCAACTTCTTCATTCAGTACCATCTGGTTCCTGATCACATGCTTCTTCTTCAAATGGCTGAACACCGACTAGTTCTTTCTGGTATGACTCTCTGTGTTCCTTCCATCTTCTTATCATGCTCTCTGAGTTGTTTAATAATTTCCCTGTAGAATCCTTCACTATTGCAACTTGAGGCTTGAATTTTTTCTTCAGTTCTTTCAGCTTGAGAAATGTAGAAGGTGTTCTTCTCTCCTGGTTTTCCATTTCTAACGCTTTGCACGTGTCATTATAATACCTTCTTTTGTCTTCTTGAGCTGCTCTCTGAAATCTTCTGTTTGGGTCTTTTACTTTGCCAATTCTTCCTTTTGCTTTAGCTGCTCCACATTCAAAAGCAAGTGTCTGAGTCTCCTCTGACATCCAATTTGGTCTTTTTGTTCTTTCCTGTGTTTTTAATGACCTCTTGCTCTCTTCATGGATGATGTCTTTGATGTCATTCCAGAATTCATCTGGTCTTCAGTCACTGGTGATCAACACATCAAATCTTTTCTTGAGATGGGTCTTTAAACTCAGGAGGGATATACTCAAGGTCACACTTTGGCTCCTGTGGACTTGTTCTAATTTTATTCAGTTTGAATCTGAATTCGCATATGAGCAATCGATGATCTGTGCCACAGTCAACAGCTGGTCTTGTCCTGACTGCTGATATGGCGCTTTTCCATCACCTGGCTCCACAGATGCAGTCCACTTGTTTCCTGTGCATGCCATCTGGTGAGGTCCGTGTATATAGTCACTGTTTGTATTGGTTAAAAAAGGTATTTCCAGTGAAACAGTCATTAGTCTTACAAAATGCTATCATGCGCTCTCCAGCATTATTTCTATAACCATGGCCATATTTGCCACCTACCAATCCTTCTTGTTTCTACCTTTTGCATTCCAGTCACCAGTAATTATCAGTGCATCCTGACTGCATGTTTGATCAATTTCAGACTGCAGAAGCTGGTAAAAATCTTCAACTTCTTCATCTTTGGCCTTAGTGTTTGGTGTGTAAATTTGAATAACAGTTGTATTAACAGGCCATCCTTGCAGGAGTACAGGTATTATGCTACCACCAACAGCATTGTACTTCAGGACAGATCTTGAAATACTCATTTTGATGATGAACACAACACCGTTCCTCTTCACATTTTTGTTCCCAGCAGAGAGGCCATATGATTGTTGGATTCATAACGGCCCAAACCAGTCCATTTCAGCTCACTGATGCCTAGGATGTCAATGTTTATGCATTCAATTTCATTTTTGACAATTTCCAGTTTTCCTAGATTCATACTTCTTGCATTCCATGTTACAATTATTAGTGGCTGTTTGCAGCTGTTTCTTCTCATTTTCAGTCATGCCATATTAGCAAATGAAGATCCCAGAGGCCTTACTCCATCCACATCATTAAGATCAACTCTACTTTTCAGGAGGCAGCTCTTCCCCAGTTGTCTTCTGAGTGCCTTCCAATGTTGGGGGCTCACTTTCCAGCACCATATCTGACAATATTTGGCTTCTATTCATAAGGTTTTTCCCTGGATAATTACTTTCAGAAGTAGACTGCCTGGTCCTTCTTCCTAGTCTGTCTTAGTCTGGAAGCTCAGCTGAAACTTATCTACCATGGTTGACCCTGCTGGTACCTAAATACCAGTGGCATAGCTCCCTGCATCAGAGCAACAAGCCTCCACTGACAGACAAGTGGGGCCTGCCCACTCACTCCTTACCTGATGGTGTTATCCTGCTTACCTGCTTACCTCCTGGAATTGATGGAATGTCAATCGAGATATTTCAACAAACAGATGCAGCACTGGAAGTACTCACCTGTCTATGCCAAGAAATTTGGAGGACAGCTATCTGGCCAACTAACTGGAAGAAATCCATTATTTATGCCCATTCCAAAGAAAGGTTATCCAACCAAATGTGGAAATTACTGAACACTATTGTTGATATTACATGCAAGTAAAATTCTGCTCAAGATCATTTAAAAGTGACTACAACAGTATATTGCCAAGGAGCTGCCAGAAATTCAAGCTGGGTTCAGAAGAGGACATGAAGCCAGGAATATCATTGCTCATGTTAGATGGATCTTGGCTGAAAACAAAGAATACCAGCAAGATGTTTACTTGTGTTTCACTGACTATACAAAGGTATTTGATTGTGTGGATCATAATAAATTATGGCTAACATTGCAGAGAATGGGAATTACAGAACACTTAAATTGTACTCTTAAGGAATCTGTATGTGGATCAACAGGCAGTCATGCAAACGGAACATGGGGACACTGTGTGGTTTAAAGTCAGGCAAGGCATGTGGCAGGGCTGTATCCTTTCACTATACCTTTTTAATCTGTATGTCGAGCAAATAATCTGAGAAGCTGGATTATATGAAGAATGAGGCATCAGGATTGGAGGACGACTCATTAACAACCTGCATTATGCAGACGTCACCTTGCTGGAAATTAGGAAGATCTGAGGCATTTACTGATGAAGATTAAGGACCACAGCCTTCAGTACAGACTGCACCTCAACATCAGGAAAACAAAAATCCTCACAACTGGACCAGTAAGCAACATTGTCATAAATAGAGAAATGATTGAGGTTGTCAAGGATTTCATTTTACTTGGGTCCACAATCAATGCCCTTGGAAACAGCAGTCAAGAAATCAAAAGATACATTGCATTGGGAAAATCTGCTGCATAGGACCTCTTCAAGGTATTCAAAAGTAAGGATGTCACCTTGAAGACCAAAATGCACCTGACCCAAGCCATGGTACTGTCAATTGCATCATATGTGTGCGAGACTTGGACTATGAAGAAGATAAAAGATTTGAGGCCTTTGAATTGTAGTACTGGAGAAGAATGTTGAATGTATGATGGTCCACCAAAAGAACAAACATCTGTTCTGGAAGAAGTACAACCAGAGTGCTCCTTGGAAGGAAAGATGGCAAGACTGCATCTTACATACTTTTGGACACATTGTCAGGAAAGATCAGTCCCTGGAGAAGGACACCGTGCTTGGTAGAGTAGAGCATCAGTAAAAAAGAGGGAGACCCTCGACGAGACAGACTGACACAGTGGCCGCAACAATGGGTTTAAGCATAAAAATGATTGTGGACATGGCACAAGACTGGACAGTGTTTTGTTCTGTTGTTCACAGCATCACTATGAGTCAGAATCAACTTGATGGCATCTAACAACAACATTACAGAGGTGAAACTCAAAACATCATGTCAAGTCATCACCAAAGACAGTCCTGAGAGGGAACACAACGTAGAGTCCCTGACACAGCATGAGAAAAAGAGGTGTGCAGATCAAGAACTCTACTAATGATGGTCCAACAGCCCAGAGGGTCCCCTGAGGATATGGCTCTCAAACTTGTTGCTAGCCTAGAGCTGAAAACAGCACTGAAGCCAACACTTCAGACAAAGATGGGACCGGACTTGGGGACACAGAGTGATGCAGGTGGTGTGTGTACTTCATGGTGTCCTACATATATACTAGGCTGTCTTGCTGCATTCTTTCTGGATGGGGGAGAATCTAGAGGAGGGGGCAAGTGTTGGCTGAGTGTATGACAGAAGCAATGAGTGAAAAAGAAGAGTGTGCTGTCGTAGAGTGAGGAGAGCAGACAGAGTTGCAGAGAGGAAGGTATGGTAAATTGTCTTGGATTGAAAACTTTCACTCATCACAGTAAAAAACTGAAAGAATAATAATAATAATAAACATTTTGCCTAATTGGTCCCAATTCACCTGGAGCAGAAGAGAATGTAGGACATCCAAAACATGAGGAAAACACAAGCCCAGGACACAGAAGGTACCATATGATTCAGAGACTACATGAGCATGAGACCAGAAGAACTAGATGGTGTCTGGCCACAAACAAGGACTGCCCAGACAAGGAATACAACGTAGAGTCCCTGATGTAGTGGGAGAAAAATGGGGCTGCAGAACTGGAACGCTGTTAAAAGACCAGACTTGATGGTCTGACAAATGAGAGGGTCCCTTAGGTCATAAAACCAAAACCAAATCCACTGCCATTGAGTTGATTCTGACCCATAGTGACCCTATAGGACAGAGCAGAGCTGCCCCATAGAGTTTCTGGTGAATTCCAACTGTCACCATTTTGGTTAACAGCCAAAGCACTTAACCAGTCTACCACCAGGGTTTCCTCAGAACATGGCTCCGAGGGTTTTTAGCCCAGAGCTGAAGCCAGTGCCAAACACAACTCCTCAGACAAAGACTGGACTAGATGATAAGACATAAAATGATACTGGCGTAGAGCGTGCTTCTTGACTTAAGCAGACACATGAGGCTAACTGAACAGCCATTCATAAGGTCTGCACTGGCTAACCCCGGAGACCAGAAGAGCTGTGGAATGGCACTAAAGACATCAGCCATGAAGAAAGGAAGAGGTCATCAGAAAGATAGGAAAGACCGACAAGATCAAACTGGATGTCAGAAAGACTCTGAAACTTGCTCGTGAACGTCAACTAGCTAAAGCAAAACAAGGAATGACGAAGCAAACAGAACTGAAGATTTCACTGGGTGACTCAAGAAGACAAAGGATTATAACAACATGTGTAAAGACCCCTGGAAACAGAAAACCCAAAGAACACACTCTGCATTTCCCAAGCTGATAGAATTGAAGAAAAAAGTCAGGCCTTGAGTTGTAATAGTGGAGGATTCTGCAGGGAAACTATTAAACAACTCAGAGAGCATCAAAAGATGATGGAATGAACACACTGTCATTAGACCAGTGTCTTAGGCTGGGTTTTCTAGGGAAGCAAAACCAGTAAGATGTATACGTACAAAGAAAGATTTATATACAAAGTACAAGGAAAGATTTACATATAAAGGAAACAGCTCACGCAACTGCAGAAGCTGAACGCCCCAAGCCTCATGTGGCCACAGGAGCTGATGAACCCAAGGTCAGCAGGTCAGAGGCCAGAGCTCCAGACCACCGGCTGTGTAGGTCGGCAGGGCCCCAGCTGGCGGCAAGGCTGCAAGGTATCTGCTGACTCCCAGAGCTGCAGGGGCTGGCGAACCCAGGGTCCACAGGTCAGGGAACAGGACTCTCGGGTGCCGGCTGTAAGCACTGATGAATCCGACAGCTGCGAGTTCAGGTCTAGGAACCAGAGGCCAGAGAGAGCAGGAGCTGCTGGCCACGTCAGCAGACCGGCAGTAGGTAGCGGAAGGCAGAGAGATGAGAGCTGAGGGGCGGGAAGCCACCACAGGCCCCGCCCTGCCACTTGATACAGCAGCCAAACACGGAGGAGCCAAGTTGATTCAATCCTGACCACCAGAACCAGAAAGAACTGGTTGCCATTAAACCATTTAATGAGGCAGCATGTGATCAGGATCCCCTGGCACTCAAGGCACTGGCGACAAGTGAGGCTCCCGGAACTCATGGTACATCGGCTGAGGTGTTTCCACAAACAGACGCAGCACTGGGAGCACTCCCTCGTCTACACCAAGCCATCTGGAGGACAGCTACCTGGCCAACCGACGGGAAGAGAGCCATGAATATGGACCACCTGCCCAAGAAAGGTAAGTCAGCCAAGTGCAGAAATTATCAAATGGCATCACTGATACCACAGGCATGTAAAATTCTGAAGATCATTCAAAAGTGACTGCTGCACTATATTGACAGGGAACTACCAGAAATTCAAGCCAAATTCAGAAGAAGAGGTGGAACCAGGGACGTCACTGCCGATGTCAGATGGGTCTTGACTGAAAGAAGAGAATACCAGAAAGATGCTTTCTGTGTTTCACTGACTACACAATGGCATTTGACTGTGTGGATCATAGCAAATTATGGTTAACATTGTGGAGAATGGGAATTTCAGAACAGCTGTGCTCATGAGGAATCTGTACATGGATCAAGAGGCAGTCATGCAAACAGAACAAGGGGATCCTTCAGGGTTTAAAGTCAGGAAGGGTGTGCGTCAGGGTTGTATCCTTTCACTGTACCTTTCAGTCTGTCCGCTGGGCGAATAACCAGGGAGCGGACTGTGTGAAGCACAGGGCATCTGGTTTGGAGGTTCACCGACAACCCCCATCACACAGGTGGCACAACCCTGCTCGCCGGAGTGCAGGGGATTTGAAGCACTTACTGATGACGATCAAGGACCACGGCCCTCAGTACGGACTGCACCTCAACATCAGGAAACAACTGGACCAGTAAGCAGTGTCATCATAAATGGAGAAACGATGGAGGCTGTCAGGGATTTCATTTTGCCTGGCTCCACAATCAATGCCCTTAAAAGCAGCAGTCAAGAAATCAAAAGACACATTGTACTGGGAAAATCTGCCACAAAGGACCCCTTCAAAGTGTTGAAAAGACATCACCTTTAAGACTTAAGGTGTCCCTGACCCAAACCATGGTATTTTCAATTGCATCACATCCGCAGGAAAGCTGGACAATGAATAATGAACACAGGAGAACTGATGCCTATGAACTGTGGTGTTGGAAAATAACACTGACTGTACCACGGGCTTCGAAGGGAACAAACAGATCTGTTCTGGAAGAAGGACAACCAGAGTGCTCCTTGGAAGCAAAGATGACCGGACTGCATCTTACATACTTTGGACTGTTGTCAGGACGGATCAGTCCCTGGAGAAGGACATCCTGTTTGGTAGACAGGAGGGTCACTGAAAAAGAGAAAGACCCTCGACAAGATGGATCAACACAGTGGCCACAACAACACGCTCAAGCCTGAAACCAGCTATGGGCACGACACAGGACCGGGCGGGGTTCTGTACCGGGCACAGTGCCCCAGGGGCCAGAACTGACCGGACGGCACCTACACACCCACCGAGCAGCTCCTGCGCAGAGGAGAGAGTGGAGGGGGACAGAGGCTGGGCCGGTGGACTCAGGAAACAGAGGGTAGAGAGGGGGAGGGTGCGGTCACAGGGTGGGGCGAGCAGCTAGTCACAGAGCAGTGTGCGTGCAGGGCTTTGGGGACAAACTGACATGGACTGCCAACTTAAAGCACAATACAAAATACTACCAAAAATTACGGCACGTGAAAGCAGCAGAGGCAAGAAAAAACTTACATGAAATCTCCAGAAACGAAAAACTGAGAGACAGAAAGCAGAGCAGTGGTTGCCCAAGGCAGGGAGCTGAGGCCGAAACCAGCCACCAGGGAGGACAAGGGACTTACAAAGCGGGTGGGAAGGCCTGAGAGTTGGGCTGTGGTGATGGTCTATCAGTTTACTAACACAGCTGAATTTTACAGGTGAATTTTACGGTGTACAGATTACACCTTAAAGGCTATTTTTTAGAGAAAGAAATACAACAAAGCACTTCAAAGCTCTGGCTGACACACGTGCATTTGTTTTAATTTTCAATATAATCAATTCTAATTTGCTGTTAGAATTCAACAGTATCAGCAGTTGCTTATAGACATGGTACCTTCAAAGGGCTCCAAGGACACGCGTCTCTAGGCCTCACTGACCCATGCCCTCCTCTGCTCTGTGCCACGGGACTGCATGGCACAGCCGACTACTCACTGCTCAGGTCAGCACTTGCCCTTAGGCATTCTATTCTGTGCCCGCATCTTCAGAAAAACCCAAGCCCAGTGATGTCAATTCCAAATCAGTGTGACCCTATAGGACAGAGCAGAACGGCCTCACGTGGTTTCCAAGGAGTGTGTGACTCACTGCTGACCTTCTGGTGAGCAGCTGGGCTCTCCACCACTGTGCCACCAGCACAGCAGCGGCCCGCAGCGGCTCACTGCAGACAGAAGGCTGCGGTGACGCCGGAGACACAACCCCCGGACCGCAGCCCCCACTCAGCCAAGGGGCAGCTGAGGACCCACGCTGCAGGCAGCTTTGCGATGTCTGCAGAGCGCAACAAAACACTCACCTGACAACAGTCAGCAACACTCAGCAGGAGAAACCTGGATATACTTAATTTTAGAAAAACTCCTATTTAAAAAAAAAATGGTTTAAAAAATAACTATACAACAATCCCTCAAGTAATTTCCCTTTAAAACACAATTCCACAGATAAAGATAATACACCTTTTAGGGAAGCCATCTACTGCAACGGCTATGCACCTTTCGTCCAAATTTCCTTATTTGTAACAGATCCAAAAAATAAACCCAACCAAGGGAGAAGTCCGAGGCCACCTTATTGCACAACAGAGAGCCCGGGCGAGTTCTCAAGTAGGGGATCTGGCCCGCAGGAATGGCCACCCCCCCAGGCATCAAGGAGCTAACAGGGTGAGAAGGCTCGGGTAGTGCCGCTTCTGTCGCTGCGTCAGGGGTGAAGAGAAGAAACACAGCAGCAGCATCTGCCTCCAGAATCAGGTATGAGTCACGCAAAGGTTCAGCCAAAACGACACCCAAGAGTAGGGATACACTCAGCCAAGAGGACTGGTGGCAGAAAAAATCCAATTTATCTGCAAAATACAAACCCTCTCCCAGCAGCAACTGAAGGTCCCAGTGTCAGAATGCGGGAGGTCACCACCTTGCTACGAAACGGATCATTGCTCTGTCCCTGCAGAAAAGAGATGATCAGGGTTTGAGAAACACGCTCCAGCCTGTGGTGGTCACCCGACTGCTGAGCCGAGACGGTGCCGTGGCCAGGCCGAGAGCTGACCGCGCTCCAGGCACTGGGTACCCTGCTACGGGGACAGGTGGTCAATAGTTCACATTCTAAAAACAGTTTGTCATTACATTACCAAATCTGGTAAGGTCTTATGAAAACATCTAGGCATCCCATGTGACTGACACTGTCAAAAGTGTGAGGTGACGTTTCAAGCACACTATGGACACACCGGGGGTTTTCTGTTCCACACACACAGTGCAACACTCAGAATTCCATCACCTCATTCTTGCCAAAAGGCAACCCGTTTCTGTCCGGGCATCATCACATCACATTGTGCCGAACGCTCTGAAGAGTTAGCTGTCTTACTGTCTGTACACGAGTTACAGAACATTTTACCACGTGCAGGCCCAAGTGACGTGTGTGACACTCCAAGCAAAGTGCCTATGACATCCCTAAAACTTCTTGATTAAGGTCAAATGCCAGATGAAGGAACACGTCATCCACTTAAATCTGGGGGAGGAGAAAATTGTACACCTTGCTTTTAAATAACAGTTCTCCAGGAGGGTCAATTAGAAAGGATTTTCCATGTTATTTTATTAAGTTTACTTTCTCTCATTCAAACTTTTTGGAAAGTCTGACGATGGGCACACAGTTACGACCACACGACAACCCCCAGTCCGGTTAGCCAGCGGAAGGGCCCAGGGAGCCAGAACCCCTCAGGGCAGCCAACAGGCCCGGGCGGTCTGCTCCCGAGACTGCGGTCCCAACGCCTGGCCTGTGACTCTTCTTCCCGGGAAATGTTCCAGATTATTTCAGTCTCTGAAAAACAGTACAGTGAAATGAGAGGTGAACAGATCTTGTCACGGCCACATCACGGAAGCTGTCATTGGCGACGTGACAGGGCTGGGAACCCGGATGGACTGACGGTGGGAACACAGGTATTTGGGAGCACAGTCTTGATCTCAAGTGTTTTCCTATGTGGGTGCTTCCAGCCGTGTGTGTCCGACTGTTAGCTGAAGCATCCCATTTGAAAATGGGCACCAGTTCTGACACCTGGCAGGAGGAAACGGTACCTGTGGTCCAGTTCAAAGAACAGAGCCAGCACAGAGCACGGTGGGATGCATGCGGGGCACTCTCCTTAACGCTCTCACGGAGAGACGGATGGACGGGCACGGGGACACACACACGCATACACACACACGGCCGTCTGTGGAAGCATTTTTAGTACAAAGCAGTCCCTGCCAGCAGCCCCCTGCCCTCAGCACATGGTGGCGTGCTCAGCCTTCCTCCCTCAGCCCCGGGCACTGCTGTGACCCTAAGGTGCCCCCTGAATGAACCACCTTAGCATTTACGCTACATAATTAACTGTATTCAAAAGATTTATGTATTTTTGTTTATAATTACACAGTAATTATAAAGGTTTAGTACCAAACGATGACAAAACACTATTTTGTTGAAAAGGTCTTGCATTTAAAAGGAAAAATCTTCAAAACCCCAAGGCACTGGGCCGTGAACCAACAGCAAACTTGTATGAAAGACAATCCATATCGGGGTGCAAAAGCCAGCTGAGGTGTCATTCAGAAACAGCATACTTGAATTAATAAAAAAGAAATACTATAACTCAAAATCTTCCAGACAGGAAATAGAACGGTCCACATATATATATGTGTGTGTGTATGTACGTATATATACACGTATGTACACATATATACACATATATATATACCTTTGTAAATTTTTCATAATTGAAGTTTCTCTTTTTATTTACAAAAATGAACTCAGGAAATACTGAAAGCAGCAGGAGTCTCCATTTTAATTCCTTCCTTTTTTTAAAATAACCAATTCCAGTAACCAGAATAGAAATTTTCAAATTTTCCTTTTGGCAGAACTGTATTCTTGAATGAAGGACATGATTGGAATATTAGCATCTGTGTGGAACCCTGTCTGGTCCGTTTCACACACTGCCTGTGCACACAGGTGCCGGCCGCCTCCCAGCATCACCACACTGCGCGCCAGCGCTGTCACAGGCTGCTGTACCTCTGCACGTGTGTCCGCGCTGGCCCCAGGAGCAGGCCGCTGGCATGCCCGGACAGCCAGCCTGTGGGCTCTAACACCCGGACGTGCCTGGCGGCAGTGTGTGACAAGCAGTGCCCTCCCCCCGACACCAGCGATGGGGAAGGCCACTGCCCTCGGCCCTGAAGGCTTCTGCAGTCAGACCAACCCAAGGCCTGCTCCTCCCGACAGGCAGACGGAGTGGCCGCGACAGTGCGGTCACTGCCGCCCACGGGGCAGCCAGCTGGTGTCTCGGCACAGAGGGCAGGCCTGCGTGGGGGCCGCAGGGCCCAAGGGTGCACCGGGCAACCACAGTGATTAGCAGGGAGAGCAATTCCAACAACAGCAGTCAGCAGAGTCGCCTGTCTGAAGGCAGTACCTGTGTTACAACGGCCTGAGCCTCGCGGCTCATCGCAGCCTTTCCCAAACCTGAACCTCCACTGTCTGCTCAGAAATTAAGCGGCTCTCATCTGCGTTCCATAATGCAATGGCCAAAAAGAAAAGCAAGACAAAAAACAAACACTCCTGCCTGTGGGGAGAATATGGTATGTGGAGCAATCTGAAACATTCAAAACAAATTAAATAGTTTAACTTATTCGACAGGCAATAGAAGCATTTCAGAATCGCGACGCAGTCCAGTCCCACAGCACCGAGGACGGAGGCCCATGGCGTCGACCCTCACGGGATGCTGTCTGTGGCCCAGGTGCCGGGAGAAGCAAGACTGGCGAGGGCCGGTGGTCCCACGGAACCCCGTGAGATCACAGCCTGGAGCCCCACTGACTTGCAGGTGGGCACCAACTTACCCCCCAGACTTCTCATGTTGGTGACATGGGACATTTGTTTCATCACATACTCTATCACATCAATGATACATGTGATTTGCAAAAGAAATCCCCAACCCCGACCCCATCTCTGCTCCAGTACACTGACGTACATCACTCTCCCCAGAAGCGCTATCAGCGGAGTCTGCAACCAGCCCAAAGCAGACAGGTGTGGAGTTTTCATCAATCGTTTGTGATGTTCGTGTTTAATTCTTAGGCCACACTGTGTTCTGATGAAGACAGCATTGTGCTTTATGCGAGAATGGAAACCTCAAAAGAATCACCATAAAGCTGCTAAGACTCATGGGAGCAGGTACCAGGACATCCACAGAGACGGTGACCGCCCCAGGTTGCAATCACACAGGTGCAGAGCAGCCCAGACCAGAGGGGCAGCCCAGGCTGCTGCCGAGAGGAGGAAGTGCGCAGGGTCCAGGTGCAGCCGTGAAGTTTCGTCTCAGCCCTCAGCCTGCCCCGTGAGGACTGGTCTTCAGTTCAGTCCAGTCAGCAGAAATTGACTGTGCAATTTTCCATTGTATTTATTGTACAGACTATGTACATTCTAGAAGGTTCCTTTAGTGCTACACTGTTGTACTTTTCGTCCCAGCAATTTGAGGGCGTGCAAATTCCACAAAGTCATCAATAAGAACAGGCCAAGCTCCTGGAAAAAAGAAAAAATATGGGAGGAACAGAAGAAAGAAAAAGCAGAAACAAAGCTCATATTTTAGCAGAATCCTTAGGTTTTTAATATCTTCCCCATAAGAGGAAATCACTCTTACCTATTCCTTCTGAAGAGTCTCAAACTTTCTAGCTTTTCTAAGTTTCCACCCAAAATGTTCCTTACACACTTTCTGCTATACTTAGCCAGCGTGTGGTCTCTTCTGCAGGGATAGGGACTTTTTTGGCAATCAACCGACCATCCCTGAGCTTCCTCACAGGCCACCGAAGGAGCCTGAACAGGATGTTGCCATCAGTGGCCACCCAAGCAGCCGTAAGGGGAGGCGCTGGCCGCCCACCGGTAAACCAGGGTCCACGCACGGCCGTCACACACAGACAACTAATGGCAAGGGGCCAGGTTCACGCTACTCCATGGGAAGTCTCTGAAACCCTCTAAAGCACACACACCACCTCCTCACGTCCCATCGCACACCCAGGATTCACACATCAACAAGAGTGAAAAGTCAACCACCTGACCTGCTGACAGGCTAACGATGCCCACCTGGCAGCAACTGACACCGCGGGGCCAGGCCCAGGGCCCGCTCTGCTGCTGAAGGCTCTGTGTCCCCTGGGCTGGGCCTCGTCCTCAGGGGTCTGGCAGTCATGTAACAGGGCAGGCCCCCGGTGTCTGGTGACCTGGTGTGGCTGTCCTCCCTGTTCACACAGTGACCTGGTCCCTGGAACCCTGCCACGCCGGTCAGTGAGGAGCAGATGCATCCACACGCCCAGATACGTGCACACACAACCCCCACGTCAGAACGGCATGCCCGCTTTCTGAAAAGCCTGTTGGGGGGCATCACTTCCAGCCACACACAAGAGCACACGTCTGTAGTTTGTCAGTGACGGCCATGAAGGGACAATGAAAGTGTGGGAGGAATAGCACAGAGTCACCCCGAGGGAGTCCCAGGTCCCAGGGGGCTTTTTAGGAGGCTGAGGCCACCACAAGTATTTCAAAGAACAGCTCTGTCTGCTCGACAATCTTGAAACCCCCGGTCTGTCGTGAGGCCGATCAGGCAGGCGTGTGGGACACTGCTGATGTCAATCACTGTCACTTTTGGAAAAACACAAGCACACGTGCTGGCAGAGGATGGCAGCACCACAGTCACAGGGACACCAGGACGCAGCAGGAAGGCCCTCCCCTGGGGAGTGACGACGCGGCCCCTGCAGTGTCAGACCAGGCAGCGGGACAGCACCCCGACTCCACAGGGTCCCTGGGCTCAGAGAGCACAGCACCAGGCCACACACAGACACGCAGTAACACAAGACAGCCACCGACAAGAACTGAGGCGTGTCACGGAGAGAACGGCCCCAAGGTGAACTGAAAATCCAAGACGCAGTGGAAGAGTGCGCCTTCCTTTCCGGTAGTGGACATGGATGTGAGTGGGAATTTAAATAAACTGACAAACCACAGATTGATGCGGGCCGTTTCGTGCACTCAGAGGAGCACAAGAGCGGCTCAGAAGCGGAAACTCCAACTCCAGGGAAAGCACAAGTGGAAGAGAAGTTCAGGAACGTGGGGCTCAAGGCGCTGGGCGTGCAAGGACGTGGCGGGCAGACCCCGTCATTACCTTCCTCGTCATAGTTGGACATGTCGTCTGCGATCACCGCACTGAAGTCGAGGAGGAGATTCCAGGTGTCCTTTGGTATTGACCGTCTGTGGTGTTCCTGTTACAACACACACAGCCACACCATTACAACGCTCGGGGGTGCCAGACAGCACTCTGCAGAACAACTTGCCCAATAAAATTTCAGTAATCCATTTCTCATTCCATGCTCATTGCATGTTCTGAAATAATTTACTCATGGTTTCAAAATTGTGTTCATTTATTTTCAAAGCCAAAAGGAAAAACATAGGGAACTGCAGAAAACATGAACTTACCAACAAAAATTTATTCCATAAGTCTAAGAATTTAAATCTTCCATTAAGCACTAAATTCCAGTAGGCAATGGCCATTTCTAGATCTGTAACATTAAAAACAAGTTATGTTCCAATAAAATGTACATTTAGTGAAAAAAAACAAGTTATGCATTTCAATGCCATAAATATTTGCTCCCACAAATGATCTTATAAAACACAGGTGAGGCAAAGATGCCTAAAAGGAGTTTACACCCTAAAGGGTCAGTCTTCAACACTTCCTACTGAAAGATACCCCAGGACTGCCCCGCTCCGTCACTCATGACCAGGTGGTCCCCTCTGGCCATCCCTCCGCTCCCAGGGGTGATGTGCAGTTTCATTCAGATGATGGGAACAAACCTGCCCGACGGACACACAAGTGTTCAAGGGCGGGTGCCCACCAGGCAGCCCCGCCTCTGCCTCTGTGGCATGACCCCAGTGGCCCCCTTGCTGACCCGAGCTTCCCTACCTCACCGAGGGTCCCTGTTCTTCACTAAAAGCAAGGGGCTGTTAACGAGAACCCAGGGGATGGCAGCAGTGAGGTACCTCGTGAAGGACCTGACACTGTGTGGCTTCTGACCCCAGCGATCGACAAACAGGCGGCCGCACGGCGCAGTGGACTGCCAGCCACCACCTGGTCTCAGGGAGCTGACGTCAGCCTGAGCGGCGCGCTGCCCAAGGACCAGCCAGTCGGCGACCAGCCCCAGCGTGAGCAGCCCACCCAGCGGACCTGCAGCTCAGCAGGCTGGGTGCAGTGGGGGCAACACGGGCACACACTTCTCAGCGAAGCCAGAAACGTGCCGACACGGACCATGCAGGTCCCACGAAGGGCAAGTGACGGCACTCAGCGTGGCTACACAGCCCCCTCTGGGTGGTGCAAATGGCAACAGCAAGGGTGGTGGAGGAGACAGACAGACGGACAGAGAAGACATCTGCTCGGTTCAGATGAGCTCTGCAACAAGCAGCAGGAAGGTTCTGTGCCGGGCCTGGGCCACACTCTGTCACCTGGCCGTCCGGTCCCTGCTGCTCCAAACGGAGATAAAGGAGTGCCAGGGAGAGACACTACTCGGGGTCCCTGTGGGTCAGATCCCACAGAGGATGCCCCAAACCCTCTGAGGTCAGAGACTCAGAAGATGACCAGAGCGGTGCATGACTTCACACCAGACGAGACGGAGGGAACATCTGATCCCAGTGACGCGCGAAGACGAAGACAACAGAAACAAGCACGTGAAACAGCAGCTCTCGCCACCGCCCGCAGCACTGACCACGGCCATGCTGTCGCCGCCCCGCGGGCCTCGGCCGTCTCCTGGGGGTGCCCAGCTGCCCTCTGCCAAATCCTGGCCTCCAGCTGCCCTGCGCACCCCCTTCCGGAGCTGCTCTTCTTCACTGAGCCTCTCAACTCAGCACGCTGTCGCGTCTGCTGACACCTGGTCCCGAGACAGGAGACCCTGGGGGCGTGCTGGTCGGCAGTTCAAATCCCCCAGCTGCCCCGTGGGCATGCGACAGGGCAGTTGTCCTCTGCCCTGCTGGGTCACTGGGAGTCGGAATCAACTCAATGGCAGTGTGTTTGGTTTTCTGGTTTTATACCTATACCAAACCACAGACACAGAAACTATGATTTGTCTTGCTACATTTTCCGTATGTTCAAAACACGGAATATTTTTTTTCCTAAAATCTAAATTGTCAATTTGCTGTCATACTAATATATCCAAAAGCAAGAGAAATGTGATCTTGCTTTATTTTTACCACTTACACAAAGAAAACCCTAAGATGCAATATCAAAACTATATCTTCCCCAAATTTTGTGTTCCAGTAAACAGTGTAAACAGAATTAAGATTAGTTTAAAAAGCCTACTGAATGAGCATGAGATTCACATTACTTTTAATCTTAGAGTTATCTAGCAGTATTTTCAAATATAATAAAATAATTATTATAATGTACAGATATAAATTCAGAAGCTTCAGGTGTTTTCATCTGTGGGAAGGACAGGAGACAAACACCAACAACCCCACTGACTGGTGGGCACAGACAGGCAGAGAAGACAGAGAACGCTGACCCCAGGCACCCGGGGGATGGCTGTAAAATGAGAATCTTTCCAGTAGGAACCAAATCCCACCTCAACGGTAAAATCAGCAGGAAAAGAGGCTTTGTTCCTTAGAAGACTGTGATCCAGATACCAGGCCAGCTCAGTCACTCGTCCAGCCACTCAGCCACCAGGAACGGTGTCTGCTCCGTGCTCACAGACCCTTCTCCTGGTGTCCTCCCCTCTGATCTAAAGTATCAGAAGGGGCTGTCCATGACGGACGGCCCCGTCGGCCTCTGCAGCCAGAGCACCTTCAATGCCGAAACCACACGGCAGTTCCCTGCCATCACTGATGCCCCCTACCTGTTTCCACATCTGCAAAACAGGCAGAGCAGCAGCGAATGCTCCTGGTGGGCACATGGCAGTCCCACGAGGGCGAGACGTCATGTGCAAAGGACCCAGCACGCGGTCCAGGGGAAGGACTAACCCCTTAAGGGTGTCCCACGCAGCCCGCGGCCCGGGTGAAGGACTAACTCCCAAGGGTGTCCCACGAGGGTGAGGTGGTACGTGCAAAGACACAGCACGCGGCCTGGGTGAAGGACTGACCCCCAAGGGTGTTCCACCCAGCAAACGGCCTGTGCGGAGAATTAACCCCAAGGGAGTCCCACGAGGGCGAGACGGTGTGTGCAACCAGGCACGCAGGTAGCACGCGTTAAGCGAGAGCCACCCCGTCATCAAAATCATCAGTGGCCCCGTTTCCCACAGATTCCAACTTGAGCCCTTCCGCACAGAAACCTGCACTGCTCTGCCCTACCCACCTCACCCAACTCGTCTCTGGAGAGACGTTCCCACACGAGGGAGTCCCGCCTGTTTCGGAGGTCTCAGAGCTTCCTTCCCAAGCCCCTGCTCAATGACGCGCTCTGACCTTCCCTCGCTCGGCCAGGCACCAAGCCTCCTTCAGGTACCCTCCCCCATCTGCCCGAGAGCCCCCGACGGTCTCCCCTTTGGGCCCTTCTCCTGTTCTCCAAGACCCGTGCACAGAGCCCCTGAGGACTGTCTGATCCCTCCGGACACACTGTAGGGTCTTTGAGACAATGACAACCCCATATCTTCTGGGTCTATCTCCCCTCCCCCTTCCGCTCCGCTGTGGACAGGGGCATCACACAGAGCATCAGCTGACCTCTTCTGTGAAGCATGCCTATTTTCTGGGGCTGAGATTAGGAATGCCCATCCCTTTCTTCTTTCTTAGTTACCAACTCAATCACTAAGGACAACAAAACCACCTGGCCCTTTACAAGTCAGGAGTTTTAAAATGATATTTCTGTGCTTATGATTTAGGATCTTGAGATCCTAGAATAACTTTTGGAGCATAAACAAAGAAATCCCAGTGAGCAGAGTTTTAACAGTTAGTTTCTGTATTAACAATTATGGAAAACCGACAGTCACACAGGGTACGGGGTAACTTTGTTATCTCACACATACTTAATCTGACTGATTCAATGTTCACGGCTTCTCACTGTTGCCCAGTCATTAGTATCTGCAAGACGATTTTACTCCAAATGAGTAACCTCTATTCAAGAGAAAAGTGACACCGTCAGCGTATCTGAAACACCAAATACAACAGTTAAAAGTACTTACCTAATCCTTTCTGTCCGGGGTTCTTTGCAAAGTTAAAGGTAAACTGGTAGAAGTCCTTAAACCGCCCCGGTTCTTTCACTTCTTGCTCCATCCTGGGTATCTGGGCCTTCAGTTTCTCTACGCTGTCACACCTACAGCGTAAAGTCAGGGTTACAGAAGGCAAGCCTCCGCACCGTGACCCGAGGACTCACCTCTTCCGCCCTAGAGGGGGGTCCGAGACAGGGGTGGCAGGCTCACAGCATCTCCGTTTCTCAGACACGGCTGGCGGAAGGACCGCACCTCTGCCCCTTACTGCACAAGGATCGGGGGCGGGAGGCGGCTTGGGGCGGTCCTAACCTACAGACCATCGACCCCTGACCTGCAGTGCATGGCAGGCAGCCAATGGACACCTGTTTAGACTGTGTCACCAGCTGCCATCCAGTTCACTCCACCCAGGCAACCCCATGTGTGCTGGAGCGCAACTCTGCTCCATGGGGCTCCCACTGGCTGGTTTTTGACAACACATCTCTAGGCCTTTCTGCCAGGACTGCTCTGGGGAAACTGCGGCCCTGGCCTTCTCGTGTGGGCAGGTAAGGCTTTTCCAACTCACAGCAACCCTACAGCAACCCTAAAGGAGAGACAACTGCCCCCAGAGAAGCTGCCTGCTGGCGATCGGTGTGACAGCAGGCTGCTGGGTTTTCTCTCCTGCGGAGCAGGGTAACCTTGGGGGAGGCACTCCAGCGCTTAGCTAGAGCACCCCAGTGCTCCTCAGCAGTCCTTAGACGGTGACCAACCACATGTCCAGCTTCCAGACCATGTGAGAGCCTCGTCTCCCTCTGAAGATGCACTGCTCGTCAGAGACACAGCAGACTGACTGCCGCCAGCTTGGGCCCTGCCACCTCCAACTCCGACGAGCAGAGTCCCCACTCGGAAAAGCACCCGACTGCCGGGGAGCTCAGAGATCGAGGATCGTGCCTCATGCCCCCCAGAATGGCCAGAGGAAGACGGAGGAAAAGCCCCCACTGTGGGCCCCCAGGCTCAGGGCCCACCTGCTCCCCTCCTAAGAACGCTGCCTTCGAGTTCAGTTCTAGGTTCGTTAGGGACAGCTTTCAGAACCTGAGTTTGTAATGAAAATTCTGATTTCAGAGTTCACTCCTTTTGACTCGACTCATTTCAGATTCTAACAGAGAAGCACTGTTCACTCTGAGCTGTAAGGGAACCTGTCCCTGCAGAGGCCACCGGGCAGCTGAGGCTGGGCTGCACAGTGCAGGGTCCGAGCCAGTTGCTAGCTGCTGCCTCTTGGCCTGTGACCCACTCTTCTCTGCCCACCCAGCCATCACAGACTACCTGCTTACCAGCCGAGGCTGAGCAAGGGGACAGGAGCCTTCCTTCTGGGGAGGGTAACAGTTTTCACGTGCTGAGGGGAGCCTGCAACACACCCCTCGGCAGCAGCCGCTATCCCGGCCGTCCCCACCAAGGGGCAGGCGCCCAGCAAGTACCCCTCCTCCCAGGGCTGCCTCTCAGCCTGCTGAGTGCCCTCCCTGTCCACGGCCCTCAGCCATGTGCCCACAGGCACACAGGAGGCAGCGGCTTCCTGCAGCTGCTCCTTATCAGACACCAGTTTGTCTGCTGCTCTGAGGGGCTGACCAGGGGCCCGGTGGTCCAGAGTCAGGCGTGGGGTGGACAGCTGGTGGCTGCTCGGCAGAAAGTCCCACCATCTGCTTCAGTAAGGACATCAGCACCAATGTCATGTGACTCAAAACCAACTCCAAGGTGCCACCAGCAAGAGAGGTGAACTACAAACGAGTGTTTATATTACAGTTTCCCTTTCCACACTACTAGTGCTAGTCTGGGCTTACGAGTGAACCCGGGCTGATTACAAAGTCCCTCAGGCTTAAGAGTCAGATGCCTGGATTCAGGCCTAGGCCTCAGCATTTCCTGGCATGCTTAATGACTCAGTCTCCTCACCTGTAAAGTGGGGATACAAACCCTACTTCCCTCACAGGCTGCCCTCAAGAGGCAGGTGAAGTCCTCACGACAGCTTTGGAAGCAATCCAAAGGCCCAATGAGCATTAGTTGTTACTCCTCAAAAGTGGCCCCAGAGAAAAAGGCGGCAGCCTGTCACCCACCCCCAGGCCAAACGCTTCTGCAGCCTCATGAAACAGAGGCCCCAAGCTGCAGCTGCTCGCCCCAGGGCTGGCAGTTCAGGTCCTCAGGCGCCCCGGGCAGGGCCTGTGCAGCAGCTCAGCCCTACAGAGCCGCTGTGCGTGGGAACAGATCCGACGGCAGCGGCACTTCTGGTTTCAGAGGTCATCAGTAAGACGCACCCACTTTTTCAGTCTACTTACCCAAAGACAACTAGCTAACCAGCTGTCAAAGCACAGCTGGGGGAGGATGTGACTAGGAGCTTCCAAGTGGTCTGCCCACTTCAAGTGCCAGGATTTTATAAGTTCCGATTTCCTAGCCTCCCCCTAGGAAGTCACTTACAGTCTCACTCCCTTCGCTTATCCAGAGGACAAAGGAAAGCATGATGACCACATCAGAACACTAACCAACGGCAGCATGAGGTGGACGGCGCCAGCTGAGCCACACACCGACCGGAGAAGGCCCTTCCACTTACACCCTGAACTTACAGCCCAGTGTGCGGTGCGAGAAGCCTCCAAGCCCGCGCCCGGTCTCGGGGCATCCAGACTCACCCTAACTCGGCCATGCCATCCATGAACTCCTGCCTGGAGAACTCGCACTGGGTGGCCGCCCTGAACTTCCACGCGATGATCAGCACGCTGAGGCTGGCCGGCTCGAGGGCCAGGTCATCGCAGAACTGCTGGATGCCGTCGATACCGATTTTATTTTCATCTTGGGGATCTTAAAGACAGGGCAGCGCAACACAAAGTCAGGGCCGGCGTCCTCGGCTGCGTCCCCCAAAGGTGGGAAAGGGGACAGCCTACGTTCTGCTGGAAACCGATCACAAAACACACAAGACCTGGAGCCACAGTCCCCTGACAGCAATCTCTCCGTTTCAGGCCCTCTGTACCCGAACGGCATCTGCACACGGTCGGGAGGGTGACTTCTACGCAGACAGACACTTCATACAAAACTCACATGGATTCATACAAAGACTGTCCCACGCTCCACACACACTCAGAAACAGCACACATTTCTGTACAGGGGGAAGGGATTCTAACTGAAAACACCTGTTTGGTTGACATGGGCACTGCATGGCAGCAAAAGAAGGGGCACTTCAGCCAGAGGTCATTTCTTGAGAGAGTGTCAGAAAGACTATCCACTTCAGTCCCGGTTTCAACATTATAAACACTTGTTTAATTAAATTACAGGAGAAAAACTACTCATCTTCACTAATCTGATGGGCAAAAACCTAAAACCTGCAACAAGTACAAGGAGACTCAAGCACCCAGGTGCCGCAGGCAACCAGGCGCCGCCGGCACCCAGACACCGCCGACACCACGGCTCTGCCACTGGGATCACTAGCACCTCTCCAGGTGTCACCTGGCAGGCAGTCTCAGCCACGAGAAAAGTCACAATAGAACGTGACTTGGGAGCATGTGCCCAAGACACACCCACTTCTGGCAGAAGCTGTCAGAAACATGTATTCCTGCTTAAACAAAACAGAAACGATGGCCAACCACAGAGCATCAATGACGGACAGGTGGAGAAATGACTAAGCTTTTCTTCATTCACTGTGTACTATTTAAGTTTTTAAAAAATATGTATTATATTCTTTTAAAAAGCTGTTAAAATTGTTCAACTTTACTTAAAATCTAGTTCACCAATGTTTTACAAACTGTGAAAAAAAGCACAGCCTCCCACCCCCTATTCTCAAATTGGATACATGGAAGAAAAACACAGAGAGAAAAGAAAAGGTGGAACAAAGAATGTAAGAAGAAATTCTCGAGAAAAAAAGAAGGTGACTTCCGCTCTCAGGCCTCCCCAGCCGCGCTGGCACCCAGCCTGCGGGGCGGGCGGGCAGTGCCGTGTCACACCACCGTCTCAGGAGTGTGTGCTGCGGGACAGCGGGACTCGAGCCAGCACTCACCTTTGTATCGGTTGTAGAGTTGTTCTAACTTCTTCCTATCCAATGATCCTTTCACACTCTCTCGTATATAAAGTTCAGGGTTTTGGAAAAAGTTGTCTGTCGCCACATCTAACTTCCAGTCATTCTGAGACAGGCAACTTACGGCTGTTTTCTCGCTGGACTGTGTGAAGATCATGAACTGACGGACTTTATCCTTCTGGGACGACTTCAGCTTGTTCTGTGCAAACCAGAAAACAGACGGAGACTGTACGGGGCGCTGGGTGACACCGCGTTCTCAACAACACTTTGTCCTCATGGAACACCAACAGCTTTTGGTTGGACTGATTTCATATGTACTATTAATAGGACAATCTTAAAAAAAATCTGAACCATAAAGTCTGCTATTAGAGTTTCTAAAAAGAAATGGTAGAAATCAGTAGCAACTCCAGGGCCACCTTCCCCCGGAGGCCGGGCCTGAGCACAGGGTGCACAGTGCAGCCCAGGCAGGCACGGGGCTCCAAGGATGGCCACAGCATGCCGGGGGGCCAGGAGACCACAGCACTGGCACCCCCACTGCCGGAGTTCATTCTAGCTCAGAGGCACCCTAGAGGGCAGGGCAGACCTGCCCCACAGGGCTCGCAAGGGGCAGCTGGCGGGTTCCAACTGTGCTCCTTTCAGTTAGCAGACAGGCCCCTAACCACTGCAACACCAGGTCTCCAACAGGCATCTGCAGTAGCCCTCACATCCATCGCAAAGGACATACAAGACTGTCCCCATCACAAAGGATACACAGCCCAACTGTCCCAGCCCCACCCCCTCTCACACCGGAGGAAACAAGGGGTCTGAGAGCACCACACTCCTCCTGCTGTACTCAGAAGCCACGATGGTTACCAACAGTGAGTCCTGGACATTCCCACTCAAATTTGCAGAAACACGAGTCCTTCCCACCAAGGAGTCACCTCCTTGCCCAGCTGGAAGCCAGCAGGCGTCTCCGTCTCGGCCAGCAGCCCCCGCCATAACCACCTCTTCTCACGGCCCAGCTCCACGCACAGGCACTTCCGACCAGCCTGAACCCAAAGTGGGAGGAGGCCCGCGTCCCCCCACCGCAGCCCTCCCCGTGCTGGCTCCTCCGCATCTCAGCCTCTCCACCCCCAGGCACCTACACCTCGCGCGGCGAAACCCATAGTTCTCCGTGCGCGGCCACGGCGAGCGACAAGAGCGCCGACAGCGCCCGGGCGGGCCAGTGAAGCCCCGTGGGGCCAGGAGCTTGGCCGCTCCCTGACAGTCAGCAGCTCAGGTCCACCCTCTGAGACAGCTCAGCTCTGTCCTCTGGGGTCACTGTCAGTCCAGAGGGACTCAACAGCCACAGGTCTGTCTTTCGGGCACACTAATAGATACGCTGTCATCTAAGCAACATCTGAGAATCTCAGAATCTAATCAGGCTCAAAGTGACAGAATACAAACTACCGCCCCGAATGCTGAGACATCAAGCCCAAAAGGCGAAGAAACTTGTCTGACAGTCCCCTGGGAGTACCAGCAGCCACGGTAACAGTCCCGCTGGTGGTACCAGCAGCCATGGTAATGCCCCCCCCCCCCGTGGTACCAGCAGCCTTGGTAACGGCCCCCCAGGGGTACCAGCAGCCATGGTAACGCCCCCCCATGGTACCAGCAGCCTTGGTAACGGCCCCCCCGGGGGTACCAGCAGCCATGGTAACAGTCCCCCAGGGGGATACCAGCAGCCATGGTAACGGTCCCCCCTCCCATGGTACCAGCAGCCATGGTAACGGCCCCCCCCCCCGTGGTACCAGCAGCCTTGGTAACGGCCCCCCGGGGGTACCAGCAGCCATGGTAACAGTCCCCCAGGGGGATACCAGCAGCCATGGTAACGGTCCCCCCCCCATGGTACCAGCAGCCTTGTTAATGGCCCCCCCAGGGGATACCAGCAGCCATGGTAACAGTCGCCCCCTAGTAGTACCAGCAGCCATGGTAACAGCCCCCTTGTGGTACCAGCAGCCATGGTAATGGTCCCCACCTGTGACACCAGCAGCCATGGTAATGGTCCCCCCCCCACCTCGTGACACCAGCAGCCATGGGCAAGGGGGGAGCTCACAGGGATTCAAGTCTCGGTGGCAGCCCTGCCCAACACCACGCTGCCTGCGCACATGAAAGCTTCGCAATTTTTTAGGAAAACCCCCACCACAGACAGAACCTACGGAGAGCAAACATGCCCGCAGAACCATGGTGAAGAGGGACCCTATTCTACCGCATACGAACCGTGCCTATGCCGTGAGTCTGACCTGTCTGCCAGCCACATGCCTCCCTCTGTAAAAGGTGCTATTTCGGGTCACAGAAAGAAATCTCCCCTGACCCCCGTCCTCATTAAAACTAAGCCACCACCGCTCACTGATCTCACTGCAGCCATCACTCTCCCAGCGGGACAGCAGGGGCCAACATGGCTCCCCAGAGTTCTCCCGGGTCTAAAAAAGGTCTCCCTCTCAAAATTCACCATTTACGTACAACTGACCCCCACTGAAATGGGGTGCTAAGAGAGACAACTATCCTAACTGCATTTTCCGTTTAACTGAAAATGAACAACAAAACCATTCTGATTTCAACTTTTGTAATGAAAAACTGGTTGGAAGCTTGCCAGTGTATCCTGCTCCCCAGGTAAATAAAGAGTGCAGTGACGCCCATGCAGCTACGTGAGGCAGAGTCAAGCACCTCACAGACGGTGACACCGTGACCACCGTGACCACTCCACGGTGTTCGCAACAAACCTGCAGGTACAGCCACCCCAGGCCACATCCTGACTGTGGCTTTTTAATTAAAAGTGCTACAACACCTTGGCATGACTTCTCCCTCACTCTCTAACAGCTGGGTGCAACCCAAGTCCCCACGGTCCCCAGGGCCTCTACCAGAGAGCCCGGCCCCGGCCGTGTGCCCCCAAACTCACACTACCTTGGGACAGGAGGAAGGGATGCAGCCTTCCAGTCACTTCTGCCCTGGCTGCACGTGCCTCACACTGAGCAAGACTTCCGAAAGTCAGGGCAGGAAAGGGGGCAGACTAGCTCACCACCCAAACCAACAACAGTCACACCAGTCAGTCTCCAATTCCACGTCCCAATGTTCCTGCGAGCCTGCTCTGGGATCAAGCTCTGTCCAGCGGGGCAACAGCAATAGACTCTAAGAAAAGGAGCTCCATCTACCCGTCTGCAGCACCAGAGAGGCCACTGAACAGTGACAGCTGGCAGAGGACAGGCCGCAGGCTCCCGCTGAGCCAACAGGGATCCCATCCCTGCAGTCAGCCACGCGCCCTGCCCTGCTTCTCCTCAGCAGGTACTTGCACCTTTTCTCTGTCGGCCCCCGGGGTGCAGAACAAACGCTAACACCTGTTCCCCTAAACCTAGCGCCACCAGGTCCGTCTCCGCCCAGAGACCCTATGGGACACAGTGCAGCTGTCCAACTCAGTGTCTAAAGCAGTCCCTCTTCCAGCAGAGACCACATCTTTCTCTCTCGGCGCAGCTGCTGGGTTCCAGCCGCTGACCTCCTGCTTGGCAGCTGAGTGCCTACCCACTGGGCCACTGACGAGCACCTGTGGTTCTCTGCTATCCGGCAGCCGTCCTGGAGTAGAGTCGGGTGGCACAGCTGCCACAGTCCCAAGCCCCTTCCCGGGCCACGCCGTGGCACCAAGTGAAGTCTGCTGATGCTGAGCGTAGCCTCTGAGGTTCTGACTTCTCAGGTGACTCGCCAGAGGAGAGTGTTAAAACGTAATGTGCGAATGTGCAAGACACAAAACAGCACTTAAACAGGGGGCAGGGGTCCGCAGGGGTCTGCAGAGAACGGGAGCAGGAGAACACTGCTGGCTTTTCCTTCTTTCTACGCAAACCCAGTGGGGACCCTCAGAGGGAAACTACGCACCAGCTACATGGACTCAGCACTCAACATGCTACACGCCACTCACTCAAAGCCAACTGAGAAGAGGCAAACCAGGGCCGTCCTGACGCACGACCAGCCAACACCTTCCTGAGCAGCAAGTGTGCACACGCTCCAGGGGTGGGCAAGCTCCACAGACATGCAGCCGTGTCAAGTGTGTGCCATGTGTGAGACACAGGATATATCCTTATTACTTTTGATTCTAGCAGAAAGAAAGGATGGGGGGTGCAAAGGAGAGAAAGGCAGCCTCTTGTCACAGAGAGTGAATGCTGCTGCGTCGGGGACAGGCCGCGTCAGAGATACTGCTGTCGTCTCCATAGCGAAAGGCACCTACTCATCTTTCAAAAAACTTTTTTAAAAACAGGGCAGGTTATTAACACATGTTGTTGAACAGAAAGCTAGTTACAACTATGTCCAGGACAGCACCGGCATACTGCTGCATGCTGAAGTCTAGCCCGTAGCCACACTGCTTTCACTCAAGGAATTTAAGGCTCACGTTTAAAATAGTTCACCTAATAAAACGAAGACAGATACTCTGGATGTGCCAGGTGGCACACAGTGAAGGAGCTGTCCCCACTGAACCCACCAGGTCACCTGCCCACCGGACAGGACTCAGAGGCACTGCCCCAGAAAGGAGCAGCGACAACAGATATCCTTTCAAGGAAAGCACTGAACACGGGACAGCTTCCCAGTTGGCCAAGTCTTCACAGTTTCAAAGTAGAAATAATGTCTGTGGATGAGCAATATTTTAAAAAGCACCAAAAAAGACGTATTTACTAATTCTGTTATTCTGAGCTTTTCATCTTTGGGTCTTTAAACTGTAACTTCAGGCTGAATTTCAGAATGAAACAGGCATCTGCGTCTCCCAGTTTCTACAGAACTCATTTTCTAACTCTGTTCCAGTCCCCTTCAGAGTCAGGGACTCTGGCTCAGAAAGACAAACACAGCAGCATCACCCACGTGCCCACCGCTGTCAGATCCGCCACCCACAGGCTCACAGGGACCCTGCAGGACAGAGCAGAGCAGCCCCCCGGGGCCTCCGGGGGGCAGACAGGGGCT
Organism: Heterohyrax brucei; assembly: GCA_028571685.1. Classification (NCBI taxonomy): domain Eukaryota; kingdom Metazoa; phylum Chordata; class Mammalia; order Hyracoidea; family Procaviidae; genus Heterohyrax; species Heterohyrax brucei. The sequence goes on along the minus strand of CM053157.1, from coordinate 86,382,811 downwards.
CTCCACCGTGGGGAGCTGGCAGCAGTCGCCGCCTCCAACCACGGCACCGCCAGGGCACCCGTCACCCCAAGTCTCACTGAGAGCTCCGCATGTTGATTTCCACATAGCACGTAGTGCTGTAAGGCTGTCAGGTCCCCTCTCGCTCCCGACGCTGATGGCCGGCAGAGCCAGCCCACGGCACCGACGCCAGACCCTGCCCCCAGGAGCCACCAGCCGGCGAACCTGAAGCCCCGGCCGAGGGCCCGAGCCCCTGCCATGACAGACTCTTTCTCCTGTGACAATGGACAGCTGATGGCTGGACATCACCTGAAGGCAGAGGGGCCACTTTCAGCTCTGAGCTTCTGGGTGCCGTGAACCAACAACACAGTCCCTGCTAAGACAAGGCTCGGGGTTTGAATCCACCCAGAGGCTCCCTGGAGGAAAGGTCAGTCTCCTGCCCAAACCCAGCCACTGGGAACCCTGGGGGCACAGCCGGGCTCTAAGACAGACAGGGTCACCGATCACCGGAGTTCAGTGACAGCAGCTGGCAGCCTCAGCCTAGGGACACCGGGTACAGACCACACACAGCATTCAGCACCTGTGGCCACACACTGCCACCTCCACACGCCACTGGAGAAAACTCCTCCCAGGTACTGTCCGACGTCTACGATGCGGGACCCCTCCGCTCCACAGAGACGGCCCCCAGACGCTTGGCCCAGAACGCTGCTGCCGAAGTCGGGCTGTGAGTCCAGGGAGGGCCAGCCCGGAGCCCTCTCCCCCACCGGCCAGAGCAGCACCCGACCCCACCGTCAGGCAGAGCCCAGCCCCCGGGCCAGACCAGGAGGGTGTGACCCTGCCCGGCCCCCGACTGCTGCCACGCGTCTCTCTGCTTCCATTCCTTCATCCGCAAAAGGGACTGAAGGTTTCCACACATGGTAAAAGCTCCTTCCGTGTCTAAGACGGCAAAAAAGAAGACGGCTCCAGAGAAAAAGAATGCAGAGGAAAAGTGACCTCTGTGCGAAGGTGAGACCGCACCAACCGCCACAACCAGAAAACCGGCAGCTGGCGTCCCGGAGCTCCCGCCGGGCACCCGGCACCGTGCTGGCGTTTGCACCTGCGTGGCCCTGCCGGGGCGACCACGGAGAGGCCATGGCCCAAGCCGCGCCCCTCCACAGACTTCCGCAGAGCAGCTCCGGAGCGGGAATGGAACCCCGGACCCAGCTCCAGCGGCAGGGCTCTGTCTTTCTCTGTTTATCTCATGTTGTCTCCCAGTGACGAGAAACCAGAAAGGGCAAGGTGCAATCACGGAGCCTGCTGGGGACAGGGAGGGGGCAAGCCGGGGACCAGAGAGGGCTGGGCAACTGGCACTGCCCCCTTTCAAATGTCCACAATCTGCATTCTGATGAAAAGCTTCCCCAACGCCAGTAAAAAGCTAATGCAGGGATGGAACGTCTCTTCAGGGTTTTTGGTTTATTTGCAGGGGTGAGAGAGGATGGCAGGTTCACGTCACGACAAGCCACCGCACAGGACAAAAACTACCGGTCCTGTGAGAGCCACCTGTGAAAGGGGAGCTGACAAAACCAGAGCAAGAGCTGCCAACAGCTGGGACCGTGCAGGGGAGAAGGGCTGTCAGCCACCAGGGCTGGAACCATGCAGGGGAGAAGAGGTGACCAGCAGGGCCGGGACCGTGCAGGGGAGAAGGGCTACCAGCCACCAGGGCCGGGACCGTGCAGGGGAGGAGGCCCACAGGCCACCAGGGCCAGGACCATGCAGGGGAGGAGGCCCACAGGCCACCAGGGCCGGGACCATGCAGGAGAGGAGGCCCACAGGCCACCAGGGCCAGGACCGTGCAGGGGAGAAGGGGTGACCAGCGGGGCCAGGACCATGCAAGGGAGAAGGGGCAGCCACCAGGGCTGGGACTGTGCAGAGGGAGAAGGGCCACCAGCCACCAGGGCTGGCACTGGATGCAGGGTCCAAGGTAGGAGACCCTGGGGGTGGGGGGGGCGCAACAGCACGTATACAGGTTACAGTCACAAATTAAAAGGAAATGTGTACAATTTCAAACATCAAGCAAAACAAAAAACCTTCAAATAACATTCTTTTAAATTATAATCTGCAGTTCAGAATAACTACCTGTGTTTCAGTCTGTGCCCAACAGAGCAGAGGAACACTGTCAGAGGGCCAGGAAGGGAGCCCCGAATCGGAAGGCACTCAGAAGACAACTGGGCGGAGCTGCCCCCGCCAAGTGGATCAACCTTACTGGTGTGGGCAGAGTCAAGCCTTCAGGACCCTCACTTGCTGATGGGGCCAGACTCAAAATGAGAAGAAACAGCTGTAAACATCCATTACTACGCAGCATATGGAAGGTACAAAGTATGAATCTAGGAAAACTAGAAGTCGTCCTAGGCACCAGTGACCTGAAACAGACTCTACGGGCCACTCTGAATCCGACAAGCACACGGGCCACTCTGCCGGGCACGACCAACGCCAGGAGCACCATCAAACACGCCATTTCAAGATCTGTCTTGAAGTACAGTCCTGTCAGTGACAGAGTATCACCCGTACACCTACACGGAAGGCTGGGAAATATGACTACTATTCAAATTTACAGACCAACTACTAATGCCAGGAATGAAGAAGCGGAGGACTGTGACCAACTTCTGCAATCTGAAATCAACCACACATGCAGTCCAGAAGCATGATAATTGCTGGTGATTGGGATGGGACTGCTGGAAACAGAAGAACTGAAGTTGGAAAATATGGCTTTGGCGACAGAAGCCATGCGGGACATTGCATCACAGAATTCTGTAAGACCAACAGCTTCTTCACCGCAAATACCTTTTTCCCACCCATGTAAACAGGGACTGTATGCGTGGACCTTGCCAGATGGAACACACTGGAAAGAACTCAACTACATCTGCAGAAAGAGACAATGGAAAAGCTCAGTGCCATCAGGCAGAACCCAGTCAGGGGACGACTGCGGCGCAGACCACCTACAGCTCACACACAGGCTCAAGCTGAAGCTGAAGAAAATTAAAACCAGTCCGGGAGATCCAGAGCACGGACTCGGCTGTATCCTTGAGACCATCTCACGAACAGATGGGACACACTGAACACCAATCGTGAGAGACCAGACGAGCTGTGGATGACATCACGGACATCACACATGGGAAAGCCAAAGGTCACTGAGAACCCAGGGAAGAAAGAAAAGACCAGAATGGGTGTCAGCAGAGACTCAGAAGGGTGCTCCTGACAGTGGGGCGGGTACAAAGGATGAATCTAGGAGAAGAGACTGTGGTGTCACGGAGCCACCCAGCAGACCTGAGAGGCAGGCTCCAGGCCAGGGATCCCGGGCAAAGTGGCAAAGACCTGGAGTGAGAGGCCAGAAGGGAAGCGCGCACGCAGTCTTCCTCAAGCTGAAAGAACTGAAGCCGCGATTCAAGCCTTGAGTTGCAATACTGAAGCTTCTGTAGGGAAAACATACGATAAGCCTCGAGAGAAGATGGAAGGTGCCTGCAGTCACTGTACCAAACAGACCTGGCTGTCACCCAGCGTCTCAGAGGCAGCACGTGACCAAGGATGACGACCCTGACAGAAGGGCGAGGTGCGCTGAAGGCGGTGACCTCACGCCGGGCTCCAGGAAGCAAGGCGGGACAGGAGATCTCAGACAGCTGCCCGCGCGGGGCCGGGACACCGTAGCTCCACCCATTCCAAAGGCAGAAACTCCAACAGAATGCAGAAATTACTGAATTATCTCACCAATATCACAGGCCGGTAAAACTCTGCTCACAGTCACTCACAAACAGGTGCAGTGTCCATCACCAGGGAACTGCCAGAAATTCAAGTGGGATTCAGAGGGGATGAGGAACCGGGGATGTCACTGCTGATGTCAGGCAGATCCTGGCTGAAGGCAGAGAATACCACAAAGACATTATCTGTGGTTTACTGACTATGCAAAGGCACTCGACTGTACATAGCACAAGTTATAGATAACACTGCAAAAAATGGGAATTCCAGAACACTTCATTTTGCTCAGGTGGACCCTGTACACAGGTCGAGGTGGTTGTTAGCACAGAACAAGGGGACAGTGTGTCATTTAAAATCAAGAAAGGTGTGGGTCGGGGCTGCATCCTCTCACCACACCTATTCACTCGGTACACCGAGCCAAAACTTCGAGAAGTCAGACTTACGGAGAAGAAGGCACCATCAGGACTGAAGGAGATGCACTCACAACCGGGGACACATCCTCGCCTGCTCCAAGGGAAGAGGACTCAGAACACTTACTGATGAAGATCACAGACCACAGCCTTCAGCAGGACTGCACCTCCACACCAAGAAAACAAAAACCCTCACCAAGGGGCCAGGGAGCGACACCACCATGAAGGGAGAAAAGTCCCCAGCTGCCACGGATTTCCTTCTCCTCAGACCCACAGCCACCACCCATGGGTGCAGCAGTGGAGAATGGACACAATCCTTGGGCGCCTCTTCTGCAGAAGGCCTCTGTGGAGCGCTGAGGCACAAAGGCATTCTTGTGAAGACTCAGGTGCCCCCGCCCCAGCCCACGGGACCCAGAGCCCCACCATCTGCATGCGGAAGCTGGGCAGTGAAGGAAAAGACCGGGGATCTGACGCCTTGGAGTTCAGGAGCTGGCGAGGAGGGGCGAGCACAGCGCGGACCCCAGGAGAACGAGTGAACCCATCCGGGAAGAAGTCCAGCCAGCGTGCCCCGCAGGGACAAGGACGATGGGATTTCGTCCCAAGGATTTTGGACGTGTCATAGGAGGGAGCAGTCCCTGCAAGGAACGTCATGTCTGGTAAAGTAGAGTGTCCACAAAAAAAAAGACCCTGCACAAGATGGACCGACAGGGGACTTGGACAGCGGTCTCCCGCGTAGTGACGACACAGCAGCCAGCACAGGGCCGGGCAGTGGGCAGGTCTGCCACACGCGGAGTCACCACGGGTCAGAGCCAGCCTGGCAGTGCCCAACACCACATTAACCCCTTTATACCCGATGCCTATGCTTCCTGTCCTGTGACTCGATGACATTTAAAATCACATCTTCCTTGAGAAGTACCGTGCCACTAGCATGTCACACGTGGAGTAACAGACGATACAGAGAGTACACACGGTGGGACAGTACATGGTGGCCAAGCTCCTGGGAAAAATACTCCCCTGAGATTCCCACCGGAGATGCAAACTGGTTCGGTAGGTTTGCACACTCTTCCTCAGGTTTTGTTTTTTAATTCCATCAACGGGAATTTAAAGTTTTTTGCCCCAGCCCTGTAATTAGCAGATCATTCTAGGGACGACATCACTGAAAAAGAACAGCGTTTGGACTCTATCTCGAGAAAACTGCCTTGACTATGAAAAGTCCTTGTTCTTGCTAATTCACGGCCACCTGTGATGGCGGCATAGAAGTGACCTGTTCCAATACTGTTTTACCCAAAACAAACCCAACCCGGCGCCACCAACCCAATTCTGACTCAGACAGACACTACAGGAACAGATCACAGCCTCCCAGGTTTCCAAGGAACAGCTGGTGGATTCGAACCGCTGACTTTTGGGCTACCAGTCGAGCTCTTACCCACTGAACCACCAGGGCTCCCACTTTTCAAATAATTCTCCCCAATTAATTTCCTGAACATCTAACAGGCAGTCACGGCAGCTGATACAAATTTGCTTTATCTTAACCAGAAACTATTTTTAAAAGAAATTCAAATCAACTAAAAAGGGGGAAAAAATCAACCTAAGAATTAAATGAAAGATCGAAAGTTCTGTATTTAAAGAACTTCTAATGACTGGTATCTAACAGGTGACACTGGCTTCATAAACGTACTAAGTGACAGTTGAAAAGTGACGAGTGCTAATACTAAGATCTGCTATCCACTCAGTTTCCAAATTCTGAAATGCTAGTTGGAAAGCCTGGTGGCATGGTGGTTAGGTGCCATGGCTGCTAACCAAAAGACTGGCAGTTGGAACCTGCCAGGGCTACTTGGAAACTCTGTGGGGTCGCTAAGAGCTGGAATCGAGTCCACTGCAGTGGGTGGGGTATGGGTAATAATTACTTTCAATGTCTGCTGAAACGACCGAAAAGGACTGCAGATGAAGGGTAGTGGGCTGCACAGCCCAACAACTTAATCTGCACTGAGCACCGAACAGCCGAGGCCCATCGTGAAACGGGACCCTTAGGAAAACGATGACATAACAGTCAGTTGCTCTTAAGATTCTGCGAGGCCGGCAACAGACAGCCTGAGAACGCCGAGCAACGCTGACTACGTGCAGGGAAGTCCCCACTGTGGGCTGTTCTCCAGAGTGACAGACAGGACCTCCAGGGGCTGGGTCAAGGGGACAACCAGCCAGTGACTCCGGCCCTGTTAGTGCCCAGAAGGCAACTACATCCTCTCTGGGGCTCTGTCTCCCCACCAGGGTCAGGGCTCACAGGAGGACAAGCTGGAAAGCACACGACAAAGGGGAAAGGACCTCTCCCCCGATCAGCACCCTGCTGCGCCCCACACGGGAGACACACTCAGAACGCCACTGACTCCACCAACACACCTGCTCTTGAAAAATGGGTAGAAAAACCTACAACTAGGAGTGAATTTTACTTCTAGTTTTTTACCTGCATGCAGCAAGACAGCTTTCTCACTCACACACGTTTACAGGTCACCAGGTTTGATGTGGAGACATGGCCAGTCCACGGCACAACACGGGCAGGAAACACAAGGGAAGGTTTACCATTTCAAGTATTAACAAAAATAAAAAAGGGTAACAGGTTCATGTTAAGACATGGAGGAAATGTTAAGCCCAGGAGGAAAACTGTGTCAGCTGCACCAGAGCCACCCATGAAGAGGGGGCCGACAAAACCACAGCCGTCACCAGAGCTGGGACCATGGGGGGCAGCAGGGCTGCCGGCCACAGGGCTGGGACCACAGGAGGCAGCAGGGCCGCCGGCCACAGGGCTGGGACCGCTGGGGGCAGCAGGGCAGGCGGGCCACAGGGCTGGGACCATGGGGGGCAGAAGAGCCAGGGGAGAAGGGCCAGCCAGAACTGGACAAACAGGTTTCCTCTTCCAGGGATGCAGCAGATGACCCAGGGGTGCAGGCAGCAGGGGCGCACACCTCAGTCAGACCCTCTCTCAGCACTGGCTGTGCGTTGCGACCTACCCCACTGACTCGTGGGGACCCCACAGCAGAGCGCAGTCCGGTTCCCCAGGAGCGGACGGGGGTCTGAAGCACCACCCTCTCGGTTCACAGCCCCTTTCTTAACCGCTGCGCCACCACTGCTGCTGGGTCGACGCCGGCGCACAGCGACCCCAGAGGGTTTCCAAGGACACCTGGTGGGTTGGAGCAGCCAACCCTTGGTCAATGGCTGAGCTCTGCCCCGCTGGCCTCCAAGGTCCCTCACACAACACCCGGAGGTGGGCAGCACCCGCCCTCCCAGCGGAAGTGGCGAGGGAGCAAGACAACAGCCATCCAGGGTCTGTATGGCGGACGGTGTGCCCTGTACGTGGCCAAGGAGCCACACAGACGTCCCAGGGCTCACAGCAACCCTGGAGAGGGGTTCTGTTGGGTTTCTGTTAACCCTATGGCACAGTGGTTAAGAGCTATGGCTTAACAACCAGAGGTGGGCAGTTCAGCAGGCACGCCTTGGAGACTCGACGGGGCGGGTCTCCTCTGACCTCAATTGACTGGAGGGCAGTGGGGCGGGGTTTTCTCTCCTGCTATCGCTGCCAGGTGAGTGATTAGCTATTGACTGGTCGATGATTCCCTCATTTCGTTTTCATTAAACACAAACAGCTGTCAGGGGGCTAGCGACACCATGGTTCAGTGCTCGGCTCTTACCAAAAGTCTGCTCTTCAAACCCGTCAGCCGGTCTGTGGGAGAGACACCTGACAGCCTGTTTCACAAAGAGGACAGTCTCGGAAACGCTGAGGGAGCAGTCTACCCGTCCTACAGGGTGGCTCCTCAGTGGGATCGGCTGGGTGGCCACAGGGTGGGCTGGGTATGGAACAGTCGCCTCAACAGAATTCTGCACTGGCAGAGTGTGCAGTAAAGGCGACTGCCTGCAGGGAAGCCTTTTCTATCCTAAAAAAGTGGTCCCTAACATGACAGGGCACTACAGGGCCACAAGGACACCTACCAGATCCCGCTTACCTCACAAGAAAACCCCACACCCTCACGCCGCTCGCCAGGCCATGCTCACGGCTCGCCCCTCAGACGTCACCGACCCCCACTGTTCCCAAAGGGACTCCCTGGGTTCTGCACCCTCTCCCCGTCTCCTACCTCTCCTCCCCAGCAGCAGGCTGGCCTCCCTCCTGCCCCCAGCACATCCGATCTCTCTCTGCACAGGACTTGGCCCTTCTACTGCTGTGAGAAAGTGATGGACACTTTGGTCACTGTGTGTCTGCCTAGGAAAACACAGCCTTTAGCACAGCAGAGATTTCTGAGGACTCGGTTGTCCCTCTCGTCCCCCAATGCCTAGCTACAGGGCCCAGCACTGATTGGAGGCTCCGTTTTAGGACGTGCAAGAGACTGCACACAGGCTCTGAGGTGACAACATCTCCAGACTGACTAGCATCTGAAGCTGTAAGCCCTGGTAGTCCTGGAGAGGAAATCTTCAATTTCAAAGTCCACACAGTTTTTTTAAAGCACCACCCTTAGCACCATCGACTATCCGTTATTTTGACGCTTAATTACTTAGTCACAAACAACACTCGGTGTTTCCTCTGTTTAAATGGGTAAGTACTATAATTAAGCTTCAAACCCCATCTTCGTCTATTTCCCTAGGTTTGATATACATTGAAAGATCCACACATAGCACGGACACAGAGGGAGATGGCAGACCTGGAAAAAATCTTTTCAGTTCTGCCAAGAAGAATCTCACAATCTCAATTCGACTTCCTCGGGCCTCAGTTTCTACTTCTGTAAAAAAGGGTGTGTGCTAGATAACCTGAGGCCAGTTCAGCTCCACAAATCCCAGGGAGTGTAAGTCTATAAATACCAGTCTACACACTTCTCTCACAGCTAATAAAAATCATTAGAATCAGGCAATTTTTAAACTGAGTGTGACTTCAGAGATCATCAAATCCACCTTACAACAAGAAAACAACCAGAAACAATGAACCCTTAAAAAAAGTTTTCAAAACTAACCCAGTCTAGTTTTAGGGCTTTCTGTTGCTGTCCTTTCGGTCTGAGGGGGTATGTGACAAAGACAGAGGGACAGAGACAGACAGGGACAGAGTAAGAGAGGTTAACAACACTTCTTTTCTTTACACAAAGTGTTTCAGATATCCTATTATTGTCCAACTTTGTCCCAGAACGGACAACGTGCTCTAGAAATCGGCTGTGTCAAGCCAGCAAAACACCGACACAAGCCGGGAAGCTTTATCACCGTGCAGCTGTAGGCTGAGTTTAAACAACTGGCTGCACTCCGTTGCAGACCCTCAAACGCACCGGGTACCAGCTGGAAGGTGAAACCCACTGCCTCCCAGGAGACTCTGACTCCCGGGGCATCCCAGGAGGGCTGGCTCCACAGGGGGCAGAGCTGATCTGTCAGCAGCACATCGCCAGGCCTTTCTGGCCTGGTGCCTCAGCTGCCAACCACAGCGCCCCATCCGGGGACCCCAGGGCTGGAAACTGAGTGGCAGCCAATTAAAACGCTCAGAGCCCAACTTCCACCCAGAGCTCTCCCACGCGTAATTCTCTTCAGTCCTGTCGGGTCACCGTGAGTCAGAATCGACTCAACAGCCACGGCTCTGGTTTTCTGTTAAACACCTGTGTGAGTCCACGGTGATTTCACTTTGACGCTAACAGGTACAGACCAAGACAAGCCTAGTGGCATGGACGGTGTTCAGCCACAGAAAGAGTTTGAACTAGTGGCAGCTTGTCACCACTGGTATAATTACACGTCACAGCTAAGTCCCAAAAGTTGCTAATATAACCCCAAAGCCAGAAGCTTACCAGGGTCCACCCAACCTGCCGCCTGAATTTGGGACCAGTGATGGGCCCTGCCACGGAGGCCCGAGACAAACGCTCAGCACACACCTGGTGCCCTGAGCGCTTACCAACGAATTCCGTTCCAGGGCTTCGTGCTCACCGCTCTCCTACAGCCGGATTCCACAAACCTGAGAGGAGCCACTCCTGCTGCTATTTAAGACATCAGAAACTGCACAGGCTTCCTGGTGCCAAGTCAACAGCATCCATCGATCCAAACATTAATTTGCACCCCACTGCCAACTTTTCTCACCATCGGGGTTAGGTCCAGTTTGGGCCCTTCTAACCAGTGCCCAGGAAGTTACTTGAAGAACCACTTAAAGACATCTGGTAAACACGCAGATTCTGATCCCACACATCCGGGGTGGAAATGCCAATTCATAGCAGGCCCGATGAGAAGTGTCACTCACCAGAAATCAGCCCAACCAACAACAAAGACGCCAGACACTCCTTCCACAGGGACACAGGCACCCCCTCTCAAGGACTCCCCTACGGTCTCCACCAGCAGGAAAGACAGGACCGCTTCGGGGTCCCCTCCACACAGTCACCTGCTCGGGACCCTGGAGTCAAGTCCAGCTGAGCCGGACAGCACCGTCTCGGGAAACGAAAACGGTCCAGCACAGAGCCAGACGCAGCGTCCCCGTGTCAACACAGGTCCCGCCAACGAGGGTCTTCAGCCTCTGAAACCCTTTCTTTTTCTTTTTTCCAAACAATAGAGCCGGAGAAGTAACTTGACAAAGTGTTTTGTTTAAAAAAAAAAAAAAAAAAAAACACATCAGCAACGGCCTTTCAGTGCTGTCCCGAAGCACTCACTCCTCCCACTCCCGGCGACCGTGCCCGCGGTGCCAAGTGTTCTTCCCCGGATTTGAGGAACCAGAACAGGTTGCCGGCCCCCGCCCCCGGCCCTCCTGGCCCCCCACCCACGCCCCGCCCGGCGGGCTCCCCACTTCTCAGCGGAGGCTGGATGTGACCCCGACTCCTCGCGGCGGGGGTCTCTCACACACACACACAGACACAGGTGATGCCGCCGCCGCCGGGGGACCCACAGGCGCCGGGGCGAGCGCCGCTCCTCCTCCCGGCCCGCGGCCGGCGGCCGGCCCAAGCCGCGCCCCGGGCCGTCCCGGCGGGGCACCGTCGGCGCCCAGGCCCCGCCGCCCCCCGCGCCCCCCGCGCAGCGCCCCCCACCCGCCCGGCGGCCGGGGGCCCGGCGGCTCCGCACCCCAACTCCCGGCGCCGCCTAGGCCCGGCCTCTCTGCCTCCCCGGGCCTCGCGTAGTGCGGCGGCCGGGCCGGGGGCGCCCATGGCGGCGGCGGCGGCGGCAGCGGCGGCGGGCGGGCGGCGGGCCGAGGCGGCGGCGGGCGGCGCGGCGCCTCACCATGTTGCTGTCCTCCGGGCCGCTCCCCTCCTCCTCCGGCTCCGCAGCGAATGGACGGCGGCGGCGGCGGCGGCTCCGCGCACGGGCTCGCCCGGCCCCCGCTCATGCGCAGTGCGGACGCCGGGCCCGGCCCGGCCGCCCGACCACGGGGCGGCGCAGGCCCGGCGGCCCACGCGGGCCGGGCTCGGGGCGGCCGGGCCCTCGGCCCCTCGGCGCGCCAGCCCGCCGGCCCGCCGCCACCCCGACCCCCGGGGCCCCAGCCCCCTCGAGCGCGGGCGGCCGCACGGCTCCTCCGCGGGCTCCTCGGCGGCGACCGCGGGGCGGCTCGGGCGCCGGATCCCGCCGCGCCCCGGGCCACCCCGACTCACGGGTCCCGGGGGCCGGGGGGAGGCGCCCGCCGCTTTGCCGGGCTGCCGAGCGCACTGCCCCGCGGCGCCCCGGGGCGCCCGGCCGGCCGGGGCTCAAACCTCGGGCCCCGGGGCCCACCAGCGAGCGTGACCGCGCGCCACCGCGGCCCCCGGCAGGGGCGACCCCGGGCTCCCGTAGGGCGGCCCCCGGGCGCCTTCCCCCCACGGCCGGTGGGCTCCGGGCGGACCTTTCTCCGGGCTGCCGAGAGCTTCACCGCTGCGCAACCGGGGCCGTCGGACTCATAAAACCCAAATGACTGCCGTCTGGTCAGTTCCGACCCATAGCGACCCGACAGGGCGGTGTGGAACGGACCCATGGGGTTTCCAAGGCTGTCATTCATTTTTTTAAAATAGTTAATTTCGTTTCACTGTACTTTAAGTGAAGGTTTACACACACAAAAAAACTAGCTTCTCATTGAACAATTCCTACACATACTGTTATGGGACGTTGGTAACCAGCTCCACGGGGTGTAAGTGCTCTCTCTTCCAGACCTTGGGCTCCCTAGTGCCAGCTTTCCTGTCCCCTCCTGCTTTAGAGGCCTTGCCGTGGGCTGCTGTGCCCCTTTAGTCCTGGGGTGCTTTATGGGCCTGTCTAATCTTTGGGTGGGGGGTGAACATCAAGAGTGACCACGTTATTGAGCTGGAGGGGTGTCCAGGGGCCCTACTCTGGAGTTAACATAAGTCTCCGAAAGGCCAGTAAGTGTGATCGTCCTCTGTGTGTGAGTTACAATTTTGCTCCACATGTTTCTCCAGCGCTGCCCAGGCCCTCTGTTGTGACCCCTCTCGGAGCGGTCTGGGTGATAGTGGGCACCATCTAGCTGAGCTGGACTCAGTCTGGTGGAGGCTATAGTATTTATAGTCTGTTAGTCTTTTGGATTCATCTTTCCCTTATATCTTCGGTTTTTTTCATTCTCCCTTGCTCCCAAGGGGGTGAGACCAGTGGAATATCTTAGATGGCTGCTGACAGGCTTTCAAGACCCCAGATACAACTCACTCAAGCAGAATGTAGAGCATTCTCTTTGCAAACTTGCCAATGGCATGTCATGGATTGAATTGTGTTCCCTCCAAAAATTTCAGTAGCAATTTAGCTAGGCCATGATTCCTGGTATCCTGTGGTGTTCCTCCACGTTGTGAATGTTGCCTCTATGATGTTAGTGAGGGTGGATGGGCGGCAGCTGAGTTAGTGGGGAGGGATTTAATTTGTAGGATTGTACTGTGGCTTGTGGAGGCCTCTTGGGATATAAAAGGGAGGCAAGCTGTGATTTGGGGACCTCACACCACCAAGAAGCAGTGCCGGGAGCTGGGTGCATCCTTTGGAAAGGACCTCAGGTCTGTACACTTCATAAGCTCCCAGTCCAGGGGAAGGCAGACCACAAGGACCTTCCTCCAGATCCAGCAGAGAAGCCTTCCTCTGGAGGTGACAGCCTGAATTTGGACTTTTAGCCTACTGGACCATGACAAAATAAAATTTTCTGTTTTAAAGCCATCCACTTGTGGTATTTCTATTAGAGCAGCACTAGCCAACTAAGACACTATGCTACACCAACAGTACCCCAAACCAACTGCTGGCCAGTCTAGCCCGACTCATAGCGACCCTAGAGGTCAGCGTAGAACTGCCCCATAGAGTTTCCAAGGAGTGCCTGTCGGATTCAAACTGCTGACCTTTTGGCTAGCAGACGTAGCACTTAACCACTAGGCCACCAGGGTTTCCATGCCAACACTATGTTATGCCAGCTGAGCTGTATGTTCCTCAAGACCATGTTCCCCACAGCCCTCTGCCCAGTAATCTGGTTCCTCAGGGAGTTCAGAGTATCTATGGAGCTTCCGTGACCTTGTCAGTCTTTACAGAAGCAGGATCCCTTCTCCCACAGAGTGGCTGGTGGGTTGAACGGCAGCCAAGCACTTCAGCACTGTACCGTCAGGGCTCCCCTGTGCTAGTCGTAGACAAAGCATCTATCATTCAGCTTGGGAAGAAATGATAGGCTTAGCAACAGCCAACCCAGACCAAACCCACTGCGGTGGAATCTCTTCCGACTCACAGCAGCCTTAGAGGACAGAGTTGAAGCGCCCTATTGTTTCCTAAGGCCGGGATCTTTATGGTGGCAGGTTGCCAGGGCTTTTCTCTCATGGAGCCAGCAGTAGGCTGGCTGTAGAGGAAGAAGGGAAGGAAATGAGAAGCTGGGTGATAACACAAACCCAGGCCAGAAAACTGCACCTAAGGCTGAACCCGCAAGCGGTCGAAGTGGTTTCAGAACAGAAGTAACCCGAGTAGACGTGTCATCATCTCGTACCCTTCTCCCTTCAAACACATGACCATCTCCCAGGTCAACCCTATAGCACAATGTTCAAGTTCTCATAAAAGCAACAAAAGTTCTTCAGCAAGTCCTGAGGACTCCTGACACTTTCTGAAGCCAACCCGATACGGCGGCTCCCAGGGTCCCGCCGGGGCTGATACCTGGCCACCAAGGAGCACTGCTCCACTGTTTCCCCCAAATCAAGTGAGTGCACGCACACATACCAGTCAAGCGCCTCGCCAGTCTCTTGGAGAAATAGAGCTGTAAGGACAGACTAGCTCTGCCTCGTGAAGCAAGACCAAAGCTGGATCACACCCACTTGACCGGAAATACTGACAGTTAGGCTCTTAGAGAAGAGTATCCACTGTGTCTGGCACCCTACTTTCTTACACTTCCCTGAAGTAAGAGCTCGTGGGTCTCCTTCAGCTCTTTTTCCTGATTGTCCGCTTCTGGGGACAGCTCACAGCTCTCTCTCCGGGACCTCTCTCCTTTTGGAATTTCTTCTCCAACCTCTCCCACGGTCCCACCTTCTCCTACATCTCCCCTCCTTCTGAGACCCCTCCCTTTTGATGACTCAGCTCTTGGCTCGCAATTGTCAGGTTTTCCAGGAGACCCACCCCTGAGCTTCTTTCCCATGTACAGGCCACGTCGCGGCCTCATTCACATTCCCGTGACACCAACTGCCATCTAGACCCCCAGGAGCCCTAGACCCTCCTTTGCAGCTCTGAGTGGTGCATCCACATCCAAACCATTGTCCCAAGACCTGGTTCTTCACCAAATCATCCCAGCTAGAAAGCCACAGCTCCTCCTACCTCAGCCCCCTTCGTCTAAGGTACGAGTCTCACCAGCCCTCAGCCCTTCTTCCCTTAGCCAAGACGTTGTCATGTCCACTGGCCTCTCCTCCCAGCTGCAGTCAAGTCTTTCTGGAATCTAAACCTGAATGTATTCCCTAAAATTACCCCAGGGCACCGTGGACAGGAGCCTCTTTGGTGTGGTGTTAAGGGTCTCGCCCCATGACCTGTCTACTCACCTTCCTTTTCCCACCACCCTCTGTACCAAGGTGCCTCGTGTTTCCATTTTAAGCCAAGAGTACTATCTCCTCCATGTCTCCTTGCTTTCTCTCATCTTGCCGTCCCTGGCATGCTAACTGACACTGACTAACGGCTTTCTGGGAGCTGTGGTGGCACAGTGCTTAAAGTACTCTGCTGCTAACCAAAGGAATTGGTGGTTGAAGCATACCACCGTCGGCAGGAGAGAGCTGAGACAGCCTGCTTTTATCATAGCCTGTTTTCGTAACCATTACTGCCTTGGAAACCAAGTAGGGCAGTTCCATTCTTCCCTGTAGGGTTGCTGTGTGTTGGAATCAACTCTGCGACAATGGTTTTTTGGGGGTTGTGGGCAGTTGAAGGCTTTCCATTACCAGGCAATGTCTAAGCCCAGGGCACATACGACTCAGAGAGTTCTCACTTCAACTCTATGACCATCTGCATCAATTATGCCCATTCTACAGAGGAGGAGACTGAAACACAGAGGTTAAAAAGCATGCCCAAGACCACAGCCGGCAAGTGACTGACAGAGCTGGGATTGAAAGTGAGTCTGGCCACAGACCACGTTCTCTTGACCACTGTGCTGTGTGCCCTACCCAAACCTCAGGGTTTAGCTCAATGACCATCTTCTCTGGCAGGCCTCCTGATGTCCTCCTTGAGTTTCTGCAGCTGAGCATGTTCGTTCTTCAGTCTTCTATGACGCTTATATACTCTGATTACTTGTGACATCATATGGCTATGATTTGCCTGTGTGACCACTTCCCTTGACAGCCTATGCGTCTCTCCAGGCCACACAGCCGGGGGCACACACCTCTGAGCAGTCAGTGTCGAAGCAAGAGCCTGACATTCATGAGCTATGCAGAAAATCTAGTTGAATAGATAAAGTAAATGAAAGAAAGATACTTAGCTAATGACAGTCTGTCCATGTTAAGAGTGTGTCTTATTGTTCGGGACTGTAGTGGAATGCCTGCCTTCCTTGTGTCATGGATTGAACTGTGTCACCCCAAAAATGGGTGTAGTAATTTGGCTGGGCAATGATTCCCGGTATTTTGTGTTGTCTTCCATTTTGTGATTTTCTTTTGCTATAAATTCTGATCCCTGTCTATAGTAGAGTGGATTATGTTACAGGGGGTTAGGGTGGGACCGTAATACCCTTCCTACGGTCGTCTCCCTGCTCCAGTGTGAAGGGAGTTTCCCTGGAGTGTGGTTTGTGCAGCCTTCTATCCTACAAGAGATAAAAGGGAAGGCAAGCTGGCCGAGAGTTGAGAACCTCATGCCGTCAAGAAAGCAGCACCAGGAGAACAGCATGTCCTTCAGACCTGCCGTTCTGGTGCTGAGATGCTCCCTGGACAAAAACTGATGCCACACGAGGACTTTCCTCCAGAGCCGACAAAGAGGGGAAGCCCTCCCCTCTAGCACACACCTGGAATTCGGACTTGTAGACTACCAGACTGTGCAAGGATAAACCTCCATCCTCTTGTGGTGTTTCTGTTAGAGCAGCACCAGCTGACTAAAACAACATTATACCAAATAGTCAGATACAACTGGGGTAGCATCCGTATTGGTGTAGGGCATCTGGGGTCTTAAAAGCTGGCAAACTGAGGAAGATCAATTGGTCCCAACCCACCCAGAACAGATGAAAACCAAGAACACCAAAGACACGAGGAACAGTGAACCCAGGAGACAAAGCCCCGTATGACAGGGAGACTGTATCAGCAGAACAGAAGAACTAGATGGTGCCCGGCCACCACCAAAGACAGCCCTGACAGAGGACACAGTGTAGAGGCTCCGATGTAGCACAAGAAAAAGAGGCATGCAGATAAAGCACTTCATTAAAAGGCCAGAACTGATGGTCTGATAACCTGGAGGGTCCCCTAAGAAAGTGGCCCCTAGACTTGCTGCTGGCCCAGAGCTGAAATCAGTACCGAAGCCAGCACCTCAGGTAACAATGGACTGGACTATGTGACACAGAGTGACACGGGTGGGGTGTGGACTTTATGGATTCAATATCTAGGCGGCCAGCCAACTGGATTTAGAGGAGAGAGGAGAGGGGACAGAGGAGAGGACAAGTGTTGGCTGAGTCAATATCGGAAGTAACGAGTGAAAAAGAAGAGTGTGCCGTCACAGGCAGAGGAGAGCAGACAGAGCCGCAGAGAGGCAGGTGCTTGGGATTTGATATGAAAATTGGCTTGGACTGTTAACTTTCACTTGATCACAATAAAAAAATTTTTTTAAATGTGATAGCAACCATGTCTGTTACTCTATTTTCGACTATAGGACTGAATGTGAAGCGGAGAACTGCTACTCTGTTGTTATCACTGAGGAAACCCTGGTGGCATAGCGGTTAAGTGCCGTGGCTGCTCACCAGAGAGCCAGCTGTTCACATCTGCCAGGCGCTCCTGGGAAACTCTAGGGGCGGCTGAACTCTGTCCTACAGGGTCACTGTGGGTCAGGACTGACTTGACAGCAGTGGGTTTGGTTTTCCAGGTTTGTCATTATTGAGACAGAAACATATTTGTTAAAATTGCCCAGATTATTGCTAAATTTGAAATGGATCCTTAGAAGCAGTATAAATTATAATACTTGATTGACCAAAAAATTTCCACTAACAATCACGTTACTTGATTGTCATGAGGTTTGCTTTCAGTTTTTAAGCATGGAGTGTCCAAAGAGGATTTCCTGTAGTGACAACCACAGCACAGTGACACTATGATGGGAACACATAGCCGGAGCCCACTATTTATACACAGGGACACGGTGACCCACACCTACAGCTACACAGACAAACTCACACAGAATGTTTGTAGACAGCACAATTTCTCAAGATGAATCACCCAATTATTTGAAAATAATTGCTATCACCAATACCTAAAAATTCAGGGTAAGATCAATAGCATTCACTGATAAAATAACTGTTGCTTTATACATGTTAGAGTTTTACAGACTTTATAGAGTTAAAGAAACATATCAAACTAAGAAATTCCTTCCCTAAAGCCTGTCTTTTAGCAAAGAGACAGAGCAGCAGTAATCTTGACAGACAGATGGCCAGCATTTCTGCAAGTCACCCAGCTGCGTATACTCAGTGCCACTCCAAAGGCGCTGTCAGGGATGTACTGCCACCACCACCCTCCCACACTGAGCTCGAGGTGCGTGTGATTTTGTTGAACATTTACAGAAATTTTTCTAGTGGATACCGTCTTGCTTTTCTATAAGCTTTGGAGATTAACTGAAACCGCCCAATACAAGACATTTAAGTTGGGGTCAAACATGGCAGTTAGGTCTTGCCAGCTCAGGAATGTGATGTTGAAAGGCCACTCCTGGGTTCCCACCACACTCTGGTGACAGCAGGGGAGGACGCTGAGGACTGATGGGGGCATGGGTGAGGCGGACAGGTGACTGACTGCCCGCCTGAACCACGAGGGTCCCACAATCAAGGACTGTCTCTAGGAAATGGGACTCTGTTTGGCTTTCACACAGAAGGGCCAGTAGAGGTGGCATGGGTGGCCTTGCAGACAGGGGAGTGGGAATATTCACCAGAGCCAGCCTGTCACCTCAAGGTACACGTGGGTCTGCTGGTCGTCGGCGCTCCGCGCTCATGGTAGAGGAATGGACTTGCAGCAGGAGCTGGGACTAGAGGCAGGGCAGTGGGGGACCATCCCAGGACATCACCAGTGATGTCACAATGTCTCACTGTCCCTGGCCACAGGGTCTGTCCCAGACCCCTCCGCCCAGCCCACCCTCGAGAGACCCTGAGATCACAGCCGGGTCCAGGGTGTCCCTTCTGGAGGCCTCTGGCCAGTTGCAAAGAGTGACCTCACTGACACTCTAATGGCTGGCTACACAGGTGGCAGGTTAAGTGACCCTCTGGAATCCTGGGGGCTTGCATGTGGACACACTGTCACCCTCATCAGGCACCCACCGCTGGTGGTGACAGGATGTACCAGCACGGATGCAGCACCTTGCTTTCCTGCATTCACTCACAAGGAGCATACGACTAGGGATTCTACCTGTAAAAGGAGAGGATCGTGCTGAACTATGGCGTCTCTCTGCCCTCCAGTCTATTTTGACCCTTAATGACCTGATTAGAACCTCCCCCTAGAATACCGTCAGCTGTAATCTTTTTTTTTTTTTCCCAGTATTTTATTGTGCTTTAAGTGAAAGTTCACAGTCCAAATCAAGTCATACAAATACTGGCGCACGCACTGCTTGGTGACCTCGGCTGCTGTCCCCACCCTTTGACTGCACACGCGTCCTCTCCACCCCGCATTTCTGTGTCTGTTCAACCAGTCCCTGTCCCCCCATGCCCTCTCAATTGGCCTAGCCTGTCATCGTGACCTAAGCAGACACCACGTCTTCTTCCCCGAGGGGTGGTCGGCGGCTTTGAGCCACTCCCTTTGGGTTGGCAGCCAGGCACCTAACTGCTGCACCCCAGGGCGCCTCTTGTGCTGTGCTAAGTTTCCACTGAAAAATGACGTCTGTCTGAGTGCTTCCTGTGACCGTCCCCAAGACCAGAGCAGCAGAACAGCCTCATGCCTGACTCAGTCTTTCATTTCTTTCTAAGCGTGTGCAACGCCTTGACCTGTGTGTCTAACCAACAGAGGACACAAGGCACACAGGTGAGCCACCAAAGCCATTTAAATGCTCTAGTAGCATTTAAAGCATTTTGAGCAAGAGGAAACAAACTTCATCTGTGTGTCTCTAATATTTTTATTTAACCCAGGCAAGTCAAGTGCCATCAAGTCAGATCTGATATCTAAATTACCAGAATTTTAACATGTACTCAATAGAAAAAATTATTGAAATTGTTTACCTTTTTTTTCCTGGTAAGATTTTAAAACCTGACATCACTTGAAATAACTCAGACTGGCTGCATTTCTGGGACTCAGTAGCCATGTGTGGCTAGTGGCTACCACCCAGGCCAGCAGACTTGTAAGCAGTGGCTGGTGGTGAGTGAACCCCTGCCCAACAAATTTCAGTAACAAGTATTATGACTTCCAAAAAATAAAAGAAAGCCAAAGGAAACCCGAAATTTTTCTATATAACCAAATATTTAGCATCTGGGGAGTTAGCATAGTTTAGAGAAAAAAAAATAGGTAAGTATCTAGGAAACCAGAGAAAAATACTGCACAAATTTGCAAACATCCACCAATGATTTGCCTGATCCTGAACTTATTATCATCCTATTAAATGATTTCTGTGCAAGGATTTTTCAGTTATAAAAAGACATACAAAACAAAGAAACACATTGCACAGGCACTTGAGAATTATGAGGGTTTTTCACAGTTGTAAACAAGTAAATGCTATTCCTTCATTTCCCTCAACCTACATCACTCTTTTCAAAGAAATTCTTTGAGGTAGGCGAAAAGAGAGAGACGGAGAGAAAGCAATTTCTGTGCAAAGATTATGACCCTATGAAAGCGGTTATGATCAGGGACAGCTGGGCATGCTGCCTCACGAGAAAGAAAAGCACAGTGGAAATGAGAAGCGGTAGCATCATAAGCTGATGATTTTGAGGATGAAAGTAGAGAAGAGAAAATCGAGGCAAGAATCCAGAGCTGAAGCCTAAATGGTTTCATCAGCTCTGGGAGACGGGGGAGAGCCTGCCAGGACATTCAGGCAAGGAGGTGATTTCACAAAGGGGTTTAAAGGTAAACTGACATGGCAGCTGCTAAGCGACCAAAGGTAGAGGAAAGGAAAATCCCGTGGTCACAGATCAGCGCTTTGTAACGTATTCCAGAGAACATGAAGAGGTCCTTTGGATTTTCAGGGAGGTGTGGGGGTGGGGAGCTGGGTAGGGACAGGAAGTACCAAGGTCCACTGTCAGGCTGGATGGACGGGGTGAGCTCTGGGGCAGCGCTCATGTGCAGTTGGCAGATCAGGTCTGTCTGGACAGCCCAGCCAGTGGGCGGGGCTTGGGGAGGAAGAGATGATTTTCATTCCTGATCGATAATCTACAGCTCAACAATGAGATGTGCAAGACAACACCTCACTCAGCCTGCACAGACGTGACAGGGCTGCATACCTCGGACGACGCCCGTGGCACGGAGCCCAGATTCCTGGCCCCCACCACTGAAGCAGGGCTTTCCTTTGGTTGGTTGGTTTCTGCCTGAAAGGGATCTAAGTTTGGATTCCTATCTTATCCTGCTCTTGTTGCTAGGTGCTGTTGAGTCGATTCACATTCACAGTCGACCCCACGCCCAGCAGAAGGAAACCCGCCTGGGCCCCGGGCCGTCCTCAACACCCTTGCTAGGCTCAAGCTCATTATTGCTGCCGCTGGCTCAGTCCGTCTGGTGGAGGCTCCTCCTCTTTGTTGCTGACCTTCTGCTTTACCGGTCATGATGTCCTCTTTCTTTGCCAGAGACTGGTCCTGATCCTTCCTCATAAATATCTTGTAAACCCCAAAACCAAACCTACCACTGTCAACGTGATTCTGGCTCTACAGGACAGAGTAGAACTGCCCCATTGAGTTTCCAAGGAGTGCCTGGCGGATTTGAACTGCTGACCTTTCGGTGAGCAGCTGTAGCTCTTAACCACTGGGTCACCGCGGTTTCCAAGCTATGAGGACCCAAAACCAAATCCACTGCCGTCAAGTGAATTCCAGCTGTCCCATCGAGTTTCCAAGGAGCACCTGGCAGACTTGAACTGCCAATCTTTAGGTGAGTAGCTGCAGTCCTTGACTACTACACCACCACAGTTTCCAGTGTTAAAGGCATCCCTGGGGGGCTCGGACCAGCCACCTTTTGGTCAACTGCTGAACATGCTCCCTGGTTGAAGGCAGAGACTTGAGGTGTGTCTGGTTCCCGGGGGGTGCAGACCACCGCACCTGATTACTAACCTAACGGTGGGTGGTCCAACAGCCCCAGCAGGACCACCATGAAGAAAGGACCTACTTCCCTAAAGTTTAGAGCCAAGAAATCCCCACGGAGCAGTTCTACCCCGTAACACGTGGGGCCATGATGAGTCGGAACCAGCTTGATGGGTGTGGGTTTGTGTTTTGGAGGTACAAAACCACTGTAGTTGTAATTTTTTTCATACAGTGTTATCTATAAACTGTTTCAAAGTTCAATCTCTTGTTCTTTGTGTGTGTGTTTAACTTTACATTTTGATTGTTTGGTATAAATTATCTATCAAAGGGTGTCATCATGTTTTGAAACTTCTGAAATATCTCCATGAGGTTATCAAAAGCTATGAACCGAAGCACCTGTGTCCCAATCAGACTGTGGCTGTCTGACCAGGAAGATCATGCCTGTCTTCTCTGAGCTCCAGTTCTCCAGCTGGCAGTACAGAGGAGGGTTCTAATTAAACAAAGAGTTGGTTTCCTTCTAACTTTGAATCTGCATTTTCCTCAAAATCCCAAGAAGTGTAATTTTAGCCACCTGTGTGGTCACTGCCTGAGCAACAGAGTCAGCCCCAGCACAAGTGCTAAGAACACAACAAAGGACACCGTCATCCCCTCTTGCTGTGCCCCTGCCCCCACATCTCAGAAGTTTGGGGTCAACCAATGTGGACAGGATGGGAGGTCAGCAGAGGATCTCCAAGGAGACTGCACAGGTACCACCCTGGGGCACCCAGGAGACTCGTGCGCCGAGCAGAGGCTGTTCCCAGCAGAAGAGCTCAGGTTCGTGTTACCTGGCTCTTGGCTTGAATTAGCCTCTCCCCTTTATTAGGAAGGTGGTGTGGGTGTATTTCTTAAGCCCTCTGAGCCCTGGTTTCTTCATCTGTAAGAAGGAGGTGGTCACACCTACCTCCGTGTACTGTTGTGGGGATGAACGAGACAGCACACGTACGAGGCCTCGTAGGACCTGACAAGTAGCAGCTGTTCACCGTAGATGATACGACAGGTGACCTGATTTCTGAAGAATAAGTAGCAGTGTCTCAAGCTAAGGTGACTGGATTGATTTTCAGAAGAGGAACATAATTTGAAGTGAGGTTTGGAGAGAACTTTTTCCCTGTTGATGTTTGGATGTCTCTTCAACCAAAAGGCACCATCCAGGGCAGCTCTGCCTTGTTTTTCCAACCCATAGAGCAAGAGAAAGCCACATCAATCACAGCTATCATGAGGGAAATCGAGGCTGGCAGAAATCCCCTCAGATCAGCGGTTTCCTCCTTGCTGCAAACACCACACTAACCCCCGGATTCGTTGACGGTTAGTGTGGCTTTAGACTTGGGGATGCGTTCATGAGCAGATCCAGCTGAGGTCTGTGCACAGCGGTCACGTTTCTCCCCCGACCTCAGGGGGCCATGAGGAGACGCTGAGATGACGACTCAGGAGGACTGTTCAACTCTTCTAGCCTGCTGAAGACAAGCAGGTAACAACTTCCTCCTCTCCTGTCTGTGGTCCATGGGACAGCTTGACTCAGAGGCTGCCTGGGTTTTGTCACACCATCTGTCTCTGTTTGGGTCCTTTAATAGACAAACAATATGAGCAGAGGAAAAGTCCCCAGATGAAAACACTGATTGTATTTCAGTGGTCAAACTGGCAGATAAGCTTTGGTTCTACTTAAAAAATGAAAAAGAAATATTTG
The DNA here is from genome assembly GCA_028571685.1 of Heterohyrax brucei. Taxonomy (NCBI): domain Eukaryota; kingdom Metazoa; phylum Chordata; class Mammalia; order Hyracoidea; family Procaviidae; genus Heterohyrax; species Heterohyrax brucei. The sequence continues at coordinate 86,359,194 of CM053157.1, read as the reverse complement.
AACTATATAAATCAAAATAATTCAAAACCACCTGTACATGTCTATGGAAGCAAGCCAGCCAGATATAGTCTATTCTACCTGGAGAGAATCTCCCTGATTTCAAATCCAGAAAAGATATCAAAGGAAAGAAAACAACAGGTTAATAGCCCCCATCATGTAAATGCAAAACTTCTTAATAAAGTATCAGCAAACTGAATTCATTCATGTATAAAGAGGATTACACACCATGACCAAGTGCCCAGCAACTCAAGGCTCACTTAAACGTCAAATCAATTGCTATAATACATCATATTACTATAAGCAACCCTATTAATGTAACACACACTATTAATAGAAGACAAAACCCCCACACAATCATCTCAAGAGATACAGAACATGCATTTAACCAGATTCAACATCCATTGTAAAACTGATAAAAATTCTCAACAAGGCTAAGAATAGACAGGAAGTTTCCCACCCGATTAGGGCACACACAGAAACCCTAGCACTTGAAACAACAGAGATGGCTGCTCTTGTCACTTCACTAAACAAGTACACTGCAGCTCTAGCCAGGTCATTGACATCTTAGGTACCCAGCACTGACTGCAGAAATCCTGCAGGTGGATGGCTTCAACAAACCGAAATGTATCTGCTCACAGTCTGGGAGGCTAGAAGTTGAGATTCAAGGTGCTCGCTCCAGGGAAAAGCTTTCTCTCTCTGTTAGCTCTGGAGGAAGGTCCTTGTCATCAATTTTCTCCAGTGAAGGAGCTTCTCAGAGAAGGAACTCTGGGTCCGAACAATGTGCTATTCTCCTGGCTCTTGTTTCCTGGTGGGATGAGGTCCCTGAGTCTCTCTGCTCGCTTCTCTCTCATACCTCAGAAGAGATTGGTTTAAGACACAATCTAATGTTATAGATAGAGTCTTGCCTCATTAACATATCGGTCTCTAATCCTGCCTCATTAATGTTGTAGTAGGATCCACAACACACAGGAAAATCACATCATGTGACCAAATGATGGACAATCGCACGATATCAAGACTCATGGCCCAGCCAAGTTGACACGTATTTTGGGGAGACACAATTCAATCTATGACAAGAAAAGTAAGTCTTTATTTGCAAACGACATTATCTCGTACACGTAGAAAACCCTAAAGTGCTTCCCACCCCTAAAACTTGTAAAATTAAAAAAAAAAAAATGTTCAGCAAGGCTACTGGATGTAAGATTAATATACAAAACTCAGTTGTGCTTCTATATACTGGCAATGGACAACTCAAAACTGAAAGTAAGAAAATAACTTTATTTCCCCACAGCATCAAAAATATTAAAATACTATAAGAAAAAATATTTGACAAAAGAAAAGCAAAATCTGTGCACTGAAAATTACAGAACATTGCTGAAAGGAATGTCCATCAACAGATGAATGGATAAACAAAATGTGGCTGAGACACGCAATGCCTGTTAGCCATAAAGAAGAATGAAGTTCTGACACATGCTATGACATGATGTACCCCGAGACCAACATTATGCTGACTTAACCCCCAGAAGTTCAAGCTGGATTCAGAGGTGAATGTGAAACAAGGACAACAGGACTGATGTCCGATGGATCCTGGCCGAAAGCAGAGAAGACCAGAAAGGTATTTACCATGTTTTACGGACTATGCAAAGGCAGTGGACTGTGTGGACCGTAACTAATGATGGAGGACATTGTGAGAGATGGACATTGAAGGACACTTTCTTGTGCTCAGGTAGATACTCCTGTGCATAGATCAGTGCAAGAAAAGGACACTGCATGGTTTAGAACTGGAAACGGTGGGTGACAGGGTTGTATCCTTTCACCATATTTAGTCAGTCTATATGCTGAACAACTCATCTGAGAAGTTAGACTATCTAAACTTTTTAAATAGTAACATAAACTTATAAAATATTAAAAATAAATTTACCACAAGAAATGTTTTAAAATATTTTTGAAAACTGATAGACAAGTCGCAAAGTAGGAGAAAGTATTTGTGAATCATATGCAAATCTGGTAAAGAACTTGTATCTGGGATACATAAAGAGTTCTGACAACTCATTAACAAGAAAACAGGAAAACCAACTTAAAAGGAAGTAAAAGATTTAAATAGGTATTTCACCACAGAAGATACACAAATGTCTAATAAGCACATGAAAAAATGGTATTATTAGTCGTTCCAAACCCCAAACCAAACCCATTTCCATTGAGTCAATTTCTGACTCTTAGGGATGCTATAGGACAGAAGAGAATTGCCCAGTGGTTTCCCAAGGCTATACTTTTTATAGAAGCAGCCTGACACGTCTTCCTCTTGTGGAGCAGCTGATGTGTTTGAACTGTCGAAATTTTGGTTAGCAGGTGAGCACTGCCACCATTCTGCCACCAGGGCTCCTTCACTTGTCATTAGAAAACCAAAAACTCTACAGCTGGCAATTTGATTCTGACTCCTAACAGCCCTCTAGGACAGAGTAGAACTGCCCATAGAGTTGCCAAGGAGCACCTGGCAGATTTGAGCTTCTGACCTTTTGGGTAGAAGCTGTAGCACTTAACCACTGCACCACCAGTGTTTCCATCATTAGAGAAACGTGAATTCAAAACCCAGTGAGACACCGTAACCACCCCACCAAAATTCCTGTCATAGGAAAGACTGATGTTACCAAGCACTGGCAAGCGTGTAGAGAAATTGGAACCCTTCTGTACTGGTGTGGGAATGTGACACAGGACACATACTTCGAAGCAGTGTGGCAGTTTCTTGAAAACTGCGTTAGAGACACCACGCGATCCACTAGCAATTCCACCGCTGTCATTCCGAGAGAGATGCAAGACGTGTAGGAGGACGTGCAGAATAGTCAAAAACTGGAAACAATGCATGTGCTAACAACCGGCAAATGGACACAAAAAACGTGGTCTACCTGCTTCTTCCTGCTGCCTTCCCAACCGGCACCCCCTAGGCTGAGTGCAGGCTGGGAGAGTGGGGTACTGGCTTCTCACTGGGATGGCAGAACTAGTCATGTGGAAAATAGCACACAGTTCACAGTTTCTATTATCGGGTGTCACAAAGCAAGATAAACATCCACTGGACCTTTCTACGGTCGCACATCTGGGACTCTGGCCAGGGCAGTGGAATTGTCCAGGCTGAAGAAACGGACAGGACCAGCAGAGGAATGTCAAGGACAGGACCATCCCCTTCCGCACAGCAGTCCAGCTCCTCGTGGTGACCCTACCACTTCCCTCTGTGCCAGCCCCCAGCCCCCACATGTTCTTCTATCTGGCTGGCTCTCATGGTCTCACTGTCTTCCAGGTCAGCTTCACTCATGTTAGAGAAAATTCCAGAGGCCACCCGTTGTCTGCTGCTGTGGTTAGGTGCTGTTGAGCTGATCCCAACTCACTGTGACCGCACGTGTGCCGAACCCAACCACCCCACGGACTTTCCAAGGCTGTGCCCTTCAGAAGTGGCTCGCAGCCCTGAGTCCCGAGGTGCCCCTGTGTGGGAACAAACTGCCCCCCTTTCAGCCAGTAGGCAGGCACTGAAATGTTTGCACTACCTTAAACCAAAACACCCCAAACCTACTGCCACTGAGTCTATTCTGACTCACAGGGACCCAGTAGGACAGAGCAGCGCTGCTCCATAGAGCTTCCTGGAAGCACTTGGTGGATTCTTTTGGTCAGCAGGCATAGCCCTTGACCACTGTGCTGCCAGGCTTTCCTCATGCTACCTCACATCATCCAAACTCTAGCTTGCTATTCAGGAGCCCCATACCCTGGACGCAGCTCACTGTGGCTCTGTAACGTGTCTCAGTTCCATTTCCCAGAATTCCCTCTCTAGTACGGCTGCTGCAGAGTGAGCACAAGAAAAGCCCTGGGAGTCTTGGAGGGCAGAGGGCAGCAGGACACACTTGGTGGCTCGGCTCACCCCCGTCCTGGCTGATCTGCTGTCTTTGTGGTGAAGCAGCAGCCGGGCCTGTCCCTTCTCTTCCCTCCCTGCGTCCTCCTCCTGAGTCTCCACTTCTAGGTCAGATGTGTACGCCCAGCCATGTGACAAAGACTCAGCCTCAGCAGGCTATCCTGGATCCAAAGGTCCTAGTCACCTGGTAGTTCTCCAACAGAAAATACCACGAGTGGAAGGCTTCATGAAGAGAAACTTTTATTGTTGCAGCCCAGTAAGCCACAAATCCATTAACAAGTTACAAGTCCATTCAACAAGAGAACTTACCACAGTCCAGTGGGCTGAGTCCAAATTCAAGGACAGCATCTCAGCACAGGGACTTCAGGTCCAAAGGATGCGCTCTGCTCTTGGTACTGCTTTGTTGGTGCTGTGAGGTTCCCAACTTCCCCTGCTCACTTCTTTCCCTTACATCCCACAAGCTTCTAGCTTGAATCCTCTCACTAACACAACTGCAGCCCGTTCTCCATCATCAGTATCACAGAGGCAGTATTCACAACACATGGGACGAATGGCACCACATTGGGACTCTTAGCTGAGTCAAAGCAATATATACATTTTTGGGGGGATACAACTCAATCCATAACATCCCACCCTTTGGCATCCCCAAAATCATATCATTAGAACGTACAAAATATATTCATTCATAGCATAGCAACAGTCTTAATTCGTAGCATAGCAACAATCTTAAGTCCAAAATCCAAAAATTTCTCAACTAAGAAATGTAGAACATATGTTATCTTTCCAAAATACAATGGTAGAATAGACAGGCACAAATTACACATTTTCATTACAAATGGAGAAATTGCAGGGCAAGGCATAGCATACACCAAGCAATTTATCAGAACACATCACACAAGCCTTCCCTTCATATTCTAGATATTGGCCACACTCTCCAATTCAGAGTGGAGGCATCTGGGCTTCACCTCTGCCTTCCAGGCCCAGTTGGACAGCAACTCTGCCCCCTTGGCTTTAGGTGTACCCTAACCCCAATTGAGTGGCAATTCTACTCCCACAGACAGAAAGCCCAGGCTCTACATTTTCACGGCCATACCTGCAGAGGCAAGTGTTTCAAAGCTCCGTAGATCCATCAGCTCAAGTGCCCAGAAGCACCCCACTCCATCAAGTAGTCTCTTGCACACAGGCACTCAGCTCTCTTGTTCCATGGGTCAGCAAGCCTAGTTCCACCTATTCAAGTGGAGGTGAGGTACTCCACTGTGCCAGGAAGCTTCCTGCACACAAGCATTCAGCATTCTAGCTCCATGGGTCTGCTCCTGGTTCTGCTGCTGCTGGTTCACCGCTGCTGTTGCTTTTCTTACCATCTGCTGTGCTCTCAGGTGCTAGCAGTTCTCTTGGGTGCCTTCTTCCACCCATTCAGTTTCAAAACAAACTTCCACATTTTAGGTATTTGTTAGAGCAGTACCCCACTCTTGGTACCAAATTCTGTCTTAGTCATGTGGTACGGCTCTAACAGAAAATACTATGAGTGGAAGGCTTTATGAAGAGAAATTTTGTTGTCACAGCCTATTAAGCCACAAATCAACTTATGAGTTACAAGTCCATTCAATAACAGAAGTTACCACAGTCCAGCAGTTCCAAGTCCATTCAACAAGAGGAGTTATCACAGTCCGGAGGGCTGAGTCCAAATCCAGGGAGAGCATCTCGGCACAGGAAGCTCGGGTCCAAAGGCCATGCTCTGCTCTCAGTCACACTTTCTTGGTGGTGTTCGATTCATTCTTGGGGAGTTCTGCCCCAAGGAGAGGCTCCAGCCTGCTGGTGATCTCCCCCGCTTGCAGTCACCTTCCCTTCCTGATGACCTCAAGCTTCCGTATCAACCATGACACAGCAGCCTCATGGGCACCGTCAAAACTCTGGGGATGTGTATTTGCACGGATGTGTACAGCAGTCCTGGTGGTACAGGCAGTTAATGTGCCTCTGACCCGAAGGCTGGAGGCTAAGTCCACCCGAAGGCCTTGGAAGGAAGGCCTGGCCATCTGCTTCCCAGACAGCAGCCACTGGGAACCCTGCAGGGCACAAGTCTGCTTGGACACACGCCGGGTCTCCGGGAGTCAGAACTGACTGGTAGTGACTGGCTTGGTGGTGTGTGTGTGTGTGTTTCCTAAGGGTTCTGTTTCTCTGGTTGTATCTTGACTGACACGGGATTTAGTTTTTAAGGCTCGCTTTCCTCTTCTGTGGAGCCCTGGCGTGCAAGGGTTAAAGTGCTCAGTTGCCAACCCTGTGGTGGGTGGTTCAAGCCCCCCAGCTGCTCCTCGGGAGGGAGACGCAGTCAGCTGCCATGGAGGCGACAGCCTCGGAAGCCGTGGGGACAGCTCTGCCCCACCCTACAGCATCACTGCTCCGGTAGCCGGTTGGGTTGGGTTTCTTTTTCTACTCCAAAAACTGTCTGATGCCCAGCCCTCTGCCCAAGGCTGCCACTACCATGCTGGGCTCTGCCCTGCCTCAGGGTCCCACCCACCCTTCTCCTTCCGTAGGAAAGGCCTTCATCCCCATCTCACCCACTGCGGGCCTCTCCTCCCTCAGCATCCAGCTTCTCCATGGAGCCACCCTCTATCCTCAGAGATGGAAGTGACTCCCCTCTCATTCTCCGCAGCTCCAGCACCCTGTCTGACACCCTGGGAGCACTCCACTTTCTTTGCTTGCCAGCCCATGTCACTCTTCTTCTCCCAGTTTAGAGAGCGTATAGGCTCTTGAGAGCAGGGACAATGGGCTGTGCACCACTTGGTCACCCACAGCATTGTCTATGGGCCTGGTATTCAGGCACAGTGAGCTGACCTGAACTGAAAGAAGACGGGTGGGCAAGGAGACAGGGGTGCTCACCATGACCCCTACTGTATCTGCGACCGGCCTGGGGAAGCATGGGTCCTGGTGGCAGCATGAGAGGCCTCATCTCCAGCCACAGCTGTTGCTGGTGTTGTAGCCAGAGAATGCAAAAAGAAAGCAACAGAAAGAAAGTGACCCCCAAATCATTTTACTAGTTTGTGCATTCTCATGTGCAATAATCCCCACCAACGAAAAGGGAAAAAATAGTCTCCAAGAATATCCACTAATTTTTGCCACCAAGACTCTCTTCTGGAGACTTAAGCAATATAATTTAATGAGTAGTGATGCCACCCCAGCTGGCCTTTGGAAAGGTAGTGTTGGGAAGCACCGACAGGCGGAGTACTGATACACGAGATACGCAGGGGCGTACCTGTGCTTACCAATCAGCGGTGCAGTTTCACCTGCTTCTCTCATGGGAGACATGGGAAAACTCGTGTGAAACCGCACACTACAGATTCAGCCCATGCGTCAGGTCAAGGACCGTGTTCAGTATGTAAAATACATCACCCAAATGGTGGATTTAGCTGAGGGAAGGAGCTTCCTACAGACAAACAGAATGCTTCACTCCGAGTTGGAATTACTTCAGCTCAGAACAGCAGTACAGGTCACACTAAGCCCTCTGTGCTGTACAGGTCACACCACAAACCCTCTGTGCTGTTTGATTGATTTTAAAAAAAGGAGAATTGATGACTTCTTAATAAGTGCATGCCACTCGTTAGGGGAAAAATCTTTTAACACCAGAAGTCCCTGTTGATAGAAATAATTCAAAAGAGATTAGAAGCCACTGAGCGAGGCATGAAGATACACCAGAAAAGGTACCACCAGAAAGTGAACTTCCCAATTCTAAAGTTTACTTGATTCTCACTGATGGTATCACTGTGCACAGTATGACCCTAAATCAGTGTCAGGGGTTGAATTCTATCCCCTCAAAAGTGTGCGTATTAGTTTGGTTGGACCATGATTCCTGGTGTTACGGGATGTTCCTCCGTATCATAAATCCTGCCTCTGCGATGTTGTGAGGGAAGACGGGCAGCAGTTGTGCTGGTTAGCCAAGGGGCAACGTGCAGGATGGTACTGTGCCCTGAGGCAATCTCTTGGGAGAAAGGAAAGGGAAGCAGGTGGAGAGCTGGTGACCTCCTACCACCAAGAAGCAGTGTTGGGAGCTCAGTATGTTCTCTGGAAAGGACCCGAGGTCCCTGCGCCTCAGAAGCTCCCAGTCCAGGGGAAGACTGACGACAAGGACCTTCCCCCAGGGCCAGCAGAGAAAGCCTTCCCCAGAGCTGACGTCCTGAATTTGGACTTGTAGCCTAGGGGAACTTGGCAAAATAAAATTTCTCTTTTTAAAGCATCTACTCGTGGTATTTCTCCTACAGCAGCACTAGACAGCTAAGTCAAACAACGGTGACATCAGATTTTCTGTTGATCAGTGGTGCCTTGGGCAATCACACCAGATACGATGCAACGAACTCAGTGCATCAGTTCTACCAACAGGGAATACGACAAAAGAAATGGTTTCTGAGAGCATTCCAGGACCGTGTGATCAATTTCCATTTTAATTTAAACTGATTGAAATCAAAGGAAAAATGCTGTAAATCACTTTCACCTTACTTAAACAAGTGCAGACAATTACACTTTTATTTTGTAATTCTCCATTGTTTGTGGTGGTAGATTTTCTATGTGGATTTATTCGTTATCGTTACCTAGTCTATTGACTACTTCAGTTCCATGCCAAGGAAGCAGGAGTTGGGTTGCTGATAGGTGCTGTTTTTGCCCCAACAGGGTCCATGTGACATGAGCCAGTTGGGTCCCATGTGGCCCCAGGTGGAGCTCAGAACACATATACCCCTTCCAGGGAATCCAGGAGCCCACTGGCCCTTGGGAAGCTCCTGACAGGAACTCTGACTGCTTTCTCACCAAACAAGCACAGATTCCAAAATCAGGGCAGGAATCAAGTAAGCCTCATTTCTCACCAACCAGATTTCCTTGTCAGCATCCTCCAGGAACGCGCTTGAGACTCACCGGGGATGTGAAGGCTACCAGATCCTTAGATGGTGCGTGGTGTGTGAGAGTAGTCTAACACTTGCCTTCTTGGTTTTGCAATGGAAGGAAGATTAAACATGCTATGATAACTTTATTATAGAAGTTTTCAAATACATACAAAAGTAGACCAAGTGGTATTATTAACCCCTGCATGCCCATTACTCAATGTCTACAATTACCAATTTAAGACCAATCCTTTTTTTATTTTTTATTATGCTTTAGGTGAAAGTTTACAGTTCAATTTCTCATACAGAAATGGAAAAAAAAAAAAAAAAAAAACACTTCCAAAGCCCACTTTTCAGACGAACATGAGGCTATAAAACAAAAGAGAACATACGTGAAGAAAGTGCTTCTTACCAAAAAACAAACTGCCCCTGAGTGGATTCTGACTCATAGCGACCCTAGAGGACAGAGCAGAACTGCCCTATAGAATTTTCAAGGAGCGCCTGGTGGATTCGAACCGCTGACCTTTTAGTTAGCAGCCTTAGCACTTAACCATTACACTTCCAGGGTGCTTATTAGTTCAATCAAATATACAAGGCTGATGGGCAACTCCAGTCCAAAAGCAAGACTAGAAGGCAGGAATGGACAGGAACCAATGAGAGCCAGTCCTGATTCACCTGTACCCCTCATTCCATGGCCTGCATAACTCAATGCGAATCTCCAGTATCATAACACCTCATTTGTAAATATTTCCATAGGTAATTCCAAGACCCTCAAATACATAGATTGATTTTTTGTTACTTTTGGTTTTAATTTAAAGTGAATAATCTTATTGCATAGCTTAGGGAGGAAACCCTGGTGCCATAGTGGTTAAGTACTGCTTTTGCTAACCAAAAGGTTGGCAGTTCGAATCCACCAGGCACTCCTTGGAAATACTGTGGGCCAGTTCTACTCTGTCCTATAGGGTCACTATGAGTCAGAACTGACTCGACAGCAGTGGGTTCGGGTTTTCAGTTTACAGCTAAGGGGAATCAGCTGATCAGCAAAGTGCTATCCATTCTGACTAGACTAGTGTGATGGTCTATTTTATGTGTCAACTTGGGTAGGCTACAGTGTCCACCTGTTTGGTCAAACACTGGTTTAGACCCTGTTAGGAAGCAGTCACAAGCGATTAAATGAATTAGCCAAAAATAAAGCAGAGGAGGGTTCAAAATGTGGGTGTGGCGTCACCCAGCCAACAAAAGGACTTAGAGAGGGGGTTTTCCGAGGGAGGATTCTGTCTGCAGACTATCAATAGACACTTTGCCAGAACTTCTCCAGTCATCCCTTCTCCTGACCTGTGGAGTTTGGGACATAACACTACAGGACTTCCCAGCCCGCTGCCTGCTGCATAGGCTTTGGACTTGTCAAGCCCCCACAGCTGTGGACTGTTGCTTAAAATGACCTCTCTCTCTCTCCACACACACACACACACACACACACACACACACACACACACACACACACACGAGGTTGGACAAGTTTGCAAACTTGCCACCCACTGTGAACTCATGTTGGCAACACTGTACATACAACTCAGTAAGGTTTCATAAGCTTGGTGTATCAGTGTCTCGCAGCTGGGTTTGTGTCGACATGGGGTGATGTCTTGCTGAATGGCATTCATTATTGTTGCATGATTTTGTGTGTTGATGCAAGAATGCCAGAGTTTGAATCAGAGCAACAAACAAACATTAAGTTTCTTGTTAAACTTGGCAAGACTGAAAGTGAAATCAGGGACATCTTAGCTCAAATTTATGGGAATAATGTCATGAAGAAAACGGCAATATACAAATGGATTAAATGTTTTTCGGAGGGGAGAGAAAGCATCACAGATGAAGAGAGGTCAGGGCAGCCAGTAACAAGCAGAACTGATGAAAACATTGCAAAAATTCATCAAATTATACATCAAAATCATCAGCTGACTATGAGAAGCATAGCAGACCAAATAAACATCGATAAACAGTTAGGAAAATCTTAACTAAAAATCCTGGCATGAGAAAGGTGTGTGCAAAAATGGTCCCAAAGGAGCTCACCACTGAACAAAAGCAAAGGAGAGTCGAAGTTTGCCTAGACCATTTGGAGAAAAAAGACGATGTTTGGGGCCATGTTATCAGTGGTGATGAAACATGGGTGTACCAACACAAGCCTGAAACAGAGCATCAAAGTGCAGAGTGGAAGTCAGCCAATAATCCATAATCAAAAAAGTTCAGTCAGTCTAAATCAAGAGTCAAAATTACATTGCTAACCTTTTTTGATATTGGAGGGATTGTTCATTATGAATTTGTACCACCTGGACAAATAGTTAACCAAGTTTACTATTTGGAAGTGCTGAAAAGGCTGCGTGAAAGAGTTCAGCAAAAACCACTGAACTTTTTGCCAGTGACTCACACCTCTTGCATCATGACAATGCACCAGCTTACACGGCACTGTCTGTGAGGGAGTTTTTACCCGGTAAGCAAGTAACTGTATTGGAGCACCCTCCCTACTCACTTGATCTGGCCCCCAGTGGTTTTTTTCTTCACCTGAAGATAAAAGAAACGCTGAAAGGAAGACATTTTGATGCTGTTCAGGACATGAGGGGTAACACAATGACAGCTCTGACTGCCACTTCAGGAAAAGAGGTCCAAAATAGCTTTGAAGGGTGGACTGGGCACTGGTGTCAGCACATAGCTTCCCAAGGGGAGGACTGCAGTGATACTCACCCATGGGGTATGTAGTACTTTTAGTAGGATGAGTTCATGAACTTAATATCAGACCTCAGATAATAGAAGTAAATAAAATATAAATATTTATACAGATATTTGTCTATATCTGTATAAACAGATATAGATATATCTATTTCTAGATGCCAACCTTGGTGATGCAGTGGTTAAGAGCTCAGGCAGCTAAACAAGAGGTCAGCTGTTCAAATCCATCAGGTGCTCATTGGCCAACAGTATGGGACAGTTCTACTCTGTCCTATTGGGTTGCTACGATTTAGACTGACTCACTGGCAGTGGGTCTCATTTTTTGGTGTCTCTAGATGGATAGGGGCCCTGGTAGCACAGTGGCTTAAGTATTGGGCTGCTCACCAAAAGGTTGGCATTTTGAATCCACCAGCTGTAAACCATATGAGGCTGTTCCACTCTGTCCTATCAGGTCACTGTGGTTGGAATCGACTTGACAGCAATGTCTGTTTTTCTAGATAGCTAGATATGGATATTTACACCACATAGATCCAGATAGGGCACCATCTGGATGTTGGTCCCAGCATCCAGCTCTATCTGCATCTCTACATCCGTCTCTGTATCACTGGCTCTATGTCTTCAGAGAACCTGAAGGCAAATGTTATTGCCAAGGTTACAATTTGACCTTAAGTTGTGCGGTTCCAAAAGGCTACTGGCCTAGCACACAGCAAGGGGTGACACCGTAGTTAACCAAAGGTGAGCACCATGGTGCCATCGAGTTGGGCACACAGGAACCTGAAGGAACACTGTCGGAAAGAGGGGGATCTAAGTCAGGGAGCAAAGACACTGCCTTCTGCCCTGCCTGGCAACTCCCTGAGGCCATGTGAGGCAGGCGGGACACAGAGGATTCTGGACTGAAAAGTCCCAGTTCTGTTTTGGCTCCAATAACTAAGAAAAGTGTGATCCTGTCGAAGTACCGTTACCTTTCTAGAAATAGACCACTGGTGATACTTCCTTTGTTGGTAAAATAAGCCAAAGCCAATTAGCCAAGTGCCGTCGAGTCAGATCCGACTCATGGCGACCCTAGGGGCCACATTATAAAATGCTTTAAAAATATGAGCTGATACCAAAGGCACCGTACAAGGACACCCTCAAGCACACACCTTTAGCTTAATATTTGAAATTCACATTCTTAAATCACTTCATCCAGCAATTCACTTCCAGAAAGTTCTCCCGACACAGACACTGGTGCATGTGCAAAACCAGGGGCCGTACGGGTACCCACTGCAGCATTTTTTGTAATAGCAAACTTTGAAAACACTCAAAACATCCACCCTTATGGGTTTGGTTAAATAAATCACAGAGACTCAGGGGAAGGAATGAAACACCATGCAGCCGTCAAGTAGAAGGAAGATCCCCCGACATGGTGACAGAGGCATCTCTAACACATGCTGGTAAGTAAAAACAGCAAAGTGCAGAAAAATGGATCTAGAATGCTACTTCTTCTGCAAAAGAGAGGAAACTAGTCTACAGATGTGTGTTTGCTTTTGAATGCATACAGCAGCACTTGGGGGACTGCAGAGGGGACACATCGATGGCGGCTGCCTGGAAGCGTACAGGGAGACCCGTAACAGCAGTGACCTAGAGGGAAGGTGTGGGTGGTAGGAGGGAGGCTGTCCAGGTGTACCTCTTAGTATGTTCTCGTAGTCGTCTGGGGCCGCTCCAGAAGAACTACGCTAAGTGGATGGCTTTAATGAGTCAGCTTTGTTCTCGAACAGCCCAGTGGCCTGTAGTCCCCATTCAGGGAGCTGGCTCCAGGGGACACACTCTCTGTCGGCTCCAGAAGGTCCTTGTGTTGCATCCATCTTTCTTTGGTCTGAGAGCATCTTGGGGCAGGAACCTGAGGTCCAAAGGACATGCTCTGCTCTCAGGGCCACTTTCTCGGTGCTGTGAGGTCCCCAACTCTCTGCTTGCTTCCCTTTTATCTCTGATAGGGTAATAGGCGGTGCCAGCCACACTCCCGGGAAACTTCATTTACATAGGCGCAGGGAGGTGACCTTGGGAAAGGTGTTATAGTCCCAGCCTTATACTCTTTAACATAGCCAGCCAGCCCTAGGGTCATCATGAGTCTTTAACATAGTCCAGCCTATTAACCATACACAGAGATTAGGATTTACAGCACAGGACAATCACAGACTGGAGGGCAATCACCCAATACTGGCAATCATGGCCCAGCCAAATTGCTACACATATTTTGGGGGGGATACAATTTGATCCATGTCATGTGTAGTTTTGAATTTCTCCAGTCTTGGTCCACTTTCCAATCTGTCCTCCAGGCTGCAGACAGAAATAACAGTGCGAAACTTAAGTCTGTTAAGAAACATCAGTGGTTCCTCAGGCCTCTGGAAGAAAGTCCTTTCTGGGACAGGCAGCTCTTTTCCCAGACCCCTTTGCCCAGCCCTGTGTTCAGCCTGTGCTGGGCCCTCTGTGCCTGGCCACACGGTGTGCTCCTAGGCCCTGTGGCTCCTATTAGCCCTCGCCAGTCCCTCTGCCCACGAGGGACTGTGTTTACCACCCTGCTTCTCCGGAGGGCCAGTGGCTGTCCTTCACAGCCCAGTTCACACGCCACCGCCTCTTCCCGAGCCCCCTCTGACCCAAAGTGCAGTTCACCACTCCACTTACCCGGCCCCCACTGCCCCTGGTGCACAGGTGTCTTGCACTGCTTGTCACAGGCTGTTGATATGCTTTAGAACAAAAGGCTGCCTGGCCCTGTGCCATGCTGTGACAGTCCCTGAGCAGACGGTCACTCTCTGCAGTGTCCCCATGGGCTGGTTTTCCAGAACAGATTGGCAGGCTTCTCTTCCTAATCTGTCTAAGTTGGGACACTCTGCTGAAACCATCAGTAGCCTAGTGACACCCAAGTCTTCACTGACAAGCGGGTGGTGGTGGTGGTTACACAGACGGTATCCTGGCCAGGAACCAAACCTGGATCTCCTGAGTGAAAGGGACGAATTGTATCACTGAGCTGCTCAAGTCCCCTGTTACACTAGCTGTTGTTAGGTGCCATTACATTGGTTCTGACTCACAGCAACCCTAAACCCACTGCCATCGAGTTGATTCCAACTCATAGTGACCCCATAAGCCAGAGTAGAACTGCCCCACAGAGTTTCCAAGGAGTGCCTGGTAGATTAGAACTGCTGACCTTTTGGTTAGCAGTCATAGCACCTAACACTACGCCACCAGGGTTTCCACAGCAACCCTATGTTCAACAAAACAGAGCTGCCTGGTTCTACACAATCGCTGTTACACCTGAGCCGACTGTGGCAGCCGACTGTGCCCGTCTGCCTCATTGACGTTCTTCCTCTTTTTCGCTGACACTACCTTAGCAAGCACGGTATTCTTCTCCAGGGCCTGGTGTCTCATGACAACATGTCCAAAGGACATGCGACCAAGTCTTGCCATCCTTGTTTCTAAGGAGCACTCTGGCTGTCCTTCTTCTAGGACATATTTATTCGTTCCTTTGACACTGCATGGTATAATTCAATATTCTTCACCAAGACCACAATTCACATGCATCTTTTTCAGTCTTCCTGATACATTGTCCAACTTTCACATACACATGAAGTGACTGAAAACCATGGCTTGGGATGAGTGCACCTTTGTACTCAAAGTGCCATCTCTGCTTTTTAACACTTTAAAAAGGTCTTTTGCTCAGATTCATCCAAAGTAAACCATCACTTGATTTTTTTTATTATTGTACTGTTTTATTGTGACTAAGTGAATGTTTACAATTAAAGTCAGTTTGCCAGCTGCACCCCTGTGCAGCTCCATCTGCTATCTGAACCCTGTGACAACACACTCCTTTTCACTCTGAAACTCCCCTGTTCCTTCAACCTAGTCCTGTCCCCTCCTCTCCACCATCCCATCATCTCCTTTCTATAGGGGAGCTGCTCCGACAGCCTCTTGTCTTACAGTCCAGTCCAATTTTTATCTAAAGAGTTGTCTTGGGTGCTGGTTTCAGCTCTGGGCTGGGAGTGAGACCAGGGGCCGTGTTCTCAGAGGATTCTCCAGGGTGTCGGACCATCCCGTCTGGTCTTTTAAGAGAACCCTAGATCTGCGCTCCCTTTTTTCTCCTGCTACATCAGGCCGTCTACGCTGCATTGCCTATCGAGGCAGACACTGGAGGTGGCCAGGCACCCTCTAGTTCTTCGGGTCTCATGCAGACTCTGGACCATTTGGCCCCTTCTGTTTCTTGGGCTCACATTTTCCTCTTTTCTTTGATGTCCTTCATTCTCCTTTGTTCCAGTTGGATTAGAACCATTTCATGATCCTTAGATGACAGGCAGCTTGTTACATTTAAGATCTCAGATGCCATTCACTGGGACGCAGACCATTTTCTTAAAAAACAAAACCAAAAACAAAAACAAAAAAAACTTAACCAGCGCCGTCAAGTCAATTCTGACTCACGGTTATGCCAACTGACCTAGATATCCCCTGAAAGTATAGTTGCCAGGCCCCCACCCCTGCTATTCTGACCTCTGAAGTGTTGGGTTGTACTGGGAAAACCTCTTAGCTCTTGGTGTAGTCCAACAGAGCTGATTTCCCTTGTCCTGTGCGCTGTCACTTCATCACTTAACCCAGTTCCTATCCAATATCTAATCAATGAATAACTGTCTCTTCCCTGCCCTGTAACCAAAAAAGATTTTCTTCTGCACTTAGTCCATTTCTTGAGGCCTCATACTAATGGTCTCATACAGTATTTGTACTTTTTTGACTGATTTCATTCAGCAATAATGTCTTCCAGATGACTCCATATTGTCAGATGTTTCCCAAGATTGTCATCCTTTATCATTGTACAGCATTCTATTGTGTGAATATACCATAGCGCGTTTACCCATTCTTCTGTTGATGGGCACCTAGGTTGATTCCATCTTTTTTATATTGTGGGCAGTGCTGCAAAGAACATTGGTGTGCATGTATCTGTTTGTGTGACAGCTCTTATTTCTCTAGGATATATTCCAAGCAGTGCGACTGCTGGATCATATGGTATTTCTATCTCTAACTTTTAAAAAAATTCACAAATTGTTTTCCAGAGTGGTTGTACCATTTTACATTCCCGTCAGCAGTGTAGAAGGGTTCCAGTGTCTCCACAGCCTCTCCAACACTTGTTGCTTTGTTTTTTGTATTAATGGCAGCCTTGGGGTGAGATGGTATCTCATTTTAGTTTCGCTTTGGATTTCTCTAATGATTAATAATCATGAGCATTTCCTCATGTATCTGTTAGGTGCTGGATTTCTTCTTTGGTGAAGTGCCTGTTCATATCCTTTGCCTATTTTTGATTTTTTTTTCTTTCTTCCTTGTTGAGGTTTTGAAGTGCCCTGTAGATTATGGAGATTAGATGTGGATCAGATGTTGGTTGCTAGAATTGTTTTCCCAGTCTGTAGGTGGTCTTTTTACTCTCTTGATGAAATCTCTGGATGAGCTCAAGTGTTTGACTTTTAGAAACCCCCATTTATCTATGTTCTCTTCTGGAGTTTGTGCATTGTTTGTAATATTGTGTATTTGTTTATGCTGTGTATTAGGGCTCCCAATGTTGTCACTACGTTTTCTTCCAAGATCCTTATTGTTTTAGGTTCTGTATTTAGGCCCATGATCTATTTTGATTTAGTTTTGTGCATTGTGTGAGATATGGGTCCTGTTCATTTTTTTTGCAGACAGATATCAAGCTTTGCCAACACCTTTTGCTGAATAGACCATTTTCCCCCCAATTCATGGACTTTAGGCCTTTGTCATGTATCAGCTGTTCATAAGTGGATCAAGTTATCTTTGGGTTCTCTATCTTGTTCCATTACCCTATGTATCCATTTTTGTACCAGGATCAAGGTGTTTTGACTACCATGGCAGTGTAACAGATTTTAAAGTCAGGTAGTGTGAGGTCTCCCATTTTGTTCTTCTTCAGTAATGCTTTACTTATCCAGAGCTTCTTCCCTTTCCATATGAAGCTAGTGATTGTTTTTCCATCTCACCAAAAAAATGACTTTGGAGTTTGTATTGGGATTGCATTGTATATATAGACAGCTTTGGGAAGAATGGAAATTTTCACAATGTTAAGTCTTCCTGTCCATGAGCAGGGCAGGTTTCTCCACTTATGTAGGTCTCTTTTGGTTTCTTGCAGCAGAGTCTTGTAACTTTCTTTGTATAGGTCTTTTACCTCTAGTTAAACTGATTCTTAAGTATTTTATGTTCTTGGGGGCTATTGTAAATGGTATTGATTTGGTGATTTCCTCTTTGATGGTCTCTTTGTTAGTGTAAAGGAATCCAGCTGATTTATTTATGTTTATCTTATATCCTGATACTTTGCTGAACACTTTTATTAGTTCCAATAGTTTGTGTAGTCTTTAGGGTTTTCTGTATACAATATCATATCATCTACAGAGATATTTTTACTTCTTCCTTACCAATGTGGATAGCCAAGCCAGCCAAGTGCCACTGAGTCAGATCTGACTCATGGTGACCAATGTGGATACCCTTTATCTTGTCTAATTGCTCTGACTAGAACTTCTAGCACAATGTTGAATAAAAGTGGTGATAACAGTCATCCTTGTCTGGTTTCTGTTCTCAAGGGGAATGCTTTCAGTTTCTCTCCATTTAGTATGATGTTAGCTGTTGGCTTTGCATAGACGACACTTACTATCTTCCTTGTACTTCTAATCTCTTGTTTTTAACAAGAACTGGTGCTGGACCTTGTCAAAAGGCTTTTCTGCATCAATTGATAAAATCAGGTGGTTCTCTTGTTTTATTAATGCAATTGATTACATTAATCTTAGAGTTTGTTCTTCTAATATTGAATCATCCCTGCATCACTGGTATGAATCCTACTTGGTCATGGTGAATGACTTTTCTGATATGTTATTGAATTCTGTTGGCTAGAATTTTGTTGGGGATTTTTGCTTCTAAGTTCATGAGAGAGATTGGTCTGTAATTCTACTTTTCTGTGCAATCTTTACCTGGCTTTGGTATCAGGGTTATGCTAGCTTCATAGAATGAATTTGGAGTATTACATATCTTCTATGCTGTGAAATACCTCTAGCAATAGTGATGATAATTCTTCTCTAAAAGTTTGGTAGAATTCTCCAGGGAAGTCATCTGAGTCAGGGATACTTTTGGTTGGAAGTTTTTAAATTATCATTTTAATCTCTTCTCTTGTGATGGGTTTATTAAGTTGTTCTACTTCTGGTTGTGTTAGTTTTGGTAGATAGTGTGTTCCTAGAAATGTGTCCATTTCCTCTGGGTTTTCAGACTTACTATAATTTTTCATCGTACTCTGATACGATTTTTTAAATTTCAGTTGGGCCAGTTGTGATGCTGCCCATTTCATTTCTTATTCACATTATCTGTTTGCTCTCCTGTTTTTGTCACTTTGGCCAGCGGTTTCTCAATTTTGTTGAATCTTTTAAAAAAAAACAGTTTTTGGTCCTGTTAATGCTTTCAATTTTTTTTCTAGTTCTGTTCTAATTTTTATTATCTGTTTTCTTCTGTTGATTGACGGGTTCTTTTGTTGCTCTCTTTCTGCTTGTGTTGTAGAGTTAATTCTTTGATTTGGGCCCTTTCTTCTTTTTAGATGTGTGCATCTATTGACATAAATTGACCTCTGAGCATTACTTTTGCTGTGTCCCATAGGTTCTGGTACGTTTTCATTCTCATTTGATTCTATGAGTTTCTTTATTCCATCTTGGATTTCTTCTACAACCCAGACATTTTTGAAGAAGATGTGGTTCAGTTTCCAATGTTTGATTTTTGGCCCTTGCTTCTACTATCGCTTTAAACTCTTAAGGCTTCATGGTCTGACAAGATGCTTTGCAATATTTAAGTTTTGGCGATTTTGTTAAGACTTTCTTTATGGCCTCATACATGGTCTATTCTGGAACATGTTCCTTGTGCAGTGGAAAACAAGCCGTACTTGTCTGTTGATAAGTGGAGTATTCTGTCTATGTCTATGAGGGTGACTCTTATTTAAAAGGTTTTTTATCTGATTTTTCCTCCAATGTTGGCATCAGTTACTTTATCTTAAATCTCGTGGCTTCTGCATTCTATTACCTCGATTTTATTCCTCTGACTTTCTGTTGTCTAAATCTGTAATCTTATTAATCTGCTAATTTCTGATTGCTGTCACTCAAGCATTTTTTGCAACCTGTTTAATTTTTCAGTGTGCTGTGTTGCAGTTTATTGAACATCCTCCCTAAAGTCTATGAGAGCTCAAAATACAACTCTTTTGTATCCAACCTCTGATAATTGTAGGAATTCTTCTTCATCTGAGAAGTTTTTAAATTCTTTGGGAGCTTTTGGAAGCTATGGTGGTCCCACTTCTTTAAATGATTTGAAATAGATTGTTGCCTCCGAGCTGTCAGAAGATTGTTTTAATTTCAGTTATCATGTTCCAAACTACATATATACACACATACACACACACACATTTTAGTTTTTTAAGAGTCTGAGTAGTCAAGCACTCTGTTTATTAGTTGGAGCCATAGAAATTTCAAAACCCACTACAGCTGCTGATCAAAAGGTCAGCAGTTTGAATCCACTAGGTGCTCCTTGGAAACTCTCTTCTATAGGGTTGCTGTGAGTTGGAACTGACTCAACGGCAGAAGGCAGGTATGGTGGGATCAGCAGACAGTTAGTCCTAGAGCCAGACACAGGAGCCCAGCTTTTCTTATGTGCATTCAGCCCAGGCACTCAGTCAGCTCGCCTCCAGGTGCAATGTCTGTGGGCTCAGGTTGTGAGGTACTAATGCTATAAAAGGCAGGATGCCTGCTGCACCCAGAAAGGTGAGTGACTGGCATCTGAGCCTAGGGAAATGGCCTGCTTCTGCCTCCAGCTTCCTTCACTAGGTGCTTGACTGCCACTTCAGGTACAGTGTCAGAGTCAGGTGCCTGGCACAGCAAAGAAAGGGAGCACCGGAGGGAGAGATTTTGTGCCCCCAATAGAAAGTTTTGATCCACACTCAACTACCCTGACCTTATCTTGTGGCATGCAGATGGAAGGATGCTGCAGTGCTTTTGGCATGTCTGTTTGGAGCTCAGCTTCTCTGCTGAGAAAACACTCTCTGGACATGTTTGGGTTCACAGTGCTGGCACGGGGTCCCTCCTGAGGAATGCTGACGCCCACTGGTCAGGCCTGTCTAGGCTACTGTGCACCCTCACTCCTTTCTCTGTTGGTCAGCTCATTCCCCTAGCTTCCCTCTGGTGACCCGGGCTCCAAGAAGGTCTTACTTGTTGGTTTTCTCTGTCTTTGTTAGTAGAGGGATCGAAGGGTGGCTCTGGCTACTCCACCATGTTAGCCCAACCCCCATCCATGGGTGTTGATTACTGATCCGAGTGAAAAGAAATCCTTGACTACTTCAGTATTTTCTTCATTTATTACGGTGTTGGTTTTTGGTCCAGTTGTGAGAATTTTTTTTTATATTGAAGTGTAACCCATAATGAAGGCTGCAGTCTTTGATCTGCGTCAGTAAGTGCTTCGAGTACTTCTCATTTCAGCAGGCAACTTTGTGTTATCTGTATAGTACAGGTTGTTAATAGTATCCCTCCAATCCTGATGCTTCATTCTTCATGCAATCTAGTTTCTTGGATTATTTGCTCAGCACACAGACTAACTATGGTGAAAGGATACAATCCTGATGCACACCTTTCCCAACAGTAAACTACACAGTACCCCCTTGTTCAGTTCAAACAACTGCCTCCTGGCCTATGTACAGGTTCCTCATGATCACAAGTAAATGTTCTGAGATTTCCTTCTTCCTAATGTTATCCATAACTTATTATAATCCACACCACTGAATACCTTTGCATAATCAATAAAACACATGTAAATATATTTTTAGTGTTCTCTGCTTTCTGCCAAGAACCATCGGGCATCGGCAGTGATAAGCCTCATGCTACATCCTTTTCTGAATCCAGCTTGAATTTCTTTCTAGCAGTCCCCTGTCAATGTACTGTTGCAACAATTTTTAAATGATCTTCAGTAAAGTTTTACTTGTGTATGATACTAATAATAGTTTGATAATTTCTACATTCTGTTGGATAGCATTTCTTTGGAATGGGTACAAATGTGGATCTCTTCCTGGTGGCTGGCCAGTTGATGTCTTTCAAATTTCTTGGCAAAGATGAATGAGTGCTTCCAGTGCTGCCTCTGTTTGTTCAAACATCTCAGTTGGTATGCCATCAATTCTTGGAGCCTTTTTTTGTTTTGTTTTGCCAAAAGCCTTCAGTGTAGCTTGGATTTCTTCCTTCAGTATTGCCAGTTCTTGATCATATGCCTGAAATGGTTGAATGTCGATCAATTTTTGTTGATACAGTAACTGTGTGTGTTATTTCTCTCTTCTTTTGATGCTTCCTCAGTAGTTTACTATTTTGCCCATAGAATCCCTGAATACTGCAACTCAAGGGTTAAATTTTTTTCTCTGTTTCTTTCAGCTTGGGAAATTCCAAGCATGTTCTTCTCCTTTGGTTTTCTGTCTCCTGGTCTTTGTATGTGTCATTGAAAGTCTGTCTTCTTCAGCCACTCTTCGAAATCTTTTCAGTATTTTTAGTCCATTATTTCTTGCATTTTCTCTAGCTACTCTACATGCAAGTTTTAGTCTCTTCTGACATCCATTTTGGTCTTTCTTATCTTTTCACTGACTTCTGCTTCTTCATTTATAATGTTCCTGATGTCATTCCACAACATGTCTATTCTTCAGTCACCAGTGTTACATGCAAGAACTCTATTCTTGAGAAAGTCTTTAAATTAAGGTGGGATATATTCAAGGTTGTACTTTGGTCTTCATGGACTTTTAAACATTTTCTTCAGCTTCAACTTGACCTTTCATATGAACAGTTGCTGGTCTGTTCAGCAAAACTAGCATTTAGTCCCTAGCCTTGTTTTGATGATATTTAGCTTTTCCATCACCTCTTTCTACAGATGTAGTCGATTTGATTCCAGAGTATTCCATTGGGAGAGGTCCATATCTATAGTTGCCACTTATGATGCTGGAAAAGGTATTTGCAACAAAGAAGCTGTCGGTCCTGCAAAGTTTTGCCATGTGATCTCTGGCACTGTTTCTAATTCAAGACATATTGTCCAGCTACTAGGTCCTTCTTTGCTTACACATGTTGCATTCCAAACCTCAATAATTATCAATGCAACTTGATTGCATGTTTCATCAATTTCATACTGCATTAAAAAAAAACAAAAACCCACTGCCATCGAGTCAGGTCTGGCCCATAGCGACCCTAGAGGTCAGAGCAGAACTTCCCTGTAGAGTGCCCAAGGAGTGCCTGCTGGATTTGAACTGCTGATCTTCTGGCTAGCAGACATAGCACTTAACCCACTACGCCACTTGGGTTTCCTCATACTGCAGAAGTTGATACAAATCTTCAATTTCTTCATCTTTGGAATTATTGATTGGTGCATAGACTTGAGTAGTACTTGTATTAAGTGGTCTTCTTTGAAGGCGTATGTATGCTATCCTGTCACTGACAGCATTGTACTTAAGGACTGATCTGGAATGTTCTTTTTAAAATGAATGCCTACTATTCCCCTTCAATTTGTCATTCTAGGCACAGTAGGCCATATGATTATCTGATTTAAAGTGGGCAATACTAGTCTATTTCAGCTCACTAATGCCTAGGATCAGTCTGTTACTTACTGTGTTTTAAGTGAAAGTTTACATTCAAGTCAGTTTCTCATACAAGCAGTTACAAACACTTTGTTACATGACCCTAGCTGCTCTCCCTGCCTGCAACAGTGCATTTTTCCTCTCCACTCTGTATTTCCCGTGTCCATTCTACCAGCTCCTGTCTCCCTCTGCTTTCTCATCTCACCTCTGGACAGGAGCTGCCCAGTTAGTCTCCTGTATCTACTTAAGCCAAGCAGTACATTCCTCACCGTTATCTTCTTCTGTCTCATGGACCAGTTCAGTCTTTGTCTGAGGTACTGGCTTCAGGAACAGGTTCAGTTCTAGGCTGACAGAGTCCAGGAGCCATGTTTTCCAGTGACTCTCCAGTCTGCCAGACCATCACGTTGCGTGTTTTTACCAGAGTTCAAGTTCTGTATTCACATTTCTTCTGCTCCATCAGAGACTCTGTTGAGTTTCCTGTAAGGGCTGTCACTGGTTGTAGCTTGGTACCATCTAGTTTTTCCAGTCTGTTACCGATGTAGTCTTTGGTTTATGTGATCCTTTCTTTCTTATGGACTCACATTTTTCTTGTTTTTGATGTCTTTCATTCTCCTCTGCTCCAGGTGGGTTGAAACTAACTGATGCTTTTTAGATGGATGCTTGCTAGTTTTTAAGACCCCAGATTATGACTCACCAAAATGGGATGGCAGGACATTTTCTTAATAAACTGTTTTACACTATTTGAACTAATGTCCCTGAAACCATGGTTCCCAGACCTGTGTTCCTGCTACTCTGTCCCTAAAAGTGCTTGTTGTCTTTGGGAAACTTCCTGGCTTTTCGTTTAGACCTGCTGTGTTGACCTCTCCTCTACTGTGTATTGTTCTACCCTTCACCTAAAAAAAAAAAATCCTTCTCTATCTACTTATTGAATACCCTTCTCCCTCCCCCTCCACCCTCATAACCATCAAACATTGTTTTCTTCTTGTTTAAACCTTTTCTTGAGTCCTTATAATAGTGGACTCATAAAACATTTGTCTTTTTCCAACTAATTTCACTCAGCATGCCTTCCAGATTCCTCCCAGTCATGTTTCCCAAGATGACTGTTGTTCTTTATCATCGCCTAGCATTGCATTGTGTGAACACACTGTATCTTATCTATTCATCCATTGATGGGCACTAGCTGATTCCATCTTTTTGCTATAGGGAACAGGGCTATGATGCATACCAGGGGCCATGTACTCATTTGTGTAAAACCTAAAACCCAAATCCACTGCTGTTGAGTTGATTCTCACAGTAACCCTATAGGACAGAGTAGAACTGTTACATAGTCTCCAAGGAGCACCTAGTGGATCTGAACTGCTGACCTCATGGTTAGCAGACACAGAACTTATTAACCACGACACCACCAGGGTTTCCATTTATTGGTGTGGTGGCTCTTCTTTCTCTAGAATATATTCCAAGAAGTGGAATTGCTGGATTTTCTAGTATTTTTCTTTCTAGTTTTTTAAGAAAGTGCCAAATTGATTTCCAAAGTGTTTGTACCATTTTATTTTCCCATCAGCTGTGTATGTAAGTGTTCCAGTCTCTCCACAGCCTCTCCAACGTTACTTTAAGCTTTTTTATTGGTACCAGCCTTGCTGGGGCAAGAAGGTATCTCAATGTACTTCTGATCTGCATTTCTCTAATGGCTAATGATTGTGAGCATTTCCTCAAGGATCTGTTAGCTTCCTGAATGTCTTCTTGGCCCATTTTTCAGCTGGGTTATTTGTCTAGCAGTTTGTTTTGTCGATTCTTGAGGGTTTTTTGTGAATAAGATCATCTCATCTGCAAACACAGATACTTTCCTTCTTCTTTACCACCTTGGATGCCCTTTATTTCCTTTTCTAGCCTGACCACTCTGGCTAGAACCCCCAGCAGTGCTGAATAAAAGGGTGACAAAGGGCTTCTCTGCCTGGTTCCCATTCTCAAGGGGAGTGTTTATAGATTCTCCCCATTTAGGATGGGTTGCTAGTTTTTTATAAATGCCCTTGATGGTGCTGAGGAATTTCCCTTTTTCTATTTTGCTGAGTGTTTAACATAAATGGTTGTCGCACTTTGTCAAATGCCTTTTCTGCATCAATTGATGAAATCAAGTGGTTTTTGTCTTTTATTAAGTGACTGATTATTTTTCTAGTGTTGAGCCATCTCTGCATCCCGGGCATGAATCTCACGTGGTCATGGTAAGTTATTTTTTTAATATGTTGAATTCTATTGGCTAGAAGTTGGCTGAGTAATTTTGCATCCAAGTTCGTGATTGATCTTGGTCTGTAACTTTCTTTCTTTGCGGTGTCTTTACCTGGTTTTGTGCTGGCTTCACAGAATGACTTTTGGAGTGTTCTGTAAGATATGGATCTTCATGTGTTCCATTTCTGATGACTTCCCGTTTTCTAAACTCATACTCCATACATTCCATGTTCCGATTATTAATGGATGTCTGCAGCTGTTTCCACTTGTTTCACGCTCCTCTACATCGGCAAATGAAGGTCCCAAAAGGTTGAATCCGTCCACGTCATTAAGGTCAACCCGGCTTTGAGGAGGCAGCTCCTCCCCACTTGTCTTTGAGTGCCTTCCAACCTGAGAGGCTCCTCTTCTGGAACTGTATCAGACAATGTTCTGCTGTTATTCCCAAGGTTTCCACTGGCCAGTTTTTTTCTTGTTTAAGAAGCAGACTGCCAGGTCTCTCTTCCTAGACTGTCTCAGTCTAGAAGCTCCGCTTGAGACCATGGGTGGCCCTGCTGGTATTTAAAATACTGGTTGGCATAGCTCCCAGCATCCGAGTGCCACGCCAACCTGCAGACTACGGCACTGACGGACGAGCAGTGGTTACATGAGTTACGACCAATTACGTCACCTTTTCCTATGCAGGAACCGGTTTCCCGTTACACAGCCCAGGGCAGAAGCCACTTCCTCCCCGTCCGCAGAAGCCCTACTCTGCAGCTCTGCAACTGTCTGTGGGATGAAGAGGTGCAGTCCTGTGCATGGGAATGCTGCTCGCACGGCTCCTCAGTTGGCAATGATCAGTGCTCTGTTGTTTTGGTTGATTTGACTTATCATGTCTCCATGTGTGACAAAGAACTGATACACAGAGTTTTCTTGGCTGTCATCTTTTATTATTATTATTGTACTTTAAAGATTTACAAAACTACCTTCTCACTGAACAACTAGCACACATATTGCTAAAACACTGATGACCAAGCCCACAACAACATCAGCACTGTCCCTTCTTGACCTCACCAGCCTTCCTGCCCCCTCCTGCCTTCCAGTCTTCGCCCTTAGGCTGATGGGCCCTTCAGTCTCACTTTATGGGCCTGTCCAGTCTTTGGCTGAAGGGTGAACGTCAGCAGTGGCTTCGTTTCAGAGCTGACACGGTGTCCTGAAGCCACATTCTCAAGGTTTCTGCAGTCTTTGTCAGGCCAGTAAGTCTGGTTTTTTTTTTTTTTTTTTTTTTTTTGTGAGTTAGAATTCTTTCCTACATTTTCCTCCACTTGTCTCTATTGTGATCCCCGTCATAGCAGCAGGTGGTGGCAGCTGGGGACCATCTAGTGCTGGGCCCATCTGGCAGAAGCTGGGGTACTTGTCATCCATCAGGCACTGGGACTCTTCTTTCCCGGTCTCTGGTTTTCTGCATTCTCCGTTGCTCCAGATGGGGTGGGACCAGTGGAGCGCCTTATACGGCTGCTCGCAGGCTTTGAAGACCCCAGGCAGTAAGCACTCACCACAGTAGGACACAGAAACTTTTCCTTACAAACTCTGTTGTACCAGCTGAGCCAACTGTTCTGCGACCAGGTCCCCACAGCCCTTACTGCTCGCCACCCTCATGGAAGCAGACCACCAGACTTGTTACTTCCCCAGGGCCTCCACGTGGGACCTAACTGGCAACTCACTGACCACCATCGGAGTGCCAACTGTGCCACCCGAGGACCTTGGCTGGTGACAATCTTGGAGAATTCCAGCATTAAGTGGCCAACTAGGCTTAGAAAGCTTCCAAGATCCTTCTATGAACACAGCCCCAACTTCAGTCACTGAGCAAGGCAACAGGGAAGAACTCTACTGAGCTCCACTGAAGGACACGCAGGGGGTCAGCAGCAACCCTGAATTTCCACCAGAGCACCCCTGCTTTCCCTGTTTAAGATAGGGAGACTCTTGTTTGGAAAGCAAAAATGGTCCTGTTGCTAAAAATAAGAGTTTAAACCCCCTGGCTCAGATGGCGCAGTCCACCGCTAACTGCTAATGTCTGTAAGGCGTGCTGTGGACACAGTGATCGGGCCACCTGGCTGCCCACAGAGAGGCTCTGCTTAGGAGACCACGGCGGGGTGGCTCGGTCCTACAGGGGGGCCGCAAGTCAGAATCAACCGACAGCACCCAACCAACGCTGGTACGGATGTCTTCCTGACTGGGTTGCCAGCCTCCGGCCACTTCCCCCCATCAACGTCTGTACAGCTGCCAGGTGAAGTCTTTCCCTTTACGTTTTCAATCACGAAGTCTATATGTAATACGAGGTCTGACAACTAAGTCCGTGAACTTAACTGAGTGTTACACTCTTCACTGTGGAATGTCACTACAGTCACCGTCCAGGCCCTCCACTTGGGAAGCTGTGCACCAAACCCAGCACCCAGCCGATCCTTCAAAGCAGTTTTGGAGCTTTTTCTGGAACGGCCGTTGCACACTGCAGCACGACGGCAGGTCTGCAGACTTTACGGCTGCAGACTTCACGGTGTGACTGTCTGCGAGGGAGCCTGCAGCCAGTGAACAAGTAACTGGGCTGGAAAAGCCTCCCTACTCACCCAGTCTGGCCCCCAGTGACTTTTTCTTTACCCAAAGATAAAGGAAATTTTGAAAGAAGATGCTCGGATGCCATTCAGGACATCAAGGGTAATACGACGACAGCTCTCATGGCCATTCCAGAGAAAGAGTTCCCAACTTGCTTTGAAGGGTGGACTAGGGGCTGGTGTCGGTGCACAGCATCCCAAGGGCAGTACTTTGAAGGTGACCACAGTGATACTCAGAAACGACACACGTAGCACTTCTCCTAGGATGAGTGCGTGAATTTAAGTGGCAGTTTTCATATGTTATCGAGCACAGTTGTATAACAACTATCACACACTGAGCCCCCACCCAGCATCCAAAACCCGCAGCAGTAGCTCACACCACCTGCACAGACGTTAGCCATCACACCTTTCTCCCAATTTCCAAACCTACTCACTGTCTTCAACTTTGAATTCTTTATTTCATTTCTAAGAAAACCAACTTATCACAAACACACCTGGACTTAAACAACAGGTGCCGTGCTGGCCAAGCCCTGAGGGCGGGCAAGGCGGCCCCACACTGTACGCTGTCTCCGGGGTGTGCTGATCCCCGCACGGCTGCTGCGTTCCCTGTCACCGGGGTGTGCTGATCTCCGCGTGGCACACGGCTGCTGTGTACGCTGTCACCAGGGCGTGCTGATCACACAGCTGCTGTGTACGCTGTCACCAGGGCGTGCTGATCTCCGCGTGGCTGCTGCATCTGCTGGAGATGGAGTCACCTCCCTCCTGCTGCCAGTGGCCTTCAACTGCCACCCTCTCCGTGAGCAGCCGTGGGCTTTACCGCCGGGGACCAGGCTCCCTCGCTCTGCATGATTCCAAGACTCACCCTGCTGATGCCCTGAGGTTCGTTGATTTGTTCTGACGCACGTCATGCTGTGTGCCCAGAACACATGTTTACCCACTTTCCTGCCATCTCCTGCCAACACCACCAGCTGTCTCCCATGTTTGCTCTCACAGGTGGCCTGCCATGAACGTTTCACGGTGTACGTGCACGTCGGCACGTCCAGGAGCGGAGTGCTAGGTCACAGGCTGAGTGTCCACCCTCCTAATGTTTCCCAGTAACCCCAATGCCGTCGGGTCAATTCTGACTCAGAGCGACCTACAGGACAGAGAACTGCTCCACAGAGTTCCCCACAGAGTTCCGGGGCGCTCAGTGGTTTCAAACTGCTGACCTTTTGGCGAGCAGATGTAGCTCTTAACCACTGCACCACTAGGGATTCCAATGTTTCCCCAAATTCTCCCCAGTTATCCCTGCTGGAAACCAGTCCAATGTAGCCTCTACTTACCGAATAAAATCCCAACCCGGCATTCAGCGTCAGCTTTTCCCTGGCCCCGACCCCAACCCCACGCCTTCTCTCTCACAGCCCCCTGTGAGCTCCCTGCCCAGAGCACACCCCGCTCGTTTCACAGTGAGCCCACCCAGTGAAGCTGCGCTCACCCGCCTTCGGCTCCAGGCCACACCTGCAGCTCCAGGCCTGGTTCCACTAGCCTGGTTCTGGCTAACCCTTCTGCCCAGGTGCCCCCTCGCTCCTCACAGTGCCCCTCGCTCCCCACAGCTCCTGTCACACCTGCCCTCTGTGCCAGCCCCCTGAGAGCCGTCTCCCCCCAACCCCGCTTTGGAGGCGCTGCTGAGCCTCAGGCCGCCCTTAGCAAAATGGGCATCCTGACTCAGATTCTCGGAGGACCAAGCATCCCGTGTCAGCATCGGGTACCTTTGGCACCACTGTCGGGACGAGGGACTTGTTTCCCGGGCAGCCAGGAGGTGAATTCATTTTGGACAGGATGTTTTCCCATGAAGACAACTTCTGACGTGAGTAGGTCTCTCCCCGGAACCACGGGCCTCTTAAAGGACAGAAACTGTGTTTCCTATTTCTTTGTGTTCTCCGACACAGTTAACGGTGTTACACACTAAGCAAGGGCTCCATTCAACAAATACTTAAAAATGTCACCAAGCATATGGAAATGCAGAATGGCAAACAGACGCCTGACAAAAGAAGTCAAACTGAAAGGTATTTTTCTTCAGATAAAAGGTATTTTCTAAAAAGCAGCATTAAGTAGATTTAAGCTTTTCATCCTTTCTCTTTAGAGAAGTTATTTTTTGAACTTTCCTCCAAGTGAAATACATTTATAAAGGATGCATAATATATGAGTATTAATACACACCATACAACCTATTATAACCAATACCAGATATAAAATACAGGCACTTACACATAAAGAAGTGTGTATATTTTTCATGAGCTCAGAATGTCATACAGCTGGGCAGTGGCGGTCTAGATGAAAACCTGCCAATCACAAGACAAGAAACAAACAGCACCTACGTCCCTAAACTGCCCACGTCACTCTCTGGCCAGAACCCACCCTCCCGCGACTCAAGCTCTGCAGTATCTCTCTCTGAAACATGTGACTGCCTGTTCTAGCATGATGGTAACTAGGGATCATTCTTTCACTAAATGGTTGTGGATTGAACTGTGTCCCCACAAAACTATGTGTAGTAATTTGGCTGGCCAGGACTCCCTGTGTTCTGTGACTGCCCTCCACACGGTGATTTTGCGAGGCTGTAAATCCTAACCTCTGCCTGTGGCTCACAGAGTGGGTTATGTCAGAGGATCAGGGTGGGCTTGTAAATCCCTTTCTGTGATCCCCTCCCTGCTCCACTGTAAAGGGAGTTGCCCTGGAGCATGGCTTGCCCCACCCTTTACCCTTTAACCCTGCGAGAGGTAAAAGAGAAGGGAGGCCAGCAGGGAACTGGGAACCTCACGCCGTCGTCAAGAGGGCAGAACTGGGAGGAGAGTGTGTCCTTCCAACCCGAGGTTCCTGCATCAAGATGCTCCCTGAACAAAGACTGATGCCACATGAGGACCTTCCTCCAGGGCTGACAGTGAAAGCCTTCCCCGGGAGCAGACGCCTTGAATCTGGACTTGTAGCCTGATGGACTGTATAAGAATCAACTCGCCTTTTTTACAGCCATCCACTGTGGTATTTCTGTTAGAGCAGTGCTAGCTGACTAAACACTGACCTTCTCACTTCCTTTTTAGGGGGACATTTCTCCAAAGATACTACATTATATAAAACTCAAGGCAGACATAAATGGTAGTTTCCCATACAAAATTACATTCCATTTTATTAACAGGAAATCTTTTGAGACAATTCACCCTATTTCTGTCCCAAGTGCACGATTCTCAGGTGTGGAAAGGTTTAGCATAATCACTGAACATGATCCAGCCATCACTTTGGAGAAAGACGCGTGCCCCGAGGGCCGACGCCAGCCCCTGGGGGCGCAGAGCCGGGCCCACTCCGCCGCCGGGCCCAAGCTCACGCGGACGCCCTGTCGCCGGCCTCGTCCTCCTCAAACTCCACCAGCGGGGCGTGCCTGCGGGCCTGGGCTCCTTCTTTATAGAAGACTTTCTTTACAGTGCCGTCTTTCTGTGCCTTGATGGTGTGCTGCGACAAAGACCACACGGGACAGTGGCAGTACTGAAAGGGACCGAGTACCCACGGGGCCGGGACGGTCAACTGTTCAGGCGGGGTGGGGCCCACTGGTTTCCCCACCCTCCCGATGGCACAGCAGACAGCAGCTGCGACACGCTCGGGCCGAGAGGATGCCCCCCTTGGCACCCCTGGAGCCTGCTCCTGGCCTGCTCTCGCTGGCAGTTCTCACCCCCAACTTCACATTCAAGTCTCAGCTGGGGAGCTGTACCCAATGCTGGTCCTGGGGTCCCATGCCCAGAGATTCCAACTCCCCTGGGCAGGGGCTGTCATTTGAAAAGCCCCTCAGGTGACTGGGAGAGTTGGCTGGGCCAAGAACCACAGTCCACACGGGCCAACTGTGGGCAGATACCAATGGCCAGCAGGGTTTGTTTCTGTGTATGCTGTGGTTTAGGTGGATATCAGAGAGCTAACTGCCTTCCCATCCAACAGTCGAGGAACAGCTCGCCTGTGACACTGGTTCCCTGTGTCCCCTCACCCGGCAGTCCGGCCTCCCCACCTTCTGGACTCTGCTTTGGGCAAACGCTGCCCTTTGAGTCTCCTGTGGCCGACTGTTCAGAGGCTCGCCTGCCTCACAGATGTTACTGTCCCCTCTACAGGCCTGTTTAATGTGAGGAAACCCTGGTGGCGCAGTGGTTAAGTGCTACGGCTGCTACCCAGAAGACTGGCAGTCCAAATCCACCAGGTGCTCCTGAGAAACTCCATGGGGCAGTTCTGCCCTGTCCAGCGGGGTCACTCTGAGTCGGGCCTGACTTGATGGCAGCAGTTTAGTGTGGGTTGGTGCCTGGCATCCTAAGTTCAGCCTCAGAAAATACCAGTAATTCCACTTGGGTGGAATTGTCTGATTCCAGGCTACTGAACATGTCATTAATTCCAGAATCAGAAACAATGGGTGTGACGGTGACATTTCATCAAATTAAAATAAAGACATATATTTATAAAAGAACGGGGCTGGCTTTGTCTCCTGAAGCTTGATGCATAATTAAGTCACAACTCTTAATATTAACAGCAGTCTTAACTTAAAGATCAGGGGGCAGAGCCCTTAGAACCAAAGTCCCCAAGGTCACGCAGCAACCATGAGCTCGCTCACCTCCATCTTCATGGCGATCATCACCATCAGGGAGTCCCCGGCCCTGACTCTGTCCCCAACCTTCACGAACACCTGGCAACACAGAGACACATGTTACTATCTAGAGACTGGCCTTCATGGTCCACGGAGCCCCTGTGTAAATGTAGCGGGGCGCAGCAAGGCCTGCTGAAGCCGCATGCCCCCCGCAAACTCGAGCCTCCAGCTGCCTCTGCCGGGATTGCTGGGGGCATGGCTCAGCTCCCCACTGCCACCCCGAAACCATCCCAGTTTAGGAATGAGACGGACCTGCTTCACGTATCATGGGATCCTTTGGATTTTTCACAAAGATACAAACAAGATGCACCAAGAGATTGAAAAACCACACCAAACCTGCTGCCATGAAGTTGATTCCGACTCAGGGACCCCACAGGGTTTCCAGGGTGCGGGTGGTGGGCCCCACTCCCGGCCTCTTGGGGAGCGGCTGAGCTCTTCACCACCGCGCCACCAGGGCCGCCACCACCGCCAGGGATGGAGCAGGAAAACCCAAACCAGACCCACTGTCACCGAGTCCATTCTGACTCACAGCAACCCTACAGGACGGAGTAGAACTGCCCCCCAGAGTTTCCAGGAGCACCTGGTGGATCCGAACTGCCAACCTCTTGGCAGCAAGGCAGCACTTAAACCACTGCGCCACGAGGGTCTCCAGAGAAGGAGGAGAGCACCTCAGTGTCCTCACTGCAGGCAGGGACCCCCAGAAGCAGCACGGGGCAGTCCTGCCACATCCCAGGGCTGCCATGAGTCGTGCCAGCAGCGGGCTTCTTTCCCTCTGGTTTCTAGCCTGGAGAGAGGGACAATGACCCTGCCTGGCCATCTGGTTTTCACATGGCCAGGTTTGCAGCGTCCTGTGTGCTGAATGACAGGCAGCTGTCACGTGACAGCAGTTAGCTCACTGGAAACCCTCAACAGTGCCTCCCTTTTCCTCTCCACGCGTTTGGTGGTCTCACTATCTCACTGAGCCCTTGCAGCCCACAGCAGAGTCGTTTCTAAGTCAGGGTGCACAGCTGAGAGTGGAGGGACAGAGGACCCCGGAAAGCCCGTAAGTCACCCAACCCCGGGCGACACCCAGCAGAGACAGACACATGATGCCTGGTCAGGGCCGGTGAGGAGCTCCATGGCTCTAAACACAAGACCCGTACCCGTGCAGAAGTGCCCGCCCAGAACAGACGCGTGGGAAATGAGACTCAGCCCTCTTGCCCTGGTCCCTTGGAGGCAAAGCCTGCCACTCGCATTATTTAAACAGCACCCCCCCCATCTTCTCAGCGCCAAGGATACGTAGTTCAGTTTGTGTAACCCGAATACAGGTTTGGGGGCATTCCACCATCCAAGCTCATACAAGGTGATCTATCCCCATGTGAAATTACGTCAGCATGCAGCGCAACTCTGAAAGCACCCAGCGTCCCCAGCAAAATCGCGCTGTTCTTCACCCGCACAGGCCTCAGGCCTGTCAAACTCCATGCCAGCACAGGTGCGGTCAGGAACACTACAGCCAGTGTCACTTTGTGATAAAGGCATTCGCTGTTAAGCATGAAATGAAAACCCAGCCCTTTTAAATAAGATTATGTGAATGCTACACTTTAAACATTAAAGGGACTATTAGGATTTCCTGTCAACTTGACGGTGATTCCCGTTTTCAAAACCTGCAGCCTTGATCATAAACTAGGTAAGCAGGTATTCCCACAGAGGGCTGGAACGTCGAGCTGGAATCCAGGACAGATTTCCTGTTTTCCTTGAAGTGGGCGATTACCCCAGAGCAAGATTTAGCGTGGCAGAAAGGACATACGCGACAAAGTCCACCACAAGCCCCAGCCCTCCCTGGGCACCTGTCTAGCGCGGTGGTTACCTTTTCAATGGTTCCAGCCATTGGGGCTACAGCGCCACCCCGGGACCCGTCCAAGCCGGCCGAGGACAAGTGCTTGGGCACCGGAACGCCAACCTCAACACTGCCCTCCTGTGAAGAGACCAGAAACCTAAGACTCAAGACCCAACCCCCGAACTCCGACTAGCACGCCTGAGGGGACAGCCGCCCTGTGATGACCGGCTCAGCATCAACACCCTCCGTCTGGGGACAGGAAGGACTGCCTGGCAGTCACTCGTCTGGTCCCTAGTCGCAGCCAGTGGCCACTGCTAACCCTCCCTAGACCGCGTCATGCACTCGCCCCAAATCCAACAGAAGTGCTGTCCCGCCCCAGCTCACAGACGGGGCGGTGGACGGCCAGAGCTCCCCCAACCAAGGTCACAGCCGTCTGGCAGCGGGCCTGGTCTGTCCTCAGGCCACTGGGTTCTGGAACCCATGTTCTTACCACTGCACCACACTGCCTCTAAGGAGCTCGGCGGGAGCAGTGGTTAACAGCTCACCACTAGCCAGGATGTCAGCAGTTTGAGCCCACCAGCTGCTCCCTGGAAACGCCATGGAGGACTTCTACTCTGTCCTATAGTGTCGCAAGGAGTCAGAATGGATGGCAATGAATTTGGTTTACTTTATTTTTGCTTTATACTGCATAACTGACGACTGAAGGACACCCCTTATAAAGCGGGGTCTGTAGCTTCATTATGGAAATGCTACAGGCATCTCATCACAAAATGGTCAAATTTGCAAGCGAGTTCTCAAGTGTGAGAAGAACCCCTGAGGCCACAGTGTACCCTACAATCCAGTCACCTGTCCAGGTGGGTGTCAGCGAGTTTCTGAGGCCAGCACCAAGGACTGTCTCCTGAGCGGAACCCCCAGAGCCAGCCCTGACTTCCTCATGGCCCTCCTGCTGTCTGCCTTCCTCCCAAGGCACACTGGCTCCCGACGCCCTGCCCAGTCCCCAGGACACCCTGTGTCAGAGGGTGGCGGCTGCAGAGCAGTGGCCAGGTGCCCCCACTCTTAGCCACCCCCGCCAGAGGGCGGAGGAGACAGTCTCTGAGAGGGTGGGAGCAGGGACTTCAGTTACAAGGAGCAAACAGATGTGCACCTAACAAGAATCTCTGTGAACAGAGGGACCGACTGAGAAACAGAGAAGGCGGAAATGTGGCAAAGAAACCTGGAATGGAGAGGGAAACTGACGAAGAGAAGGTCCGGTGGTGGACGGGAGGCTGAGCCCTTCTCCCGGGCCCCAACAGGCACCCCAGAGGAGACGTCACCTGAGAAAACAGGTAGACGGTGCTTCCCAGGATCACCAGCTTCGCTTTCCCAGTGACTCCGTTAACGGACCACCTGAGGTAGGTGCAGTCTCCCTCACTGCAGAGATCCCCAAGGACCTGGAAGGTCTGGTCACCAATCTGCCAACACAGAAAAGCAGACACTCAGAACAACGGCACAATCCTACCCAAGTGCCGACACCAGAATCCATTCTACACTGTTCGCACTTTCAAGACCCAGCACGTAAAACACTAAAAAGGTGACACACAGACCCTGTCCTGCACTCCCAGAATGAAACGCTCCGCACCGGAAGGTAATTCAAACACAAAGTCCGTTTCACCACGAGGCCACGGCAGCACAGTGCTACAGGCAGTCACGGTGAGATCAGCAATAGAAAACAAAACGAAGACACAAACAAAACTGGGTAAAAGGACGGGCAGTCCACGGAGCGTATGGCATGTTAGCAGGTGTCTCGGAGCATCCAGAGTCAGCTGTGACTTCCCTGGGCCAAAGCCAGGGCCACAGAGTGGAGGGTGACTGCATTTGTCTCACCCTCACATCGGTGCAACGGGCTGGCTTTCAGTGAAGAAGCCACTGAGCTGGAGACCGACGGCCTCTTCCTCACTGTGGGAAGGACGGTGCCAAGGACCAGGCTTCACCCCCAGCCTTCCAGAGGGGCCCACGAAAGGACATGCTTTCCCTTTTGGAGGTTTTCTTGCACATGCACTAAAGAAGAAGTTCTCTCACATCTCTTTTTTTCATTTTGATTCCCATGATGTTAGCATGGAAGTCCTGTGGCTTTCACATCATTTACACAGACTAAGATGAAAAGATCACACGGAGCAACATTTAGACACTGCTTCCAGTCTATTCTGACTGCAAAAGGACAGCCACATCCCCTTTGGGACCCACTAACACAGCTGCCTGAACGTCTGCGGAGCCTTAGGACACAGAGGCTGGGCACAGCTGTGTGCAGAGGTTTACAGAACTGGGTTCTACGTGGTGCAGACACAGCTCTGCACACAGACAGAAGTCTACGTGTGCAGACACAGTTCTGCACACAGAGGTCTACGTATGCAGACACAGCTCTGCACACAGACAGAAGTCTACGTGTGCAGACACAGCTCTGCACACAGACAGGTCTATGTGTGCAGACACAGCTCTGCACACAGAAGTCTACGTGTGCAGACACAGCTCTGCACACAGACAGAAGTCTACGTGTGCAGACACAGCTCTGCACACAGACAGAAGTCTACGTGTGAAGACACAGCTCTGTGCACAGATTGAAGAGATCTACATGTGCAGACACAGCTCCCTGCAGAGACAGCACAGATCTACATGTGCAGACACAGCTCTGCACACAGATAGCAGAGGTCTACATGTGCAGACACAGCTGAATACACAGACAGAACAGGTCTACATGTACAGACACAGCTCCCTGCAAAGGCAGCAGAGGTCTACAAGTGCAGACACAGGTCTGTGCACAGTCACGTTAGTAACTGGCTTGACCACTCCCCGGGGAACAGGAAGGAGATCCCCAAACAGAGGCACCAACACAAATGAGAAAGCTCACGTGCTAACGGAGGCTGACTGCGGAGACAAAAACTGATGTGTCTCCAATTGCTAGCTGGTCTGAAGCCCGTCACCAATCAGCAGGACGGGACTCTCTCGGCCCTTAAGCAAGTGAGTTCCCCCAGCCCTGAGTTTGTACCTCACCACAGGAACCCGGGTGAGTTTCCACACAGTGTTTAATCCCGGGGGTTAACGTTTTACCAGCATAACAGTCGTCTTCCCACTGAAGGCCATCACGACATCTAAACCACAAGTCCTCAAAGAGAGGCCTCTGTACCTCTGGAGTTCTCAAGGGCCTTCTGGTGGCCCATGAAGTAAGCGGTGTTTTCACAGGAATACTGCGGTGTCATCTGCCCCTCAAACCTGTTCTCTCACACGTGGGTGATGGAATTTCCTGGAAGCCACCAGACTCGAGCTAACGTTGCTCCGATGGCTAACAGAAGGTGTGCTGGTGTGGTCTCTCGACTGACCATCTTCTCTGTTTGATTTCCTAATGGGGCAGACACCGCTATTCCCAACTGGTATAAAAACCTCCTCGGGGCCCCCATAACCTGTGTGAGTGCAGGGGGCCCGGGACCAGAGCGCTTCGTGGACGGCTACTGCCGAGGGAAGTGCACCCACGTCCTCCGGGGGCAGCTGAGTGGCCTGACACCCAGCCACTACTTCTACTAGGTTTGACTCCTGAGGGAATCACAGCCAAAGTGACAAGTCCAACTACGTCTGATGCTGCAGGTGCGCTAAGTTCCCCAGATGGGCCTGAGATAGAAGCACATGACAATCTCCGCAACAACCAATGACTCAGCAGAGACCCCAAAGGAAAAGACTGTCCTCAGTGTGAGAGAGACCAGACTCAGCTCTAAGCTACAGGAGAAACCCACCCCTTACCTGCATGCTGTACGACCCGTCGTGCCTGTATGTCACAGAGACGGTGACGTCTTTACCAAAAAAGGGAAAAAAAACGAGAGAATAGTTAGAAGGCACTTACTGGTTCAGTAACTGAGATTCCCCCAAAACTCGTTTTCAACCTGAAGGTAACTAGTTGTTCACAAGAAAGTTAATGTCTCTTGACAGATTTCTAGCTTACGCACGTGCCAAGCAGGTTCCAATGAGCTTGAATTTCAACTTTTTTCTTTTTAAGAGACAGTTCTAGATCTTTTAAGGTTGCAGAATATTTCAGATACCCTTCCCCCAACAAGAAACACTGCTTTCTTATAGTATCAAATGATGAAAGCGAAGTTCTGGCTAAGGACGCAGATTGCCATCTGCTAGGTGATGACTTCCGTGACCTTGCTGATCTCTTAAATTCCCTGAGCCTTGGCTTCCTGAGTCACTGACTGGGTAGACGACTGTAACAGTGATCACATGATGTGAACACACTGTAAAAACGGCAGCAGACGATACAAACACACGTGGTCAGTTACGCCCCTCCCAGTGAAGCCAGAGAGGACGTGTGGTCAGGGCCCTGTGAAGACTGTCCAAGGAGATGGGAACCAACAGTTCTGTGGGACAGACACGGGCCAGAGTCACTGCACCAGCTCCAGAGCCGGCAGCCATCACTCCCATGCTGTCTGCTGTCACCTGGTCACCGCCCGGACCTTCCTAGTCCAGAGCCCCAGGCCATTCCTGGCTGGGTGCTCCTGGGCGCCTCAAAATGGACATGGTGGGCCCAGCCTACCAACCCCCTCCACCGCACAGCCAGTCTCCTTGTCACTGGAGTCCAAGCCTGTCACCCCCTCCTCCACCTTCTCCCATCTTGGCACGCCTCGGCTCCCACAGCCAGTCCCCTGGCCATCCAGGTTCCAAGTCCAGCATTCCCTCTTCCTCCCCTTTCCCTCCACAGCCAGTGGTCACCAAGAGCTGTGGCTTTCTCCTCACCGACAGCCTTCCCCCTTCTCTTCCCCTCCTGCTGGTCTCCCGGACCCAGCCCGGGCCAGACCAGCTCCCCCAGGCCTGCCCTTCCTCCCGCCGTCCCCCGGCTGCAGCCTCGCGCCCCGCCGGCCCCGCCCACCGCCCTCCGGCCCCGCCCACCCCTCCCTCCGTGGTCCCCGCCCCCACCGCACGACCCTCCCCCCTCAGCTACCTGCCGGACCCCCCACGCGAGGCCACCGGCACCCCGCCGCAGCTACCCGCTGTGTCACTTCTCTGCCCGTCTCTGGCCCGGAGCGCTCAGCCCTCCGCGAGGACACACGTTCCGGCGCCCCCGCCCCGCCGGACAGCGAGGCTCTCTGTGTTTTTACAACGCCACGAAGCACCTCAACTAAGAAGGGAAACACCCTCCTGCCGAGGGCTAACTGCGACCTTAACTGCGACCCCGCATGCTACCGGGTGAGCCCTTGTCTGACTGTGGTAGCTACACACGGAATCAAACGTGGGCCATTTCCGCTGACCTCCCACCTACAACTCAGGGGCCTGAACTGCGTTCATCACCCGTTCACCTCTCACCACTGTGCCCTTCCAAGTCCTCCTGTCACCCTTGAAAAAGATGCGTGTCCTCCACGCAACACCTACAACCCCCTACCTGTCCCCGGCAGCTGCTGAGGAACCCTGCTCTCCACACACCTGTCTATTAGAGGTGTTCCCCATCAGTGGACTACGCGTCCCATTGTACACTTCGTCCTTGTGTGACTGCTGACATCCCTCTGTGTGTGTCCAGGTTCATCTGCACCGTGGCCTGTGTCAGGACTTCATCCTCTCGATGCCCGAGGACGGCCTTTGGGCGTGTGGGTCGCGTCCTGTGTACCCACCTGCCCATCCACCTGGACGGAGTCTCAGTTGTCTGTCGCGAACAGGGCTGCAACAAATGCCTTATACCCGTGGCGCTCTGCGCGCCTGCTCTCGGTTCTTCTGGGTTTCCGCCTAGGAGTGGGCCTGCCGGGTCACACGGAGCTCCACGGGGAGCTTCCTGAGAACTGCACGGGGGCCACAATGGGGAGGCTCCGATTTCCACACACCCTCACCAGCACCCGCTCTTCTCCTTGAACCCTGGTGTTTGCAGGGGTGCCCAGTGGCATCTCAGCGCTGTTCTCCTCCCTAGCTCTGGCCACCACGGGGGCGTCCGATGGCACCTCCGCGCTGTTCCCTTCCTCTAACCGCGGCCCTTTCAGGGGGCCCAACGGTGTCTCACTGGGGTGTGCTATTTGCATGTCCAAGCGAGTCAGATGCCCAGTACCTTGTCCCGTGCTCACTGGCTGCCTGTATTTCTCCTTGGGGGCAGGGTCTGCCCAAGTCCTCTGTCACCGAGTGACCGGGCTCTCTGTCCTTCTGTCGGTGAGCTGCAGAGCGCTCTGTATTTTCCGTCAGCCCCTTAGTCAGCTCTTCTTCAGCTCTCACCAGAACATCTGTTCTCTTCACAAAACGTGGCTGTGTCCCCAACTGTTCTGCAACCAACTTCTTACAGGCGACGTGACACACAGATCTGCTCTGGCTTCCTCAGTGACGGCGGGGGTGCGGCTGAGCGATGCTGACAGCGGCGCTGACCAACTGCTGACCACAGCGGGCTGTCTCACACGTGTCGTCTGACTCCACAGTGACCCCAGGAAGGACTACCGCCGCCACCACCCTGTGCGCGATCAAGGACACGCGGTGCTCAGGGAGAACACGACTAACATGGCTGGCCGAGGAGTCACAGAGGAGACGAGGGTCAGGACCTCGGCTACACAGTCGTCATCTTCCCGGCACACTTCTCTTTGCCCAACGGCACGATTCTTGAGAGAAAACACAAGGACAGAGACATCTTTTCTCTTTTTTTCCATATCACTCAGCTATCTGTTTTTTCAAAAGCCTTCTTCTGAGCGTCTAAGGAGCTGTTCTGCCCTGTGCTCCCCACCACCACTCATCTCTCCCCGGAGAAAGTGTTCCCACTCACAACAGGTCAGTCTTCTCTCAGTTCATAAAACATGAAACACATGTAACTGGCACGAACGCCAGCAGGGTCACAACGGAGACCCAGCGAGGAAAATGCCCCGTCCTCTTCTGTCCTCTGGGGTGAGTGGAGATGCTTCTCTCTCCCCGATCAGACCTCTGGTCCCTACAAGGACACAGACCCTGGCCTCTTACAGATTCTGGGGGAAGGAGGAATGAGGTGTGGCAGCATGTGACATTAGGTCAGCACATACATCCTAAGTGTGGGTTCAAATCCTGACTCCACCAACTGGCTTTGGAAAATCGCTCCTCTCTCTCCACCTTGGTTTCCCCAGACGCAGGGCTGACCCTCAGACAAGCACCTATCTCATCAGCCTGTTCTGAAAACACACCAGGCTCCATGAACCAAGTCAGAGCACCTCTCACACTATGAGTGTTTAAGACACTCGGTCCCTCTCACCTAGGTGATGCAAAGCTGGTTCTCCTTGAGAGTCACAGATGCTTCTGGGCCCAGGGACGTCCTGCTTGGGGAACTCTCTTATTCACTATGGGTCGCTGCTGATCGTAAGGCAGCACCAGACATTTCTGAGATGTGGTCAGAACCCAGTTATTGGCACAGAATAGTGCCAAAGGCTGTGGGGAACAGCAGTCATGTTGGGTTTTCAACTGTGGCTTTATTTGTTCTTTAATTAAAACCTACTATTTAAAAAAACAAAGCATCACTGAAAACACTGTGCAGAGCCAGAGTGATGTCCCATGACAAATAACAAGGCTGGCTCCTCTGAGCTACATCCACCCACGTGATGCTCGGTTCACTGTAGACTGAAGAGGCCCCTGATGTGTCACTGCTCCTGACACTGCATTCAGCCACGCGAGGGTCCAGAGGGAGAGAACCTGGGGTGTCGGAGGTTGCTCCCCTTGGGCTGAAACGAGTACACATGCCATCAGCACAGAAAGAATGGGTAGGCCACGTGCACGATGCGATGATGGAAGAGAAGTCAGACGTCTAACTGTCCTCAAAAGGCTTGGGCAGCACGGTGGCCTCGCAGTAGTGGCCATCCAGGCTCGGGACGGACAACGGGGAGCTGTAAGGAATCAGCTTCCACACACCAGGACTCCGCTAGCAAGTGAGTAGACATCTACAGAGAAGGCAGATCTCCGTGTCTCCCTTTATCTCCTGTTCTGTCCAGAGCTGCGAGTGCCCAGACCAACGGGCTGCAGAACTGCACCACCCCTGGTGGGCACGGCTTTGTGACGGCATGATCCGAGTTGAATGACCCCTCACGTCAGGTTATCCCGGACTCTCAGCTCTGATTCTGCCCACCCAGCTCCCTCTGCAAACTGCCCGGCAGAAGAAGGGACACAGTCACCAGCTCCGTCCCAGGGCCCACTCATCTGGCTCATTGGTCTGGCCATTAATCAACAAGCTGCGTCTGGTTCAGGTGGCCACCTCTGACTTCAGTTAAATAACCCTCCGTGGCCCTGAGCCGACCCCCTAGTCTGCAGTCAAGAAACACTTCTTTACCTGGACAGCTGGTGGACATAAAGGTCACGGC
Source organism: Heterohyrax brucei (assembly GCA_028571685.1). Lineage (NCBI taxonomy): Eukaryota > Metazoa > Chordata > Mammalia > Hyracoidea > Procaviidae > Heterohyrax > Heterohyrax brucei. The sequence continues at coordinate 86,316,500 of CM053157.1, read as the reverse complement.
CAGAAACAACGGGTGTCAGCCCCGGCTCGGTCACCCCTGTGCCTCAGTTTCCCCATCCACAAGTGGAGAGAGCACCCGCTGCCTGTGGCAAAGGCGCTGTGACAAGGTCCTTCCTGAACTACGGCTCCCTCACTGCCCACGTCCCCAGGAGCACCCCCAAGTGTTGGGTACCCACACTTTCTGACAGTTCCAGATTCTGTTTTCTCTTGTTTAAAAATAATATCTTCTCATGGTAGAAAAAACTGCAAACAAAGTGAAAAGGGGAAAAAGATCATCTCAAACCCACCACTCAACAGCAACTGCATTGATGCTCAGCCTCATACACAAACACTTATTTCTGTCGATGTTTTATGACGTATCTGTGGGCTGGTTATAAAATACGGAAAAGGCATCAAGCGCCATTGACCCCCTCACACCGCACCAACCCACCCCGTTCTTCCGGCACACGTCCCGCCAGTGCTTCGGCTACGTATTTTTTAAAATGTCATCGACTGATTGTAATCAGGCTAACTCCCTTCATCTTCTCCAGGTGAATGTGGTCTATTTCTAAGCACCGTGTTCTCTGCAGAAGAAACATCACTTACTGGTCTGACCGTCTCTGAGGGACAGGTTTCTGGTGTAACTGATGTTCAGTCTTCTCCCACTGCTGGATGCAAACGGAGAGAAGCGATCTAGGAAAATGAAAATTCAACAACAGACTGACACCCGCCACGCCTCTTAAATCCGTAACTTGTGAAAGAACCCCCAGCGAAGCTCCCCGCGGGCAGTGGAGGTGTCCCCTCGGGGCTTCTCGCTCTTTTGAAGTCGTGCACCCAAGGAGCTGCTGGACAAGAAACCCCAGCCTTCCTGGGGAAACCTGACTATCTGCCGTGGGCTTTCACCCTCTGGTGGCAGGGACCATCCAGCGGCCCCTGTGAAAGGGCACACGTAGTCCCAGTCACTGGAATCCCCGCCACCGCTGTTCTTCTCTCGCCAGGCCTCTCTGACATCCCTGGTCAGCCCTTGAGGTCTCTGTGGGCACATCTTCTCTTGGACAATGCCCAGCAGCTATGCCAAGCTCTGTCCTAAGTGCTGCCATGACAAGGAACTGACTAGATGACAATGCGTCATTGTTCTTTATAACAAAACTAAACTGAAACCACGGAATCGGACGCTCGTGTCGGCGCCAGCTGTCAATCTTAAAGACAGCATGCTCTGTTGTAAAAACAAAAGTTTGGTCTCAGCAAAGCCCCAGTGGCCACGGCTGGAGGCATTTCATCAAACACCAGAGGATCCTGGGGGACAGCATGCAGCTCCTGGGGACAGGGGACAGTGTGCTGCTCCTGAGCTGGGGCTGACCAGGGATGCTTTACTGAAGGCACAGATCCCACACAGGAGATCACGTCATCAGATTTTTTTCCTATTTGCTCCACAGGTCAGAAGCAGCCTGAGTAACTCGGCGGGCCCCTGGGTGGCACAAGTAGTTAAGCACTCGACTAGACACTGAAAGGCCGGTGGTGACGTCACCCAAAGGCATTCTGGAGGACAGGCCTGGTGACGGGCTTCTGAGGCCACAGCCTTGACATCCTTCCACAGCAGCTCCGCTCTGTCACTTTGGGGTCCGCCATGAGCAGGAATCAGTGTGACAGCAACCAGAACCACAACTAAGGTTCTAATGGAGCAAGTTCAGGGGGCTCCGATTCCGGATCTGTCTCAGGGAAGGGCTTTCCAGCTCCAACAGCTGTCCTATAGAGTCCTGGGTCTCCAGCTCCCCGAGGTGCTGGGAGGCTCGGTGACCCTCAGTGGAGACGCTCAGGAGCAGGTGTATGTATCTGGTGCGGGGTGAACCCCGCTGCGGTCCTTCCCGTCCTCAGACTCTAGGACACCAGGAAGCACCGAGGTCTCCAGCCGCCCAGAACTCAGCCACAAGGTGGGGAGAGAGCAGAGGCAGCTCAGGAACAGATCACGGGACTCAGGGCATCTGCGTCTCAGTGCTGGGCCTCCAGGCCCCCAGAGTAGGGTAGTGGCTGTGATTGGGTGGTCTGTAAGGCGGGCCACGATGAGCACAGGAGCCAGCAGGGATCCGCACGGAACCCGGAAGGAGACCCAACTCTCGGATGGTGATTCATTGCGGCACATTTAACAGTAAATGTTTGTGGGGCACCCGTGGTACACGCAGAGTCTGCTTCAGACTAAAGCGCGCATCAGAGAGGACAGGTGTCAGCCACTCAAAGAAGAGGGGACAAACTGGCATAAAGGAAGAAAAGCACACTCCATGCCAAGTCACACCCAGTCGGTGGGCAGGGGCCAGAGAGCCGCGCCCGGTACCTTGTGCCTGCAGTCGGAACGTGTCGGTCACAGCCCTCTCCTGGAGGATGAGGCCCAGGGCCGCCTGGCACAACAGCTTCTTGGCCGTGGCCTGCCGCGGGGGGAGCAGCTCGGCGCGGTGCTGGGGGATGAAGTCAGTGTGCACGTCCCCGGACGCGAAGTCCGGATGGCCAGAGAGGCTGAGCAGGAAGTCAACGTTGGTCTGCAGCCCGACGACCTAGGGCAGAAGGCGGGCTCAGCGCTTCCGAGGTGGGCGTCTCGGAAAAGTGCGTCTATGGCATCTGCTCTTTCTGCAAAGCCCCTCCACGGCAGACAGCTCTCCGGAAAGGCACACAAACTCCACTGAGGTGACTGCGACAGGAGAAACACTACAGCAAGGACACCACACCCCGCTGTCACTACAAGTCTGGATTTGAAGCTGAAAACTGTCTTTTACTGTGACGGGGGCACTCAGGGGACGGCATCCGGGCAGGATTGTGAAGACAGTTAACTGACCAGATTAGAAAAGTGCCAGACTGGAAGAAACATCAGTCGGACACCAAAGATGGTCACTCAAAACTCGCCCATGAAACGGAGCCGGGCTGCAGAGCAGCTCAGACTGTCACGCTGGGCAGACGACGGGAACTGCGTTCCACACTGACATCCAAACTGGACACACATAAGGGAAGCCAACAGCTACAAAGCTGGCTGAAGTCCCCCATAAGCAGGGCCACAGGTGAAGGACTCCCCGTTGATTCATCTGGTCACTCACAGACACCTGCTCAGCACCTGTTAGGAGCCACGGTGAGGGACAGAGGACAGCCCGCCTCTCAGAGTCCACGTTCTGGGACACAGACCACACACAAGCAGGAGCTCTGCCAGGTGACGCCTGGTGCTGTGACGAGGACGCGGCCAGCTTGGGGAGGGGAGTCGGGGACCCCTGTTAAGTAGGCGCGCTTCCTGAGCTCAGGGCGGAGGCAGCCTGCCAGCCACGGGGGGACCTGACCACAGGGGACACGGCCCCCATGGGGGTGTCTGAGCACGGCCAGCAGAGGCCAATGTGCCGGAGCCAGAGGTCGGAGGGGGGCCGGGTCATGGCCTGGAACCAGGTGAGTATCCCAGATTGAGGAGAAACCATTCAGAGAAGCTGAGTCAGTGTGCTGGGACTTCCTACACCACGGGAGGCGCCGTGCCACGTGAGGCGACCAGCCAACCCAGCTCTGTGCACGAATGGCCCGACCTTCACTGCCATGCTCGCGGCGAGGACAACCGGAGTGGGGCTCCACCTCCGCAGCCGGCTTCGGCACCGGGGGGACAGGGGCCCCGCATCGGGCCGTGCTGAGTGGGACGCTGGCCCGCAGCGTTTCCATCCTGCCGTATTTCTAAGGGAAACCCCAAACCCTGGAAAGGCTACTCCGACCCACGGCCCACGCCCCCTGCCGTGTAACGACAAAGGGGCCACGGCCTCCAAGGGCGACGACACGCACTGTGACAGACCCATGGGGCACGGGGCGCGGCCTGGCCCCAGCTGACTCACGTTGTACTGGCGGAGGCTGTACCTCAGCTGCGTCAGGGCCGCCTGGCGGTCGGCAGCCCATACCACCAGCTTCGCAATCATGGGGTCGTAGTGCACCGAGACCGTGTCTCCTGGAAGCGAAAGACAACAGCAACCACTGAGCCAGACTGCAGGGACAGAGTGTGACCTGGACACATGGGGCCAGTGGCCACTCACGGACAGCCCCATGGGACCAGCAGGACCCTCTGCGGGGGTCCTGGGCACCTTCCCCCCTTCATCCTAACGACCCCTCCAGGATGGGTGGTATCATCACACTTCTTCAGGAGGCCAGTGCAGCTCCGAGGGGACTGAAAAGCATGCCCATGGTCTCCCGGGGTGCGGCCCGTTAGGAGTGCAGGCCCAAGAACCCAGGACCGCGTGGCACCCTGTCTCAGTGCTGTCCGACGTGCCTTCTCTTCTACCCTGGGAAGCCAGCACAGACCTGCTCACCTCACATCACTCACTTCCACCCTGGCCTGCCCCTCACTGGCCCCCCAGCTTCCTCGTGGTGACTCTACCTTGAGGCAGCTGAGAGCAAAGTGCCAGGCGTCACCCCTGCAGGGCCGCTATCAAAGCAGCAGCTGTCACCGCCGGGACGGTGGGTGTGCAAGAGGAAGGACCTGAACCAGGCACGTGCCACTGGGTAGAGTGGACAAGTCAAAAGGACATGTAACTACTCAAACCCCCAAAGACTCACTGCCACAGAGTCCATTCCAGCCCACAGCGGCCCCAAGGGACAGAGCAGAACCGCCCTGCAGGGCCTCCGCGGCAGTGCGTCTTCACCGAAGGAGACTGCCACGTCTCTCCCCCAGGAGGGACTGACAGGCTGGGAACCACTGACTTTCTGGCTGGCAGCTGAGCACCTGAACTGCTGTGCCACCATGGGTCCCTTCCGACAGCCAAAGAAGGCCCAGCACAGCGCTCGCGGACAACACAGGGAGCGCCAGTCACTGTTAGCTACGACCACTGCTGCCAGGCGTCTGCCTCCCAGGCCTGGACTGCACGGCCAGTCATTTTATTGAGCTCATGCTGAGTTGACATCGTAATTCCCCAGTCTGACTAGACGTCACTTAGAGGCCAAGTGCCTTGAACACAGTAGGCTTACAAAAACAAAAACCCAAATCCATTGCTGTTGAGTCGATTCCAGCTCACAGCAACCCTGATATGTCAAAGGGTAACGGCCCCGCAGAGTTTCCCAGGAGCACCTGGCGGAAGGAAACTGCTGACCGAAAGCTGCAGCACTCAATCGCTGCGCCCCCAGGGTTTTGCAGCAGGCATCAGCCACCTCAACTCGCACCTGGAACCAGGGAAAGTAAAAGAATAAACAGCACACACACAGTATTTCTGGCTTTGCTGTGACTCAGCACTGCTGCGTTCCAAAACAAGACTGCACTGTTTATAAACCCTGGCCATTCTGCCCAAGTAGCTCCTCAGGAGCAGCCCTGGGGGGGCAGGGGTTGACAGCCTGGCCGCTCACCCGATGGTCCGCAGTGGGACCCCATTGGCTGCTGCCTGGAGAACTCACGGGCCGGTTCTACTCTGTCCTTCGGGAACACTACGGGCTGGACTGGGCAAGACAGGCACTACGGCCTCAGTCCAGAAGGGAAAACACAGGGTGACGAGAAACCAACGTTATGCTCAACGCACTGGACACTTCCCCACTACCCAGAGAGGCGACATGCCCCCGGACAGCACTGCACCGGCAGATCAGATGGCGAGACTCTGCCGTGCTGACTCTACCTTGTCGCACCCCGGTCTCGATCCTCGTGGACGGGTCTGCCGCAGGGGCAGAGAGGTGCACTAACGGCCCGGCCACTGGCATGAAGTCATTGTCGGGGTCCTCTGCGTAAATCCTTGCCTCGAAGGCGTGGCCCCGCAGGGTGATCTCCTCCTGGCTCAGGGGGATCCTCTCCCCAGCTGCAACCTGGTGACAGAAACCCATGTGAAAGCCATCTGTGAAACCCATCTTGGAGGGGCTGTGGGGGTGGGCAAACAGCTGAGCTAGCCTCTCTCCACGGGACACATATGCAGGGGTTTTACAACAGAGCGAAGTGAAGTCCCAGTTTCCTCCCCAACCTGAGTATGAGGCCAAACAGACACGGACGAAAAGAGACAGGCACCCTGGGCAGAGCCCACTGGTCACAGGGCTTTCCAGTTTACAGCCTGACGGTGAACCACAGGACACGGACGGGTGTCTGCTGAACAGAAGCCGAGACCACAGTCTGTCACTGGCAATGAAGTTTCTGTTTTCCCTGAAAACATCAGCCCTCCGTGCCCAAATCAATCTGTTGACAGCAAATTCTTAGCTGACATTGAGGACTATGGTCACTGCCACCTACTTGGTGTGGTTTGGCCATCCTACACTGTGATCTCCATCACTGAGACAGCAAAGCAGGAGGGCAGCCTGGTGCTTTCCAGGGTCACTGCATTGTGTGACATGGGACACCAAGACAGGTGATGCTTCTGCTGACTCCGGCCACCAGAGAGGCACACTGGCTCGGTCACCACGGCAACAAAGCTCTCCTCTCAGCTACTACAACTTTGAAAACGAGACCAGAGGAACACTGTCCCCTCTCTCCTCACTCCTCACTCCAAGTTTTTCTCCAGGACGTGAAGACGCCCACCTGCGACGGCACATGGACCCAGAACCAGCAACCACAAACTCCAAGTCACTCGGTGTGACAGTGCACTCACGGGAGGCACACACGGAGCAGGGCTTCCTCGCCTATCTGTCGGTAAAGACAGGGAACATAGCTGCTGAGAATGAACAGGACCAGAAAATCCCAAACCCACCGCCATCCAGTCAATTCCCACTCACGGTGACCCCCCAGGGCAGAGGAGACCTGCCCCAGTGGGTCTGAGGAGCAGCTGGTGGATTTGAATGGCCAGCCTTTCAGGTGAACAGCTGAGTTCTTTTTAATTTTAATTTTTTCTGTCCGCACCCTGCCCCTCTCAGGTAACCATCCAAGATTCCTTCCTTCTGTGTGTAAACATTTTCAGGAGTTTCCAGAGCAGTGCCGGCCCACACCTGTCTCTCACTGACCGACACATGTCACTCAGCAAAGCACACTCCACTTCCCTCCACATTATGACATCCACTTTTGCCAGCACATCTGCTAAAAACTGGTTTTCCATCTAATGGATTCAGGGCCCTTGTCAGAGGTCAGGTGACCACATTTACATCGGGATTCTCAGCCCTGTCCCACTGGTCAGTGTACGTCATTATGCTGTACCAGGCGTCTTTGTTTCCAGGAGTGTCTCTGGTAAACAGCATGGTGCTGAACCCTACCTGTTCCTCTCTGTCTCTTTCCAGGAGCATTTAGGGCATTCCTACTCAGTATGACCATTGAGAGGTGTGAGTTTACTGCTGCAATTCTGTAGGGCTTGCTTTTTGTGGTGCTGACATTCTTTGTTCCTCTTACTCTCCTGTGCTGTTTCTTTGGTTTGTGGATTTCTTTGCCGTTTCCTTTATTTCTGTAGATTCTGCTTTTACTGAGACTTAATGTTTTTCTTCTTTATTTTGATGAGTAGGTTTGCTAAATGTCTTCATGGTTACCTTGAATTTATCTGTGTCTTCCTAGGTTTGAACGGGTCTGCTGTCACTTGGATGTGACCTTGCCTTGGGCTCCATAAGAAAGTCCCGTATCTACGCCGTTTACTCCCTCTTCTATGGTTCTGATGGTGCTGTTATTTACAAATTAACTACCAGTGGTTCCCTGGTGTAATTCTGTTGGTTCTGGATAGTCCTACACCAGTATCTGGCTGCTACAATCATGTATCCTAGATGCACGCTGTAGTCTGATGCTTATTCTCAGATGGAAGGGCTCCCTTGAATCATTCTTCTAAGTTCCTACATATTCCCTTAATATACGCTTGTCTGGAAATGTCCTAATTTCACTATCATATTTGAATGAGAGTTTTGCAGGCTATGTTATTCTTGGTTGCCCATTTTTTTTCTTTCAAGATTTTATATGTGTCACCCCATTGCCTTCTTGCCTGCAGGGTTTCTGCTGAATAATCAGGGCTTTAGTCTTATTGTTTCTCCTCTACACCTGACTTTGTTTTTCCTGAGTTGCTCACAGAATTTATCTTTCATTTTACATGGTAATTTGATGATTCTCTTTAGGATCTATCCCATATGTGGTCTGTTGAGCTTTTGGGATGGTCAGCTTTTCATCTTTCATGACATTGGGGAAGTCTTCTGTCTGCAAGTCTTCAGTGACCCCTCTGTGGTTTCTATCTTCTCCCCATGTTCTAGAACTCCAATCACTTGCAGATGTTTGCTTTCGATTATACACCATGTAATTCTCAGAGTTTCTTCAGTTTTCTTTCCTCAGTTTCCTGACTCTTCCTCAAACAGAGACACACCAAGTGTTTACCTGCAATTTCACTGATCCTGCCTTCCCACCATGTCAGCCCCTCAGCCCCTCTACGACACTGCCCATTCCTGAAATCTTGTGGCTCACTGCCTGGATTCCTAATTATTTTATATGACTTCTAGTTGTGAACTTACTTTGGCATTTTGTTCCTGTATTATTTTCATAAACTCTTCCATGAATTTGCCTGCTTTTCCATAAACCTGTCTACTTTTTCCTCATTTTCATCTGTTTTTTGCTTTAACTCTTAGATAGCTCTGAATCTTACAGACTAGAATTCTGTAACAGGTAATTCTAGTGCCTTCTCCAGAAACCCTACACCGGAAACCCTGCTGGTGTAGTGGTTAAATGCTACAGCTGCTAACCAGAAAGTTGGCAGCTCAAATCTGCCAGGTGCTCCTCGGAGACTCTACAGAGTAGTTCTACTCTGTCTATAGGGTCACGTGAGTCAGAATTGACTCCATGGCAGTGGGCTTTGTTTACTTCGGTTTTCTTGTACTAGAAAGTCGTGTGGTGGTTTATTTTGGACAACTTCTGGAACCTTCCTTTCATTTTTTTTTTTTTTTAAATAGGTTTTGATACCGTCTGCTGTTTATGGGCATTTAATAGCTATTTTCTTTGTCTACTGATTGTAGATCTATTTGTTCCATCCTGCTTTTCTCTTTGGTGGTGTCAGAGCAGGCAGGTTGTACAGTCTTTGTTCATCTTTGGTCAGGACATATTTTACATCCTTGTTCAACAGGCAGGGCCAGTTGCTCAGCTCTGGTGCACCAAGGCAGGTCCAGTGAGTGACCTATGTCCTGCTGGGGGCTCCTGAAGGCACCTTCTTGTATTCTTGCCTGTCTGTCTTCAATGCAGGTGGTGCAAGTCCTGTGGGTGACCTATGTCCTACTAGGGGCTTCTTGAAGGCACCCTTATGCATTCTTGCCTGCCTGTCTTCGAGGTGGGTAGGGTGAGTCTAGTGGGTGACCTATGTCCTGCTGGCGGCTCCTGAAGGCACCCTCTTGTATTCCTGCCTGCCTGTCTTCAATGTGGGTGGGGCGAGTCCAGCAGGTGACCTATGTCCTACTGGGGGCTTCTTGAAGGCACCCTCATGCATTCTTGCCTGCCTGTCTTCAAGGTGGGTGGGGTGAGTCTAGCGAGTGACCTATGTCTTACTGGGGGCTCCTGAAAAAACCCTCTTGTATTCCTGCCTGCCTGTCTTCCAGGTGGGTGGGGTGAGTCCTTGGGGTGACCTATGTCCTGCTGGGGGCTCCTGAAGGCATCCTCTTGTATTTCTGCCTGCCTGTCTTCAGTGTTGGGGTGGTGAGTCCAGTGGGTGACCTATGTGGTGCTCCTACAGGCACCCTCTTGAATTCCTGCCTGCCTGTCTTCAATGTGGGTGGGGCGAGTCCAGCAGGTGACCTATGTCCTACTGGGGGCGTCTTGAAGGCACCCTCATGCATTCTTGCCTGCCTGTCTTCAAGGTGGGTGGGGTGAGTCCAGCGGGTGACCTATGTCCTGCTGGGGGCTCCTAAGGGCACCCTCTTGTATTCCTGCCTGTTTGCCATCAAAGGGGGTGGAGTGAGTCAAGCAGGTGACCTACGTCCTCCTGGCGGCCCCTGAAGGCGCCCTCTTGTATTCCTGCCTGCTTGCCATCAAGGTGGGTGGGGCGAGTCCAGTGGGTGACCTATGTCTTACTGGGGTCTCCTGAAGGTGCCCTCTTGTATTTCTGCCCGTCTTCAAGGTGGGTGTGGTGAGTCCAGCAGATGACCTATGTCCTCCTGGCAGCTCCTAAAGGTGCCCTCTTGTATTCCTGCCTGCCTGTCTTCAATGTGGGTGGGGTGAGTCCAGCAGGTGACCTATGTCCTACTGGGGGCGTCTTGAAGGCACCCTCATGCATTCTTGTCTGCCTGTCTTCAAGGTGGGTGGGGTGAGTCCAGCGGGTGACCTATGTCCTGCTGGGGGCTCCTAAGGGCACCCTCTTGTATTTCTGCCCGTCTTCAAGGTAGGTGTGGTGAGTCCAAGTGGCAGAGATATGGTACTTCCTGGCCCATGGAGCCACCACAGCTAGCCAAGAGGGGTCAGAGGCAGAGCAGTCAGCACAAGGTGCAGGTGGAAAAGCAAGCTTTCTTGCCACAGGTACTCGGTCATCTGTCGAGACCTCTGTGAATCTGCTCTCTCGTGCTCCCTGTCTACTCATCTCTGACCAGTGTCCAACATGACAACACCGTGCTGGGTTAGCTGATAGGGAACTTCCTCTCCTACCTCTTCTCGCTCTCTGTGTTCTACCAGTGTCTTCTTCCAGTCAGTGTCTGGATGAGACAGCCTTCTCTTCAGCCGGCACTCTGCGTTCCAGGATGGACAGCTGTCTGCCTTCCCTGCGTTTTCGGGTCTTTGCTGCGGAGGGACCCTGCAGCACTCCCATGGTGCCCTGCTGGACAGCAGTCTGAGCAGCCGAGCTCCTAACCACTGCGGCATCAGGGCCCCAAGTGAAGGGGAGAGGGACTAAACTGCATGCCTTTATGGCCTGGTGGCTCCCACCACGGATCTTGCTGCCACAATGCCTGGGTCACAGCCCCTCCTGCACTGGCCCCGAGGATCGGGCACGACTCCCAGCCTCTCTGTGCTTCAGACCAAGGCCGCCAGCTGTGGTCAGCAGCACACACGGAAATGCCCTTGCTCACGTCTGTGGGGCAAGCCACACTCTGGAGAGCCTTCAGCTCTACAAATGGGGCGAGTGCTGCCCTCCGAGCTTCAGTACCCCTCTACAGGTGACAAAGGCCCCTTGTCTTCCTGAAAGGAGCCCGGTGGTGCAGTGGTTAAGCACTCAGCTGCCAACCAGAAGGCTGGTTTAAATCTTGCAGGCCTCGGAGGGTGGAAGATGTGGCCATCTGCCTCCATGCAGACACGGTCCTGCTCCGTCCTGGGGGTCACTGTGAGCCGCAGCTGACGTAGCAGCAGTAGGGCTCTCTGCCTGGAGCGCCCCGCTGAGCTCTCACTGCACCATGCACTCCAGAGCCACACATCCATCGTTTCCCTACATCCACAAGCCTTCTCTTTCCTTGACTCTTAGATGTCTCTCATCCTCCCCAACTGCACGATTTTTAGGGCCTTTTAGTTACATCACACACGCACACACACACGCGCACCCACCCACCCACACACACATACACACAGACACAAGCCCACTGCTGTTGAGTTGATTCTGACCCACAGCAACTCTACAAGACAGGGCAGAACTGCCCAGCATTCCAAAGGCTGTAAATCTTTATAGAAGGAAACATCCCTATCTTGCTCCCTTGAAGTGACCTTCAGGTTCAAACTCTGACCCCCGATACTGACTGCCAGTCACTGCCGACCCCCAGCTGGAGCCAGGCGCTTTAACCACAGCAAACCCAGGGCTGCTACTTGACTATTACTTAAAACAAAACCAACCTCCCATATCTCGCGGTCTGGAAACAAGCCCTCTTCCCAGAGCTTTCCAGGGCCGCTTGGGTTCCTCGGATACTCGCTAGCACTAGCCTGCCGAGGGCCTGGTCCTCCTCAGTCCCAGGGCTGGAGGGCTCAGAAGAACCACCAAGCAACGAGATCAAAAGGCAGGCCACACTGCAGCCCACAGAAGTTCTGAAAAGACAAAATCATCACGACCTCAACACTCTAACAGGAAAAAACCAAAATTCAGACTCAGGATAAAAGAAGAACCACGAATACTTCAGAGATCAAGAATAGACTGATACTATCTAGAAAATGTTTATAAATACTAAAACAAAAGAAGGTTGAGGTAAAATTTATCCTTTTCAATAAAAAAAGAATAAAACTGGATTGTTATTATTATTAAGGTTTGACGTAATGTGCTTTGTGGCAGTCTAATTTTGACCAGTGCCCCCTACACCATCTAAAGAAGAGTCGTGACCTCTACCTTCATGAAACAAAGGAAACACGTCAAAGCAAAGTCAAGATGCTTTAAGAGTTTCTAAGCACTGACTCTGAAGGTCTACACCTCCCTCACCAGGGGCAGTGACCACCTCGGGGTGCAGCTCTGGTAAGGGGACCCCATGACTGGTCCCAACCGCTCCCCTGGCTCTTCATTGCTGACTGCCTCAGCTCGTGTCCTCTGGCCAGCATCTGCCCTGCCCCCAAAATCCACGATGGCCTGGCCCAGAGCAACGTGGCCTCTGACAAGGCTTGGGCACTGAGATGACGTGGTCCTAACCTAGCCTCACACCTTCCTGGTGGCATGCACCTTGTGACTCAGGAGAAATGATGGAGAGTGACCTATCAGGAAGCTCGGTTGTAAAGGCGCAATAATGTCACAGGATGAAACGTGGCCTCACCTGTCACCTCCTGTTTTCCTGTTCTCGTCCCAGCCACCAAGAACTGAACCCTTGTCCCAAGTGCTACCTTCGTTTGGGAGGCCAGAGGGCAAGAGACTGACCTCGAACAGAAACCAGTCCTCTCACCCTGAGCTGCCACTCCACCAGGTCGATGCCTGTGACCATCTCCGAGACCGGGTGCTCCACCTGAAGCCTCGTGTTCATCTCCATGAAGTAGAAGTTGTGCTTCACGTCCATGATGAACTCCACAGTTCCTGCAAGACACAGTGCGGCCCCAGGGCCACAGCACATGAGCAGGTACAAATCCAAACCGCCCAGGTGGGTCCCACCGAGAGTCCTCCACCCGCTGGCCAACACCTGGCATGTCACAAACAGTGCACAAATCACAGCCAACGATTCTCAGTCAAAACTGGGACGCTGCAGGAGACTTAGCGACAGAGATGTCTGTCAGGGGCTTTGAGCAAACAGTGAGCCTGGTTACAGGTCGCTCAGCCGCTGTGACAGCGGGAACAGGGAAGAAGGACGTGTTACCCTCGGCACACCAGACCCAGGAGCCTCAAGGGGTGCCTCACTTGCGTGGACAAAGAGGAAACCTCTTTCCCCAATGGCAAGCTCTTGGGAGCTTCCTTACACAGTCCTTTTGCCAGTGACTCGCTGAGGCATTTTTTCAGCCACTAAACCTTATATTGATGTCTGACCTACTGGTGTTCTTTAAAGTGCTAGAAAAGTTCCCCCAGTTTTATTAAGGTGTATCTTCAGACACGGAAATGTACCCATTTGAAGGGCACGTGTGCTGAGCTGGGGCAATCGTGTGTGAGCACAGCACAGTGGCAACCCAGAAGGCCTCTGCCACCCAGAAGTCCCTTCCTCAGGACCCTGGTCACACTCTGCCTGCACCTCTCTCTCCCACCACAGCTGTGCCTTTTCCTGACGTCACACCTGCACAAGCCCAGACTGTGCAGTCTTCTGCATTTCCTCACCGCACCTGAAGTCGGGCTCACGTTTCTGAGCTGTGCCTCACAACCCATCAGTGGACCATGATCAATTTAGTGATTTTACTTCAACAGAAAATGTCACGAGGCTCACACAACACCAGGATAATCACTGTTCAGTGACGTTCTTATGTCAGATGTGTATGCCTATCTACACAGGTGCTTACGTGTACACACGAAACCGGAAACCTGAACCCACTGACTCCCAGCAGATCCCCACTTAACAGCAACCCTGCGGAAGAGGTCTCAACAGAAAATGTATTCCTTACTGTGGATCTGCTCACTGATTTAGAAGTCACATGCTCCTGTGACCCGAGACACAGCGGAATCGCCGTGCAGCCCGTCCCCACTCACCTGCGCCCACGTAGTGCACGGCTCTCGCGGCTCTGATGGCGGCCTCCCCCAGCTGTCTCCTCACATCGGCGCCGATGCCAGGCTGCACGACAGATGGGCACAGGGAACCGCGTTAGTACCTCAGCTTACTGGGGATCAAGGGCTACGTTCCTACATGACCAATACCACATCACAAAGACAACAGAGGCCAAAGGTGAATGCTACAGACTTCGTCAGTCAACCCTGTCCTACAGCAGAGTGTGACTGCCACTGGACCACGGGTTAGGGAGCCCCGGTGGCACGGAGGGACATGTCTGACTAGTCATGCAAGGACTGGCTGTTCACAGCCTCCGTCCGGCTCTGCGTGAGACAGCTCTGAAGATCTGCTCCTCTACAGACAGTTCTCACTGTTGGGTGCCACTAAGTGACTTCAGACTCCAAGTGACCCTACACACAGCAGAACGAGACACCGCCTGGCCCCGCGCCATCCACAGTCACTGCTGTCAGGTGCCACTGAGTCACTTCGGACCCTGAGTGACCCTATGTGCAGCCGAATGACACCCCGCCCGGTCCCGTGGTGCCTGCACAGTCACTGCCACGCTTGAGGCCACGGCTGCCACCACTGTGTCATCTGTCTTGTTGAGAGCTGTCCTCTTCCTCTCCGACCCTGTACCTTACCAAACACGATGCTCTTCCCCAGGGCCTGGTCCCCTGGACAACATGTTCTAAGCACGAGACACAACCTTGTCCCCCTTGCTTCCCAGGAGAACTCGGCTGTGCTTTCTCTAAGAGACACACTCGTTCTCTGGCGGCCCACAGGGTGCTCGGCGGTCCCGGTCAACGCCGCCATAAAGGCACTGATTCTTCTCTGTTCTTCCTCATTCCCCGTCCAGCTTCCACGTGTATACGAGGCAAGTGGAAATATCAGGACTGGCTCAGGTGCCCCTTGGTCCCCAAATGGACATCGTGGCTTTCCAACATGCTTAAGTGGATACAAGTCAAGTGAAATCTTTGATGACTCCAGTATTTTCTCCTGTTTTATGACGCTGCCTGTTGGTCTGTCAAGATTACAGCCCAGAAAAACTTAGGGAGCAGCTCACCCACCACATAGGGGCGCCGTGACTCCCAGCTGACTGGACAGCACCCACCAACATGACAGAGTCAGACGGTTCTGATAGAGTGTCTGTGAACAGCAGATGTTACTCAGTAAAATTACACTTTTATCTCCTGCACCTAGGTAACAGCCATGATGACTCTACATCTGTTTAAAATGACATCTATCGACGTAAAACTTGCACTGATCCCTTTTGCTTCAGGAAGATAATGGGATCTGGGTCAACTGCCTAAGGACTATCCTGGAATAATGCAAATTTTGAGATTCCAGATAAAATATGGTTATTAAGAAAAGTCTATGCTATGGTCAGACACACTGGAGTGGCCCTGGAAGACACGGCCCCCGGACTCTGCTGGCCTACAGCTGACACCATTCCCGAAGCCCACTCATCAGATAAAGACCAGACTGGACTGTAGGATACAAAGTGACAGCAGCATGGAGTGTGCTTCTTGGCTGAAGTGCACACACGAGGCTCACTGGGCAGCTGCTGTCCAGAGGCGAGACGAGCGGGCAGAGGGGGACCGGCGCCAGGTGAACGGCTACGGGACGTAGAGGGTGGGAAGCAGGGTGGGGAGAGCAGCAAGTGCTGCAAAACAGTAAGCTTCTGTATTACAAATAGACTTGTAAATTTTCACTTAGAGCACAATAAAGTACACAGATGTGTATATATTTTTTATTGTGATTGGGTGACAGTTTACAAAACAATTCCAATTTGCATGCCTGCCTACCTGTAGCTCCCGCTGCTGTCCTTGCCTCCTGATGGCACACTCTTTTCAGTTCTGTACCTGTAATTTCCTGTCCCCTCCTTTTCACCATCTCCACTCTCCTCTACTAGGAGGCCACTAGGATGAAATCCTGTAGATGTAGAGCATCACACAGTGCGCACACATTAAGTCACTGTGTCCCCAAGCCCATTCCATTGCTATCCGAAGAGTTGACCTCAGTAATTGTCTGTGATCAGGGGCAGCATCAGGTCGAGGGGACACACTCCCAGGCAAACTCCCAGGCCTTCGACCACCAACTGTGGTCTTTCAGTGCAGGTCTCAGGGTGCACCCCTTTTTCTCTCATGTTGCCACCGGGACTCAACATTGTGAGCCCCATCACAGCTGTCACTGGTGGTGGCTGGGCACCATCGGGTCCTTCTGGTCGCATGTTGATACAGTCACCCATTCACATGGGTCCCTCTGTCTTCCGGACTCTTTCCCTCATGTCGCTGTTGTCCTTGGTGATCATCGTTCCAGCCGAGTTGGGACCATTTGGTGTCCTTCAGGCGGCAGCTTGCTAGCTTTTAAGACCTCAGATGCCACTCACCAGTATGGGGTACAGAAGACTCTCTTAGCAACAGGCTAGTTATGCCAATTGGCCTCAATGTCCCCTGAGAGCATGGTCCCTGGACCCCCGCCCCTGCTACTCTGTCCTTGCGATACTGGGTTAAGATTGGAAGAGTTTTTAGGTTATGCTGAAGTCCAGTTAAACTTATCTTCTTTCTAATGTGTGCTGTCACTGATTTCACCCAACCAAATTTCTACCAACTATCTAATCTATAACCAATCCTCTTCCTCCTTCTCTCCCCTCCCTTGCAGCCGTCAAAGAGTCTTTTGTTCTGTACATGAGTCTGTTTTCAAGTCTTTATACTAGGAGTCTCACACAGTATTTGTCTTTGCACTGCTGACTGATTTCACTCAACATGTCTTCCATTTGAAACCAGGTTAGGAGATGCTTCCTAAAATCATCATTGTTCTTTATCAATAAAATGTATTTTTAAAGTACACATTAATAATCAAATCTTTTAACATTTTCAAAACATGGTGCTCTACAGATAGCCAAAAAAACCCACTGCCGTCAAGTGGGGTCCAATTCATAGTGACCCCAGAGGTCAGAGCAGAACTGTCCCATAGTTTCCCAGGAGTGCCGGGTGGACTTGAACTGCCAACCTTCTGGTGAGTGGACACGGCACTTAGTGCAACCCCCCACCAGGGCTCCCGCTCTACATACATGTGTATATGTATGTATCTCTGAGCAGTCACTGCCTGAAACACTAGCTTCAAGTGATACTATCTATACATTCTGCAAAGAACTAAATTTTGAATACAATCTGAGGATAACACACTGAGTCTGCAGAAACCTCAGACTCCTGACTTTTAGGAAATAACACACTGAAACAAGCACAGACACAACCTGAGGGAAGACGCCCATGGCAGCTGCTGCTGTCAGGTGCCACTGAGTCGGCGCCAACTCCCAGGGCCCTCTGTGTCAGAGTGGAGCAGTGCCCAGTCCTGCGCCGTCCTCACCTGCCTGGCCATCGTGAGCCCACCGCTGTGGCCACTGTGTCATCAACCCAGCTGTCATTCTTCTCTTCATCTGACACTCTACTTTTCCACGCATGATGCCCTTCTTCAGGGACTGGTACTTCCTGATAACACGTCCAAAGTATGTGACAGAAATCTGTCCTTTGTAGGGAACATTGTTGCTGCAGTTCTCTTCTAAAACAGATTTGTTCATTCTTCTGGCAGCCCAGGGCACAGTCCATATGCTCTGCTAACACCTGAGTTCACAGGAATCAACTCTTCTTTATTCATTGTCCAGCTTTCGCACACATACAAGGTGACTGGAAATACTATGGCTTGGGTCAGGTGCACCTTAGTCTTGGAAGTGGTTATCTTCACTTTCAAACACTTCAGTGAGTAAAGAGGTCGCTCACAAGCAGTGCCGGGAGCCGGTCCCAACACTTTTCAGGGTCACGCACGGAGGGAGGGAAGGCATCGGCGGGAGAAGAATTAAGAGAGACAGGAAAGAGTTTTTTGGTTTAAAGGCAGCCCGACCAAGAGAGAGAGCTGTCTGTCTTTATTGCTTTTATAGTCAAATTGACATGAGTTTTACCCTGCCCACTGACCACACAATCTATTGGCTAATTTGAAACCAAAACCTCATGATTGGCTAATTTGAAACTGAAACCTCGTGATCTTGAGGTGATGTGATTTTTACCCTGCCCCCTTACCACATGAGCTACTAGCTAACCGAAACCTTGTGATCCTTTTAATTGTCAAGGCTTTCTAGATAATGGCCCGAGGCAGGTGTGTTGTGGTGATAACTGACATGCCCTGAGCTCAATCAGCCCTACTCACACCTCAAGGTTAAAAGGTACAAGAGGAGGGTTCTAAAGGTTATGATCTCTATTCGTTTCTACTTTTCTCTTTATTTTCTCTCCTCCTGTAGGGACAGTAAACACCTACCGTCCCCCACCCTATGCCTTTAAACTGTTCTAAGGGTAATTCTTTGCACATGGGGGGGATGTGCAGTTGGGGGAAGCCAGTGGGGCTGGGTCGGCCCTGGCATTCCTGGGCTGGGCGTTCCTGGGCTCAGCGTTTGTCCTTGTGCAGGGAGATGAGGGGGTATTTTGGGGGAGAGTTTAATTGGGGTGAAAAAATATATAACCAGAAATACGTCAGGGGTGAGATGCATCTGTCCGCCATCACAAAGGCTTGTAGCTCTGCTCACAGAGGTCTTTGTGGGTGATGGGCTTCGGCAAAGCAGGACTTGCCCAGTGTGGTATGTTGTTTGATTTCTTCACTGTTACTCTCACGGGCACTGACTGTGGACCCAAGGGAAATGAAGTCCTTGACAACTCCAGTGTTTTCACTGTTTCTGCGAAGCTCCTTACTGGTCCTGAGGTGACGATCTGTGTTCTTTATGTTGGGATGTAATCTACACCAAAGCCTGTCGTCGCACCCCTTCACCACTCGGTGCCTCGGGGCCCATCCGCTTTCAGCCACTCTGCGCCGTCTGCAGGCCCCAGGTCGGTGAGCCTTGCACCCGGCCGCCGTCACGCTCTTCCGCACATGGTACAGCTTCGGGGATTACCTGTGCCACAACAGACTAAGGTGGAAGGCTAGGGCACTGACACATGCCTTTCCAGACTTCAAACCGTGCTGTCCCTTCGAGGTTTCTGATAGCTGCATCTTGATCCATGGGCGGGTCCCTCACGAGCATGAGGTTCCCATTCTCCTCTGGGTTCCCTGTGACCTGTCGTGGCGCACACAGCCCAAGGCCCCTGCGCAGTCTGCGCCCAGCAGCGCCCCCGGCTCCGCCCCGGCCCTGAAGCCTCTGACTCTCTGCGGCCCCCTGCTGACGCACGGCCGTCTCTGAATTACCTTCAGCAAAACTTTACCTGCAGTCATGCTAATCACATGGTTTGGTAATTTCCACATGGTGCTGATCACCTTTCTTTGGCCCAGGTCCCAGCACGGCTCTGTTCCAGTTGGGCGGCCAGGTGGCTGTCTTCCAGACTTTGCACAGACAAGTGAGCCCTCCCAGCACTGCCCCTGACTGGAGCACCCCAGCGGGCACCCAGCACTCCTGGGACCTGGCCTCCAGGCAGCGCCTTCAGTGCCGCTGGGACATCTCCCTCCCGGGCTGTCATTTCTCAGTCCCACGCCACCTCCGGCCGCGGCTGAACACTGACCGATTCTCTCTGTCACTGCCTCTGTGTGTCCTTCCCACCATCCTCAGACACTTCCTGCGTCTCAGCCACAGGCCCACAGAGATCCAGGTGCGAAACCAGGTCATCTTAGGGGCAGACCTCGGCCCCAACACCACCCAACGCTGAGCAAGGTGGCTCAGAGAAATGTCAACAATGACAGCAAAGCCTGAAACCAGAACCTGTGTACGGTGACACCAGTCAGGGAAGGAAACAGAAGTATTTTCCACTAATACAGAGTGGCAGAGAGGTGGTAAGATTGCGCCCAAAAAAACCCCGGTGAGTCCCGGCTGGCACTGGCCTCACAGGAACACTCCAGAGGCACGAGGCACCCAGCGAGCCACCCGTCTCCTGCACACCAGAACCCGCAGGGCAGGACGATGACTGCCACACGAAGCGCCTGCAGCAGGGCCTGCGGGACGGGGCGCTCCGTTCACTCACCAGACCACTCTGTCCTGCAACAGGCCGGGCAACGGCAACGCCAACCCTGCGTGGAAACCCGCTAGACACCCATGCTAGACACCCGCGCACTGCATCAGGCACTCGGGTCAGAGTCAGGGTGGACTTTCCTGGATGTCGCCCAGGAGGAACAGGGCCTGCTGGGCCCAGTGGAAGGAAGCCCACAGCACGTGCCCCTGTCTGTGCCAACACTGCCGCAAGGCCTTAGCATCATGTCACCACTGGGAAGCAGCTACCCAGCATGGGGAGGTTGGTCTGACATACTTGGGACGCGACAATCCGTGTGAACATAGTTTACGCTTCCGAGACGGGTCCCCGTGCCTCCACAAGGCCCTTACCGCCGGGGCCTCCTCAATGATCTTCTGGTGCCTCCTCTGCACACTGCAGTCTCTTTCAAACAAGTACACGGTGTTGCCGTACTGGTCACTGAACACCTGGACTTCCACGTGCCTGGTCCAACACAAACACGCAGGTTAGACGCACTCAGCAAAGGCGGCAGCGAGACCAGGGCTCCCCCACCGCCACAGACTGACTGACTTAAGGAAGATGAGATATTTTCACCTCACAGTACAAGTGACAGATTTAGGAACAACTGTACTTACTCTTGAGAAAACGCAATAAAAATATCTTACATTTAGGGATGATCTTCACACGAAGACAAGAAAACTTACTTTGACTACATTAAAACATGAAACTCATTTTAAAAGAGAAAGGAGAAGGGAAAAGAAATTTTAAAAAAAGTAGCACAAAGGTGACCACTGAAATCACTCACTCCTGTTAGATTTCAGTGTCTATTGTGTCATGTCTGTTGTAGGCTTATGTGTTAAGAGTGCATGTGTTACAAACAAAACACCAGGGCTATACTTTATGAAGTTTTGTAACTTGATTTTGATTACTTATGCCTTCCATGTTGCTAATTTGGCTCCAATTTTTCACTATGAATCAGCTTGACTTCTCCCCTCAGGAAAAAATCCCTTAAAGTGAGGCTGCTGTGTCAAAGAGTTTATGTCTTTTTTAGGGGTTTTATACTTGCCCTACAAAAAGTTTGTTTGTATTTAAGCTCTCACCTAAAGACAGCTTGAAAAAGTACCTGTTTCACAAGATTCTTGCCAACAATGTTTATCATTACATTAAAAAAAAAAAACCCAATCGCTGATTTTACATGCTAAAACCCAGCGTCACTCGGGTCTTAGTCACCCAGAGCTGCTCTAACAGCAAGCAGCAGCACAGGGGGCAGCAGAGAGACGCTTATCCTCTCGGTCCGGCCAACGCCAGGGCCACATTCCGGACCCTCGACCCCAGGGAGAGGCCTTCTCTCTCTGTCCGCTCTGCAGACGCGTCCTTGTCATCCTCTTCCCCTGGTCAAGGAGCTGCTCAACACAGGGACCTCCAGCCCCAAGGACACGCTATTCTCTTGGCTTTGCTTCTTGGTGGCACATTCTCCGTGTGATTTCCTTTCACTGCTTGTAAAACACAAGGTGGTGCAGACCCCACCCCAGGGAGACTCCCTTTGTCCTGGGTCAGCGACGGACCTCAGGAAGGGGGTTATCATCTCACCCTGATCCTCTTTATCATAAGGCTGCGATCACAAGGCGGAGGACAGCCACACACGATCAGCGACTGTGGCCTCACCGGGCTGACTCCTACTTTAGGGGACACGGCTCAATCCATGACCACTTGTCTTAACCGTTTCTCTGGTTCTCAGACCGGCCTCCTCTCCTCGGTCACGACTGCCGGCCCTACACCGCTCCTTGATGAGCTGCTGGCTCACGTTCTTGCTCGCTCTCTGTTGGCGTGTTTCCGGTTGTCTTGACTAGTCTGAACACGTTTTTAGCTACTGACGATGCTAACTCTTTGCTTCTTCAGCATGTTTCTCACTTTGTCATATGTTGGCTTCTAAGGTGCTTCTGATCTATAGGAGTTGTAAACTTTTTATGAAGAAAAATCATCAAGTTGATCTTTTGCTGCTTGTTGTTTGTGGCTACTTGCTTCAAAGACCTTCATCGCCCTGAGATCACACCAACCTTTGCCAGCACTGTTCAGCTCCCCTGCGCTGTCATGTCCATGCCTAACTCGGGCAGAGATCTGGGAAGCAGCGTGGGGTCACGGGTTATTTTTCATCCCAGTTCCACTTGCTCCCTTACTCTGTGTTACGCCACACGTCTGCTCTCCTACTGCTACTGACAGACGGCCGGGGCTCAGTGCTTAAATCCAGCGGGCAGCTCTCCTGCGGATCTGTGGGCTGGCTGGGCACAGGCGAGGGGCAGCCACACAGGCTTGTTGCCTGCAGGCAGAGGGGCCGGGGCTGGTATCATCCGAAGGCCTCAGGGACAACCAGGCGTCTTCCACGTTCACCTGCTCCCCTTCTCCGACACAGTAACCTACATGCTGGCCCAGGGCTGCAACCGCTGGCAGCTGAAGGCCCTTCAGGAACCAGAATTCTCACTTTCAAATACTCTACTGACCAAAGCAGGCTCCGGCTCTGCCCAGACTTAAGGTACAGGCCTGTCTGTGGATCAGTTTCAAACAGCCACTGATGAAATGCCTCAGGCTGTTTATCCTGATCTTCACTGGGCTTTGGAGGGTGAGCACCTGAGCAGACCCTCACGACACCAAACTAGATCCCCTTCGGTAAAACCACTGCTCACCTGTCAGCCTGCCAGCCTCCTGCATTAGCTGCTTTCTCTTGCTGGTCTAGCCAAGCTCTTCATACAATCTCAGCACCAACTCTTTGACGTACATCTTGACAATATTTTCTCCCCAAACCAAACCCACTGCCAGAGTCGGGTCTGACTCATAGAGACCACAGGAGAACTGCCCCATAGAGTTCCCAAGGGACACCTGGAGGATCTGAACTGCTGACCTTTGGGTGAGCAGATACAGCACTAACCACTACCCCACCAGGGTTTCCAATCTTTTCTCCTAGGCGGTCTCCTTTCTCTTAAGTTAATTTGCAATTTTAACATGCTCCAATTTATCAGCCTTTGCCTTGCGCATTGCTAATTTTGTGACTTGCCTCTACTCTGCGGTCCCAAACACAGCTTTCTCGGTTTTGTCTTCTGGTTTGAATTCACCAGTCATAGTATAGTTTCATTTCATATGCCCTTAAAAGGCCAATGAAAACGTTTTTATGGCCAGGAGAATTTTTTAAAAACAACTCTTCCAAGTCAGACTTTGTAAACTATATGGCACACTGACAGTTAAATGCATTATCCATAAGAGTTGAGAAATACAGACCGATCATAACTGTTTTTAAGATACACTAACACTACACCATAAAAACAAAAAAGAAATTCTTTCAAGTTAATTGTGTATACATATATACATACACATGTTTATACACACATCTAGGTCCACATATGTATGTAAATAACCACACCCGACGCCATCCAACCAGCCCCTACTCCTAAGGAGAGCAGAACTGCCTGACAGGGTCCCCAAGGCTGTCACCTTTACGGACTCAAACTGCCACGGCTTTCTCCTCCAGAGGGACTAGTGGGTTCCAACCAGGGACCTTTCCACTGCTCCCCAGCACTTAACAACCGAGTTGCCAGGGCCCCTGTGAGTGTCAGATGGTAAAATCAGGAGAGCTCCCATTAGCAGAGAACACAGACCTTTCTGGAGAACACTGAGCACTCGTCTCTGCAGACTTATTCTGACATGTTCACATTGTAGTTTCGCTCACGCTCCTGCCATTGTATAACAGAAATAAGAGATCAGCACTTTTTTTCCCATTTTTTTTTAACACGAAATCTGTGAAGCACAGAAGGAATTTAAAAACCTGGGAACTGTGCACAGGCACTGCTTTAGCACAAAGGCTCGTTTCTCCTCCCTCTGTCACTGGACACTGCCCTTCGGCCACCGGGGAGACCTCCTCCCCGTACCAGCTCTGCTCACTGCTCCCTTTGCAATCTGCGCCCTCCCACGTGTTCTCTTGGCAGAAGATCCGTTTTCCTGTTTGGGTTTCTTGAGTCTGGGCTTCTCCTCTGGTTACTATGGAGATGACCTGTGGCCTGGGGCCTTCTATTCTTCACTTGCTGTTTTCCCATCACCCCACTTTTCTGGTGAAAGAGCAGCTGGGGTGGAACATGCTCCCCAGGGCAGGTGCCTCAGGTGGACTCGAACCACCCACCTTCTGGTCAGCAGCCTGGCTCACTAACCGCCTGCAGCCCCCCGGGCCGTGCCCCCTGTGTACTGGCTCTTGCCCTAACCTGTGAACCACGGGACTGTCTGCAGAGGCTCAGCAGGAGCCTGGGGTGCACCCCACTCCGGCGCTCGCCTCCCCGTGATCTCAGACTGCCTCCCGGCCCCGGGGCCTCCGCCCAGCTCTCTGCTGGCGCGCTCTGACCCTTTCCAGGGGTGTGGGTTTGGCTCTTTGGCTCACATCTTGATCCACTTTGATGATCTTGTTGTGTTTCTGTTTTTCTGCTCACTTCTTTTTATCAGCCGACTTTATTTTTAGATTACAGAAACATTAAACTGCAGAAGAGCAATATGGCCCATTGTCATGAGCAGCCAGTGCAGAGTTCCCAGCCTGTGATTCACGGGCGGTGACGATATATGAGTATTTATGACAATGAAGGAAGCAGCACCGACATGTCCTTCTGCTACAGCAGGCCATTGCCACCTTTAGTGGCCATGTCACCCTCGGCTCCACCTGCACGCTGTTGATGGCCTTGATAGCTGAGGGCCCGTCACGCGCTGTACAAAGCACCTCTACTGCAGTCTGTCCCCCATTCTTCTCATGATTGCAACGGGGTCACCAGATTGGGGGACGAAGATCCCAGGGGTGCAACGCCGTTCTCACCACAGCCCATCAGGGACACACACTACGACATGCGATCACTGACACGGACCTGGCTGACCTGACCGTGTCAGCCTGTCACCAGGAAGTCCTTCTTCTCCGTGCTCCCTCCGTCCCTCCCACTCTGCTCCGAGGCAGGAAGCCTCTGTGCTCAGCTCCCACATCACAAGTGGAGTTACGCACCACCCTGCTCAGGGCAGAGGCCGCATACAATTTATCTGGAATTCTGCAGATTTCTCTTCTCCTGCATTAATTTCTCCAATCATTTTGAACTCATGGATTGTTTATTTAGCATAACCACATCAAAAAGCCCACCACTGCTGCGTCAATTCTGACTCACAGCGACCCTTACAGGACAGAGTAGGAGTGCCCCCAGTTTCCAAAGGTCTGAACGGCCGACCTTTCAGTGAGCAGACGCAGCGCTTAACCCGCGACGCTATGTGGTCCTAATCCAACATTCTTCTATCTTGTTACTCACAGCGCTTCAGCTTCGGCCTTGGCGGCTCTCTGATTGTCCCTCGTGCTTCTGAGACCCGTCCACACCCCTGCGGGTTTCCAACTGTCCGTCTGAGCACTTCCCTACTTTCAGGATCTAGACAGACTCCAGGCTCACCTCATAGACCTCCTGCCCTAGTCACAGAAGAGCCATTGCCCTGAGGAATTCTTGTGCCTTTTAATGGAAAACTGTGTTACAAACCAAGATCTGGCCACTAGAAGAGGTGGTGGCTCCCAGGATGTCATTTCGCTCAGCTGAGAGGGCAAACCCGTGTGTGTGTGTGTGTGTGTGTGCTTACGCGGGATCTACACCTATCTATAAACATCGCCACATGCCAACATCTGTATTAAAGTCCACACGAGCTCCAGCAGAGTCTCCGGCTCTAAGCCACTGTAACCCCACCCCACTCCAGCCAGCCGCTCAGTCACCTGTTCCGTCACCGTCAGCGGGAACCAGCAGTAGCACATTGGCTACCGTGCCCCAGGGTGACGGCTGTACCAGCCAGAGAGCAGCGGCTGCGCGGCTTCCTCGGCCTTCGTCTCACAGACCTCACGACCTTCCGTCACTCAGGCTGCAGCATCTCGCCTTCTCTCCTCTTCACTGAGCTGCTGGTTCGCACTTTCTAAATACAGTTAAAGAGTCTCTTGCTTACCTTCTCTCCTACAGTCATTTTTAAAAAGTTGGCATAAACAAAGGCTCATTCTTCATGCTGTCAAGCTCTAGAGGTTTGGACAGACAGGCAGTGTCATGTGTTCGGCATTACAGCATCATGCAGGGGAGTGTCACTGCCCAGCAAGCACAGTGCGTCACCTGTTCACCCCCCCGCCTGCAGGCACCCTGGCCATCTGTCATCTGCCTCCAGAGTTCGGCTCTACCCAGCAGGTACATAGAGTCACACGGTATACAGCCTGCTCAGACTGGCTTCCTTATCTCAGCAACAAATACCGACGGTCGTTCCCTGCCGCCTCACACCTGATGCTCTTCCGTTTCTACTGCTGCACACTGAGCCACCAGACGCTGCCCCGGGACACGGGTCCCTCACCCACTGACGATGCCTTGGTTGCTTCCAGTTTTTGGCAATTATGAGTAAAACAGATCTGCATGGGCAAGCTTCTCTGTACGCATAAGCTTTCAGCCCCGCTGGGCTGGCACCTTGGGCCCCAGCTGCTGAATCAGATGACCGGAGACCACCTGCACTGGTGAGACGCCAGCTGTCTCCAGAGCGGCTGTCACAGGCTGCATGCCCACTGGCTATCAGGGACAGTGCCAGCTTCTCGGCAGCCTCACCAGCCCTGTCTGTGTGCTGGATGCCAGCCTTTCTTACAGATGGTGGCACGGTGGTTAAGTGCTCCCGTGCTCACCGAGAGGCCAACAGTTCAAACCTACCAGCTGCTCTGAGGGAGAAAGGCACGGTGGTCTGCTGCCGCCGTAAAGACGACAGTCTTGGCCCTCTGGGGCAGGGCTACACTGCCCTGTAGGGTTGCCAGGAGTGGGATGGACTCGGGGTCTGGGTACAGAGGTGCGGTTGTATCTCACTGTTTCACCTTGTGATTCTCATATTAAGTGAATTGTTTTAAGTTCCAAAGTCTGTTATGCCTGAGCCTTAGTCTGGTGCTTGCTTTATTTCTTCAGACTACGTTTCTCCTGGCCTCTCAGCACACCTTGTAACTGTTTGCTAACACAACTCACCAGGGAACTGGGACTGAAGTGAACCAACCTGCAGCACGAGGCTTTTCTGTCCGCATGCACGGAGGGGGCGCTCTGTCCGACGCGGCCGCCGCAGAGGCTGCCGGGCACTCTGTCCGATGTCGCCGCCCCAGAGGCTGCCGGAGGCTGCAGTTTCTTCTGCCGTCTTGTTCCTCCCCCCGTCACTGCTCTGTGGTGCCCTGAGAACTCTGCTGAAAGGAGTCTGCATCTGCAGCTCTTCCAGTTGTCACCTGCCATTCTACAAAGTCTGACAATAAAGTCTGAGAACTTCATGGCTATCAGTGCTTTGTACCTCACTAGTGAGTATCACTATGGTCATCTTTTGAGGTGCTGCCCCTGGGAGCCAGCACCTAGCCCCCTTCAAAGCAATTTTGGAACTCTTTTTCTAGAACAGCCATGAGAGCTGTTGTCATGCCAACCTTGATGTCCTCAATGTCATCCAAATGTCTTCCTTTTTATATTCTGTCTTCAGGTAAAGAAAACCAGTCACTAGAGGCCAGATCAGGTGAGTAGGGCAAGTGTTCCAGCACAATTATTTGTTTACCGGCTAAAAACTCTCTCGCTGACAACTATACAACTGAGTTCATGAACTCGCCACTGTGTGCAGTGGCCATTCCAGAAAGAGTTCCAAAACTGTTTTCAAGGGTAGACTATGCACTGAGGTCGGTGCCTAGCTTCCCGGGCGACTGCTCGGAAGGCGACCCCAGTGACATCCAGCAGTGAGGTGTGCAGCACTTTTTCTCGGACGAGTTCGTGAACTTAACTGGCATACCCCGCAGCCCCGGTGACGTGCGGGTAGTGCCGGATGGCAAACACAACATAATCAGATGATTAAAGCTCAGTCTCTTAACCGGCCTCAGTCCCTGGATTGTAAGCTTTGAAAACACATCTTAGCCTTTTTTCTGGTGAGAAGCAGACAAGCAAGCTTGTGTCACTGTGACCCATCCCAGGGGCCCAGACAAGCACAGCATGACTGTTCCAAGCGGTTCTCAGAGCTCCCAACTTCAGAAGCAGACAATCGGGACTGTCTCCCAGGTGCCTCCGCATGGGCTCACCCGCCACCCTTCTGGCCAGCAGTTGAGTGCCTGTCTTTACTGCAAGCACAACAAGCCTGCCGCCTTCAAGTCATATGGACTCAGGAAGAACCTACGTTTTACACAGCAGATCTGCTCCCCAGGGTTTTCTGGCTGTGATCTTCCCAGAAGAAGGTTGCCAGGCCTTGCTTCCATGGTACTTCTGGGTGTTCTGAGCTGCCAACCTTCAGATTAGCAGCTGGCACAAACGGTGCCACCTGGAGACTTTAGACAGAAAATGCCCTGGTAGGCGTCTCTGGAGCACTGGTCTGTATGATGGAAAACACTGTGGGCCTGTTTCAATGGCTACCTCTTCTCTGGTCCAAAACGGAGACAACTGTGCTTGGCTCTTTGCTGTGAGAGCCAGGTAAGGTTCTCGGAGGTAAAAACCACGAAAATGTGGGGGCTCGCCCAACACGTTTGTTACTCAAGTCTGCCCATATACTCACACTCCAGCAGTTTGTCAAAGTCACCAGTTAGGTGATCCCACTCATTTATGGCTAAAGCAACCCCTGCCCCAGTTAAGACAGCCTTGACTGTGACTCCTGGTATCCAGCTGTCTGTCCTGACTGCAGAGCGCGGCTTTGCTCAGTCTTGGACGTCAGTTCTCTCACAGGTCTGAGAGTTGTCACTGGTTTTCAATTTGTTCCCCTTTTTTCTCTTTCATATTTTTTTTTTTTAGGATCCAAGAGACAACTTCGAAACTCTTTCATGTCCACTTCCACCACTTGCGCTGACTCATATATTTTGGCTGTTCCAGGGAAGGAGACACCGCAGCAGGGATGTCAGGCTCCGACCGAAGCCCCATGGGGACCATGCCACAGCTCCTGAGCGCTCTGACGGCAGAAACACTCTTCTCCTGGCTGCTGACAAATGGACCCCACTGGAGACGAGTGTTCTCTGTTAGGGTTTCTGTAGTCATCAGATCGCCTGCCATCTCCCATTTTCTGACGGGTCCTCGTCAGCAGTGGTGTGGCTGATGCAGAGGTCCTGGGGCCTGGTGTCCAGAGGTAGCAAAGAGCCAGGAGACGCATCCAGTCCCAGTGGGGCCATTCTGTCACTGCTGGGGTCTAGCTGACAGAGCAGTCTAGCTGCCAGAATGCTACCAGACCTTTCTAAGGGTTCTGAAGCTTTCACTTTCTTGTTTCAGTGTTTAGTGCATCTAGAATTGCACTGGACATGAGGTGAGGAGGGACTCCGAAGTTTTTTTCTCCTAAACGGTGTCCTCTGAAGGCGGTATCCTACCCCTGCCTTTCATGTAAGATCACCATTTCTGATCAGGTTTGTAAAACACGTTGGTATTTACTTCCCCCAGTTACCAGCATCACTGTGACAATCTGTGTCACTCTATTAATTCAACAGCTAATTATTTAGTGAGATATAAAATAATACATAAACACAAATATCAGTATTCAAATACTACTAAAAATGTAAAGAAGAGAGACATGGAAATGCTAATACTTGTGCTAAGACAGTGAATTTATGGGTTAGCTTGTTTCCAGCTCCCGTATTTTCCAAACACATATCACGTATTCGTATTAAAAACATTGATGCTTATTATGAGGAAGGCAGTATACCAGGTAATTCATATGGGAAAATAAGAGGAAATATGCTACCAGATCCTTGACTCCTCAGAGCCTGCCAATTATTAGGGAAATACAGAACACTGCAAGGAAACAAAGCCTTAATATTTCACAAGCGAGTTTACAGCTTCCAAAAATGGTATATCCAATACCTCAGACGCTGCAGTAGGTGGCTGCCATTTCCACAATTCTACCTCAGGATCACGCTGATTTGGATGATCAGCTGTTTCTTTTTCAAAGACACTGAGGAAGGGCGTCTTCAGTCGGCCCCAGAAGGAGCGTGGCAGTACAGTGCTTAGGGGCCTGGCTGCTAACTGAAATGCTCCTGTTTGAACCCCGGCTGCGTCTGTAGCAGCGACAGCCTCGGGCATCCATGGAGCAGCTCCACTCTGTCCTGCAGGGTCGCTGTAACTCGGAGCCAACTCACCAGCACGGGGCGGGGGGGGGCGGGTGGCCAGCTCTCTGCGAACCCAGTCCCACAGACTCCAGTTCGGGGTTTCAGACGCGGCTCATGCAAACAGGACCTCTCGGTTCACGTCTCCCTGTGAGTCTCTCTGGTCCTGGGCCCCAGATGAACGACTCCGTTATCTGTTGTACCGCTGTATCTTAAAATCTTTACCACACAAATCTATGCAACAGAAAGCTGTATCATCAGTATCTTATTTTGAGCAACAGACATAAAATTCCAGAAAAAAAAAAGACGACTCCTCCTGGTGCTTTCTGCAGTGCAGCCAGAACAAGAGGACAGGGCAGTGGCCCGCGGAGTGGACTCCCCTCTGAGGGTCGCGCTGCCTGTGTCAGGATCCAGCCCCCATGCTCACCAGCAGTGACCTCAGACGAGTCCCACGGCCACCTGAGCTCAGAGTCCTTACGTGTGAATGAGGCACAGACCCATCCAACAGGGATGCAGTCAGGACCAGACCAGAATCAGGAGGTCAGCAGGGATCCTGAGCCACGCCAAACACTCCAACTCCGACAGGAGGTAAGTGCCATGCAATGTCCCTGCTCGCCTCAGCGTACACTGACTCAGAACCTGTAACTCCATTTGCACGACGGTTTCCACTTTCTGAGCATTCAAAGGATGCTTATAAGGTTCTGTAAAATACAGCTTACTTACTAAAAACAAAATATGTACTGCAAAAGCTCTCAGTCCCATCAGCAGGCAGTGACTGAGTGAATGAATGGCGCATCACCCTCATGAAACCACTATGCCACCAACAGCAGGACCGGGCTGCGGGACCAACGCCCAGTTCTCATGGATGCCAGGCTTCCTGAGCCACGGAGGCTAGGCAGGCCCTGCAACTGCGGCCCTGAGCTGATCTTTAAACTTTACACCAAAATATCCCAAGTTTCCTTGAAACCAAACAATATGTGCTGTGAGGGATTGCTTCTGAGTGGCCTCGCCCCCACCTTTAACTGCCACCACCTGACTGGGTGGGGCTATGCAAATAACATGCTGATAAGCCACCAAGAGCAGTGGACAGCTGGCTAACCATGCAAGTCAGGTGCCCAGCAACCTCGCAGGGGTGGGGCCATGCACAGCAGGTGGGCAGAACCCTGGCGGGAGGACTGGTCTGTCCCACCATCCTGCCAGACTCCAAACGAGCCACTCCGGAAGCAGAGAGAGGGTGGCACGCCACCACCCAGATGGAACAGCCAGGAGGGGAGTTCTTCCTTCGGACCCATGGTCGCTGTTCTGAGGGCTCCACAGACCCAGGGGACAGAAGCTGTGACACCGGGGAAGGCACAAGGTGGGAAGAGGCAGCAGGAGGTGCAGAACAGAAACGCTGACCACAGTGGCAGCAGAACCAGGAAGGGGACAGGCACAGAAGGCATGTCGACTTCCCGACACAGGCACCAAGGCCGCTCCAGTGGGCACGCAAACCCTGAAGCAGGAGAGCCGAGGAGGGCCAGGACCTGCAGCCACGGCAAGAAGGGGCTGTCCCGACTGAAGCGGTGGCTTCCGTGGGTCCCTCATCCCGAGGTGGGAGCTGGTTGCCCCTCATGAACCCTCCACCTGTGTGTACAGTCTGGGTGTTCTGCACGGCCACTGCAATGAAGGGAGCCAGAGCGCCCCGGGAGGGGCTGCGGGTGTCCAAACCGGGAGGCGGGCAGAGAGGGGCAGAGTGTCAACCTCTGCCCCGCAGAGTCAGCCTCGGCTGGTGCTGCCCTGGGCTCTCCCGTCTCGCGACGCGGATGCCGAGGTGTTAGGCCCTGCACCTCCCGTCTACACAGCAGCTCAGCTCTACCTGCAGACAACGCCTGCCTTGGGCGTGAGGCTCTCCTCAGATCTAGCTATGTGGGATCGAACCGAGGACAACCACGCCAAGAGACGAGAAAGGGGCCTTGGGGGCAGTGAGTTTACATTTATGGGGTAGGGACAACTCAGGAAAAGAGGGTAAGGACTGCTGCATAGCTCCACACAGAATCATGTCACTGAACTGGACCCAGAAACGCGAACTGGGGGGTGTCTTCTGTGTATCTTCTCAACAACGCCACAATAAAATCAGTTACCAAAAATAAAAAAGACTGAAATCCTGGTGGCATTATGGTGAAGTGCCATGTCTGCTAACCAAAAGGTCAGCAGTTCAAATCCTCCAGGCACTTCTTGGAAACCCTATGGGGCAGTTCTACTCTGACCTCTGGGGTCACCATGAGTCGGAACCAACTCGATGGCAGTGGGTTTGTTTTTTCGGGTTTTGAGGTAAATCTGTATTTACTGACATCGATCCCACTGACCGCTCCACCGCGTGTGACTGGGTGTGGGCTCCCACTGGCCCAGCACGCGTCAGAAGAAGGCCCCCCACGCTGTCACCAGCGGGTAAGTCACAGAGCACTGAGCAGCTGCAACTGGACGTGCTGTTAGAATTCTGTATGTTACCGTGCACTTCTTCAATTTAAAAAACTCTGCTTTTCCAGAAAACGAAAAAGGAGAGGACAGCTCCTCCCACCTGGGCATTTCCACGAACTTCTCGATCAGCATAGCGTCATCATTGAAAGATTTCTTAGCTTCCCTCCGTGCGGATTCCAACTGTTGCTGGAATTCCTCTTCTGATCTCACGACCCTCATGCCCTGAAGAGAGAAGGTGGTCACGGTGAGACGTGAGTGAGACACAAAGGCCACCTGGGACGGAGAACAGGCCCGTGCCACCTTACCTTGCCCCCGCCGCCACGGACAGCTTTGACCATGACAGGGTACCCAATGCACGCGGCCTGCTCCCGCAGGCACTGGTCGGACTGGTCCTCGCCGTGGTAGCCTTCTATCACGGGCACGCCGGCTGCCGCCATGATGGACTTGGACGTGCTTTGGGGTGACAAGAGCAAAATGACACAGAGCCGCTCCAATGCCAGGACTCATTCGTACAAAAGAAACACACACAGCAGCATTTCTGTGTAGCCCAGTCTGCAAAACACTGCGGAACGTTTTAAGGAAAGCAGTCCATGGGCACTGGGAGCACTGGAGGCTGAGAAATATTAATCCAAACGTAAAAATATCTACTGGTCGGTTTTCCTCAATCCACTTTCTCTTGTGGTCGTTCATCTCACCTGCTTTCAATCCCCCAAAACTAATTAATATGCTGATTAGCAACACTAACGAGTCAACTGTCTTCCATAACTCAGTGAGATTTCCCAACTAGCAGGTTAGTAACAATCGATGTCTTTGACAACAGAGGAGTAGAATCAGAACTCCCCTTACGACTGAGACAAAGCATTCCAACCACCGTTGACAAGAAGATAGACTCGTACCTCTTTACACCCATGTCTCTAATTGCGGACGAAGGGGGACCTATAAAAATAATCCCCTCTTGCTGACACAGCTCAGCAAACTCGATGTTTTCAGAGAGGAAACCGTATCCGGGGTGGATGGCCTAGAAGTGAGAAATCAAAGGGAGCTTACTAGTGCCACACTGTCCAAGCTGTGACGTCAGTGACGTCACCTTCCTTCAAGGAGCCCTACGCCAGTGACAGGTATGTGTACTTTGTGTGAAAATCTGTTTCCAAAGAGACACCTGGATGTATTTGAACTAAAGTTTTGATGCTTTGCCTCCACCACAGGAATCCGCGTTTCAATTTAAAATAACGCTCCCTAGGGCAGACAGAGCCCAGCGGTGCGCTGGGAAGAGCTCGGCGCTTTACCGAAAGGTCAGCATCTGGAATCCACCAGCACTGCTCCTAGGAAGCCCCACGGGGCAGCGCTCCTCTGTCCCATAGGGTCACTATGAGTGGGAACTGACCGGGCTTCCTATTAGGGTGGGTGTCAAACAAGATTTGCAAGGAGTGAAGGGTGTCACAGCAGGAGGGGATAGTTTACTGGGGCTCTTGGACAGCTGGCCTGGAGCTGAAGCCACAGCACTTGAAAGCTGAAATGTGCACACCAGCACGACACCACCCTGCTCGTGGCGCACCAGCAGGACAACACCCCACTCATCCTTAGGCTGCTGTCTGCCAATCTCATCTTTTTGGAACGACGCTGAGAAGGAAGCAGAAAGGCACCTGAACAGTGGCAGTTACCTTAGGGACCTCGGATTAATGTCTGTCCAGACCTTAGTGAACCCCCAGGGTGACTTCAGTCTCTCTTGGGGTATTCAGAGTTTTCACAAACTGGCTTCTTGGCTTTCTCGTTCACAGAAGACGGAAGTCAGCTGGAAGGTCAGTCTGAGAGGAGACACACTGACAGCTGGGCAAGAGGAAGGAGACCCCACGGCAAAAGCAGAGGTGGGTGGACACTGGACGCCTCTCGGCTCCTGCTCCATCAGCGGCCCTGGCGGCATCTTTGTGTTTAAAAATCCTCACTACACGACTATTAGAATTGTAATCAAGAGAATGCAAAATGGAAAAACTGCAGCCAACCCTATCTCACGATAGTCAGTCTTCTTGTTGAGTTGTCCGAGTTCCTGATACATTCAATACACAAGTTCTTTGTCAAATACAGTGCGTATGTTTTCTCCCAGTCTGCTTGTCTTCTCAGGTTCTTGATGGTTTCCTTTGAAGAACAACAGTGAAGTTTTGGTAAAGTCCAATTTACCGATCTCGTCTTTTACGATCTTGCTTCTGGAGTCGTATCTGCTAACTCCCCACTAATCCAAGGTAACAAGTGTTCTTCTCCGGTTTTCTTCTAGAAATCATACTGTTTTAGCCCTTACATTGAGGTCTCTGATACCTTCTGAGTTAACTCTCATTTGCATCTAAGGTGAGGGGAAAAGGAGCCCTGGTGGCACAGCAGTTAAAGCACTCGGTGGCTAACGGGCAGTTTGGCAATTCAAACCCAGCAGCAGCTCTGTGGGAGAAGGCCATGACCAGCCGCGTCTAATACATCCCACTGATGTATGTATCCTATCTTCATACCTATGATATCTTTCTGTCGTTACAGTAACTGGACGAGTTTTGAAATCAACAGCACAAATACGAGTCTTTTCAAAAACTGCTGTAGCTGTCCTAAGTCCTTGGGCAAGTTTAAGCTCATCTATAAATTTCCACAAGAACATCTGGGATTTTCAGACTTGCATGAGATCCATGGTTCAGTAGGGAAAGAACTGCAGTCTTGACAACACTGGGCCCTCAGCTCACGGAGAGACCCACCCAGGTTCTCAGGACTTGACTTTCCCTTGGCTTGTCATTCCATTTACATGGACTCTGAAATCTGTTTGGTGCCCGAACTCCTGACATCTGATTCTACCTGATGTTATTGCGAATCTGCTGCTTTTCCTGATTGCATTTGCAGGTTGTTCCTTCTTGTCTCCCTTCTTTTTAATGGATATTTAGTTTGAAGGAACTCTTCGACGAACCAGGTACATACTCTCTTTTCACAATTAAAATAAAAGCAGCTAATTTCTTGCAAAAATAAAACTGCAGTGCACAACCTGGGAATAGCCTCAGGAAATTGAACTCACATCACTTAGGAAGAACAATTAAATACACCCAAACCTTGGCCTTCCCGAGGCCTGAGCAGCGGAGAAGCCACCAAGGGCACCTGAGGAAGCCCCGGTATGCCTTCGCCCGTCCCGCTGGGTCCCAGGGCAGCAGGCCCGCGGAGTGCTGGCTTGAGGCCCCACCATGTCCCCTGCAGCCCGTCGCCCACTAACTCCGCAGGAAGGACCTCTCGCACACTCGAAGTCTGTGCGCGCTCTCCTCTGCACTCCATCACACATCTGCGCTGATCCATGGTCATTTTAACACAAAAGCTGGCTGTGCCCTCAGACAGAAATGAGCCCTGTCCCATCCACAGTGGACAAACAAGCCACCCTCCAAATTCTTATGACCAAGAAACTCTGAGCCACCTCTGTGACACTTCCAGCAAGGGACACTTGGGACATGAATCAAAACCAGCCCGCTGCCATCCAGCTGCTTCCACCTTACAGCAACTCCGTGGGCTGAGCAGAACTGCCCCATGGTGTTTCCAAGGAGTGCCAGGTGGATTCGAACTGCTCACCCTGTGGTTAGCAGCCGTGGCACTGAACCACTACGCTGCACAGACAGCCTGTGTTTACACGACTGGCTACGCGCCTGAGGGTACTTCTCAGTGACCAGGAAACACCTGAGATAAAAGTTCTTCGTTCCTGGAGGGACATTAGAAGACACACCACTGCCATTCTGCAGGCTCTGACTCACAGCCACCCCGCAGGGCACCCAAGGCCGTCACCTTCTACAGGAGGTGACCGCCAGTCTCCTTACTGTGGGTCCCCTGGTGGTTTCCAACCACCGACCTCCCGGTTGGCAGTCCTTCAGTGCAGATACCGTGAGGCCAGGGCTCCATGTGAGGCTACAGCCTAGGACCTGACCCTCAGCTGTCCTGCTGCTGCCACGGAGTCCGTTCTAGCTTACGGCAGCCCCCACGACAGAGCATCGCTGCCCCGTGGGGTCTGCCGGGCTGTAACCTTCACAGGACAGAACTGGGCGTCCTTCTCCCAGAGCGGCCAGCGGGTTCAAACGCTGACCCGGCAGCTGGCAGCCGGGTGCTTTAATCACCGCACCACCAGTTCTACTCCTCACAGGGCAGCGGAGAGAACTCGTCACAAAGTAAGTTCATCACGTCACTGCCTGGCTTCAGGGTCTACGGTGGCCTAGCAGAGGTTTCTCTAGCGAAACCCTACAGAGCAGTTCTACTCTGTCCTACAGGGTCGCTGCCAGTTGGAATCAACTCACAGCAGCAGGTGACAGTGCGCAGGAGACCCCCGTGGCACCGTGGTGAAGTGCTGTGTCTGCTAACCAAAAGGCTGGCAGTTCACGTCCACCCAGTGCTCCTTGGAAACTCTATGGGGCAGTTCTAGTTCTGCTCTGTCCTGTAAGGTCACTGAGTCAGAACTGACTCGATGGCAGTGGGTTTGGGGGCCACTGAGAGAGGCTGGGAAGCTGAGGAGAGGGCGCTTTCTCTCAGTTTACCTCACCTTGTAATCGGGAGCACGTCTATTCCCGCAGGGCGCGCGCCCCGAGCCCAGGATCTGTGGCTGAGGGGGCGGGGCGGGCGCCCTTCATCTGAGCATCGAATCTGGACCCACCCCACCTGCCACAGGACCTGAGTACAGGGGATTCAGTCGGAAGGAAAAGCGGCTGAAGAAGAAGGGACAGGCTGCCACTGTCAAACGATAGCCCTGTACGCACATGGAGAATCTTGGGAGTAGCTAAAAAATGGAAAACAATTTCTAGAAACAACTAGTAACTTTATATAAAGTTACCAAGCCTTCTCCTTCTGCACCGGAAGCTGCCTTGCGACCCTTACCTGGGCGCCGGAGACCCTAGCCACGTGGATGATCTTCTCCATAGCCAGGTAGCTCTCCTGGGATGGGGCAGGACCGATGGCGTAGGCTTCGTCTGCCTGTGGGGGACACCACATGCGTCAGAGGTGGCCCCGCTGCCACTGCTTCAGGTGACACTCTTTATCAGTTTAAAAATGTTAGCCCTCAAGAGCGATGCAGGGACTGAGAAACAGGAGTGCCAGCTCATGCCGCCGACAGAAACAAACCAACTCGGGCATCCACTGTGTGACGAGAACGTCACGATCCCATCTTCCTGTAGAAACCACACTGGAAGGAACCACATCTCCCTAGCACAGGGAGCAACAGCGTCCTTCCTGCTGGTACCACGAGCAACAGAAGCGACCTCAGACATGTAACACAAGGCCGGAAACCTACAACCTGCCAGCAGAGAAACAAGAGTGAGCCCAGGGAGGAATGGCGTGGCCAGGTTTAGGGGGCCCACCTACTTATCAGAGTGTGCCAGGGACCCTTCCGCTGTGACACACGGGCACTTCCACAGTGGCCCCGACAGCACCCACACCTTCCTCACCTCTCCGAAGCGGACCAGATGAAAAGCTTCCCGCACTCACTCACCCGGAGACCCACCGAGTGCCCGCCCCGCCGTGCCCTAGGGCGTGAGGCACCTGCACAGCACACACGCGGCAGACGTCCCTGTCTGCGTGCAGGGACAGACACAAGTCACCACTCAAGCCCTCCGTGATGACAGCGTGAAGGGAAACCGAAGGTCTTCACGCCAGTCAGAGAGGCAAGACCTGGGCAGGGCGGTCTGGGGAGGCCTGGACGGCAAGGCCAGGGAGGGCACCCCAGGACTCTGCCGGACTCGGGGCTGGAGGTGTCAAGCTGGGAACAGGATGGGGGTGGGGCGAGCCTCCCAGGAAGAGGAAAAGAGTGCATGAACGCCCCAGGTGGGGAGGCCCCTGCCCTGCAAGGGCAAAGAAAGCGGTTCCTGGGGCTGCGGCACCGTGACCGAGGGTGTCGAGGGTCAGGGCAGAGGCTGGACGACTGGAGGGGACAGGTTTCAGGCGAGTCCTGGCGGCACGAGGCTTCAGTGCTGGGCTGCTCACCAAGGGCGGCCACCCCAACCCAGCAACGTCTCTGCAGGAGAAACACTGAGCCACCTGCTTCCCCAGGAAGAGAGCCAAGACAATCCTCGAGTTGTCACCCGGGGCGCCCACCCGTCAGAGCCAACTCCCAATGGGCACCCACAACCACATGCCGGAGGTCGGGTGCTCTGCATCATCTCCTCAAGGAACCCATGACAACAGATTTTTCAAGGTGTTTTGTTTCAAAACTTTTAATTCTACAAAACACATATCCGTCCTCCTTCTACAGAATATGAACAGCAGGCAGAGCAGCCCTTGGTCCCCTCCCTCCATCTCCTTCTGGGTGTGATCAGCGACCACTCTGGGGGGCATTTTTCCAGACACACACTTGTACTTGTCCATACAGAGACATACGTGTATGCAAGCAGATCATTCAGTTTTTACATAAACAGGATCAAGTGACATCGGGATCTTCTGTAACTGAGTTTCTTATTAACACCAGCCCTTGGGGGCCTTTGTCCTTGCCGGGACACGTGTGTGAGTCACTGCCATGCTGCACTCCACAGCCGGGGCCTCAGTCCCTCTGAGCACACAGCTCTCCCGGGCCTTTCGGCTCTGAGGGCACACACACACACACGGAGGGCAGAGGCGCAGCAGGCCCTGGACACGCCTGTTAACCACGGCTGGGCCCACAGTCCCTCTGAGCACACAGCTCTCCCAGGCCTTTCGGCTGGTGGGACACATTGAGAGGTGCTGCAGACACTGCAGACTCTGCTCTGTTGGCACGTGTGTGTGAACAGTTCTCTAGGAGGGCTGGGGGGAAGGACTTGCACGATTCAGTGGCCCCTTGTTAGTCGCCCCGGTCAGTGGCTTTGCCAACGTACAAACACACCCATCTCTAACCACATGCACTGGCTGATGACCACGATCAATCTTTGAGACTCCTGCTGATCCGACAGACTACGGAAAGGTCTCCCATGGGCTACGACCTGACCGGATTCCAGCTTTAAATGAGGACGCCAGCTGAGGGGCAGAAAACTGACCAGCGGGAAGGCATCAAACACGGACACAGTGAGACTGCTTGAGAGGCCACACCACGTGGCCAGGCAAGTGGTAACAGTGGCTCTGCGGACAGAGGGAAGGTGAATTAACGGTGTGGGGTTTCCAGCTGTGGGGGGAGGGGACAGATGAATTAATGCACGGGTGACAGTCTAGCTGTGGAGGGCAG
The DNA here is from genome assembly GCA_028571685.1 of Heterohyrax brucei. Taxonomy (NCBI): domain Eukaryota; kingdom Metazoa; phylum Chordata; class Mammalia; order Hyracoidea; family Procaviidae; genus Heterohyrax; species Heterohyrax brucei. The sequence goes on along the minus strand of CM053157.1, from coordinate 86,276,903 downwards.
AGGAGATGGGATATAGGGTGAGGGAAGGCAGGGAGAAAGCTGGTCACAGGGGACCCGACTTTCAGGCATGATTTCTACGAGCAGTGAAAGTCTGGAAAGAAACGAGCCTCAGCGCTGTTGGCAAAGACCACGTGTACCAATCAGACCTGAGTTTGGGGCCTGGGACACAGCCAAGCAGAGAGAGGGCACAGGCAGCGCAATACACGTGCATCAGGGGCCAAGGGCAGCGGGGCCACGAGCAGACGTTTGGGAATTCTGAGCGACGCCCTGGGGCAGACGACGGGACCACACAGGGAGAAAAGGGGGCACCGGCGGGGGAGTCCTGGGCAACACCAGCATGGGAGGGCCTCGCAGGATCCAGAAGGGGGTCACGGAGGGTGAGTCCACCAGGCTCACAGGTCACAGAGACTCGATTTCTAAAAGGAAGGCGTGGTCCGCTACCCTGCTGAGATGTGTCAGAGGGCCGCACCCCACTAGGTTCAGGAAGGTAGACGTAATCAGTGAAACAATTTCCAGGGAGGAGAGACGACAAAGCTTGGCAGGATTTGGCTGCAAAGAGAGCAGGAAGTGAGGAGGAAGAGACAGCTAACGGTGCGTACGCTGGATACAAAGGAGAGAAGAGAAGGGGCAGGACAAGGGGCTGGCGACAGTGAGGACTTCGGGAGAGACCAGCAGAGCACACCTGCAGGCCGTCAGAGGGACCCGCTGAGGAGAGGCGAAAGGCACGGCCCTCAACGGAAGACCCTTTAGAAGGTAGCAGAAGGGACTCAGAGCACAGACGCAGCTGGCCATTGAGGGGAAGAGGACGGACAGAGACAGGGAGTGGGTCAGCAGCTTTCGCGGCACAAAGCTCACACGGTTTCCTGCTCCACAGATCCAAGATCATCTGAGAATACAGTGGGGAGCGGGGAGCTGGAATGGGGAACGGGGAGCGGGGAGCCACGGGTGTGAGTGGGGCACATCGCGTGTGATACTGTCATCACACAGAACAAGAAACAAGCGGCTGGAGAGACGCATGGGCCAAGAGCCCGCATGATGTTAGTCCACAGAACTGACAGTCTCATCCCAGACATCAAGATGGTCAGTAGCTGCCTCCATTGCCCATGGCTGGGGTTCGGTCTGGTGGATAAGAGCTACCCCGGGTCCACACTCACCGACCATCTCATTAGCTGACGTTTCGGGGTTCTTTATCTGGCTGGTAACAGCCACAGCTACTCCACACTCACCATCTCATTATTCTAACTGAAATATTTATGAAGAGTGAAAAATCTACTATCTGTTTAGTACACTAATGACATATGTCTGATAGCAACCCTTTCATGACCTGCAGGACAAGAGGCACCCACACACATTTTCTGTCTCCTGGGTCCAAAGGGACACATGTGTCCCACATGATATTCTGTGATCTGCTGTGGTCATCATCCACTTTTGCACAACGCCAGTCTTTACATACCTGCCTGGTCTCTGTAATCTAACCATGTCAATAAGTGAGAAGAGGGTGTAGGAATAACTTAAAACATTCCCAGACCTCAGGAAAACAGAGTTCCTTAAAGTATGATTCGACAGGTAAAACTGGTTACTAAGCCTCCAACCTTGATCTCTATCAGGGATCTGGATGTGTGCTACTCTGAGTGTGGCCCACGGGTCAGCGCCTCCTGTGAATGGCTCTAACTCAAACTTGACGAGATACGGGCTCTGGCCACGAACCAACACACTGTTGGTTCCACAACTCCCATAACTGGGACACATCTCCATGAGGATTCACAGGAAGGAGTGTGACTTACCTGTTTAAACAGGTCAGTGCAAACAGCATCAACTCTGCCAACCTAGAGGCCTAAAGCAGGGACACGCAGGACACAAGAGCCACCGGCAAAGTCCAGCGTCTGTGTCCAACAACGTACCATGTCCACGTGCAGTGAGCTCCTGTCGGCGTCACTGTAAACCGCCACCGACTGCACGCCCATCCTCCGGGCCGTCCGCATCACCCTGCAGGCGATCTCGCCTCGGTTGGCCACTACGAGCTTGGTAATGTTCCGTCCTATTTAAAACACCACAAAAATCATCCACAAGAGACACCAGGAGCAACGGGTGAGGCTGAGAAATGCTCTAGGATGTCACCAGGTTTTTGAGGTTTTTTTTCGCAAATCACTGTGGCGGGGCCTGAGATAATCATCCTAACTCATATTAAGTAGTATATTTAATTTCTCTTCACTGAAAGTCAAGAAGCCTTATTAATATTACCTCTTGTATTACTCAGAATTTTCGACTTAGAACAGTCCATCAAAACTCCATTAAAAGGTGCTTTGTTACACCAACGTTCATACTTGCCAAAGATCAGATAGCTAAAAAAAAATCAACCCTGTTAACCAGTACTGCAGACAACGCTTCAGACAAAGAATGGGCTGGACTGGGGGACACAGGGTGATGCAGCTGGTGTGTGCACTTTATGGGTTAACATATATCTAAGGCTGTCCTACTGGTTTCTTTTAGAAGGAGAAGAGAGGGTGGAGAGGAGGGGACAGTGTCAGTTGAGTGGACACTGGAAGAGGGGACAAGAACACTGAGCTGTCGCGGGCGGAGGAGAACAGACCGAGACGCAGAGAGGCAGGCACTCGGGTTTTATGTGGGAAAATTGACTGGCTTGTGAACCTACACTTCATCACGATAAAAAACACCCATCCCCACTGAGTAGCTGAGTAACTAACGTGGTATCCGACGGGTGCTTTCTACGCTCCGACAAGAGCCCGGGTGGCACGGTGGTAAAGTGCTCGGCTGCGCACCAAACAGTCAACAGTTTAAACACACCCACCAGCCCCTCAGTGGGAGGAAGAAATGGCACTGCGTGCCTGTGAACACCTGTAGCCTTGGACACCCCACGGGGTAGTCCTGCCCTGACCTACAGAGTCGCTGTGAGCTGGAGTCGACTCCACAGTGACGTTTTTTGTTCTCTCCTGTGCCCCAGGTCCCGTGCTGCAGACTCAGCATGGACTTGAACCTGCGCACGACTCCCATAAAGCAGACACTACTACTACTGTCTCTATTTTAGAGATGGAGAAACCAAGGCTGGAATCACCCAGCCCCGGCGGTGGTCCCGGGGCTGAGCCCCAGGCCCGCGCTCAGAGGGGGTGCCACCCTGACCCAGCTCTGCACTGCCTCTGCCCCACGCGCGGACGTGTGCTTCTCTCACAGAAGAAATGATGTCCACTGACCTCAATGCCATGATGACATGTCACTACATTAAATCAAAACACAGAGAGACGTGTTCTCGGGCTGACTGTGACGATGTCAGCTCTTCTCAAAAACAGAAGGTTTCACACAGCAGACACCCCTGCTTCCACCGGGGCTCTCGGGAAAGCAGGCGTGGCTGCAGGCCGGCGGGGAAGGGGTGTGAGCCCGAGGGAGGGGGTGCCTCCAGTCAACCAGGCATCACACCCCTACAGGCTGCTGATGGCCGCTAGGCCTTCTGTGTAAAATTATGTTAGAAGAAAAGACTCCGCCCTTTGAAAGCATGGCTTTAAAAGTCCTGATTCAGACAATCGTGGTTATTTCACCAGGAGCCCCACATGAGCTGTGGCTAAGTGCCCAGCTGCCTCTCGAAAGGCTGGCGATCAGAGCCCCAGCAGCACCACGGGAGCTCCGCTCCTGGGACCACTACAGCCTAGAAGGCCCTGGGAGGTGGCTGTACTCTGTCAGTGACACAGGCACTGTGAGTTCAAAGTCGCCTCGATGGACCTAAAGACAACCGTTACTTTCCCTGATCAGTAATACTAAAGACGGTCCGACACACAGAAATGACGCATACAAACTGTTCTGAATTATACTCTACAAGAAGTAAAAAATACCACTCATCCCTTAAGAAGATTACCCCGAAAATCTAAAACATTGAAGCTGAGAATAAATCCTGCTTTGCACAAATCAGAGACGGATTCCACGTTCTCCTTCTCAGTTCACAATCGGAATCACGTGAAATGACCCCCAACACCCGCCGGTACCTGTGGCTGTGCCGTACTGCAGGCTTCTCTGCTTCCAAGTCCATTTCCTACAAAACAAATCCACACACAATCACAAGAAAGCATGATATGAGCAGTCATTTTTCTTGTAGATGAAACCTGAATTTTTAAAAATTGAAACCAAACCCAGACATGATTTTAGTTAGACCTTGAGGTGGCAAACCAAGTGACGTAACAAGTGTCTAAGTCACTTGCTAAGTCACTACTGTCTCAAAACATTAGACTAAAGGGGTATGCCAGTCCAGGGGCAAGGAGAGAAGGCAGGTGAGCACAGAACAAGTAGCACCAGGGAACCTCAGCTCGAGAAAACAAAGTGCTCAGATGCCCTGGGCTTGCTAACCAATGTTATAAAACAACATGCGTACTAACAGTCTCATGAAAGAGCAGTCATTTCTGTAACCTTCATCTAAAATACAACAGAAAAAAAAAAGAATCTAGAAAGCAATAGTTACAATCCCCATTTTTCTTCTCTTGCACTGTGACACTTAACCTCCCAAAGCCACTGGGCTGTCCTCGCTCCCGAGGCTGGCACAGGTTCACAGATTCCCGGACAATCATAAAAATATTTAAAATTCTGTTCAAACTACCTCTTGAAGATACAGTAATCTAATTCAGGCCTCTGATGAGCCAGATTTAAACACTTCCACGGGAGAAGTCCAGAGAAGGCAGCCGACGAGGGCAGCAGAAAGCAGGCTGCCCACAGGGTCTGACGACGTGCCTGGGTTCTCAATGGAACCGCGACAGGCCAGTTGCTGGCGACCCTGGGCAAGTCACCTTATTGCAGTGGGTCCATGTTTTTTTCATCATCACCCCCAGTGACAAAACAGGAAACCCTGGTGGCGCTGGGGTTAGGAATTTGGCTGCTAACCAAAAGGTCAGCAGCTGGACCCTGGTGCTCCCTGAAAACCCTATGGGGTAGTTCTGCTCTCTCCCAGAGGGCTGCTGTGAGTTGGAGTCGACTTCACAGCAACAGATCTGGGTTTCTGGTTAACAGGAAAACAAGGTCCCCGGGTGGCACTCAAGGTTTGCAGTCTACTACTAACCAAGAGGCTGGCAACGCACGCAGCAGCGTCATGGACAAAAGCCTGGCCACCTGCTGTCCTAAGATCAGAGCCCTGAAAACACCAGGGCGCACGCTCTGCTCCAAAACACCCGGGGTGATGGGAGTCAGAAACGACTTGACAGAAACCTTTGTTTTGGAATGAGAAAAGTTAAACACTTGACAGCAAAGACTGGATTTCAGCAGTCCACAAACAACGGCTTTCACTCTCCCAAGCACTAATCTCCTCCCCTGTAAGGACCATACGGAGTGGAAGAGCAGTGGTGGCCCCGTCCCCCCTGGATAGCCACCCATGCATCAGCGGAGGCCAGTGTGTGGAGTGGTGCTCAGCGGACGGCAGGGAACTTCTGGACAGAGATGACCATTAGACAGGCCTTCTGACTGCCTGTTGAACACCTACCAATGAAACCCTACAGACCCCACAGGACCAGTCTCCATCTAACCATGGGTTGGCATGGGAGGACAGCATTTTGATCTGTGGGTCACCCTGAATTGGGGACAGGCTCAGCGGCAGCCGACAACACAGACAGTGTCACCCTCTACAACCTGGGCTTCAATGTCCCCATACAACAGGGAGGAGACAGAAGGGGTTATCATGAAGCTACCTCTTACTTCTAAAAGTGCACAATCTGACACCAGCTCCTTGTGGGAGTAGAAAGCAGCTAAAAATGAGGTAACTCACTTGTCTGAGGTGTCTCAGTGGGGCAGAAGTCCACTACGGCCTAAGATGGCTCAATTCCCAAGTTCTCTGACACCCACCAACAGAGTAAGCTAATGTGGAATTTCAACCACGAGCTAATACAGTGCAAGCCAGAGTCACTGCGGGGTACAAGGTCAAAGGCCTGTTAGGACCTCAGCCAAAAAGAAGACGCTATGAAACTCCAAACAGCAGGAGCACTCCGATCTTGGTCTCCTCATCCTTGTCTGGACGATGCAGCAGGCCACTACCAACTCACTGCCATCGAGTCAGGCCCAACTCACAGCGACCCCGGAGGTCAGAGGACAACTGCCCATACTGTTCCCAAGGAGCGCCTAGTGGATTTGAACTGCCAATCTTTCAGTTAGCAGATGTAGTACTTAACACACTACACCACCAGGGTTTTCAAAACCATGACTACAGAGGACTCAACATTTACAGTCTCTCACAAAGCAGAACACAAAGAAAAGCCTCCGAGACCGTGTGACTATGCAACTGCAGAGGACTGGCGCCTTCCTGGGCAGAGATGCAGGCGGCAGGGTGACCGTGGTTGCAACACACACACACAGTGTCCCACTGTGCACACTCAACCAGAAGCTGCCAGGCACATGTGACTGCTGGGAAGACCCTACTGCTCGGGGGCTGAAGTCCCATAAGGCACTGTCCTCAGGAAGCTGCTGCTTTCTCAAGCCAAAAGCAAACTTGCTGCTGCTGAGCTGGTTCTGACCCTCAGCGACCTGAAAGGCCAGCGCAGAACTGCCCACAGGGTTTCCAAGGAGCAGCTGGTGGGCTCCAATGGCTGATCTTTCAGTGAGCATCCAGAGCTCTCAACCTCTGCATCACCAGGGCTTCCAGAGAACTAAGACAAGTTACTCGTGCAAACAGAATGAGGGGACCCTGCGTGGTTTGAAGTCACGAAAACCTACACCAGACCTGTTCAGTCTGCATGTTCAGCAAATAATCTGAGACATCAGGCTGCATGGAGAACGAGGCATCGGGACTGGAGGAAGGACTCACTAACAGCCTGTACCACCCAGATGACACCACCTCGTCTGCTGGAAGGGAAGAGGATTTGAAACACTGATGAAGATCAAAGACCACAGCCTTTAGCATGGACTGCACCTCAACGCCAAGAAAACAAAAATCCTCACAACTGGACCTGTAGGCAACATTGTTATGAATGAGAAAGGATTGAGGTTGTCAAGGATTTCGTCTGACTTGGGCCCACATTCAAAACCCATGGAAGCAGCAGCCAAGAAAGCAAAAGAATCACTGTATTGGGAAAATCTGCTGCGAGGAACCTCTTTCAAGTACTGAAAGGTGAAGACATCACCTTGAAGATTAAAGTGTGCCTGACACGAGCCCCTGGTATTTTCAATCGCATCATATGCATGTGAAAGCTGGAAAATGAACAGAGAAGCCAGAAGGACTGAGACCTTTGAATTGTGGTGTTGGAGAAGAATGGTGAATGCATCAGGCATCGCCAAAAGAACAAACAGGTCTGTTCTGGAAGAAGCACAACCAGAGTGCTCCTAGGAAGCAAAGATGGCAAGACTATGCCTTGCATACTTCAGATATGTTGTCAGAGGGATCAGTCCCTGGAGAAGGACATCACACTTGATACGGTGGAGGGTCAGCGAAAAGGAGGAAGATCCTTGATGCGAGGGCTTGACACAGTGGCTACAGTGATGCGCTTACGCACAAAAGCGATTGTGGACAGGGTGCAAGACCGGGCAATGTTTCGATCTGATTGCTGTGAGTTGGAACCAACTTGATGGCACCTCACAACAACAACAGGACAGGGGCTTATGGTTTTGGGTTGTGATGGGAGCTCCCACTCCCACCCCGCTTCTGGTGGTTTATTGAGTCCAGAGCAGGAAGCACTGAAGTCCTGTAGGCTTCAGGCAGCTGCTGGTCCAGACGGCAGAGAGGACCGCCCCACACACCCATGCCTAGCTGGGCGAGCACACAATCACAGGCTTGGAGGTGTTCGAAAACTGAGCATGCAAAGCCTGTGTCTCTGAAACAGACGCCTCTGCACCAGGTTCTGCTTAAAGTCTCTGCATGCATGAATTTGCTCGGTGCTCCCAACCCCGGGTGAGCTCCACTTCACAAGGGAGGAAACTGAGGCGCCCAGACAACGTGCCTTTCAGCACTCAGCTGTAGTGTTTTCCTAGAATTGAAGGATGACAACGATGAATCGAGGAAGGAGGAAGAGACAGGCTACTCGAGAGCAGGAGGGTGCCTTTCCCTGACGAAGTTACCATCACCGAAGCCTAGAGCTCCAAGTTGGAAACCATCAGGACTGGAGTTACTAGTGACCCACCCATCAGTTTTGTTTCAACTCTGGGCACTGAAGCTTCTGGCAAAGGAACTTGCCAGCCTCTGCCAGCTAATTAGATCAGCTTTGGTTGGCTCAATTCCCACCAACTATGAGAAGGAACGCCAGGAGTCTCTCTCCGCCCTGCGCGCCTGCAGAGGTGAGCAGAGCTGAACGCAGCCGGCCTGGCGCACACCCAGGACCCCCACTCCTTACGACTCAAGCCCTCCCCTGGCTTCACAAGAAGGCGGCTGGCTACACAGCACTCCCCGGTTGTACAAACGGTACTCGGGCCCGTGGACGGCGAGCCCCAAGGGACAAGCACAGCTCCCCTCCCCCCTGCAGGACACAGTGGAACTGCCCCACAGGATCGCTGTGAGTCGGCACCGACCCGACGGCGGTGGGTTGGGATGGTTGACACGGTTTCCAAGTCCGCCGGCTCTATGCGGAGCCCTGGGGCTGCAGTGGTTAAGAGCCTGGCGGCTAAACAAAAGGTCAGCAGTTGGATCCACCAGCCGTTCCTCCGCCGTCGGGAAGGGTGGTGGGTCGGAACCGCTGGCCTCCCGGTGAGCAGCCTAGAGCTTTCAGCACGGTGCCACCAGGGCTCCCCGCGACACCTAAACCCTCCCAAACTCATCGCCGTCAAGTTGACCCCAGGTCACGGCGACCCCACAGGGGAAGCAGAACCGCCCCACAGACTCCGGAGGAATAGTGGGGGATTGGGGCTGCCGAGCTCCCGCAGAGCAGCCGAGCTCTGAACCCGCGGCTCCAGCCTCTCCGCGGCGGGAGGTGGAGAAGGCGGAGCCGGGCGGCCCCCGCCCCCGCCGCGGCTTCTCCTCCGGGCCCTCCGCGCGCACCCGGGCACCGACCTCGGCGGAAGCAGCAGGTTCCGGAGACGCTGCCACCGGCTCCTCCCCGCCGCCACCAGCAGCGCCGACCCCGCGGAGGCCGCCGCCATGCTGCTGCCGCCCGGCCGCTCTCGGCCTCCGTAGCGAACTACCAGCTGGGTCTCGCCGCGAAAAGCCTCCCCTCCGCAAGTCTCGTGTCCTCCGCCGGCCACCGTCGAGGGCGGGATCAGGCACCCGGCCAATCCACACGTGGCCCCAGTGGGCGTTGTCTCCGCTACAACCAATCAGAGAAGGGAGCCGCGCCCCGGGTGCAGGCGGCTGGCCAGTCAGGCCGCGTGCCCGCCGAGGCGTGGTCTCCGCTCCTTGGGCCGCGGGCTCTGGGCGCTCCGGTCCGCGGGCTGTGGCCTCCGGTGCCGCTTCGGGCCTTGGGAGGACGGTCTTCACGGAGCCGAATGGTCGTGATCCCCCGTCAGTGAGCCCGCCAGCGACAGGGAGAGGCAGACCGCGGATAGAGAGACCAGCCTGTAAAAGTCCCCAGTGAGAAACTGCAGTTTAAATACAAAACTTTCTCTCACTTGAATTATGGGGTATTTTAATGGGTTCTTGGGAAAAAGGAAATCAGAACCGAAATTGCAGAATATCTAGAAAATACGGATAGTGAAAGCACTACATGTGGATGCTTGATATAGGTAAAGCGAGGCTCGTAAGAAAATCTGCAGTGAAAGTAACCATCCAACGCAGAAGGTGAGGAAAAGAACTCCAAAGAAGTGCGAGGAAAGAGGAAGCCAGAAATAATACAGAAAAGAGGAAACTAATGACTTAAGAAAACTGGTGTCTAATGACTAATAAATCCAAAGATTCAGAAAGAAAATGCAAGCTAATAGTCAATCTAACCAGAAATAAAGGGGAAGGGGGAGGGCAACACACTTGCCGTGATTTCAAAAAATGGGGAAAAATCACGGATAAGACAAGGGAAGAAAGACAGATTAGTAAGACCATTTCTGTTCAACTCTAAACAGACAAAGTTGAAAATATGGATAAAAAGAATGACGTTATGAGAAAATATCCCTGGAAAAGACAGAAAATTGAAACCTTTACCACGGAAGAACTAGACAATATTGTAAAAGAACAACCTTCTCTACCACCCTAGTTTTGCCCCAAAGCACCGCGGCCCCTCCGTTGTCTCACAAGGGAATTCCACAGAAGCGGATCCAGTGATCGTAGTTTTGTACCAGAAGACAAAAAAGGACAAAACCCCCCAAATCCCAAACCCATGACTGTCGAGTCGATCTCAACTCAGTGTTTACAAATTCTTTTATGATGGAAGCATAATACTGAAACCAAAATCTGACCAAGCTGACATATGCACACGCCAGGCCCAATACTCAGAAGCTATTAAATTTTGATAAGTTCAATTACATGATGATTTTGTAACTTGCAACTCTTAAGGACTAATTTCCTTAAAATATAAAGAGGTGCAGTAAAGGAAAGGGATCTATAATAAAAGAGAAATGGGCCAAAAAGAAGTTCATATTACAGGAAGAGCAAGGAAACAGGACACTTAACCTCAGACCAAAGGAGAGGATTGCAAACCAACTACGACAATGTGCCCTAGCACACCTGTCACAGGGCTGTGTTTGTGTGTTGTTGGGTCACTTAGGACTCCAGCAACCCGTGTGACAGAGCAGAACCGCCTCATAGAGTTGTGGGGGCTGTGACCTTCCCGTGAAAGATAAAGTCACATAAGGAGCCCTGGTGGCACCACCATCAAGCGCTCAGTGGCTGACTGGAAGGTTGTGGCTCAGAGCTACCCAGCAGCTCCTTGACAGACCCAGTGATCTGCCCCCACAACGAAGCCAGCCCCCGACAGCTGTAAGCCATGGAGTTGTGCTGGTGCAGCCCCGGATGGGAGACGCTTAGACCCTGTGGTTCTGCCTTGGCCTGACCCGGGACGTAGCATGTCCATCTTACAAATGACCAAACCCATTGCTGTCAAGTTGATTCTGATTCATGGTGACATTATAGGACAGAGTGGAACTGCCCCATAGGGTTCCCAGGGAATGGCTGGTGGGTTGGAACTGCCCAACTTTTGGCTAGCAGCCTAATCACTGTGTCACCTGTTCTGGATATACAGTCACTCCTATCTGTGATGGTTAACATCTTGATTCTTGGTGGTTTGGCAGATCATATGTAATCACCTTCCTTTCTCTGGTCTGATTTGAGCAGCTGATCAGTTGAGAGTTCCCTTTGGGGGTGTGGCCTGCCTTCAGTGTATAATGGGAGATTCTGGTGAAGATCCCTTCTCTCTCCATGCTGCAGGCTTTTTGTCTCCTGACCTCCAGTTTTTGAGACATTAGCCTGCAGAAATCTTCAGTCCGGTGCCTGACCTGTAGATTCTGCTCCTGCAACTCTATGAGCCAGGAAACGTTCTCAGTTTGCTGCCTGACCCACAGATTGGGACTTGCCAGCCTCAAGAGTGGAAGTCATTTCCTTGAAATAAATGTCTCTCTCTATATAGGAGGACTGCCAGTTAAGTTTGCAAACTCATCGTAGGAACAGCGCTACATACCTCATTGCTGAATGTTGCTACAGTCACCTTCGAAGGACTCCCCTTGGGAAGCTATGCTCTGACACCAGTGCCTAGCCCACCCTTCAAAGCCACTTTGGAACTCTTTTTCTGGAATGGCCCTCAGAGCTGTAGTCATATGACCCTTGATGTCCTGAGTGCCATCAAAATTTCTTCCTTTCAATATTTCCTACCTATTCAGCTAAAGAAAAAAGTCACTGGAGGCCAGATCACAGCTGAGGAGGGAGGGTGTTCGAATACACTTATTTGTTGACTGGCTAAAATCTCCCTCACAGACAACTAGACAATTAAGTCTGTGAACTTGCCAGTGTGCCACCATGCTGCTATGTGCAATGGCCATTCCAGAAAGAGTTCCAAAACCGCTATGAAGGGTGGACTAGGTACTGGAGTCAGTGTACAGCTTCCCAAGGGGAGGACTTCGAAGGTGACTGGTGACATTCAGCAATGAGGTGTGCAGCACTTAGAACAATTGAGTTCACGGACTTGTCGGACCTCATATACATATATACATACACACACACACACACATATACATATACACGCACACACACAGTCTAGGAAACAAAACTGAATTCAGGAGTACCAGCTCCAGGGGAGGGCTTCCTCTCTCTGTCGGCCCTGCAGGGACGTCTCTCTCACCCATCTCCCCCTGGACTAGGAGCTTCTCAGTGCAGGAACCCCGATTTGAAGGATGCACTCTGCTCCTGGCACTGCTGTCTTGGTGATGTCAGGCCCCTCTTCCCTCTGTTGGATTCTCTGTTTTGTGTCTTAAAAGAGACTGATGCAACATACAACTGTATTCTGTAAATTGTGTCCTGTTCGCTGACATACTTGCCTCTGATCTTGCCTCATTAACATCATGCCAGTGAAGTGCCTAGGGATTACATTAAGTGACAGTGCGATGACATCACATCGCAGAATGGTTGACAACCACACAGTGCTGGGAATCACGGTCCATTCAAGTTGACACACACTTTTGGGACATAATCCAACCCATAACACTCAATAAATGGGCCAGAGAATGTTCCTAGGTGTGGGATATGTTGCCTTCAGAACCTAAAGAGGACTACAGACTCTCTGCATCTTTCTTTGTCTCCCAGGTGACTTGGAAGCAGACCCTTCAGCCTCACCCCAACCTTCAGATGACTATAACCCTAGCTGATAGTCCGGCTGTAACCTCGTGAGAGACTCTGAGCTGGATTTCTACGTCCCCCCCCGATTCCTGATATTCAGAAATCGTATGAAATAATAAATGTTTGCTGTTTGAAATGATAAGTCTTGAGACAATTTGTTATGAGGCTGTAATAACTAATACAGGGTCTTTTTAAAAAATTCATCTCAGCCTTTACCAAGTGTCTGGCATTTAATCAGCTGAAACCTGCTGCCACTGAGTAGATTCTGACTCATAGCCACCCTACAGGGCAGAGGAGAACTGTCACATAACACTTCTGAGGAGCGGCTGGTGGATTCGAACTGCTGACTTTGGTTAGCAGCCAAGCTGTCAACCACTGAGCCACCAAGGTTCTGGCTGATGTTTAAAACCAATAAAAAGCCAAGCCCATCACTACTGAGTTGATTCCAACTCCCAACAACCCTATAGGACAGAGTAGAACTGCCCCTATAAGGCTTCTAAGGGGGACCTGGAGGATTTGAACTGCTGAACTTTTCTTAGGAGCCATAGTTCTTAACCACGAAGCCACCAGGTTTTCCATGTGACCTTTGATAGGCCCTTGATCGGTATTAAAAACCACCCATGTGTTGGTCTGTTCTCTGTCATGTTGCCCACCGTGGTGGCTTGTGTGCTGCTGTGAGACTGGAAGCTCGGCTACCAGGATTTCACACGCTGACAAGGTCACCCGTGGCGGGCAGGTTTCAGTGGAGTTTCCCAACCAACACAGATGGGGACAAAAGGTCCGGAGATCTGCTGCCGGAAATCTGCCCACGGAAATCTTCTAGATTACGTGGAACATTGTCCAACCAGTGGGGACATGGGAGACACTTGGGAAGAATAGCCCCTCGATGGACTTGAATACAGCCATGCCCCCAAGGGTGAGGCAGGACTGGGCAGTGTTGGGTTCTGCTACGCACAGGGCTGTCGTGAGTCAGAGTGGACTCCGTGTCTGTCTGTCTGTCCACTCAACCACCCACCATCCATCCATCCATCCACCCATCTACCTGTCCACCTATCCACCCACCCATTCACCCACCCACCCACCCATCCATCCATCCATCTATCCATCCGTCCATCCATCTGTCTGTCCATCCGTCCTTCCGTCCATCTGTCCATCCATCTAATTGATGTTGGTTGAATAAATGTATGAACTGTGGCAACATTTAGGTAAGCCAGTGATACATTAAAAAAAAAAAAAAAATGAAACCCACTGCTGTCAAGTTAGTTCAGACTCATAGTGACCCCAGAGGTCAGGGTAGAACTACCCCATAGAGTTCCCAAGGAGCACCTGGTGGATTTGAACTGCTGACCTTTAGGTTAGCAGACATAGCACTTAACCCACTACACCACCAGGGTTTCCTAAACCAGTGATACAGTCAGAGAGCTCAGACTAAGAGTTGAGAGATTTAAATTCTTAATTTTAATATGATTATCTTCTTAAGAATCCAGTCTCTGTCACAAGGGCTCTTGCCTAGCAATAATGTAGCAATGAAAAACACTATAAAATAACCAGATAGAATAAAGACAATGCAATGTGTTGATTCAAGAAACCCCCTCCCTGTTATCATGAAGAGCATGGTAAACAGAAAATGTTCTGCATCATAAAAGCAGTGTTGTAGGAAGTGAATGACATGAATGCATCTCCAAAATAAGCTTTACAAAAACTTGACACAACACAAAACTCACCTGAGAACAAAGTCTGGATCTCATCAACTGTACTAACTCGTAAGGGAAGTCAATGTGTGCTCCAAACCCCCAAACAGAACCCATTGCCAGGTCAATTCTGACTCGTAGTGACCCTGTGGGGCATAGGACTGCCCCCTAGAGTTTTCCAGGAGCACCTGGTGGATCTGGACTGCCCACCTTCTGGTTAGCAGCCATAGCACTAACCCTTGTGCCACCAGGCTTCCACTGTGTGCTCCAGGTAGACCTAAGTTCCTCTCCTCCTGAAGAGTGGTCAGGTGATATAGTCTCGTCCGTTAATATCCGATTGAGTACATCTCTTTGACAGTAAAGACAAGCAGAGCTAGAATGTGTGACTGCTATACAGAATAAGTGGCACTGGTGGCGCGGTGGTTCAAACGCTTGGCCACTAACCAAAAGGTTGAGGGTTTGAACCCACCAGCCCTCGTGTGGGAATGGACTGGATGACAGTGGGCTGGGTTTCCCTTGGGGCTACAGAATAAGGAAATCTTGGTGGCGTAGAGTGGTTAAGAGTTTGGCTGCTGTTGCAAAGGTCAGCAGTTGAGACCCACCAGGCGCTCCTTGGAAAGTGGGGGCCACTTGACTCTGTCCTGTGGGGTCACTTAATGAAGGGAGCCGACTCCTTGGCAGCTGGCTTTGTTTTGTTTTTAGAACAGAAAACGTGACTATAAAAGTGCAAAGGAAGCCATTCACCACAAGAGGGAGGTCTACACTCAAGAGAGGAAGTTCCTAAGAGGTGAGCGGATTTGCCTTATTTCCAAAAGCAATGACAAATACCTTGAGAAGTTGATTCCAAGCCTTCACCTCCATGCTGCAGCTAAAGAATGTCTTGAATGTGAGAAAATGGCTTTTCCTGCTTTACAGAGCCCAAGACCCCCTCCAGGAAGCAGGGAGCTTTACTAAAAATAGACTCATTATCTGTCAATTCCTCCTCTCTTCTGCCCTAAAGAAACAAACAAAACCTGCTCCCACTGAGTCCATTCTGACTCACAGCGACCCTGTAGGACACAGGAGAACTTCTCCGTGGGGTCTCCAAGGAGCACCTGGTGGATCTGAACTGCTGACCTTTGGTCAGTTAGCAGCTGTAACCCTTGACCATGACACCACCAGGGTTTGTTTTTAGTTATAAGCCAAAAGCTACTGCCATCGAGTCAATTCCACTCGTAGAGCCCTACAGGTCAGAGTCAACTGCCCTACAGGATTTCCAAGGAGCGCCTGGTGGATTTGAACAACCAACCTTTTGGTTAGCAGCTGAAGCTCTTAACAATTACACTACCAGGATTCCCTCTTCTGCTCTACTCTCTTATAATTCCGGGTAAATCCACTTCCTCTATAACAATGCGCACACGCTAGGTCTTTGCAGGCACCTTTTCCTGTTGGGTGCCTTCTTGTGACATCTGACTCATGGTGGCCCCCTGTGACAGAGGGGTTTCCTGGACTAGAATCTGCACAGGAGCAAATCACCAAGTCTTCCCTCCAAGCGATCACTGGGTGAATTCCGAGCAGGAGCTTTTTGGGAGCAGCTGAGCTCTGAGCTCCGCCACCAGCCAGCCTCCCTGTAGTCTGCTAACCCCCTGCCACCAAGGGGTCACACATCAATCACAGAGATCCTGTAGGACAGAGGAGTCTCACGGGAGCATGCTGTAAGTTACTATGGGACATCTTTCCCCTGAGGAGTCCCTGCTGGGTTGGAAGGCAGCAGCTGAGTGCTTAACCAGTGCGCCACCAGGGCTCCTTTGTAGGTAGCTAGGTGCGGGGGATAGACCCAAGGCCTCGGTACCAGGCCAACGTCGTTCTGAATTCTGGTTCTGCTACCTGTTAACTTGGTGACAGGCAAGCAATTTAAAGTCCTGAAGTCTGAATTTCCTCACTCACCGCTTGTGAGAATCCCATGAAATGCCTATCAACTGCCTACCTGCAATCTGGTGCCCATGTGTTCAATTAACAGAGGCCCCCATGAATGTTTCTTGCTGGCTGTTTAAACCTGGGACCTGCAGTGACCTCAGTGTGAGCCTTCAGGGACCCTTGGCGTCGGGTCATCAAGAGAGCTGATGCAACTGACTTCTCGTTCCTCTGGTTGCTTTTATGTCAAAAACGTATGATGTCCTGTGCTGGGTTACTCTTTTTGATGATTAAAAAACAAGAGAGAAAGAAACATTTAAAGTGGACAAGGAGGTAACGACATCACCAGGCAGAATGATGTCACCAAACAGAAAGGAAAAGCACCGGCAGTGAGTTTTATAGACAAAGCAGAGGCATACTTCAGAACGAAAAAAGTCACAACTTAGACAAAATTCCCAATGCAAGCGCAGGTAGCATCAGCGACAGCTGGCACGGTGGTCCATCATCTGAAGGCGTAGGCGTGTTACACTCACTGTGCTGACTTAACACCTCTTAAAACACTTTGATTGGTTAAAATATTCTGAAGGAAACCGGAAAAGACCTTGAAGCGGCTCACTAAGTCCTTCAAAGCATGAACAAAAGTGTTTAGAAATCGGACGTAGGCCAGAACGGCTCTGCCTTGGCAGAGGACAGTGGGGTGTTCTGTACCGGTGGAAGAACCCACACTGGGAGGGAAGCCCCCAGCATCCAGGGTGCGGGAAGACGTCTCTGAAGGCTGCTGCGGTTTCCTCTCCCCGGGGCGCCTGTCAGATCCTCTGGTACCCGGCTGAACCACGCCTGAGGCGGACTCCGTAGACCACCAGACCTATGGCGCAGAGGCCCAGCACCACGGCCCCGATCACGGGGAGCACGACCGTGTAGTCGGAGGGGCACTCGTCCACTAAGAGAGAAAACAGGACAGTGACGATGAGTCAGGTGTGGTGCAGAGACCAGCGGCAGGCCAGCACGGGAACTCCGTGAGCTTGGGAGCAAACACGTCCTCCCGTGGCCAGCTGTGTGGTGTGGGCAGTTCATCTAACTTTGCAATTTCTTTGTTTATCAAGTAAGTAGAGAACAGGCTAGCTGTAAGGCGAGTAGGATCACCTTCTTCAGGTGTTGTAACTGTGGTCTGGGGCTGACAGCTGCGACCCCATGTTCCATAGGGTTTTCAAGGCTGTTACCTTTCAGGAGAATTTAAGATGGCACATTCATTCAAAAACCCAAGACAGCAATTAAAGAGGACGTGGTGGATCTCAACATGCTGAGACCTTGGAGGTGACAGGGGACCACTGTCTGCTGTGTCACCCAAGCAGAAGTGTCTCGTGTGGAGATTCACAAGATGCAGGGGAAGGACTGGGATGGGATGGAAGGCAACTTTCACTTGCCGGTCACAGTCTTGTACTATCTAATTCAACATCACTTAAATGTTCTTAAAATGTACAAAAATGTACACAGAAAGAACTCACCATCAGCCACATTTCTGCCACTCCAATTGACCCGTCAGTCTCAGAGGCATTCGTGTCCTCTGTGTGTGTGTATGTAGAGACCTTAGTGGTGCAGTGGTTAGGTGCTGTGGCTGCTCACCGTAAGGTTGGCAGTTCAAATCCACCAGGCGCTCCTTGGAAACCCAATGGGGCAGTTCTATTCTGTCCTATAGGGTTGCTAGGAGTTGGAATTGACTCAACGGCAGTGGGGTTTGGTTTGTGTGTGTATGTGTATACTTATGTGCAAGGCTAAAGAAGAACTATTCTATTTTTAAAAAATCGTACATGTTCACTATAAATCATTAAAACAAGTCAGAAAAGCGCAAATGGAAAACTAAAAGTCAATTGCATTAAAAATCATCCACCCAACACGTACATCCATCACCAACACGAACAAGCATTATTTCAGGCATGTTTCTTTACAACTCTAAGGATAATGAATAGAAAAAGAAGTACTTTTATTAAAATAGGATTAAGCCAGCCAAGTGCCGTCGAGTCGGATCTGACACTGATACCCAGAGTATTCAAGGAGTGCCTGGTGGATTTGAACTGCTGACCTTGTGGTTAGCAGTGGTAACACTTAACCCACTATACCACCAGGGTTTCCCAAAATAGGGTAATACACACTATTTTATTAAAACAATTGATTTTCATTTTACTTGACTTTAATAGAAGAAAAAAAAAACTAAAACTAAACTGGTGGGATTGTACTTCAAATACATTTCTTTGTCACAGGAAATATTGTTTCATGAAGTGCCCTCTGAGGTCCACGAAGAGAGGAAGCACAGATTGAAGGGTTATGAAACACATACAAAGATTGTGAAATGCATTAAGAGGTCATGCAATCCACTGGAGGCATTAAGTGTTCTCTAAAGTGTGTGTTTCCAGTTTAAACCAGATCCACTGCCGTCCAGTCGATCCTGACTCACAGCGACTGTAAAGGACAGAGTGGAACTGCTCCATAGAGTTTTCAAGGAGCACCTGGTGGATTGGAACTGCTGATCTTCTGGTGAGCACGTAGCACTTAGCCACTGCAACACCAGAGTTTCCAGTTCAGATGTTGTGAATGGACAGCGTTTAGGAAAATTAGCACTAACTGGTTTCCTTCCACCTCCCCTGCTGCAGGCTCTAATGCCAGCCAAGTGCCATTGAGCTGGATCCACTCGAATAGAGACCTGTTTTTCATAGTGTCCAGCTTTACAACATTTAATGCTATTTGATTAACTATTCCTAGAGTTTAAAAGTGTTTTGAATGTATAGTGAATTCACATGATTTAAGATAAAAATAACACAAGTTGTTCCTCGTCAAGAAGTTTCTTTCCTGCCTTTGCCCATCCTTTTTGTGCCCCACCCCTTAGATAACTACTTGGCTTAGTTTCAGTTTATTTTCAGTTTCTTTCTGCAGATACAGGGGAAAACGGATATCCACCTTTATTCCCCCTTTATCATTATCATGCACCGTGGTTTTTTGTTTAACAATATATCCTAGATCTCTTCTGTTATACCTGGGCACCTACTGTCTGCCTTCTTCACAGCTGTGTAGCTGGGTATACTGCAGTTTTAAAACTGTCCCTCGCTGATGGACCCTTGGTTTGTTTCTAATCTTTTTTCTATTATAAACAATGCCACATTGAATAACAATGTACAAATATGTCATATATGAGACAGTGGATCTGTGTGATGGAATCACAAACCCATAATTATTCAGTACTCCTTATATGTAAATGGATAAAATGCTTACCTTATCCCTCTGTCTTTTTTAAAAATTCTGGCTTCTTTATTCTGGAGTGTTGTTTGCTTAATTCCTTGTTAGCACTGTGATACAGCTCTCAGCTGAGCGAATGTCACTGGCAGGCGGTACCTCTGAGAAGGGCTCAGGGATTGCGTCATTTGAATGATTTCACGTTTGGGGATGTCTGTCTGCTGTCATTACACTCAACAGCTGTGGTCGTGCTTTCTTTCCTTTAGGCTTTGGGGACATTGGCCCAGGGTTTGCCATCTGTAAGCACTGCTGTGAGGAAATCAGAGGCCCCCTTGAACTTGAACTTGATCCTGCTAAAGGCGATGGTTTCCTGGGTGGGTAGGGGGTGGGGGGATGTTTGTTCTTTTGCCTGGATGCCTAAAGACTTCATCTTTGAACTTCCATAGCTTACTTTAGAAAAGTCCCAGCATTAAGGTTTTTGTTTGTTTTATTTTGCTTTGCTTTGGGTACTAGTTCTTTTCTGGGACACATAGTTCTTCAATCTGCAGCTTCCATCAGTTATCTTGAGGGGATTCTCTGAAACCTTCAGACATGCCTGCATTTACTGTTTGGAGCATGTTACCCCAAAGGGGCCACTTCTCTATGTATCAGACGGTCTACTGTCTTCCATCTGGGAACCAGATTGTGCGCAGCTACAATACTGAGCCTTCTGATCAAGGCCACCACAGATGGACCCTGACAGAACAGGAAGAAAGTGCAGAACAGAACTCAGATGCCTGAAAAATCCACCCTCACAGGGCCAGTTGAGACTAGAAGACTCCCTGAGACTGGTGTCCTGATGTAGACTTCAGACCTGGAACCCAAACTATCCCGAGTCCACCTTTGAGCAAAATAACAGATTGGCTCACAAAATAAAGGATATTGTCCACGACTACAGTGCTTTATTTTTTAACAAAACCCATTTATGTGAGATGAAAAAGTCAACAGTGACTCAGAAGCGCAGCTAGGAAGATCAGGAAGCAGGGAGACTGGAGCACTGGGAGCCGAACAACCAGAATGGGATTTAAGAGACTGTGGACTCACGTGAAAAATGTCACTTATGTCCCGGAACGATCCGTGTAGAGACTGTCAAGCGGGAGCCTAATTTGATGTGTAAACTTTGACTGAAATCATAACAAAATAGTATGCAAAAATACATCCCCTACCTGGTAGCTTCCCTGTAACGCTTCCCTCTTAATGTTTCATCATTAACTGCAATCGTCTCGGTCGCTGGTGACGCTATCTCTCAAGCTCGGGGGGCTAACGGAAGGACGGCCAGTTTTAACCCACACAGCCGCTCTCGGGGAGAAAGACCCAGCCGTCCGCTTCTGTAAAGACGACAGTTCTTCTCTGTCACCCGGGGGGGACGGGGGTGAAAATGACTCCAGGGTACAGAGCAACTACTAAGAGCAAGTTTAGAAGAAGCACAGATAGAGATAAAGCGACCTGTTCTCTTTCTCTCCAAACTTAGGAATGGTAGTTAAGAGTCCATAAGGGTTTTCTTGGTCATCCTGCGGATTTTCGGGGTGGGGGCTCTGGGAGAAGCGGCATCAGCAGCTGAGCTGCGCTGCCCCCCACACTTCCCGAGTGTCTTCCATTTCTTTTCTTGTTCACTAGTTTTTAACAGCTTATTGCATTAGTTTCTATCTCCTTCTTTGACTACTACTGGCATGGCTTTTTTTTTTTTTAACTTTTAAAAATTAATCCGTTAGCTACTGAGGAAGGAAATTTTGTGAAGAAGGTTCTAGCTGCTATTCAAATCTCTTTCTCATCTCACGTGTTTCTGTAGCGCTTACATGTTTTTTTATATATCATGTACCTGTATTACTTTGTTTCCATTTTTTTACCTAAAAAATAAGAATTGATACTGAAGGATAAGCTATAACCATTTTGAATACTTTTCCCTAAGGGGGAATGTGGCTCACAAAACTCAGGCATCTATTTATGACTTTTCATTAATCACAATATTATTTATAACTATAAAAACCTGATAGCAATAAAAATTGTCACTTACAGCACAGCGAAGTGTATCACAGAATGGTGCTGTAACATATTAGGGCAGCTCCAAGAACGATGCTTTGAGTCTTCAGTAACCTGGGAAAACGCTTATGAGGCACACGTGTCAAGGACAGAAATCGTGCACTCGGCATGCCTGCAGCTATGACATAAAATAATGTTCACGGAAAGGAAAGGCATCAAAATTAGCCACAGGACCTACAGGTGGGAGGAGCTAGTGCGGTGTCTGTGGTTTCTGGAGCCCTTGAGCAGTGCTGGTGGCCACCACCTGGGCAGGGCTTCTCCTTTTCAAGCCTGGCTCCCGAGTCAAGTTTTTCAACCTGACTGCTGAGGTTTTTCAACCAGTTTCCCCAAAAGGGAAGCCCTGCTAGCATAGTGGTTAAGTGCTACAGCTGCTAACCAAAAGGTTGGCAGTTCCAACCCACCAGAACTCTACGGGGCGGTTCTCCTGAGCCCTATGGGTCGCTGCTGTGAGTTGGGATCATCTGGACAGCAGTCACTACCCAAAGTCCTCACTGGAGATGGTGGAGGGGGAAACTTCCCTGAAGAGAACCGCGCCGTTCCCTCCGAGAAGGGGCTGGGGGACATGAAAGTGCCTGGAGGGCTGGTGGCTGAAGTGCCCCTGGAGGGTCCTGAAGACCAAGCTACCTGTCTGTGAAAAGCTGCGGTGCAGAGCCCTGCGGAGGACGCACCTGCTGCCACACTGGGACGGCCAGCACTGGCCACTGCTCACGGCCTCATCCTCCACTGTCGACCCTCAGTGCCCCTGTCTCCCCTCCATCTGCTTTAGGAGAGAGTGGCCCCTACCAGAAGGGGAGCCCTAGTCCCCCCGGGACCTCTCACCCTGCGCTGCCCTGCTTTTCAGGAGCACTTCGTGCAGTGCCACCTGCAAACATGCAGTCTGGGGCAGGGACTGCTGGTGCTTGTTTGAGGATGGAGACCGAACGGGCGCTCCCGTCTCCACAGCCCTGCCTCTCTCTAGGTCTGAGTCCCCACAGGGGACACTGGCTCCCCTCAGCCAGGTCTGCACAAGCATCCTGTTGAAACTGGAGAGAGGTCTGTGCTGCATGCCCCTCCTCACCTCCGAGGAAGGGGAGAGAACTAATGCCCCAAGCAGGTGGCACATTTCTGAGGTAAGCAGTCAGTGGCCCCAGGAGGACTGCTGGCCCTCATCGGCTTCCTATGAATTGTGACCAGTGACATCTCTGGAAAACATGGGAAAACCAGAAAGCTTCCTGTCAGTAGCAGCAATTTAAATACCCAGAAACCCACTACTCTCCTTCTTCTCTGAAGTAAAGACCCTCACCATCCTGTTTAAATAGCCAAGATAACAGAAAACTATACTTAACAGACTAGACCACACTTGGATGGAACTTTGCCATCACTCACCATTGAGAATGTCGTGGTTCATATCTTTCTTTTGGTGAATGTTTGCAGAAGAAAGACCAGGGTCATAACGTGGGTAGATCTCCCTCTTCCAATTTGTCATTTCTGATCATTTCAGTGCTGTACCTCTCCCCAATGGCCCCAAATAAAAACAACAAATTTATAAGGATAAAGCAGAATTAAAGAAGATCAGAGGTAAATCAGAGACAAGATGTTAAGAAGGCAGAGAAGAAATGAAGGTGAAGACATGAGAGAATTCATATTTATTGAGCATCTCCTTTGGGAGGAGAAGAGGAGGGGGAGGGGAGGAAGAAAGTTGGTGATCTTTTCTAATTCTCTACTAATCACATAACCGTAGTGTAGGATACATCTTTTTAGAAATACATGGTATGATTATGTGTCATTTAAGTCAATCAGAATGTGAGCGAAATTCAGGAGTTTAAAATCATCTTGGAAACTATTTGGAAATGCATGTTTTTGTAGTAGTACTTTCTTAATGATGGACATCGAGACTTAAGATGTAGAAGAAGACTCAGTGACGTTGCAGACAGAGCGTCCTCCCCACAGTCCTCCCTTTCGGGGTCGGACTCTCTTCCTGCAGGCACCAGCTCTCCCAGGCAGCGGAACCAGTTAGCAAGGTGTGCACAGATCTGCTGGAGCCCCCCACTTGTCCAGAGCACACACCTTCATCTGTTTCCCACCACGCCCTCCACGGTGCTGACTGACTCACGTGGAGTGTACAATTTCACATGCATTTCACCATATCTTTGACAGAAATCCTCGATGTGTGAAAAACCAGGTGACTGTGTGCCCTGCAGGTGAGGTCGGAAGCACGAGGAAGTCCACGATACGTCCATGGTACGTCCCCGGCTTACTGGATAATCTGTACCTGTCTCTCACGCCATGATTCTCCCAACCAGCCTGGCTTTATTCAAATGGAGAGGATGGGATTTAAGCTCACAGGAGGAAGCAGGTAGAGCTCGTCCTTTAAAAGCTTTCTGATGGCCCTTTGGCAGAAAGCTGGGTTTCCTAACCAGACTAGGATGGGTAACTAGAGAAGTCATTTGCTTCACTTCAGGCTGGGGATGGAAAGCCAGGGTTCCCAAGGCCTTAGCCTTGTTCGTTTTGAAGAAGGTGGGCCTTTATATGTGCTCATATCCTCCACTGGGCCTCTTGCTGGCCACCAGGCAGGCTGCTATCAAAATAAGAAGCAGTCCTGCGACACTCAGGCCCAGGGCCACAGGGACGTCTCTTCTGCTTTGGTCGGTGAAGCACTCATCCGCTGGGATTGAAGTCAGAGAGACAGTTGTTACAGCTTGGTCACAGTCACTAAGAAAGGAGACTGGCCCTATCTGCCTCAACTTCACAGAGGGGAAACCGTGGGAGAGAGGGAGCTGCCTGGCCCCCTGCCGCTTTCAGTGTGCAGACAGTGGGCACGGAGGCGGAAGGACCAGAGCCTGGGGTCTGAGCTCCTCAGCACTCGCCATCACGGGGTGTGCGGGGATAGGGGTACTAAAATGCATATCCCCAGGTTTCATGCCCTAGAGACTACCATCGGTGGATCTGAGGTGGGGCCTGGGGGATCCTGAGGCAGGCTGGGAAGCTCTGGTTTGGTCCTGAAGGGTCTCTGGTGGTGCGTTTGTGCTGGACTGCTAACCTAAAGGCTGGAGCTCAAAGCTACCCGGTGACAACACCAAAGAAGGCCTGGAGAACGGCTGCTGGAAGGACTGTCACGCAAAGACTGTCACAGTTGTTGGGTGCCGTGCCGTGGGTTCTGACTCACAGTCACTCCACACAGCAGAGCAGAATTGCCTGTAAGCTTTTCTAGACTATCATGTTTCTGGAAACTAAACGCCAGCTCTCTTCTCCTGTGGAGCTTCTGGGTGGGTTCAAACCACTGACCTTTCAGTTAGCAGCCAGGCACTTGGCCACTGCCACCAGGGCTCCTTGCAAGCAGGAAACCTTTTTGGAGCGTAGTTCTACACCATAACACATGGGCTTTCCTTGAGTATGGAGCAACCTGACAGCAGCGAGTTGGGTTGAGCTGGGACGGGTTGGGCGGTGTTAGGATGGGTGCAGATGGGTTGGGTTGAACTGGGTGGAGACGGGTTGGGTTGGTTTGAGCTGGGATGAGTTAAGATGGGTTGGGTTGGGCTGGGTTAGGTCTAGAGTGTCAGAATCACTACTGTGCCCTGGTTCTCAAGCCACAGTGAGCCCTGGAACCCTGTTTTCCTAACTCCGGGTACAGGGACCTGCATCAGCGGATATGCCAGCAGCTCTCTGCCCTAACACACCGCTCACAGGGTGACAGGGTGACAGGGCGGAACTGCTGCAAAGTTCTCTTTCCAACCTCTGCCCCATGGGGTCTCTCAGAGCTGCTTACTTCCTGTTTTCCTTGCTGGTTCTGAGGGGGAATAAGAGCAAGCTTGCTCCTTCTTTTAGGACCACACCATTACAGAGACTTTTTCAAAGCGTCCTAAATGATTCTTTCAAAAGAAATAGTTTCCCCCCAGTTTAAAGTTCTGAGACTGGATGACAGAGTCAGAGCAGCACTTGCTACAACATTTTCCAATTCAGTCCTGCTCTGTCTAAAGGACTTGTCAAGACAGAGGTGACAAGGCTCAGAGTAAACCTGCAGGAATCAGGAGAGTCACGTAAGTGGTACCCACCCCTTCCTCTGCTGAGTGTTTCCCACTAGGCACGTCAGATGCTCTCTGCCGAGTGCTCCTCTCAGTTGACAATGAAAGCCAAGAACAAATTCAGTGTGGCTTTATAAAAACTTAACTTATGGCTAAGTTTCTAGCTGAACCTAAGACTTTCGGCCGTCGAGAGGGTACTCCTAACGTTGTTGAGTTATCGTCAGATGGATGTTTTAGAAATTGAAGTTCAAGGAGCTTCCTGGTCAGATGTTTTCCTGGAACACTATTCCCCTGGCAGGAAAACAAGTGTCTTCTGGAAAGTCACCTTGTCTGCCCCTTGCCCACTTCCTAGACCTGCTTCCCCCAGTTGGTCACTAGGCATTGAGCCATGGTGGCACAGTGGTTAAGAATTTGGCTGCTAACCGAAGCACGGCCGTTCGAACCCACCAGCCACTCCTTGAAAACTCTCTGGGGCAGTTCTGCTCTCTTCTATAGGGTGGCCGAGCAGGAATTGGCACGATGGCAGCGGGTTGGGTTAGGTTTGTTGCATCACAGAGGAATGTGGGAGAGAGGGGGGACAGAGAAGAGCTTTCTGGAATGATCCTGTCTTAGGATGCTCACCTGATTTCTCGCCCCTGCGACAACTCAAGATGAAAAATAACTTAGCGCTGCCCCTGGGCCTCTGATGCTTACGTTTGTGACACAGTGAGCCGTAACTTACCGTTCCCAAAGTGGTCTCCTTCAAAATCAAAGGCTTGGAGTTGGACATTCACTGTTCTCAGCTCAAGGTGGGCTGACAGCTTGATGCTCTGTTCACTCACACACTTGAAGGAGTGCCCGACCGCTGTCTCAAACAACACCATGGCATTCTTCACTCCTTGGTAAGTCCTCTCTGAAAATACAGAGGTGGAATACAGCTGTGTGCGAATCCCATGTACATTTGCTGAGGTCCAGCTGGTGCTGGATGGCCCACATGTGGTCTAACAACCTCCCTTCAGACCAGGCTCTTCTCATGAGAGAGCACCCTGGTACTGTGTAGGGACTTTTTTTGGAACTCTGTTTGGCACAGGAGGCAGTAGTGGCACAGAGGTTAAGAGCTACGTCTGCTAACAAAAGGTTGGCAGTTCAAATCCACCAGGCGCTCCTTGGAAACTGTGGGGCAGTTCTACTCAGTCTACAGGGTTGCTGTGAATTGGAATTAACTTGGCAGCAACAGGTTTGGTTTTTGTTTTTTTGGCATATGCAGTTGAAATTTTATATAAATTGGATTCTGATAACATTGAAATAAGAAATGTTGGGAATGTTTTTTTCAGTTATTTGAAATCATTGGGGGACAGAGCTGGAGAGAAACGTTATCCATGCTTTGGAGCCATAGCAGGGAGATGGCAAAAACGTCTGAGATAACAGAAGCCTGCTCCCTGAACTTCAAGTCAAATGAGCCCTTAAGGAATCAGAGCAGAAACAGGGGACCCAGAGTTGATTTTTCCCATCTCTCAGTCTCTAAGTGAGCTTCTGGTCTGACTTTCCCATCCCAGCATTTGACAGGCGCCAAGCAGTAACATCAGCTAAGTTATGTCAACATCCCTGCTGTTTTG
Organism: Heterohyrax brucei; assembly: GCA_028571685.1. NCBI lineage: Eukaryota > Metazoa > Chordata > Mammalia > Hyracoidea > Procaviidae > Heterohyrax > Heterohyrax brucei. Next base: position 86,249,764 of record CM053157.1, on the reverse strand, counting down.
TGGTCCCTACCCCACAGCTCACACCAGGAGGCCGGTTGAAGCGAGTTCCCAACTACAACAGCTCTCGTAGTCTGTCCAGTGGCAGAACACTCTCAGAAAACAAGCCCCAGAGCTAATATTTTAAATAGGCATTTCTCTGTTTTCACTTTTTGGCACATTTCTTTAGTACATGCTGTTTAATACGTAAAATAAAAAGCTCAAGCCAGACAAAGGACAGAACTTCAAAAAGAAAAAGTAGCCATGGAAACTGCCAGTACAATACCTCACTCAGGGAAGGGGCTCGGTAAGGGTATGTCGGTGACGTCGCGACCGAGAGCTACAGCTGCTGGCCAAAGGGTCAGCAGTGACAATCCATCAGCTGCTTCCTGGGAACCCACAGGGCAGTTCTCTTCCATCTTATAGGGTTGCTCTAGGGTTGCTGTGAGTTGCAATCAATTCAGAGGCACTAGTGTCTAAGTCCGTGCTTCCCAGGAAGACATTGGGGGACCCGGAGAAACACCTGACTTGGAGGGGAGCAGTGTTTCTCCAGAAGTCATCACAACAGGAGTCCTCTGACCTTTTTTTCACTCACCGAAGGCAGTTGTCTACACAGCAACCAAGTGAGCCTTCATAAGCGTAACTCTGACCCATCAGCACCTTACGTCAAGCCCTCCGAGGCATCAACTCACATTTGAGAAGAAAAACCCAAGGTCTTACCGGGCCGGACCCACAGGCCTCGCCTGCTCGAGCCCCGGCCTCCCTCAGGCTTCCTCGTTTGCTCTCCTCTTCTCTGGGGCCCTGCTGGCCCTTATACACGCTGACGTCTGTGTCTCGTTCCTGCCACCTGCCTAGAGCTTCCCAGGTCTAGATGTCTCTGTGGTGGCTTCCTTCCTGCAGGTCTCTGCTCTAGAGAGGCTTACCTAGGACCCTATCTAAAACATCTCCTCTTTGGCTCTCCAAAGATAAGGTCTCTCTTCCTCGGTCCTCTCTAAAACAGCTTTGCACGCTCCCCGCCTGCACCTGGCTTGGCATTTCCTTACCGGACTTAGCACTGCTTACTTGGTACAGCATTGCCGTGTCACATGTGTGTCCCTGGCCTCTCTCAGCCCTCTAGAAGATAAAGTTTCTGAGGACAGGGACGATCTCTTTAGATCATTATGGATTCTCTGTGTCGGACACAAGGTTGGCACCTAGCAGGCACAACAGCATTTTAGTTGAATAAATGCTTGATTCCAAGAAAACCAGCTGCTGTGAGTCAGATGGTGACCCCATCCATGAGCGTCATAGTGGAACTGGGCGGCCGGTGGCTTTTTGATGACTGAATTTTGGGGAGTAGATTGCCAGGCCTTCCTTCCGTGTCACCTCTGGGTGGGCTTGAATCTCTGACCTTTTGGTCAGCAGCCAGGCACGTTTGCACCCCCAGGGAGTCCATGATTCCCAGAGGATGGGGTGAACCGCACCATCGGCAGCAGACCTGCCAGAAAGCCGCCAAACTCTTCCCTGTGGCTGTTAGCGACCCCAAGCTTAACCTAGTCACCTCCCTCAGGAGCAGGCGAGCAGAGGGAAGCTGACAGATGTGGAGGGTACTCCCGAACGTCACACAGTGGGACACTCTCTCCATGTCTGAAGGGCCGCATCAGAGACGAGCAGCTGGAGGGGATGAGGAAGCGCTATCACCCCGGGAGAGTCCGCCCGCCGCCCCGAGTACTGACCTGGATTCGCACTGCTCAGAGAGGCTCCCACCGCGCTGATGCAGTACGAGTTCTCGCCCTGTGAAAACAGCGCTTGTTAACCCGCGGCATGTTCACGCAGACAAACCTCAGGGAAGCTTCTGGCCATTCAATCCTTGACTTCGGGACTTTGAGGTGTGTTGGCACTGAGCCATAACTGTGTTTGAAAATATCAAACAGAAAGTCAACAAACAAAATCAAACCCACTGCCATGGAGTTGGCTCTAATTCACAGCAACCCTATAGGACAGAGGAGACAGCTCATAGGGCCCCAAGGAGCAGCTCATGGATCCTAAGCGCCAACCTTTTGGGCAGCAGCTGAGCTCTTGATCACTGTACCCCCAGCGCCCCCAAAGTGTAAACAGACAACAGCCCCAAGCCACACCCAGTGAGTCAAGTGGGGGTTTGCACTGCCAACCTTTCAGTTAGCAGCTACGGCACTTCATCATTACACCCTACAGCAAACAAATAATACATGAGGGCTTGACTCTCGGCCTGAGAATTCTCTCGAGCCCGTGTGGCTGACACCTGAAATTCAACTTCCACTAGTACAATCTGTGTCCTCCAGCTGGGCCAAGTTTACCCCTGTTAGAATGCAAGTTTGTCTGGGATAGAGGCGCTGCTATAGTAATCTTTTACTACTAATGGATACCTTAGGGCAGAGATTCTTAACCTCGAGGGCACCCTGGGGGACCTTCATGTCTCCAGAATGCTTAACAGTGGCCCCCAGTAGAGACAGGGAGAGAAATGCATATGAGGTCACTAGGTGTCAGTCAGAGGAGGGCCCAGGGTTTGTGTGCGGTGCTTTACGTGTTAGAGACCCTGGTGGGCCAGTGGTCAAGACCTAAGGCTGCTCGCGGAAAAGTCGGCAGTTCAAATCCACCATCCGCTCCCTGGAAACACTATGGGGCAGTTCTGCTCCGTGCCGTCTGGTTGCTGTGAGTCGGAATCAACTCATTGGCTGTAGCTTTTTGGATTCGGTCCACATTTGTGTCTAGGGATTGTCTTCTTAGAAAAATAACATAATTAAAAAACTTAAAAAAAAGCAGTCCCCTAACCTCCCCCAAAACCGAAGGTATAAAATACTCATGGAAATTGAATTTGAATATGAAAAGGTAAGTTAAAAAAGGGAGGGTTTCTTTCTGTTTTCTGTGAAGTGGCTTCTTCTGTTTTTAAAGAAGTGGGCTATCACTTTTAAACATTTATTAGAAAATTATCCACAAACCAAAGATGCGGAAACAACAGAGTGGCTCATATCAGAATCTGAAATTGAAGTCCTTTCAGAATTTCCAATCTAGTCCTAAGGAAATTTGACATTAAGAATCTTGACTGCATTACAGCCCATTTCTACATTTTTTATGGCTAAAATGGTAATAGCCGTCAGCTTCCGTAAGCACTTGCTGTTTGGGTGAGGTCACTGATTCCGAGACACTGCATTCTCTCATCAGGTACTGGAGAGTCATTCCCGGGCACAACAGAATGACATTGAACTCTAGACCCTGTAACTCGTTTACTAGCACCTACTATGCGGTGCTTAAGAGCTACGTCTGCTCAGCAAAAGGATGGCACTTCGAAGCCACCAGCAGCTCCTTGAACACCCTATGGGGCAGTTTTACTCTGTTCTACGGGGTGGCTGTGAGTCAGAACTGACTCGGCAGCAACGGGCTTGGTGGCTGGTTGTGCCCACAGGTCCTCAGCTCCCCATCCCACCAGGCGCTGCACCAGGTCCTACAACGCAGGGTGTGTGCAGCCCTCACAACAGCTGAGAGGGAGCCAGGGGATCAGGATCTCGCGAATGTCTCACCTTTCATCAGTGGCAGGGGAAGGTAGGACCCCAAGCTGCCAGGCTCCATACTCTAGCCTTGAACGCCTCTCTGACACCCTTTCCATACAGGCACTGCCGTCGACCTTGGAAGAGGAGGCGGCGGTTTGTGGTCCCCCTCTGGCTGCTCCGGCCCCTAGGTCAACGTCAGTGTACCTGTCCCTTTGTCTCAGGGACGCATCTGGGTGGCTTCTGTGTAGCATCTATTCGGGTGATCCTTCACTTGCAGCCCTTCTGACATCAGAGAGGTCGGCACTTCGAGGTCCACTCTCGGTGGCCCAAGGCCCCGCCCCATCCTGAGTGTGACATGGACATGCTGGAAGGTTTCGCAGGGCGGGGATAGCAGGCGGTGTGGGCGTTCAGAAGTTGTCAGGCTGCAGGTCGAGGGTGGCAAGAGCAGTAACCGTGGGCCGCTGATACCTTGCATCACGTTTCCTCCTTTTCGAAAAGGGTAACGATGGAGAGCTTGACATAACCGGCGCCATAGCGATGCTCCAAATAATCTGTAAAAATTTTTAATTCTTTACCGTACCAGCTACTCTGGCATCTTCCCAAAGGGGCACAGATCCCCCCATCTGCTGTGGCCTCAGTCTCCTTCTTCTTTGCTGCCTTGAGAAATGGTCTTTAGCTGGGAAGACAGCAGCTCAGAAGGCTGCCTGGCAGTTTTTTGTGTCTGTGACTTTCTTTCTTGCTCCTTGTCACATTCAGAGTGCACTTGGCAGGCTAGTTTCACCAGCTGGGGAATGTTCATCCATGTTTTGTCTTTGCCTGTTACGAACATATAGACTAGAGTCCAGGTGTCTGACATGCACATCTGTGGTTATTTGGTGATGTATGTACTTATCTGTGGGCTACATGCTTAAAGACATGAGGTGATCCTTGCCAAAAATGGTGCATAAACTCTGATGTAAAAATTGTGTTTTGAGGCTCCCTGGAAAACAGGCTGCGTTGCTGTCAAGTTGTGGGGGTGTCACGCCTGCTAATCAACCTCCTTCCTCCATCTGACTTGGAGTGTGTTTCATGGGCTTGCCTGCCCTCAAGGGTGACCCTAAGTGGGTCCCCCCAAGAAAGCAGCAGGATGAGGTGCACCCAGGAGCCACCCTTTCCTGTGGCTTCTCTGGGACCCTGCCTCAGCACAGGGGAAGGGGCTTTGCTTTTCCAGAAGGATCTCACATTTCAAACCCTCATCCTGTGCAGCCCTGCTGACGCCCGCTCGGAGCTCAGCAGTTCCCTGAAAGGCCGGCCTTTCAGATCCACCAGCGCTCCCTGGAAACCCCATGGGGCAGTCCGGGCCCGTCCTCCAGGGTCACTGTGATTCGGAATCAGCTCAGCGGCAGTGAGTTTGGGTTCATTTGGGTGTCCCAGTCCTCAGATCCGCCACAGAGAGAAAAGTGAGCTCGATCAGACCGAGAGGCTCCGAGGATGAAAGAAACAGCCGAAACCTCAGCCAGCTGGTGGTGTGGAGGGTGGAGCTGCAAGCAGCTGTGGGATTTAACCTCACCCCAGGGAAAATCCAGGCCCCACATCACGCGAGCCACAGCATCCACTTTCTCCTCTGATGCTGACGGAGCTGCCATGTCTTTTCTCTTTGGGGGTTTGGGATGGAGGCGACAAATATCTGCCAGATTCCTGAAAACGCAGTGAGAATCCTGAGACCAAGAGCCAGATGGACAGAAGGGGCTGAGGCCTCCTAATGGCCACACTCAGGGCTTCAGCATGTGGCTTGGGCTGGGCTGGGCATGTAGATGTCCACTCCAACTGACCACTTGCGAAAGCCCCATCTCACTGCCCAGCCAGTGGGACACTGAGGCGGTGGGCTCCTCACTGCCAGTGTCTACAGACAGCTCTGCAAAGTCTCATCAAAGGCAGCCTGAGTCCTGAGGCCCTGAGCCCCCTCTGGGGTGCACTCATGACCCACCCCAGGGCCACGTTAGCACAGGGATCTGCCACGTGCCCACCGCCAAGACCGCCCAGGAAGGTAGCCTGCCAAGGGGTCAGGCTCCAGGGTCGTCCCTCGACTCCTGCTGTGTGTCGGGTGCTTCATGGCCACAGATGTACAGGGTGTGGACTTTGCCTTCAATACCCGCTAGGCCTTTTGCTGCTCAGCATTGTCAAGACTAAATCTGAGGACTAATGGTCACACGAACCAGAGAACTCCACCATCCTGAGCCCAGAAGCCCACAACAGCACCAGGCCACCCCAACGGACCACTCTGGCAGGAATCACCACAGACAGTCCTGGGCAAGACTGGAGAAAAATGTCATACAGAATACACACTCACACAAAAAGACCAGGCTTCCTGGTCTAACAGAGGCCAGGGATGCCTCTGAGACTGCGGCCTCCAGACACCCGGCTCACTCAGAACCGAAGTCCCGACCAAGTCCACCATTCAGACAGAGATCCAACCGGCTGGTAACCCCAAAAATCACACCCGCAAGGAGCATGCTACTCAGCTCAGTTGAACACGGGAGGCCTGATGGGCAGCTCCTGTGTGAGAGCAGAATGGGGAGGGGGGAAGGGACAGGTACTGGACGCATGGACACAGGAAGCCAAAGTGGAAGAGAGGAGCGTGCTGTCACACTGCAGAAACTGCTGATGTCACAAAACAACAGGCATTTGTGACCGAGAAATTAACTTCTGAGCTGTAAACCACCACTGCAAGCACCATGAAAATTAAATTTGAGAAAAAAAGGAAAGGAAAGGAACAGAACAGAACCTTTGCTCTAGAACACCGAAAGGCAGGGAGGGGCGGTCTCCTTGAGGTCTCTGTGGCATCTACGTCCACTCCTTCACCTGTCCATTCACTCAGAGGCACAGCCGCTGATGGACCGTGTCCCGTCAGGGCACTCGAGGGGGACAGTGAAGCGGGCCCTGGTACTCTCCTCAAGACGGCAAAGCCTGCCACGAGGGCGTTGGTTGGGGCTCGGAGAGGATGCTCCGGGAACAAAGAGAGGACAACCTCGTTTTTGCCAGGGTGGGGTTGGACAGGAGCAGGAGGCTGGGAGGTTGGGCAGAAGAGAGGCCGTCCCACAGTCCTGACGATTCCGCCACCTTGGAGGTGGGACCCAGCACACACTCGTCACTTGGTGGGCTGTTGCTGTGGTGCTGGAAGCCACTTCACCGGTGTTCTTGTCACCAGAGGGGTCGGCCGTGGTAGACAGGTGTTGGCAGAACTTCCAGACTGAGCTGGACCAGGTAGAGAGACCTGGTCACCTACCTCCAAAGACCAGCCAGCGAAACCCTGTATAATCACAGCAGAATATTGCACAATGGAGCCGAGAGACAAGGCCCTCCTAGGTGAAACGCGTTCAGAACACACAGTGGCTGCAACAAGGGACAAAATCTCACCGACGCTCATGATTTCGATGATGTTGCTGGAGTGGGCGACTTCCGGTTCTGTCTTACATGGGCTGGGAAGCAGAACCCAGTGCGGAGCGGTGGTGAGGGTGGGTGGGGCCTCCCAGGCAGAAGGGAAAACCCTAAGCAGAGCAGAGGCAAGGGACGTTGAGGAGTTCTAAGCAGTACATTCTGCAGAGAGGAGTGAACATTTGAGCATCTACTCCAGTCCTGGGGGGCTCAGCTTGTAGTCAGAACTGCCCCAGGCACCCTCAAAGCTCTGGGAAAACCCCGGCAGACGAGCGGATCTGCATTGTGAGATGGTACTGGCCTGCCCCGCTCCTTCGGTGACTTGTGACTCCCATGTCCCAGAGCCTGCAGTTGAGGCCTTTCCCGCCAGAGAGGTGGATGAGAAAAGGGCCAGTGTCAAGTGTAGAATAAACTTGATGCCAAGTTGCTCAAGAGTGTGTTTAGAACAAGCTGTTGGAGCAGGAAGGAAGTCGGGTGGTGCGAGCAGATGTTTGTCTTGCACCTGTGCAGCCTGGACGGGCTTCGGCCTGTTCATTTAATGGAGACATTGACACAGAAGGATTTTCAGTTCTTCAAAACACAAAGCTGAGGGAAACGTGATAGGAAACCTGTCTCTCCTGACCACCATGAGGATGGCCACATGCCACGCTTGGCATGTCCACATGTGTTAGCCCAGCACACACTCCAGCAGCCCAGTAGAACAGGAGTTGGCTGGATCCATTTTACAGAAGAGGAAACTGAGGCTGAAGAGAGTAAACAGCTCGTCCACAGTCACAAAGAAGACAAGACAGATAATTGAAGTCTCAACTGAACAATTAGGCCAGGCAGCATCTTAAGCCAAGCTAAACCAAACCCACTGCCAACAAATGGATTTTGACTTGTAATGACTCTACATCACAGAGCAGAATTGCCCCATGGAGTAGTAGATTTGACCTGCTAACCTTTTGGTCAGCAGACACAGCACTTAACCACTTTGCCCCCAGGGTTTCCAGCAGGATCTTAGGAAGCAGATTTTTCTTGGTGTTTTTGTCACTGGTAGTTTTTCAGTCTAAAAAATTAGAAATCATTGTATGTGACTTGAAGCTTGTAACTAGTGTGTATTTCTTCTGTTCCCTCTCACTGTGCCTGGCTCAACACGGGGGACAACACAGATGGTCGCCAAGTTCTTACCAATAAATTGATTGCTCAAAGCTAAATTAGCTTTTCTCAAGTGCTTAGGAACTAAGCCTCCAGCCTGGGGTTTGTGGCTGCATTTTTGCTTAAGGAAGTTCTCTTGAAATGCAGAAATTCCCCAACAGCAGCAGGGCTGGCAGCAGTGTGGGCATGTCCACTCTGTCCTGCAGTCTCTAGGAGCCACCGAAATCCCCTCGATGGCCAAGGGGTGAGACTCTCTGAATTCCTCTTCCCTGTAGCTAAGACCAACTGCCTGGGGGCCTTGGTGCTGGGGAGGGAAGGAAGGCGGGGAAGTGGGCTGGTGAGACGCAGGCAGAACAGCTTCTGCAGCTCCCGGGCCGTGGACCAGGGGCGCCCAATGCACTCCCTCCTGCAGGGGGGTGGAGGGAGGAGGAACTGCCCTGCTGTATCAGCTCTGCCTGGACACATGGCTGAAGAGCCAGGTTATTTCAGAGCAGGGACACATCCCGTGATTCAACTCCAGGGTGGAGATGGGCCACAGTTCAGCCCAAAGGAGCTGGACAGGCACCCAGAGCAGAAGCAAGAGAGGTTGGCAGGGGCCAGAGAAACTTCCGTCTGCAGTTCTGTCTGAGGCTGGGCTGCTGAGGCTCCAGAAGGCTCCAGACTTACACTAGGGGTCCTGCTGCCGCCCCTCGGGCAATTATTCCCAGAGGGAGTGGGCAGCAAGCCCCGGTGGTAAGCATGGGAGCCCACGTCTGTGCCCTCTGCCAGTGTGTGAAGTGACTTTCCCTACTCCTGGTAGCCCTGCGTTAACTGCCCGGGGCTGGAACACCTCCTCTGCCCTCAACAGCCCCCTGGGGTGAGGGATGACTACCTTGTCCTTTGGTTCTGGAAGGGGCCCATGGACCTCTCAGGTGCATAGCAACCTTGTGGAGAATAAGGATGCCCCAGGAGGATGAAGGCTTTGGGGCCATAAGAATCACGGCCCCCGTTTACTGCCTGTGGCTGGGACCAAGCCCTGTGCTAGACGGCAGACAGGCACCATTTCTAATCCCTCCAAAAGGCCTGTGAAAGGCAAACCAAATCCATTACCATCGAGTCAACGTCTACTTACAGTGACCCTACAGGACAGAGGAGAACTGCCCCCTGGAGTTTCCAAGAAGTGGCTGAAGGGTCCAACCTGCAGACCTCTCAGCTAGTTTAACTGCTGTGCCACCAGGGTTCCAAGTCCTGGTGAGCAGGCGTTGTTTGCATTTCACAGGGGAGGAAGCAGGCCCCAACTAGCCTGAGGTCCCGCAGCTGGTAGGCATGGCTGAGACTTGATCCCGGTCTTGTCCGTCTAACCCCAGAGACTGTGTGTGTTCCCTCTATAAGGGGCTGTTTCTCCAGCCTCGGGGTTGTTGGTGAAGAAGAGGGCCGTTCTGAATCTTGGCCACCTTCTCCCAGCCCCTCCCTGGCTCTTAGCTATCTGAGGGACCCCTCTCTGAAGGCCACTTTAGGGGAAACGGAAGCCCTGCTGCACAGTGGTTAGAGTGGCTGACTGCTAACTGAAAAGCCTGCAGTTTGAATCCAGCGGACACTCCTGGGAAACCCTGTGAGGTCATTCGACTCTGTCCTGTAGGGTAGCTGTGAGCTAGAACCAACTTGATGGCAACAGGTTTTTCCTGGTTGAGGGAAAATCAAAGAACCCCATCTCTCCCTTGAGAGCAGGATGGCCAGCACCGTCCCCCCAGGACGGTGGGCTCTTCCAGTTCCTGTGCTCCTAGCCACCTGCCAGTGACGAGGCACCACTGTCCCTGTGGTGGGCATGCGCCCTGCAGAGCTGGGCTCCAGTTCCTTCCCCTCATTGGTCAAGTGATAACACAAAGCCGGGCTGGGTGGTGTGGACTGCCCCGTGTCAGAGGGAACGGGTGGCAGAGTCCGGCTTGGCAGTCCCCGAAGCCCCGCGGACTCCCTGACGCCCCGCCCCCTCTCTGACGCCCCACCCACCCGACGCCCCGCCCACTCCCCTTCTTCATCCACCACCTTCCAGGAAGCGGCTTGGGAAACCCAGGACCTGGTCAGTCCCTGCACTCGGGCCGGTGTGGTTGGAAAGCACCCAGTCTGACATTTGGTTTGGTGTTTGAACAATCCTGCCTCCATGGGGCTTTCTGTGGGTCTGTTCCCCATACAACTTCCCCTTCAGGTGGTTTGCTAAGGGTGCTGGTGGCTGGCTCCCCAGAGGCCAAGGCTCCCTACGATGCTCAAGGGGGAAGAAGGCAAATTTCCAGTGTGGCAACTTCCCTAGTCCACCTCCACACCCCTCACTGCTGTCGTGAAAAGCTCTGAGATTTGGTTCCGCGGGGACTTACAGCATGGGGTTGCTCCACGGGCCCCAGGAGGAGGGCCTGGAAAGGCGACACTGGGGCCCCTGTGTGGGAACTAAGACCTTACCTTGGTAAACGTGAAGTTCACAAAGCCGAGTGGGAAATTCAAGAGGAGGCTGGATACTCGGGGTCCGCAGATCCCAGAGGCATGCGTCTCATTGGGCTTGACGTTGAAGTACCTCTCTGGTGAAAAAACCTGAACCAAATAAGACAGATCAGCTCCGTGGGCCGTGGAAGAGACCGCAAACCAGGGAACGTGATGAACAACTGAGTGGAGGAGCCTGCTCCCAAGGCCATGGACACTCAGCTGTGGGCTCCCTGGAGGACACGGCTCTGTGTCCAAGCCATATGTCCCAAAGGGTTTCTTTAAGCTTTTTATATTTTCTGCTGTGCTTTAGCTGAGAGTTTACAGAGCAGATCAGTTTCTCATTGAACACTCACTACACAAATTGTTTTGTGACATCAGTTGTCAACCCTGTGACATACCGACACTCTCCCCTTCTAGATCTTGGGTTTCCCATTTCCATTCATCCAGCTTTCCTGTCCCCTCTCGCCTTCTTGTCCTTGTCCCCAGGCTGGCGTGCCCATCTGGTTTTGTCCGTATGGTGAAAACCCAAGCCAAACCCACTGCCATCGATTCTGACTCATAGCAACCCTACAGGACAAAGTGTAGCTGCCCCGCTGGGTTTCCAAGGACAACTGACAGATTTGACCTGCTGACCTTTCAGTGATGCCTTTAGTAAATCTAAGGATCTTAGCCTGTTCCTTGTGCTCTCTGTTAACGTAGACATTCCCCATGATGTCCCATCTGGCTGAAACCACCCAGCCAACCTACGGCTGCTGAGTCGGTTCTGACCCCTAACGGCCCCAGGAGGGTCAGAGGAGAACTCTGCTCTGCAGGGTCCTCAGTGGCCATTTTGGGGGGAGCAGATCACCAGGCCTTTCTTCTTAGGCCCCTCGGATGGGATCCAGTGCTCCTGCCTTTGGGATCACTGCTGAGCACGTTAACCACGTGCACCACCCAGGGACTTGGGCCAGGACTACAGTGACCACCTGATGCAGAACGGTGGTTTCACAGAGCAGGAGCTGAGAGGCAGGAGTCATGGGAGGGGCAGGACCGGGCCAGGCCCAACACAGACCACACGGCCGAAGGTGACTAACAGGGGACTGTGCTTAGATAAATGCTGGATGCATTCCTTCTCTCTCCAGATGCTCTCTCTGGGTCTGCACTGTAGCTGCGTGTATTATAAGACCTTTCAGGTGAGCGTCATGGGGACAGCTGAGCACACCACTGTTGGTTTCTCGTGAAGACACAGGATGCAGGGGACACTCCTTCTCTGCAAGGCTCCCCCCCATTCGTACCTTGTGGAGTACCTGCTCCGTCCCTACAGCCCACTCACCGTCTCCTCGTCTTGAACAATCAGCTGGATCCCCAGCTCTGCTTTGATGCACAGCCCACTCCCATTCAGAACTTGGTACACCCCAATGCTGGCTGGTGATGGCTGCGGGGCAAGTGTGGGCCCAGGACCTGGGGGACCCGGGGGGGCTGTGTGGGTGGTACTGCGTGTGGCCAGGGTTGTTTCTGGGGCATGGGTGGGTTGTGTGGGCAGCTGGCTGGTTGTGGTAATGGGGGGTGCAGGGGACAAAGTTGCTGGGAGGGAAGGCTGGTGACTGGGGTGGCTTGTTCCTGCAGCTGTGTGGCTGACAGTTGACGGGTGTGTTAGGGTGGTACGGGCTGTTGAGGGGACTGTGGGTGACTGCGAGCGAGGCCCCGCACTGGGGTCAGGGGCTGCAGTAGGACCTGTGAGAGCTGACTGTGAGGGGCTGGGTGTGGCCTGGCTTGTGACGAGGGTGTCAGTTGTTGGGACAGTGGATGGGACCCTTCCTGTGGTGACTGAAGTAGTCACGGCTGGAGTCATTGTCACGGTGCGGGTTGTGGGGTTCTCAGACTTGGAAGTCATGGCAGCTGTTGGAGAGGTGGTCTGGCCATCCCTGGAGCTGGCTGTTTTGTGAGGTGCTTGGCTCGCGGGCCGTGGGACAGAAGGTCTGGCTTGGATGCTTGCCGCCACCGCTGTGACCTGATGGTTGCTGCCGGCTTCTGGAAATGCTTTTCCTCTTATCTGACTGCTGTAGTGCAATATGACTGCAAATAAGGAAACAAGACTCTCTCACATTGCTTGCAAGCCCTCCCCTTTGTAATATTTGTTCATGAAAGATTAACATGCAGGTGCTTGGATTTGGGGGAATTTACCATGATGGAGCAATGAGGTGACGATCCCCAAAGCTCCAACTGCTAGGCTGCTTTCTGGCTGCAGCCTTGTTTTCTCAGAGATGTCACTATGTTGCAAGCTGCCTGTCACCCTACTCCTCTGCAATCTGAGAGGTCATACTCAGCTAGACACCCACATCGCAAGGCCACCTTCAAATGCAGATCCAGGTGACAGCGACCTGCTAGAGCTAGAGCGGGATGCGTGCAGGGTCTTATACTTCATAGAATCAAAGCCCAAGTTCAAACAGGGTTTTACCCACAGATCATCTGGTCCCACCACTGCTGACCCCAAGTTGTACCTACATGTCTGAACTGGGCACGTGTTCGTCCCTGCCCAGTCACCTCTGGAGATGGGGGATCATCTCCTCCCAACATGGTCCCTTCTGTCTCTGCCCTTTCAGTTGCTCCACCAGTTGCTTTTCCCAAACGTTGGCAGGTCCCTCTCATTTTCTTCCTTAACCTCTTGAGAGACCTGACCTTTCTCAACCAGGAAAGAAGGTGAAGCCCACGCTCTCCAACGGGCTGTCCCTGATGTGTTAGCTTCCTCTCAGTTCCTCAGCCGCCGTCTCAGTTCTCCTTACAGAAAATGTGTCTCCCTCCTCCCAGTCCCCCATCGCGACCTCCTGTTCACCTTCTCCAGTGCACTGACCACAGCCTGAAGTTCTGTTCTCTGACGTACGGTGCCAAGTCCAGCCTGGCTGCGTCCGCCAGCAGGGTGTCAGCTTGCTATGGTTTCGTTTGTTTACTACTTACAATAATGTCATTTGTTTATTTCACAACATATTTAATAATGTTGCTATATATTGGTTTACTTCTTGACTGTCCATCTCTCCCATGAGATTAAACACTGTCTGAAGGTGGGGACTCCCTCTGTCTCTCGTTTTGACCTGTGTGCCTGTGCACAGAGTGTTTTCAGGAGAATAAACGCCTGAATGGGTAAAGGAGGGCTGCAGACCTTCTGGGATCACTGTGAGGCTCAAGCAAGTCAGAGGCGTTGAGAGCCCTTGGTGGACCACTGCTGCCACATGGTGTGTGCCCCGTGTCATGGGTTCTCTGTCAGGCTGTCCCTGGAAGGTGGGAGGCCTCTGACCCTATCTCCGTCTCCCCCTGGGCGCATGGCATGTAGGGAAAATAGAAACAATGCCGATGACGTTCTTTGGGACTCTGAGATTGGGCAGATGGGGCCTGATTTGTCCCTTCAGTGCTATGGTTTCTGTGTGTTTCCCCACCCCCGCTCCTGGCACTGGGTGCTGGTTGGGAAAACACAAGGAAAGGAGAAGGAGGGTGCTCTCCATGGCTCTTTACAGAGTCCCGAAGTTCTGACCCAACCAGGTTAATCCACAAACACCTTAGACTCTCCCTCTTGTACTCAGTACTTTTCCCATAGAAGTGAACTTTCAAGTCACTGGACATGGTAAGCCTCAGGTCAAGGGTCATCCTTCACTGACCCTCCGGAGAAAGAAAAAACAAACCCTGGTGTGTACTGTCCTCATCCATCTTTACACGAGGAAACTCAGGCCTGGAAAATTCTACCAGCTTGATCACAATTCCACAATTAGGAAACGTCAGAGTGGGGGCTCGAGCCTCTGTGTGTCTGAATCAAAGCCTGCCTTGGATTTGGGATGGGGGGAGGTAAGGTAGGTTGCTGGGAAGAATGAAGAGGGACAGACGAGAGCAAAGGACAGAGGACCAAGGGGGTCCCTCCAGGGGGCCTACTTCGTCCAGTCCTCATAATGGCGGTCTCTGGTGAGACTTTCTTTCAAAAGATTACATGAGGAAATACCAAAGAAAAGTTCCAAACCAAGTAGTAAGACTTGTGAGCTATTTCTGCACAGTTGGCTTGTAAAATGAGAGAGCAAAATCAATTCAAACTTTCAATGGCTTTTTAAAAAGTGTTGCTCTTCAAAGGAGAAAGAAAGATATTAAAGACCTAAGGAAAAGATGAGTCTAAGAGACAGAAAGGGCCACGTAATCCAGAGCCTCCATCAGCATGAGACCAGAAGAGCTAGATGGTGCCCGGCCACCACCAGTGACTGCCTGGCAGGGGGCACAACAGAGAAGCCCGACAGAGTGGGAGAAAAATGGTGGTGGAGGGCTTAAAAAGACAAGACTTGAGGGCCCTACAGGCTGGAAGTTTCCCAGAAGATATGGGTCCTGGACCCTCTGTTAGCCCAGAACTGAAACCATTCCCAAAGCCAACCCTTCAGACAAAGATTGGACTGGACGTCTCATAAGATGTAAAATGATACCGGTGAAGAGTGCGCTTCTTGGCCTAAGTAGATACATGAGGCTGACTGGGCAGCTCCTGTGCAGAGACGAGATGAGAGGGAAGAGGGGGACAGGAGCTGGCTGAAGGGACACCAGAAATTTGGGGTGGAAAGGAGGAGTATGCTGTCACAGGATTGGGAGAGGAGCTAGAGTTACATACGTGTATGCAAGTTTTTGTATCACAAATTGACTTGGATGGTAAACTTGCACTGAAAGCACAATAAAATATATATTTTTAAAAAACTGTTGCTCTTATTATTCATGACAGTAAGTCACAGGAGATAAAGAGTCTTTCGCATCTGAACTATTTATTTGGATAAGTTAAGTGTATGATACTTGGGGTTGTGCCTTTTATAACTGTAGACTGACTTTGTAAATATTCATAAAATCACTCTGTGTAAGACCTTGAGGGCCACCTTGCAGGACTGGGAGTAAGATTTTTCCTTTCAAAGTTGTATGGCAACTGATGGAGCCTTGGTAGCACAGTGGCTGAGCACACAGCCGCTCACAAGAAGTCAGTGGTTCAAACCCACCTGCCCTCTGCAGCACGGAGATGTGGCATCCGTGCCCCTAAAGGGTGCTTTGGGAGCCTGGTGGGGGCAGTTTTACTCTTTTGGACAGGGTTACCATGAGTTGCAATCGACTCAACAACAGTTGATTTTTTAAAAAAGTTTTTAGTAGAAGTTGATAGTTACTGAGTATTTTCACAACTCACCGGGGCTGGACCTGAGTTGCTGGTTCTTTGGTCAGGCTGCAAGGGAACAACAGGATGTCCTCTGCGTGTGCTTTCCAGGAACACTTTGTAAGAAGCAAAGACGGCTGCAAGGAACTCTGGGAGCTTGGAAACCAGTCCCTTTTTGTTTTCTTGGGGAGATCAGGAAACCTTGTCTAAAATCCTTCTGTACGTGGCAGGCTTATGAGCTAAAGCAAATCTTGCCAGCCAAGTAGAATTTGCCAAACTGAGTGTGCCCTCTAAAGCAGGAAACTTCCCAAGATGCAACTAGAACTCCCCTCAGTAGTGCTGAATGAACTTGAATAAGGGAAAAAGCACATTGGGAATTCATGAATGTGACATCCCAACAGACCTGGAAGACTCATAGCATCCTGCCAAGGTGTGCACGCTGTGTAGACAGTCCTGGAGTGGTGGCCACATGTGATGGCAGTCATGAGGTCTTTGTGACTACAGGTGACAAAGCCATCAGCTGTTGTTACAGCATGTGGGGTCTGTGTCTTTGTGGCTGCAGGTGATGGTAGCCATCGGTTCTTGTGGTGTGTTGGGTGTGTGTGTTTGGTGTGAAGAATACAGGTGATGGACAGAAGGTTAGGCTGGCAGACAGCTGGACCAGAAGTGCCAGAGGGCGTACTCTCATCAAACATCGCAGAGAGTTCACAGGTGTGTGACCGAGTGGCCCAGTCTAAGAAGTACTGTTCTAATCTTCCCATTCTCCTTCCCTGAGCTGCCCTCTCTCCTTCCCCCATGTCTCATTATAGATGGGGGGGGTACATCCGTGACGGGCTGGTAATTACACAGAAAACTAACCGTTACACAGGTATGCCGGGCAGTGTAACATCTCCTAGAAAGTTCTCTTCTCGGTTAAAACTCAAAGCCAAACCCAGCGCTGTCGAGTCAATTCTGACTCAGAGACTGTATAGCACAGAGTAGAGCTGCCCCAGAGAGTTTTCAAGGAGCACCTGGTGGACTTGAACTGACAATCTCTTGGTTAGCAGACACGGCACTTAACCACTACGCCATTGGGGCTTTGTCTTTGTTAGATGCTCAAAAAGCCAGGACAGAAAACTCTGTTTTAAAAAACTTATGACCACACACATGACCAATCTTTATCAAAGTTGGGCCATAATTTTAAAAAAGGGCCTTTGGCCCCACAGAAGTTTAGTCAAGGTCACTTGTCTGTCTGAGATCCACAGAGAGGGCAGCGAGCAGGAGTAGCTGCGCAGAGCTCAGACTTAACACTCTGCAGGGATAGATGCAAATCTTGTCATGCCTTCCTAGTAAATGGACAGCTCAGGTCCGATCCTGACTGATACACGGCATGTAAATTCAATCCAAGCAGCATGCGTGATGAAAACCCATTGCTTGCCCTCCTTTTAATGAAGAGAAGGCATCACTGGAGCCCACACACTGCCCTGATTTGTTCCTCCCTGCCACCACCCCAGTGGCCCTTCTCCAGAACTTGAAGGACTCAGCAGACAAGTCACCCAGGGCCTTGGTCCACTGCTCAGACACCCCTAGGTGAGTGCTCTGCACGAAGAGGCGAGCGAAGGTTTGGGTTCTACAGCCTACGGAAAGAACGGAGAGATGACTTGGTTGGCCAGTCCCCGGGAAAGCCAGCCACCACACATCATACGCACGTGAAAGCTGGACAGTGAACTAGGGAGACAGAAGAATTGATGTCTTTGAATTGTGGTGTTGCAGAAGAAGGTGGAATGTACCATGGACCGCCAAAAGAACCAACAGATCTGTTCTGAAAGAAGTCCAACCAGAGTGCTGTTTGGAAGCAAAGATGTTAAGACTGCGTCTTACATACTTTGGACATGTTGTCAGGAGGGATCAGTCCCTGGAGACGGACATCATGCTTGGCAGAGTGGACAGTCAGTGAAAAAGGGAAAGACCCTCCACCAGGTGGACTGACACAGTGGGTGCAACAACAGGCTTAAGCTTAAAAATGATTGTGGACGTGGCACAGGACTGGGCAGCGTTTTGCTCTGTTGTGCACAGGGTCGCTATGAGTCGGAACCGACTCGACGGCACGTAGCAACAACACAGCAACACACAAGAGCTGAGGACAGCCTTCTCTCCAGCTGTTACCCTGATAGCCGTCTCTTCCTGGGCAGCCTTTGATTGACCTCCCTGCCACCCCAATTCCACAAGCATGTCCTCTGAGCTAGGCTCCAGGTCAGCCTCTTGGGGTGGGGTTTACCCTCTGGGGCTCACAGCCTTGTGGGGCAGACCTCAACACGGCAGTTCCTCCTCAACACGGGCACAGTGGGGAGCCCAACCCAAGGACAGACTCTGCAGGCTGACAGGCTGACAGGCTGGCAGTCGGTCTCCCGGAGGGAGGACCTGGGGCAGAGGAGCAGGCGCCTGCAGCCGGGGGCACTGGCCGGGCAGCGAGGCTTCAGCCCCTTTACGGGAGGTGAGCCCACTCTGTCTTCCTGGCACTCCAGGAGACGATAAGATGTCTCCATTTTCCTGTGATGAAACTGAGCATCTGGGAGGTCAGAGGCTACGAGCCCTGCCTTCCTACGGGTGAGGGCAGGGCAGGGTTCATCCTGTTCCGTGTGATTCCCAAAGGCCAAGAAACACCAGTCTACCTTGGGGTTGGGTTGCCTGGCAAGAACCTGGTTCAGTCAGTTCACCTCCGATTTTTCAGCTCAGATGAGAAAGGGCAAAGACGATATTTCCTCCCAACCTGCCCTACATCTGTGGGGCATTTGTTGTGTCCCTGACTGTTGGTCACCTGCCAGCTCTTCCCTGGCGTTACACATGGCTCACTGAGGGTCACCGCGGGACTATGGTCTTGCTGGCTTTTATACCAACTTGCCCTGTTGGATGGAGTGAGGGCTCCCCTCTCCACATTCTACCCATCCTTCTACCCCACTCCCCTCCGAAAGACCATCAAACTCTAATTCTGGCAGCAGGGCACAAGGCAGACAGCCGGGATGACAGCCACTGACCTGACCCTTCAGGTAGCTCCCCTGACCTTTTACATTACAACAAAATGCCACCATGTCCACTGAGCACCTAGCAGGGGAGTCTGGGTGGGCTAGTTCTCACACGTTCCAGTGCTTCTAGAAGAAATCATGACTCAACCAGCAAACCTGAAAACAGGAGCGGAACCATAGCAGACTAGAGGACCCCACATCCTTGGTAGAAAAAGCCTGAGGTGAGAGCAGCCGGCTGACTATCAACGACAAACCCAGCCTCCCAGCCAGCCTCCCTGCAGGCAGCGGTGACCTTTCACTCCCTGGCTTACACCTTTCTGAAGGGACACAGCTTGTCAGACCACATCCCTCATGTCTTCCCAGATCACCGTGTGCCACACAGATCCAGCCCTTCCCCAGGAGAAAACTGAGCCGGGTGAGACAGGATGTGCTTGTCTCAGACAATTTGGAAACGGCAGCGGTTTCTGAGTCCCGGCAAGGTTCATCACCCTGGAGGGCTGTGTGATTCCAACAAGTTCTCTCCAATAAAGTGCTGTCTGGGAACCAGGGACAGGGGTGGACACCTGTTCCATTCAACTCTGGGAAAACAAGTCCAGCCGTGAAAGCTTTGGGGAGGCACCCTGAAGCGTGGCCCACCTGTGTCAAGTAGCAAGGAACGGGCTTTTTCAAAAAGCCACGGTGGCCGAATCACATCTACATTCCATCCTGTGTCACCTTGGGCAGAGGCTCCAGAAGGAGTCTTCCTAGGACAAGACATGGCAAGGCCACCATGGAAAGCTGTGGGTGTGAGACTCACCGGCCAGGGACAGGAAGAGCGCCAGGATGACAGGGAACCGCCAGGACATGGCTGGCCCGGCGAGCGGGGACCAGCTGAGGGCTGGCTCGCTGTGCGCGGCTGTCCTGTCGCCCCGGGCGGAAGGAAGGAGCCCGGTCCCCAGCGCGCGGCCCACCCCAGCGCCGGCGGAAACCGAGGGGAGCCGCGGCGCCCTGCCCCCGACCCACTTGTGGCCGAGAAACCGCAGTCACTCCTGTGCCAGACGGCGCTGGGTGGAGGCCGCGGGGCCCCGGGGCGGGGCGGCCCCCAGCGCTGCAGGGCGGGCAGGCGAGGCGGGGAGCTGGGGTTCCCTCTCGGCGACAGGCGGCAGTCTCTGCAGAGCCGGCTTCCTTCCCTCGGACCCGGGGCTCCCTGGCTCGCCAAGCCCTAGGGCAGGGTTCAGGAAAGCAGAGCCCTGCTCAGCCGGGAGAAAACCAGTCCTCGGAATGAGGGTGGGCTGGCGCCCTCCAGCCTCGTGGCTAGGGTGCTGGCAGCCAGCATCCACAGACGGTCCAAGGAGACCCCACTCCCTGACCTTGGCCTTGGGAGTCAGGGGCCTGCCTCGGAAGCCGTCCCTGACTCACCAGCTGTGTGAGCCTCTGCTGTGTTGTTACTGTTAAACCCAAACCAAAAGCCCGCTGCTGCTGAGGCAATTCCAACTCACGACCCTGACTCACGGTGACCCTACAGAACGGGGTAGAACTGCCTCATAATTTTCAAAGAGCACCTGGTGGGTTTGAGCTGCCGACCTCCTGGTTAGCAGCCATGGCACTAACCACTGTACCACCGGGGCTTCCATTGCTCTTGTTAGGTGCCGTCACGTTGGTGCTGACACAGGGTGACACCAGATACGATGGAACGAGACACCTCTTTGCTCCGCACCATCCTCACCAGCCTGGTGCCTGAGCCCAGTTGCCGCCGCTGTGTCAGTCCATCTTGTCGAGGGTCTTCCTCTTTCTCACTGACCCTCCCTCTACCGAGCCTGATGTCCTTCTCCAGGGACTGATCCCTCCTGATGACATGCGCTAAGTATATAAGACGCAGTCTCGTCATCTTTACTTCCAAGGAGCACTCTGGTTGTGCCTCTGCCGGAACAGATCTGTTTGTCTTTTGGCGGTCTATGGTACGTTCAACATTCTTCTCCAACACCACAACTCAAAGGCGTCAGTTCTTGTTCTGTCTTCCTTGTTCATTGTCCAGTGTTCTGCTCTATGATGGGGATAGTAACGCCTATTCCTGGTGGCTAGGGTGCCGGGGGCAAGCTCTGACAGATGCTCCAAGGAGGCCCCACTCCCTGCCCACGGCCCCTCACTCGGGGACCTGCATGGTCACTGGGAGGATGGAGCGGAAGGAGCAGGAGCTTGAGAGTCAGGCCTGCGTTTGAAGCTGTCTATCGACTCACCAGTTGTGTGATCCAGGGAACCTCACTGGTGGTTTTAGAATTAAAAATCCTGGAACCTAAAAATACTCAATGTTTTAGAAAGCGGATCTTTTCATGAATCACCTCCTTCCTCTATTAATTACACGAGACGATGGTGATCTATCTCTGAGCTCCCGATCTGAGTGGCTACCACCGTACTCATCCAGCTGGCATATTAGGATGCCCTCCTGATCACTGGGGTTGGGGCTTTCAGCTTAGTCCCCAGTAACAATGCAGGCCAAAGCAGCACTTCATCTTCTCTGAGAAACCACTCTGGCTGTAGCTGTGTCGTCTTACTGTGCTGTTATAAACATTCTACTCCAGCAAAATGACCAAGGCATTTTTATGGTGTCAGGTCATTTTTTATGGTGTGAGGCGAGGACTACCCTGCATCAGCTGAACAAAGTCAGCAGCACGGTTCCTAGTATTCCAGCCTGTTAGTCAATTTACCCAGCAGACAACTCCTGGGCAGATACTGCACACTAGGAGCCCTGGTAGCAGCTGATAACCAACAGGCCACAAGTTCAAATCCACAGTCGCCCATTGAAAGTTCCACAGGCAGGTCTATTCCATCCTGCAGGGTTGCCATGCATTGGAAGTGGCTCAGTGGCAGTGGATTTTATTTTATTTTATTTTTAATATGCCAGACACTCTTTTTATCCCATCAAAGCCCCACAGCTACTGGAGCAGGACACTTTTATTCCTGTTCTTGCCACCCCATTTCACAGCCAGGGTAACTGAGCATGGAGAGACAGAGTCACGCTTCAGCCTGCACTTATTGGAAGATAACTGGAACTAGTCCTCTGAGGAGGTGCTTGGATGATCAGAGTCTTGAGGCCGACTTTTGGGGCTCCTGTCTTTGACTAAGTTCCCTGACTGTCATAGTTGGTGCTCAGCTGCTATCCCAAAGGTTAGCGGTCTGAATCCGCCCTGAAGCAGAAAGACCTGGTGATCTGTTTATATACAAATCACAGCCAAGAAAACCCAGGGGAGCAGCTCTCCTCTGTCACAGGGGTCGCCGTGAGTTGGAGCAGACTTGACGGCAATGGGTTTTTGTTTTGTCTTTGATGATGACAGAGAGGCCAGAGCAGAGTGTTGCAGAAGCAGCTGGACTGAGGTTACAGGCTTTTCATGAAAATTCACTGCCTGTTTGCCAGAAAAGCATTTGCTGGATTGCCTGTAAGGACATTTTTAATGCTGAAGTCTGTAAGGACATTAAAGTGTTGAAGACTGCACTGCTTTTTACAAAAGACTACTACCAGTGCTTCTGAGCCACAGAAAACTAATCTACGTGTTCCTAGGAAAATATTTTTAAAGAAAATAATATACAGGGGTAGCCACATTCTTTCATGAAGAGTGAGCTGATCTCTATAAAGAGTCCACATGGAGCCACAATTTTAGAAAGTATTTCCCAGACACTACATTGGAAGGAGGCAGGTATAATTATTTTAGGATGATTGTTTGTGGGCCAGAGGCATAGAATGGGACAAAATCCTGAGAGTGGCACTGGCATCTTTTCATGGCGTTATTTGTAATGTATGTATGTCTCAGAGAGAAACATCTCCTCAGATCTTTAGCCCATTTAGCCACTGGGTTGTTTGACCTATTTTTCTTCCTCTGATGTCCCCATTCTTTTTTCTTTTATTACTGTGGTGAAAGTATGCACAACAAAACCCAGGTCATGCCAACACCGTCTACAGGTGCAGGTCGGCTGTGCTGGCTCAGCGTGCAAGCCTTCTGTGTGGCCTGCCAAGCGTGCCCCCCCACGAGGTCTTTCCGTAAACACACGACGCTATTTTTGAAGCCGCATGTAACAACAGATGGCAGAGCAGTGCTTATGAACAGATCTCTCGGGGGAGGGCATCGTTGGCAAACAGACGTAGAAGGTACATGCCTCGCTCGTCACAACACAGAGTCATCTTCAAGTTTAACATCTGTTCCCAGTGTCCTTTTCCCAGTCATTCCGCTACCACGAACACAAGTTGTTCAATTTCTTATTGGTGAATACTGATTCTTTAATATGTTCTGGAGAAAGTCCTTCACAAGATATACAATTTTCAAATGTTTGCTGCACAGGAGTTTCTCATTTTAACAAAGTGTGATTTCTTCATTTTTCTGTTTTATGGATTACGCTTTCGGCCTCATACTTAAGAACTCTACAGCTTAAGTACTGCTCACCTAAGGCCACAAAAGTTATTTCCTGTATTTTCTTCTACAAGTTTTGCAAATTTACAATTTACATTTAGGTCTATGATCTATTTTGAGTTAAGATTTTAAGTTGGTTTCTGTATAAAGTGGATGGTAGGTTTCATTATTTTGCACCTGGTTGTCTAATGGTTCCAGCACAGTACCTATTCCTTCTATACTGAGTTGTCTTTGCTGAGCATTTTTACCTCTATGCTCATGATGCATATGGATCATTTCTGGTAATATCTTTGTCTGGTTTTGGTTCAAAGTAATGCAATTTCATAGAATGAATTGTAAAGTGTCCCCTCCTTTTAAATTTTCTGAAAGTCATTGTGTAGAATCAGAATTATTTCTTGATTAAATGCTTGGTAAAATTCACCAGAGAAGCCATCTGGGCCTAGAGTTTCCCTTGTTGGAAAGTTTATAAACTGCGAAGCTAATTTCTTTGATAGACATAGGGCTATTCAGCTAATTTATTTCTTCCTGAGTTTGGTTGTTTTGTGACTTTCAAGGAATTAGTCAATATCATCTAAGTTGTCAGATCAGGGCTGTAGAGCTGTTTGTGGCATTCTTTTATTATCCTGTCAATGTCTGTGGCATCTGTAGTGATGTCTCTTCTTTCTCCTGCAGGTCCTGACAGATCGATTTTATGCCCTACCTTCCTTATTTGAGAAAACCCTGGTGGCATAGTGGGTTAAGTGCTACTTCTGCTAACCAAAAGGTCAGCAGTTCAAATCTGCCAGGTGCTCCTTGGCGACTGTATGAGGTAGTTCTGCTCTGACCTCCAGGAGGGTCACTATGGGTTGGACCTGACTAGACGGCCGTGGTTTCTCTGTTTTCTTATTCAAGAACTTCAATTACACATATATTAGCTATCTTGAACTTGTTCTGTTGCTCACTAAGACTTTGTTCAGTCTTGCGAACTTCCTCTTTCCACCTCTGTTTTATTTAGAAACTCCAGCGGCGTAGTGGTTTAAGTGCTACAGCTGTTACCCAAAAGGCTTTCAGTTCAAGCCCACCAAGTGCTCCATGGAAACTCTGTGAGGCAGTTCTACTCTGCCTATGTTGCTGTTAGGTGCCGTCAAGTCAGCTCCTACTCACAGCAACCCTGTGCACAACAGAACAAAATGCTTCCCAGTCATGCACCACGTCCATAACCACTTTTATGCTTAAACTCACTGTTGCGGCCACCGTGTCAACTCATCTCATCGACACTCTTCTTCTGTTTTGCTGACCTTCCACTCTACCAAACATGATGGCCTCCTCCAGGGACTGATCTCCATGCCAATGGACTGACAACATGTCCAATATATGTAAGACACAGTCTCGCCATCTTTGCTTCTGAGGAGCACTCTGACTGTACTTCTTCCAGAACAGATCTGTTTGTTCTTTTGGTGGTTCATGGTACAGTCCACATTCTTCCCCAACACTGCATTTTAAAGGCATCAATTCTTCTTCTATCTTCCTTATTCATGGTCCAGCTTTTGCATGCATTTGATGTAATTGAAAATACCATGGCTTAGGTCAGGCACTTTTTAATCTTCAAGGTGACACCTTTCCTTTTCAGTAGTTGAAAGAAATCCCTTGCAGCAGATTTTCCCAAAGCAAAACATCTTTTGATTTCTTGACTGCTGTTTCCATGGGTGTTGATTGTGGAACCAAGTAAAATGAAAACCTTGACCACCTCAATCCTTTCTCCATTGATGACAATGTTTCTAACTGGTCCAGTTGTGAGGATTTTTGTTTTCTTGATGTTGAGGTACAAGCCATACTGAAGGCTGTGGTCTTTGATCTTCATCAGTGTTTCAAATTTTCTTCAATTCCAGCAAGTAAGGTATGTCGTCTGCGTAACGCAGGTTGTTAATGAGTCGTCCTCCAATCTTAATGCCTTGTTCTTCTTCGTATAACCCAGCTTCTCTGATTTTCTCAGCACACAGGTTAAAAAGGTATGGTAAAAGGATACAACTCTGACGCATGCCTTTCCCGAGTTTAAACCGTGCAGTGTCCCCTTGTTCTGTTCGCATGACTGCCTATTGATCCATATACAAATTCCTTAAGAACACAATTTAAGTGTTTTAGAACTCCCATTCTCTGCAATGTTAGCCATGATTTATTACGACCCACACAATCAAATGCATAGTCAGTGAAACACAAGTAAACATCTTTTTCGTATTCTCTGCTTTCAGCCAAGATCCATCTGACATCAGCAACGATAGCCCTGGTTCCACATCTTCTTCTGAATCCAGCTTGAATTTCTGGCAGTTTCTTGTCAATACACTATTGCAGTCACTTTTGAATGATCTTGAGTAAAATTTTCCTTGCGTGTGATATTAATGCTATTGTTTGGTAATTTCTGCATTTGGTTGGATCACCTTTCTTTGAAATGGGCATAAGTATGGAACTCTTCTAGTCAGTTGATTAGGTAGTTGTCGTCCAAATTTCTTGGTATAGACGAGTGAGCACTTCCAGTGCTTCATCTGCTTGTTGAAATATCTTAGTTGATATTCTGTTAATTCTGGGAACCTTGTTTTTTGCCAGTGCCTTCAATTCAGCTTCGACTTCTTCCTTCAGTACCATCAGTTCCTGATCATATGCTACCTCTTCAAATGGCTGAACATCAACCAGTTCTATTTGGTATAACGACTCTGTGTATTCCTATCATCTCCTTTTGATTCTCCCTAAGACATTTAATAATTACCCTGTAGAATCCTTCACTAATGTAACTTGAGGCTTGAATTTTTTTCTCAGTTCTTTCAGCTTGAGAAATGCAGAACATGCTCTTCCCTTTTGGTTTTCTATTACCAGCTCTTTGTACATGTCATTATAATACTTTCCTTTGTCTTCTCAAGCTGCACTTTGAAATCTGCTGTTCAGTTCTCTTACTTCATCATTCCTTTCTTTTGCTTTAGCTGCTCAACATTCGAGAGCAAGTTTCAGCATCTCTTCTGACATCCAATTTGGTCTTCTTTTGCTTTCCTGTTTTTTAAATGACCTCTTGCTTTCTTCATGGATGGTCCTTGATCTCATTCCACAGTTCATCTGGTCTTTGGTCATTAGTGTTCAGCACAACAAAGCTGTTCTTGAGATGGTCTCTAAACTCCGGTGGGATATATTCAAGATTTAGCTCTCGTAGACTTGTTCTAATTGTCTTCAGTTTCAATTTGAACTTGCATATGAGCAATTGATGGTCTGTGCCACAGTCAGCACCTGGTCTTGTTCTGACTGCTGATTGTAGCTTTTCCTTCATCTCTATCCACAGATGTAGTTTATTTGATTCTTGTGTATTCCATCTGGTGAGGTCCATCTATACTGCCATTGTTTGTGTTGGTTGAGAAAGTTATTTGCAGAAGTTGTGAGTCCTGCAAAATTCTATCATGCGATCTCTGGCATCAGTTCTATCATCAAGGCTGTATTTTCCAACTACCAATCCTTCTTCTTTGTTTCCAACTTCTGCATTCCAATGACCAGTAATTACAAATGCATTCTGATGGCATGTTTGATCAATTTTGGACTGCTGAAGCTGGTAAAAATCTTCAGTCTCTTCACCTTCTGCTTCTAGGGTCACTGTATGAGTCAGAATTGACTCAGCAGCAACAGGCTTGGGTTCTTTGCAGAGGAGTTACGTTTCATTTTAAATCATCTCCATTGTTATGTACTTACATGTGTTTCCTAGGGCTGCTGACTTAGTATCACAAACGAGGTGGCTTAAAACATGGGAATTTATTGTTTCAATGATTCTGGCAGCTGTGAGACCAAGCTAAAGGTGTTTGCAGGACTATATGTTCTCTGAAGGCTCATGGGAAAGTCCTTTCTTACCTTTTACTGGATTCTGGGGCTCCTGGAAATCCCTACATTCCTAGGATTCAGATGAACCCCCGCAGTGTCTGCCTTCACCCTCACATGGCCATGTTATCTCAGTGTGGATGTGTCTCTTCTCTGTTATAAAGACGTCGCTCACCTTGGATTAGGGCCCACTTCGCTCCAGGACAACGTCATGTGCACTTAGCTGATAGCATCTTCAAAAAAGACTTTCCTTCCAGACAAGGCCACATTCACAGGTACTGAGGGTCAGGATGTCCACATATCTTTTTGGGACATAATTAATTCCTAACAGTTCAAAATCTATTCATCTCTTCTTCTGTACTCTAATCTGCTGCTAATTCCACGCACTGTTTTTCATCTCTGACATTACAGTTTTCATTTCTAGAAGTTCAGTTTGAAACTTCACAAAATATCTTCCATGTCTTTTCTTAACATGTTCAAACTTTCCTCTAGCTTCTTCCATATACTGGATGTAGTTATAATAACGGCTTTAATATTCTTGTTTACAAATCTGTCATCTGTTTGGATTAATTTTTGTCATCTTTGTATTTCTGATGATTTTATGGTTGTATCTCTGCATTCCTAGTAATTTACAACTGGATGTTAAACATTGTAAATTTTACCTTGTGACGCACTTGGTATTTTTATTTCCCTGTTGTTGTGGATTGGATTATGTTCTTCCCAAAATGTGCTTTGAAATCGTAACTCCTTAACATGTAAATATGACCCTGTTTGGAAATAGGGGAAACCCTGTCACATGGTGGTTAAGCTATAGCTGCTAACCCAAAGGCTGAAAGTTCAAATCTACCAGGTGCTCCTTGGAAACCCTGTGAGGCAGTTCTACTCTGTCTATAGGCTCATTATGAGTTGGAATTGACTTGACGGCAGTAGGTTTGGTTTGGGAAACAGAGGTCTTCTTTTGTTATGTTAATGAGCTTATACCAGAGAAGGTGAATCCTAAACCTAATCACTGCTGAGTTACAAAAAGGACAGGACAGACGGAGACGCACACAGTGTCACAGACAGGTGCACCCGTGAGCCCAGGGATGTCTAGGGTTGTGGCAGCTGCTAGAAGCTGAAACAGACAGGAAAGGACCCGCTCTTACACTCCCGCTCTGAATCGGGCTCTCTATCCTCCTGAACCTCCAGAAAATAAATTTCTGTTCTTAAAATACATCTAATTATGATATTTCTGTTATGGAAGTATTAGGGAACTAACCAAAACAAACAAAAAACCCCATTGCTGACTTCTTTTTTTTATTGTGAATTAAGAACAATTCTACAGTTGATACATAACACCTAGAACTTTCACCTCTATTCTATTCTAGATCTCCCCCCACCCATGATGGCATGCTTCCTTTTTGTTCAGAACTTCCTGTGACCTTTGATAAAGGTCTGGCCCTCCTCACCCAATCAACTCGGTCCAGCAAATTGTCCCTTAGACAACCCGATGTACACTTTTAAAGGTTTGTTTGCCTCCAGTATCACTCTATAATTTGTATGGTCCAGGTCATCCTTTGTCTAGGGAGCTGGCCCTGGTGCTGGATGCAGTTTGGGGTTAGGGTCCAGGGGCCACACTCCCAGGGGGCCCTCCATTCAGAAGGACCATCAAGTGTAGCCTGTTGGCAGAGTTCTAGCTCTGCCCTCTACCCCATCACCTGCTGTGCCCAGAGCTCCATTCCACACACCCCATCCGGGCTCTGGCAAGTCAATTCTGACTCATTGTGACCCTGTAGGAGGATAGAGTAGAACGGCCCCATAGAGTTTCCACGGAGTCCTTGGTGAATTCACACTGAAAGGTTGGCAGTTCGAATCCATCAGGTGCTCTCTGGAAACTTTGTGGGGCAGTTCTACTCTGTCCTATACGGTTGTTATGAGTCAGAACTGATTGATGGTGGTGGGTGTTAGGTAACTAAGATATCTGTAAAT
The DNA here is from genome assembly GCA_028571685.1 of Heterohyrax brucei. Classification (NCBI taxonomy): domain Eukaryota; kingdom Metazoa; phylum Chordata; class Mammalia; order Hyracoidea; family Procaviidae; genus Heterohyrax; species Heterohyrax brucei. Next base: position 86,220,975 of record CM053157.1, on the reverse strand, counting down.
GTTTTTGGACTTTGTCCCAAGATACAATTAAGTTACTCAGAAAGTTTGAGCTTCTTTTTAAGCTCTACTAGGCAGGACTAGAGAAGGTTTTATTCTTGGGTTTATTTTCCACAGTCAAACCTTTCCCAGGTCTCTATCCCTAATTCCCCTCCCCTTGACTGCGGGATTTATTAGGAGCTGTAACAGACAGGATGTGGTGGAGCTGACGGTAACAGAGCTTCACGGGTAGCTCACAGAGGGCATTCTGGCTTTCCCTGCTCCCCCTTGGATTACTCACTGTGGGGAAAGCCAGCTGCCGTGCTGTGAGGACAGGCAAGCGCCCTGTGGGAAGACCCCTCTGGTGGGAGCTGGAGTCTGTCACAGCAATCACACAAATGAGCCACCGTGGACGCCAATTATTCAGGCCTCATCAGAATCACCTTAGCCAAGCCAAGTGCCGTCACTTGGACGTCCATAATGTTATCAACAATTTCCCCAAGACAACTTAACCTTTATTATCAGGCACCTTTGAGTTCTTCCAGCCTCAACCCATCACCCAATCCCAAAACCTCTCCTGCAATTTTGGTCTGCTAGAGCAGCTCCCCAGGGAACCCCGGTGACCAGTGGGGCCAGTGCTAGGTCTGCTGACCAGACAGACGCTCAGCAGCTCCAGTTCACCAGGTGCTCCTTGGAAACTCTATGGGGCAGCTCCACTCCGACCTGTAGGGGTCGCTGTGAGTCACACTCACTGGCAGTGGGTTATTTATTTATTTTTTAGAGCAGCTCCCACTCAGTTTAGGAGGTAAACAGTCCACATTCAGGGTGCTGGCTCTCAGGGAAGGCTGTCTCTCGGTTGGCTTTCCAGGACGTCCTTGTCCCTCTGAGTCTCTGCTTTTGGGTGGTCTTCATTCTGCTTGACACCTCTCCTTATCTCCGAAGGCATGGCCAGTGCTCTGTCCAGGCTGAGACTGCCTCCAGCATTCACAGATCCTGGGCTTCCCCAGCCAGGGCGTTTGACTGAAGGGCTACCACGGGCCAAACAGCACCCACGTGCCGGAATCTCAGTCCCCCTAGTGGGCAACAGGCAACATGAGAAAGCCACGGACAATCTGGACAACTGACAAAACAATACTGATGATTTCGCTGGTGGCTGTGGATTTATTTCCATTGACTCAAATGGAAAGATGATGGGAATCTCACCCACAGAAGAACCACCTTTATTTTTATTTTTAAAAACTCTTTTATTGTGCTTTAAGTGAAAGTTTATGATTCATTTTGTCAGACAAAACCTTGCACGTGCCCACTGTTATATCACTCTAGCTGCTCTCCCCACGCTGTGACAGCACACTCCTCCTTTCCATCCTATTTTCTTGAGCCCATTCAGCCACCTCCTGTCCCCCTCTGCCCTCTCATCTGGCTTCTGGACGGGAGCTGTCCAGTTAGCCTCACGTACCTACTTAGGCCCAGAAGCTCACTCCTCACCAGTATCATTTATGTCTTATACTCTTATGAGTTGGCTTTGGGAATGGTTTCAGCTCTGGACTAACAGTCTGGGGGCCACGTCTTCTGGGACCCTCCAGTCTGTTGGACCATCAAGTCTGGTCTTTTAATAGAGTTCTAGTTCTGCATACTCCTTTCTCTCCTGCTGCATCAAGGACTCTACACTGTGTCCCCTGTCAGGGTAGTTGCGGGCGGCAGCTGGGCACCATCTAGTTCTTCTGGTCTTATGCTGATCTAGTTTCTGGAGCTTATGGCCCTTTCTGTTTCTTGGGCTCATATATTCCTTGTGTCTTTGATGTCCTCCACTCTCCTCTCCTCCAGGAGGGCTGGTACCAACTGATGCTTAGAATGCCACTTGCTTAAGTGTCAGATGCCACTGAAAGTGGCCACCCTTTATTTTTACCTTGTTTTCAAGATGTCTAAAAATTCACAGCTATTTCCCAAGTGAGCACTGTGTCCAGACCCTGGAGAGGAGGATGTGGTGTCTGTCCATGGGGCACCCTGTGTACCTGCTGTTCCTGATCTACTCCCCTCACCCCCTTCCAGGTTTAGGGGGCACCCAACATAGTCTGGTAGGGCCAGCAGGGTGGCTTTCTCCCAGGAGACACCAGCAAGGAGAGGGGGCAGTGTGGGGTCTCATCAGGAGACCAGAACGGAAGGACGGAATGGACTCATCCCAGAATATCAGGGCGGCACTACGGGAACATCCAGCAATGACGCCTGGGCGGGGGGGAACGCCTCTCCAGCCACCCTCCAGCCACCCACCAGCAGTGTGAGATCTGTGCAGAGGCTCCTCCCCTGAGGCCTGGGCACTTTGTCCTCCACCAGCACCATCAGGTGTGGCTGGTTCTGTAGATTCAGAGACGTGCTGACGGTTGGATGACTGAGAAAGCTCTGGGCACTGTTGAGTTGATTCTGACTCACAGTGACGCTATAGGACCGAGGAGAATCACCCCTAGGATTTCAAGGAGCACCTGGTGGATTTGAGCTGTCGACCTTTGGGCTAGCAGCTGAGCTCTTAACCAGTGTGCCACCAATGGTCTACTTCCTAAGGCTAATGGGATCTTGCCACTGGACCAGGTTGCGCTTGGTTCTGCTGTGCAGGGTGGCTGTGAGTCGGAGTCCACTTGATGGCACCTAACTACAGAGTGGAGTCCTGAGGATGCCTCTGTCCAGCTAAGACAGGACTCCGTCAGCGGCAGTGTTTCCACTGGCCGGTGGGCCCCCCATCACAGCGACCCCATCCATGCACAGCGGAACGCAAAGTTGCCAGTCCTCAGCCACCCCACGACTGGGTGGTGATGAGGCCTTTGGGATCTCGAGTGTCGCGGCTGGCTGGTTTTTAGAAGTGGGTGCTGGGCTTCCCTCCCAGTCCGCTTTGGTCTGGAGGCCCTGCTGCCACCCACTGAGATCACAGCCACAGACAAGGAGCCCTGGGGCCACCCGCTCAGACCACAGAGACACACGGGGAGCCCTGGGGCCACCTGCTCAGGTCACAGTGACACATGTAGGGCCCTGGGGACACCCACTCAGATCACAGTGACACACAAGGGGCCCTGGGGCCACCTGCTCAGGTCACAGCCACACATGGGGAGCCCTGGGGCCACCTACTCAGATCACAGTGACACACAAGGGGCCCTGGGGCCACCCACTCAGATCACAGTGACACACAAGGAGCCCTGGGGCCACCTGCTCATGTCACAGCCACACACAGGGAGCCCTGGAGCCACCTGCTCAGATCACAGTGACTGATGCCACACAAGGACTTTCCTCCAGAGCCAACAGAGAGAAAACCGTCCCCTGGAGCGGACACCCTGAGTATGGACTTGTAGCCTGTGGGGCTGTGTAAAATAAACTCCTGCATTGAAGCCATTCTCTCTGTGTAATTCCGTTAGAGCAGCACCAGCTGACTCAAACAGTGGCCCACAGCGCTCCCCTCAGGTTCCCCACGGGGTATCTGGTGAGCTCTGTCTCCCCCTGCAGCTGCTGGCCTCATCCCTCCTTTTTCCTGCTGAACTTTAAGAAGTGGGGACGGAGGGGAGAGGAAGGAGGGACTCACTGTGAGTCAGAGGGCCCCGGAAACCGCGTTTTAACGTAAGGTCAGTGAAGGCACCTGGCTGTGGCTTCCCGTTGTCCTGCGGGCTCGCGGTGGGGACCAAAGGAGCTCTGTAGAGCTCTGTGGGCAGCCCTCCACGCAGCGTCCTTCGGAGCCCGGGCCCAGCGGCCTCCTGTCACCTCGCCGACCGCACAGGGGTCTCCAGGCCTCTGTGCCCCGCACTTGCTGTTCCCCCAGCCCACGATGCCCTTCCTCTCACCGCTGACTCTAAGACCCCGCCCAGACGGTGCGCCTTCCCGACCACACCAGGCAGAGGCAGTGACAGTACCGTCTTTCCACGGGGTTTGTCACCCGGCGTTGTGGTCATCTGCGTCCCCGTCTGTGTCCCCTGACCGGACTGAGGGCTTCTTATCCATCTCCATACCTCTTGATCTGACCTGGTACTGACCAGCGCCTTCCCTTGGACAGGAGAGCGCAGAAAACAAGCGTGGAGCGGAGTGACAAAAGAGGTGCCTAAACAGACAGAGACGTGTCCTGGAGCCCCAGCCGGAGTGACGTGGGTGAGAAAACAGCGCAGGCAGGAGGGTACGGTGTCCTACAGGGTTTTATTGAACAAGGATGACCTACTGTTGTTTACAAATCTGAAACACTTGATCAGGAAAGAACTTGGTTGTTCGGAAGGGGCATGGGAGAGGGTGGCCCCATAACACAACTGGGCTTTCTGAAACACCTCAAAGAACGTCACTCTGCGGGACAGCCAAGCCGAGTCACCTCCCCGACCGTCTCCTGATCTCTGTCCCCATCCAAGGCTTCCTTATGAAGGGACTGGGGTGTGAGGCTTCTGTTTTCTTGAATTCTAAGGGATTTTCTTGATCACTCGAAATACATTTCCAGGTTATTTGCAGAACACCCCCACCCCGAAATTCAGGGGAGTCGTCAGACCCCAAGTCCAGTGACAAGTTCAAATCAAAGAAAGTCCTAAAAATCCCAAACCCAAACACACCGCGTCGACTCCGACGGGGAGAACTGCCGCCTCGGGTGGCCAAGGAGCAGCTGGTGGATCCGAACCGCTGACCTTCAGGTTGGCAGCCCTGAACCACGGCGCCACCCGCAGGCCGACGGTGGGACGGACAGCGGAGCTGAAACCTGCCGCGGCTGCCGGCGGCTCCTCCCTCGGTCTCGGCCCCGCCCCCGCCTCGCCTCGGCTCCGCCCCCGCCTCGGCTCCGCCCCCGCCGTCCCGGCTCCGCCCCCGCCCGTCCGCTCTGTGCGGGGCAGGGGCTGGAGGTCTGCACACACCTGCCTCCCTGCCAGCTGGTCCCTGCCAGCTCAGCCGTGTCCTAGCGACCGCCATCAGCCCGACGGGGAGAGCTGGCTCCAAAAGTCGCAGTTTGCTGTTGTCCCAACGCTCCCATAACTAGCCGCGTGGCACTCCTTGAGCCCCGTCAGCTGCAGCGACCCCCAAGCCCCCAGCGTTCTGCCTCCAGCTCCAGGAGCCCCGCCATCAAGCTCTGGGGCACCTCGACCCGCGGGACATTGCCGCTGCTCAGAGGGGACCCCCAGCCGTGGGAGGTGACCTCTCACCTTCCATGTCTGGTTTCCTCCAGCCTCTTCCTCCTCTGTCTCCTCAGTGCTTTCGGTGACAGCTGCTCTCGCAGTTAACATCACCGTAAAAAGCCCAATGTCTCATTATCTGCTTCTCCCTGTTTCCTTTTTAATTGTCTTATAGCTGGATAGCAATTTTTTTATATTAAATTCTCTCTGTTAAAATAAACCTGCATGATGCCTCTCTCTTGATTAGACCCTGACTGATATACTAAGTAATTCTAACACTAAATAAATTTGAAAATGCAGTAAGTAAAAATACAGAGCAGAAAACATTTAAATTGCAAAGATAAAACTGGAAACACTTGAGAATTAGTAACTCTGAAAAGAACCGATTAAACATCTCAAAATCTGAGAATACTAAAAAAAATAAAGCTCAAAACTGAAATAACTCTGAAATAAAAACTACAGAACATAAATAATATGCATGTAAAAGGAAATAATTCAGAATCTAAAATAACTGAAAATAAATAACTCCAATGGCACTTGGCTTGGCAATTTTAAAATGAAATTACTGAGAAAACTCCTAAAACTAAAAACATCTCACTCTGAAAATAAACAACTCTAAAGTTAAATAATTCAAAGAATTCCAGACAGTTTTTAATAGTCAAATAAACCAAACCCATTGCAGTTGAGTCGATTTTCACTCATAGTGACCCTAGAGGGCAGAGTAGAACTGTCCCACAGAGCTTCCAAGGAGCGCCTGGCAGATTTGAACCGCTGACCTTCTGATTAGCAGATATAGCACTTAACCCACTGTATCACCAGGGTTTTCAGTAGTCACACAAGTAACTGTAAAAACGGATCACTCAAAACCCCAATAACTAAATACAAAATAACTATGAAAATACTCAGTTATTCATAATTGTAAAATAATGAAAGATAATTTTAAAGCTAATTAATTTGAAAACACATAATTCTGAAAACAGAAGAACTGAAAATGAACAACTCCAGGACTAGATAATCCTGGAAATAAAATGACAGGAAGCAGGAACTTTAAAGTTACTGAAGAAAACAGCTAGAAAAATGAAAATTAATAACACAGCAAACAGACTGGGACAGCACTGAACCAACTCTAAAAGCTGGTGCCCCAGGGTGATGCCCCAGGACTTCTGGGGGGCTGACTGGTGGAGCTGGGCGGCTGGCTTCCAGGTGAGCAGCGTGACCTCCGCACCACCAGGGTTGCCCTCTGCGGCTACTCTAGGGCATTAAACACAGGCAGAAACGTGAAGGCGGCCACTTCAGAAGTCACGGTGGCCACCCACCCTCCCTGAAGTGAAATGATCTTGGACCAGCAACCCCCACCCCACATCAGCAGCCCCCAGAGCCCCCAGCCTGCCCCCTCGTTGGTCTGGGTGCACTCCCAAGGCTTGGGCTCTGTGCTTCTCCACCGGTGACAGCCCCACAGCAAGCCATGCCCCAGCCCCGGAGGCCGGGTCACGAAAGCCTCAGGCGGGCAGCTGAGAAGCCACCAAGGGCCCCAGGCTGGCCTCTGCAAGTGTGCAGGGCACCGGAGGCTGCCACTGGCTGGGCAGGGTGGGCTCCCCGCGGAGGCGGGCTCAAGGCAGAGGCTCCTCGCACACGGACGGCATCCTGATGCCTCTAGTAGCCCAGCGGTCGGCAGGTGTGGGCCCTTCGCTGTTAAAGGTGGGCAGCAGCCTCTCCCCAGGAAGACCACCGTGGGTGGCTCAGCTGAGCCAACCGCCCCCATGGGTGACAAGTGGGAAGGAACATCAGTTCTTGGGGAAGGTGTCCTCAGGCATCCATGGGGCAAGCCGGCCAGCGGACACCCCAGTGCTGTCCTCGGCTGTATCTGCGGCCCTGAAACCCCAAGAGGAAGGTCAGACAGGCAGCGGGCAAGAGACAGGCTTCTCCTCCCACTCCCACTCAGCTCACACTCACATTTGCGCCTCCTCCAGGCCTCCCTTTCTGCTCTCGAAGATTTCTCCCTTCACAGCGGCCTCTGAGGGACACGTTCCATAACTGTGGTCCAGATGCAAAGATCGTGAGAGCTGGGAGGAGAGTGAACAGAGAGGCGCCCCGAGTTACCAGCATGGGCAGGGTCCCGTGGGGCTGACCTCCCAGCCCTCCCAGACAGCCACTTTCTGCCTCCAGCCGGGGGAAGCCTCATCACAACCCAAACCAACGCACTGCTAAGGAAACAGGTGGGCTGGGGTGGTCTAGGTCCACGCGGAAGACCCGTGACCTCAGCTTCCTGGAGCGTCACAGGTCACACTAATGGGGTGGGGGAGGACGAGGAAGCGGGGGCAGCGAGGCGTGAGGTCGAGGAGACAGAGCGGGGGGAGAATTACACTCTGAGCGCTGCTGGCCTGCTCCACATCTGCGCCTTCTGGTTGTCCCACGGTTTCCACAGAGATGGGCTTCCTACTGGAGCAGCCTGAGGAGGAAGGAGAAGACCCTGGACCAGCTGTGGGACAGGGATGGGTCACCATGCCTGCCAGGCATCAGCTACAGTGGCCAGTGCCTGTCCTCAGTGACCCATCCCATCCACCTCCAAATCCTCTCCCTGGTAGTAACTCTGCACCTGGGCTGGGAAGGGAGGGCCTGTGGTCCCCGGTGACTGATCACGTCCACAGCATCCCACTGCGGCGTCTCCTTGCTCCTCCACAGAGCCCGCCCTGTCTCCACAGCCCCAGTGACACACTTCCTCCGGCTCCTCAGCCTCCTCTCCTGCCTTCCTCCCCCTCATCCGTTTCTTTCCTGCCTTCCCAGTAGTGGCTGGCAAATCACCTCTCTCTTTTGTATATGAACTCAGAGGAACCAGAGGGAATACCCTGCCTCCCTCTCCACTGGCTCGCTCAGCCATCAGTTAACCACCTACTGACCACCCCAGGGTTGTGGCAGCCACTGCAGTGTGGGGACTTGCTCAAGGGCCCTGGTGGCTCAGGAGTCGGGTTGGGCCAGGCCCTGCACCTCCTGACTCCCACACAATGTCCACGTCCCTTGCCCAGGACTTCTCAGCCAGAGCTTCCTGGGCCGCCTTCTGCCCTCTGTCCCACGGAATCCCTGCCTGCTGCATCCTCTGGCCACAGCTGGCATCCAAGGAGGAGGGAGCGCAGAGCAGACCCCACAGTGCCCCGAGTCTGGCAGGTAGGTCACAGGCCTGTGAGCCAGTACACGAGGGACCTGCTGCCTGGCGGGGTGGAGCAGGGGCTGTGGAGTCAGTCAGGGGCTGTGATTCCCACCCCCGCTCAGGCTGTGTGAGCTCGGCTGAGTCACCCGACCTCTCGGGGCCTCGGTCCCCTCATCCCTGTGATCAGGATGACCAGGTCTCTTCTGCACGAGCATCAATATCTGTCTACTTTGTGTGACAAGGACAATGATACCTGTTCTGCAGCATCAGTGTGAGACTGAATTGGTCTGTAATGGGAATTCAGAAAGAGCCCCCGCCACGATTACTGCTCACAGTAATGACAGCAGCGCTAAAGGGAGGGTCTCAGGAGGCTGCGGGACACCATGTGTGCTGTTTACTCATGTTTGGGGAAGAGGTGATGGCCACTGTCCTCCTCCTCACACACCCCTGGGGGAGGAGACAGACGGCAGAGGCTTGATAAAGAAACAGCGAGCACACGTGTCAGAAAAGCCTCACATACACAGGCCATGAGGAATGTCCAGTGGGATTGCGTGGAAACTTTAGGGCACAGCTGCATTCCTGGAAAACAAATGGGACAGCTGGTCGCACCAGTGTCCCCAGGGTGTCGGGAAGAAGGCACCTGGAGTCTCTGGGGGCACTCACAGCCCACATGCCAGAGTAAACACAAGTGGTCCGCACAGAAGAACCAGGGGGACGAGTGGATGAAAAATCACCCCTGTAAGCACCAGGGTGCCCGCTCTCTCCTCAGCAGGCCACCCTTACAGCTCATCTCAGGCCACACTTCAAGGGTTTAGGGAATTTCATTTTAGCATTCGGTGTTTAGAATTCTAAGATTTCACTAACTGAGTGAAATTTAATTCCACAGGAACTCCTTAATGAATTCAGATTGCCCTGATCTGTAAACATGTTTGGAGGTCAACTCTAGTCTTGAAAACATTTATCAGATCATTTTTTCCCTCAGCTTGGCTTTTTCTCTTTATACCCACTAGATGGCATCACAAAACTGCTGTAGATGCCCGCAGTCCACCAAACCGGAAAAACCAAACCCAATGCCAGTCACTGGCAACTGGAAACCCAGGCAGAGCTCACCATAAGGTCCGCGGTTGAAATCTACCAGCCGCTCCTTGGAAACCCTGTGGGGCAGTTCTGCTCTGTCCCGTTGGGTCTTGCTAAGAGTCAGAACCCACCTGATGGCAATGGGTTTGGTGTTTTGGTTCTGTAAAAATATATGAGGGGAGAGAAAGCCACTGCCATCAAGTGGATTTCAACTCACAGTGACCCTACAGGACAGAGCAGAGCTGCCCCACGGGGTTTCCAGGGACTGACTGGTGGATGTGAACTGCCAACCTTCCAGTTAGCGGCTGCGCTCTCAACCACAGCCTCCACGGATTGGGTCTTCTCCTTACAACAAGGCACAGCTTGTTTCAGGACGTCTCTGTTGCAGGAACCAAAATGCACAAGGCTTGCCTGGGTACCTCGCCTTCCTTTTGGGCCTGAAGAACTGTCCTAGCCCCTGGATGTCCCCCACTAGTGGGTGTGCAATCTTCTGTGACAGTGTGCACATGGACACCTGGTCAGCAGGCCGAGGGCTTCCCTCACTCCCACGGCAGACTGTCCAGCGCCAGCGCTGTCTGTAGACCAGACAACAGAAAGCACCTGAGCAGGGTGCAGCATTCACCCACAGAGGAGGCGCCCAGGCTCTCCACCACGGAGCAGCGGCAGAGTTCACACCTGCCATGAAGGAGATGGGGTTTAGTTCCTGCCACCCACCGCATGCCCGTCCACCACCCATCAGTCAGAGGAGGCTTCCCCTCGGAAGAAAGGCCTGGCCACCTGCTTCCGAAAAAAGGGGCACTGAAAACCCTACAGAGCACGGCTGTCCCCTGACACACACGGATCACCGTCAGTCAGGGCTGAGTTGACAGCGACTGGTTCCCAGACAGCTCAGGCTGTAATTGGATCCCAGCTGCTGTCAGCATCGGGGTCTGGAGGGGTCCGGAGGGGAGCGGGGCTTCCTCCGCGAGGAGCCGTCCTTGCCAGCACTCCTCCTCTGAAGCTTCCACATGGTCTGCTCTACTTCCGCCGCCAGCCCAGGAGGTTTGGGGCATGTGCCCAGTTCCAGGATCGCGGGTCTTCCCCAGGGCCTGACCTGGCTTGCTGACACTCAGGCACTAAAACAAAACCAACCAAACTCATTGCTGTCAAGTCAACTGACTCACAGCGAGTGGACAGAGCAGAGCTGCCTCCTGGGGCTCCTGAGGCGTGGCTGGTAGAGTTCAACGGCTGGCCTTCTGGGGAGCAGCCAGGCTCTCCTGCCAAGCTCTCCAGCACTGCACCACCAGGGTTCCAACCCCTGTGACAGGTGTAAGTGACCTGGCTGTGGCTGTAGCTTTAAGTTTCTGCAGATGCCTTCTAAGTTCTCCTGTCCTGACTGCAGCTCAGATGGCCACAGGAGTTGCTAGGTGCTGTCGGGTCAGTTCCAACTCGCAACGACCCGACAGGACAGAGTTGAGGTGCCTCACACGGTTCCAAGGAGCAGCTGGTAGACAGGAACTGCTAACTGTGGAGTGAGCGGCAGAGCTCGTGAGAGGTGGGGTGGAAACCCAGCCAGGTGCGCTCTGAGCCTGATGCTGCGCTCCCAGCAGGCAGTGAGGAGGCCCGAGCCCACCGCTTTCACACCCCAACCACCCCAGGGACACACGGCAACAGCTCGCCCACTGTACAGTCCTGACCACTGATGCTTCCCCCAAGCCTCCTGGCACTAGAGACACTGCCCCAGCTGGTCCATGTCCCCGCCTCACCACAGTGAGAGTCTGCACGATTGAAGTGCTCCCGCAGGCCAAGGACCAGGATGCCAGCACTCAAACCACCACCACAGACAAGACCCTTGTGGCTGTCTGGCCAGCAAGTGACCCAACGGCAGAGCCCAATCTTCTAGGCCCTCTCCTGGCACTAATCACCATGCTGAAGTTCTCGCCATGGTTACAGACAAATCTGCAAGGTAGTCAGGACACCAGAGAGGGCAGGGAGGAAGCCACTAGAGAGGGCAGGGAGGAAGCCGGCATAGACACAGGTCAGCAGAAGTCTGGCCCCACCCCTGGAAAAGTCCAGAGCCTGGATGGCACCACAGGTGACCCTTTCTGGGACAGAAGGGCCGGCTTTGCTCCCGAGCACGGTGTGCGCGCACAAGGGTACACCAGCCCACATCCGTGTATGCCCACACAGTCTGCAACCAAGCCTAGACTGAAAACCCCAACGCCCAGCTCCCTGTGTTGCTGTATGGAACAGCTCTATGATGCCTCCTTGGCTGCAATCTTGCAGCAGCAAGTCACCAGCCCTTTTGTCACGGCTCACTGGTGGGTGGGAGCACCACCCTTAGGGTGGTCAACAGGTGGAAGCCATCTGTGCCACCTGAGGCCTTAAGCCTGGACTCGGTCTCAGTAAACCACAGGTCACCCTCGGTTTCCACTGAGCCCGTTTTCTGGGTCTAACAACGTTGAGGGAGCAGAGTAGAGACAGAAGGAAGAAAAGTATGGAACCCGGCCAATCCGCATCACTGTTCTGGGTGGAGGAGGGATGCTGCTGTTGCTGCTGGGTGCTGGAGAGTTGGCCTCCACTCACAGCAACCCACGTCCCACAGGACCAAACACCGCCCGGCCTTGCGCCAGGCCTCGCAGTCCTTACTGGGCTCAGCCCCTTACTTCAGCCACTGTGTCAGTCCGTCTCATCACAGTCTTCCTCCTCTCCTCTTCCCCTCAGTTGGCTCCTGTCTGCTGATGATTAGCAAATTTGTAGATAGTGCCAGTGTTAACCTTTCTGTCTGCAAGCAAATAGTCTTTTTTTAAAAAAAAAACTATTTAATTTTGCTGTTGTTAAAAATATATACAGAGCAAAACATACACTGCCAGTTTTTTGGCACTTTATTGTGCTTTAGCTGAAGATTGACAGAGCAAATTACTTTCCCATTCAGTCATTTTCACACAAACTGTTCTGTGGCGTTGGTTACAATCCCACAGTGTGTCGGCGCTCTCCCCAAGACCACCCTGAGCTCCCTGTTCCCACTTGTCTGGTTTTTGTGGTCTTCCTGCCTTCTCCTCTTTGATTCTGGGCAGACGTAGCTGTTTTGGTCTCCTGCAGATGATTGTTCTAAGGAGCACTTTCTTCTCAGGGGTTACTGTTCATTTTATACACCTATGTGTTATTTGGCTCAAAGACTATCTCCAGAAGTGGCTTCAGTCCCAAGCTAGCAGGGTGTCTGGGGTCCACAGTCTCAGAGGGTCCCCCAGTCTCTATGGGACCCAATACGTCTGTTTTTTTTTTTTTTTTTTTTTAATGAATTTGAGTTTTGTTCTACTTTTTTTCCTTCCCGCTAACCAGGACCTTCCACTGCGACCCTGATCAGAGCAGCCAGCTGTGGTAGGTGGGCACCATCCAGTTCTTCCGGTCTCAGGCTGGCACGGAGGCTGTGGTTCCTGAGGTCCGTTAGTGGTAGTGGTAGAAAAAAGAAAAACATCTAGGGGCTATACGCTGTGAACTCTTAGCAGTCAAGAACTTTCTCAACTCTTACCATCTCTGGTCTATACTGAGAAGAAAATACGTATTTTTCATTTTCCAAATGTGAAATTTTGTAACACAATTACACACCCTAATTGACAAGCACAGCCTTTTTGAATGGCATTGTTAGCGATATTTGTTGGTAAGACGGAGCATCTAATTTCTTAGCTACGTAAGCTTTTCCCGTATCGGCTGTCATCTCATGGCCACCAGCATCCAGAGTCTAGAAGCCTGAGAGACAACTTCGATCAGTCACCCTGGTTACGAGGAGCGAGGTTTGTGTGTATGTTTGTCCCAGGACTTTTTCTACTCTACAGATGCTCGATAAATGCATTTAAAACAAAAACTCCTTCCAGAGTCCTTTTTCAATCATGTATGTGTCTGAAGACACACTTCCTGTTTCACCAAATGAATCTCCTAAGAGTCCAAAATCCGAACCTCTGATACTAAACTCCCAATGCTTTCCTTACAGCAGTGGTACTGGCAGGGAGTAGGAAGTCTTTTGGAGAAGATCATCTCTCATTTGAATAGTCAAAGCAAGAAACAAAAACCAAAAAAAAAACCTGCCACTGTTGAGTTAACTGACTCATGGTGACCCTATAGGACACAGTAGAACTGCCCCATAGGATTTCCAAGGAGTGGTTGGTGGATTCGAACCGCCATCTTTGGGGTTAGTGGCTAAGCTCTCTCTTAACCAGGGTGCCACCAGGGCCCCTAAAGCAAGAAAAGATAATAACAATACAGATACTCAAAGCCCCATCATGACGATCCATTATTATGTCATTAAAATACAAAACATAAAAGTGCCCCCATACCTCTTTTTTCACCCCCTCCTCCCCCACAATTCTTCCTATAGGAAAACTGAGGTAGAAAGAGGACACAAGTGAAGGTCTGCAGTGAAGCGCCAGGATGAAGAACACCCACCGTTTCCATGGAAAGCTCCTGGAAATCCCAGACAGGAGGAAACAAGTGCCACCGCCGTGTCCTGATCCCAAAGCACAGCCATATCCCTGCACGCCATTTCCTTACAGGAACAGATCTTCTAAGAGGGACTTACTTTTCCAGGTCAGGCATTTGCCCTTCATTTAAACTCTCGTCTGACTACACCTACGCCCACCAGCAGCAGGGCACTGAGTTTCTATTACACAGTGTAGACAAGGAGTCCCACTGCCCCAAATGCCTGAATGCTCAGCTGCTGACCCAAAGCTTGGCAAGTCACACATACACAGTGGCTCTGCGGGAGGCAGACCTGGAGACCCGTCCCCATAAGCATCACAGCCTAGGGAAGCCTGTGGGGCAGTTCCACGCTGTCACATGCGGTTGTGGTGGGACAGAATTGATCGGATGGCACGTATCAACAACCCAAACCCCGTGCCCACTGCTACTGAGTTGGTACCGACTCCTACTGACTCTACAGGGCAGAGTAGACCTGTCCCCACAGGGTTTCCAAGGCTGTAATCCTTACAGGACATGACTACCATCTTCCTCTCCCATGGAGCAGCCAGGTGGGCTCCCACTGCGACCTCTGGGCTGGCATCCAAGCGTTTAACCACTGGGCCCCCAGGCATCCCCCTAACAACAGTCAGTATAAATGTGTGACTTCATTTCCACTTATAATTAAGGCAGGGCTAAGGCTCAGGTGTTGAAACCCTGGCGGTGTAGTGGGTTAAGTGCTACCACTGATAACCAAAAGGTCGGCAGTTCAAACCCACCAGGTGCTCCTTGAATACTCTAGGGGTCAGTTCTACTCAGGCCCCTCGGGTTGCCACGAGTTGGATCTGACTCGATGGCACTTGCAAGGCTCAGGCACTGTATTCTTCAGCTTCTAAGCAGCAGATATCACCCCTCTGATTCCATGCTTCACTCTCTTGTCGGTTCCCACCCTTGATCCCACAGGTGCCAAGGACTGGGTCCTCCTTGCTGCTGGGAGCTCTTTCCATAGACTCAGCCCAAGGCACCAATTACACTCTGTCTTTGCTTTAGAAAGATATGCACAGACAATGCATCACTGGGAAGACTGGCACGTGCGTCCCTCCCTGTACTGGCCAACTCACTCCTGTCTCTGCACCTGCTCCATCTCCCTCCTTGCCGTCAGTCCAAGGCCCCCCCCGCCCCCCGGGTTCTGCAGTTTGAAGCACTCAAGAGGCTGTGTGTAAGGCTTACCACTGACAGGACTCAACTTCTAACTGGGTGCAAATCTTGAAACGGGAGAGATGAGAAAGAGGAAGAAGAAGAATCTACTTCCATGTTTTTGCTTCTCAAAAACTCTTTCTCCAGAAGCAGGGCCAAGATGGAGGACCCAGATGCTTCCTGCGGTCCTTCTTACAACAAAGACCACCCAAAATCAAGTGAATGCATTATGTGTGGCAATCTAGGAGCCCTGAACGTCAGAGACAAAGTTGATGATTCAGACTCAGTGACAGGGGGTGGGAGAGACGATTTAGAAGCAGTGAGGAGTTACCAAACCTGACCTGGCTGGTACCAGCACCCTGCAGGCCAGACTGCTAGTGAATGTGGTGAGGTGGCCAGTGGTTCTAAGGAGAGACTGAGTGGTGGAGACTTGGCTCAAACCTCCAGAACCAGGGAGAAATGACACTCAGCTGGTGAAAAGTTAGTACAAGTATCTAACCTACTGCACAAATCAAAATAAAAAATGAAACCCTTTTGGGAAGCATGTCTTTCCCAGTTACCGTCCCCCTCCCTGCTCTGCTCCATGTCTCAGCTGGCATCAGTGACTGGTGCACTCCTTGGGCCAGAAATAGGAGCTGGTATGTGCCCAGAACCATTCTTCCAGCTTTGCAGAGGGAACAGCTTAACAAACAGGAAAAAATAATCTGCCAGCTCCTCTAAGCCAGGAACTCAGAACAGGCACAGTCCTTTTGCCTAGGCACAGGCTTAAGGGGCCCACAGATTTGGAATGCCTTTCACACCTGCATAGACCTATGTGGCTGCATTTCAACACTGTAGGCCCTCATTAGCACAGTACACAGTATTCCTGAAGCCTAACTTCAACTGTATCAGCTATGTGGTGGAGCGGCAGATTCATGATTTGTGACACCAGCTTGCTCATTGAACAGGGTCTGGTAGCTTACCCACTCCAATGAGCTACCCACAGCAGGGGTCTAAGATTAAGTGGTGACTCCTGGTCCTTACAGCCAGTCACATTGGATGTCCAAAGACCACCTGCAAAACCCACCTATTTACATGCTATACAGAATAGGGACACACCTTCCACCTAGATATCCAGGGGCAGCAGTTGGCCCCCTGCCTCAATCAGCACAAGACCTCTTACTACTGCCAAATACCTGTGCCTACTCCAGTCACCCCTGCCTACCTAGGTCTGTAGGTGACAGCCTGCACCACACACCGACAACCTGGACACTTGAGCTGAATCCATAGAAGAAAATAATGGGACTCCTGGGATCACACACCTTGAAATAGGTCAAGCCACGTGGAGTCTGAAGGTAAGAGCTTCAGGGGGGCTGATACTCAAATGAGCTCACAGAACCAGGATATATGGGCATGTGAAAACAAACCAAAACAAGAAACTAGGGCTGCGTAAATAAACATAAAATAAATAAACACAATAACTTATTGATGGCTTGGAGATAATAGTCAATATCAAATCATATAAAGAAACAGACCATGATAGCTTCAAGATGCCACCAAAACAAAGAACTAAGAAACTTTCTGGAAGAAGAGAACTTCTTGGAATTACTGGAGCCAGATATTAAAAAAATTAATATTCAGAGGGAACCCTGGTGGTGTAGTGGTTAAGTGCTACAGCCACGGACCAAAAAGTCAGCAGTTTGCATCCACCGGGTACTCCTTAGAAACTCTTGGGGCAGTTCTACTCTGTTCTATAGGGTTTCTATGAGTTGGAACCAACTGGACAGTGGTGGGTGGGTAATATACAGAACTCTTCAAGAGGTCAGGAAGGAGATCAGGCAAAATGCAGAACAAGCCAAGGAAAACACAGACAAAAAGTAAGATAAACACTTGAGAAGGTGTGGTGGTCAGGATTATGTCAACTTGGCTACTACCTATTTGGCTGCTGTATTAAGTGGCAGGGCGGGGTTTGTGGTGACTCCCTGCCCCTCAGCTCTCATCTCGCGACACTGGACTACGGCTGCTGATCGCTCACGTGGCCAGGAGCTCCTGCTCTCTGGTTCCAGCATCTGGTTCCGGGACTTGAGCTAGCAGCTGTCGGGCTCATCAGTCCTTACAGTCGGCACGTGAGAGCCCTGCTCCCTGACCTGCCAATCCTGCGCTCGCCAGCCTCTGCCCAGTCCTGCTCCCTGACCTGCCGATCCTGGGTTCTCCAGCCTCTATCACTTCGTCTCGCCACCAGCTTGGAATCCACCGACCTCCAGCCTCTGTCGCATCGTCTCGCCACCAGCTTGGGATCCACTGACTTACACAACCGGTGATCTACAACTCTGGTCTCTGACTTGCTGACCTTGGGTTCCTCAGCTTCCGTGGACACATGAGACTTGTGCCAGAGCTTGGGACATTCAGCTTCTGTGATTACGTGAGCTGTTTCCTATATTTGTATCTATCTATCTGTCTATATATATATATTATAAATCTTTCCTTGTACCTACACGTGTTACTGGTTTTGCTTCCCTAGAAAACCCAGCCTAAGACAGAAGGTTATACAATAATGATAAATTTAACAGGTTGCACGAATCCATAAAGAGAGAGTAAACAGTTCCAAAATATTAACAATAAAATTTCAGAATTAGACAACCCAGCAGTAAGTCATAGGAGCAGAATTGAGGCACCAGAAGGGAGGATTAGTGAGACTGAAGGTAAAGCACTTGACACCAACTTATTTGAGAAAAAAATCAGATAAGAGAATTAAAAAAAGAAGAAGAAGAAGAAGAAACCCTAAGTTATTGGGACTCTAGCAAGAGAAATAGCCTACGAGTGACTGGAGTGGCAGAACTAGGGGTGGGGAGGGGAGGGTGGAGGGCAAGGAATAAAAAGAATATAGATAGAACTGTTGAAAACTTTCCTGATACCATAAAAGATGAGAAGATATCTATTCAAGAAGCTCACTGGACTGTACACAAGGTAGATCCCAAAAGAAAGTCACCAAGACATATGGGTAATCAAACTTGCAAAAACCAAAGAAAAAGAGAGAATTCTAAGAGTGGCTAGGGATAAACAAAAAATCACCTACAAAGGAGAGTCAATAAGACTAAGCTCAGAGTACTCTGCAGAAACCATGCAGAGAAGGAGGCAATGGTACGACGTATATAACGCCTTGAAGGAAAAACTCGTACTCACTGTAGCTCCCTCCTTCCGTCTTTCCTAGTGTGAAATTCTAACTGTAATAGTCATTCTTTTGGATTGGATTAGTTCAATGAGTAAACACTGTGCTACACCCTGGAGGTTCAAAGATGGACAAATTGTGTCCTGAGCCAAACGGCATCAACCCCTGGCTTTGCCTGCTGAGTAGCTTACTAGCCTGATTCAATTATTCAACCATTTCTTTCATTTGTTTATTCATTAAACATTTGCCAAGCTCCTGTACAAGTGCCAGGTACTATATGTGGCCCAGCTAAACCAAATAAGGGAAACTCCACACCCTGGAAGAGTTCATAGTCTACAAGGGAGAAAAACTTAAACACTTCAACACATATAATATGGCACACTCCACAATGCAATAGAACTAGTCCATAAAAGTGTGGGTGCAGAGAGGAGAGACTCACCTGTCTTCAGAGCCTCACTTCTTCCCGCCTATGTCATCTCTTTGGCTGATGGCCTTGGGTGGCTCCACCAGAATTAGGCCAAACTGCCTAGACAAATGAAGCAGCCTCCCATACCAGAACTGGGTCCCCGTCTGTGGGTTTGTTCCACCAGCATTTATTGGGTATCTCCAGAGTGTCTTGGGCAGGGAGAGGAACACTGGCTGGAGAAAGCTGCTCAGTGGGTGAGAAAGATGGGAGGCTGTTCCAGGGAGGCTGCAACTCTGGGAAGGAGTGGAGGGCATCTTCCTCCCAGACAGGAAGGAATGATGAGAGGAAACGGGGGGGCGAGGGGAGCTGCGAGGCAGAGAGAGGCCGAGCTTGCATGAGAGGGCACAGCTGCTGACCCCACTGCAGAGGACAGTGCAGCCTCGCGAGGACAGCAGGGGAACTGGAGCCCCCTGTGTCAGAGCTCAGGACAGCACCGGGAGCCAAGATGGTTATGGGAACTTTCCTAACGCTGTGTCTGCCTCCAACCACAGGACAGAGAGCAGCATGGAAGAGGTGTCTCAGGCTGGCAGTGGGGACCAACCAAACCCACTGGTTTGGGGTTGGTTCTGACTCACAGCAACCCCACAGGATAGTGTAAACTGCTTGTAGGGCTTCCAAGGTTGTCATCTGTACCGGGTAGACTGCCACCCCCTTTCTGCTGCAGACCGGCCGGTGGGTTGTCACCGTCAACCTTGGACAGCTGAGCACTTTAACCGCGGCACCACCGGGACTTCTGGCAGTGGGGTAAGCAAACTGATACGTTTTTTGAAAACTTGGAAATCTCTTGCAGTAAATGTTTTTTAAAAAATCCTTAAATACAATCAAGTACAATCAATGTGAACACATCTCAATACAAACAGCAACAGCAACCAAAAAAAGCACTAACTTCATATTTGCTTCAGACTGCACTTTCCCTTGGCCTGAAACCCAAACTATAATCAAATCATCAGCACTTTCCTCTTCCAGCTAATCTGAATTGACTTTACACACATATACACATAGGGACAGTACCCTACGGAAATATGTCTATCTTAGCCTTATTTTCCTAGGAATGCAGAATAAGTTGGTTTTTTCCTGGCTCCCGGGGTCCCGACATCCTCTCCCACTTCTTCAGCACGTGCTGAGTTCCCAGCATGCCCTGCTCCTGAGTCCATTCCAGCTCTGACAGCTCCACCGACACCAAGGTGGGGAGCACAGGGGTGCCCAGCCCAAGCCCCACTGGACTCCATGATGCTCTCCAGACAGTGGCCCCTCCTGCCTGGCTCTCTCCCAGATGCCTGTCTCACAGCTGGGTCCATTGCCATCTGCTCCGAGGATCCCTCAGCTCTCAGAGGGGCCTGTGCCCTTGAAGTCCCCTGCCTTGTCCAGAGTGGCCAGAGTTACAACACTGAAACACCCTCAGAAGCTGGAGAGTGTTGTGAGGGTGCATGAGACCGAGCTGAGGTGACAACGCTGTATGTCACAGAGCTTTGGAAAGTCCTACAGGGTGGCACTGTATGCCCTTCCGATCACCCAGGAGGCTGAGCAGAAGACTGAGCAGAAGACAGCAGAACTACCTGGCAAGTTCTCGGGAGGCTAGAATCCCTCCAGGAGCGATGGTCCAGTCTTTTGTCCCGTGCTGTTGGGGAGCACTGACTGCTGACCTTTTGGTGACCAGCAGAGCACCTAACCACGGAACCACCAGGTCTTCTGTGGAGGTGAGCCACAGGTACCCCCACGCCCCAGCTCGCCTGGAGGCCCCGGAGGCCGCACTGAGCTCCTGGGGTTCTCGACCCTTTGCAGGCTCCAGTCCCAGCCCTGCCCCCGCCAACGGGTCTGGGTGGGGGAGTGAACTCCTAGATACGTTGTTTCCATCACTTCTTGTGACATTTTTAAAGTATTATTACTTTTTGTTGTACTTTCAAGTTTGCTGAACAAACCAGTTTTTCACTGAGCAGTTATTAAAACATGCACTGTTTTACGACACTGGTTACCACCCCGGTGACATGTCAACGCTCTCCGTTCTCAACCGTGGGCTCCCTGGTACCAGCTTTCCTGGCCCCTCCTGCCTTCCAGTCCTTGCCTTGGGCTTTGTGCCCCTTTAGTCTTGTTGCATCTGGTGAACTTGTCCAGCCTTTGGCTGGAGGGTGAACCTCAGGAGTGACTTCAGCGCTGAGCTGAAAGGGCCTATAGGGCCGCACGCCACGGTTTCTCCAATCTGTCAGGCCAGCAAGGCTGGTCTTTCTTTCTGAGTCAGAATTTTGTTCTATCTTTTCTCCAGCTCAGTCCGGGACCCTCTCCTGTGATCCCTGTCAGAGTTGTCGGTGGTGGCAGCCAGGTGCCACCTGCTTTTCCTGGGCTCTGTCTGGGGGAGGCCACATAGATGCAGTCCCTGGATCTTGGGCCTCACTCTTGCCCTGCATCTTTGGTTTTCTCCCTTCTCTCTTGCTCCTCAAGGGCTGAGACCCGTGGAGCATCCGAGATGGCTGTTCTCAGGATTTTAAGATCCAAGATGCTACTCACCAAAGTAGAATGGACAACCCTTTCTTTGTCAACTGTATTACGCCCGTTGAGCTAGGTGTTCCCTGAGACGATAGTCCCCACAGCCCCTCCGCCCAGATTTAGTGTGATTGTGCCTGTGGACCTTCCACGACCTCGCCTCGCTCAGGCCATGTTGGCATCCCCAGTCCTGTGCCCTGTGTCACCTCCACCCAAGTTACCACTGATCTATAAGGTTGTTAGAAGTTGGTATCAACCAGATGGCAACAGGTTTGGGGTTTTTTTTGTTTTCTTTTTAGACTGTTTAGTGTTTTTCTGTCCCCACCCTCTCCTTCCTTATAACCACCACAGATCATTTCTATTTGTGTTTAACCCTTTCCTTGAGGTTTGACAGTAGTGGTCTCACACGATACATGTCCCTTTGGCATAGACTTATTTCAGTCTCCCTGTGATACTCCATCAGGCCAGGCTCAGGAGGTTCTGTTCTCTGCAGTGCCATGGAGGGAAATACCCTGTATCTGCTAACTATAAATGTGGGGAGGGGGGCGGAAAAGGCCACCAGTCTCAGGTGCCCAGTTTATGTAGGTGGGGTTTTCCTTCTCGTCTAAACTATGTGAGGTGCTGGTTTTGCTTCCTGTCTAGATTTTACATTTGTGCCACCACTGAGAAGTCACAGCCCTCGGCCCTTAGGAGGAGGTGTTTTTCAAAACCTGCTGGCTGAATAAATGCTGTGTTCTCATAACCACATCTGCCTTTATTTGGGGGGCTTGGGGCAGTAGGATTCAGCTAAAATTTAAATTGTAGTCTAAGCTCAATGTTGTTAAGATGCCATTTCTGACCAAACCAGTCTACAAATTTTACCCCATCCCAAGGAGGTACCAGCCAGCTCTTCTGTAGAGATTCACGAGCCAACTCCAAAGTACACATGGAGAAGCCAAGGGCACAGGCCAGCCGAGAACAAAGCGGGGCGGCTCGCAGGGCCTGATTGCAGACTTCTTACAAAGCCACGGTAACGGAGGCTGTGATGTCAGGCAGACAGAGGGATCAACAGGACAGAACGGTGGAGGTTCCAGAAGCAGACACACGCATGCCAGTGGCCAAGCGGAGAAAGAACCGTCTTTTCAACACTGTGCAAAACTCTGGACTTGGACTTATGCTTCACACCACACACCACACCACACCACACACAAAAATGAACTTGAAATGGATTAGAAACTTAAGTGCAAAATGGAAAGTTATAAAATGTCTAGAACAAAACATCAGATAAAAATCTTTGTGATCTTGATTAGGCAAAGTTTTCCTAGGCACACCACCACAGAAACAACTCATAAGACAAATATTTTAAATTGGATTTAATCAAAATGAAAATCTTCTGCTCTTCAAAAGATACCATAAAGAGAATGAAAAGCTAAGCCACACAGTGAGAGAAAAAGATTTGTAAATTGTCTGTCTAATAAAGAACTACAAACCCCGGTGGTACGATGGTTAAGCGCTCCATCTGCTGTCTGCGAGGCTGGCAGTTTGAATCCTCCAGGAGCTCCATGGAAACCCTATGGGGCAGTTCTACTTTGTCTTACAAGGTCACCATGGGTCAGAACCGACACAACAGCAGTGGGTAGTGGGTAATAAAGGACTTGTATCCAGGACGTATTTTTAAAAAACTCTCAAAATGCTATTTTAAGGAGACAATGGGCAAAAGATGTGAACACAGACTTCACCAAGGACAGCAGAGAAGCTTATGAAGACATGCTTGACCATCAGTCGCTGGGGAATACAAATTAAAGACCCAAGGGGATGCCACTCCACCCTGACTAGGATGTCTCAAGTTGAAAGGGATGGATAACTCCAACCTCTGGTGCAACTAAAACTCACGTACACTGAGAATGTAAAAATGCTTGGTCATTTCTTTGAAAGTGAAACATACGTGGTCTGACAATTAAGTTTGTAAACTCATCCCAGAAAAAGTGCTATGTACTTCGTTGATGAATATCACTACAGTCACCTTCAAAGGACTCCCCGTGGGAAGCTATACACTGACGCCAGTGCCTGGTCCACCCTTCAAAGCAATGTAGGAACCCTTTCTGGAAGGCCAGTCAGAGCTCCTGTTGTACCACCCTTGGTGTCCTCAGTGTCACCCAGAGGGCTTCCTTTCAATATTTCCTTTATCTTCCATTAAAGAAAACAGTCACGGGAAGCAAGTTCCTGTGAGCAAAGAGGGTGTTCCAACACAGTTATTTGTTCACTGGCTAAAACTCCCTCACAAACAACTAGACAATGAAGTTCACAAACTTGCCACCACGCCACTGTGCCACCAGGTACAATGGCCACTCCAGAAAGAATTCCACAATGGCACTGAAGGGTGGGCCAGGAACCGGCATCAGTACATAGCTCCCCAAGGGGAGGACTTTGAAGGTGACCGTAGTGACACTCAGCAATGTAGTCTGTAGGACTTAGAACAATCAGGTTCACAGCAGTAACTGTCAGATCTCTGCACTCACCACGGATCTAATCATTAAACCTTAGGCGTTTATCCAAGAGAAATAAAAACACACATCCATACACACACAAAAAGATTGTAGTCAAATACATATTTCCAGGCAGTAAATCCAGCTATTCTAATGTCACGGTTCTGGGGTGGAACCTGGTAATCTGCATTTGTAACACACTCTTCAAGTAATTCTGATGCAGGTCCCTGAACGGCCCTTAGAGAAACATGGATCTAGGGATCAAGCATTTCTAGAACAATCTGGGGACGATAATGCTGTTTCTGGGAAAAACTAGTCATTGTCTCCTCCAAGTGCTGTTACATGTCTTTGTCACAGGTCTCCAGGACACTTGTCATCAGTTACCATCACGTACAATAAATAGTTCAACAGTAAAAGTAAACCATAGATTTTCCCAATTTGCCTTTACACAAATTAAAGATAAAATCTGCAGTCTCATTACCAGTCGGTCACTGGTAGAGTGAGGAGGGTGCGGGCTGTGCTGGGTGACACCATCAGAGTGGATGATGCCAGAATGACTGTCAATAAAATTCTTGGGCAGTGTTTCAGCAGAAATTTATTATTTTTTACGAAAATATTTCTGTAGTTAGTCAGAAACAACAAGCAATTTTTTGTAAGCCTCGCTTCTATGTATCAATACACCCACAGGCTCAAACTCCGTCCTCATGGACTTTGGGAACACCCTACTGTCCTCCAGTCAGGGCTGTCACTTACCCAGTCACAGGTGGCTTCATCTACACACGCTACAAGCAGGCACTGTTGTTTCTGCTGGTACTGGTGTTTTTACAGTCACCGATTTGGTCCTATTTTCTGCTGTTCTAGCTCCAGTCCTACGGTCATGAGTACGTGCAAGCCTCTCTCAGTAACCTTTGCCAGAACAAAGGAGGAATTACGGGAAAAGAGGAGTGACATACAGGAATTATAACTGAGAGGTTACATTACTACAAAAAGTATTACTAAGGGTCTTGTAGGGTCTGGTACAGGAGGAGGTCCACATGGCAGGGGGCAGGTGACACCATGAGCTGCTTGTACAGGGTGACATCAACCCTAGGGACACCCTGTTGTTGCTGTTTCCTACCAGAGGTCCACAACTGGAAAAGGAAACCTTCACTTGTTTGCTGTTAAAGAGATCTGCATGGTGGTTTTCCTATCACATGTCTTGATTTATCTTTTTCCACATCTCACGAAGCACACCTACCACCCTCGCACCCTCAGAGGCAGAAGAGCTTCAAGCGGCTGCGTGCTTGCTAAGTTTCTGAAGGTAATATTGATCTTTTCATTTTTACACACATTTTCTTACCACACACACAAAGCCTTACCAGAATAAAGCACAGAAGACACATTTTCCATCCGAGACTGGCATCTGTGAGCTCAGCGCCACTGCTCAAGAGAAACCCCAGCGCACACCTGGTGCTGCTTGGCGTGGGTCTTCCCACCACACACCCCTGCCACTGTGAGGGTCGTGGGCAACAACACACGAGGGAGGCTCAAGTCTACCCAAAGACGATTTTTAATTACTAGAAGGAGCACGGCAAGTGACATCAGTGAAAAAGGGACAGGTTGAAAAAACTTCCAAAAATTCCCAAACGGAAAACCGGCAAAAATGACCAGAAACAATTTTCCAGGACTCTGAAATTAACCAGGCTGAGGGCAATCTGGAGAGCTATTAATTCAAGGAGAACTGCTGCCTCTCAGGGAGAGAGAACAGTGAGTTCCCTCGCATCTCCCACCTCCAGTTCCACTTTAACCTCAGAAACCAAGAGCGCTGTCCTGGTGGAGACAAGTGGTCTGGTGGCCTTCAAGGGGGCACAGCAGGCTTGGAGCACCTTCAAGGCCTCATTCCTAGGCAACTGTCATTATTCAATTCGCTTCGGCTTCCTTGGGATATCCCACTTGTAAGACGGTGTTTATTAGACTTGATATGGACCTCACCCAGTGGGAAAATCCTTTTCTCCAGGGGAATTTGTCAAAAATGATTAGAAATAAGATTTAGAAATCACTTTCTGATTATTTACTTAATTTTTCAGTTTTATTTAATCCAATCATTTAACTCCTGAGGCATCAGATAAGGTGGGAGAGGAGGCACAAAAAAAAATGTAACCAAAATGTTACAAAGTAACAGTTGTCTCTATTAAAAAAAAGACCAGATTTGCTGATCTGACATCCTGGAGGGTCCCCTGGGAGCACAGTCCCTGGACCTGCCGCTAGCCCAGAGCTGAGACCAGTACTGAAGCCAACACTTCAGACAAAGAGTGGACCGGACTGTGGGACACAGAGTGACGCCGGTGGGGTGTGGACTTTATGGTTTAACATATACATAAGGCTGTTGCATTGGTTTCTTTCTAGAGGCGAGAGGAGAGGGTGACGAGGAGGGGACAATGTTGGTTGAGTGGATGCTGGGAGTAAAGAGTGGAAAAGAAGGGTGAGCTGTCACAGGGGGAGGAGAGCAGAGTTGGTACAGGCAGGTGCTTGGGTTTTTTAAATTTTTTGTGATTAAGTGAAAGTTTACAGTCCAAGTCAATTTTCCATAAAAAACCCTGAGTAACCATCTCTCTGCAACTCTGTCCTCCTCACCCTGTGACTGCACGCTTTTCTCTTTCACTCTTTACTTCCAGTATCCACTCAACCAACACTTGTCCCCTCCTCTCCACCCTCTCCTCTCCCTTCTGAAAAGAAACCAGTAGGACAACCTCACATGTATGTTAAACCATAAAGTACACATACCACATACATCACTCTGTTCCCAAGTCCAGTCCGTTCTTGGTCTGAAGTGTTGGCTTCACTAGCGGCAAGTCTAACGGCCAAGTTCTCAAGGTGCTTGGGGTTGGGGTTGAGTGGACACTCGAAGTGAAGAGTGACAAAGAAAAATGTGCTGTCACAGGGTGAGGAGAGCAGATAGAGTTGTAGAAAGGCAGATACTCGGTTTTACGTGGAAAATCGACTTGGATTGTAAACTTTCACTTAATCACAATAAAAAAAGTAAAAGTTTGGGGATGAGAAGCCCATGGGTGCTTTGTGAAAACTCTGAAATATTCCTGGGACTCTAGAAGGCTATCCACATACATATACTTGAATAAATAATGGCAGAAATCTCCTCAAATTTGATGAAGAACTATAATCCACATACCCAAGAAGCTCAACAGACTACAAGAAAGATAAACTCAAACAGATCCAAATGGAGACATGTCACAGTGAAAACTGTCAAAAGCCAAAGACGAAGGGAGAATCCTCAAAGTAGCCAGAGAGAAGTGACCAGCCATGTACAAGAGAGCATCAAGAAGATTAACAGCCAGAAGGTGGTGGGATGACATTCTCCAAGTGCTACAATAAAAAGACGAGCAATTAAGAACCGTGTGTCTACAGTCAGCTGATTTTAAACAAGGGTACTGAGACCCATTCAATGGGGAAAAAAGAGTCTTCTAAGTCAGTGGTGGACAACTTGATCTCCACACATGAAAGAATGAACTCCAACTTCTTCCTTGCACCATATAACAAAATTAGCTCAAACTGGGCCAAAGACTTAAATGTCAGACGTAAAACTACGTAAAACAGGTGTAAATTTTCATGACCTTGGATTACGCAAGTTTCTTAGATATGATGTCTGAAGCACAAGCAGTTAAAGAGAAAACACCTTTTCTGCTTCAGTGGACACTACTGAGGTAAAAAGTCAACCTGCAGAGTGGGAAAAAATATTTGCAAATCATATACCTGATAAGGGTCTAGTATCTGGAATACATGAGCAATATATGAAGAATTCTCACAATTCGAACACAAGAAGCAAATAATACAGTTAAAAAATGGGCAATGAATTTGAACACACTGCCAGTGGCCGGTAGGAGAATCCACCCTCACCCACCGCCGGTGGCCTGTGGGAGAGTCCGCCCTTACCCACCGCTGGTGGCCGGTGGGAGAGTCCGCCGTCACACACCACCCGTGGGCTGTAAATGGTGTGGCTGCCACTCTGGAAAACAGTTTGGCGGTTCGGGAGAAGAGTAAACACTGAGTCGCCATATTCCTAGCCACACACCTGTGAGAACTGCAAACTTCAGTTCACATAGAAACTTGTGCATGAATGTTCATAACGCTATCATTCATAATAGCCCAAACCAGAAACAAACCAAATGTCCATCAGTTGGTGAATCGGTAAACAAATATGGTCTACCTATTTAACAGATGATTATCCAGCCGTACAAAGGAAGGCAGTGCCAGTACATGGTACTATACACGTGAACCTTAAAACTTTAAGTGAAAGAAGCCAGACAGAAAGGGCCGTATTTTATGTGATTCCAATTTTATAAGATGATGTCTAAAATGGGAAAATTCCTACAGACAGAGGCTTGGGGGCCCTGTCTGGGGACTGGGGACTAACTGCTAAAGAACACAGAGGTTTCTATTCTGGGGAAATGAAAACATTCTGAGATGAGGTGGTGGTGATGGTTTTGCCCTGTGAAGAGACAAAAACCCAGCGAACTGTACACCTCAACAGGGTAAATCGTAAGGTACGTGAATTCTATCTCATGAAACAAAGCAGTCTTTTAAATCGCTATCATTTTCTCGGGTGGTTTTGGGATTTCCAACTGAGGAAGTCCACCGTGAGAATGCAGCAGGTGTGGCGAGCAAAGAAAAGGGACACACGCAGCTACACACCGCCACCGTACAACCTCAGACAAGCACAGACGCCTCCAGAGACTGGGACACGCGGTCACGGAGAACTTCCCCAGCAAACCACCCTCTTTCCCAGCCCCCCTGATATGCGCACCAATCCCAAAGCTGGGGTCAGCGTAACACTGGGGACCAAGGCCCACGGGGTGACCGTACCTTCTGTACTGTTTTGCTCTTCCATCAGTAATTTACTTATTTGTGAAAACCAGCAGTCTCTGATCTCCTTCGACGGGGCCTGCAATTACAGATAAGAAAGCACTGTGCTGGATCAGCCGCCCATTGACTGCACGGGGCTCTGATTCTTTGGGTGACCTTTGGAATAATGGGAGAGAAAACACTTGTCAAGCTGCGGGCACCCAGGGAGCAGGAAACAAAGGACTCTGGGGAAGGCCGGGCGGTACCTGCAGGACGTATTTCTCAAGTCCGTCTTGACTGGCAATTTCAAACTTTCTGCTGCTGCCCCTTCCAACTTGGTGAATGGAAAGTGTCATCAGCTGGTATAAAGAAGAGGAAGGTTTTACACCATCATTTTTCCATATAAAAACTGTCCCTGGCAGCCACTCTAATCCTTTCCACCCTGGGTAACTTTCTTGTTCCATTTTCCTTCTAAATGTTTTGTTTTTCCTCTTCTAACAGGCCTCAAACCAAAAACACCTGGACCAGTTGCCACTGAGTCAGTTCCGACTCCTGGTGCCACCAGGCATTTCAGAGCTGTGCTTCCCAGCGCCCGCGATGGCCGTGACCTTTCAGAAGCGGACTGCTGGGGCCTCCTCCCAGGTGTCTCTGGGTGGATTGAGCCTCCAACCTATAGGCTAGTGGGTGATCGCTGAACTGTATCAACCAGGACTCTGTCAGCAGTCCCATGAAACACAGTCAGGTACAGCAGCACCTGTCCTGTGCATGTCAAAGGATAACACAGGCTACATCTTTCTACCTGGGAGCGAGAGCCCTCAGCCTTTTGGTGAAGACTTTCTCTCTCCTTTAACACCCCAAAGAAACCCTGGTGGCACAGCTATGTGCTCAAGCTACTCACCTGAAAGTCAGCAGTTCAGATCCATCAGATATCCCTTGGAAACTCTAAGCAGCCCTTCTACTGTGTCCATTAGGGTCACTGTGAGTCAGAATTGACTCAACATTGCTGACGGGTTTGGTTTTTTTGGTTAGGTTCACACCCAACTACAGTGAAACCCATGAGAGCTGGAGCTCAGGGGGACTGCCCTGCTTCTTCAGGTCCTATGAGCTCCCTGTCCGCGACGGGGTGCAGTCTGGCCACCTCTCTGTCCTTCTCCACTAGTGCAAAATGTGTGTGTTTTCCTAGTCTGACAAGTTTCCTCTCACACAGGTTCTGGCTTTTGCAGCTTTCATTATATTTCACACATCTCCACGTGGATCCGACTCGACGGCACTTGGCTTGGCTGGCTGGCCACGTGACACTAACTAAATTAGTATCCACTGAGATTATAAATTAAAAAAGGCTATTATGAAGAAATTAACAACTTTAATGAGAAGAGCAGCCATACACGGTAAGAACAGTGTGTGCTCCACAGCTTGTACACACAAGGCCAGTGTTGCCATGGACAGGACTTCCTAGACACACCGTGTCAGGATGCCTCACACAGCTGGACGCAAAGCTGCCTGCTGTGAAGGGCAAGGAGATGCTGAAACTCAGCCCAAGCGCTAGTCACTCCTTTGTCTTAGGGACAGAGGGCGTGTTCCCTAACCTGCTTGTACAGACAGACTGCCAGGTGGTCCCTTGTCTCTCTCTGGAACAGAGACACCTCCAGGCTAGCCCAGCCTTCTCAGGGCCTGACCGCCGGCCTCGAGGTGGACTCAGGCTGGCCTCAGCGGGCAAGTCAGCGTCACCTCTCTAAGCTCCAGCTCCCTTATTTCCTCCTCTCTCTCCCCAGAAGGGTGCTGACTCCCCAGATGCAAGATCCAGCTGCCATCAGATGGCTTCTGATGCATGGTGGCACTCTGGGTGACAGGACAGCTGTGCTCCCCAGGGTTTTCCAGGGCCAATTTTCCAAAGTAGATTGCCAGGCCTCTCTTCTAAGGGGTCTCTGCATGGACTTGAACCTCCAACCTTCCAGGAAGCAGCTGAGTGTACTAACCATGTGGACCACCCAGGGGCTCCCCCAGACGCAGTGGGACCCCATTTACCTTCAGAGACTTCCTAAAGCTGTAGCGAGGCCACAACGCCCAGTCACTGGGCTCTCCGCGGATCTTACAGAACACGACCCCTCTTTCAAACAGGTAGATCTGCCTCTGGCTGGGCTTGAACCGCACGAGGTCCTTCACCTTGTGGCGGTCCCTGTGTGCCGCCCAGACGCCGAAGGGGCCCTGCAGGAGGAGCCTGCCCAGTTCTCCTACATCGGCCTTGGAGACACAGACACAGAGGACAAAGCTACTGAATTCCGTGAAAGAAACTAGGCAAACCAGAATGCATGCTCGTCTGAGGTGTATAACCTAAAAGGGCCACCAGGCTCATCTGTCACAAACGCTAGTCAGCGTCACTGAGCCAGGCCTCGTTCAGCTATGCAGCATGCTGAGTTCAACTGTGAGGCAGTTTAGTGCACGTGACATAAAACATGTTAGAAATCCTTGAACTAAAGATACGACCCTGCTGCTCAGGGCTGTCCCGTCCCTCCTGGCTCACAGTAACTCCATGGGGTTTCTGAGGCCCCGAGTCTCTAGAAGCAGGCCGCCCGCCTTCCTCTGGCAGAGCCGCTGTGGTTTGGAACCACTGACCTTGTGGCCAGCAGCGGACTGCTGCTCACCACCAGCGCTCCTTAAAGATACGAGGTCTGACAATTAAGTCCATAAACTTCATTGTTCTCAGTGCTACATTCCTCGTTGCTGAACGTCACTGTGGTCACCTTTGAAGTCCTCCCCTTGGGAGGTTATGCACTGATGCCAGTGCCTAGTCCACACTTCAGTGAGATTTTGGAACTCTTTCTGGAATGGTCATTGCGCATGGTGGCACGGTGGCAAGTTTGTGAGCTTAATTATCCCGTTTGTGAGGGAGATTTTAGCCAGCAAACAAATAACTGTATTGGCACACCCTCCCTACGCCCCTGGTCTGGCCCCTGGTGACTTTTTTCTTTACCCAAAGATGATGGAAACATTGAAAGGAAGACATTTGGATGACATTCATGACGTCGAAGGTTATACGACGACAGCTCTGATGGCCATTCCAGAAAAGGAGTTCCAAAATTGCTTTGAAGCGTGGACTAGGTGCTGGCATTGATGCCTAGCTTCCCAAGGGGCGCACTCTGAAGGTGACCATCGTGATATTCAGCAGTGAGGTATGTAGCAGTTTTTATAGGACAAGTTCACAAACTTGTCAGACCTTGTATTAGTACTCTGATATTTTCTTTTATGATTTAATTTTAGTTAGCAAAATTTCATTTCTTCTTTGTTTTTGATCCATGAGTCCACTTAATGAGGAAAAAAAAAATGAGCATTTTAGTTACGATCTGGAGAGACAGAAAGTTTGCTGCAGTGTGGGTCTGGGGAAGTCCTTGGGTCTCGCCTGCACTGGGACCCCTGCTTCACGAACACAGGAGCCTGGCCACCGGGCCGGCTCTGAAAAGGGAAGGCTCCGTATGACGTATCTCGGCCAAGACAAGACCATTAACGGAAACAGTGAGTACTCCATACTCCGCAGCGGGCGGCAGTGAAGAGATGACTCCACAGGGCAGGCTTCCTGGAGGAGGCGACCTGACTCCTGGCCGCACACCCTGTCGCTGCTCTCTCTCCGCCAGTGAGCCCGCCTCCTTCGGGCACCACCGGCCACCCAAAGGAGGCCACCTGCCTGCTCTCAGCTCTCCCCACGCGGGAGTGCGAGCAGGCCAGCAGCATCTGAAGAGCAGAGATGAACCTGGCCTTTTATCTGCTATTCTCCAAACACAAAACTACTGACAACCAGACCATCAAACTCTAGTTCCTCGAATCCAAGAGTCAGGAAAGAAAATTATTTCAGGGGGACCAGGACAGCGCCACTTCCCTGAGGTACACCCGAGTGACATAAACCCCTGTGGTTTCTCTAAGTCCGCGTCAGAGATGTGTGCGTTATTTTATAACTGGACATGCATTCTTTGTTACCGGTTGTTTAAAAGTGGAGTAAACTGAGTTGTTCTTTTTAAAAAGGAACTGACTGTCCTGATGAATTGGTAAATGTTTTATTTTGTATTTTAGCACAATTAAAAAAAAAGGGAGCTGTCTGTAAGCCTGGAATTTTAAAACAAAAACTCCCGAAGAGTAAACTCTATTGTTTCAGTGGTGCTTACGGCATATTTTTCTGTGCGAAGTTTCTTTTTGCTTTGTGAGGTTTAGATGTGTCAGCCGTGGCATGTGCAGCCCTCGTGGGACAACAGGGGCTCCAGGTACGATCACTTCTCTCCTCAAAGCAGCCTGCTCCTGCGTCACACTGCACAAGGATCGGCTTGACCCCATTCCAAGCCGGAGGAGAGCCGGGTCCCCGAGAGCCCTGAGCAGGTGTCTCTCTAGCTGTGCCCTCTGAGGACCTGCTCGCACGCAGCCGTGCTCGCCCTTCGTCCTTGCTGCTCCCTTTGTCACGGCTGTCCGACATCACCAAGTGAATTCTGACTCACGGCAGCCCCACGGGTCTCAGTGTCAAACTGCTCCACAGAGTTTTTGTTGCAGAAGCAGACAACTAGCCCTTCTCTTCCACCGTGTCACTGGGAAGGTTCTAACCATCAAACTTTTGGTTACCAGCCCAGTGCTAGCTAACCATCTGCGCTGCCCGGGGACCCCTTTAAACCCACATTGCACTCAACCGTGTGGGAAGTAAGTTTTAGTCAACAGCTGTTACCGGTCCCTTCCATTTTAAAATGTACTTATGCCCCACCTCTTTTCAAAACCTGTACATACTTTATGTAAACATACACAGAACAGCCAGGGACAGAAAGCAGCTGAGGCAGTTGGGGTGGAGGAAAATGAAGACTGGACAAGCAAGAAGAGGAGGCTGTCTACAAAACCCACACAGTGACGTGTGTGAACTTGCTGCGGAGGCAAAGAGGTGCCACCGTGACTCACTGCGTCAGGTACACAAACCAGGTGTTCAGAAAAAGCACAGTGGTTCCTTCTAGGAGGAGAGAATTCTTTTCCCCTGCATGTCCCTGTAAAGGTCGCAGAGTCAAATACTGAACAATGTCCTTAAACACACCCCATGATGAACAGATCAACACATTTGACAGAAAGCCCCCCGGAAGCACACCTCAGGGATGGCAGCATGTTCGTCGGCCAGCACCCGTACCAAAGCAGTTCTGAAGGGTCCAGAACAACGGGGCGGGATGGAGTACACACCTCCCTGGTGGTCTTCGCTGATACACAGTGTTAGTGACATTGTCTGTCAAGGTCACAGGCTGCTGTACACGACACAGCCCTGCCTGTGGTCCTGGTGAAGAGGGGACCTTAGGGGACAATGTTTGAGCACCCGGTCACCTCTGAAAGCTCCCCTTGAGACAGTCAGAGTGGCCTGCACATTTATAAGCACTTGACCAAAGGGATGTGACTCCAGAGGAGCCCTCAGGTTGGCCACGGGGCGGGGTCAGAAGCTGCGGCAGGCAGCCGACCTGATCGCTCTCTGAACTGGGGAGGAGGCCGGAGCTGCAGGGTGACAGCTGTGAGGGGTCACTGCTGGGAGCGGGCATCAGAGGGAACAAACAAGGAAGCTGAGTTACAAGGTGAGTCACCAAGAGCTACGAGGAAGAGGCACTGACAGAGGACCTGGCCGCGGGGAGGGGCAGGAGCACCCGGCACCTTGGAGGCAGTCCTCCCCCGCCACGTGCCAGGAGGTGCCACAGGCCCTGGAACGGCCCAGCACCTCTGGCTGAGTGGGGCTCGGCCTTTGCTCTGTGGGCCCTGGAACCGCCCAGCCTCCTATTTCCGTCAGCCAGGAGCCCACCCTTGTTCTGACTCCTCCTGAGTCTCTGTGAGTCACCTTCTCCAGAAAGCCACCACTAGAGAGAAAGCTCCGCTAGACAGGCCACCTCTCCCATGGGACATCTGCAGAAACCCTCTCTGAACCGTGCTCGTGATGGTTCTGAAGGTCCTCTGGGGGCGATACGCTCTGCAGAGAGCTGGCGAGGGACAGGCACACACACTGAACTGTCCCCCAGGATGTGTGCTGTGGGGAGGCCACCCCGCCTCCACAGGGAAGCGGGTGGAGGGAGTCACCTAATCAGGACCGGGGGGGCTCCTGGCCACCGTCTTAGCCACAGGATACGGCTCTCAGCTCCTGGCTGCTGCTGGCCGCATGGCCAGAGCCCACGTGCACAGCTTCTTGCGGACACCTGTCCACTGCCGTGGTTGTCACCAGTCGTCAACGAGTTGACGCTGACTCGTGGTGTGGCAAACCCGCGGGGTGCAGAGCAGAGCTGCTTGAATCTTTATGGAGGAAGATTGCCAGCCCTTTTTTCCTGGTGCAGCTGGGCGGGTCTGAGCCACCTACCTTTGTGTGGAGTAGCTGGGTGCCAACGGCTTGCACCACCCGGTGACCTGCTCACCCCCAAACATGCACATTCATGGCCTCTAGAGAGTTTGGGGGTCACCAAGACAAGTGCTTAGGGATGCGAGAGAATGCCGAGCGTATCGAGAAGACAGTTCAGTGGTGCCATCCTGACAACCAGTTATTCCACCGGCGATGTAACAGTATGGACGTCACCTTGGTGTAACGGAGAAACAGACGTGAGCTCAAAGATGGAACGCAGGGGTTCCCAAACAGACAAGCAAGTCATCAGTCAGCGGGCCGTCATGCTCAGACCTGAGAACCTAAAATGCAATCACACTGACCAGATGAGACAGAGTGGAATGAAGCCAGCCTTCCGGAAGAGACCCCTTTAGGTACGCCGTGACAGCCCGTTTGACAGAGCTAAGGGCTTGTAAAAGAAACAGGAGAGATGTGGATAAACGACTCATCAACACAAAACCCAGCCCAGAAACATAAAGGCTGCCGCAGAGGGACAGAGGAGTCAGTGATTCCATGAGCCAGGGGAGAGGCACTCCTTCCCTCCAGCCCCAGCAGTCATCACCCCAGACCGTTTAGCTCCAGGGCCATCCACCTGCTGGGGTCAGGCTGGGTGCTGGGTGCCTTAGGATTCCACCCTCACCTACTGCTCCCAGCCACCCTCTGAGGTTACCAGGGTGAGAAGGTACACAAGGCAAGTCCACTGAATCACTGTTTACTCAGAGCTGTCTCCGCAGTTACCATTACAGCAAGGAAAGTGGGAACTAACACAGAAATCCCTACCTGTCTCAGACTGGGCTCTCTAGAGAAGCAAAACTAGTGACAGGTATCTATTATTCGTCTCTACCTACAGACGCAGATCTAGATGTATATATGCTGTACGGACAGCTAGCCAGACCTATAGATACAGATGCATGTAGGTAAATATCTACCTACCTAGAGAGAGAGAGAGATTTATCTCAAGGAAATGGCTCGCCCAGTTGTGAAAACTGGCAAGTCCCAAAGTCCACAGGTCAGTTGTGGGCTGAGGCTTCTCTGACTCCGTGGCCGTAGTGCTGAGCAGCCCCGGCCTGGAGGGCAGCTGGCTCACGGGCTGCGGAAGCTGTTGCTGCCGTGAGGTGCTGTCAGTTTTGTTGTGACTCAGAGCAACTTGATGCCCAACAGAAGAAAACACTGCCTGCTGCTGCCCCGATGCCCACAGTCCTTTCTCTGCTTCAGCCCACTGTTGTAGTCACTGTACCAACCCATCTCCTGAGGGTCTTCCTCTTTCTCACTGACCCTCCGCTTTGCCAAGCATGATGTCCTTCTCCAGGGACTGATCCCTCCCGACAACATGTCTAAAGTATGTAAAATGCAGTCTCGCCGTCTTTGCTTCCAAGGAGCATGCTGGTTGTACTTCTTCCAGAACAGATCTGTTTGCTCTTTTGGCAGTCCATGGGACATTCAACATTCTTCTCCAACACTGTGATTCAAAGGTGTATATTCTTCAGTTTTCCTTTTTCACTGTCCAGCTTTCACATACATATGACATGACTGAAAATATCATGGCACGGGTCAGACACACCTTAGTCTTCAAGGCGACATTTTTACTTTTTCAATACTTTAAAGAGGTCTTTGCAGCAGATTTTCCCA
Organism: Heterohyrax brucei; assembly: GCA_028571685.1. Taxonomy (NCBI): domain Eukaryota; kingdom Metazoa; phylum Chordata; class Mammalia; order Hyracoidea; family Procaviidae; genus Heterohyrax; species Heterohyrax brucei. Next base: position 86,184,658 of record CM053157.1, on the reverse strand, counting down.
GTGCAATGTGTCTTTCAATTTCTTGAGTGCTGCTTCCATGGGTGTTGATTGTGGACCCAAGTAAAATGAGATCCTTGACAGCCTCAGTCCTGCCTCCATTTATCATGATGCTGCTTTCTGGACTAATTGTGAGGGCTTTTGTTTTTTGATGATGAGGTGCAATCCATACTGAAGGCTGTGGTCTGTGATCTTTATCAGTAAGTACTCCAAATCCTCTTCACTTCCAGCAACCACGGTTGCGTGATCCGCGTAACACAGGTTGTTAACGAGTCTTCTTCCAATCCTGCCTTGTTCTTCTTCATGGAGTCCAGCTTTTGGGATTATTTGCATAGCACACAGGTTGAAAAGGTTTGCTGAAAGGACACAACGCTGACACACACCTTTCCTGTCTTTAAACCGCGCAGTGTCCCCTTGTTCTGTTTGCATGACTGCCTCTTGATTCATATACAGATTCCTGAACAGCACAATTAGGTGTTCTGGAATTCTCACTCTCTGCAATGTTATTCATAACTTTTTTATGATCCACATAGTCAAATGCTTTTCTGCATGGTCAGTGAAACACAGGTAAGCATCTTTCTGGCATCCTCTGCTTTCAGTTAAGATCCATCTGACACCAGCAATGACAGCCCTGGTTCAATGGCCTCTTCCGAATCCAGCCTGAATTTCTGGCAGCCCCCCGCCAACATACTGCTGCAGTTGCCTTTGAGTGACCTTGAGCAAGATTTTACTTGCATGTGACATTAAAGATATTGCTCAATAATTTCTGCATTTGGTGACATTAAAGATATTGCTCAATAATTTCTGCACTTGGTTGGATCATCTTTCTTGGGAATAGGCAAAAATATGGATCTCTTTCAGTCAGTCAGCCAGGTAACTGTTCTCCAAATTTCTTGGCATAAATGAGGGAGCACTTCCAGCACTGCATCTGTTTGTCGACACATCGCATTTGATGTGTCATCCATTCCCGGAACCTCGCTTTTTGCGAGTGCCTTGAACGCAGCCTTCACGTCTTCCTTCAGCACCGTTGGTTCCTGATCACATGCTACCTCTTCAAATGGTTGAATGTGGACCAGTTCTTTGTGGTATAACGACTCTGTGTATTCCTTCCATCTTTTTTTGATGTTTCCTGAGTTGTTTAATTTCTCCCTGTAGACTCCTTCACTATTGCAACTCAAGGCTTGCACTTTTTCTTGAGTTCTTGCGAATTCAGAAGCTGGTGAATACCCAAGTCAGCAGGTCAGATGACAAGCGGCTGGCTCAAGTCCCAAGAACCAAGGCCAGTTGATGACAAGCCAGAAACAGGACCCAGAGCAAGCAAGTGAGCTTTGCCAGAATGTCTACACATACACAGGGTACAGGCCACATCCCTGGGGAAGCTCCCCCTGCAGCTGGTGGGCTGGTCATGTCAGACCATGTCACAGAGGCAACTATATTAGATCACAGATAGAGGATGACGGCACCAGATCCCAAACAGAGAGGACAATTAATGACACAAAAAACGGAGGACAACTTCTCAGAACCATGGCCTCGCCAAGGGGACATGTAACATTAACAGTCACACTAGCCCACAATGAAGCTGCTCATAAAAATATTTTATGATATTCTATAAATTTGTCTCAGAAAAGATAAAAGGTGTTTCCTTCAAGCTTTACGGTTCACCTTTGGAACTTTCTCCTGGTGCCTCTCAGTCAGGCTCTGGGTGAAGGCGGGAAAACCTTTCCTTGGCAAGTGGAGGAAGGTCAATCACATCTCAGCATTCTGCAAAAACAACTTGTTTAAAAATAAATTTCTTCTTTTAATTTTCTACTAAGTTAAACCAGGACCTAAGGGAGTACAGAAAAGGACAATAGAGCATCGGCATCTTAGAAGGAAATCTTTTCTAGTTGTTCAGGCTATGGATCCACCCAGTCAAGCCCCGTGTCTTTCCTTTGCAAAACCAGCTCAACGTACAGTTCAAGTTCGAGATACCGGACTTACATGTGCATAGTGCCTGTGACTGCAGGGCTCTGTGAGAAAGAAGACCTACGAGAGAGACAGAAGTCGAAGACTGGGACCACTGCTGATGGAGAACCCCAATCAGAGACAGAAGAGGAGCACGGCTGAGAGGACGGCACCCCAGGCAGGAGGTGAGCACACACCCTTGCTGACACCCACGGCTGCTTGGGGCCTTCACTGTTCTTCCTGTGGATCTGCTCCGAATCAGAAAAGCCACGATTTCCAATACCCGCTGGTCTGTAATTCAATAGGATTACACCAAGCTGCCAGGATAGGTGGGCTATGTCCGAGATGGAAAAGCCAGGTGACCTCTTTGGGGACATGAACTCACAGCTGGACTTCAAAGGCACAGTTCTCAGGGAAACATGGCAGGAAAAGAAATTTCTACCCGGTGTGAAATCTCCAAAATTCTGTATGCCAGTCCATCTCTTATAGGCAAGGTGGCCTCCTCCGAATGTGGTTGGAAGAGACGGCTATTTCCTCACGTTTCCGTCAGCTTCCTCCTCCTCTGTGATTTACACCCTCAACAATAGTGGGAGCTTCCTGCTCCGGGGCCAGGCCCCATCACCTTCATCCGACTCAGGGATCTGTCACCATGGTCGCCGACACATCTCAAGATAAAAGAACAGAAGGACGTCCCAAAATGAGGAGAAAATTGCTCCCCTAACTTTTCTTCACAGAAGGAGGAGGAACTGTGCCGAGAGGGGGCCGCCCATGCCCTGTCGGCTCACACACGTGACTCTGGAGCACCCACTTGATTCAGGGACCCGGGGTCACAGGACAGCACCTCAGAAACCCAGAGGCCACCACCACATCGCTCCCAGGACCACAGCAAACTCCATGGGGCAACGCCTCTGAGGAGCTGGCCAGAGACATGTTATGAGATAGGAAATAGAAAGATCACGGAGATTTGCCCTAGTAAGCTCACATCACTTATTCATGACAAGAACAGGAAAGGGCGGTCACGTCACAGCCAAGGCCTCAAGAACCAGCACGTCAGGAACCAGCTGAAAGGGAAGAGGGAGGAGGCCAGCCAAGCGTCGGCCGGACACCGAATTCTCACAGCGCCTGCCTCTCTCCCCTAAAACACGTCTGTGTCCAGACCCCTGAGACCCGTGACGGGCAAGGTCACAGGGCAAAGGGCAGGTGAGGGAGCCCTGGAGGAAACCGTGCTGCCACAGTGATGAAGAGCTACGGCTGCTCACCAAGAGGTCAGCTGTTCAAACCCACCTGGCGCTCCTCAGAACCTCCGCAGGCACTTCTCCTCTTCCCTATAGGGGCACCGACTCAGTGACAAGTATTTTTCCCCCCAGTTAGTGCAGTGGTGTAGAGCTCAGCTGCTAAACCAAAGGTCAGCCATCTGAAGCTGCCAGCTGCCCCTCAGGAGCCTTATAGGGCTGTTCTGCTCTGTCCTCCAAGGCAGCAATGAGTCACAGTCGATTCAAGGGCAACAGGCTTGGTTTCATTTCTTAGGCTGGCAGTGTGGTTGCAGGGCTGGGCTGCCCTAAAAGGCCAGTAGGCGTGAACCCACTAGCCAGTCTGCGAGAGAAGCTGCGGCAGGCGCTTCTGGAGAAAGCACAGCCTCGGGAACCCTGTGGGGAGTCTACTCTGTCCCATCAGGTCTCTCTGAGTCAGAATGGACCCGACAGAGACGAGTTTGGTTTGGGTTTTTAATCTGCTGATTTTTGGCTATGCAGTTTCTCCTGGGTTCTTCAGGTGGGCCAACGTGATCACCAGGGTCCTTCAAAAGTGGAAGAAGGGACAGAGGAGATGGTCAGAGTGATGAGTTGTGGTGGGACTCGGCCAGCACCACTAGCTTTGAGGACGGCGGGAAGGCGCCATGAGCAGCACCCTCTTTAAGCTGGAGAAGGCAAGAGCCCCCACAAAAGCAAGGCAGGCCTGCTGACATCATGATTTTAGAGACCATAGGGTCCTCAGGGAACTGGAAGATAACAAATTTGTGTTGTTTTAAGCCACTGAGCTCATGGTAGTGTGTTATGGCAGCTACTGAAAACGAACACATCGGAGTCAAAATCTGGAGTGCTCCACAGTGAAAAGCAGTGGGTAAGCATCAGGCCTCACAATCACGGGGCGAGGTCTCCTGGCCCACCCGCCCGGGGATGTGTATCGCTGGGTCAGCTCTCCAAGGCACAGACTGGCCTCTCAATTCTCTCTCACTGCTCTTCCCGAAACCACCTGGGGGACCAAATCCAAAACCAACCGCCCTGCTGCCACGTAGGCCCAGAGTGACCTTACAGCCAGAGCAGAACTGCCCCGCCGGCTTTCCGAGGAGTGCCCGGTGGGTCACAACTGCCGACCTTTCGGTTAGCAGCCGCAGCATCTAACCACTACACCACCAGAGTTTCCCCTTGGGGTGAAGGGATGTGTAAGACACACTTGTCAGGTCTTCCCTGGGACTTGAGACATAACGGGGTGTTATGTTCTCTTGGAACCATTTAAAAATACCATCCATCGAGAAACTCTGAATCAGGAAGGAAAATCTTTTGAATCTTCTACGATTTTTATACTAGTGGGCGTCGGAAAATGCATCCCCCTCTGGTGACCTTCCCTGCTGTCTCAGTCACCCGGCACTGCTGTAACAGAAATGCCACAGAAGGCTGGCTCAGTCCTGCCGTGACCGCGGGAGCACTGCACATGGTCGGCTTCCATCGCCCAGTCCCGTGCAGTCTGAACGCAGGGGGCCAGCCCCTGGGGCAGGCTCTCACTCTGTGGGCTCCGCAGGAGGGTCCTTGGGGCACATCAGCCTTCCCCTGGTCTGGGAGCATCTCAGTGCAGGAACCTCAGGTCCGAAGGATGCGCTCTGCTCCCGGCACAGCCTTCCTGGGGGTGTGAGGTCCCAGGTCTCTCCGCTTGTGTCTCTCCGTTTTATCTCGAACGAGAGTGGCTTCAGACACCAATCCGGTAGATGCCACTGTCACAGAGCCACTCACCCATCTCACTACCTCGAATCCATAGGGTTTACAATGCAGGGAAATCACAGCAGCTGACAGCATGGTAGACGGTCACACAATACTGTGAATCAGGGCCTAGCAAAGTTGACAAGTATTTCGGAGTGGCACAATCCAATCCATGACACCTGATCATTTAGTTTATGGTTTGTGTTGGGTGGCTGGGTGTTGACTCTCAGGACTCTGTGGGGACAACTCCATTCCCCAAATGCAGAGGAAGCTGATGAACCTCAAAGCTTGGGTGTGCTGACTGACCTAGACTTCCTTCCCTGACCACAGATGACGTCTCTATTTGGACCACTGCATCTCCTATCTTTGTGACATGGTTCCTGTCACCTGTTCCAGCACTCAAAGGGAACATACCGGACATCCAGCGACAGCTGCCAGGTCCATGGCCAGCTCACAAGACGTGATCAAATCCTCCATCATGGCCAAAGCTTGCCGTAGCTCGGTGGAGAAGACGGAATCCTTGATCCCCTCTGGCCCACCCTGTGGAAACCAACACACTCTGTTAAAAGCCAAAAGACAAACCATCTACCGTGGTGAAAGACAACAGGGTACAGACAAGGAGATGTGGACCCAGCCAGCACTGAGCGGACTGAGAAAGAGGGTACATTCATCTGTTTCCTTGATTCCAAAGAATGTGGTGAAAGATACTTGCTGGTTTAAATATACCAAAAATAAAAAACAAAATAAAAAAAAAAAAAGCTCATTGCTGTCCAGCTGATTCCAATTTACAGCCACCTATAGGACGTGGCATAGGCTAGAACAGAACAGAACCGCCCCATAGGGCTTCCAGCGAGTGACCCGTGGAATCAAACTGTCCGCCTCTGGGTCAGCAGCTGGGCTCTTAACCACTATGCCACCAGGGCTGCAGCTGAAGCAGATGACACACAGAACCCAAACCTAACCCCACTGCGCCAAGTCCATCCCAACTCACAGTGACCCCGTGGCTTACAGAGCACAACCGCTCCACAGGGTTTTCACGGCTGTGGTTTTCAGAGAAGCAGACCACCAGGCTTTTCTTCCACAGCACTGGGTGTGTGTCTGAACTGCCCACCTGTAGCCTAGTCTTTGCCCACGGCCATCTGTGCCACCCGGGGACCACACAATATGAACCCAAACCCACGCCCCTCAGCCACTGAGTGGCTTCTGATGCACAGTGACCCTACAGCCCCGAGGAGAACTGCCCTGTGGGTTTCTGAGGCTGTAGCTTTTATGGCAGCAGATAGCTGCCTCTCCCTCCTGCAGGGTGATTCATGAACTGGAACCACAGACTCTTCAGTTAGCATCCAAACACTTTAACCACTGCGCCACCAGGGCTCATTCGAAGTGATATATACCCAGTGCCATTGAGTCCACACAGACTCATAGCAACCCTCTAGACAGAGTACAACGGCTCTGTAGGGTTTCCAAGCAGTGCCTGGTGGATTTGAACTGCCAACCTTTTGGTCAGCAGTTGTGGCACTCAACCCACTATATCACCAGGGTTTCCAGATGACACACAGATGAGCAGAATCATCTAACAAGCTTTCTGTAACACTGTAGTACTAAAGAACGAATTCATAAAGTCGTGGACACTATATCCCCACTACGTAAAAAACATAGCTTTTTTAAAGCACAAAGGAAACCAGCCCCTTTAAACAGGTTTCTCCCCACTTCACATGCCCACTGCCTGGAGGGGGGAAGTATTTCAAAGAACAATCTAAGTAACATAATCCTATATTTGAGGTGGAAGTCTTCTTCCTCTGGGGAAAATTATACTTAGAACCATCCCAGGGGAGAAGATTTGCAAACTCTTGTGGGAACAAAGAATGGGATCCCGTGGAAGGGTCTCCTGCTGCTCCGTATCTTAACAGCCGCATGACTCTCCCCTCATCCTGCCCCTCCTCCCACCTCTACTTCCCTCACCCTCTTCATATTCCACCAAAAAGATGGAAAGAGTCAGCACCAAATGGCCAAGCCAAGTGCCATCAGCACCAAATAGAGAAGTCTTAATCGCTCATTAAAGACACCAAGTCCACCATAGTCCCTCCAAAGCTTAGGACACGACAGAGGGGTCTGCTGACTTGAGAGGCCTTTGCTGTGGTCTCTGTATTTGATTTCTTTACTATCTACATGGACTGTTTATCTGCGACCCAGTAAATGTGAACAGATTTTGGCTTCTTTTGTGTACATGTGCTTAAATACTTTCTTTCTATCATCAAGAACAAATAGCTCTCTGCCACTCCCAATGTAGCTCCATCTTTTTGTTCTCTACAGCAAGCTGTAGTTAAAGAGTTATGCGGTTCAGAGGCCCTGATGGAGCAGGAGAAACGTCAGACAGACTGTAGGTCCCTGGAAGACGTGGTCCCCACACGCTCAGATAGCCCGGAACTGATACTATGGCTGAAGCCAACTCTTCAGACAAAGGCTAGACTGCACTACAGGACAGAAAATGATACTAGCGAGGGTGTGCTTCTTGGCTGAAGCAGACACAGGAGACTAAGTGGGCAGCTCCTGCCTGGAGGGCTGATGAGAGGGTGGAGGGGACAGGAAGTGGTTAAATGCACACGGGAAATACAAGGTAGAAATGAGGAACATGCCATCACATTGAAGGGAGAACAGCTAGGTCACATGACAATGTGTATGTGTAAGAAAATGAGTCGAACTGTCATCATTTAAAACACAATGAAAAAAATAAATAACAAGAAAACACCAAAAGGGTTGTGTGTCTTCCTGACATCTGCTGCAGTTCCGGCATCAGCGTGCTTGGTGTCAGAGACTTACGGGAAGGGGCTGAGGAAGGAACAGCTCATGCCGCCTCCACCCGACAGTGTGCCCAGTGTGCCGTGTGACTCCCAGCTTCCCGCTCACAGTGAGCGCGTGTCAGCTCCCGGCAGGGGACCGCAGACGCTCGCCCGGGTGGTTCCAGCCCCGTGGCGGAAGGATGGCAAGCGCTAGACCAGCGTCCTCCTTCCCACCTGGGCTTAAAACTCCTGTCCTCAGAGCCCTCGGCTCTGTGCCTCCTCCTCCCGCCCCCCAGCCCCCACAGACCCAGCAGGCAGGTGGCTGCGGTTACCCTGTGCAGTGGAGGCTCAGGGTGACCCTCGCAGGGTTCTGAAGCCCCTCAAACCAGGGCCAGCCTCCCTTACTCCACGCTACACGATCATGGTCTCGCCCTGAGCCTCTCCTAGTTTCCTGGGGTCCCACCACACGTCCTGAGCAGAGAGAGCACGAGTGATGGCTTCTTGAGACACTGTAGATGTCACATGTTTTCCATCAGTTAAACCAGAATACTCCAGAGCAAATCTAAAAGAAGTCCTGCTGCTAAACCACAGTTTTTTCAGACTCTGTGGGTACCATGTTAAAGTGGCTACTATTCCTGCCTAAGGAATCTCAGCAGTCATCTTCAGAATTCACTCTCTCTCTCTCTCTCATGCACACACACACATATACACACAAAGCCATACACTGGGGAGGGGAATGGGGCATGACATACACCCCAGATATGCTAAGAAGTATGTAAAAAAATAGAAATTGTTCATCATCGTACTAATTATGGAAATCATGGTAGAGGTTTTACCACATGTACTTCCAGCCCTTGAATTATGCTGTTACATGTTTACTTGATTTTGAATTCCCATGAAGATATATTGCCACATCTCATTCTGCTACACAGCCTCACTTCAAAATTACCTTTACTTTGTTCTCCTGACTATGGACCACAGGATACACACTTATTTTAGAATACTTAAGACAGGAAATATCACAAACAAGAAAGACAAACTTTCCCTAGATACTTCCACCCATGGACACACGGCATCAACAGCTAGTTATACAAACGTAGTTGAGATCAAGCACCTTGGCCGAGCCTCCCTCTGATTCATTGGGGTCAGTCTCCAAATCCTCAGGAAACTCGGAATCCAGCAGACCCTGCAATAACCCCAAAACTGTGTTAAAATAAAAAATACAATGCCAACGAAATCTTCTGTGCAAATAAATTCTAGTCAAAGCTAAATGGAATAAGAAAGTAGGTGCATAGATTTGTTTCTCACATGTGAACAGGCAAGAACAAATGATACATACAAAGACTGCCAATGAAGTTCACGAACTCACCCTAAGTGCTACACCCCTCTCTGCCACTGCGGTCAGCTTCCCAGTACTCTCCTTGGGAAGCTGTGCACCAATGCCAGCACCCAAAGCAGTTGCGGAACCCTTCCCGGAATGTCATCGTCACACAGCCCAGCAGCAAGCCCACAAACTTAACTGCATAATTGTCCGTGAGGGAATTTTTAGAGCCAGTGAAGGAGTAACTGTATTGAACACCCGCCCTGCTCACCTGATCTGGCTCCCTTTTTCCTTTACCCAGAGATGACTGAAATACTGCAAGGAAGACATCTGGATGACACTCGGGACATCAAGAGTCATACAACGACAGCTCTGATGGCCATTCCAGAAAAACACTTCCAAAATTGTGTTGAAGGGTGGACTAGACACTGGCATCGGGGTACAGCTTCCCGAGTGGAGGACTTGAAAGGCGGCCGTGGGGATAGTCAGCAATGAGGCTTATAGCACTCAGAACAATGACGTTCGTAGCTTAACTGTCGGACCTCGTATGGTGCCAGCGTTTCCCACAAACGTAAGATCACGCAGTCCATCCTACTCTGTAGCCCCCTTCTACTTACTCACGTCTTGTGACTATTCCTGCATGGCATTGTTTTCTAAAACATGATTTTTGATTGTGGGGGACTGCTGTACCCTACATAAACAAAAACCAAACCCACGGCTTTTGAGTCCATTCCAACTCATAGCGACCTTATTGGACAGGACAGAACTGCCCCATAGGGTTTCCACGGAGCGCCTAGTGGATTCCACCTGTCAACCTTCCAATTCGTAGGTGACCTCTTGACCACCAGGCCATCAGCACTACTGTCTCCTATAGCCAGCCAAGTGCCATCGAGTCAGATCCGACTCATGGCGACTCTATATAAAACTGCAATTCAATAATGTCCCTTCCTGTCTCCTATATGTAAACCACAATTCAACTGAGTGCCCTTCCTGTCTCCTGTATACAAACCACAATCCAATTAACGCCCCTTCCTGTTGAACAGTTAGGTTGCTTCCAATTATTCTACTGTCATCCTTGTGCAGTTTTCCCAAATACGAATTCCCAGAAGTGGAAGCGAAGATGTTTAAGGTTTTGATACACATTTCCAAGTTCTTTAGAGAACAGCTGTGCCCTCTCCAGCAGGGTATGAAAGCCCATTTCATCAGCTTTAGCTTACGTGGGGTATCACCACGTAGCCCAAAGCTTTGCCAACTGAAAAAACAAAGCAATACTATTTCACTTGAACTTCTCAGGTAACCAGTGATGCAGAACTAAAATAAAAAGGTTGCCATGAGGACTTGTTCTCTGGTAGACTGCCCGTGTTCTTTGTGCATTTTGTCATGAATTTCTAAGCGCTCCGTGTCAACCTGGCCCACTGCCCTGCTGTCATGTACGTGGCTAACATTTTCCTAAAATCTTCATGTGTCTTTTTCCTAAACAGTATAGTCTACTGTTCTTTTCCCTTCCTTTTATACTTAGAAAGGATTTCTGCATACCAAAATCCCACACTCCTTTCTAAACCATGAAGTAACCGATCCTACTTCCGAACCCTTTCAAACAGTAGAGGCAGGGCGGTCTGAGGGCCACCCTCTGGGTGGAGACGACTGCAGGACACTTGTCTTCTGCACAAGGGTGCCGAGGTGTGAACTCACCTTCCCAGGCACATGGCACACGGAGCCTCCTGGGGTTCTGGACAGACCCAAAGGAATACTTTATAGAGATTCTACTTCTTGTTAGTTTCCTTGGTGAAATACAGGTTTAAAAATCACAGCCCTCCTCTAAGTACTTTTAGCATGTAGGCTGTCCTCAAATACAGACAACAAACCCACCCGCGCGGAAGCATAGGCCGCCCCTGTCGGGTGGGTTCCAGTTCGGAACGACCCCCCGCACAACAGAAGGAAACCCTGCCCGGTCCTGCACCACGCCCCCAATCGCTGTCATGCTTGAACGTGCTGTTGTAGCCACTGTCCATCCGTCGCCTGGAAGGTCTTCCTCTCTTTCGCTGACCCGCACTTTCGCAAGCAGGATGTCCTTCTCCAGAGAGTGGCTCTTTCTGACAACATGGCCAAAGTATATGAGACAAAGTCTCGCCCCTCTTGCTCTGAGGAGCGTTCTGGTTGAACTCTTACAAGGCACATCTGTTCCTTCTTCCAGCAGTCTACAGATGTGTGGAATGTTCAGTATTCTTCACCAGCACCATAATTCAAGGCCTCGACTCTTCTTTGGTCTTCCCCATTCAGTGCCCAGCTTTCCGTGCACGGGAAGCATTTTGCAGAGGAGGAGCTGGAGGCAGAGAGAGGCCAAGTCACCTGCCTAAGCTCGCGAAACCCAGAAGTGGTCCAGCCGGCTTCACACCCAGGCAGTCTAGGCCCGAGTCTGCGTTCGTCGTCACTAAGCTTCGGCTTTTGTGGTTTACCGCCTGCCGCAGAGGGCACAGACCCCAGCTAGGGTGTAAACTTCATCCCTGCGGGAAAACTCAAGTCTGGCAATACCAGATGCCACCAGTTTGAGGGTGCAAAGACCCTCAGGAGGTCTCTCCCTCCAGTGACAATAGAGACAGAGCTAGGGGACGGCGAGGCTCTGAATGAATGCTGGGTTCAAGCGGGCTTGCAGGTGCTCCTCCCCAAGGGAAGCAGGACCGTTCTTCTCATTCCACACCGGTGTGAGCATCTCACTGCCTGTAACACAGCCCCACAAACCGTGGGAGGCCCTGGGGGCCAGCACCGTGCCAGGTTCTTCACACGCTCTGCCTACTCTCCGCCCTCGTAACAACCCCACGGAGGATGTTTTGGTTCCCCAGTTTACGTCCCAGAGCAACGAGCCCTAGGGGGAGCAATGATCCCGGACCTCTGAGCCCCAGAGCCCGGGCTGGGGCTGCTGACAGGAAGCTGGGAGGTCTGTTGTGCGCATTTTGAAGAGGGCCTACATGCCAACAAAGCGGTCACTCCCTGCGGGCAGAATGCACCCATGTTCCCTGCACCGTGGCTTTCCACACTCCAGCGTCTCCCTGGCATGTCTGGCTGTGGGAGCGACGTGAGAAACAAACATGGGAGGTGGCCGGGGAGCAGGAGCTGCTCACTTTTTATTACCAGAAACAGCCCCTGGGCAAGGACTCCCTAAAAGGCTCTGTGGAGGCTGATCAAGCGACAGCTTGTACGGGTGGCCCCAAACCGCTCTTTCAGGCTCACAGGGGAAAGCCGCCTGACAGGCCCCTGGGTCCGACCCGGGCGTCCAGGACGGGGGACCTGCAGGCATGCGCTGCTGGCACTGAGTCACCCAGGGAGGAGGGGGAGGAGGGAGACCCACAGAGGACCCAGGCGCAGGGAGACCCCTCCGCTGCGCGGCTCTCAGGGGCAGACGCTACACCAAGGGGCGGGTGTTGCTGAAGGAAGGCCTCCTCCAGCTCCGCCGTCCTCTCGCCCCGTTTCACAGCGTGTAAGGCGGCGATGGTGGGGAAGCCCCACTTCTTCTTGAAAGTGCACTGCCTGAGACCCCGGGGATGGTGCGTCCAGGCGCCTGGGAGCACGGCTGAGTCAGACGGTTGAGGGGTGCCCCGGCTGCCTCCCCATGTGCTCAGCTGACCCCAACCCTGCTGACCCGCTGACCTCTCCCCTAGTCAAGGACGTTGGAGAAGTCAGGCCCCGGGTCCCTCTCAGCGCCACAATTCTTTGAGGCCCACTTCTCATGGAGGAGACCGAGACACACAGGAAAGAAAAAGCCAAAGCACAGCCCGATTTCCAGCCTCAGAGGTCCAATCACAGCTCTGCCGTCACCACAGCCAGCCCCACGGCCCAGACAGAGGGGCACTGTTTGGGGGCTTTACCTTCAACAGGCTCTGGTATTTTACAAGCCTCTGGCTCGGTCCTCCGAGATACTTAAAAAGTGGGAGATGGTGATCCAGCTGGCGCTGGCAGACCTGCAAAAGCCAAAGAAAAACAATGTAAAACAAGCAGCTCACAAAGAACAAACAAGGCAGCAGGAAACACAGGGGTGACCGGCCCTGTAGGGACAAGGGCCAGCTGTGCTGGGACTTCAGAGTGTCCCCAAGGCGTGCCGTCCAGCAGGAGTGGGTGAAACGAGAGGAGGAGGGCAGGACTCAGCTGGGCTGGGGTTTTACGGGCATCAGAGGAACAGGCCCGTTTATTTGTTCTAGAGAGCAAGTCCAATAGGGGACAGTGGGGCATCTCACGTCCTTTGGAAATGAAAGCACCTCGTCTTCACGTTGGTGGCAGGCAGAGTCTGCTCAGCTCATAGTGAGCTGGAAGGGTGTAAGGTGGCCTGCTGGCCTCATTTCCAAACCAGACGAAACCTGCTCTCTTCCAGTGAACTCCGGCCCAGTGACCGGGCCGGGCCTCAAAGAATCGTGGCGTTGGAAGGGACCCGGGGCCTGACTTCTCCAATGTCCTTGACTCTCTGAAGGACCATGGCTTAGGGGAGAGGTCGACCCTACAGGGCATGGGGGAACTGCCCCACGGGGTTTCCGAGGAGTGGCTGCTGGATTTGAACTGCCAACCTCTGGGAGCCCCACAGCTGACACTTTTGAGTCAACTGCATTTTCAGCATTCATTCTAGAAGGGCCTCCTGGTTTTGTTACTAGGCCCCAGACCCTCCTCACGGCCTACTGCCGGTGGCTCGGGAGAAGACAGACACCCCAGCATGCAACTGCCACACCACGGAGACTCTCAGTGAACACAGATCTGACTAGCGTAGAAGCCCACTTCCTCCACTGGTCTGTAACGTGGACTCTTTAAAACTCCAGAAGTACTTTCCGGAGAGAAGCATTCACAAAGCCCCCGTCATGCCAACATTACCCCAAAGTAGGCGCAGTCTTGACATTCCTGCCAGATGGCCCTCGCTCGCGGCAGGTTCTTGTGATATTTAAAATAGATTTGAAGATCTTCTTTCTGAGTGGAACAAAATTAGAACAAATGAATCAGGTTGCCTTTTTATCAGCAGGTGGGAAGGAGAGTAGAACTGATTGATTCATTTAACAAACCTGAGTATTTCCAGAGTGTGAGGAACTAGGAATCCCTCATGACTAACCCGCCGTGTGCACGTGTGCAGGTGTGTGTGTGTTCGCGCCTGTGCGCGTACATGTGCTGGTTAGAAACATCCATGAGCACGTGCACGGCCGGGGCAGACCGGGGCGGCATCCCCGGGGCGGCTGGCAGCTCCACGAGCAGAAGTCAGCGCTCGCCCTCATCTCCCTGGCCCGCTCTTCATCCAGGACCCCGACAGCTCCCCAAGCCGCTGCGCTCTGAGCAATACACCTGACGGGAGAGGGACCAGTGCCTAACAGCCCCGCCTACTCCGTCCGCATCCTTTGTTGAAATGCAGACACCACAGGGTGAAATGTGGCCACCTGGACCAAGAACACACGCCTGAGTCTCAGCACGGGAAGGGCGAGCTTGGGCCCAGACACCACCATCATTTCCGCTTTCACTTCCGTCCAGGACTGCAGAGACACGAGAGGTGACAGAATGATGCTGAGTGTGGAAGCCAGGGGGATTCAGAGGGCCCACCGCCTCAGAGTCCCTGACAGGGCTGTGCATTTGATAAGGTCTAGTCAGAAAAAGCAGCCCAGCTACCAGGTCAGCTTGCCAGTGTCCTTGGCTCTATCAGAAAGACTGGCCCACACCAGTTGTGCCTGCCAGGAGTCTGCCAGGAGCCCAGCCTGGGCAGCGGAGAGGCCATGTGGCCACCTCTTTGCAGATTTCTGGGTCCCCACCCCCTGTGTGGGGTCCCTGAGTGACACCCTGAAAGGCATGGAGCTCAACCCACCCAGAGGTGTCGTGCAAGAGACACCTGGTGATCAGCCACGTGGGGGTCACCGACCTGAACACACTACCGGGCACAGCTGCACCCTGAAACGCATAGAGTCACCACGAGCCGGGACTGACTCGACAGCAGACAGCTGGGGTTGTTTTTGTTTTTTTTTTAAATCCTCCTGATGAGAGCAACTCTCCAATTCCTTCCCAGAGATGTGGGCTGTGTTCCCCCTCACAGCACCTACAACGACTGTTCCAGTTCCACACACACTGCTGTAGTGAACGCTGTCCAGTTCTGCAGCTCTGCCACCTCCTGATAGCTTCTAAGTGGTCATTTCAGCACAAGAACCGTGACTACTCTGTGTTTCAAGATCTTTTAATGGAAAACACCCCCCCAACACGCACACCACCCCCCACACAGATCTTGGAAGAGAGATGGCCTTGGAGGAGTGTAGCTCACTTTAGTGAACAGACTAGAATAACTGACCAGAATACTTCCAAGTTTAAGTCCTTCTCTGGAGATGTGCCCACCGAGTGCCTCTGATGGGGACGCCCAGGACGTGGCACACTGTGGCACTCGAGGGCTCCCTGATGGAGCCGTCCATGGGGACGTGCCTGCATGCTTGAGGCCAGTTGCAGCCCCTGAAGGCCATCAAGGGGTCTCCCCACACAGGGACTGGCAGAGCACAGACCCTGGCGGTGAGCCCCTAAAATAGTCCAGGATGTCACCGCCGCCAACATTTGCCCTCTGGAAGCTTCTCAGCAGCAGGAGACTTCAGACGCCCTGCCCTCAGCTCAGGACGGTGTCCTCCCAGCCAGACACTTCCCCAGACTCTCCTTACACAGAGAGGCCGCGGTTCCACCAGTGGCCGCTGAGCCAACGCTGGCCTCCCGGAACCTTCACGCTGGGTCCTGACTCTGCTGTCTTTGCCACACGGAACATGCTAGGTCTTTAAGTGCTGGAACACAAGATTTAACCTAAGTTCGCTTTTCTGATGGCCCAAAGGGCCTTGGAGAAAGGACATGTGCTAATCAGTGGCATATGAGGACACCTGATCCCCTCATCCCCTTTGTCATCGAATCAGAGGAGGTGTCACATAGGCAGACGTGATGATCTGTGGATCAAGACTGTAGGCTCTCCTAGTGGGTGGCCCAGACTCAGTCCTGGCTTTGCCAGTTACAAACAATACGGCCAGAAGTCAGCGAACGAACCTTCCCAGACTTTAGTTTCCTCATCTGTTAAGTGGGCCCCTAACAGCAGTCAACTTGAAAGATTGTTGCAGGGATTGAGATCATGTATGTAAACCTTTCAATACACGTCAAACAGACACAACAATTCCCAAACTCACTACTGTCAAGCCAGCTGCAACTCACGGCAGTGCCACAGGACAGAGCAGAACCACCTCACAGAGTCTCCAAGGAACATCTTGGACCTGAACCGCCGGCCTTTCGGTCAGCAGCCGCAGCCCTTGACCGCTGCGCCACCGGGGTCTCCAGTACGTGCGAAGTGCTCCCCACACAGTAGTACTGTGAACGGCGTTTCCCCTGTGCGGATGCTTCCGCAGGCGTCATTCGGTTTGATGCCCACAACTCCGCTACAAAGCTAAGTGTGGCACGGATGAGGAAGGTAAGACCCAAAGGGCTGATGCCCCATCCTGAGGTCACTCACACTGTGAGTGACTCAGCGGGGTGAGGAGCTAAGCTGGCTGAGGGTTGCCCTGGTGGTCTCTGCACTTGTACCACGTGGGATCACGCCGTAGACGTAACTCAGGGTCGGTGACTGACTCAAAGATGAACATCATTCTTCACACAGCTTGGTCTCGGCAGCAAAACCTTCCGGGATGCTACGGCTGCAGTCTAAGGAAGGCCTTTGGCCAGAAGAGACAGCTGCTTGCCCCTGACAGGAGCAGAACTCAGCCAGCATCACTGAGAAAACCTAAGCTGTATTGGTGCACACGGCCAACATGTCTTGTCACCCAACAAGGAGGCACTGAGGGACAGAGCAGTCACCGGGGTCCCGCCCAGGGCTCTTAGAGATTAGGTAACTGTTTCAGTCAGCTAGGCTGCTCTACCAGAAATACCACAGAGTGGATGGCTTTAACAAAGGAAGGTTTATTCTTACACAGTTCGGTAGGTTGCAAGTCCATATTCAGGGTGTCTGCTCCAGAGGAAGGCTTTCCCCTTGTCAGCTCTGTAGGAAAGTCCGGTATTGCATCAGTCTTTGTCCAGGGAGCGTCTTGGCACAGGAACCTCAGGTCTGAAGGATGTCCTCTTCTCCAGGTGCTGATTTCTTGATGGTAACGAGGTTCCCAGTTCTCAGCCTGCTTCTCTTTCCTTTATCTCTTGCAGGCTGAAAGGATTAAGGGTGGGGCAAGCCATACTCCAGGGAAACTCCCTTTACAGCAGAGCAGGGAAGTAATCCTATGAAGGAATTTATAGCCCCACCCTAATCCTTTAACCTACAGTTTAGGGAACCCACGAAATGGAGGACAGTCACAAGATACCGGGAATCATATCCCAGCCACATGGCTACACACATTTTGGGGGCGACACAATTCAACCCAAGACAGTAACTGTGGTTATTAATTACACGGCTCATCAAAGAGTAGTAACTTCACGCTCTATAAGAATTTATTATCTGTATTTTGCCTCCCAAGTCGTAACCCATACAAGATAGCATTCAGCTTTGAGGTCTGGATTAATGATCTCTACGGTTCCTAGGTAAGAGAGCTATCAAAAGCTTTTGCAGAAGTGCAGGGGAGGAATTTGCCCAAGAAAAAGACGTTGAGGCCCACTCCATCACCAGTTCCTCAATTTTTATTTGATAATATCCACTTTTTCTCCCCAGAGGAAGTGGATTGTTTTTTCATGCAACAATTGAAATCTTTGCAGTCATGATATAAGCAACCGTAGAATGTCAAACGTCGCTGGACTTGGAAATTGCGTTTGGTGGTTTGGCAAGGGGAGAGCAACACAGTCCAGAAGTGGTGTGCAATGGGATAGGAAACAGAACACAGGCTGGGCTACAAACTAGCTTTCAGTGTATCTTGAACTCTGGTATACAGGCTGTGATGTAACGGCCACAGAGTCTCCAAAAGTGGCTTAGAAAGCTGGTCTGGCGACAGGAGGGTTGCAGCCTCTGTGTCTCCATGTGTCAAGTGCCCTGAAACCCGGGGAGGTTTGTTTTCTGGCTGAAACAAATCTTAGACTTAGTGGTCATAACGTGGGTTGTTTCAATGTTTTAGGGTTCTTGGGTCAGTTGTTCAAGGATCACAAAAGAAAGAAAAGGAAGAGAATGTGGAGAGGATCGATACAGCAGGGGCAGAAAGCAGAAAGGGGAGCTCTGTCAGGAATGAGAAGGCACTAGATCATCTCTGGGGTCACTGAAAGGGGGAACAAAGTCCTGGGTGGAGAAGGGTGCCATGCAGCAGTTCTCTGTGCCAGCCTCAGCCCCGTGGGAACACATTGGCTCCATCACTTACTGTTGGCCTAGGCAGGAGGCGAAAGGGCAGGAATGGGCGTGAGGAAAGGGATCTATGGGATACAAAGGACAGGATGTTCTTAAACTGGGTGATAAACCGGAGAAAGTCTGTAGATTTCAGATTTTCTAATTATCCTCTATTCTGCTTCTTTATTTTTTTTTTAAGGAATAAAATGTATTCCCTGAAATTATTAGGTTAGTAGCAGGACTGCCTGTCTTGGCAGCTAATACGGCCTCAGCTGCAGACCGGAGGCCAGCTGTCGGACACTTGGCCTCAGAACAGGAGGATGGTCTGCTCCGGGAGCCTCGAAGGCCAGCCTGCCAGCTCACAGGCCTCTCCAGGAAGCCAGGCTCAGAGCCGCTCCCGTGTGTCACTGTCACACTGGGTGAAGTGAGTGACGTGATGCTGGAGAGCACAGGTGCTGCAGAGAATTCCCGCTCTGCACAGAGACAAGGAGCAGAAGTCTTTCCTTCACTGGTGTCCCCCGGCCTTTGTCACTTACACAGACAGTCCATGGCGGACCTGAACGGCACAGTTATTTGGATCGACAGGAAACACTGACTTACTCTTTTGAGAAAGCAACGTGCCAGAAGTTCAGGATTCGCAGTGCATGTTTCCAATTCTTTCAGAAAAGTCCTAGGGAGATAAAAATAGAATAGCACTGGGATTTTTACATGCATAGGGTTAAATATTTTTTTTTTCAAGTGAAATTACACCTCAACAAAGCTGGCAATAATCCAAAAGACACAGAATAATAAATGCTGGAGAGGATGTGGAGAGACTGGAAGTCTTCTGTACTATTGTTGGGATTATAATATAGTTCAACCACTTTGGAAATCAATTTTGCACTTTCTTAAAAAACTAGAAATAGAAAGAACATATGATCCAGCAATCCCACTCCTTGGAATATACCCTGAAGAAATAAGGGCCATTACTCAAACAGATATGTGCACACCAATGTTTACTGCAGCTCTTGCCACAAGAGCAAAAAGCTGGAAGCAACCTAGATGCCCTCAATAGACTGGTTTAACAAACTGTGATATATTCATACGAAAGAATGCTATAGAAAGACAGGAAACACTGACGGCCTAGAGAAACACCTGTCAAAGTGAGACCACCTAGAGGAACTCACACTGAGCAAAATTACCAGACACACAAGGGCAAATTTTATATGAAACCATTATAACAAGGACGCAACAAATCGATTAAGCACAGTAGAATCAGTACTTGATGGTTATAAGGGCTGGTGGGAGGATAGTGGTTAGGATGACAGTCGGATACAGGATGTGTCAACATGCACTAGAAGTGGGGTCCCCACAACTACTCAACTTCAAAACCGAGTTGTCCCCTTAATGTGGCCTACCTCTTTGGAAGGATACAGAAGCAGCATCCGGGATCAGAGGACCATGCACTCAGGGGCTATCTATGCTAACTGGCCCACGTAAGCACTCTCTCTCTCTCTCAAGGTAATGCGCTACATTCTACTCAGGTGAGTGGTGTCTGGGGTCTTCAAAACTAGCAAGCACCCAGTGGTCCCCATCCACCTGGACCAGAGGCCAACACCGCACCCTGAGGACAGGAGGGAAACACGAGCCCACCAGATGGCAGGAGGCATACGAGCCACAGCCTGCTTCAGCCTGGGACCAGAACTAGACGGTGCCCAGCCACCATCAATGACAGCCCTGAAGGGGGACATGGAATGGAGACCCGGGGATAACAGGAGGAGGAGTACAGGGCACAAGTAGGACTCTGCAGAAGACTGCACCTCATGGGCCTGAACGGACAGCCCCCTGAGCGCGGGTCCTGGACTCTCTAGTCCCAAACCGCACCTAGCACCGGGCCTGCTCCCCAGACAAAGACTGACCCGGACCATGCCAAACGGACTGAGCTCTTTAAACCTTTACACTCATACTCGGGGTTGTCTGAGAGGCTCTTCACTGGAGCTGAGATGACCGGGTGACGGGGGGCCGGACCTCAGTCAAAAGGTCATGGGAAGTTCCGAACAAAAGGGAAAGCATGCTGTCACGTGGGGGAGGGGACAGCTAGACTAGAACAGCGGTGAAAGTTCAGGGTGTTACATGGCTGTGTGATACAGGGTGTAAAACTGTTCTTAATTCACAATAAAAACTATTTTTAAAACAATGAAAAAGGAAGAAAGGAGCGCCAGGAGCAGAGCTCATCCTTGGGCCCGGGGTCTCTGTGATGAGAGGCTTCTGGACCAGGGCGAGATTGCCCAGAAGGACTTTCCTCCAGGGCCAGCAGAGACCGAAAGCCCTCTGCTGGGGCCAGCACTCTGCGTCCAGGCTCCTAGCCTTCCAGCCCGCGAGAGAGCAGATTTCTGGTTTCTAAAGCCTTCTGCCTGTATTTCTTCTATAGCAGCACTAAATAAGACAAAACTGGGGCTGACTCTGCATCATTTTTCCTTTATCTTCTGTCTACAAACATGTTGAGGTCTTTTGCATACTAAAAAAAAAAAAAAAAAAAAAATTCTTCTCTTGCCAAAAAATAAAAAGAAAAAAAGAAAGAAATCACAGAAGCTTGAAGAGGCAAGTGTCCGGCCGCTATTGCTCTTTGATTCATCTTCAATATGTTGATTTGGAAGAAAAAGTGTATTCTGTGACATTATCAGGGTCACTCGGAAACCAGCCACCAGCCGGAGAGAGACGGATACATGCTCTTTGCTGTCTGACAGCACTAACGCGGACTCCTGCCCTGCCACTGTCACTATCATTAGGGCCCTACTATGCACCAAGCACAAGCCAAGTGCCTTACAATCAAAATATCACTTAATTCTCCACCTAACCCTGCAAGCCAGGGCTTTAGAAACGTGTAAGCCAAGGCTCCAAGAGCCTGAGAACTTCTCCAGTGCCGCGCAGTGGGAAAGCAGTGAAAGCGGGGCTTCCATTCCGGTTCTGTCGCCAACAGACAGGACACCAGTCTAGGAAAGAACCGGTTCACCGTCCAGCATTTCCCATGAATGGGGTGGGTGACTCTGAGGTCATCACAGGGCACCAGCAAGAAAGCAACTGCGGTTTCTTCATCAACACTACTAACTACTAGTGACAGCAACAGTACTGCTAACAATAACACTGCTAATAACAGTAACAGGAACACTACTAATAACAACAACCCAACTAATAACAATACCCAAACAGTGAGAGATGATCCCTGAAGTCCCTTGTTCCTCTTGTTTTCTGGAACCTAGCCCTCAAGCAGCCCTGGGCTAAAGGGACAACTTGTTCGACGGGTCAGTGTTTTCTAATGCCTGGTTTCCAGCCCTCCCCAGTGATAACAGGCAGGTGAGCCTGTGTCTTGGTCTTCAGATTCCCAGCACAGGTCTTGGTACTGAGTAAGTGCTAAGATGTTGGGTCAACCGAACATAGAACCAGTGACTGCACAAAGCCACACACAAATGAACCTGATATCCACACCTAACTCCTAGTTCACGCTCTGTGACATCCTTCCTTTGTTCCTCAGCCAACCTGGGATGCTTCTCCCCTCCTTCTCACCCCCCAACCTAATCACCCCCACCTGCTGGCCCTGGACCGGCGACTCCCGCCCGCTGAGGTCCAGGCACCTTCGGCTCTAGATTCCATCAGCTGATTCCCACCTCGTCTTCACTATTTTCCATTTTCCCTGATAACCTGGATTATTCAATACCTGTTGTGAAAGTTATAAAGTTCTCCAATGTTCCCAAAGAGGAAGTCCTTGTTATTCTGCAGGACATCTGGGATCAGATGCTTCAGCCAAACAAAATCCATCGGCACGATGTACCCCTGCAGACGGAAAAGGAGGGCGGTTTTACAGAGAGGATTGATGGAGAGGATCAACACTGCTACTATCGATCTACCTGGCTACTAACCAGCTACTCCAGGAGCCAACACTGAGCTGAAATCCCTGGGGAACACTGCACATGCGTTTCCCAAACACTGTTCCATCAGATACGTTCTTCTGATAGCATTTGCCTTGTATTCTGTCTTCAGAGGAAATGGTTTGATGGTAATGATAATAAAAGGTGTTTTTACAGGAAAAACAAATATATTTTAAAAATATTTATAGTTTACATAAACTGGGTGTGAAAGAAAAGAGAACACATAGCCAATTGTATAATCCAGTGCCTTTACCATTGTATTTTAAGAGATCCCCTTAATGGCATTTTAAAAAACATATTTTCTGTGGCTGTCATCACAGGACACATATAACATTGTAATCTATTTTTCCCCATATATTTTAGGTTCCACTAATAAATTTTGATATATGCTTTTTGATTTAAGCATTTTGTTATCATAAGCATTTTCAACACTGTAAATATGGTTCAAAATTATTTTTTAGAGGTGAAAGATATTTTATTCAGTATATACAGAATTCTTTAACTGGTCCATTATTATTGAATGTTTGTTTCTGATATTTTGCTGTAGCAAAAGCTATAATAAATAGGTTGATGGAAATACACATTTCTATCCTTAAGAAAAAAGAGTTACTTAAAACAGTGAGAAACAATCCTCCCTGATTAAATTACGCAAAATGTTTAAGTAGTGATTGTCGTTGTGGAGGATGCGGAATCACGCCTTGGAATGATCTGATTACAGGGCTCCAGAGTCATAACCCTATGCACACTCCTACTGGAGGGGCAGCTGTGTTATTACAAGATGTGAACGCCACCCCAACCAGAAAACATTACTGAGGTCAACTCTTCGGACAAGATGGACCGCACTTGGCGACACAGTGTGACCATATGGTGTGTGTACTTTTTGGTTCCAGGCATCTATAGGATGCTGTCCTACTGGCCTCTTACTAGAAGGGAGAGAAGAGGGTGGAGAGGAGGGGACAGGTGTTGTTCAAGAGGACAGGACATCATAGAAAGGGCGAGGAGAGAAGAGGAGCCGCAGCTAGGCGGGCACGCAAACTTAATTTGGATTGTATACTTTCACTGAATCACAATTTAAAAAAAAAAAAAAGACCGGAAATGTTGGTGGCCATTCCGGAGACCCGCGGTGACTAGGGAGCCCTGGTGGGTAAGCACTCGGCTGCTCGCCCAAAGGTCAGCAGGGTGCATCTTCTGGCAGCTCCTCGGAAGCCCCGTGGGGCGGCCCCACCGTGTCCCACGGGGCCAGTGTGAGTCAGAATTGGGTTTTATGGCAACCTGGAGTCTCCGTAGGACAGAACTTCTCCAGTTTGACAATCTTCTTAACCCACTCCCCACCTACTTACATCAATTATGCTCTTCATTTCCTTGATATAAATTTCTTCAGTCTCCAGCAAGTCCCGTAGAATGCGCCTGGATCCCAGCAGCAGGTGGCGGGGTGGGTGGCAGAGGCGGGGGGGGGGAGGGAGAGACAGAAGGTCTGTCAGAGCAACGCGCAGGGACATCACCCGCGCAGGAGCTTGCCCACTTAGGGCCAGGTGGTCCTGGTCCACTCGGTACCCACGGCCAGTCCCCTGGACACACAGGTGCGGAGAAGGAACGACCAGGTCACAGGACTCCAAGTCCATCTGTCCAGCCACTCACCCCAGGGGGCATGTCGCCTGGGGGTCATGAGCGCAGCCTGTGGGCCAGAAAGCACCACGCGTGGACCTCGCTGGAAGGTCTGACTCGTACGCTGTGCACGCAGACTCCTAGGCTGTCTCCGTGCCTCTCTCGTTTCACGCTCACACCACCACCATTGACCCACCTGGGTGTGTTTTATTGTTACATGGGTTTCAGTGATGCCAGGCATGCCCCTTCCCTTGGTGCTGGGTGTTCCGTGTGGCTGATTTTCTGAAGCCAAAGACATGACTTCTATCAGGAAGGGAAGCAGGTAGGGGTGTGGTAGGCAGAATTCTCAGATGGCCCCCCAGGTTCCTGGCCCGACACCCCCAGGAGACCTTGCCCCACTTAGTCAATCAAACACTAACTCGGGTGCTGCTGGGAAGCGATTCTGCAGATGTAATTAGGGTCCCAATTTAGTTAACCTAATGACAGGTAGGCTATCCCAGGTCAGCCGATCCTAATCATACGAACTCTGTACATCTGGGTCTGGAAGTTACAGACCGAGAAGTCAGTCATATTTGAAGCAAGAGAAGACTCCAATGTGAGGACTTCCCTTTGCTGTCTTTGGAGACGGAGGGACCCTGTGGCGAGGGATGTGGGTGGCTTCTGTGAGCCCACAGAGATCCCTGGCTGATGGCCAGCTAGGACACAAAGACATCAGCCCCACAACCAGAAGGAATTCTGCCACACGAGCTGGGAGGGGCTCCTGACCCCACCTGAGCTTGTCAACGTCTTGACTCTGGTTTTGTGGGTGCTAAACAAGGAATGCAGTCCTACTGCTCCTGAACTCCTTTCTATTCCAGGGAAATTGTGGACTAATAAACGACCTTGTTTCAAGCTGCTAAGTGTGTGGTCATTTGTTACTTAGCAACCATCAGTGCAGACAGCGAGGCCAGTCTTCACAGCTGTCCCCAGACGGGACGTCCTCTTCCTCTCCTCGGGCTCTGTGGCCACACTCCGGCTTCCTTTTGGGGTTCTGAGTATTTGTACATCAGTTCACATATGGAATGCACACATTTATGGGTCCCTCTCATCTGCTGGCCGGCGAGCCACTAAGTGGCAGCCTGTCTGTCCCAGGATAGGCTTTCTTTTCCTTTCAAAAAAAGGGGATGCCAAAGGGCAAACAATCCAACAGGGGGAAAAATAATGTGCAAAGGACACAAATACGAAATTCTCACAAATATACAAATGGCCAATAATCTTACGGGAAAAGAAAATGTTCCACTACACACGTAATTCTACAGAGATGGATTAAAAGCGAGTGACACTTATCATCTCCTGAAATATCAAACTTCAGTGGCAGTCTGGTGGGTGGAGGTGGGGACACATCCCTAAACGACACTGGTGGGAGCAGAATGTGGGCATGCTCTGCGGAGGCTGATGGGAGAACATCTCAACAAAACGTAGCCACGAACTCGCACACTCAGCGACTGCGTTTCTGGACATGCTCCCCGTTTGTGTTTAGAAAAATAACAACAACCAGACAGAAATTGCAAATTACTTAAATGTTCCCCCATAAACCATCGTACATACACATAAGGAAACATTAGGTAGCTGTGAAAAAGAATAAAAGTAATGCATGCATGCTGATATGACCAAGTTTAGGTATTTCATATGAAAAAAAAAAAGCTGCAAAACAACGTGATCTATTTACGTACTTCTGCCTTTATGTAAAATCATGTATGGTTAGAAAAGTTATGGAGAGAAACTTAAGATGTTGCTACCAGCAATGCCTTTTGGAACACGGTACTGAAATCCTGGTAGTGCAGTGGTTAGTGCTACGCCTGCTCACCACAAGGTCGGCAGTTCAAACCTACCAGGCGCTCCTTGGAAACTCCATGGGGCAGTTCTGCTCTGACCTCTCGGGTCACTGCAAGTCGGAATCGACTCGATGGCAGCAGGTTTGGTTTACTGAAGGCTAGAAACGAGGTAGGAGAATGTCCAGAGTTTATATCCTTCACTTTTTTTTTTAACTTTAAAGATTTACTGCTTTCAGAAATTTTTTCAGAAAAAGGTTTAACATGACCTTTTAAAATGAATGTGACAGGAGGTAATGACATATAAATTCCTTTTGAAAGAAATACATCCCTACTTTACATCACAATAATTACGCCTGAAGCAGCAATCTTTCGGTTGCTGCTAGGTGCCATCGAGTCATTCTGACTCACAGTGACCGTATGGGCGACAGACAGAACCCCTGCCCAGTCCTGCACTGTCCCCACAGTCACTGTCACGCCTGAGCCTGTTGTCACAGAGATTGTGTCTCTCTTGCTGAGGTTTTCTTCTCTTTCACTGACCCTCTACCAAGCGTGACGTCCTTCTCCAGGGACCGGTCCACCCTGATGACACGAGACGCAGTCTCGCCGTACTTGCCCCCGAGGGCACTCGGGCCGCACTTCTTCCAAGACAGAGCCATGCATCCTCCCAGCCGCCCACGGTTGCTCCCCGCTCTTCACTGGCACCAGCATTCAAAGGCATCAGTCCTCCCTCCGTCATCTTCCTTCACGGTCCAGCTTTCGTCTGCACATGAGGCCACTGAACACACCACGGCCCGGGTCAGGCACGCCTAACCCTCCGTAGGCGACGTCTTTGCTTTTCTACAAGTCCGTAAATCTTGTTGTGAGACGAGATTGACCACAGGCATGAACTGACAGACGACATGCTTTGAGAAGCCCACAGAAGACCCGACAGTCACTCTGAGCCACACTCTGCTGACAGCGGCCCTGAATTGTCTTGAAATTATCCACAGGCAGTGCAGGCCTGGACCAGTGATCTGCTCCCACGAGCCCTGACTTCACAGAGGTCCCTGGGCACAGTGACACGCTCACAGCCCGCCAGAGCACCGCCAGCCTCGTAGGTCCTTGGGAAGCACGGCTTTAGCAGCTTGGCGTGCCAGCTTGAGGGGGTCCTGATGGCAGGAGGAGTCAGAAGGTAGAAATAACTGGGTGCAGGGCATAGGTCAATCTTATTATCTAGTGGGTATGCAGAAAGGACGGCGTCTTAGGTGCTTTGGGGGATCTAACTCAGGAAAATCTTCACATTTAGAAGACAGAAAGGCCATGCTGGGCCACATTCCAGACTGCAGTTTGGAAAACAGCCCGGGAATACCACACGACTTCCCTGTCCTACGTGTCGGGGTGCGACCAGTGAAACTGCCAGCGGAGAGCAGTCCCCCTGCACGCTGGCACCTCAGTCTCAGTTCAGACTATAAACGAGCTCTCGCACCGCTGTGAAGCTCTTCTTTTCCCATCTCCTTTTTCCCCCTTTCAAATAAACAAAAGCAGATAATTTATGACTAGCTGACGCTGGCCTGCTTTACCCTTTCAGAGCACGTAGCTGTCTCTGCAGGACAGGCTTCCCAGAATTAACCAGCTATGGTCACCAGGTAGCAATGCTGCAGACTCAGGACAGAAAGTGCTCGGGTCCTGAAGTTTACACACCAGCAAACACCAGCCCCACATCGCCAGACATTTACCAAAGGCTTGCTGAATTTCTCCCTGGAGCCAGGCCCGTCCTGTGTCTGGCCCTCGGTGAACTCACAGTCTAGTGAAGAGGCGGGCAGGG
The DNA here is from genome assembly GCA_028571685.1 of Heterohyrax brucei. Classification (NCBI taxonomy): domain Eukaryota; kingdom Metazoa; phylum Chordata; class Mammalia; order Hyracoidea; family Procaviidae; genus Heterohyrax; species Heterohyrax brucei. Next base: position 86,157,260 of record CM053157.1, on the reverse strand, counting down.
CAGCAGCTTGGATGCTGCAGGGTGGTGACGGTGACACCGCAGGGCCAGGTGCAGAGGGGCCATGGAACTAAACCCCTCGGGAAACCCCGGTTGCTAAGTGGTCAGTGCTACAGCTTCTAAACAAAAGGTTGGCGGTTCGAATCAGCCAGGCATTCCTTGGGAACTCTATGGGGCAGTTCTCTTCTGTCCTGTAGGGTCGCTCTGAGTTGGCCTGAGCCCAACAGTGGTGGGTTTTCTGTCGATGGGGTGCGAGGGGCTCAAGGAGACAAAGCCGCCATTGACCTGAGTGAGGTTTAAGGAGTTTGGAAAAAGCTAAGTGAAGGGGAACGGAGCAGGAAGGAGCCCCAGGCGAGGACCCGGCCTGGAAGGGGAAGGAGAAGTAAGGGATGTTCAGGGACCCATGCCTTAGTGAGGTTCCCCAGGGAAACGGAGTCGGTAAGAAGTGTGCATCTGTGTGTGTGTACCACGCATCCTACACTTCTGTATGTGTAGGTATGGGTACCTGTCACTGTCAAATCAATTCTGACTCACGGTGACCCTACAGGACAGTATAGGGTTCCCAAGGAACACCTGGTGGCTTTGAACTGCCCACCTTCTGGTGAGCAGCTGCAGCACTAACCACTGTGCCACCAGGGCTCTCCTTCTCTCTGTCTGTGTTACATAATCCACAAATATAATGAAAACCTTGTGTTGTGGTGGTCAAGAACTGTGGCTGCCAGCCCAGGGGGAGCAGCTGGAACCCGGCAGGGGCTTCTTAGAAACCCTGTGTGGCCGGCCTGCTCTGTCCCATGGGGTCACTGTTAGAATTGGTAAGACAGTAACGGGTGGACGCATATATATCAGGCACACATCACGTTATACTAATATGATTATTAAACACAATATATATTTAGAGAAGTTTTGGTGTATCATTATATATTAATTTACCTCTATCAATAGTACAGAAAAAGATTTTGAGAAATTTCTTATGCAGTTGTTAGGACTGGTGAGGCTGAGCGCCTTATGGTGGGTAACAGGCTGGGAAGCCTAGCAGTCGGTGTCCCCAGATGAGCAGGCAGGCAGCAGTGGACAGACAGAAATCCCAATGGAATGTCTGCACACAGTCTGGAGGCAGAATTCTCCCTGAGGAACCCCTGGTTTTGCCCTTGAGGCCTTCAGCTGTTGGGACAAAGCCCACCTGCACTGTGGACAGTACGTGGCTTTCCCCAAGGTGAGCAGACCTGAAGGTGAAAGACAGAACTGTCCCACAGCACAACCTGGAGGAGTGGCTGAGTGCGCAGGAGGCCGCTGCAGCGCGGCCAGGCTGACGCAGGAGACCCCACGGGCCGGTACCTACATGTTCCAGTAGGGTCCTAAAAGACCGGAAGCAGATATAAGCCTAAAGGCCGTCCAGCTGAAACCTGGATTTTACAGAGGAAGAATCGGAGGCTGAGGGCCATGAGGTAACTCACACGCGGTCTAGGCCTCGGCCAAGTTCTTCCCGCTACACTGTGTTGCCCCTCTCGGCCTAGGTTTGAGGTGTATCTCAAGTCCTGTTGGCTGGATTTTAAATAAAGCCCCGATTAGAACGCAGCAAGCAGAGGGTCCGGAGGACACTGGGTTCTGGAGACGGAGGTTCCTGTTCTGTTTCCACCACTGCTGTACCGAGTGACCCGAGCTGAGGCCCTTCCCCCGTCGCTAGACTAGACACTCTTGACTATCGCTCCCTGCTCTCAGAAATTACTCTGTTACCACTCCTACCAAATGTGGAATGTGGTATTGTGCTAGTGACCCCTTGGTTTTCTTTTCCACAAGAAGTGAAGCACAGGTCGTGGGACTCGAGTGGTTCGTAACTCCAGTTAACAGCGGACGTGCAGCTGGCTTGTGAGGCAGAGGCAGCTGGGAAGGGACACGACGCGGCTGGAGAGGTCTCAGCGTTGATGACATCTGAGCTGTCCGCTGGAAGGTGAGCAGGGTTTGGCCAGAAGACAGCAGGACCTTCCGCGGAGAGGGAAACACGAGCAGGGACTTGGAGTCACAAGGGAAGCAGGCACCAGGGCGGGGTTTGGATGAGGACCCCGGGAGGCAGAGGGAGGCTGGGCCTGGGTGACGGCAGTCACCACACACAGGACGCGGGTGCTGTGCAGGAGGCCAGTTTAGGGAGACAGGCCTGGGGAGACAGGGTTGGCGGCGGCTGGCAGGGTGGCTCACTGTCCAGGAGCCTTTCCAGGAAGCAGAGAATAGGGTTCTGAAACTCAGGCTTGGGGAACACGTCCTTCGTTTTCTGTCCCTCTTTACCCACAAGGTGTCCCATACCCGCACAGTCAGTCCTCGGAGCTGCACGCGGCTTTAGCGACAGTAGTAATATGAAGCACCACAGGCTCATAAAGACAGATCTGCTGAGCATCCACCCCCACCCGGTTCTTGCGGGGCCAGCGGGCGGGACTTCTGCTCAGTCCCTAAGCTGCCATCCCGCCCCTCCTCCCCGTTCTAGACCTCAGTTTCCATCTTCGAACTTGTGTGAACTGGATTTGGTTTCACTTTCTGTATGATTTTAGAGCACAGTGTCTCAAATCCTTTCCAGGAGAGGCTGGAGGCACAGAAGCCATCACTGAAGTTTATGTGAACAGACGCGCTTCAATATCACATCATACTAAACAATGAACACAACAATTTTATGCCCTCAGCCTGTTCTGAAAGAAGACTGATGATAAACCCAATGCCATTAATCTTAATTCAAGTTAATAATCCTCACCTTCGTATAGTATGTTCAGGATTATAAGGTGTGTAGATATGTGAGTGTGTTGTAAATGTACTGTAGGTGAAGGTTTACAGAACAACTAGCTTCTCATTAAGCAGCCCATCAATACACCGTTTTAGGACCTCAGGTCAACAGCCCCACAACAGAGAACTACTCTCCTTGAATTCCCCACCGCCAGTTTTGCTGTCCCCTCCTGTCGTCTGGCCCTCACCCCTGGCTGTGCGCCCCTTTAGTCCTGTTTTGTTTCATGGGCCTGTCCAGTCTTTGGCTGAAGGGTGACCTTCAGGAGTGACTTCCTAATACCGAGTTGAGAGGGGGTCTAGGACCACACTCTCGCGGTTTCTCCAGTCTCTGTGAGGCCACCAAGTCTGGTCTCTTTTTCTAAGTTAGAGTTTTATTCTCCACTTTTCTCCAGCTCTGCCTGAGACCCTCTGCTGTGACCACTGTCAGGGCGGTCAGGGGTGGTGGCTGAGCACCATCTGGTGCTGGACTCTGGCTGGTGGCGGACACGGCCGCCGGGGGCCATCGGTCCTTCAGACTCATCTTTGCCTTGTGTCTTTACTTTTCTGGAATTGTGAAGTTTTTTTTTGTTTTTAAATGTGTATTTCCTTCCATGGTCTACTGAACACCTCACAAGGAGTTCCTCCAGGACAAATGTCCTATCTTGTTCGCCTTTGTCCCAGGAACCTTCTAAATAGGTCAGTCCTCAATGAGTGCTGACTGAGTGAGTGAACAACAGATTTAAGGGACAGAAACCAAATAGGTGATAACTGTCACCTCACTTCACAGAAGAGGGCATTGTGAGATAGAGCACTCAAGAACCTGGCCGAGGTCCACCTGTTGACAGCACACCGCTGGCCAGAGGTGAAGGCCTGGGCCTCTAGCCCTCAGACCTGTGACGTGTCACCGTGGAAGGCCAGCTCTCTGTAACAGTCACCCACTTCGGACTCTGCAGTACAGTCCCACAGCACAGGACCACACGGGTAAGGTGCAGGAGGAAGAAGGCAAGCTCCAGCAAGCCCTCACCCGTGCGTCCCTAGGATTCAAGGCACCTGCGTGGAATTTCAGAAAGGCGGCTCACAGGCACAGCTCGAGTCCCAACACAACAGGGGGCTGGGAAAGAGACGGCTGGTATACCAAAAGGCCCCCTGAGCCATGGCAGGAGGGATTCACGGGAAGGGCGCACTGGAAATAACCCCAACAGGGTGTCCAAGGAACTCAGTCATCTTCAACAAAAAAAAAGGAGGAACCATAAAACATTTAATAAGCTTCTACTTTATGCAAACAGAAGGAAATTCTCCCAAATAAAAAAGATGTCTATACATGAGGAAAAACGAGTCCAGGGACAGAAAGAGCCAGATGAATGGGAGACAACGTCAGCAAGAGAACAGGAGAAAAAGGTGGCGCCTGGCCACCACCAAAGACAGCCCTGAGAGGGGACCCCACGTGGAGTTACCGACAGAGCATGAGGGGAAGACCAAATCCGGTGCTCCAGTATCTTGGGGGGTCCCTGACAACATGGCCCCCAGACTTGCAGCTGGCCCAGAGCTGAAACCAGCACCGAAGCCGGCACTTCAAAGCACTGGACTGGACTTGGGGACACAGAGTGACACAGGTGGTGTGTGGACTTTATGGTTTAATATATATATGAGGCCTCTACTGGCTCGAGAGGGGAGAGGAGAGAGGAAAGGAGAGGGTTGCGGGGAGGGAACGGTGCTGGTTGAGCAGATACTGGAAGAGTGGAAAAGAAGAGGGTGCTGTCACAGGGCGAGGGGCGCAGGCAGGTGCTTGGGGTTTTATACGGCACGTTGACTTGGATTGTAAACTTTCACTTAATCATAATTAAAAAAAAATCCTATGAATGTTGAGAAGAGACACATGGCTTTCTTCTCCCCAGTGGATATTTTTACATGCCAATTTACAATTTATCCACCCAGCAAAGCAACTCTTACTTATTGATTCCTTTTCTCCAGAGACCAAAACTAACCAGACCTGCTGCCATCAAGTCAATTCCAACCCACAGCAACCCTACAGGCAAGAGCAGAACCCAAGGAGGGCCTGCTGGATTCCAACGGCTGACCTCCGGGTGAGCCCTTAATCTCCACACCACCAGGGTTTCCTTTCTCCAGAGAGTGTCTGTTTATTTAACGTGACACAAACATCTCTCTTGAGAATATTACTCTCTCTCTAAGATCTTTCTACAGCTCCTCAGTCCTAACTCTGTAGGTCTACTAGGTGTTAGACTGGACTTGACCCTGTAGACCACCAGGCCAACCAGGACCAACTCATGCAATTTTATTGGGGCCACGTGGATTCATCAAAGGATGAATGGGCTTCTTAGAAGTGCTGTTACCAGAACAATCTCAGTGTAGCAAAATGATTTTCAACTCTCAACTAACAGTTTACTTAATTCAAATAAAATAAACCCACTGCCATCGAGTTGGTCTGAGTCTCAATCTAAAACCCAGACAGATTTTTTACCACCTTTGGGACTGGTTTCAGTAGGATCCGAACCATGGAAGCACCATAAAAGCAGCTGTAAGAATTCAGTAATTATGAGCTATTAAGAAAACAGAAGCGGAGAATTCTATTTGAGTTGTTCCTTAAATGTCAATACACCCAAAGTTAATCAGGAGCTGAATTTCCTGCACAGGTGACTGTGTCCAGGCCTGGCACCCAGCCCCCGTCCCAGTCAGTATCTCCTGCGACCACTCCCACGCTGCAGGCCCCTCCCTCCCCTGGAGCACCTCTCCCGGGACTGACTGTCTCCCTCAGCTGAGGTAGCTGTGGCCAGGCTGAGTGCCACTTGCCTTTTAAACCATGCGTTCACCATTCATGCACTCAGGAAGTCCCAAAAGAAACACCACGGGACTGGACGAGAGACCGGCTGTCTCACCCGCCGAGCGCACCCACAGGGCCAGCTTCCCTGTCGGCTGGCTCGGTTCCTCTCTGTTCTGATGGATCAGGACGGTCCCTCACAGAACCCGAGAGGTGGATTTGTCATTCTGTGAATTGGGGCACAGCCCAGGCCCTGTGTGCTGACGACCTGGCTGTGCACTGAGCACGGGCTCTCAGCCAGTGACCCGACTTCTCAGCCCACCCAGGCGACAGCGGCCCCTGGGGGTTAAGGACTAAGCCCACCGTGCAGATGTGCTGAGCGGAGCCGGGCACCCTGGTGGGCCAGACGGACGGTGGCTGGCCCCTTGCCCATGTGCTGCAGGATGCTCTCGCTGCCTCACTGAGCTGTTTGTCACACTGAACCCCAACATCACTGCCAGGCAGAGTCCCCTCTGCCCACATCTCAGAGCCTATTTTCTATAAAAACGCAGCCTCTCCCTGGCTGGCCGTTCTGCTTTGTCGGCCCCCACCCACACAGCCTGCTGGGCTTCCCTCTCCTCCCTGTGCCGGCTCCACGGGGACCGCCCCCTGGCCTTGGCTCCTGCGTGGGTGATCTGGCCAGATTCTGAGCTCCAGACCAGAACGTCTTCCTGAGAAGCGTCCCGTAAACCTTGGGCTGAGTGTCTGAAAAGGAACACCCAGACCCATGCTTCTTGTCAACGCTGAGTGGATGGGACCGGAACGTGCCGTTGCCCAGAACCCTTTCTTCTCTCCAGTGAAGCCACCAAACCTCGGTGACATAGTGGTTAAGTGCTACATCTGCTAACCAAGAGGTCAGCGGTTCAGATCCACCCAGAATCCTTTCTCTCCAGTTCAGATCCGCCAAGCGCTCCTCAGAAACCCCATGGAGCCGTTCTACTCTGCCTATAGGATCACTAAGAGTTGGGGCTGACTTGATGGCAGGGTCTCCAGTGGCCCCCACCCATGTAAACGACAATGGGCAGCACTGCCATCGGTCACCTGTGGCCCCCCTTCTCCAGCTGCCCTGTGGCTGGCAGCGTTCAACGTCCTCACTGGTGCAGGGCTTCAGCAGCTAGAGGACAGCATGCCACGTCCCCAGGGACCCGGAAGATCAGGCACTGACCCTGTGGTTTGTGCCACAGCACAGAGGCCTCCCACAGGCCATGCTCACAACTCTTCTTGGCCTGCCCCTCTCCCTGGGGGGGGGTCCCGGGGGCTGACCACCACCTTCCCACACCAGTGCACCTCCTGGTGCCAGCCTGGCGCTCAGCAGGGCCCCAGGGACAGGGAGCAGGAGGCCAGCCAGGGTTCCCCTTGACTCTGCAGATGCGCAGATGTCCTAGGACCCACAGATATGCAGACGGTGCCTGTGACGGTGACCTGGTCCTTCCAACCTTCAAATGCAGAGATGTCACTTGGGACAATGACCAGGCATCCTAGGACCCCCAGATACACAGGTGGCGCCTGTGACAGTGACCAAGTCTCCTGGATCCACATCTGTGACAGTGAGGATGCCATCACGACAGCAGTCTCAGCATTTCTTCTGCCTTCTCCACCTGCACATCAGATGCCAACTCTGCCCTCCCGGCTGTGCCCAGCATTCTGTGCAGGTTCCCAGGCTCTGCCTTGAGTACCGCTACAGTCACTTCCACTCAGGAGGGCAGACCCTAACCGAGGGGCATTCCTGCAGGGGCCATGTGGCTCCAGGTGTGGCTCCGGGCCCTTGATGGCATCAGGGAAGGAACACCGGGGTCATTGAGCTGTGGGTGACACTTCTCAGAAGGGAGGTTAGGACACATGATAGACGAGGGAAGTGCTTGCCCCAAGTTCACTTCAGGTTGAGGTCCTTCTGTGGTCACCAGGTGCAGGGCATTGAGGGGAGTGGTTCTGAGGGAATTGGAGGCGAACAGACACAGTCCCTGCTGTCAGGAGCTCAGAGGCTGTTCTGGGGGGACATCCCGTGTGCTCCCACTGTCCCCTGGCTTCCCTTGGAGTCAGGCTTTAGCTTCTCTCCCCACAGAGTGGACACATGCTGGTCCTCTCTCTTAAATCTGCTCTCCGCCCCAGCTTCTCTGCCTCATCTACCGTCTCCTCTAAATGTAACATACAAATCCCAACGCCTCTCACTTGTCAAGTCCACCATCCTGATGTTACAGTTGTCTGTTTTCCTAGCATTTTCCATCGTTCTCTACTGCTCTCCAAGGCAGCCCTGTAGCAGTCCTATTTATTTATGCACATGAAACACACAGATACTGATACAGGGGCCTTCGTGGGCCTAGTTCCAAATAGCCTGCAAGGAATAGAATGGTAATGGAACCCCAAACCAAATCCACTGCTTTTTGAGTCTGTTCCGACTCATAGTGACCCCACAGACAAGACTAGAACTGCCCCATAGAGTTTGGAAGGAACATCCAGCAGATTCAACGTGCTCACCTCTGGTTAGCAACCATAGCACTTACCCACCACGCCACCAGTGGTAACTGCAGAGCTGTCCACAAACACATAGGATAACTGGGGTTGCCATCAGGACTGATGTGTTGGGTAGGTAGAGAGAGAGAAATGTGTGAAGATCTGGAGTCAGAAAACCAAAAGTAATCACTTGGTATTTTTCAAGCTGAAAAAAACTAAAGAAAAAAATCCAAGCCTCAAATTGCAGTCTATTACAATTATTGAATGACACAGAAAACCGCCAAAGAAGGTGGAAGAAATATACAGAGTCACTGTACCAGAAACAATTGGTCAACGTCCAGCCATTTCAACAGGCAGCACATGACCAGGAACTGAGGGCAAGGAGGGAAGTGGTCGGAGCTGCCCGGATGGCGCTGCCTGAGGACAAGGCTCCAGGCACGGACAAAACATCACCTGAGATGTCTCAGCCCAGGCCGGAAGCACCAGAAGGCCTCAGTCATCCAGGCTGGCAAATTTGGAAGACAGCTATGTGGCCGATTGATGGGAAAAGATTCCTATCTGTTTCCACTCCCAAAAAAGGTTATCCACCGGGAAGGGTAAACTCTCAAAGATCACTGCTATCACACACCAGCACAACTTTGCTGAAGAGCATTCCAAAGCAGCTGCAGCCCTACATCAGCAGTGAACGATTAGAAACCCGAGCTGGACTCAGAAGAGAATGAGGATATCACCGCTGATGTCAGAGGGATTCTGCTGAAAGCAGAGAACACCGGAAAGATGCTGACCTGTATTTTATTGACTACGCAAAGATATTCAGCTGTGTGGATCATAACAAATTATGGATGACATTGCAAAGAATGGGAATTCCGGAACACTTGATTGTCTTCACGAGAAATCTGGACACAGATCAAGAGGCAGTTATGCGAACAGAACAAGGGGACACTGCAGGGTTCAAAGTCAGGTGTTGCATCATCGCACCATACCACTCAGTCTGTGAAGACCCTGGTGGTCCATGGTTAAGTGCTATGGCTGCTAGCCAAAAGGTTGGCAGTTCAAACCTGCCAGGCACTGCCTGAAAACTCCATGGGGCAGCTCTATCCTGTTTACAGGGTCACAGTGAGTTGGAATCAACTCAGTGAGCAGTGGGTTTGGTTTGGTTTTTTTTTTTATTCAATCCGTGGAAACCCTGGTGGCATAGTGGTTAAGTGCTCTGGCCGCTCACCAAAAGGTCAGCCGTTCAAATCCACCAGGTGCTCCTCGGAAACTCTATGGGGCAGTTCTACTCCACCCTAGAGGGTCACAATGAGTCGGAATCAACTGGACAGCGGTGCATTTGGTTTTCTTTTCATTGTCATTATTCAGTCTGTAGGCCAAGTAAATAATCCAAGAAGCTGGACTGTACATAGAATGGAGCATCTGGATTAGAGGAGGATTCGCTAACAATCTGTGTTATGCAGATGACAAAACCTTGCTTCCTGGAAGTGAAGAGGAATTAAAGCACTTACTGATGAAGATCAAAGACTACAGCCTTCAATATGGATTATACCGCAACATAAAGAAAAGAAAAAGTTTCACAACCGGACCAGTAAGGAACACCGTGGTAAAGGAAGAAAAGATAGAAGTTGTCGATAATTTGATTTTACTTGGGTCAACAATCAACATCCATGAAAACAGCAGTCAAGAAATCAAACGATGCAGGCAAAGCCGCTGCAAAAGGCTTCTTCGTAGAGTGTTGGAAAGATGTCTCCTGGAAGACTAGGTTGGGACTGACCTAAGCCCTGGTATGTCCAGTTGCTTCATAAGCAGGAGAAAGCTGGACAATGAATATCAAAGACGGAAGAGGAGTTGATGCATTTGAATTTCAGTGTTGGTGAATGTATCATGGTGGACTGCCAAAAGAATGTATGACTCTGTCTTGGAAGAAGTCCAACCAGAAGATTCCTTAGAAGTCAGGATGTCAAGACTGCACCTCGTGTGCTTCCAGTGTGTCGTCAGGAGAATGACAGTGTTGGCAAAGAGTATGGAATATACCACGGACCGCCAGAAGACACCCCAGTGCAGCCAGGACGCTCCCTGGAGGCCAGGATGGGGAGAGGTGTCTCTTGTGCTTTGGACACGTTACGGCAGGAACCACTTCTGGAGAAGGACATCAGGCTTCCTGAGGCAGAGTCTGGGAAATCCCCTCAAGGTGGTGAACTGAGACAGCGGCTGCAGCGGCGGGCTTGGCAGCGGCGGGCTTGGCAGCGGTGACTGTGAGCATGGCCTGGGTGGGCAGCACTTCCTCCTCTTCACAATGGCTGGCTGTGCGCAACCCAGCCCCTAATAACAGCAGCAACAACCAAGGCAGCTCAAGGAAGCACTTCCTGGAGCCAGTACCCACAGAGGAGAACAACTTTGGGGCGGGGCCCACCACCTTCTCAAGCACCCAGGGCGGTGGCATGGCAGGGTGCCGGCTAGGCTGGGCTGTGGCAGGGACGCCACCGAGAGGTGCGGGACACCGGGTGTGAGCCGGCAGGGAGATGGCGGCTGCTGGGCCGAGGCCCAGCCCCTGGCAGGGTCCACCTCCACTGGGCAGCCAGCTGCCCCCGCCCCCACCGGCGGGAAGAGAGGAGGAGGAACCCTGCCGCCCACTTCTCTCCCAAGACTTAAGGCGGCCGAGTTTCATTCTGGGAACCAATGACTTATGCACCGATGAGAGAAGGAACCGGGACCTCTGATTTGGGATTTGGGACTTGATGGAGCCGGGTGTGGACTGGGTGAGTGTTGCTTTGAGCTCCCTTTGAGATGAAGCCAGGCTTGGAGGGAAGACCTTCGGGAGGAGCGGCTCCGCTCTGTTGCCCACCCCTAGTGCCGTAAGGAGCTGACATGCAGCCTCAGCGAGTCCCCTTTGTTAGCCCTTCGCCAGACGCTCACAGTGCTAGAGAGCTCTACAGTCGGCAGCCTTTAAAATGAAAATAAGATCATCCCAGAGCTGCCACTCAGTCAAAACTCACTTCCTCTGTGTGCCTGGTCATCTCGGGGTGTAGCCAGTTGTTTCTCAGTGAGACGTGGTGAGAGTGCTTGTTTCACCTGGCTTGATACTGCAGCTTTGCATGTAACTAAAAAAACCACCCCGTCCTATTCGCCTTCTTGCTGGGGCCCAGTCCCTCTGTGGGTGGAAACGCCGCCTGCCGCCCCATTGCCAACTGGGGAAGTTTCCACATGCTTTGGAAGCCGGTCGGGACCCCAAGAACTTCACTCTTTGTGCGAGGGCAATGGGGGGCTGCTTCTGCCGCCGCCGCTGCTCTCAGTCCGGGGGAAAGGGGACCAGAGTCCCGCACCCGGTGGACGTGGGACCGACCGGGCGATCCTAGGGGGTGAAGAGGGAGGGAAGGTGGACGGGCTCCGGCCTCACGTCCCGGGCAGCCCCAGGACGCTGGGCCGGAACCCGCACAGGGGTCCGGGCGGTGTGGCTGGCGCTGGAGGCAGCCCTGGGCTCAGGGAGGCAGCCCTGGGCTCAGACACGCGGCCCGCGCAGCGCAGCGCCAAGCCCGGGGAGCCGGGGAGGCCCCGCCACCGGCCCAGGGCTGCCCGCCGCCGGGAAGCGCCGCCCGGGAAGCAGGGCGCGTTCCCTCGCCCGTGCGCCTTTGTTCCCGCTGGCCGGCTAGCCGAGCGCGGACCGGGGGAGCTGCTTCCAGGAGACGCCGGGAGGCTCGGGCTCTGGGCTGCTAGGACGCAGGGAGGTCACCTCCCGGGGCCGGGCTGTCTCCCCTCCGCCGAGCTCTGGTAGCGGATGCCACACCAGATGCCCACATCCACCAGCGCCCCAGTGGCCGAGGGGCTGGCGCGCCCGGCGGGCCCCAATCTTGCCACCACCCTCAGGGTAGAAAGCCCGTGTTGGATCAGAAACCTCCAAAGCGCGAGGCCGGTGAAGCCTGCCATGAATTACTGGCTGGGGATGTGGAGACACCGGGGTGGGCAGCAGGGGAAACTGAGGAACGCTGGTCCCTGCTTGGTCTGTTTAGTGTTGTGATGTGACAAATAGTTACCTGTTCAGACACACACAGGTAAAAGCAGCAGCGTTTAGTTTGACTCCATCCACCCACTGGCTGTTTTTGTTGCCTGGCGTTGACTAGGGCATTCCGTTAAAGGTCACTGGTGCTGCGACCGCACAGAGTTCTCTGCTGAAAGCACATCCACTGGAACTGGATTTGCTCCTCTGTGCCTTTATTTTGGGACACTTTGCTAGGTCCCCATGGGGGGAAGGGAGAGGGATGTTCGGAGCAGAAAGTGACCCAGAAAAGAAAGATTCTGGGTAGCCCTACCTGCCTGGTGGCCTGAAATGCCCCCACCTTGAACTTTCTGGAGGGGTGATTTGATGATGTGCAGTGTCAGCTTTCTCAAATGAAACTTATGGTAGATTTTCTGTTTTGTCACAAGAGGGGGAAAAGCTGCTTTGGGGGTGAACTCTTTCCTGCTTTTTAAAGGCAGACACATTCAAAGGGTGAAAGGTTTTCAAGAAATAGCTAAAATGATCCACTTCTGTCCTGTTCTTTCTCCATCTCCCATCACCGCCCCCAGATACTCCATCCAAGAGAGCTCACTGGGCACCCTGAGGATGGGGGAGTCCCCGGGGCCACAAACCCACCCAGAAATGCCTAGGGAGAAAGGCCTGGCCACCTGCTTCTGATAGGTCCCAGGTACAAAAACCCTCGGGAGCACGTCTATGCTGCTACCTGTGAGGGGGCCATGAGTCCTAACAGGCTCCACGGCTCCTGGGGCGTGAAGCGTGGCCTCTGAAGATGAAGCCGACCCCCTCCCCTGGTCTCAGCCCTGCAGGGACTCCCGGTGAGACCTCAGGGTGGGTGGGTGCTGTGACAGGGAAATGCAGCCTGGAGGCCACAGAGGCCGTTCTCAAGGAAGTGAGAGGGGCAGGAGACAGCTATCTGTTCACCCACAGACACTCGCACCACGGAAGAAACTTAACGGGCCAAAGGGTGTTCAGGAAAACAAGACCCATTCCATTTCAGTAAACTAGAGATCACATTTCCCTTTTGAAAAAAGACTCATTCAAATAGTGAGACTGCAGAACAAGGAAATAGTTTTCTAACTCTTAAATATAGAGCAGTGTGAATAGTAACTCCCGGTTTTCAAATGGGTCATCTTTTAAAATGGGTCACTTTGGCTACAGTCGCTGCCTTTGGTGATTTTCAAATTGCAAAGGTCAAGCTCTTTCCGGGCCCCACCTGCGCTTGGATTGACAGGACACAGCAAAGGGATGGGGTCGGAAAGAAACTGGAAGAAATCAAGATAGAGTCATCTCTCCGAATAACACAACCTGCCCTTTCTTTTGAGAATTATATGCTGAGTTCTTTCTGCTTCCTGATAGTGCTCATAGCAAAATAAGTCCAAGTTTCTTCTCCGTAATTTGCAGGATTTTATAATTGTATAAGGTGGTGCAGTGGTTAAGCAGGCAGCTGCTAAGCAAAATGCTGGCTGTTTCAACCCCCAGCTGCTCCGTGGGACAAGTATATGGCGGTTTGCATCTGCAGAGACAGCAGCCTCTGAGACCGTATGGGGCAGCCCTGCTCCATCCTATGGGGTCGCCATGGGTCAGAATCGACTTGATAGCCAGAGGCTTTTTTGGTTTAAGATTGTGTATCTATGTCCCGTTCACTGAAATGCATTTTAAGTGCCTGTAAGAAACATAGCCTCCTTTTTCTGTCAAGGATAATGGAAGACCACTTTCAGTTAATTAAGAATAGTACTTACACTCTAAGCAGTTACGAGGCCCTTAAAGATCATAAATATTTTTTTAAGATTAGTAACAATACAGATCATCATCTTGAAAGGATATCAACCCCTAAAAAAATCCCAGCCTCTACTAAAAAAGCCTACCATGGCAAAGATACGAGAACAACTTCTTGAGAAAGGAAATGAGCATACACTAAACACCTGACCAATGTCTCATGTCAGAAGGTCCTCAGAAACAGGGGCACAGAGCAGAGTCACACTCCTGTGACTTGGAAGTGCCTATCAATCTCTAAGATTTGGTTTGCCCCTCTCCCCTGTCGCCTGTCTGCATCAGGCGGGACTCCAGGCTGCAGCAGGGCCTTTGTTTACTCTTTGGAAGAGGATTCACATCCGAGAAGGCTCCCGAGCTCGGCCACATCCTGCCTGTGGCCAGTGATGCAGAAGGCCAACAGGCAGACGCTCATCAGACAGCAGTCACCTTACAGTAACTGCTGCCTGACTAAGATAGAAAGCTGCCATCTACACACCTGTAAAAATGGCATAGTGGGGGTGTCTGATCCCCCCAACTTCACGAAGGGGACAACTGAGTAGCAGCAGCAGCACAGCACTGATTCCTCTGAAGCTGAGACCAGCCATGCCTCTCCCCGCCACCTTTGTCCCGACGCTGACACTGGCTGTCCCCCCCCAGGGTACTGTCTACTTCTCTGCTGGCTTTGCTAATTTGTCTCAGTGGCCACACAGAACTCATGATTGCGGCATTTTTAGGGTAGTAACAGATTACAGGAAACCCTGGTGGCATAGTGGACAAGTGCTCCATCTGCTAATCAAAAGGTCGGCAGTTCAGATCTGCCCGGTGCTCCTTGGAAACTCTATGGGGCAGTTCTGCCCTATCCTATAGGGTCTCTGTGAGTCAAAGTCGACTTGACAGCAGTGGGTTGGTTTGGGTAACAGGTTACAAGCCAGGAACAACACAGGAGGCAGTTCTTCAGCAAGGTGAGCCCCTTCTCGGAGATGCCCACAAGCAAGCCTCTCTCTGGCCCTCAGCCTGGCCTCTACCCTATTGGGGCAAATGTCACAAAGCTCTTTAGCCGCACTGACAAGTGACTGGAGGCGTAGCACGCTGCCAGGCGGCTTCCTTCCCTACGGTGCTCTGCTCTCTAGCCCCAACAGTTGGCACGCCCACTGTAAGGCCTCAGCTTGTGGGGCCACGAAGCCACAGCAGCCGTCTGGCACGGGGCTCCTGATTCTGGGACAGACAGTTCTCTGCTGCTGCTTCTCCCTGTATCTCTGTCAGTAATCTACCTCCTGAGTCCAGAAGGTTCTCAGAGCGGGGACTCTGCATCTAAAGGACACATTCCTTTAGATGTGTCCCTTCTTGCTGGTAGTGAGGCCTGCCTTTCTGCCTTAGGGATGGCTCATTTTAAGCCTAACAGGACAGCAAAACTGCCCGATCCCCTCCTCCGGCTTCCACATGCTGGTTGATATGGCTCCACCCCCACAAGGGTGCCACGCGTGTTATCTGCACGGTTATTAGCGGGCTGTCCAATCTCTAAGCAAGTTGTGTGCACAGCCCCACCCAATCATCCGGGGAGAGTTACACGACCACAGTGAGACAAGCCATAGAAAAGCGACCCACAGCGCCACAGCACCATATGTTTTAACCACCTTTGACTCCTTAGGGAGCCCGGGTAGTGCAGTGGTCAAGATCTCAGCTGGTAGCCGGAAGGCTGGCAGTTCAAATCCGCCAGGCGCTCCTTGAGAGCCCTACTGGGCAGTCCTACTCTGCCCTCTGGGATCACTGGGAGCCAGAACTGACTCAGCAGCGGCGGGATTTTTGTTTTTTTATTTTCTGTGCTCAGTGATATAAACCCTCCAGGCAATGTTGTTTCTCCGTGTCACGTCCACAGAGGGACACATGGCGGCCACTGGACAGCAGGCCCAAGCTGGGCCATCTGTAGCCTCATTCCCAAGTCACCCTCTCTCACACCATGATTTGCCCTCTGCCCTCTAACTGGCCCACTTGGTCCCAGTCTGCTTATTGCTGTTCCCCACTAGGCTCCAGCTTCCGTTGTGTGCTTCCGACATTCCTGTGACCTCGTCTCCTGGCAGACCCTCCTCTTTGTTCCAGGCACGGGACCCTTTTCAGCCATCTACCTGCCCATCTTCTTCCTTCTCCCTCTCCAACGGGTCTCTTCTGTGCCCCAAACCCACGTGCAAATTCTTGCCGCCGTCCCAGGTCCTGTTATGTTCACAAAGCACCCTGTATGGAACGGGGGTTCCCAGCACCGTGTCCGTGGGTGAATTGTACACGAGCTGTACCCTTTCACTCCCCTTCCCACCCCTCCACAAATTTCAGCACTTTAGTGCACCTCCATGAGTTTTTTTCTGGAGCAAAGCATCCTAAGAAATCTCAAGAATGTTTGGAAAATCCTAGCTTGAGAGAACACTGATGTGTTAGTGAGCCAGATAAAGCGGTCACTGTGTCTGAAGCCTCCTCGCAGGGCTGGGAGGGGCCGGGCTGGGAGCGCTGGCCCTTTCTAGCGTGTGAAAGGATACCCTATGGGGCCCTCCTCTGTCCCCTCAGGACACTGTGGGTGGAATTGCCTCACTGGCTCTGGGTTGACAGCCCATGTGAGGGGAGGTGCACGTCTGCAGCGGGGTTTATTCCCACCGACAGGTGACCTGGCTCTGCTGTCCGTCTACCGGCAGCAAACCTCGTGATGGATCATGACTCGTCATGTTCACATCTTGCCTGTCACCTCATGAGCTGATTTAAAATTTTTCTTTAAAATTTCCCTGTCTTGCAATAAAATTGTTTGCTTATAGCTTTGTAACGACAGCTTTTGCAGGGCTGGGGGATGGACAGGTGCAGGAGGGGTGCCGTGAGTGTACATCTGGGGGGTGTAAGGGTGCAGCCAGGGGGTGCGTGGGTACGGCTTGGTGGGGGGTGAGCACAGCTTCCCCCTCTCATGTCACTTGTTCACCGAGTCCTTCTTCACAATATCCTCCCTGAGCCCTAGGCTTTTTCTCGGTTCTCCTTCTCTCGTCTTCCTCCAGCTTATTTTTTTTTTTAACACTCCTGTTGGCACAGTGGTTAGCCATATGACTGCTCACCAGGAGGTCGGCAGTTCAATCCTCCTGTTGCCCCTCAGAAACCTGCTGGGCACTTCTACTCTCTCCTGCAGGGTTATGGTGAGTTTGTGTCCACTTAGGATCTCTTTCCCTGGCCACCCAGTCTTTGGGGAGGGGAGACATTAAGTCATGAGGTTTGTTTGCCCACTATCTGGTGAGACAGCACCTATGCTACTAGGACCAAACTAGAAAAAGAAGGAAAACAGAGAGATGGAGATCAGGAAAATGGTCATGTTGGTAAACGGAATCAGAACACACTCAAACAAAACGCAGACAGTAGTGGAACCTAAAAGCTGCAGGACTTCGCACAGTGAAGCAATCCCGTCTTCCTGAAACCGTTGCCTTCCTAGACAGCTTCTCTTGTCCCTGCCCCCTTCCCTCCCTGCCTTCCTATCGTGATGGGAACTCCAGGAAGGGCTGAACCCGCGCCGGGGACAAAGAGGGTCCAGGAGCTCAGGGCCCAGACGGGAGCTGAGCAGCTGCTTCCCAGCTGCCATGGAGTTTGGAATTGACAGGCGTGACATGGCTAAGACAGTGTCTTGGTGGCTCTGTGTGCCCTTCTGTGAAATGGGGTGATCCCTTCTCCCTCACAGGATTGTTATGATTGTTGAAGAGTATGCACAAGGACTGCAAATTAAATTTGGAGACTCATCCTAGAAAAAGTCTGCGTACCTCGTTACTGAATATGACTACCATCACCTCTGAAGTCCTCCCCTTAGGAAGTGACACACCCACACCAGAGCCCCGTTCACCCTTCAAAGCAATTTTGGAACTCTTTCTGGAATGGCCGTCAGGGCTGTTGTCGTATCACCCTTGATGTCCTGAATGTCATCCACATGTCTTCCTTTCAATATTTCCTTTATCTTCAGGTAAAGAAAAAAAGTCACTGAGGGCCAAATCAGGTGAGTAGGGAAGGTGTTCCAATACAGTGATTTGTTTACTGGCTAAAAACTCCCTCACAGATACCTATATAATTAAGTTTGTGAACTTGCCACCATGTACAATGGCTGTTCTATAGTTCCAAAATTGCTTTGAAGAGTGAACTACGCACTTACATTGGTGCACAGCTTCCCAATGGGAGTATTTTGAAGGTGACCGTAGTGATATTCAGCAGTGAGGACAATTAGACAATTAAGTTTGCAGAGTTAATTATCAGAGCTCGTATGTACACACACACACACACACACACACACACACACACACACACACACACATATCAGAAAAATACCTGGTGATAGTAAGCCACTGCCATCAGGTAGGTTCTGACACACAGTGACCCCGGAGGACAGAGTAGAACTTCCCCATAAGGTTTCCAAGAAGTGCCACTGCTGAAAGATCTGAAACGCTGACCTTTTGGTTAGCAGCTGTAACTCTTAACCACTAAGTCATCAGCCTTCCCCCTGGTGACAGTAGATACCTGCATGTTGGCACCTGCTTCTGGGATGGTCAAGAGCAGAGTTTATTACTTTAGTTGTCAAGGGAAAAAATAAAACCCTAAGAATCATATCAAGAAGAGTAGACAGCCCTGTGAACCCAAACAACTGTGCTGCGAGAGTGACCGGGAATGGAGCCCAGGAAAGCAGATGTGGACTCCCCGATGCCTACTTGACACTGCAGCTGTTATTTGCTGGGACTCTGTGTCACCCAAATGGCAGTGGGCAGATCCAGACACTTCCAGCAGAACTGATCTGAAACCCTCTTCCAGCATCCCATGTCACCAGTGTCCTCAGCAGAGACTCAGGGCCTGTCCTTAACTGTCGGCTCTTCTGGTTATTTCCTGGTCTTCATTTTCCCGACACTCGGCAGACAGAAATCCAGACATCTCTTTAACTCCCACAGAAATCTGTAACTCTGGTGATCTAGACTGAGGTCTTCTCACTGAATTCACACTGTACTTCGTCGTGGCTGCACCTGGAACGTCCCAAGCCTGTTGCCGTTGCTCCCGACTCCCAGCGATGACGCTGTAGGATGGAGTCGGGGTCCCCCAGCTGCCCGGGTGGCCAGGTGGGCTCAGACTGCTGACTGTCTGCTTCGCTGCTCTGGCCCTGAATCCCTGTGCCACCAGGGTTTCCAGCCTGGCCCACGTCCATGCTCCATGGGACACGACAGTCACCCAGGTGGTGCTGACCCAAGGACAAGGCGGCTGGAGCAACAGCCTCACAACTCGTCACAGCCCCAACCACCCTAGAAGACAGCAGCTGAGGGGCACTGCCCCCTGGGCTAGGGGCAGTACCTTGGAAGCACTCAGATCTGAGTGAAAGAATAACGCAACAACTGTAAGGTGATCTGAAGCCCCCTCGTGCAGGCGAGTCTTTGAATGGCTTGAGTTCCAGTTTTCCCAAGGCACTACAGAGGAAAGGCCCGGTGACCTGCTTCTGAAGGTCAGCACCGGAAACCCTGCTGGCCCCAGGTGTTCTCTGACACATGTGGGGCAGCCCCGAGCTCGGCGTGACCTGACAGGGTGGCAACGGGTGGCCCATTCCCATTTCCAGCTGCTGTCTTCCAGCTTTTCTGGACCCAACAGGCAGTTATGCTCAACGGTCACCCAATGTGTCTCTGAGCACCAACCCTTACCAAAAATTTACAACAACAAACTGTGGAGATATAAAATTTGATCCTTTCCAGTAAATTCTGGGCTTTTTATTCCTGATTTCTTTCAGAACAGCAATCTGGCTGCTGAGGGTGGATCCTAGCTCTGGTTTAACAGGTCAGATGATGAGAACAGTACAGGAGAAAACAGAAAGGAGAATAAACCGTAACATAAAGACGAGACAGCACACTTCACCTTCCTTTGGAGATAGTGTATGCCAGAAGAGAGGGGCCCTGAGGGCACAGCGGTTAAAGTGCTCAGCCACTAACGGCAAAGGTCAGCAGCTTGCACCTACCGGCCACTCCCAGCACAACTGCACAGCAGCCTGCTTCCATGGGCAACCCTATGGGGAAGTTCTCCTCTGTCCTCCGGGACCACTGGGAGTCAGCAACTGAATTTTTTAATGCTTGGAAAGGAGACAAAACTTCTGTCTACCACTGAATGTGACGTACAAAAATTTTAAGCACAAAAACATGTCAAATACACAGGCTTTCGTTTTTCTCTCTGATTTCCTGGAGGAGCCTCAACAGTTCCTGTCTATACTTTACAAGTGTTATTTAAAAAAAAAACAGTGCTGCCGAGTCAATTCCAAGTCATAGCAACCCTATAGGACAGAGTAGAATTGCTCCATAGAGTTTCCAAGGAGCACCTGGTGTATTTGAACTGCTGAGTTTCTGGGTAGCAGAGGTAGCACTAACCACTGAGAAACCAGGGTTTCCATAAAAGGGGTCTTATATATTTGTATGCCTTGGGACACCCCTGAGACACCTCTGGGACACCCCTGGGGCTCCTGGGGTCATATTCTGACTTGTGGAGAATATTCTGAATTATAAACTGATTCTTTAAATGAAGACAATCACCAGTTCCATTTCCTATGAGACTCTTTAGGGGCACGTTTCACTGTAACGAAAGGTTCTTCCAACAACAACAACAACAAAAAACCCCACTGCTGTCGAGTTGGGTCCGACTCATGGCGGCCCTAGAGATCAGAGTGGAACTGCCCCCTAGAGTTTCTAAGGAGGGCCTGGCAGATTTGAGCTGCCGACCTTCGGGTTAGCAGAAGCAGCACTAACCACTGCACCACCAGGCTTTC
Organism: Heterohyrax brucei; assembly: GCA_028571685.1. Classification (NCBI taxonomy): domain Eukaryota; kingdom Metazoa; phylum Chordata; class Mammalia; order Hyracoidea; family Procaviidae; genus Heterohyrax; species Heterohyrax brucei. Next base: position 86,136,704 of record CM053157.1, on the reverse strand, counting down.
CTCTTCCCATAAGGGTGCCCTATTTTTGACAGCTAATGGCGGTCATATTTGTGAAGTTACAGTGGCCATAATTATCACTTTTTTTATATTAATCTTAACAAATAGCCATGAAAAGTTATAAGATTCCACAATACACAGAAACTATTAAAGTTTTTTTGTATCAAAGTGGTTGTTCCGTTAGCCAAACATTCTGTGTGCTGTGTGAAATTAACAATGTGCATAATTGTCCCACTGAGAGAACAATGTGATGTTTAATCAAAAAATTTGAGACAACTGGGTCTGCTGCCAATCGGACGACGCCTGTGCCTCAGCGAGCTGCATGTTCCCATGACGGCATCACCGGTGGTCGTCAGAGTGCGCGCGAGAACCCATCCCCATCAGTTTCTCCCCAAGCACAGAACTGGGCCTTCCATCGACCACAACTGGGCAGATTTTGTATCTGGACTGAAAGCTTTACCCTTACAAAATGGTTTTAACTCAAAAACTCAAAAGTCCAGTGACCACAGATGGTGCTGGGTGTTTGCTGACTGGGCTCTGGAGCAAATGAAAGCTGACCGTGCTTTGGGCCAAGAAACCATCTTCAGTGATGAGACCTGTTTTGGGGTGGTTTTGTTAACAAAACTCACATTTGGAGAGATGAAAATCCAAAGGAGAGTCAAGAACATCCACTCCATTCCCCAAAAGTTACGTCTGATGTGGATTTTGGTCCGGCAGAATCACTGGCTCTTATTTTTTCCAAGATGAATGAAGAGGCGCTGTGACTGTCAATGGTGAATGCTATTGGGCTATTGATACACGATTATTTGGGGCCCCACTTGGAAGGTGCCATGGCAGCCATTTACCCAGAGTTCTTCTCCACACATAATGCCATCAAATGTACTTCAAAATAAAACAAAACTGTATCCTTTACACAACTCCTTTTATTCGAGTTCAAAGATAAGACACTCTTATTGGAAGACCTTTTTACCTTGTTACAATGTAACAAGAAAAAACACAGAGCTAGAATAGAGTAGTTCAACTATGTCCTTTTCTTCTTGCCTATTAATATTTTCAAATTCAAATTCCTTAAACCTTCCCATTAAATGACAGTGTCTACCTGGAATAGAATTCTGGAATCCGTCTTCATTTTGGCTATAATCAGAATAAGAGAGGATCATTTTGTAGCAGATCTTTGATTCCATCTAGGTTGGTGATTTTCACTTCTGCAGGACACAGTCCATACATTCTTCATGAAATCCCTTTCAGATGTGGTAACCAGCATTAAAAGAAGAACAACAAAGAATAGAAATGTGCCTTACATACAGTGTTCTTGTTAGGAGTCTTTGAGCTGGTTCTGACTCATAGCAACCCTACAGGACGCCGCAGAACTGCCCCATAGGATTTCCAGGGAGCAGCCAGATCTGAACTGCTGACCTTTTGTTTAGCAGCCAAGCTCTTAACCATAATGCCACCGGGGCTCCACTACATGCTAAGGGGTCAGTGTTGTCTGTGACGCCTGGTTTCAGGTGCTGCACTGGAATGCAGACAGGTCCGCTGCAGTCAGTGCCCCGCAGCGCTCCACAGGCTGCAGGCAGCGTGTCTTCAGAGTAAGGCAGGCCCGTGCGCCCAGGGACTCTGGGAAGAGGCACGACTTGGGGATGAGACGTGGAGGAGGGACCTGATGTCTTCTCCTTTCCATATGAGACAGGAGGTGACTCCATCGACCAAGAGTGAGGGGACAGACATGGGGGGGGAGGGCAGTGTGGCTGCAGCAGAGACTGGATGAGGGCAGAGCTGTAGGAGGGAGAAAAGAGGCCCCAGCTCTATCTCTGCAGCTGTGTGACACTGTCTGCTGGTGCCGTGGCCTTCTCCTGCAGTCCTGCTGATGTGGTCTTCTAGAGAAGACGGGTGTGATCGGGTGGAAGGACAGAAACCCGGGAGAGGAGGCCGAGGGTGTCACAGGCCTGCATTTAAGACCCATGGGAAGGGACGAAAGATCAAGAGACTGGCTGAGTGGGTGGGGAGGTGGGGGTGACTCTGAATGAGTATGTAGAGGCTAGGTGGGAGGTGGGCACAGAGGATTCTGGAAGAACGTGCAGTCGGTGTAGGGAGGTAGGGGCAGAGGACTCTAAACGAGTGTTTACAGGTGGGGGGCAGAAGATTCTGAGTGAGTATTTAGAGGCTGGGGGACAGGGTCGGAGGGTTCTGAATGAGTCCCTAGAGGTGGTGATGAAGAGTGAATGTGTTAGAATTTAAGATTCCAGAAGAAATGCAGTTGAAGCCACTGAAACAACTTTCTTCAGCTAAGTTGTTTCGAATGTGTGGGAGGTAATGTGAAAAGCAGATACATATATGCCAGCCAAAGCCAAGTGCCTTCCAGTCGGATCTGACGCATGGTGACCCAGTAAATTATGACTTCCTGAGATGTAGAAGGGTTGTATGTCCACTAACTAAAACCTCACAGCATCATTCCCCTAAGGTTAGAGATGTTCCTCGTACATGACAACAATACTGAGAAAGGAGTCCGGAAACATAGCCAGGAACCAAAACATGCATTTAGACATTCAGACCACTGCTTTCCCTGCTCAGCTGTGCTCCTCCATTGAGACTCAGTTCCTTGTTGCATCTCTTCACAACAGACGCCTTCCTAGCCTCAACCTAAATCTCCACGCGGGGCCAGGTCTAACTCAGACACTCCCGCGGGGTCCAGGACAAGGAGTATCTGCTGTCTGTGCCCCATAACAAGAGCCTTCTTTGTCCTGTTCAGCTACTGCTCCCTGCTACCTACTGCTGACCCTGTCTCCATTTTCTGATGAGCTAGTCCTTTGTGATGCTTCTTTTTCTTGGACTGCTTCCTCTTCTCTTTCCTCCGAGTGTATTTCTCCTTCCGGCCCCTCCGCTCATCTCTCCCTTGGAGCCCATGATGCTGGTCACCTTCCTGCCTACAGATCCCACCCGGATCTTCAGTCCTGTCCAGCTGCTGTCAGACATCACCTACTGGGCTTTGCTACCTTATTGTCTCTCCTGAACCACACCTGCCCTTCCACTCCTAACTCAGGAGTCCAATTTTCACTCCTCTGTCAGCTGGAAAGCCTGGTGGCTTCGTGGTAAAGAGCTATCACTGCTAACGAAAAGGTTGGCAGCTTGAATCCACCAGACACTCCTTGGAAACTCTAGGGTGTACTTACACGCTGCCTGATAGGGTTCCTATAAATTGGAATTCACTTGATGGCAATGGGTATGGTTTGGGTCAGCAATGTGCAGAACTGGGTTTTGCTTCTCTTCTTCCTCCTCCTCCTTGGCTTCCCATCCCTGGTCATTCACCAGGCACTGCTGGCTGCGTCCCGGAAACGCTCCATCGTTTCTACCCTTCCTTCCTCTCTGTGCTTGCCCCCCCCGGGCCTCGCGTGCTCACTCCCTTGCCTCGCGACCAGGCCCTGGGGTCTCCAGGCCTTCCACACCCTACGTGTTGCCCTTTTCACTCAAGTAAACTCATCAACAAAACGGGCTGTTGGCAGGGCTGAGCTGGGAAAAGGGAGTGGTCAGCATAGGGACATCTGCAGCCCTGGTGTAGCACCTCTGGTTTTTCCGGACAAGTCTGAAGAGCTCTCTTGTGAAGAGACGTTCCTTCCAATAACTGAGTGGCAGCTCTCAAACTGGAAATATTTGGGGTGCAGTCTACCACCGTCTTTCCTGGTGCTACTTACACTTCTGTTCTTCATTCTTCTGACAACTTCTATTAGAAAAGAGAATACTAACAATGCCTATGCCCCTTCCCCAGTCCAAGTAAAAGCAACTCGAGGAGCTGGGCTCCAAGTGTTTGCACATTTCCTCTGAGCCATCCTTCTTCCCACTCTCGCCCTGCTCTCTCCTGCTTCACACTTTCACCAGCCCTGAATCCACCCATCATTTTTATTTCACCTCAGGAGCACTGCACTGGTGTTCGACCCAACCTGTAGGTGAAACTGCAAGCTCAGTGTGGGGTGAAGGGCACCCGTGGTCACGCAAAGAATCTGGCCCCAAACAGAGGCAGCCCTGGAGTTTCCAGTCTGCTGGCCAGTTGCTGGGCATGACAGGCACACAAAAGCTGCCTGCAAGGCTCCTGTGCCCAGGCCATCTCTCTGTGTGGATGCTGCTGAGCTGTGAATTCAGTCCTGGGACTGTTTTGTTTTCTGTAAGGCCCAGCATTTTCTGTCTCTAGACCAGGCGGGCTTGTGGGCTTCTCTCCAACCACTCCTCTGCTTGTGAATGTGGCAGCGGGATGATGTGCTTTAGAGAAGCTCTAAGATGCTATGCAAACCAGGGTCTTTTGGAGAAACTGCTTGTTTCCATTGAGTCTTCCTGGAGATCTTCAATCCTAAACGCTGCCTTAAAAATCTCCTGTTAAGGATTTCGCTAGCTCTGTGGAAGCCTATGCAGTCTTCCCTATGTCTAGCAGAGGAGGTAAGGGGGTTCTGGCTTCAGTCTCTGTGGGACCAGTTGGAAGACTTGGGGGGTACCTTCTGAATGAGCTGGTGCAAAGCTCAGAGTCACCGTCCTCAGAAACTAGTGCTTCCTGCCATCTTTCTCAGTCCATTAGCCTGTCTGTTGCCTTCCGTGAGGGACATTGCTGACACTGATCTATCTTCTACAGCAGTATTTCTTGCTATGAGTTGGAACTGACTCAATGGCCATGGTTTTTCATTTGTTTTCCTTTTTGTGGTTAAGAGCTTGGCTACTAACCAAAAGGTCAGCAGTTCAAATCCACCAGCCTCTCCTTGGAAAGTCTCTGGGGCAGTCCTACCCAGTCCTACAGGGCCACTCTGAGTCAGAATCAACTCCACAGCAGTGGTTTTGATTGGGTTTGGTCTGAAATGATGCCAGAAAGTTATCATGTGCCCTCCCAGCTCAAAAAAAAAATGACCTGAACGGACACCCACCACCCCCTCAAAGACAGGCAGCTTTTGTTTCCAAAGAGCCTGGAATGCCCCACTGGCCTCCAGGGCACTTGCTTTCTGAAAGGAGCCCAAGAGGCTTTTGTTTTTTTAAAAGCACAATAAAAATTGCATTTTCCATTACAGCCCTGAACTCACCGTCCAAAAGGCTCACAGATTCACCAAACGATGCCCACACTGGCTCCTTTCTGCGTGTTACGCTCTTCTCCATTCTGTCCTTTTGTTTATTTGTTTAAATGCTGTTGTGGCTGGGGGTAGGAGCCTGCCATTTTGAAGTCTGTACCCCGAAGAAAGTGCCACATGAACCAGCGATCTCCAGGCAAAGTTGCAGTGGGGCTTGGCTCTGATCTGTCCTCTGACCTGCATGCCAGGCCTTGGCAGTATGCGTATCTGTATGTATGTTCCCATTTCATCTGCATGAAGACCTGCAGGGTACCCTCCTGGCCTTTCACATTCTAGCTTAGATGTGTTACACAGCGGGACAGGGAGAACCGGCAGAGCCAGCACTGGTGACCTTAAGGAGTGTTCGTGGGGTCAGTGCTTCCCAGTTTTGCACATGTTAAATTGGAGATGCCTGTTGAGTTTCCAGATAAAAGCTTATAAAAAGAATGTAACTCTATGGATTTGAGGCTCATGAAAATAATTTCCACTAGCCAAGTGCCGTTGAGTCGGAAGAGACTATTATCTTCTCCCCGTCCCCCGAGGGAGAGTGACCAACCATCACCACTGTGTGTTTCAAAACCTTTTCCATGCCCCCAACAGACCTCTGTGTCCACCAAGCAATGTCCCCTCATTTCCTTCTTCCTGGGCCCTGGGGACTTCCAGTTGGCCGTGGTGTCTATCTGCCTAGTCCAGGCATTTCACGTAAGCGGGATCCTACAGTATCTGTCCTGTTGTGTCTGACTTCTTTCACTCAGTGTGACATTTTTAAGGCTCATCTATGTTACTGCATGTATTGAAACGTCTTATCTATCTTGGACTGTGCCTCTTGAAAAGCCTATCTTGGCTCCTTGACTGAGAACTTTGATTTTTTTTTTTAAATCATCTTATTCCTGGGGCAAGTTTTAATTGATTTTTTACTGCCAAGAGCTTTCTTTTCCTCCAGAACTTTGTCCTAAACCTTACAGCTACTTTAAGCCTGATTATATTCAAGCCAATACATTCCTGGATTTGCCCGTTTGAAAAATCAAAACTTGAAGTATATGAGGCAACAGCTGTTGTAGATGATTTTTTCTTTCCTTTCCTTTTCTTTCCCTATTTTGATTTTTTAAAGCTAAGAGGAGAAAAGCGTCTCTGTTTCCTGAATGGGAAGACAGGACAGAGTGCTTCTTCTTGCCCCCTTCCAGCCTCTAAAAGGTCAGTAGGTGGACCTCACTGCTCAGCACTGCCAGCCTCAGTCCTGCCTGTCCACATCACTCAGGCCATGCTTGGTGTCTAAGGACTTCAGAGTCGTTCGCTTCCTTTCGGTAACTAAGCCGCCCACTGACTTCCCGCTTTTCTCTTTATGGCCCCCACAGGTCTCGTTTAGTTCACAGAAAGAGATGTATGGGGAAGCTGCATGAGGCTCACCACCAAGCTCAGAGAAGGGTGCTGGTGCCTTCTATCCATGCTGTGTTCCACGGCTTGCTCAGGCAGAAGCTCCTTCCCCACTTTTGATCATCAGCATGGACTAAGATGGACCACGATTCTGAAGAGCACCCTGCTCTATGGGCTCCGAGAAGCAAGTGCCCACTTCAAACTGATCCCTAGTAGCAGTGGGCCTGAGTGGACATGAGGGTGCTGATCCGCGGCAGGAGAGTCAAGAAATGGCAGTTCCTTCAGTTGTTTGCCACGTGTTTTATCCTCAGCCTCATGTGTTTCTGGACCCCGTTTGAGCACCACGTCCTCAGCCACATGAAATCATACTCGTACAGATACCTCATCAACAGCTACAACTTCATCAACGACACCCTGTCTGTGAGGCGCAGCCCCGAGGATGCTCTCGGCTTCCGCTATTTGATAAACCACGAGGACAAGTGTCGTGCTCAAGACGTCCTTCTTTTGCTCTTTGTAAAGACTGCTCCTGAAAACTACAGGCGTCGTTCTGCCATCAGGAAAACATGGGGCAGCGAGAAGTATGCCCAGTCCCAGCTGCACGCCAATGTCAAGACTCTGTTTGCCTTGGGGACGCCTTCCCACCCGCTCGAGAGAGAGGAGTTACAGAGACGGCTACTGTGGGAAGATAAAACATACGAGGACATAATCCAGCAGGACTTTACCGATTCTTTCTACAACCTAACTCTTAAACTACTTCTTCAGCTCAACTGGGCACACACGTTTTGTCCACACGCCAAATTTCTCATGACAGCCGACGATGACATATTTATTCACATGCCAAATCTTGTTGAGTACCTTCAAGGTTTGGCACAGATTGGCGTTCAGGATTTCTGGATTGGCCATGTTCATCGTGGTGCCCCTCCCATCCGAGACAGAAAGAGCAAATACTATGTCCCCTACGAAATGTACCACTGGCCAGCGTACCCAGACTACACCGCCGGCGCCGCCTATGCGATCTCCAATGACGTGGTCGCCAAGATCTATGAGGCGTCACAGACACTGAACTCAAGTCTCTACATAGATGACGTCTTCATGGGCATCTGTGCCAACAAAATGGGGATCATCCCACAGTACCACGTGTTCTTTTCTGGGGAAGGTAAAGCTCCTTATCACCCGTGCATCTATGAAAAAATGATGACATCCCATGGACACGTACAGGACCTTCAGAGGCTCTGGGAGGAGGCCACAGACCCTAAAGTAAAAACAGTTTCCAAAGGTTTCTGGGGTCACATATACTGCGGGTTAATTAAGGTCGCTCTCCTCTGCAGGCCGAGCTATGCTGGCACTTACCCTTGCAGGGCTGCATTTGTCTAGTGATACTTGAATGCTGTCAGCCACCACTGTCACTGATCCCCACCTGGATGAAAACCTGGTGTCCTTTGTCTAGAACCTCATCAAAGTGAACACGAGAGACCAAGACGCACTGCGGAAGCTCAGCACAGCAGAATGTTTCTTTTTGCCTAGAGGCTCTTCACTCGAACTTCTCTGCTTACTGCCTAAACTAATTTCAGAGGCTTTGTATTTAGAAAAGGTTTCTATTGTTAATGAAAAGAAAGGGAAACTCCAGATCTCATTTAAAGCCAGTGGATCTGGTTGTGGTGTTGGACAAACTGCGCTGGGACAACACCAGGTGAATGTACAGTGCAGCATTTCAGGAGAGATGGGTATACTGTCGGGTTGGGTCCACAGGTTTGTTTTTACTAAAGAGCACTTGGCAGATGTGGCAGGGGGAGGGGGTGTTGTCACAGGAGAAGGGACATCAATCTGGTAAGAGGAAACCTTTTGTCACTGAAAGGAGATTGAGAAAAGCTTACACATGACATAACCAACAGCCAAATCAAGTGCCGTCACATCCAGGTAGCTACTGTGCCCAAAGGGGGGTGGACTCCTGGAAAATCTGGTGACGTATTTTTTCCAACGCTTAATGCGAAACACGAGAAAAGCCATTCACTCTGCCCTAATGCGTTCTTCACGTGACTTTTTCGGAATATTAGAAAGTGACACAGAATGGAGGCATTTTGGGACCCATCACGCCCTTCCCTAGTGATGAATCACCTGATTCAAATAAGCCAATTTTATTTTAATGCATTTTCAACTGCTTTTTAACTATCCCGAACTGATCTGTATTTCAGGTAATTATTTAAATACAGTTTGCAGAAAAGAATAACAGAAAACTTGTAAAGACAGAGCATGAGAAGTTTCTTTCTCTGCATCATTCCTAAGATACAGTTGTCAGTGCCTGAATCATTGTAACGACTGAGATCCAGACACCCTCCCCTGCAAGGTCTCAGAAACCACAGTTCCAACTTGGCTGCAAGTTTAGTTTTTTTTTAATCAAGTGCATTAAGCGTCAATTCAAAGCAAAAGTATCCTTACAAAATCTGATCTTTCCTCAAAAGAACCATCACAGGCAACTGTTCAAATACTTCCAACTGGGAAACAGAAGGAGAGTGATAGAAGAGTCACCAGAATGAGGTGAAGGCATTTGTAAAGCTGTGTATTTCTTGTCCTCGGTGAGATGTAGCTGAGATCTAACAGACGAAGTCATAATTATTTTGTAAACACCAAACCAAGCTCACTGCCATGAGGTTGGTTCTGACTCATAGCGACCCAACAGGGCACAGCAGAACTGCCCCACAGGGTTTCCAACGAGTGGCAGAGGGGGCGTCTGAGGACAGACCTCCCACCGAGGGGTTCACCACTGGGATGCCAGGCCTCCTCTGAGGCAGAATAAAAATGCAGCCAGGATACAAATAACCTCCCCTCACTGTGGAAAGACCCAGGCGAGGGCTATTGTGAGGGAGATTAGCTAAAGCCCAAACTAGTGACCGCAGCAAAAGTGTGGGGACGATGGTAAGACCTTTGGCTGTGGACGGAGCCACTGGGAAAAGCCCAGATGCCTCTGTTGCACGACAGTGTCCGAAGTGCACAAAAACAACAAGACGATGCTCAGGTCACGTGACTGGGTGGTGGGTCTCTCACGCAGCAGGCAGCTTTTTCATGTTTACAGACATTTTTTGTGTTAATTTATTTTTTCTTTTGGAAACGGAGGCTTGTTTACATCGACCAGATAACTGAGTCTTGTTGAACACGTGTCAGAATGACGGTGTCTGCTCTCCAGGATGTGGCTGCTTCCAGAATTGGTTCAGGGAGTTTGTGATCATTACAGTTGAGTTCTTCGGACCCATTTTTAAAACCATCAGGAACCAAAGCGTGTTTTGACAAGGCACATCTAAAGTCCACTTTCGCTGGTGGGAGAGCCGTCTGTGTTTCAGCTGTGCATACCCTCTGTCCTGATACCTGTAGCTCTTGAAATTTGCTCTTGGATGAAAACGTCAAGTCCATCTAGCTGTGGAAATGACCTTGTTTACAGCTGTACTTTTGTGACACAGTTATTTATTTGCTGGAAGAGTTTTCCTGAACTGTGTTCCCTTTTTATTTTTGCTTGGAATAAAATGCAACAGGTTTAAATTTGAAGGAGATACGTGAAGACATTTGTGTCTTACTTCTTATAAAAGGAGGTCACTAGATGCTTCTGTAATCAGGCTTAAAGCACAGATAAGAGGGCTGTAAATAAAAGATCTGTAACTTTTCCAAAAGGGGGTGGAAAAAAGTCTTTTTTGGTGCTCCAAATGCAGGGTTGTCTTTTAAAAATATAAAGAAAGGAGGAAAAAAAAGAAAAGTAGCTTCCAGCCTGGGAAATCACTGGGGCAGAAGACAATGTGTACAGCGTTACTGCTAAACACTTTTTACCTCTTGGTTGGTTTGCATCTTTTTTCTGTGCTACTAATTTTATACTAAAAATATGAAGTATTTATATTTGAATTTTGCTCTTGTATGGCAAAACAATTAGCAGGATTAAAAAACAAGCTGTGATTTCCAATAAATAACTTAAAAATGGTCGGCCAGTGTCTATTTTCAGAAAGGTTTTAGACTCATGTGTGGACACCACTTCTTTCTGCAGTGATGGTCACAGAGGCACGCGCCCTGTCCCTTTCCGACTCGTTGCTGTGCCCAGGTGGCTGTAGCCTCTGCCTCCAGGAGCCACTCCAAAGTTTGTTTGTGAAAGGACTTGGGTGGCACGGCTGAGTGGAGAACATCCTCTCCTCGCTGGACAGGAGGGCATCTGCGGAGCTCACGGCCACCCGTCCCCGACCCTGTGCCTCCACTGAGCACATCCCCGCGCCCACCGACACTGCGTCACACGTGCTGTGGCATCACCTGATAATGGTTTCCTGTGTTTTTCCCTTGAAAAAGTTTCAGTTCTGAAGGCAGGGGGTCTGCACTGTGCCACTACCCAGTGCCCAGAATCATGCCTGTGGTCTCCCCTTATCTCCCCTTATTTGCTTTCCAAGGTATCCTAAAGTGATCTCGGTCCGTAGTGATAATGGTCAGCCAGCACCCCTATTTTACTTAGTAGCAGTCCCCAGGCCACTGCAGTGATGCTGAAATCTGGATCTGCCAAGAAGAAGCCACCAAGTGCCTCCCTTTTATTATCACAGAATCCCAAACCCAACCTGCTGTTGTCGAGCTGAAGCTGACTCACAGCAACCCCATAGGACAGAGCAGCACTGCCCCACGGAGTTTCCAAGGAGCACCTGGTGGGTTTGAACCGCCAACCTTTTGTTAGCCGATGTAGCTCTTAACCACTGAGACACCAGAGTTTCCAGTTTATTAGTAGTTACTGCTAATCTTTTATTCTATCTAGTTTATGCATCGAATTTTATCATAGGCATGTATGTAGAGGAGAAAACATGACCTACAGGGTTTGGGCGTCTCCTGGGTTTGGGGCACCCCTAGGGAGCCTTGCAGTGGATCTCCTGTAGCTGGGGGTGGGGGTTGCATTTTTTTCAAATATAGCACACACGGTGCTAGAGATGAAACTACGTCAGCAAAGGCTGGTGGTCTCCAGGCGTTTATTCAGAGCCCTGGTGGAGTGGAGCCGGTAGGGCAGTAGACGTTCCTGCGGCCCCGGCGGCCCCCTGGGTAAGCGGTTGACTGCTAACCGGGAGGTCGGAAGTTCAAGGCCACCAGCTGCTCCTCAGAAATGCTACAAGGCAGTTCCACTCTGTCCTGTAGGGTCACTGTAAGTCACAACTGACTCAACAGCAGCGGTTATCTCCTGTTAATGGTTATCTCCTATTTAATCCCCTTTGCTAGCTTTGCTGTTTCTTAACGTGCTTTTCCAAGAGTCATTGTTCCACTGATTACATGCCGTGACTTTTTTCTTTGTGTGTCTCATTAGAGGTGTGACATGGAGTAACACAAGCATTCGTCAATGGCCTTGAAGGACCCATTTAAGTCAGACTTAAAAAGATGAAAGAAGGCACGGGTTTTAGTAGGGAAACATCCCCAAAGCTACCACTACTTAAGGAGAACAAGAGAGCGCAAGCAGGGTTTCACAGAGCCAGCCCCACTACACACCCCTCCCCGTCTGGGACGCAGGACAGGGCCACTGGCTGTAACTCAGGGGTGGCCTCAGTCTGTAGAAGCCCCTGTATGTGTTCCGGGTACACCCTGAAGTAAAAGAATACAAAGTAGCAGTGAAAGAATACAAAGTAGCCTAGTGAACCAAAGCTGGCTTCCAGGCAAGGGGCAAGCTCCTGGAGCTGCTGGTTCAGTCTCGCTGCAGGTATTTTGGTTTCTGAGGGACTGCTAAGCACCAGATACTAGCACAGAACCTGGGGACAGAACAACTCACACGCTCAGGGGCCCGGGTGAAAACGGGGTCAGTGCTGGGACAGCAGCAACGACGGGGAACTTCAGTATAAAGAACATCTGGAATAATCAGTATCTCCTTGTAATTCTGGAAACCCTGGTGGCATGGTAGTTAACTGCTACAGCTGCTAACCAAGGGGCGAGCAGTTCGAATCCACCAGGTGCTCCTTGGAAACTCTACAGGGCAGTTCTACTCTGCTACCGGGTTGCTGTGAGTCAGAGCTGACTGGAACAGCAACAGGTTTTAGGGTTTGGGTCTTTTCTTTCTTAATCCAGACTTCTCGAGGCAGACCACGCATGGGCGTGGAAGCTCCTTTGGGCAGACCAACACTAGCACACATCTGCAGCAACTGTGTCTTTGAGGACCAACAGCCTTTAAAGGCTCCTAAATAATTCAGTCAATATTAAATTTAATCTACCTTTCTTACTTTCTTTGTAACCTTTCTGTGCCCTGAGAAAGGGGACCTCAGAAAGGCCAGCAGATCGAACACACCAGCTGTCCCTCCGGAGGAAGCTGGGGCGGCCCACTCCTACAAGGACCACAGCCCTGGAAATGACATGGGGCAGTTCTGCTGTGTCCTGTAAAGGGCGCTCTGAGGCGGAACCAGCAACAGGTGTCTCTAGAAGCCTGCTTTACATCCTGACCCTGCACGTCCTTGGCCTGCTGCTTTTTGTAAGACGCGTGAGTTTTGTTCTCAGGTGTTTTAACAGCCAGTATTTGGAGTATGGCAATTTTAGCCAGAACACTCAGCTGATACAAAAAAGATGACCCCGCCTCCCTGCCCCAACTCCCAACCCAGAGGGTAAAAGCAATGCCTACCGACAGAGTGATATGTTACCTGCTGGGGGAAAGATGTTCCGGATGGTCCTGCTGCTGCCGTCTGGGGCTCGTCACCTTTTCACTACTTTCAACCGTCTCTTCATTCTAAAGCCAAAGAAATTCTGGTAAGGTACTTCAAGTTTTTTTGAGGACTTTTAATCCATGTTCCCACCCACCTTTCTTTCTTTCTTTTGGCATCTCTCTTTCTCTGTTTTTAAAAAAGGAATGCTCTAGACATTCAAGGGAAGGCCACGGACGCTCCACAGACACATCCAAACTCCCCGAGGTACTGAGCTGCTGGGCTGAGGGCTGTGGGGACCACGGTCTCGGGGACCATCCAGCTCAGCGGCCTTAACAGCTGATGAAGAAAACGTCTACAGTCTACTCTAGTGGGCACCGTCGGGGGTCTTGGAAGCTTGAGAGCGGCCATCTGTGACGCTCCACGGGTGTCACCCCACCTGGAACAGGGAGAATGAGGTGAACGAGAGACACAGGGAAAGATGAGCCCAAAGGACTCCACCAGACTGCGCCCAGCTCAGCTAGATGGTCCCCAGCTGCCACCCCTGACTGCTCCGACAGGGGTCACAACAGAGGGCCCCAGACAGAACTGGAGAAAAGTGCAGAAGGAAACTCCAACTACAAAAAATACCAGACTCACTGATGAGACAGACTGGAGAAGCCCCTGGCACAGGGCCCCCAGACGCCATTTCAGCTCGGTAATGAAGTCCCTGCCGAGGTTCCCCCTTCACCCAGTGCCCTCGAGTCGATCCCGACTCACAGCGACCCTCCAGGACAGGGTAGAACTGCCCTCCCGGGTTTCTGAGGAGCGCCCGGCGATGGGAAACGCCACGCTTTCGGTGAGCAGAGGAGGCATCTAACCACTGTGCCACCAGGGTTTCCGCCCAAGGCTAGGCAGGCCCCAAACCGAGAATCAGGGTAAAGGGGCACACCCATCCAGGGCCAAGGACGAGAGGGCAGGAGGGGACAGGAGAGCTCGTGACGGGGAGCCAAGACGAAGAAGGGAGCGTGTCGACCTGTCCTGTTAACCAGTGTCATAAGACAAGATGCGCACTGACTGTTTAATAACAAGTCGGTTCCTTCTTGAACCCGTCCCACCTGAAGTCCAATTTTTAAAGCACAGCTCCTGATGCACACAGCGCCCTCATGCTCCCTCCCCGGCCCTCCCGTCACTCTGTGGACCTCTTGTGACATTCTTCCCCTTTGTTGCCCAGTGCCATCGTGTCGATCTTCATCTCATGGGGACCCTGGGTGACTGGGCAGAGCTGCACCATGAGGCTTCCTAGGCCACCATCTTCCAGGGGCCAGTCACCAAGCTCTGGGGCACTGGGTGGGCGGGTGGCCTGCTGACAATCTGCTTCTGCCAAGGCAGCTGTTAGAAACCCCAGGGCACACAGGTCTAGTCTGCCACACATGGGGTCTCACTGGCAATGGGTGTTTCATTCACTTAGCAAAAGGCCTTTAAGAGGCATTCATGGTGTTGCCTGTTTCAGAAGCCCATTCCTTTTTCAGGGCTGTGTAGCAGACCACTGTATGGACACATCCCAATTTATTTATCTTTTTCAAGCTATGTTTTAAGTCATACACGCTGGAAATGTCACTAAACCCCCCAAAATGAACCAAATCCACTTCTGTTGAGTTGATTCCAACTCGTAATGACCCTGAGGACAAGAACAGCTGCCCCCCAGGGTTTCCAAGGAGCAGCTGGTGGATTTGACCGGTTGACCTTTCGGTTAGTAGCCAAGCTCCTGATCACTGTCCCACCTGGGCTCTGTGGAAACATCGCTGGGACTTCATAAATCAGGTGACAGCTCTGTTTAAATGAGCTGCTTTACATGCTCAGGAAAAAAAGAGTGTACATTCAGAGAGGACCTTCTTGCAGAAGTACAGCTAAGGGAAATTGAAGAAGTAAACGTAAAATCTCCTGGAAAGCTAGAGCTGGAAGCTGAAGGATGAGGGACAGTTGTGAGGAAGTCTCCTTGTCAGAGTGGCAGGCTGCTCAGCCAGCTGTTGACATCACAGGAAATGACACTTCCCCGGGCTTCACAGAAAGCCATCAAGGCGAGGTAGTCCTCACTCTCACTAGCCACAGACTCAGCCTTAATAAAGGTTTGCTGCATGAAAGAAAACCCCGGATCTTCCATCTTTTTCATGGATGTCTCCACAAATCTGGTGTCCTATCCAAGAGGCAAGCTAACACAGGACTAAGTGGGATCCTGGTTTGCCTAGTTCAGCTCTAATGCCCAAGGGCAATCCCACATTGCAAGTTCATGTATTTTTTTCTTTTAAAATACAATGCAGTTCAAATAAGAATCTAAACTTTTAGTACCCTCTATTATATGTAATAGTGTGACAATTAAGTTCACAAACTCATCCCAGAAAAACTGCTGCAGGCCTCATTATTGAATATCACTATGGTCCCCTTCTAAGTCCTCCCCTTGGGAAGCTGTGCACCAACACTAGTGCCTAGACCACCCTTCAAAGTAATTTTTCTAGGATGGGTTTGCAAACTTAATGGTCAGACCTCCTGTGACAACAGCTCTGACGACTATTCCAGAAAAAGAGTTCCAAAACTGCTCTGAAGGGTGTACGAGGCACTGGTGTCAGTGCCTAGCTTCCCAAGGGGAGGACTTCAGGTGACCTGATGACCGTCAGCAGCGAGGTACGCAGCACATTTTTAGGATGAGTTCACGAACTCAATTGTCATGCCTTGAATATATATTACATATATAACCAGTTATATGATATAATACAATACAATACATATATTATATATATAACCACTTACATATACAACCAGAGATAGAAAAAGATTTTCCGTGAGTCAGTTTACTACAGGGAACGGCAGTTACGGAACGGAAGCCAATCTCCTTCCCTCTACTGCAGTGCTCCGTCTACCGCTGTTTAAGTCAGCTAGTGCTGTTCTAGCAGAAATACCACGAGAGGATGGCTTTCAAAACAGAAATTTTATTTTATCACAGGCCAGTAGACCAGAAGTCTGCATTCAGAGTGTCAGCTCCAGGGGAAAGCTTTCTCTGCTGGCCCTGGAGGAAGGTCCTTGTCATCCGTCTTCCTCTGGACTTGAAGGTTCTGAGGCTCAGGGACCCCAGTCCTTTTGAAAAGACGTGCTCAGCTCCCAGCACTGCTTCTTGGTGGTATGAGGTCCCCCGATCTCTCTGCTAGCTTCTTTCCTTAAATCCCAGGATTTAAGGCACAAAACGATCTTACACACTGAGTCCTGTGCCACCAACCACAACTGACACCCATCATCCCTCAGTGACATCAGAGCCAGGTTCCAGACAACACGGAGAACACGACACAACACCAGAATCCTGCCCCAGTCAAATTTCTACACATATTTTTCAGGGAACACAAATCAATCCATCACATTCCACCTTCTGTTCCATAAAAAAATCACATCTCTGCAACATGCAAAACCTACTGATCCCACTGTAGCAAAAGTCTCAAGTTCAAGTCCAAGTCCAAAATCCAGAAATTCCTTTTCAGCTATGAAATTTGGAGTCCAAGTTACATACTCCCAAAGCACAACGGCAGAAGAGACAGGCACAGTTGGGCATTTCCAGTACCAACAGGAAAAGAAAGGTAAAACAGACAATAAACAAGTCAGCAGAACACATTCCAGTAGACCTCACAGCTTCACAAATAATCTTCAGTTTTCTGAGACGTTTCATACAATGGCCCTGCTCTCCAGACTCTAGGTATCAGCCACACTCTCCAGATTCCAAGTGGAGATCCCTGGTCCTGTGCTACAGCTCTGCCTACTAGGCCCACTGGGATAGTAACTCTGCCGCCTCGGCTTTAGAGGCACCCTAAGACTGTCTGAGAGGCAATTCCTCCTTTAGACACACAGGAAGCCGTGGCCCTGTCCTTTCAAGCCCCTGAGGTCATGATCATACCTCTGGAGACTGAGGCAGCTCACTTCTCATGCTCTTTGCCTCTCCACCTTCTGCTTCCTATGGCCACAGGGCCCAGGCCTCTGGCCCACATCTGCCCTGCTGGGGCAAGTGTTCCAAAGCTCTGTAGATCCACTGATTCAAGTGCCCAGAGGCCCCTCACTCTGCCAGGAAGCCTCCTGCACGCAGGTACTCAGCTCTCTTGCTCTGTGGGTCAGCAAACCTAGCTCAACCCATCCAAGTGCTCAGAGGCACCCCACTCCACCAGGAAACTTCTGTGCACAGGCACTCAGCTTCCTCGCTCCATGGATAAGCTCCAGCACTGTCTCACGCTGGTCTGGTTCTGCTGCTCGTTTCTCACTGTCTGTGCCTCCTTTGGTGTGAACAGTTCTCCTTGGTTCCTGCTGAGTCTTCTCTCCATTCAGTGTTAAAACCTCTTCCACATTTTAGGTATTTGTTAGAGCAGCACCCCACTCTGTCAGTACCAAGTTCCATTTTAGTCAGCTAGTGCTGCTACAAATGGACGCTTCAAAAAGAGACATTTCATTTTGTAAGTCCAGTAGGCTTCAAGTCTGAAGCCAGAGTATCCGCTCCAGGGGAAGGCTTTCCCTCTGTCTGCACTGGAGGAAGGTCCTTGTGTTGCATCAGTCTTTGGTCAAGGAGCATCCCGGCACAGGAACCTCAGAGCTGAAGGACGCATTCTTCTCCTGGTGGTGTGAGGTCCCCACATCTCTCTGCTAGTGTCTTTCCTTTCTATCTGCAGAGACTGTCTCAAGGCCCAAAGCACACGGAGTCCTGCCCCGCCAACCCAACTGCTGCCCCTCCTCCCTCATTAACGTCAGAGAGGCAGGATTTCCCACAGGGAGGAACATCACACAAGGCCAGGAATCCCAGCCCAGCCGAAGCTCTAGGCATGATTTGGGGGTAACACCCATCCACGCATGACCACCATGGCCTGCCGAAAGAGCATGCAAGTCTGCTCTGCAGCAGCAGGGATGGCGAGTCTGTGTCTCACACGCTTGGGACATGTTATCAGGAAGGATCGGTCTCTGGAGAAGGACATTGTGCCTGCTGAAGGAGAGGGTCAGTGACTGAGAGGAGGACCTCAGTGTGATGGACGGGCACAGTGGCTGCAGCAGTGGGCGCAGGTGGGACACGACTGCGAGAAGGACACAGGACCAGGGAAGGTTTTCTTCTGCTGACCCAGGATCACTGTGAGTCAGAGCCGACTCGACAGCACCCGAAAACAGCAACCGTTTTCTGTATGAAGCTGAATTCTGCCAACACAGCTGTCAACACTCCTTAACATCCCGGCCTAGCCCCACATCTACAGTGTTATCTCTGCCTGGACTTTGAGCTCGCTAAGGGCCTCTTTGTCTCTGGGTCCTCAACATGTCACGCACGCCCTGCATAAAGAGGAACTGCTGTTACTAACAAAACTTCCTCCTCCAGCAAAACTCCTTCTTGTCCAAAAGTGACGTGTGCTCTTTCCAGCTCTATTCACCAGTTTCGGCGGTGGCAGCTGGGACCGAGTTGGCCCTGGCTCACGGTGGCCCCACATACATGAGAGGGAGACGCTGCCAGGACCTGCACTTGTGGTCACAACTACTCACAAGCCCTGCTGTTGTGGCTGCTGTGTAAGCCAAGTGCCTTCCAACCTGGTGAGCTCGCCCTCTGGCACTGGAGGGGACGACGCTCTGCTGTGACCCGTGGGACTGTCACCAGCTGGTCTGCAGAGGAGGCCTTTCTTCCTGTCTTAGTTGGGAAGTCCCGCTGCAGCCCGCCCACATGGGTGACCCTGCTAATATCCGAAATAGTGGGGGCACAGCCTCTAGCATTGCAGCAACATTCAGCCACCACAGAATGACAGACAGACAGGCGGGGGACGGATCTACGTCAGTGGGGCGGACTGCAGGGACTCTTCTTTCCTAATACCGTGGTGACCAAAACCTGTCATAACTCCAGTGTCAGCGTGGATGTGGCTCTCTTTCACCAGATGATGATGTCCCTTTAATTTACAGACTGCTTCACAAGGTGCCGTCAGACGTGGGCTGAAGTGCCTTCAGTGTCCCTGCTGCCATCCAGCCCGGCTGGAGGCTCACACTGGGCCCTTTTAGGGTCAACAGGAAGGACCCACAGCAGACGTGGGAACTCCAGTGGGGACCCTCCAGGCAGGGGGTTAACGGCAGGCACGTTGTCCATCACGATGGCTCAGCTCAGACTGGTCAGGTGCCTGCAGGGCAGTGGCTTTTCAAAGTCCAGCCACCACCTGCAAGAAGTTTGTATCACAATACACACACTCCGGCTGGGGGCGGGGTACCTTTCTCAGATACACTGTAACTTTCCTTTATTACATGTGATATTCTCTTTAATCATGTTACCCCACTGTGGCACAGAAGTGAAGAGCAAGGCTGCTAAAGAGATCGGCAGTTCAAGTCCACCTGGCGCTGCTTGGCAACTCTCTGGTTCTGATTTTTAGGTGAAAGCACAATCGGAGCCAGAGTGTTCCAGGGGAAATTTCAACTCAAGGTCTCTCAAAGTCCAGTTGGCAAGCGGGCATATTCAGAGGCAGGCTTGACTTCCCGCTGCTTTTATTCAAACGAAGTTGTTGTTGCTGAGTGCTACCCAGTCAGCTCCGTCTCACAGCAACCCACATACAAGGGCCACAGTGCCAGGGCCGGGCCTCCGCACCATTGCTGGCGGGCCACCTCAGCCCCTGTCTCGCATCAGCCACCTCTCTGTGACCCGCGGAGCGTGCACTGGCCGATGTTCAGAAGGACATGACCTGGTCTCTCACTGCAGCCCGCCTCAGTCTGGTAACTGCTGGAACCCGTCCACCGTGGGGGACCTGCTAGTATCAGAAACACCAGCAATACACAAGCCACGGCAGCTTGACAAACTGACAGACAGACGATGGATTCCAATGGCTGACCAAGCACAACGATCACAGACGAAGCCATGAACTGCTGCTGTGCGGACACGCGTCTGTCTGCACACACAGACGTGTGTGGGTCTCCCAAGGCAGCACCCGCCATTCCAGCATTTGGCTGCTGGTCAGTCACAGCCTTGGCGCCCACCCTGAGGTGCCCACCCCGAGAGGCCTTGGAAGAGAGGCCTTGGAAGAGAGGCCTGGTGCTCTACTTTCAAAATTCAGCTGCTGAAACCCACGGGGCACCGTCTACTCTGACTTGTGGGGACACACATGGGGACACGCAATCAACTGGGACTTGCTCAGGATTGCTTTCTGGCATCTGCTTTTCTCTTTTTTAGGCTAGGGGTCCCCGTGAGCCTTGCTGCATTATAAAACGGTGGGTGTCCTCTCAAAGCAGAGGACCAGTGCTCTCTCGTGAAGTGCCCCTGAGTTGGAGTTGCAGGCAGTGGGCGACGACTTCCGACTTTCTCCTGCCTCTCCTCCAGTCGGCGGCTCCTGGGGCAGGGACAGCAAGGGCCCGTTTCTCAGCCAGCCGGCGCTGTGAGAGGGAATCAACCCACAACTGAAAACAGAGCCCCACACAGATAGTCGCACACCCCTGTGCAAGGCCATGCCACTCACAACAGCCAAGAGGAAGACGCGACCCAGGCACGCACCGAGGAACGAGTGCATGAACGAAACGTCTGCAGTCACACGCGGGCACACGGGCTGACCACGAGAGGAGGGGGCGTTCGCTACAACACAGACGATGCTCGAAGGCATGAGACTGAGTGAGACAAGCCAGACGCACTACAGGAAAAAGGCTGTGATTCCCTCTGGATGCAATATCCGGAACGCACAAGTGCCTAGAGACAGAAAACAGATCCAGGATGGCTGAGGACTCGGGAGCGGGGCAGGGAGAGGAAGCATCGCTTCATGGTGTAGTTTCTATCTGAGGTGGTGAAGTTGTGCAAGCTGATACTGGCAGAGGCTGCACAGTTGTGAAAGTAATTTATGCCTCTGAAGTGTACACTTAGAAAGGGTTGAAACAGCCGATTCTGCCTTATGCATATTTTACTAGAATAAAATTAAAGCCAGAAAAAGGGAACCCACACATGACCCATCCCACTGCCCTGCCCTCACTGAAGACGGAGGCCGGTGGAGAGCACAGGCCGGCCGGGCCCCCCGCCCCCTCACCTCTCTGCACCCCAGCCTCCCCCTGGCTTCAAAGCCACACCAACCACATCGTCTGCACAGCTCTGCAGATGGTGTCCAGGGCTTCTCAACACACTTAATCTAACGGTTTTGTCTCCACTGTATTTTGAGGTCACCTCAGACACAAGCGAAAGCTGGATGATGAATGCGGCTGTGACGGACGAGCTGGTACGGCAGAGGTAGGTGATGACGAGGAGCACCAGTGAGCCACAGGCCACCAGGAAAACGGACCCGCCTGCCTAGGCAGAAACAGAGCCTGAGAGCGCCTCAGAAGCCAGGACAGTGAGGCTTCGTCTCACGTACTTTGGCCACGCTACCGGGGGGGCCAGTCCCTGGAGAAGGACATCCTGCTGGGTAAGGCAGGGGACCAGTGACAAAGAGGAATACTCCCAGTGGGAGGGGGACACAGTGGCTGCAGCCAGGGGCTCACACCGCAGTGACCACGAGGGTGGGGCAGGGCTGGACAGCGTGTCCTGTCGCGGGCTGGGACAGTGCGAGCCCACGCTGACCAGACGGCACCCAACAACAGGTGGCAGCAACGCGTGTTTTAAAAACGTGTAGAAACAAAGGCCAAGTGCTTACTCCAAAGGAATTTTGTAAAAAATCTTATTTTCATTTCTCTGAAGAATGCATATATCTGAATTTTTTCTTATCGTGATTGAGTAAAAGTGTACAATCCAGTTTCAAGTGGCGCGCCCACCTCTCTGCAGCTCCCTCTGCCCTCCTTGCCCCATGACAGCACACTCCTCCTTTCTGTTCTGTACGTGTCATACCCTCTGAACAATCTCCTGTCCCCTCGTCTCTACGCTCTCCACTCCCCTCTAGTCAGAGGCCAGTAGGAGGGCACCCTGTAGACACATAGAACCGTGAAGTTTTTGATAGTTAATTTTCAGCTGATTATTCACATTTTTTCTTCATCCAAAGAGAAACAGCAACATTGTAGCCAATGAAATCAGTCAGAATTAGCAACATTGTACCCAAATCCCGCCTTAAACATTTGACTTTCTCATTTTAGGAAGGATGTGTTCCATCTCTCTGAAGGCCATGGTATCTGCCAATTAAAGGAAAGCATTCTTCACTATATTATTACATTTCTTAGAAAGGGAAGCTATTTGGCCTAACCCTGAGGTAGAAAAGGCAGATAGAAAAGCCCAGATTCATCTTCTTCCTTTAAAGTACAAAGCGTGATAATCACACGAAGTGTTAAAGGTTTTAAGCATCTTCGGGCGTGTCAGTTATGAAAACCTGAGAAAATAAATGCAGAGCTGTGTCCAGTAAGAATCACAGAGGAATTAGCAGGGCCTTCTCTACAGGAATCCTGGTGATGCCGTGGCGCAGAGGCTAGCCGCTCGCCAAAAGCTGGCGGTGCGAAACTGTGAGCTGCTCCTGGGAAACCTTATGGGGTGGTTCTGCTCTGTCCTACGGGGTCGCTGTGAGTTGGAATTGACTTGGCTGCAACTGGATTGGGGAGATGTCTCTATGTGATGAGGTTGGGGGGCAGTGAGGAGGGCAGGGAGGCACCCTCTTCAAGGACACCCATCCCAGCCTTGTTCCCCGGTGGTCCCAGAGCCCAGCCTCAGAGTGAGAAAGCCAAGCTTGGTTAACAGGTGACCGTGCTGTCCTCTCCCAGGGATGGACTTGCTGGGGGACAAGGGGAACCCCTCCAATTTAGTGAGACTCTGTGGTCTGTGACGTGGAGAAGAGGAAGGATTTTAAACGACTCTTCCATGGCTGCAGATTCCTGGTGGGCCACTGGCTGTGACAGCCCCTGTCCCCTGGCCCTGAGAGGACACTGCCAGTGCTGCCCTCCGTGTTCATAGCTGAAACAGCCACCTCCGGGGACCTCTTTGCATCATCGGGCATCCTGTTTAACTCTAGGGGGGTGGAGGGGCTGTCAGCTTCCACCAGCCGTGCTTTGCCCTCAACCAGCTCACTTAGCTGTCCTCCTCCTTTCAGCCCAGGTGCGGCCCCCAGGTTACTCGCAGGCTGCTAGCAGCAGGCGGGGGTCCACCCAGGGGCCGCAGAGGAGAGGCCTGGTGATTTGCTTCTGACCAATCCACCGCTGAAAACCCTATGGAGGGAAGATCTGCCCTGACACACAAGGGGGTTCCCACGAGTCAGGGCAGACCCCAGAGCGGCTGCCCTTCTCCTCCCCCTGGTCCAGATCAGCTGCACTGCCAGGGGAAAGGAACTTCCTAGACGGATGAGAGGGGTGGGGACAGAAAGGTCTGGGGACATTTTACAGACGGAAGCCCTGGAAGGGGCAGGTAGGCTTCAGGGGAGGACGTAAGCAGCTCCGAGATCATGAGGAAAGACGCAGGTGTTAGAGAAAAGACAAGAGGGGAGCCCAAACACCGACTTGGCCTGTTTCAAAAGCGTCCCCGGGTCCCTGTCTTAGTCATCTAGTACTGCTACAACAGAGCTACCACAAGTGGACGACTTTCAAAAGAATTTTTTTTTCTTTTAATATTTCATTGTGATTGAGTGAAAGTGTACAGTCCAGTTTGAATGTGCATGCCTGCCTCTCTGCAGCTCCTTCTGCTCTCCTTGCCCGGTGACAGCACACTCCTCCTTTTCATTCTATACATGTCACATCCTCTGAACAATCTTGTCCCCTCCTCTCCACCCTCTCCTCTCCCTTCTCCTAAGAGGCCAGTAGGACAGCATCCTGTAGACACAGAGAGCCATAAAGTACACGCACGTTATGGTCACATTGTGTCCCCAAGTCCAGTCCATTCCTGTCCAAAGAGCTGACCTCAGTCATGTTTTCTGGTCAGGGGCAGCAGCAGGTCTCAGGGGAACCCCCAGGCTGCTGGACCACCAGTTGCGGTTTTTCAGTGGAGTTCTTGAGGTGCCCCTCTTTTTCCTGCATTGCCACTGGGACTCAGCATTGTGTGCCCATCACGGCTGTTCAAAAGAGAAATTTTATTTGTCCAGTCTAGTAGGCTACAAGTCCAAATTCAGGGTGTCAGGTCCAGGGGAAGGCTTCTGCTGCCAGCCCTGGACGAAGGGCCTCGTCGCCCATCTTCCTCCGGACCGGTTGCTTCAGGGGCTCAGACACCCTGGTCCCCTCCAAAGGATGTGCTCAGCTCCTGGCACTGTGTCTTGGTGGCATGAGGTCCCCAAATCTCTCTGCCAGCTTCTTCCCTTTATGTCTCAAGAGACGGCCTCACGGCACAAAACAGTCTTAGACACGAGGTCCTATCCCATCAACCCAGTGGCCACCCATGCTCCATCACAGAGGTGGGGTTTACAGCATGCACAAAACGGGGAAGTGAGAGCCCAGCCAAATTCCTACACACCCTTTTGGGGGAACACAGTTCAATCCACGGCCCTGCTCAGCGTCGCAGCGGCACGGAGACCCCACTGACAGACGGGTGCTGGGCACACATGAGGGGCACGGCTGGGGGCAGACCCTGCGGGAGGCGAGAGTTCCACCACAGAACCACCACCCCCGTCACCAGCCCACAGGACCCCCGCGATGCGGGACTCAGCCTTCCTAAGCTCTGGTTTCCTGCTGTTGCCCCCGAGTGCTCCATCTGGACCAGTGCAGTCACCCCACAGGGAACTCCAGGCTGGAATGTCCCGGCTGTCTTCAGCGTCCTCCTCTCTGTCCCCCTCAGTACTCCCCCTTCCTCGCCTGGAGCAGCTCCTGTTGTCACCCGACTTCCTCGGAGAGTCTAGTGCACTCCGGGTACCGGGAAGAACGTTGGGGTCAATGGGCATCAGTTTTGGTCCTCCCCTTCCCACTGCCGCCCGTGGGCTCCCACCTGAAGTCACCAGGCAGTGACAGCTCCTTCCTGCAGTCTCTCTGATCTCTGCCACCTCCTCTCCACTGTGACACCAGTCACCTCCCTGACCAGAGCTCATCACTGTCACTTTTGTTCAAAACTCTTCAGCTGAAGTCTTCAGCACCCCGGTTTTGGGTCCAGCTCCTGACTTTCTCAGACCGCCGGAAGCCCGTGCCCTTCTGACTTCTGACACTTTACGCCCTCGCCATCCTGGAATGCCCTTCCCTTCCCATCCGCCTTTCAAAGTTATGTTGACTCCTTATTCCTCAGTTCAAATGTCACCTCCTTTGCACCGCCATCCCAGCACCCTAGCCACAGGTCGCCCCCTCTCGGCCTGCTAACAGGCCACATCTCTCACTTGGGGGGTGCCGTTTCATCTCAGATGAAGCACTGCTGGACACATGCTGTCTTTCCCAGGAAACACAGACCCTGTGTTAGTCCTTTCTGCAGGAGTCACAGCAATAGCCTTAATCTATACCAAATCAACTTGCACAAACTACCCAAGTGGGCCCCATCAAATATGTTAGTTGTGCCAGTCTTTTTTACTGTTCTAGTGCCAAGCCAGCGATGGCCTTGAGGTCATTTTCTACTTTTCTGTCCCTCCGCTCCCTCAGTGAGGACACACTGGCACAGTGCCACCCTCTCACTGCACCGGTCCCCTGAGCCCCGGGCTCTCCAGCAGTGTCACAGGTCAGCACGCTCTCGCCATGGCTCCTTGCAGAAAGGCTTGGTGACCTGTGTCCCCAAATTCACCCTGAGAGCCTGGGCAGCACATCTCTGCTCTGACAGCTGGGGCCACCACGAGTGAGAAGCGACTCAATGGCAGCTGGAAACTAGTCAACAATTTAAGGGCTAAAGTTGACCTTCTTGGAGCTGCTTCTCCTCTCTCACACAAGACATTCCACCAACATGGGACTAAACGGGGAACTGAAATCCATCAAAAGCCTACTGTGTGTCAGACGTGCCGCGTATTTCAGTGTGTTTCTTATCAATCAGCAGCCCTGTGAAGCTGCTGTTATTGGTCACTGTTCTACAAATCAGTGTTATTGATCCTGGTCTACCGATGGTTCCAGAGCACAGTTAAGTGTTCTGGAACCCCTGTTCTTCCCAGCGTGAAGATTTACGTGTGAGAGATGAAGCAAACTGCTAGCTGGTGGCTGCTCCTGCTGTCAGGTGCCGTCCAGTCCATTCCAACCCACAGCGGCCCCGTGCACAACAGAACCAAACACTAGCAGGCTCGTCATTCAGCTCACAATCATTGCTACGCTTCAACCCCCAGCCGCAGCCCTTGTGGCAGTCCACCTCCCTGGGGGCCTTCCCATCTTCACTGACCCTCTACCTTATCCAGCATGAAGTCCTCCTCTAGGGACTGGTCCCCCCTGAAAACACATCCCCCGTGTGTGGGACCAAGGCTTGCCATCTGTGCATCTAAGGAGCACTCTGCTGTCCTTCCTCCGGGACAGACCTGTTGTTCTTCTGGCGGTCCAAGGCACACTCGGTATTCCTCACCATGGCCACAGTTCCAAGGTACCAGTTGTTCGGGTCTCCTTCATTCATTGTCCACCTTCCATGTGTGTGTGAGCCAACTGACCCCATGGACTGGTCACGTGCACCTTAGTCCTTCTAGTGACATCTCTGTCTTCTAACACTTTACAGAGATCCTTTGCAGCAGATTTGCCCAATGCAATACCTTTGATCTCTTGACTGCTCTGCTCCCGTGAGTGCTGATTATGGATCCATGTGAAATGAAATCCTTGACCACGTCAGCCCTGTCTCCATTTATCACGATGCTGCTTGCTGGTCCACTTGGGAGGATTTCATTTTCTGTTGAGGCGCAGCCCATACTGAAGGCCATAGTCTTCGATCTTCATCAGTGAATGCTTCAAGCCCTCTTCACTTTGGCCTGCTGACGTCGTCTGGGAAAGCCGCCAGGGAGGGGATGTGCTGTGGCTGTTGGCAGCAGTGGCCTGTCTGCGAGTGTGACTCACAAGAGCTGCTGCAGAGACTGCTCACACAGCCCCTCCAGCAGCTGGCTGGAAGCCAGAGGCTGCTGAGAAATCCGTGGTCCTGAATGGGAGTCTGTACGGTAAAGGAAGAGGCGCTAGCTGTGAAAGCCAGGGAGCAGCCTTCTGAGCACCCGATAGATCAGGGCCCCGTAAGGTGCTACTGTCTCTGTGATGCAGGCTGTTAAGCAGTCGTCCTCCAATCCTGATGCCCTGTTCTTCTTTGTGTAATCCAGCTTCTCAGATTATTTGCTCGGCATACAGACTGAACATGTATGGTGAAAGGACACAACTCTGATGCACACCGTTCCTGGCTTTAAACCACGCCGTGTGCTCTCAGTCCACTGAAACAAGTGCCTCCTGGTCTACTGGTGGTTCAAGACCACAGGTAAGTGTTCTGGAACCTCCATTCTTCACACCGTTACCCATAATTACCTTCTTTTGATCCACACAGTCAAACGGCTTTCCTAGCTACGTAGATTAAGTAAGTGATTAGGTAAATTAAGCCAGATAGAAAAGTAAACCAGGTGATGTAAGTGGCTAGTTTCAAACCTCAGGTCCACTGCTTCCTAGTGTGTCACCCTTGGGGGACTGTCCCTGCCTTTTCAGACTCTCAGCAGATGCACCCATGAAACAGGGGAATGGGGTCTTCCTCACTTGGCCTCGAGAACTGGAGACGCAGCCGTGTGCAGACAGCTCCCGGCGCAAGGTCTGGCCCACAGTCAGCACGAGTAGTCCTCCCCTGTCTCCTTCCCTGCCGCCCTTGCTGTCCCCAGCAGGAAGCCTGGGTGCCCAGCAGCCTGAAGGGGCCCTGATCTATCAGGTGCTCAGAAGGCTGCTCCCTGGCTCTCACAGCTAGCGCCTCTTCCTTTACCGTACAGACTCCCATTCAGGACCACGGATTTCTCAGCAGCCTCTGGCTTCCAGCCAGCTGCTGGAGGGGCTGGTGAGCAGTCTCTGCAGCAGCTCTTGTGAGTCACACTCGCAGACAGGCCACTGCTGCCAACAGCCGCAGCACATCCCCTCCCTGGCGGCTTTCCCAGACGACATCAGCAGGCCAAGTGCACAGCAGCACCGTGGCCCCGTGGCCCGGGAGACAGACTCCACTGTCTTGGCAAGTCTAACTCGTCAAGTTGTTGAGAACAGAACACAAAACATCACCCTGCCCGGAAAGAAGAAATGTCTTTTGGGGGGAAAGATTTCTCTGACGATAAGAAACTCACGATTTTAGCTGCAGGCAGCGGCTCTCAGTGACTACAGTGGCAGTTATAAAAGGCTCTGGCTCCCGCGCTTTGCCCCTGTCCCACGTGTATTGTCTCCAGAGGGCGAGGGTGGCACATGTCACAGCATCCCACGTCACTCTCCCAGCCTGGCCGCAGGTGGACTCTGTCTTTCAGGCCTAGGCCTACAGCCCACAGGACATGTGCCCCGCCACCCCGAGTCAGGTGCCCGCCCCAGTCCCTCACCAGAGACAGGGTCCCCAGACCAGAGCTTCTGACTCTCCCTGATGGCAGTGAGTCACTGGCCAGAGCAGACAAGAATAAAACCCTTTCTCCCTAAACTATTTCCTATGTGTTTTGGAATAACGGCTTCCCTGGCTGACTGGGGACTATGTGAGATCTGCAGTGCATTTACCAGTCAGGACCGGATTTCTGGGGTGACTCTGCTGCTGCTGGGCTAAAGTGCTACGGCAGCTGAGCCAACGGGCAGCAGATCAGATCCACCAGTCACTCCTTGGAAACCCTATGGGCGGCCTTCCTCTGTCCTACAGGGTCACTCGGAGTTGAAATTGACTCAGCAGTCACAGGCTGGTGTTTTGAGTTTCGTTGAATCAGGTTTCTAAGTCTGGGATTCAGGGAGCTTGTACATAAACCTGCCTTCTTCTTGCTCACACTTTGCATGAGTTTTCAGGTTTTCCTCTCCTCTCCCCTCAGCTTGGTCTTTGAAAACAGAAGCCTGTTCCTGCCCTGTTTCCGCCACCACCTCGTCTGCAGCACACACGAACGGCGGGAAAGCCCTGCGGTAAGCACACAGACAAAGCCATCAGAGGAAAAAATGGCCCAGCACAGAGGATGACTTAGCACGTGCGTGTGGCACCTTAGCCGTGGCCACGCCGCCGCTGGCCTGCCTGTCAGAGAGGCGCTGACACCTCACAGGGCGGACACAGACTCTGGATTCAGTAAACAACACAGGAGGAGGAGGAGACTGTGTGTTCAGCGGCCGGAGCTTCTTGGATTCTATCTAAAGGACACAGGGCGCAATGCCACCAACCATGAAGAAATGCACAGTTATGTCCCCATCTGCCCAGGACACAGAGGATGACTAAATGTAACAGAAGAATGTGTTTTTCTCTCACTAACAGAAGTCTCCTAGGAACGCTGGTAGCCACACTGTCTCTATGTCCAGGAAGACAAGTCCAAGCTTGCTGCTGGCCTGACTCCTTAGTGGCCAGAGCAATCCCTGCGGGTCCCTTTATTTGGACACATCGGTGACTGGCAATGCCTCTGACCCCTCGCGTCCAGCTGAAAGAAGCCCACTGGGGCCTCTGCTCTCTGGCCCTGGCTTTAGAGCCACTCAGACAGCCAGACGTCTCATCCACAGTGGGGCAGGACGAAGGGAAGGGTTCCGGACCTGCCACGGAGCAACACGCACTCACACCTCATCTCACTCGGGCTTCTGCAAACCAGGCAGCTTCCCCGTGACACGGCTGTGCTGAATCATCTTCCAAGGAGCCTCACGCACACCACGGCACCTGCACCTCTGAGCAGTTCCACGTGGAAGCCGTTATCTTCTTACAGACGGCAAACTGAGGGTTCGAGAAGCTGCGTGTGTAAGCCCAGACCCTCCTGGTCCCCAGGTTCAGGCTCTTCTGTTATTTACATTCTCTTTTGAAAGAGCGGTAGGCTCACAGAGGTCGCCAAGGGACGTGCGCGGCGGCCCCGGGCATTCCGCCCTTAGCCTTCCCCCGGCAGCATCTCCGGAGACGACAGCACAAGTCAAAGCCAAGATGTTGACATCGGCACAACCCAGAGCTGGTCTAGGTCTGCTCAGCTACACGGGTGTTCGTGCAGTGTGTGCACGTGTGCACGGCTCTACACAACTGCCTCATTCTTTTTTGACACATGTATCACATACTACTATAAAATCAAAAACCAAACCCATTGCTGTGGACCCAGCTGCAACTCCAAGTGGCCCTACGGGACAGAGCTGAACTGCCCCACCAGGTTTCCGAGGAGCAGCTGGTGGTGTCAAACCGCCAACCTTCCGGTGAGTAGCCTTAACCTCTGCACCACCAGTGTTCCTCACAGTGACCTTGCACACAAGGTCAGAGTGCAGAAGAGAACACAGCAGCTTCTCTCTCCACAACACAGCATCTAACACACCAGCAATGAAGAGGACCAAACATCGCTTTTGTTTGTGTTTTTTTAGCATCGAGTTGCCAGTTCAGAGAAGAAATAAACCCAATACACTGCTCAGCTCTTAGGAGCACTGTGACCTGAGCCTCTGTGGGCATGGTTTCTAGAGGTGATACCAAATACATACTAGCCGAGCCAAGCCAAGTGCTGCTGAGTCTTCCAGGAAACAGTATTTATCGATTCATCGATAACGATGACAGCAATCTTCTCCAGTCAAAAATTTCTAGCAGCAAAGAAAAGCAATCTCACCTCCACTTCAAATTTAGTCTTGTCCTCTTCCTTTCTCGGGAAGTTCAAGTCCGTCCCCATACGAGACTCCTTGGGTATTTTGTGAGAAGGAGCTACAGGGAAGAAGAGGTCCTGTTGTTAGTTCATTTATTCAACTTTTAAGCAACTCAGAGCCCTCAGCCTGCCTCGGACAAGTAGCTGGACCCTGCTGACACAGCTGACCAACAAAGCATCACTGAACTGCCGGGACGGTCCTCCAGACACTGGACAAGGGGAAGGCAAGGAGAGAAACGGAGTCCTTGACCAGAGAGACTGGAATCTGAGCAGGAGACCCAAGTCACATCCATGAAACCAAGAAAATCAGTAAATGTGTGAGGTCTGACAATTAAGTTCACAAACTCATCCAAGAAAGGGTGCTACGTACCTCATCGCTGAATATCACTATGGTCACCTTCAAAGATCTCCCTTTGGGAAGTTACGCACCAATGCCAGCACCTAGTCCACCCTTCAAAGCAATTTTGGAACTCTTTCTGCAGTGGCCATCAGAGCCATTGTCCTATTACCCTGGATGTCCTGAATATCATCCAAATGTCTTCCTTTCAATATTTCCTTTGTCTTCAGGTAAAGAAAAAAGTCATTGGGGGCCAGATACGGTGATCAGGAAAGGTGATTCAACACAGTTATTTGTTCAGTGCTAAAAACTCCCTCACAGACAACTATACAGTTTGCGAGCTTGCCACCTTGCCATGGTGCACAACGGCCATTCCAGAGAGAGTTCCTAAATTGCTTTGAATGGTGGGCTAGGTGTGGGGATTGGTGCCCAGCTTCCTGAGGAGGGTCCTTCCAAGGTGCCCATAGTGATGTTCACCAATGAGATAGGTAGCACTTAGAATAATTAGGTTCATGGACTTAACTGTCATACATCATAATATGGTAAAAATGACAGAATTTCCATCACTTCCCCTTTCAAGCCCCAGCTAAAAGACCACATTCCTCAAGAACACTTTCTTGACTACTTCAAAAGCCACAGAGCATTGCACGCACAGCCACGTTGGTGTCTGTTGTCTGTACGAGAGAGGACTGCACTTGATTTTGTTTTTGCAAGATGACATTCTATTACACGTACCTTCTTGTACAGAATATATTTTTCTTTTGTGAAACCAATTACTTTGTGCTTATCAGAGAATATCTTCAAAATACTAAAAGCCTTACCATATAAACACAACTATTTCTTATATTTTGCATACAGGTCTCTTTAAAATCCTCTCTCTATACATATGAACCCACACATACGCCCATGTGCACGCACACACACACCCCAACCAAAAAAACCAAACCCATAGATGTTGAGTTGATTGCAACTCATGTCAACCCTACAGGACAGAGTAGAACTTCCCTCTGTTTCCAAGGATTGTAACTGCCAACCTCTCGCTTCACAGTCAAGCTCTCAACCACTATGTGCACACACGTGCGTGCGCACACACACACCCTCCATATTAGCAGGAGAGGGATGCCCACGTCTGCCCAGCCAGGAGGAGGAGGGTCTGAAGGTTGGATGGCAGGGCTGACGGAGCCACATTTATGGGCAGGGTGACCAGGTGATGGACTCAGCTGGGTCAGGATGGAGCCTGGCTGTCGTGTCAATGCGCTCTTCTGTCAATCACTGTGTCCCCTCTCTCCCTTTCCCATAGGTGCTCACAGACACCGAGGAGATTCCAGTCCTTGTCTTCTGGTTCCACTGCCATCCGGTGGTAAGACTGGGACACGGGGCCTTCTAAGCCAGCTTCACCAGAGGTTTGCACGCGCTGGGAGCAATGGCTAGAAGACTGTCAGTGGGACTGTGAGTCCTGCGGTCACCGTAACCATCCTTGTGTGCACACCTCGCCCGCAAAGTCACAGGGTCATGAGGTGAGCCCAAGGCAGGATATGGGCAGCGCTAGGTCCTGGGGCGGAACGCGACTGGTGAGGGACAGAATTATGTCCCCCCAAAATGTGTGTCACCTTGGCTAGGCCATGATTTCCAGAACTGTGTGGCTGTCACCATTTGGTCATCTGATGTCATTTTCCTGTGTGTTGTGAATCCTACCGCTGTGAGGTTAAGGAGGCAGGATGAGCAGCAGTTACGTTAACAAGCAGGAGCGATCTACCGGACTACGAAGACTGCCTCTGAAGTTCCCACACTCATCCTAGAGAAGGGGCTGCACACCTCACTGCTGAATGTCGCTACGGTCACTTTCACAGGACTTCCTGGGGGAAGCTATTCACCAATGCCAGTGCCCAGTCCACCCTTCCAAGGAACTCTTTTTCTCCAGTGGCCATCAGAGCTGTCCTGAATGTCATCTAAATATTAATATTTCCTTCATCTTTGGGTAAAGAAAAAAGCCATTGGGGGCCAGGTCAGGTGGGTAGGGAGGGTGCTCCAATACAGTTATTTGTTTACTGGCTAAAAATTCTCTCATGGAAAACTGTACAATGACGTCTGCAAACTTGCCGCCATGCCCAACGCCCATTCAAGAAGAGGTTCCAAAACTGCTCTGAAGGGTGGACGAGGCACTGGCCTCAGGGCGTTGCTGCCCGAGGGTCGTGCTTTGAAGGTGACCACAGTGCTATCCAGCAGTGACGTATGGAGCACCTGGAACAAGTTCACGGACCTCGTAAGTTGTGTCCTCAGTCCGTATCTTTTCAGATATAAAAGAGAGAAGCAAGCAGAGAGTAGGGGGAGCTTGTGCTACCAGGCAACAAGTGCCTGGAGCAGAGCACACCCCCCGGCCCCGGGACCCCTGCACTGAGAAGCTCCCAGCCCAGGGGAAACTGATGACCAAGACCTTCCTTAGAACCAACCGAGAGAGAGCCCTCCCCTGGAGCTAGCTGCCTGGATTCAGACTTCCAGCCTCCGTAGGTCCTTGTTCAAACCATCAGCTTACTGCTGTCACAGCAGCAGTAAATAACTGAGACAGCATCCACCCAATGCCACCCAGATGTCACTTTGATCCTGACACGTGGTGGCTGTGACGGAGCTTACTGTCTGGCCTTTGGGGGCTCCCTCGCACCCCCAGACTCTGGGAGTCACCAAGGAGCCATTTCCTGTGGGTTTTCCACAGATCTGTAGGTCGAACCTATAGCAAAGTGTCCGGTTTGCTGTCCCAGTTTATGTGACCACGGAAGCTACTTCATAACCATGGTCGGGCCCTTGGGATCCTCACTGCCCGGAACCTCTGCACACCGAGACATTCCAGCCGCCGCAGGATGCTGGAGATGCACTCACGGTGGCTAGTGACCCCACGGCTGAGAATCAGCCACCTGCTCTCAACATTTTCAGTATCATAAAATAATTCAGGGTGCAGCCTCAGAAGCCACACTGCCAGCATTCAGAGCTGGCTCCCCAAAGACCAGCCGCACGTCACCACTGTGCTCTCAGCCTTCGCCTCGTCATCCGTGAACGGGGCACGAGGACAGAGCCCACAGAGCTGGGCGTGGAGAGACATTAACGACTCTACAGCACAGTGTTTTCAGCTCGTGCTAATTACCCAGTACCTTGCAGCTACTAGTACAGGGCCCTGGGGGCACAGTGGTTAAGAGCTTGCCTGCTAACCGGGAGGCTGGTGGTTCAAATCCTTGTAAACCCTGAGAGCAGTCCTGCTCTGTTCTGTAGGCTCCCTGTGAGTTGGAACTGACTCGACAGCAATCAGTTTGGTGAAGACGGCCACATGGCATTAAAAGACCTTGCTTGCATTCCTTGTGGATTTCCCACAGGTCACACATTGTGCCCAAAGCACCCCGATGACAAGAGTCAGAGCCAAGATCCCAGCTGCAGTCTCCAAGCACCCACCCACATTCCACTCGCTGAGAGGTACCAAAGTTTATGTTGGCCCAGACTCGGTTACTAAGGACTACAACCTGTCAGTGACCTGAGTCCGCGCCATGGTCACCGTCCAAAACAAAAGTACAGGACTGCTGGGCAAAATGATTTAGTCACTTGACCAAGGTCAGCCCTACCTGTTCAGGCACAGTCAACATTTGCCAGCCCTGGGGGGTTGATTGTCTATTAGCAAACGCTACGTCTGAAGAGCCGAGAAACAATGTATCAGCCCTGCTTTATTAAATTAGGACAGATACAGGTGTCTTCCAACAGAGAGGTCCAGTGACAGACGGGAACACAGAATTAGCTCTGAGAAGGCACCCTAGACCGGGCAGGGGGGGCAGGAGAACCAAGCACCCTGTGACCAGGAGCTTCAAGAAGAATGCCTCCATGCCTGTGCACCTGTGGGGTGTACGTCTGAGTGTCCGGGTGTGCACGTGTGTATGTGTGCTTGTGTCTGTGGTACGTGTGTGAGTGTCCAAGCGGGAATGTGCATATGTGCGGTGTGTGAGTCCTTGTGTTTGTTCTCTGTGTGTAAGTATGTTTGAGTGTGCATGTATGTGATATGAGTGCTCATATTTCTTTCGGTGGTGTGTGTGCACATGTGTCTGGGCGTGCATGTGTGTAAACATGCGTGGTGAGTACTTGCATTTGTGCCTGTGGCGTGTATAAATTTGAGCGTGTACGTGTACATGTGTGCGCATACATGGTGTGTGTGCCTGTGGTATGTGTGTGCAAACATGAGTATGCACGTGCATGTAGGGGTGTCTACTTGTATTTGTGTCTGGTGTGTGTGTCTGTCTTGGTGTACATGCATAAGCGTGTCTCAGATTGTATGTGCACATATGTGTGTGGTGTACAAGTATGTGCATTTGTGTCTGTGGAATATGTTTGAATGTCCATGTGTGTGGTGCATGAATGCTTGTCTTTGTGTCTATGGGATGTGTGTGTGTCTCTGTGTGCACATGTGTATACACGTGTATACCTTTGTATTTGTGTCTGTGGTATGTGTGTGTTAAGTATGTCTCAGCGTGCATATGTATAGGTGTGTCTGGTATGCACGTGGTTGCATTTCTGTCTGTGATGTGTGTGTGAATGTGTCTCAGTGTGCATGTGTAAGTATGTGTGTTCACGGAAAAACTCTAAAGAATGGGATACACAACGGGTGATGGACGACGGTAAATGAGACCAAATGGGGAATGAGTGAAAGACCCCATGATTTTTACGTTAACAAAAATGGAAAGAATTTGTCGCCAAAAGACCTTTCCTACAAGAGATGTGAAGTGAAACCCTTTGAGCTGAAGAGAAAGGACACAGTGGGGTGATTCACACGTAGGAGAAGGAGTGAGGGACGCTGGAAACAGTACGTGTGACGGCGAACACAGAAGACTGCGTTGCTATTTCTCTGTTAATTTTTTTAGAAGATCTACGATGGGCTAAAGAAAAAACTGTAACACAAAACTGGGCAATTGAACACATGCAGATGTGACATTCATGACCAGAACGAGCACGGAGGACGGGAGGGGCAAGTGGGGCCGTGCCGTCACACGTTTCCTATATTTTACATGAAGTGGTACAACAGGACTCTAAATAAATTGTGATAAGTATGACAGTTCCTAGAAAAACCACCAGGATGGGGGAGGACAGTGCAGATGGATATGCTAAAAAGATAATAGATGCATTAAAAGGGAATGCTAAAAGATGTGTGTCCGCCCAAGAGAAGGCGGGAGATGAGGAAGAGAGGAAGA
This sequence comes from Heterohyrax brucei, assembly GCA_028571685.1. Lineage (NCBI taxonomy): Eukaryota > Metazoa > Chordata > Mammalia > Hyracoidea > Procaviidae > Heterohyrax > Heterohyrax brucei. The sequence goes on along the minus strand of CM053157.1, from coordinate 86,100,554 downwards.
AAACACTTCCTAGACAAGTAGGAAACCAAAACAGAATAGTTTACCTACACAAAACCATAAAATTACACTGTATGTAAATGAACTGAAGACCCCAATTAAAAGGTAAGGATTAATGGAATGTACCGGAGAAGCAAGGCCCAACAACATGCTGTCTCCAAGAAGCGCACTGTAAGGACAAAGACAGGAAGGAAACAATGAAAGCAGACACACATGCAAACACTCAGCATAAGAGAGCTGGAGTGTCTACGTTAGTACCAGACAGAGATCACAAGACAGGGAGTATCAGCAGAGGGAAGGAAGGGCTGTTCATGATTATAAAAGGGTTAATAATACACCCAGAAGAGATAACAGTAAGAAACACATGTGCTTAACAACAGAGCTTCAAAACACACAAAGCCACAGACGACACACACACCATGTCCAAAGACACACACATCAGGTCCAAATGCATTTCATCCCAGGAATTCTGGGTAGTGTCGATATTTGAAAATCAGTCTCTGTCGAGTCAGTCTCTGATGGAGTGGGAGAAAACTGAGGTGCAGAATTCCAGGTCTAGTGAAAAACAAAGAAAACCGACTTGATGGTCTGATAGACTGGGACCCCAGGAGACGTGGGTCCCGGATTCTCTGTCAGCCCAGAACTAAAACCATTCCCAAAGCCAACTCTTTAGATGAAGAGTAGACTGGACTACGAGACCTAAAATGTTACTGGCAAAGAAGGCGCGTCTTGGCTAAGCAGACACAAGAGACTAATGGGTCAGCTCCTGTCTGGAGGTGAGATGAGAGGGCAGAGGGGACAGGAGCTGGTTGAATGGACACAGGAAACACAAAGGTGGGAAAGAGCAGAGGGCAACTGGGGTCACACAGCAATGCATTAGTTTTTGTATGACAAACAGACTTGAACTGTAAACTTTCACTTAAATCACAATAACTTTTTTTTTAAAAAAAGAAAATTAGTGATGGTAATCCACAGCATTAAAGAAGGACAAAAGTCAAGTATCATCTCAACACCTGTGCAGAAAAAGCTGAAAAAATTCAATAATCATGATAAAACTCACATCAAACTAAGAATAGTAGGGAACGTCCTCAAGCTGACAAGAAGCACCTGTGAAGAACTTCGAGCTGATGTCCTGCTTGTGGGAGAAACATAAACACTTTTTGCCAAGACCGGGGAAACACAGGGAATCCTCTCTTCCCACTTTTATTCCACACGTGCTAGAAAGCTCAGCCATGAAAACTGGGCACAGGTAGGAAGACGGAAAAGGAAGAAGCTGTCCCTGTTCACAGATGACGACTGATCTCCATACATGTTGCTGTCATACTATAAACTTCCTTTATTTTAGGGCTAGAAAACCTTAAACGTCAAGACCTGGATGCTCAGCACGACCCCACTGCCCAGAGAAATGAAGAAGGCTGCCATTTGTGGCCAGTGGGTGTGAACTGGAAGACTCAGCGCTGTCCTTCCTGCACCCATCTCCACACACGGCGCAGTCCCAGCCATACTCCCAGCACAAATGCACGTGGTGCTTCTAAAACTGCTACTGCAAAGAAAAGGACCCCAAATCGCCCAAACAATCCTGAAAAAGAACAAAACGGGAAGACCTACCCTACCCGATCTCAAGGTTTACTAATAAACTACGGTAATCAAGGTGATGCATTAGCGGTCTAAGGATTTATCAACCTGTAAACTTGTCAAAGAACCAACTTGACCACCCCATTGCTAACAGCATCTCTGGGGCCTTCTCAAGCCTCAGACTGACTCTATTTTACGCCAGTGTTATTTGTGTGTTTGTATTCCTCTTCCAATAGACTCCTAGCTTCTCCTTGACTTCAGGCATTCAGTTTTACCAAACGCTGTAATTCCTCAATGCTTGCACACTTTTATATCTGTTGTTTATTTTAAATAATACCTGTCAAAACAACAATCATGTTGCGTCTTCAACAACCACAATCTCATCCCTCACAGGTGCTCACAAAACACAAAAACTTCACAACTTACTCCCCGAAAACTACCTACCCAAGGCAGAAACCTGGCTGGTTTTCGGAGGCACCCATTTGGGGGAGGACTCGGGGTGGGGGGCCACAGGTTGCACCGGGCGAGTCTGCTTGGCAGCCAGCTTCTTCAGGCTCACTTGCCTTTTGTCAAATACGTGCTGCACGTCATCCAGCTTCTGCAGGACCTTCTGAGCCTTGGCCTGCGGAAGCAAACAAGTCATGAGCAGGCGCCTGCGTGGAGCCCCGATATGGGAAGTCTCCCTCTCTCCCACCTCCCGGCCCAGGCCCTGCCTCACTGGGAACATCCTAGTCTGGGGGTGTTACTGTGCATGTGCTATGCACATTTGCCCTGACTTTGGGTGCTTCTGTGACAGAAACACCACAGGTTGGTGGCCTTTAGGCACACAAGTTGATTTTCTCACAGTTCCTGAGGCTAGAAGTCAACCTCTGAGTCTCAGCCCCGTCACGTCCTCCCTGAGGGCAGCCACAGGTCCTCCTGCGCTGGGGGACACGCCTTCACGGCACCCAACTTCCCCAGAACATGCTTCTCTCGTCTCATCGGCTCTTTATAACTCGAAAGTGCCGAGGCCCGTCACCCACAAAAGCCTCTGTGAACAAAGTTACAAGCCTATGTGATGGTGGGCGGAGGCATCTCACCCATGACATATTTCTGGCCATACTCTCCTTGATAATATTTTGCAACCTAATCAAACCTTCCTCAAAAATACCCTCTTACCTCCCAGCACAAGGATCAAAGAAGAAGGGTTTTACAACCCCCTTGGCTTAATGAATTCCAACACAACACGCCCAGCCCAGGAATACTGAGGCCAGCCTGGCTCCACTGGCTTCCCCCATCTGCACTTCCCCCTCCACATGTGAAATGCAAGATTACAGAAAGACCCTGGGAAGCTCCCCAGGGACGACCCTCCACACAGCCCTTAGAATACAGACATTCCACTCCTTACATCAGGAAGACAGATAGGCTTCCAAGTTTATTATATTTGATATGGCAAATAGATACTAAAGAAATACCCTTCTTAGAAAAGCTTAAGAGAGGCTTAGAGTGGGGGACGGTGGGCACTGATTGTCCCACAGAAAGAGATAAAAAGTGCAAAGAAGGAACAAATAGAGACAGTCAGAGTATAACTTTTTAAGATGAGTCTATTCCCTCTTCCTGTACCTTTGACCTCAAAGTATAGATAGAGTAAATTGAGCTCAAGGATTAGCCTTGTTCCGACTGTTGATTATAATCACAAATATACTTGTCTCCGACCATTATTTAGAGGGCCCTAATGATTAACATGAAAAAATACCACAATGTATCGATTCCTTACTAGCTAACAGAGAGGATCCTAATAATTAACATGAAAAGAGACCACGAGGTACCAACTTCTTACTAGCTAATCAGCTTACGTGGTCAAAGAGCAGTCACCTCATTGATTATAAAAATAAAGAAAGACAGACCTTAGCAGGCTGCCATTCTTCAGACTTCTAGTTGTCTCAGTCTCATTTCTTTCTTTCGCCGACGCCGCTCCCTCCCTTTGTGGTCCCAAAACCCTGCTGGGGTTTTGGCTCCCAGCACAAAAGCAGTTAGGTTTGGACCCACCCTATATGAACGTGGCCTCATAAACAACAAGCAGAACCCTGTCCCTCAGTGGGGTTACACCCGGAGGTACAGGGCTTCGGGCCCAGTGCATACTTGGGTGGACTGTGAGTCAACCTGTGACAAAAGTCACTTCCAGGACCACTTTGCTCCACAGTTGTGCTTCTTGAGGCCCCACGGCTCTCATGCAGCAGACACTTGGGGGCAATGAGGCCAAGACTGTACCCTTTGTGCTATGGCATCTCCACAGCCTGGGTCACTGGCTGGTGTGCAGTGGGTTCTGGAAACACAGGCTGAGTGTATATATAATGACTAAGCCGTGTCCACGAATGGCAGGACAAGACGTCACAGGCCACTGGTGAAGGTGCAAGAGGGCTTCAGAACAGGAGAGGTACCGAGTCAAGAGATGGCTAACCTCTGAGGCAGGGTCCAGGGGACCACAGAGCACATGCAACGACTAGGACACTCGCTTATCCCTCATTCTGTCTGAGCCTTCCTCTCTCTCGGTAGAAGAGCAATAAATGGAAGAAACACAAGGACAAAGATGAAACTCACAGACGCGCCACAGCAAGGAGAGACCAAGGCCTGAAACTGCCTGTGTGACGGCAGACGGACCTCAGCAGGCCACCCCTCCTCCACAGCCATCTGCAGGATGGTTTGCATCACCCGAGAAGGGGCCACTTTCAGAGTCTTGCAGGGGCTGTCCCACGGTAGGCTCACAGCACTCCCACAGGGGGATTTTGACTTCTGTTTGCTTGGCAGTCTAATGGCGTGTCCACTGTGACATAACTGTTCCTTACAGGCTCAGGACACCCTGAAAGCTGACCTGAGGACCAACATCTGGTCTTGGTCTCCCTCTTTGGAAGCCCTCAGAGTTTAGACGTCCCCAACCTGGTCACTAAGAACTTACCACGTGAGGCTGTGAAGGACTTGGAATCTGGCTAGTCAGGACTAGGGGGGCCAAGAGTGCCTGGGCTGGGGGTGCTGAAAGAGTCTGGACTCAGGGGGTGGGAGTGTCTGGACTGGGGGCTGAAAGAATCTGAACTAGGGAGCTGGAAGCAACTGGACTGGTGTGGCAGAAGAATCTGGACTGGGGGGGTGGTGGAAGAGTCTGGACTGCCAGGCTGGGAGCGTCTGGACTGAGGGGGCTGGAAGCCTCTTGACTGGGGAGGCTGGAAGCATAAAACATGAGCTGGATTTCGAACACGTCATAGGAAACAAGGGATGTAGAAACCTCTGTAAATTATTTCACACTGATTACATATTGACACTGTATTTTAATGCTAAGTTGAACACTCACTGATTTCATTTCTTTTTACTTTTTTAAACATGGCTACTGGAAAATCTTCATGATGTGTGTGACTTGTGTTATATTTCGATCAGACAGTTCTGGTCTCGACCGGAGTTGAAAGACCAGTGGTAATTATTTTACGCTTGGTTTGCCACAGGAAGCCGTGCTGACTCAGTGCCTCAGAGACCGGCTGGGGACCAAAAGGTGGGCAGTCGGAATCCACCAGCTGCTCCTTGGAAACCCTACGGTACAGTTCTGTGCTGTCCCACAGAGCGGCTACAGGGCCACCATGAGTTGACGTTAACTCAATGGCAGCAGCTTGGTTGTTTGTGGTGGGCTGTGTGGTCCCTGTTGCAGCTTCCGGAACCTGCTGTGGCACGTGAGAACAGCCGCACAGACACACGAATAAACGTGGCTGTTCCAATCACTTTATTTACAAAAACAGATGGCAAGCGAGTCGGGCCCACGCTGCCGTTTGCTGACTCCTAGTCTAGGCAAAGCTCGGGGTCTGTGTGGAGGGCCTTTGCAGCAGACACACCCCCTGGTTCCGAGAAGCACATGTGTGCGAGGGACTCGAGATTCTGACAACACAGCTAAGGAGCCACAGCCCCTCAAGAAAGCAGACACCCTCACGTCGGCGTGGAAGCAGAGCCAGGGTGTGCTCCGGGGAGGGGGCAGCGGCCGCGGTGGTCGGCAGCTCTGCCTCTGTCCCCCTGGCAGCGGCGAGGAGCTGACGGTTGAGGAAACTGAGACCGCGGTGTCATCTCTGTGGCACGATTAAGGAACCTGACTGTCAAACCGCTGTGGGCAGGCAAAGTGGGGGGAAAGGCCAGGTCAGTGGGGGTGGGCCAACATTCAGGGCTGAGGGGCCACTGCCTGGAATCCAGACAGTGGGACTGCCACCCCGACAGGTCTGGGAACAGATGATTGTTCTCAAACCCGGAGATCAAAAGGGATTTGCTCTGCTGGGCTTGCCCAGCAGCCACGACTCTCCCATTCCTTCCCATTCTCCCTTCTGGAGTGGGACTCCTTTCCTTTCCCATGACCCACCACCGAGCTTGGGAAGCAGGGAAGCTGCACCCTAGGTCTCAGCAGCCCACAGTCGGACAGCAAGTTGGCCCCTGGGTGGGCCACACACCAACTCTCACCTATACCTGACTTAGATGATTCAGAAGAAGAGATTTCAGATTCAGAGTTGATGCAAGAATGATTGAGACTCTGGGGGATGCTGGGTGGGACTATACACCACATGTGGGCAAGACATGAATCGGAGGGGCAGAAGGTGAAGTTCTGGATTGCACTGTATCCCCCAAACTGTGCTGAGGCCTTAAGCTTTGTACCTGTGGACACAACCTTGTTGGGATGCATGGGGCCTTTCTTTGAAAACCCAGTGACGCGAGGGCTGGACCTCGGCATGACCGCCGTGTTTCTCCGGGTCTCTCAGGTTTCCCGCCCTGACCGGCTGCAGTCTTCCCACTTCCCTGCTGCCTGCCTATCTGCATTCTCCTCCTCTGTCTGGTCCCCCTCTGACACAGGTTCTCACTTGGGCAGGTTTCACTGAGTTATCAGTTAAGTCATAGCAGAGCGGGGAACCCTAGACCTAACCTCCTCTGAGTCGTGTCTTACGAAAGGGGAGGACAGACGTGAACACAGGGCCACACAGAGAGGGAAGACAGCACAGGATGATCAGTCCACGAGCTACGGAATGCAAGGAGATGCTTGCGGTGAGCAGAAGTTGAAAGTGATGTGAAGAAGTTTCCCCCAGAGCAGGCAGAGAGAGAGCACAGTCCAGTCGACACCTCTGGAACTCTGTGACACTCTGTGGTGGTCTGTTACGGCGGCGGTGGGAAACTAAGAAGGTCGGTGGCTCCAAAGAGGTCCATGAGCTCCCAAAGCAGAGGCACACACAGGTGAGGGGGCCTCAGGGCAAGGGGTGCCCTGCTCAGCCCCATGGCCTCCTGGGAGAGTGCTCCTCAAAGTGCAAACCCAGTCAGGGTGCCACCACACTGACATTCTTCAATGGCTTCCACAAGGTGACCCACAAAGTCTCACCTCACCTGCTCTTTCTAACCTCACTCCACCCTGGCTGTCTACACCAGCGGCCGTGACCCTCCACTCAGTCCCTTGTGCAAGGCTCGCTCCAGCTCTGTGACCTTCACCTACACTGTTCCCTCTGCACAGGAAGGCTCCCCAGTCTCCCCAGCACCTGGGCAGCTCCACCCATGCCCCAGGCCTTGGGTCACGTGGCTCAGATTGGAACCCAAGTCCCCCCCGAACGGTAAGTTCCATGAGGGCGGCACCACGTTTCAGTCTACTCATCATCAGCGCACGAAACATCACAGATGCTCCCAGGTGTCTACTGAGAAGCGGATGACTGAAGGTGACACAAATCAGACTACCATGCCTACTGCATGGGGAAAATCTGCTGCAAAATTTCAAGTGTCAAAGAAGCAAAGAGTCACTTTGAAAACTAAGGTCTGCCTGACTCAAGCCAAGGTATTTTCAGTCACCCACAGGCATGAGAAAGCTGGACAATGAATAAGGAAGACAGAAGGAGAACCGATGCCTTTGAATGCCAGTGTTGGCAAGGAATCTGGCCTGCAAGGAGAATGAACGAGCCTGTCTTGGGAGAAGTACAGCCATGGTGTTCCTTAGAAGTGAGGATGGCGACACTTTGTCTCACGTACTTTGGCCACGTTATCAGTAAAGAACTGTCCCTGGAGAAGGACCTCAGACCCCAAGAGGGCTGCCAGAAAAGAGGGAGACCCTCCATGAGATGGACCGATCCAGTGCACTCCAGCAAAAGAATCGTGAGGATGACACAGGGCCAGGCAGGTGCTGTTTTCTCGTACGCGGGTCACGACGAGCGGGAACCAGCTGAACAACACCCAACCACAGCAACGACAACACGCAGGATCAGCTTGCCAGGAGCACTGCTCAGAGGCCCGGGGCCCACCTGAGGGCTTCAGGACTGGCTAGCCTGCTCGGTACACCCTGCCTGCTCTTTCTTTCTTCCTTTCCTTCTCTCTCTCTCTCTTTTTTTTTCTTTTTCTCTACTTGAGCTTTTGTGAGCAAGGGGCAAAGTCCCTCACATATCCCTGTCCCAACCACCAGCTCAAAACAACCCGGAAACAATACCTTTATGTCAAGGGTGAGTATCAATTCAAACTGGCTGTAAAACTCCTGGGGGCTGGAAAACTGGCACCCATTGGCCGTGCCCAGGAACACCTCGATGTCATTCAAGGCACTGTCAACTCCCTCTCGTGACTGGCACTTGTCAACAGCTTGGGAGGCCAAGAGGTAGATCCCTGCGTCACACCACTGGCTGACCTTTTGGAAAGAAACACAGTGACCTTGTGGTTAGCCTGATCACAGCTCAGTCATACAGTCCTCAGGAGGCCCCGGCTCCCAGGGGACTCCAAAGACTCTGAGACACCAGGGAACTATCCTGGGACAGCACCCAGGTTAGGAGCCTAACTGCCATCAGCAAAGCTCCAAAGTGGACAGGCTCAAGCCAGTTTTACACCTGTCCACTTCTCAGAGATGTCACCACTGATGTCAGATGACTGAAGTCAGATGGGTCCCCGCTAAAAGCAGAGAATGCCAGAAAGACGTTTACCTGTGTTTCATTGACTACACAGAGGCATTTGACGGTGGGGATCATAACAAAATTATGGATAATACTGAGGAGAATGGGAATTCCAGAACACTTAATTGTGCTCATGAGGAATCTGCACACAGACCAAGAGGCAGCTGTTTGGACAGAAGAACGCGATACTGCGTAGCTTCAAGTCAGCAATGGTCCCGGGTGCGGGCCCAGGCAATGTTTGGCTCTGCTATCCACAGGGCTGCTGTGAGCAGGAACCAACATCAACGACAATGTCCCCAGGAAGGCCTTCTGCCAGCACTGTGAACGGTGTGACACTCTTCACTTCTCCACTGACAGCAACTGGCACCCTAGGAGAAGAGGGTTGGGTACTTTGAAGGCCGGCCTCACCTTGGAGAAATGCAACCAAAGCTTTCTGGGGTGACCTGGTAGGCCACTCGTCTCACATTCTAACAGGTTACAGGACCACGGGGTGATCAGTCAGACGTTAGCCACTGCTGGCCCCTGTGTGCCTCCTTACTGGGAGGGAACACATCTTTTTAAGAAGAACAAAAATCACTGTCTCATTTGGATTCCCGGGCTACTGAATTGACTTGACAGTGGCAGGTCTGGTTTGGTTTGGGGTCTTCCCTAGGGAAGCATAACTCAGAATGGCAATACTCAAATCTTCCCGGATGCTGGGACAAAAGTAGACAGGTGATGAAGCCTAACACTTCATTTTTTTTTTAAAGAATTGCTCTCTTTTCTTACATCTTCAAACCCCAGTGAGATACTGGAACAGAAACGCGGGGGCCTCTGTGTGTCTGAGTCTTTATCATGAAAAGAAGCTTCCAGTATCAGTACATCTATGTGTTTATTTACCACAGGATCTGAAAAGCTGTTTAAAAAACAAACTTTTATGGAGAGAAAAGATCAAAAGAGCTCCCTCCAGAGTGCCATTCCTAAGAGGGAAATTTGCAGGCAAGGAAAATTTTTCTCTTTATCTTTTTCCTAATCATTTATAGTCTGAGGATGTAGTACTTTCAGGATAAAAACAGAAATAACAAAGAAGAGGAAGAGTGTGCTGTCACTGGGCAGGGAAAGCAGTGAGAGCTGCATATAGGTGGGCATGCAGATTTATATGTAGATTTTCACTCAATCATAATGAAAAGGAAAGAAAAGTACCAAAGAGATTTTCAAAGGAACGGTAACCATGTGAAGACGAGCCAGGATCTGCAGCCACGGTGAGTCGGTTTCCTGCCCATGCCTCACTGACGACTTTTTAAAATAACTTAGACCGCGCTCTCCTGTCCACACACTGTGCCAACTTGCTCCTTAGGCATCAAACCTAGTTTGCAGACAACGCTGAGCTCAGGGGCCATTTGCCAAGTCACAGCTGCTTCCTTTGACAGACGTGTGCACATGTGCACACATGTGCACCCCACATAGCAAAAACCAGCAGCTGCTGAGTCAGTTCTGACTCCATGTGTGTCAGAACACAACTCTGCTCCCCCCACTTCCCAAGAGCCCACGACAGGGCGTTCTTACGGGGTGCCTCCCGGGGGACTCACACCTCCAGCCTGTCCAGTTAGCAGCTCAGCGCGAACTGTCTGCACCCCCCAAAGGGGTAGCCCTGAGCTGTTCTCTCTGCGGGAGAAATAGGTAAGGCAAACAGCTGCAGATTATCCCGAGAGCTCAGCACACTAGCAGGATGTATCTCCACGCTCTCGGAGCCACTTGTTTCGGGAACAGCTGTGCCCCACTGACATTAAAGCCCCTTGGCAGCAGGGTGACGTGGACAGACTGGCCAGATGCCCGAGGCACATGGAGAGAAGGAGCTGCGGGGTGAAGCCTGCTGACTCAGGGCTCTGAGCCTTGGGGCCACCTAGGAACAGCTGACGGGAGATCCTAAAAGTCGGCACTCCTGCGGACTGGGAACTCACCCCACAACTCGCTGAAGGACTCGGGCTGTACGAGCCCCTCCGGGTGCAAACGGAGCTGCTGAGCCCACAGAGCCTGGGTTTTGGAATCTGCCCGCCCTGCCTTCCAGTCTGGCTTCCCCTACATCCCCCTGCGTGCTCTTGGCTGGTCACTGATTGAAGCCCCCAGGGTGGTTACCGCCCACTCACATCTGGGCACCCTCCCAGACCCAGTGACCATGACTCCCCAGGGCGGTACAGCAGGGAATGAGTGCAACACGCTCATGAGGTGACTCTCATGCTACAGTCCGAGAGCCAGCAGCTTAACCGCTCTGAGCATAGCTTCTTCCTCCTCTGTGCAATGCAGCCAGCAATGCCTTCCACAGAGGGTGCCATGAGGGTTAAAAAACAAAACACAACAGTTGCCACTGAGTTGACTGCAATTCCTGGTGACCCCACGTGTGCTCGGGCAGACCTGGACACCACTGGGTCTCCAGTGGCTGACTTCTCAGACAGGGATCACCAGGCCTCTCTTCCAGGGCCCCTCTGGGTCGGCGGGAACCTCCAACCGTCCATCAGCAGCTGAGGGCACTGACTGCACCAGCCAGGCATTCCAAGGGTTAAACAGAGGGCACATTCATGCTCCTAGTGGGAACAGGCCAGGTGCCCCGTAAGTGGTCACCTGATCACAAAGGTCACTGTTACTCCAGCTTCTCCCAAAAGAGAAGGGAATCCAAGCATCAAGCCCACCGTCTCCAAGTCGATTCCAACTTACAGCCACCGGATACAGGTGCCCCACGGGGTTTCCCAGGCTCCCATCTTCACGAAGCGGACTGCTGCCCCCGGCTCCTGTGGGTGACTGCCGGTTGGAACCACCGACCTGCCAGTTAGCAGTCAGGTGCTGACCCACTGTGCTGCCCGGGTGCCTCATGTGAAGGAAGGGCTTGTAAACAGAGGACTTGGTTCCCCTACTCCCGAAGGGGGATCAAGAAAGACCCCCACATGGTCAGGCCAGACCAGCTCCTGAGGCCTAGATCCACAGAGCGAGAGACAGACTTCCCTTCACACTACTGGGGTGTGTGGTGACAGACTTCCGTTCACTCTGGAGGGGTGTGTGGTGACGAGCTTCCGTTCACTCTGGAGGGGTGTGTGCACATGGACTTGCGTTCACTGTGGTGGGGTGTGTGCACATGGACTTGCGTTCACTGTGGTGGGGTGTGTGCACATGGACTTGCGTTCACTGTGGTGGGGTGTGTGCACGTGAACTTGCGTTCACTCTGGAGGGGTGTGTACACGTGGACTTGCGTTCACTCTGGAGGGGGGTGTGCACGTGGACTTGCGTTCACTCTGGAGGGGTGTGTGCACGTGGACTTGCGTTCACTCTGGTGGGGTGTGTGCTCGTGGACTTGCGTTCACTCTGGTGGGGTGTGTAAAGATGGACTTCTGTTCACTCTGGAGGGGTATGTGGAGATGGACTTTGGCTCACTCTAGAGGGGTGTGGTGGGAGGGCTGGGCACTGTTCATCTTCAGTACATCTCCTACCAAGAGCTGCACAGTTTTGCATGCTTCCTGAGCACTTTTTCACATAAAGGTCTCTATCTTCTCACAGTCACGTGAATCAGGGAGGGACCAGTCTGATGCAGAGCATTTCACCAGACACCCTGCACACTGCGCACACAAGCCACATCCACAGCTCTGCTGTGCTCACCTTGTCCAGCTGTCTATGCAACTCCAAAGACTTCCTTAAGGTGTCCTGTCTTTTCCTGTTTCCATTGATGACGTCATCACAGAGGTGTCTGAGCTCCACGCACGTGGTCCTGATGGTATCCACTGCGTAGTGATGGCTCTGGATAAGCTGGTCCCCAATTAGTGCCAGCAGCCGGGCCTTCTCCAAGGGCTCCTGTGGAACGAAGGTTCACGGTCAAGCACCAGGCAGCAGGTCATCATGAGGCTGACACCACCAGGCCCAGCTGCCTGGCACTGGGTGGGAGGCTGGCAAGACAATCCCAGTCTGCGGCTGGGGAGCCTGGGGAAGCTCTGAGCTTATTCAAGGTTCCAGGAAGTCTAGCCTAGCACAGGTCATCTGCACTTCAAAGAACAGCAAAGTTGTTCGTTCAAATATTTGTGGAGTTCTGGGCTAGGCACTGGGGACATTGTGTTCACAGACCAGACATTTTCCAGCCAATGGCAAACTCAGGTTATTAAATATGTTATACAAATGATAAGATATTACAACTGTGATAAGTTCTACAGCAGAAAAACATGAAGCCTTAGAGTACAGATAATACAAGTCTGAATTCTCCTTTCAACTAGGGGAAAGGGAGAACAGACACACGGGTGGGGGAGGGCCACTGAGGCCGAGAAAGTAGTAGTGTTGTGATCAGAGCCATTCTATGGGGCTGGTAAGACCTAAAAAAAACACTGCTGTCAAGTCAGGTCTGATTCATAGCGACCCTAGGGATCAGGGCAGAACCACCCCATACAGTTTCCAAGGAGAGCCTAGCAGATTTGAACCGCTGACCTTACGGTTAGCGGACAAAGCACTTCACCCGTTACACCAGCAGGGTTTCTTTGTGAGACTTACCCACATGCTTACTGAACTCCTTCCCACAGCGGACAGGGCCCCTGTCTGCTCTGCCCCCTCGGCCTCCGCACACCCTGCCAACCTCCTCTGTCTTCTCTGCAGGGCTGACTCGGCTCTAACCACATTGTCATTTGTTTTTTCTGTTTTTAACTCATTTCCTCCTACGATCATGACGTATTACTGAGGACCTCTCAGTGCCGACCCCTGCCCTACGTGCTGGGAGATGCTTACGTTTTAATGAGAGACACAGGCAAGGAATGGTTCAGTAAGCAGATTACTAACATCTTAAAGGGCAACCGGTGCTACAAAGGGAAGACCCATGGGACAAGGGACGCCAGTGGGGGACCTGCTGTTGTAATGGTGTCGTGAGAAGGGGCCTCACTGAGCAGGACCTGGCCAGCTGTACAGGAACGGGCTCACGTAGCAGGTGTGAGCCCACTGTCCTTAGAAAGGACAGCTTGAAAGACTTGCCTTGGGTGTTGTTGTGAGGTGCCACCGAGGTGGTTCCCACATGCAGTGACCCTACAAGCAACAGAACAAAACACCATCGGGTCCTAGATAGTGTCTAGAAATTTAGGTTCCAGGAAGCCTCCTCTCATTGCCTGATAGGGCTACCTCACTCCGCCTAAACTGTACAAACATCACCGTTTATGCTGCGCCTCGGCATTCCTTCTGGGAGTCTGGAATCCGGGTACACGCTCTGCAGAGCTTGCCTGTGTCATGAGCCCCCACCGAGATTCTATAATGAGCCTCCCTGGGCAGCATTTCACAGGGTCGCTGGAGAGTGAAGCATGTCCCACGTGACCCCACGGAGGCGGGGACTCCCGGAAGCCAGTGCCTGGGTTCCCTTCACTTTGCCAGTGCACTGGGAGCCTGCTTTGCACCTTTCCCTGTAATAACTTATGGCTGTGAGCACCGTCATCTGCTGAGACCTGTACACGGTCCTAGGGTATTTCCAAACCCAGGGGTAGTCTTGGGAACTTTTGACACACACACCAAGGCCTGAAGTAAGGGAGCAAGCCGAGCAGTACCTGGTCACGAGGCAGACACGTGTTTGGTGTGTCCAGGTAGCAGGAGGGAAAGCAGTGTGGCCAGAGAGGGGGCAAGAGGGACAGGCGAAGGGGACACGGTCAGAGAAGAAAGATGAGGACTGGACCGGAAGGGGCCCAGGCTCCCCAGTAAGCATTTTGGTTTTTACTTGTGACTCGGGAAGGCACTGGAGGGCTTGGAGGGGACAGCCTCTCTTACATCTTGGGAAGGACTGCCCTGGCCACAGTGGTGAGAAAGGCAGAACGGGGCGAAGGCTGTTAGGCCCGAAGGAGGGCGCGTGCGGCAGTCCGGGTACAGATGAGGCGCGAACACGGCGGGCATCCGCTGGGTCTTGCCTCAGGGTCCTTCCCTGGGTCACCTCCCTCCCCAAGCCTCTTGTGACTCCTGTATCTTCAGGAGCCTCCACAGCCTGCCACACAGGTCGTCTGCCAGGGAAGCTCGGTGGTGACCCAGTGCCCAGAGTCTTCTTGGTCATCTTGTTTGAATTTCTTTTTTCAATACTTAACCTCAATGAGACAGACTCCAACATGCCAACGATCATGAAGACAGCAGGGACTCAGTGATGTTTCATTCTGCTGGACATAAGGTCACCATGTGTCACAGCCAGTGGGCTGGCAAGTGACAAAGCCATCAAGGGCCTCAACCTGAAAGAATCTGCAGTGTTTACATTACCACCTGCCAACCCCCTCCTTCCAGTTAGTGGGCGTCCAGGGAAATCTGAGCAGCAAACCAAAGAACAACAAATGTGTGAGGCAGCAACCTGCTTGGCCGGCACTGTGTGAAGGACACAGTGACCTCTGAGTCAACACAGATGACTGTCACATTCCAAAACATCCTGGGGAGCAGAGAGCCCACAGCACACTCACTGGCAGCCCCTGGACCGTTTCTGCTGTTCACAGTGCGTAGGGGTCGGGACAACCGCAGGGTGGTAACTTGTCCCACTCCTCACTTTCAGTGGTTCATAGCTTCGGCACTTCTGAAACTCACAGCCCTCAGTGAGTGACCAAGTCCTGCTGAGTCCACCTCCTCACTGGCATCTCTTGAATTCATCTCTCTCCTGTGCCACGGTCACTGCCTTTCTCCCTGGGACCGCTGGTCCCCTTGCTTCCCATCAGGCCGCTCATCAATTCCCACTGCATTCTCCTGATAAAGCAGTTCTCTGACCACACTGTCTTATCATGTCTACGTCGCTCCCAGCTTCAGATTCTCCAGGAGAAATGTGCACAAGAGCTGTCGTGACGTAGCTCATACCTGTGTCCCTCTCACTGACTCCTCCTTTTCCGTTTCCCCAGCTCCATCCTCCACAAAACCATAGCAACGATCACGTGTTGTTGCTTTTGCTGCTCTTGTTGTGTGCAGAGTCACTTCTGACTCACAGCAATCCCATGTAACAGAGGACTGCCCCTCGGCTGAAATCCTTATGGGAGGAGGTTGCCACCTCTCGCGTTCCATTGAGCTGCCGGGAAATGTGAACCACAGGCCTTTAGGGTGGCAGCCAGATGCTCAGCCAGCAGGGCACCGGGCTCTCCAGACACTTCTGAGTCGTCTCCACCTGCTCCTTCTGCCCAGAATGCCCCATCCACCCTCTCCCTTCCCCTGCACCACTCTCCTCCAGGCCAGCTCTGAATCTGTCTGCAGAGTTCCCCTTCTCTGGGCAACTGATAGATTTTGATTCCCTCCTCTGCACTCCCAAAACACTCAGTGCTCTTCTTGATCAGGGCATTTTCATCACTGCCTGGTGACCGTGGCTGCTCTGCTGTCCACACTGTGCCACAGACCCTTGTGGTCATGAACAGGCCCTTGCCAACTGAAAACAGCATGAGGCACATACCCAGTCCTTCAGAATGAAAACAGTGCACCAAAGAAGAAGTAATGATATGGGAATAAAGGCACCCCAGTCAATCAATGACTACTCAGAAGAACCCAAGCAGAAGTTTCTAGTGCCCTCATTCTGAACAGAAGAGGCCCAGACACACTGGTCACCACCCCAGAAAGCACGTTTATTCCATGAAGCAATGGTTTTGTCTGCTCTGCTCGCTGCTCCACCCTCCGAACACGGGACGGTGCTCGGCAGGGGAGGCACTCAGTCAGCCACCTGCAGAGCGACTTGAGTGATGGGCCTCCCACCAAGACCGCTCAGCTCCTGTTGATGCGATCTGGATGCACTGGGGTGCAGAATGCACCCCACAACCGCTCTGATAGGAACAGCAGCTAACAGCCACTGCGAGCCACTCTTCTGAAGGCTTCATGTGGCTTAATGACTCACAGTCCTCACACACATCCTGTGACACAGGCACTGCTTTACACAGGAGAAGCTGAGGCACGAGGGCCCCAGTGACCCCGCAGGTCGCAAACAGAGGGTCCAGGCTTCCCACTGGGGCCGCGCGGCACCAGGGTCCAGCTCCAACCAACACACACGGAGAAAGACCTCGCTGCCCAGGCTGCCTGAGCTGGAGACCTCGTGTGGTCGCTCAGGCTTGCCTGATGGTGGTCACACTGTTGTCATTAGTCACCCTGAGGTGGCTCTGACTGGTGGTGACTCGGTGTACAACATAATGAAACCGCACCTAGCCCTGTGCCACCTTCACGGCTGTTGGCATGTCTGCGTCCTTCGGCGTGGCCACCGCGCAGCGCCTCTCAATCTGGGGCAGAGGGCAGGGATCATCCTCCAGCACTGCACTGGACGAGGGCTTGTCATGATCCACGGGATCTTCAGGGGCTCGTTTTCAAAAGTAAACCACCAGGCGGAAAGTGTCGCAGGCCGGGAGCCCCGCTAACAACTGCGCACCGTGGGTGACCCTGCTAGCATCTGAAATATTAATGTTCTGGCTTCAGGCATCACTGCAACACGTAAGGCTCCAGAGAACAACGTGAAGGTGAAAACCCGGCAAGGAAGACGCTGTTGACTTTGTTTTTCAATCCAGGTGCCTCATTTATTTAAAACAGCACAGGATTCCTGGGTCCTGGGAAATACACCGCAGGGATTGTCCCCGTGTCTTGTGGTGACAACGATCAGCCCTCCATCTCCCACGAAGCAGCTGTCTTAGTCCGCGAGTGCTGCTCTAACAGAATTACCACGAGTGGATGGCTTTAGCGAAGAGAAGTTTATTCTCACACAGTCCAGTAGGCTACAAGTCCGAATTCAGGATGTCTGCCCCAGGGGAAGGCTTCCCCCTTGTCAGCTCTGGAGGAAGGTCCTTGTGTTGCATCAGTCTTTGTCCAGGGAGCATCTTGGCGCAGGAACCTCAGGTCTGAAGGATGCACTTTCCCGGTGCTGCTTTCTTGATGGTGTGAGGTTCCCAACTCTGTTTGTTTCTCTTTCTCTTGTAGGATGGAAGAATAAAGGGTGACGCAAGCCACACTCCAGGGGAACTCTCTTTACAGAGGAGCAGGGAGAGGATCTTATGAAGCGATTTACAGTCCCACCCTCATCCTCTAACATACAGTGTAGGAGACTCACAGAATGAAGGACAATTGTAAAATACTGGGAATCACGGCCCAGCCACATGGCTACACATATTGTCTGGGGGACACAATTCAATCCACGACAGCATCTCACCCTCCCAAACTGCTCTGAACACATACATGGTGAGGGAAACGGAAGAGATCCTCACAGGCCTGGAGGAAGATGCTTCATAAATCTAACTCAGGAGCTGCCCTGGGAGGCTGGGGGACCACTACGCCAGAATGAAGAACAGCAACCACAGCTTCCAGGTACCGATCACCTACTGCACTGCAGGCACTCACTGAGTCCTCTGTTGTCACCAGGTGTCTTGAGTGGATTCTGACGCACAACGACCTTACATGTGACAGGAGGAAGCGCCCTCCCACCCTGTGCCATTTCCATGAGTGTCGCTATGCTGGGGCGCATCGCTGCCCATCTGCACAGTGACGCGCCTGACATGCTTCCTCTTCATGTGGGCTCTCAGACGTAGCAGCTATTTTCTCCATCTGACGGCTGAGGAGGCTGTTCAGAGGTCAGAAACGTGCCTGGGGCCACAGAGCTGACGCTAGTCACAACTGAGATCTGAAGAACTCAATCCTGGCTCTGAAGCCTGCATGCTTGTCCCTCTCGTGTCCCTCCTGACATTCCTATGTGTGCCACGACTGAAAGCCACACAGCCGTGACCTGCCAAGAACTTGACTAGAAAACTCCCAAACTGCAGCTTTTGCTTTAGTCTATACCACTTCTGCTCAGGAACCTTCCAGAATGAAAAAGACATGATAGGAATTTAATAAAACCTCCAAAGTGAAAGAGAACTAATGAGGAAGAAATGGCTGGTGCTCAGATAGAGCCCATTTGGCATCTTAAGACTGCAGAAGGCTGGAGAGTCAGGATGCAACTTGTAATTCAGAAACCTTCATTGTCATCAGACCAGCTTGTTCTGCCCAAGGACTCTCCTGCCAGGACACACCAGAGAGGGCTACACTGCTGCATCAGGGAGCCCGGAGCAGACACACAGATGATGGCCCAGGAACGGAGCCTAAGAGCACGGAGGCAGACCAGAAGGGACAGGAAGAGGCGGAAAATCAACAGCGGACGACAGGGAGTGATGAGCCCATAGGCGTTCTGTGTGTGTGTGTGACAAAAATTCCATTTTAAAAAACCAAACAAACTATGGTACATACACTCAGTGCAACACTACGCCATGATAAAGAACAGTGATGATTTTAGGAAGCATCTCATAGCCTGGTTTCAGCCAGAAGACATGCTAAGTGAAATCAGTCAGCTGCAAAGGACAAGTAGTGTATAAGACCCCTGCTATAAGGACTTAAAAATGGACTTATGTACAGAAGAAAGGGGAGGCAGGGAGAGGGCTGGGCATAGATGAGATGGTAGATAGGAAGTCGGTGAGGTGAAAGCAGTCACAGCACGCAGAAGAGAGCAGGTCAACAGAACTGGATGACACCATAAACTGAAAGGTTTTCTCAGCTCAACCTAATATTTCAAAGGATAGAACAGCAACGACAGGGACCTGGGGACCATGTGTTCAGGGGACATCGAGGCCAACTGGCACAACCAGTCTTTTACTAAGAGAGTCTTCTGCACCCCATATTGATGCATGGCATCTGGGGTCTTAACAGCTCACAAGCTGTCATCTGAGGTACACCAAGTCGTCCCAACCCATTTGGAACAGATGAGGACTGAGAATAACAAAAACATGAAGGAAAAAGAGCCCAGGAGACGGAAGGACCCATATGAATGGGAAACTGTGTCAGCATGAGACCAGAAGATCAGATGGTGCCTGGCCACCACCAAAGACAGCCACGATGGGGCACTCAATGTAGAGTCCCTGAGGCAATATGAGAAAAAGAGGGGTGCAGCCCAAGAGCTCTACTAAAAGACCAGAACTGATGGTCCAGCCCGCTGGACGGTCCCCTGGGAGCATGGCCCCTAGACCTGCTGCTGGCCCTGACTGGAAACTAGCACTAAGAATGGACTGGACTTGGGGACACAGTGTGACCATGTAGTGTATAGGTACTCTATGGTTCTATACATTTATAGGAAACTGTCTTACTGTTTTTTTTCTAGATGGAAAAGAAGAGGGTGGAGAGGAGGGGACAGGTGCTCACTAAGAGGATACTAGAAATACGGTGTGACAAGGAGGATTATGCTGTCATCAGACAGGAGAGCAGATGGAGTCACAGAAAGGTGGACATGCAAAATTGATTTGGGTTGCATACTTGCACCTAATGACAATTAAAAGACAAAACAAAACAAAAAGTCATGTCCCAAAGCTAGAGTACATCCCTGGACATTAACAACCTAGGTTCCAAGGCTTCTTGGACACACTGGTGTAACTGCTGGCCACCAGCTTTCAGGGAAGAGGTCAAGCCTGAATCAATAGGATTCTCCCTGTCCAGTTTTTGCGTTTCCTGCTGGCCCACCACTGTAAGTCCCAACATGCCCCACAGTCTGCCTTTATAGAGAGAAGAGGGTGGCTGAAACAGTCATTTCTCAGATTTCAATAGTATGCTAAACCCTCAGGCCAGAACAAGACAGACAATAAGCTGAATCAGCAGGTGACAGGAATCTGTTTAGTGTGCCAGCTCAAAGGACCCTAGCAGCATGCTATCGCTGCACAGAATGAGGAAGCTGGCAGTGACCCAGAAATCAGGGTATGGCTCTGCTGGCAGGGCACATGGCCCCTGAGTGCCAGGAAAAGGACAAACTCCACTCAGGTATTTGATCGATAACATCTACCTACCACCTTCTTCCTGTAATACTGTAAAGGACAAGAGTGAAGACTAACCATGTCCTTATGATCTCAGAAACACTGTCTCTTGGCAATCTGAGGGAAGGCAGGCTGAGGAAGGTCCCAGTTTCGGTAAAAGCTTTGTTTGGCTCAGCCCAGGACCGAGGGACAGATTGGCTGCACCCTTCAGCAAGCGGTAAACAGCAGGGTACGCAGACATGCACGGTGAAGTCCGTCTGTCTGGCTCTGCCGGTCATCAGCAGTGGGTCAGTCCAGCTGGCTCAAGAACTTGGCCAGTGTCAGGTGGCTCACAAGTTCACACAGCTTTCCTGTCTTATGCCCCATGAACACAGGTTTCGCTTCAGCTCCATCAGAAGGCTTCAAAGCATGTAGCAAGAATCACATGTCCAGGGAGCAGTGCAGGAGAGAGAATGCAGACTCCTCACGGGGGTCTATCCCCCCTATTCAAAACACAAGCCAGCACACACTCAGATGGCTTCCCACAGCCGAGACTAGAATCCAAACAACTCACTCAAACTCCAGGCCCAACACGACCCGGCCTTGTCCGCCTGCCCGTCATCTCTTCCTGGCACACGTCACCTGGCCATATTCCTTCCGCTCACCCACCTCACTCCCACCTCGAGACCCTTGCAGCTGCTGTTCCCTCTGTCTTCCGTGCTAGTCCCCAAATCCACATGCGGCTACCAGATCTCAGATCACAGCCACCTGGGCTCCTGAGAGGCCGTTCCTGAGCACCGGAAATACAGGAGTGCCTCCTGTGACCTTCTATTTTGTCTGTCTTATCTTCGGCTTGTCACTCTCTCATGTCACTGTTTATTTGATTACTTCTTAAAGATACTTCATTGTGCTTTAGGTGACGGTGTACAATCCAGGTCATTTTGCCTCATAAACCCCCACCTGCAACTCTGGGCAGCTCCAGCTGCTCTCCCCACCCCGTGACAGCACCCTCCTCCTCTCCACCCTGCACTGCCCAGAACCATCCAGCTGCTGTCCCCTCCGCCCTCTCGTCCAGCCTCTGGACAGCAGCTGCTCAGACAGCCTCATGCATACATTTAGGCTAAGCAGCACACTCTTGACCAGCATCACTCTGCGCCTCACAGTCCAGCCCAATCTTTGTGTGAAGAGTTGGCTTCGGTACTGCTCTGCTCTGGGTCAACAGAGAACCCAGGGAGCATGTCTTAAGGGAGCCCTCCAGGCTGAGGGACGACCAAGTATTTGATTACTCGCCTGCATAATGCAAGCTTGGTGAGAGCAGGCCTGAGCCACCTGGTTTGCCCCCAGCATGACAGAGCCCAGACCACAGGGCACCTGATGAAGGAGCATCCTCCAGGGAGGTCAGGGGCCACCTTCACGCAGCAGCGCCTCGGCTATGCTCTTCAAACCACTAACAAAGGCACAGGGCTTAATGAGGGCTGTTTTTTCCCTAAGATACAAATTTATATAGACAAGAAGACATGAAATTAAAAAGTACTTGCATTTAAAAAAACAAAACAAAATAATTACATAAAATCAGGGCTGTCCTGGAGACTCAGAGACACATGGTCACCAGAGATATGAAATTCAGAGTTTCTGCAGTGCTTCTATTGTGAGACAGGAGCCTGGTGACACTGGTTAGAACTCAGCTGCTAACCAACAAGCTGACAGCTCAAGTGCCTGGAGACCCTAGGACCGTTCCACTCTGTCCTATGGGGTCGTTGATTCAGAACCGAGTCTGTGGCAGTGACCTTGGCTTCTTGTTGTTGTTGCTGTTGGTCTTTGATAAAGCAGCCCCGGCGGCACACTGGGTCAGTTCGTGCCGGGCTTCGAACCCGAAGGTCAGCGGTCTGAACCCCGAGGCCCCCCCAGGACGTGGCCGGCTGCTCCTAGAACAGTTGCCAGCCTTGGAAACCGGGTGGGGCAGCTCCGCTGTCCCCTGCAGAGTCACCACGAGTGGGAGTCACTTTGATGACCCTGGGTTTGGGTTGACTGTCTGCTGTTCCTGATGACTTACGTGCCTTCAGCACTAAAGCACTTAGCTGTCAGGAGGCTGTTACCTGGTCACAGTGAACAGCATGCTCACTGGGGTAGGGGGCACACTCCCGAGGGAGCGTCCAGCTACACAGATGGGAGCCAGTGTCCACGCAGCTCTAGAAACATCGCGAGCTCAGAACTCACCACAGACGGTTCTGGGCAGCGGCGTCACCTTGGTTCAGGTTTGTTCTCCACCCCGTGGGACATGTCACTGCCTGCAACGCCGCCCCTGACAATGGATTACCCAACAGGTGAGCCACAGACAGGCTGATTTGTGCTCAGTTATTGCTCTGTAGCACACAGTGTCACCCAGTTTTGACCACATCAAGAGGTGGGGAAACCATGTAAAACCGTGCACTGCAGGTTACTAAGCAAGCACAGGTGACCCCGTGTGTAGACCCTGCTGCCTGCAGGCCGGTGTCTGCGTGCTTCCTGGTCAGTCATCCCTGCACCAGCTGGTCCTTGTTCTTGGCTGCTGAGTCCACTCTGATGCACAGTGACCCCATGTGGCGAGAGCACTAAGTGGGCACAAGTACACCCACACGCACGCCGTGCTTCCTGCCAGCTGCTGCTGGAGGTGCTTCTGGGTCGGTCATCCCCGCATCACCTGGTCACTGTTGTCAGCTGCTGAGCCCACCCCTGACCCACCGTGATCCCACACGGCATGGAGCAGAGCTGCTCTACGATTTCTCTGGGCCATAATCCATAGGCAAGCAGACCACCAGGCCTTTCTCCAGCTGGGAGGTGCTGGGTGAGTTCAAACCACATCTTTAGGTCTGCAGCTGATCGCGGGACACCTGTGTCACCTGGGCCCCTCACCAAGAGTTCTTACTAAAGTGCAGATTCCGCTTCTGACGTGGGGCTGGAAGGTCTGCCTTTCTGACCTGTGACCCCTCTGCTGCCGGCCCGAGAGCCCAGGACGAGAAACCAGTCGCTAGCGGTACAAAGTGACCATCTGAGAGATCGCATGCAGTGCAACTGTGACGCGGTCACCTCAGTAAGAGAGGCACAGACGCTGGGCCTGGAATCGGATGACTCGGCCCTCTTCATCTGTAATAAAGCAAAGTGCTGAGGACGTAGAATAGAATCACTCCTAAGTCCTGACCTGTGTGCAGATCTGGCGGTCAGGTTCCTTCTGGGGTGAGAACCAGAGAACCTACTCCTTTACTAGCTGGGGAATGACAACTCTAGTGGCATGGGAAAACAGAAAGCTCTGTCACCTCTGGGGGGCAACGGGACCGATGGGGATCCGTTTCCTCTTTCTGTTGTCATGCTCCAGTTCCAAAACCTGTGTTTTGTTCCTGTTTTCATTTTCGCCTCCCCTCCTCACCGCCGACCTCATCTCCGCACACAGCCCCGGGGAGGACCCCTAACATGACTGGTGAGACTCCAAGGGACGGGAATGATCCGGCGGGCGACACACCCACTCGGGGCCCTCTCCTCTGTGGCTCCTTCACTTCCACTGCTGCCCAGAGTTCTCCCCTAACCTGGGCCTCAAGCCTCAGCTGGGCGTCCCAGCAACGACGGAGGGACTCTAGTAACAGGTGGTGGCCTTGGGGACCTGGCTAGGAGAAGACAGAGGCTGGAGTGGCTGGGACTGGGCCTTGTTGACCCCTTTAACAACCTTCTACCTGTAACAAGAGGACGTGATCTGTCACTGTCCAGGACTTCCTTCCTCGAACTCAAAAATGTCAAATGACACACCTGGCCTCTGTCCTCCAGTTCTCTGTGTTCTGTAAGCAGCTGTTCCGCACGCATCACACTGTCTCCAATGTCCGTGAGTTCTGCTTGCTCTTCTAACAAATGGTCCAAGGCACGTTTCACCTGCAGAGCACACGAGAGCAGCACAGACATGACTGACAGGCACCATCTGGAAGTGAGGGTGGGGGAGGCTCCCAGAAAACGTGAAGACACAAAGAGGATTCAGGGCATTGGTCTATCTATCTGTGCATTTTCCTCAACAGCTCACGAGCTGTCACACTCAGCTGGGGGAGGCAGGGCCACATGTCGACAGAATAATAGTGCTAGAGTCAATAGATTATCAATCAGGAAGGAAAACCCATCATACGTATCACCGGGACAATGGGATTCTAGAACAGTGTTAGCCCACCAAAAAAGTGAGAAGAGGTCTGTGAAGAAGCAACACTCTGAAGAGGGAGCCAGATTAGAAAAGAAAGGGTGGGCCCAACAGCCAACGAGGGCAAGGGCGAGCAGACCGCAGGGCCCATCATATCAAGAAATGATGTGGAGACGACAGTACCTCATAGAAATTGCACCTGAAGCGCTGCAGCTGCAGGCACTGGGTCAGCTTCCGGTGATGCTCAGACCAAAACTGACTCAGCGCTGTCTCAGCTTCATCCAGCTCAACTACTAACCTGCCAAGAAAGAACAAGAAAGTTGACACCGTGGTAGCATTCACTTCCAAAGACATCCCTGCAGGCCTGTGTGGACGACACTCGGGTTTTCTGTCGGCATTACTAACTCGTTCTTAGAAAGTCAGTACTACCTGTGACATCTTTATGGCTCAACTGCTTTCCCCACATTGGATTTTTCAATCAGGACACCTTCAGTGATAGGCAGACGGCCACTTCACATGCTACTGCCCTGCTTCAGAATGTGCCCAGGTGACTCGGCCTCCTTGATTCCTCTGTCCCGCCTAAGACTACAGGTAGGAGCCCTATGCTGGTTAGGAGCGCAGCTACTACCCAAGAGGCCAGCCACTCAAGGCCACCAGCTGCTCCACAGAAGCCTGATGGGGCAGTTCTGTACCATCCTGTAGGGTTGCTATGAGACCGAATCGACCCAATGGCAATGGTATGGCTATTTTCTTTCTTTTTGGTTTGAGGCTCTCCTGGAGCCCCGGTGGCATGACAGTCAAGAACAGGGCTGCTAACCAAACAGGCTGGGAGTTCAAATCCACCAGTTGCTCCCAGGTTACCCTACTGGACAGTTCTACTCTGTCCTACAAGATTATTCAGTAAGAATCGACTCGATGGCAGTGGGTTTGGGTAAGAACACAAGTTTATAAAGCAGAACACCCAGAAAACTGTCACCTGCTGATGGAACAATAAACACCACCATCTGCATCAAATCTTGGGAAGAGAGTACGTCACAAGGGAAGGCATCAAGTTTTCATAAAAAGAGCTGCGTAAGGGGATGCCTTATTGCCTCCAGTGTTATTCTTTCTCGGCCCCCCAGCCCCCAGCTCAGCAGCGACACTCCAATCTGCTGGTGGTGGTTGCAGAGGCTCCCGCTCCCCAGAGTCCACCCCACACTCACCGCCCCGCCGCGGCCAGGTTCCCCAGTTGGTTGGAAGTGAGCTTTCCGGTGGGATCTCTGGTCACCGGTTTCTGGAAGCAGGAGACCAACGCAGCACCCTGCTCTCTAAGGAATCTCAGCTCATCCTAGAGAAAGAGAAGCATTGTCCCTCTTAGAAGAGATTAAAATAAAAACTCCTGTAGGATTACGGGCAAGGAGAAAAACAAAAATACTTCTCACTTCAGAAATTCAATGTAGTTTCTAAAAAATAATTTACTGGCAGAAACTTATTTCTTAGCAGGGAACGCATACACTTGACAGACAAAAAGCTCAAATTATACAAAATGGCATTTTCCTTCTGTCTCTTCACCCATTCAAGGCCTGTTTCTTGTGTATCTCAAGATGTGGTTATAAATTAGAAGCAAAACCAGCCAACAAACTCTGATTCGAACCAAAATGACAGATAAATCAACGAACAAACTCACTGTGGTCAAGTTGATGCCAACTCACAAGTGACCCTATAGGACAGGATAGAACTGCTCCCTAGAGTTTCCAAGGAGTGGCTGCTGGATTTGAACTGCCAACCTTTTGGTGAGCAGCCATAGCACTTAACCACTATGCCAACAAGGTTTTCAAATACTGAATCCCAGTTGCTGGAAACAATTTTGCAGTTACAATGGAGTAACTGCATGCTGGCCAGTAAAACACTTCACCTGTTCCCACCAACAGAGACCTGCTTGTCCTTGCCACCTGCCCCGCCCCTGACTGTGACCTGGCTTAATTCTTGAGTGCTGGGGTAGACTGGCAGCACCTACAGTTTGACACGGAAAGATTCACACTTCTAAGGCAATTCTATTCTGCAGTTCTGATGTGGGGTCCTGTCCCCAGGGATGACAGTATGGTACCAGCTCCTACTGAATCAACAATGGCTCTAGTCCTTGCATATCAAGGGCATGTGTCACTGCTCTGAGTCAGCCAGGTCAAGGTCACAGTCAGAAGGTATAGGCCTGATCTAGCATACTGGCATTCTCAGTTTGGCTTCTGAGTCACCAGATGCTGGCTTGGCGACCCTGTTGGCTGCAACAGGCCCAGAGTTCTAAGATTCAAACCGAACCACTGCCCTAAGTCTGTGAACACTGAATGTGTTCCTCCAACCCCAGCCAGGTGTCCAGCCTTCCCACACCGCAGAGCTTACCCCCCATGGGGCGCATGTTACACTTCTGTGAGCTGTTCACACACAATTCCTGGACTGGCCAGCCTCCCATTGGCACTGCTTGTCTCCCATTCTGCTCTAGCACTCACCCCTGAAGACTTCCGTTGTCCATATCCAGCCTGAAACTCGTCCCTGGATCTTCGCAGTGACAGACTCGGCCTCTCTGCCCTAGACCGCCACAGTTCTCAAGGCACCACCTCTGGCTCTGTCTACTCCGGGTTGTGGCCGAGTCGGCCCCTCAGTGGCCCCTCTGCCTGGGGATCAGACACCCCCTGCTTTTCCACCCTCAGGCTTCTCCTTATCTCTTCAATCCTCATTAAATCTTTGTAGGCTGGAAGAATTCATAAGTCTGAAGAAGTCAGGTTACAGATAAATAGAGACAAATCAGACGAAATGAGAATTACTCATGAGTAAGTGTTCATGCCCACTTTGCCCTCCTCCGACCCACTCCACAGAGCCATGGTAGCTGTCATGGATTGAACTGTGTCCCCTCCAAAATAAGTGTAGCCACGTGGCTGAGCCATGATTCCCAGTATCTTGTGACTGTCCTCCATTTTTTGGTTTCCCTATGCTGTGTGTTAAAGGATTAGGGTGGGGCTGTAAATCCCTTCATAGGATCACCTCCCTGGTCCACTGTAAAGGCAGTTTCCCGGACGCATGGCTTGCCCCACCCTTAATCCTTTCACCCTGCCAAGCCAAGCCACATCCTGCAAGAGACACAAGGAAAGGGAAACAGGCTGAGAATTGGGAACCACATACCATAAAGAAAGCAGCACCAGAAAAGCACCTGAGTTTCCTGCGCCAAGATGCTCCCTGGACAAAGACTGACACAATACTGGACTTTCCTCCAGAGCCGACAAGGGGGAAAGCCTTCCCCTGCAGTGGACATCCTGAATTTGGACTTGTAGCCTACTGGACAGTGTAAGAATAAATCTTCCTTTGTTAAAGCCATCCGCTCTGGTATTTCTGTTAGAGCAGCCCTAGCTGACTAAAACAGTAGCACCACGATTAAGTGTTCAGGGGCTAACCAGAAGGGTGGCAGTTCAAACCCATGAGCTGTTCCCGAGAAACCGTATAGGGTCATCTCCTTTGTCATATAGGGTCGTGATGAGGTTTGGGAGCTGCCATACACTAGTTATGTTCTCCTTAACACAACAAAACCAAACCTTCTTTCTACAAGGGACCACATCCACAGGGACCAAATCAAAAACCAAACCTGCTGCCATTGAGTGATTCCAACTCACAGTGACCACACAGGACAGAGGAGAACTGCATGCAGAGTTTCCAAAGCACTGCACTACTACACTACCAGGTTCTTCCACAGCTACCAGGACAAGCAAGCAAAAAGCACCAAACCCATTGTCACCAAGCACATTTGGAGCCCCGGCAACCCTACAGGACAGAGGTCTCCCTGATGGGGTTTCCAAGGAATAGCTGGCAGATTCCACTGCCACCCTCTTGGTTAGCAGTCAACCTCTCACCCATGGCACCACCTGGGCTGGGCTGCCTCCATAGGTACAAGGGCCAGTAATTGAACATATACTTTTGGGGGACAAAATTTAATCCATATAAGAGCACAAGGAAAAATCCTGCCCTGGTTATTGCTGTGGGACCAGATCCTATGGTCAGTTTCAGGTGGATTACAAAAGTCTGCCACAAACAGGGAAGGACGGAGCAGCTCTGGTCCTGGGAAGGGGTACTTATTTCCACAGCAGTGAACATTCCAAATCTTTAACACCTCTACAGAACAGGTACTGGCCCATCACCATAGATGTCGATACGATGCTGAACCAGAGTCCCAATACCATCTGCTGTCCATGGAGAAGTCCTTTAGCCAACTAGAATCATGACAAGGGCTTTGGGTCCTAAGAAAGGGGTCAGGGAAGTAGACTGAGTGCCCTCAGAGGATGTAAATAGTTAACTATTTTAAACATTAGTCCCACTATCCCAGTGTGCACCTGCTGAATGTCAGTTCTGCGTGCAGCATTACGGAAGCCGTCTGCTGGTTCAGAGGAACACCCACTTAGTGAGGTGTGGGGGGCTGCTTTGTGGTGAAGGGACTTTAAATTGTCTAGGGGAATTCTCTGTGACAAGGGTAGACACAAACAGACGCTCATTCATTCACTCAAGAAGCATTTCTAAAGTACTGTTGCACGAGCAGTCATCAGGAGTCAGAATCAACTCACAGCAACCGGTTTATTAAATATTCTACAGTCTGTGCCAGGCGGTCATGGGCAGGAAGTGGAGGTGGGTGTCAGAGGGAAAGAATGTATCAAAGTCAAGAGAACAGGTGAAGAGTTAATGCTTTATACTCTTTATTTCATTTTCATTGTTGTTACTAGGCGCTGCCATGTCAGTTCCAGCTCTCTGAGATCCCACACACACAGCACGACACACTGCCAGCTTCCGCTTCATGCTCCTAAATAGTGTGTGTTGGGGCCCACTGTCGCAGCCATGGGTCAGTCCATCTGCTTTACTGAGCATGATGTTCTCCTCCAGGGACTGAGCCCTCCTGACAGCACATTCAAAGTATGGGAGATGAAGAAGTCTCACTGTCCTTGCTTCTATGGAGCTTTCTGGCTGAACTTTCTCCAAGACAGACTTGGTCACTCCTATGGCAGTTCACAGTGTATCCAATATTCTCGACCAGCACCAGAATTCAGATGCACCAATTCTTCTTTGAGTCTTCTTTATTTATTGTCCAGCTGCCTAAGGCCAGCAGCAACTGACTCAGAGCTAGGAGTCAGGACCAATGCAATGACAACAGAGTTGTTTTTTTTTTTGCTTCAGGGTCAGGTGCACCCTAGTCTTCAAAGTGACATCCTTCCTTTTTAACACTTTATAGAGGTCTTTTGCAGCAGATTCGCTTAATGTGACACATCGTTTGATTTCTTGATTGCTGCTTCCATGGGTGTTGATTGTGGATCTGAGTAAAATGAAATCCTTGACCACTTCAATCTTTTCTGCTTTTATGATGATGTCGCTTATTGGTCCAGTTGTGAGGGTTTCTGTTGTCTTTATGTTGAGGTGTAATCCATTCCCAAGTCTGTCGTCTCTGATATTCATCAGTAAATGCCTCAAGTCTTCATGGCATTCAGCACAAAAAGGTGTGTCATCTGCATACTGCGGTTGTTCATGAGTCACCCTGTGACCCTGATCCGATTCTTCTTCATACAGTCTCATTTGTTGGATTACATGCTCAGCATACAGGGTCAATAAGTACAGTGCAAGGGTACGATCTTGCAAACATCTTTCCTGATTTGATTACTTACTCAACTTCTCCCAATAAAATGGAACTCTACCATCCTATATTTGTTTATAATGGTAACAAATTCCAAAATTCATAAAAGATAAGGAGATAATCCCTTTGCTCTGTAGTCACTGAGAGAGCATGAGATCTTCCTGGGGCATAAAATGAGCTCACAACACTGACTTCATACGGTGTTGACCGAAAATACTTACGGAAAAGCCCATGGTCATTTCCTGCGCATGTCACAATCCAAAGGCCTGCTGGCTCGTGCCCATGTTTGTTGGAAGTTTCATAGTTTTAGCTCTCACCTTCAGGTCTGTGCTTGATTTTTAGTTAATTTTGGTATGTGTCTTCAGACAGGTTTAATGTCACTATTTCCCATGTGTACATCCAGCTGTTCTACAGCCCAAGTTAAAGGTCAGTTAGAATCTACCAGGCACTCTGTGGCTGTTACTAATTTTCTGTGTTCTCTGGAAGCAGAGTTTGAAGAAAGGGGTCCGATGAAACTCCTAAGACTTTAAAATGCTCTCCAGATCCTATGGGGTAACTTGTAATGCTGATCGATTATCTTCTGGATTACTTGTTGTCACAGCATGTTGATGGAACTACCCTCTCTGAACTGCCAAACAGCACTAGGTATGTAGAAAGTGTCGCGCCACATAACTAAAGGACTGCAGGCACTTCTGTCCCCTCGTCCCCTCCATGACAACAGGAAAAGGTCAACGGCTCTGTCAGAGTTCTTACTCTTAAAAAAGACTGTGAGGTTTATTCCTTTAAATGGACACATGGCTAAGTGACTCAAACAACTAAAATGAGCAAGGCGTTCAGAGCAGGAGGCCAGGGTCCTGTGTTTCTGGCCTAAATAAGACCTACAGATTGGTGCAAATGGTGTCCTTCGGGGACACAGGAAGCAGGCCACCTGTCTTTGTGATTTACATACACAATCAGCACAAAAGAGCACAAGAAGAAGAGCTGTTTTGCTGTGAAAGTCTACAGGGACATCAAAAATAGGGGAGACCATATTGGTGAGTGGTGACGAGGGTCTTAAAAGCCAGCAGGCTGCCATCTGAGGAACATTAGTTGGTCCCAACCCACCTGAAACAGGCAACAATTGAGAACACCAAAAGCATGAGGGAAAATGAGTCCAGGACACAGAAGGACCCATAAGATTGGGAGACTACATCACTACAGGACCGGAAGAACCAGACAGTGCCTAGCCACCACCAAATACAGCCCTGAGAGGGAACACGATGCAGAGTCCCTGACGGAGCACAAGAAAAGGAGGCATGCAGATCAAAACCTCTATTAAGATGGTCCAACAACCCGGAGGGTCCCCTGAGAACATGGCCCCTGGCCCAAAGAATGGACTGGGCTCAGGGACACTGACTGATATATGTGGTCTGCATACTTTATGGTTTTATATGTGTATATATATATATGAGGCTGTCCTACTGGTTTCTTTTTAGAGAGGAGAGGAGAGGGTGGAGAGGAGGGGACAAGTGGTGGCTGAGTGGATACTAGAAGAGGGAAAAGAGCACGTTGTCACTAGGTGGGGAGAGCAGATACAGCTGCAGAGAGGTGGGCCTGCAAGATTGACTTAGACTGTAAACTTTCACTTAATCACAATAAAAAAACAAATAAACCAGAGGAAGACAAAGCCAACTCTTCAGACAAAGACTGGACTGGACTGTAAGACACAAGGGGACACTGGTTAAGAGTGTGCTTGCTGGCTTCAGTGAATACATGATACTGACTGGGGAGCTCCTGTCCAGGGGCCAGATGAGAGGGCAGAGGGGGACAGGAGCTGTCTGAAGGGACACAGGAGGTACAGGGTGGGAAGGAGGAGTGTGCTGTCACAGTGTGGGAAGAGCAGCTACAGTTACATAGCAGTGGGGGGGGGGTTTGTATGCCAAATTGACTTGGACAGTAAACTTTCATTTAAAGCACAATGTCAAAAACAAACAAAGGGTAAGAAAATTATCTATCTGTTTAGGGCTGGTGGTTTTACCTTAGGGCCGGAGGATTATTTTCATGATCCTCATATTACAAAATGAACTGTTTTAAAGTATGAAACACCAGATTTTTCTTTGAACACTTTCATCACCCCAGAAAAGAAGCCCTGTATCCCTAAACCCTCACTCCCAACCAGCCATCCCCCTAGCTCTTGGAAACCCATGCTCTACTATATTTCTCGGTGGATTTGCCTATTCTGAACACTTACTATAAATGGAATCACACAACACGTTGTCTTTTGTTTCGGCTTGTTCTCATTCTCACAGTGTTCTCATGGCTCAGCCCACTGTAACACGCATCTGTACTGCACTTCTCCCTGTGGTTGACGAACACTGCACAGTCCAGACAGACCACTCTGTTACTCATCCCTCAGTCCGGGGGACATTTGGGCTGTTTCCACTTTTTGACTACCGTGAATAATCTGCCAAGAATACTTGTGGACAAGTTTTTATACAGAAATATGCTTTAACCCTTTGGGGTTCATGCCTAGGAGTGAAATTGCTGAGTCATATGGTAGCTTTCGGAAACCTTGATGGTGTCGTGGTTAAGAGCTACAGTGGCTAGCCTAAAGGTCAGCAGTTCAAATCCACCAGGCACTCCTTGGAAACCCCATGGAGCAGTTCTACTCTGTCCTGTAGGGTCACTATGAGTCAGAATCAACTCAGTGGTGATGGGTTTGGTTTTTTGGTATGGTAGGCTGACAGCGTAACTCAAAGGCATCAGTTCTTCGTTGGTCTTCCTTACTCTACATCTGTCTGGCAAGAAGTACAGCCAGAATGTTCCTTAGAGGCAAGGGATGCTGAGACTATGTCTCACATACTTTGCACATGTTATCAGGAGGGATCAGTTCCCTGGAGAAGGGCACTAAGCTTGGTAAAGTATAGGGTCAGTGAAAAAGAGGACGACCTTTGACTGGACGGTCAGACACAGCGGCTGCAATGATGGGCTCCTGTGTGACAGTGACGGCAAGGACTGCGAGGATGGTGAGGACGGCGCAGGACTGGGCGGCACTTCGTTCCACTGTTTCCAGTGTCCCTGGGGGTCATAACGGATTCCAGGGCACCCACCAACAATGACACAGTAGCTTTATGATCAACTTTGTGAGGAACTGCCAGGTCGCTTACCCTCCCACCAGCCACGCAGGAGACCTGCAGTCTCCTCACGTCCTCAGCTGTCAGCACCTGCTGTTGTCTTCTTGATCACAGCACCTCTGACTACAGGAGTCCAGGTCACACAGTGATTCATGTGCCCTGGTCACACAGTGGTCCAACACTTGGCTGCTAAGCAAAAGGTCACCAATGCAAACACGCCAGCTTCTCTAAGAGGACAATGTGGCACTCGTCTTCCATCAAGGTTACAGCCGGGGAAACCAATGGGGCTGTTCTGCTGGGTACCGTAAGGTCGTTAGGGGTCAGAACCAACTGGATGGCAACAGATGTTTATGGTAACTATGCCCTTCTAGTGGGCGTTTCATCATGATTTTGACTTACATTTCCCTTATGAGTAATGGTGTTGAGCATCTCTATTTATGCTTAATAGCCAATTGAACATCTTGGGAGAAATGACTATTCAAATTCTTTGTTCATTGTTTAATTAGGCTGTCTTTTTGTGGTTGAGTTGTAAACGTTGTTTACATTCTGGACATTGTGCCTTTATTAGATACATAATTTGCACACGTCTTCCTATTCTGAGAGTCATCTTTACCTCTCTTTTAAAATTGTACTTTAAATGAAGGTCTGCAGAGAAAATTCGTTTCTGATAACTTTTAAGATTCTACGTCTTTTCACTTTCTTGGTGGCTTTCTTTGATGCGTAAATGATTTTTAATTTGTACAATGTCCAGTTTGGGTTTTTGCCCATGTCCTTGGTGTCACATCCAAGGTCATGGCGACTCACACCTACGTTTTCCAAAAGTTTTGTGGTGTCAGCCTTCACCTTCAGGTCTTTGCTCAATTTTGAGTTAATTTGTGCATGTGTCTTGAGATGGGTTTAACGTCACTCTTTCCATGTATACACCCCAGTGTTCCATGGCCCAGGGATCTTAAGCAGCTCCTGTTTCCATGGCAATAAAACATCCTTCTTCATTCTGGCAATTTCTTTTTTTTAAACCACTGGCCCTTGGGCTGGAGGAACAGAGCCGAGAATGGTCCCACCAGACCCCGTGTACAAGTTAACCGACGTTCCAGCAAAGGTCCCGCCTCTGCACAGAGTGCCTGTGGTGGTAGCCAAGAGCAGCCATGCTTCCTGTAAAGGGACAGGTACCTCGTAGCTTGCTCAAGCTGCCTTTCTGCAGGAGATGAGGGCCTCTGTTTGGGGGGGACACAATGGGCACATGCTCTGAACACATTCGCGAAGTCTGCACCCCCAGGTAGAGGTGTACTTGGGGAGGAGACAGGCATGCACAGCTGAGGCTGCCAGTCTCAGTCCATCAGGACCTTTGCTTTCCCAGGAAAGGCTAACAGTAGGGTGCAGGCAGGACCCTCAGGTGGTAAAGAGAAACCACAGAGAGTTAGGGTTTCCAGGTCTGAGCAGGAGGCCCAGGTGCACCCCCTGAGGGTCCACTTTGACTCTTGCTGTCATTACTGTT
This sequence comes from Heterohyrax brucei, assembly GCA_028571685.1. Classification (NCBI taxonomy): domain Eukaryota; kingdom Metazoa; phylum Chordata; class Mammalia; order Hyracoidea; family Procaviidae; genus Heterohyrax; species Heterohyrax brucei. The sequence goes on along the minus strand of CM053157.1, from coordinate 86,065,979 downwards.
AGTCCCACCCATTCAGCCTCTGACCGATGATGCCCCATTGTGACAGGGTAGAGCTACCATGGGGTTTTCTCAGCCGGCCCCCTTAAGGAAGTAGACAGTTAGGCCTTTTCTGCAGAGTGGTTGGTGGGCTTGAACCGTTGACCTTCGGGTTAGCAGCTGATGGTAAGCCCCTTGTGCCACCTCGGCTCGCTCTCTACCTATAAAACGTGGATTAGCATCCAACATGGGACTCAGTCTCAAGGGCAGGAATGTAAGTTCCTAGACAAAAGCCTTCTCCAAAGTTGGCAATTTGCTGTTAATGTTTTGGGACTACAATGACCAAAAGAAAAGTGATTTTGGGGAAAATAATTTTGGCGCTGACACCTCCATAGCATACTAGCAAATGAGGCCGTCAAAGCTCTCACATTCAATGGCTCTCCTGTCTTGACAGGGAACCCTGGTGGCACAGTGGTTACGAGCTACGGCTGCCAACCAAGAGGTTGGCAGTTTGCATCCACTGGGATCTCCTCAGAAATTCTATGGAGCAGTTCTACCCTGCCCTGTACGGGCTCCATGAGTCAGAATCGCCTTCACAGCAATGTTTTTTTGTTTTGTTTTGTGTTTTCCTTACTCTGATTGGTTGTAGAGGTGACTAGGTACTGATATGTAGCTAGTATAAGGGGATCTCAAAGATCCCTAGGAGAAAATAAATTAAGAAATCAAGCCAAACATCCTCATTCTGTATTGACTGTTTTGGAAAATCTCTCCAGGGCAGGAGAAAGCTGTAGCTAAGGCACTGTACCTTGCAGAAATATGTAAATAGATTACAATGCTCATTCTCAAGAAGGGACCTTATACTGGTTTTCCACCTGGAAAGATGCTTTCCAAACAGCAAAAACAAGGAAAGATTCTGTTAGTTAAAAGGTAGGTGGTGGTGGTCAGCAGCTGTCGCATCCACCCCCGCTCATGGAGACCCTGGTCCACAGAACAGGCCCAGGACCCTGTGATCCACAGGGTTTTCGTCGGCAGGTTCTGAGCCCCTCTGGTCTGCTTTCATCTGGAAGGTTTGCCAAAATCTGTTCAGGCAAGTAAGACACTTGCGTGAATCAAGTATCCAACGAACCAATCCACTGTTGTCGAGCCGGGTCTGACTCATAGCAACCCTAGAGCTCAGAGCAGAACTGCCCCACAGAGGTTCCAATGAGCGCCTGGCGGATCTGAAGTGCTGACCTTTTGGTTAGCAGACGTAGCACTTAACCCACTATGCCAGAATAAAGTACAGATGGCCACAAAAAATCACTAGGTTGTTAATCAAGTTTAAACAATATTCCTTTTTCTCCCTCTGATATAAACTCTTTTACACTGTAAAGTATTTTGGGATGAGAAAAAGGAAAAATCTAACTCTTGTTTAATGATTTTGGCTTTCCTGCTTCTAAGTTAGCAAATAACAAACCGAGGAAACCACGTTTGTTTTAGGCCAGTGATAGCTGCTGGGTGCCGTCCAGCAGGTCTTGCCTCGCAGTGGCCCAGGCACTATGGGACGAAGCACTGCCAGGTCCCGTGCCGCACTCACAATCCCCGTCACGGCTCAGCCTGCCGCTGGAGCCACTGTGTCAGTCCATCCTGTTGAGGGTGCTCTGCTTCACCAAACACGACATCCTGGTCCAGAACCCCTCCCGACACCAGGTCCAAAGCTGGTGAGACACAATCTCACTGTCCTCGCTTGTAAGGGACATTCTCACTGTACTTCTTCCCAGATAGAAGTGCTGGTTCTCTTGGCAGTCCATGGTATATTCAATATTCTTCTCTAACACCACAGTCCAAAGGTGTCAGTTCTTCAGTCTTCCTTATACATTGTCCAATAATTAGAAATAATAAAACATATTTTAATAAACTTCTGTATTATCTGTAAAAAGGTTATTAATACTGCTTTCTGAAAGAAAGAATACTTATTCTTTATCCAAATTCACTTAATATTTTTAATCAACATAAAGGCCTGGACAAGTTCAACTGCTTTGAGGTTTTCCTTAAAATAATTATCCGTCTTCTCTGAGATCTCCGAGCAGGGTGAAATATAAACGTATAAATATAGTGAGCACAGCGGTTTTGTTTATGTGAGACTGTGCGTTCACTTGCTCACTAAAAGGCAATTAACTTCCTAAATTCCTTTCCTTTGTCTTACAGGTCAGATGATTTGCCATTATTCACCTCAATCTAGTGCCATGGAAATGCAAACATGGTGATGCGTTGAACCAAACCGAGACACACTAATCGGAGTATAGAACTGCCTCTTGCAAGCGTCAGACAACACTGGGTGCTATGGTTTTCTGCAGTTATTCCACTATACCATCTGAACAAAGGTTTAAGCTCCTTTGCCCGAGTTGTACGTTTTCATTCTGGGAACAGATGGTCACCCGTCATGAGAAAATGACTTCACTCCTTCTTGGAGGTGGGTCCTCCCCCGCCCCACCTCTGCACAGCCCCTCCCGGGGTAGAAACTACAGAAGACCTACTCCTCTGCTTTCAGGGTTCCCTGCTGATGGATGGCCGAGCCTGACTGACAGGCCTCACCCCACAGATACATGTCTGACACCCACATCTTCGTCCCCTTTCCTCCTCTTTCCACTATTCCCCTTTGAGACCCCACACTGCCATCTCTGTGCTTCTGCTCTGCAACTTCTCCAAACCCTTCTGGGACAGGGCAGGGGAGAATCATGCCCGTGGCCCTGGGCATGGGCCCCATCCCCAGTGTCTCCTGCTGTCTGGGCACGCTCAACAGCAGACTTGTTTCTACAGCCAGCTGCTCTGCAGGGCCCCCTTCTGCTCTGTGACCTGGGGGCCGGTGGGCCTGTGACCTGAAAGTCTTTTCTAGTTGATGGTACTAAGGCCATCCAAGACACTGCTTTCTGCAATCTGGACCATCTCTCCTTGGGACCGAGGAGGTGAAATCAGCCAATCTTTTATTTTTGTTTATTGTACTTTAAATGAAGGTTTACAGAACTCACCAGCTTCTCACTGGACACTTGGGACACACACTGTCTTATGACCCTGCTTAGCAACATCAATACTCTGTCAACACGCTCCCTTCCCCAACTTGGGTTCCCCGTTACCAGCTCTCCTGCCCCCTCCTGCCTTCCAGTTCTCGCCCCTGCTGTGCCCCTTTGACTTGTTTTCTTTTATGGGTCTGCCTATCAGGAGGGACTTCATTACTGAGCTGAAAGGGTGTCTGGGGCGAGTCTCGGGGTTCCTCCAGCCTCTGTCAGGCCAACAGGTAGAGTTCTTTTTGGTGAGGCAGAATTTTGTTCTACATTTTCCTCCAGCTGTGTCCGGGACCCTCTGCTGTGACCCCCGTCAGGGCTGTCCGCAGTGGCGCTGGGCCCCATCCAGTTGTCCTGGCCTCGGTCTGGCGGGGGGGGCGTGCCTGATGTGGCCCATCAGTCCTGCGGACTCGTCTTTCCCTTGTGTCTAGTTTTCTTCGTTCTCCCTTGCTCCCAAAGGGGTGAGGCCAACGGAGTGTCTCCGATGGCCACTCACAAGCTTTTAAGACTCCAGACACTATTCACCAAAGTAGAAGGCAGGACATTCTCTTTATAAACAATGTTAGGCCAGCTGAGTTTGATGCTCCCCTAGACCATGGTCCCCACAGCCCTCAGTGGATTCAGCCAATCTGTACAGAAAGGAAAAGGACCAGGCTTGTCAGGTGCCTTTTCAGGAAATTTTTCTAAGATGTGTTGAGGCTTTCAAAGTTTTAGGTGAGATCTTTGGATTACTCAGAGTAATCTTAGGAATATGTCTCACACTCTTTTTGGGTACGAAACCCCTCACAGAGAGACTTCAACTGGGCTCACTGCTGTAAGGAATTCATTTGCCTCACCACTACCTCTGAGACGTCCCTAACTGGGACACGTATGCCTTGAGGTCTCACTGTCTTTTCCTCCTCCTGGCCCCTAGTGAAAGCCACTCCCGTCGAGTCGATTCTGACTCACTGTGAACCTACAGGACGGAGAACTGCCCCATGGTGTTTCTGAAGCCGGCATCTTTACAAAAGACTACATCTTTCTCCAATGGAGCAGCTCACAGGTTGGAACCTCCCAACCTGTGCTTAGCAGGAGGACACATTACCACTATGCCACCAGGGCACCTGGCTGACACATAGTGACAAGCACCCAGTGTATGTTGAATAAATGAGCTAATCGACCACTTAGCAAAGTAGTTTTGCCAGTTCTGGGTCACAGATCAAACAGTCCGGTTCTTCCCAAGCTCCACGCAGTGACGAAACACAGGTAACACTAAGCTGTGCCAACCTCTGATCCTTGATTTGCTGCCTGACTGAGGACTGGTCTCCTGTGACAGACAGGATTCAGACTGTTAATGCTTCTCAAAGGAGAACAGGGACTGCACGCACTTAGTAATACCCCAGCATCATGGACTGAACTGTATCCCCCGAAAATGAGTGTATCCATTTGATGGGGCCATGATTTCCGGTACCATGTGATTTTTCCCTTGTAAATCCCGCCTCTATGATGTTAACGAGGACGCGCAGGCAGAGTTGTGTTAGTGAAGTGGGACTCACCCTGCAAGCCTGGACTGTGCTCAAGCAACTCCCAGGAGATGTGAGGGAGGCAAACAGACAGCTGGGGAGCACAGACCCCCAAGAAAGCCAGCCAGGAGCAGAGCGCTGCTCCCTGAGTGGAGAAGCTCCTGGTCTGGGGAAGGCTGATCTGAATCTGGACTTTTCGTCTGCTTCACTGTGAAGAATTTAATTTTTCTTTGTTAAGGCCATCTGCCTGTGGTCTGTTAGCACAGCACTTGATGACTAAGACACCAGGGAAGACTTCTGCTGACTCCACAACCTGAAGGCACCCGCCAAGCCCCTTTCCCAGCACGTTCCTACCCGCTTTCATGAATCATTGAATAGGAATGTCTCCCTAAACCCAACCTAAGAGTCCCCTCTTCTCAAATTAGTCCCCATATAAAAAGGCACATCACACAGAAAATGAAGCAATAAGCCAGCTTGTTTCACAACAGATGCTGGGAAGCATTTATACTCCAGAAGCCAACTCCCTTTTCCCTGCAGGTCTGCTCCCTGCTGAGCATGATTCTGGGAGCTCAGCCCCAGAAAGCATGCGAAGACGGGAGGGGGCTACCCAGCAGGCTTGGTAAGCACAGTGCTTACCTTGCTTACCGGATCATCTGTAGTGAACATGTCACACTTTTTTTAAAGTCATACTGAAGCTTCTGCTTCCAGGTCTGGCAGGCGTCCACAGCATCCACAGTACTCCACAGCATCTCCCCATGGAATCAAGGCCTGGCTTCACACTGACAGTCCCTGACAGGGGACTTTAACAGGCAAGGTAAGTACCGGCGCCGTCGCTGAAGTGCAGGGACGCTGTCCACTGCACCTTCTCTGTAGCAAACATGAGCTGTGGCAAATGCTTTCACTACACATTAATAAGCACAGGCTTATCTGTGCTTACCGGCCTACTGGACCCTCCACCCCTGAAGCCCACACACCTCATCACACGAGCACAAAACCAGAAGGCGCTCCCTCTCCCGGGTTGCTTCTCATCGGTCGTACTAGGAATCCTTCCTGTTTATCTCCAGCCCCACACGAGGGTGCTTTCTCTTCACCTACTGCCTGTCCTAGACGTTGACGATGTCTGCTGGCTGCCAGGCCACGCGAGGAGGGAAGCAGCAGCCTTACCTTTCCCATCTGCTCCCAGCTCCCTTCAGGAAGGTGACTCACCCTGCTGACACGGGGACTGGCCTCCGAGGGCCCTCTCGCCACTCACCTTCAGCTTGTCCTGCTGCCTCATGTGGGTGACCAGGAGGTCTTCCGCAGATGGCACGTCTCCGGGCAGCTCTGTCTCAGCAAGGCTGGCCCCGAACACCTGGAGTGTCTGGGCAGCGGTCTTTACTGCCAAGGCAAAGCTTTCGATGGCCTGGAGGGTCAGACAATCACAACCACAGGGAAGATCAGCACTGACCAATGTGCTCTCTCAATATGACAACAGGAGGCCTGGCCATGAGGGACACCCTTAATGAGAAGGGCCAACACAATGACCACAGCGGTGGGCTCAACCATCCCAGCGGTCAGGAAGGCGTGAGGGGCCAGGCTAGCTTTGTTCTGTTGTACGTACGGTCACCAAGGGACCAGGCTAGGTTTTGCTCTGTTGTGCATATGGTCACCAAGGGGCCAGGCTAGGTTTTGCTCCGTTGTACGTAAGGCCACCAAAGGGGCCAGGCTAGGTTGTGCTCTGCTGTGCGTATGGTCACCATGACCTAGCAGTGAGTTGCCAGCAACAAATAACCAGCAACAAAGACGGACAGCTGCCGTTTCCTGAGCGCGCAGCACGCACACGGCGCTCAGGGCGGGCTGGCTGTCCTCCCGGTTATCCCACGGGGTGGGCACTGCATTCTGCATTCCAGTGGAGCACTGAGCTCCACTGGTCCAGGGCACTTCCCGAGACTGCAGTGACCGAGGTGGCTGCTCTGTCCTCGGGGCTCCGCTCGGCCCCCTAAGAAGACTCTGCTCAGCCCCCTAAGAAGACACAAACCTGGGGAGACATTGAGAAGGACGGGGCCACTCAACCCTCTCTCTCAAGAACCTCTTCTTTTCTCTTGCTTACATTTCCACCCCAGCCCTCTGACTGCCTGATGCCTCTGAGGAGCCTGTGAACTGTTGCTGACAGGAAACCGTAGTTGAGAAAGAAGAAGGTAGAGATTTCTGTCAGATGTGGGCAGAGGCTGGGGACCTCTATCTGTCACTTTCTGTTTGAAAAAATCTGCCTGTCCCATATTCCTTCAACTGAAGACGCTACTCTGCCATTAAACGGGTACCTGCTTGTGGTGGCAGAGCATCACAGCTGACACACTAGGGAAAATACCTGCATCTCAGCACAGCATTTAGGGACACAGGTTCTAACCTACAGACACACGGTGCTGACCATCAGAGGACTTACGTGAAGATCACTGGCCTGTTCAAATCCAAAAACTCAAACCTGTTGCTGCTGAGTCAATTCTGATTTCCAGTGACGCTACAGGACACAGCAGAACTACCCACTGGGTTTCTAAGGAGCGGCTGAGAGATTTGAACTGCTGACCTTTCAGTTAATAGCCAAGCTCTTAACCACTGTACCACCCGGGCTCCAGGTGGCCAGAGTTCCACAAATCATTCCTCTCTGCCAGACTGGCACTGCCATGCCCACCTCCCCTCCTCCTGAGACAGTTTTCTCCTAAAGAGTAAGGACATTCATCTCTATCTGCCCAGGGCACTGGCCTTTGCCTGTGACTCTCTGTGTACCACAAAGGCCCCTACATAAATGGATGGTAGGATCAGAGAGGCCCAGCGTAATTTCCACCGGGGAATAAAAGGGGCTCTGTTCCTGCCTCATCAGAGAACACTTCTGAAAATACACAACGTAGACAATTCACCAGATGTGAGGCAGCCCATGTGTCCGCCTGAGACAAAGGCTGAGACAGGCAGAAGGGGGCTGCCACACCACTCTGCCATCTGGAGCCAACATCCTCTCTATCGTGGCCATTTTCCTATCTGAAGTACTGCTGTGGATGAAATCCCTACCTACGGGCCGAATATTTATACAGTGAGAATCCTGAATGTCACAGTGCTTCCAGGATGGACAGACAGGCAAATGCCACTGTTTATTAAAACCTGTAAACACAACAGTTTTATTACTTTGGTGTAATCGAACCTTGATACAGTACTTTGACATAGTCACTCAACAGCATTCAGTATAGGCCTAAGGGGTGTCACATACTTTAAAAAATCCGTTCATTGGGAAAAGTATGAGAAGGGAATATGAAATTATTAAGTATTTGGGACACTGTCTCTTTGAGTGGGTCTCAACGAGGTGTTTTCACCACCACCATCTGGTCTACAAAGTGGAGCAAACCGAGGCCTGCTGAGACTGAGGAATCTCCCCAAACTCATGTAAAAAGAAGGGGCAAAACCGGGATTTGAACACAGGTAATCTGGCTCTGACGTCACCATCCTCAGTCACAAGTCTGTGCCTGCCTGGCAGCCAAAACTGATTCAACAGTGGAAAAATGTACCTTGGCCATCATCACTGAGGACATAGAGTCCAGATTCTGATTCTCTCTGTGTGATCTTGGAGAAACCACGTAATACGTTTGAATCCAAGCAGTCTCGTCTGACAAACAAGGCTAAAAACAGCTCCATTTTTTGCAGGGGTTTGTGGAGGATCAAAAGGAACCAGAAACGTGACGGGATCCCAGGGCGATAAAGTGACAAAAGTAACAGCTCAGAGCCAGGTGTGAGGCCCAGTGTCAACGTGAAGTCTGGGGGAGGGGAAAGAGAAAGAGGGGAAGGTCTGAGCACAGGTTTGAGTACTGTCTCTGCGATTTGTGACCATCAGTTGAGTCCACGATGACCCAGACACCGACTGCCCACGCTGTGCTGCGACAGCCCATGAGCTGCGGCTCCGCCCGCCTCTGAGCTACCCAGGACGTTCTCTGTGCAGCCAGAAGGTCCTTGATACTTGAAGACATTCAGTGAATGAAATGAACAGACGAAACTCCAAACTCCACAGTGTAGTCAAAAAAGGAATAGCCAGGGAAATTAGACAATATTCAAAGAAAGAATGTGGAGACCCAGAATATCAAAACTTAATGGGATACAACAAAACTAATGCTTAGAGAGAAACTTAGAGCTGTAAATGCCAACATCAAAAAGAAAGAAGTCCTCAAATCAATGACCTGACCTATTATGAGAAACTAGGAAGAACAGCACACTAAACCCAGAGCAAAGACCAAAAAACAAAACCCACTGCCATCAAGTTGATTCTGACTCACGGCAACCCTCCAGACCCTATAGGATGGAGTAGAACTGCCCATAGAGTTTCCAAGGAGTGCCTGGTGGATTTGAACCACCGACCTTTTGGTTAACAGCCACAGCAAACACCTACAGTGAGATACCATCCCACACCCACTAGGACGGCTATAACCAGAAAGGGAGGGAGTAAGTGTTGGCAAGGACGTGAAGAAGCCAGAGCTCGCCCACAGTGCGGGGGCCTGGGAAATGGCACAGGTGGCAGGAGACAGACTGAGCGGCCCCTCGACGGCTACCCTCGACGGCTAAGCACTGAGTTACTGCACGACGCAGCGGTCCCCGTTGTAGGTCTACACCCAAGAGAAATAAAAACACATGTCCCCGCAAAAACTGGTTCCTGAACGTTCAAAGCAGCACTACTTCCGTTAGACAAGCGGGAAACACTCTCTCTCAGAGTCAAAAGGGACTCACTGACACTGGGTGTCGGTTTTTATGCCAAAGCCAAGTGCTGTCAAGTCGGATCCGACTCATGGCAACCAGCAACAAAGTGGACTCTACGAACAGGTCTGATGTTTGGTTTGTTTGCGGGTCAGTTTAGCGAACAACCAGCTTAGGAGTGGTACCGAGAGCCTGATGCTGACAGGGGACTAGGAAGACCTAGACTTCAGTCTCTCCTGTGACTGCTTGGTGATATGACCTTGGTTAAGTCATCTCTCTACTCAGAAGGTCAGTCTCCTGACGTGTAAAATAATGAGTCTCTTCTGTTTTTGTAAACTCCAGACAGGCACTGCCACAGAGAAAATATGACACATATGTGTATCTCCATATACGCAGATATACACATATTTTGTAGATCTTGAATGATATATGCGTATATGTGTATATATGTATATACAGACATATATGTACGTGTGTGTGTGTATGTCTGTATACACCAAACCAAAGGCATTGACTCAAGTCAATTCTGACTTACAGCGACTGCTCCGGAGTTTCCAAGGAACTCCTGGTGTATCTGAACTGCCAGCCTTCATGATTAGCAGCTGTAGCACTTAACGACTATTCCACCAGAGTGGCTGTCCAACAATTAAGTCCACGAACTTGGTTGTTCAAGTGCTACAGACCTCGCTGCTGAATACAACTATGGTCACCTTCGAAATAGTCCCCTTGGGAAGCTATGCACCGACACCAGCACCTACCACCCTTCAAAGCCATTTTGGAACTCTTTCTGGAATGGCCATTGCACACAATGGCTCAGTAGGAAGTTGGTGAACTTAATTGTCTGATTGTCTGCAAGGGAGTTTTTAGCCAGCAAACAAATAACTGTATTGGAACACCCTCCCTACTCACCTGATCTGGCCCCCAGTGACTTTTTTTATTTACCTGAAGATAAAGGAAATATTGAAAGGAAGACATTTTGATGACATTCAGGACATCAAGGGTAATATGATAACAGCTCTGATGGACACTCCAGAAAAAGGGTTACAAAATCACTTTGAAGGGTGGACTCTCCACTGGCATTGGGGCATAGCTTCCCAAGGAGAACACTTAATAAAGAGGACTGTAGTGATATTCATCAGTGAGGTACACAGCACTTTTTCTAGGATGAGTTTGTATACTTAATTGGCAGTACTCATATACATGTATCACTTATACAAAATATGTGTGTATCTACACATATTATTTTTCTGATGACACGTATGTGTATAAAATATACGCATGGAACATGTAAAACGTATGCACAGGATATGTGGTTTATCAATAACAGCTGTGTTTTTAAGTTCACTATACTGCACTTAATGTATCCACAACCACAAACCACCAGGAAAAACTAGCCTTTGTGGGCAATGTCTCTGTGTGTATGTGTGTGTGCACGCGTGTCTGCTAAGCCACATCTTTAAATAATCTAATCACTGGGACCTCAACTTCCTCTGCTTGTCTATGTTCTTAAAAAAGACCACACCTTGAAGAGTACCACAGCACTCAGTAGACCGCAGGTCATCATACACGGACTACACCATAAACTAAAACGTTTTCTAAATTCAACACAGCACTTCAAAGGATAGAATAACAGGGATAGGGTCTAGACACTGTGTTTTCAGGGGACATCGAGGTCAACTGGCATAACTAGCCTTTTGCTAAGAGAGTCTTCTGCACCCATATTGGTGAGTGGCATCTGGGGTCTGAAAAGTCACCAAGCTGCCATCTGAGTAACATCAGTTGGTCCCACACCACCTGGAACAGCTGATAACTGAGAACATCAAAGACACAAGGAAAGAAGAACCCAGGAGACAGAAGGACCCATATGACTGGGAACCTACATCAGCATGAGACCAGAAGAACCAGCTGGTACCTGGCTATCACCAAAGACAGCCAAGACAGGGGGCACAATGTAGAGTTCTTGATCTAACACTAGAAAAAGAGATATGCAGATCAAGAACCTTACTGAAGGATCAGAATGGGTCGTCCAACAGCCTGGATGGCCCCCTGGGAACACGGCCCTTAGACTTGCTGCTGCCCTAGACCTGAAACGAGTACTGAGGTCAACACTTTAGACTTAGAACGCACTGGACTCAGGTATGCAGAGTGAGAGTCTGGTGTGTGTACTTTATAGTTTTATACACTTATAGAAGGCTGTCCTCCTGGTTTCATTCTAGAGGAGGTACGAGAGGGTGGAGAGGGGACAGGTGCTCGCTGGGAGGATATTAGTGACAGTAAAGAGTGAAAAGGAGGAGTGTGCTGTCACAGGGTGAGGAGAACAGATGGAGCTGTAGAGAGGCGAGAATGCAAAACTGACTTGGACAATATACTTTAATTTAATCATAACTAAAAAACAAACAAAAACACCAAACCTGTTGCTGCTGAGGGATTCTGGCTACAAAGACCCTACAGGGCTGGGCAGTACTGCCCCACAAGGTTTCCGAGGAACAGCCGATGGGTCCAAACCACCCATCTCTGGGTTAGCAGCTGTTGCCTAACCACTGTGTCAGGAAGAAACTGTTTTAATCCTTGACGTCGTGGGAGATTGATTTTTTCCTTTATTTGTTGACAAGCTGTCTTGCTTCCAAGGGATGTGAGGTAACCTGAAAACCGAACACGGTAAACTAGAGACAGCAGAACAAGAGGGGTGCTGGCTGACGGGACGGCCAATTCTTCTGATTATTAAAGCAAGGCAATCAAAATTTAAGAAATGAAGAAATAAAGCCTGAAATACTCCATTTTATATATTTTGCTAAAACTGCATCCTGGGACAGCGCTTGGTTACACGCACTCATTGACGGCGTCCCCTACAAGCTTCCTTCCACGCCACGCACACTTAGCTTTGCTGAGAACACCGCGAAGGGCGCTCTGGGGCTCGGGCGTTAGGACCTGCGGCTGCCGAGCAAAGCGCCGCAGCTCCAATCCACCAGCGGCTCCAATCCACCAGCGGCTCCCTGCAAACCCTATGAAGCATTCTGTTCTGTCCAACAGGGTCACAAGGAGTTAGAATCGACTTGACAGCAACTGACAAGCAATGGGTTCGGGGGTGTTTGGTGAAGAACTTCACCACTCCTTTTTCTCTTCGTGAGAGTCCCCATGGAGTCACCATCACTGTGGTAGGACTGAGGAGGTGACTGAAAGTTTCTCGCGCAGGTTGTGGTCTGGGGAGTACATGGGTCCCAGTTACCAAGTGCCATGGTGACAGAGTGGATTTTTCCCACGGGTTAGGAGGCTGGAAGCCCGAATTCAGGGCGTCAGCTCTGGAGGAAGGCTCTCTCCCTCTGGCAGCTCTGCAGGAAAGTCCTTGTCTCTCCGAGCTCTGCTTCCCAGAATCTCCACGGGCCACCTCGCTCCTGCCTCACCTCTGCTTCTCTCACTTGCTGGTTTAACCTCTTTCATATCTCAAAGAGACTGACTCAGACATACCCTACCCTAATCCAGTCTCATTAACATAACAAAGACAGCCCAGTCCTAACTGGGATGGTGGCCCAAGACAGAGAGGTTACCTTTACAACAGTTTCGGGGACACAAGTCCATCCACAACATATACCATATAAAGAAGTGAGGGTGGGATCAGAATCCATAGCCTTGCAATAAATACACTGTTTCTAGAAATCTATTTCTACTTAGTTCCCTTTAACATACATGTACACGTAGATGTGTACACAAAATTACAATGTAAAACAGGATGACTTCCGCATGATTAAATAAAGGCAGTCCAAGTGCCGCCTGGTAAATGCCGCCCCCCTCTCACAACCGCCCAGATCCAGGGGGGACAGCGCTGATGCTGTACGGGTCTTCCTGTCAAGCTGCTCTCACAGTGGCCAAGGGAACATCTGATTTTGCTCAGAAAACCGATCCTTTTCAACGGTAATGGGGAAAGGAGCAAAGAGTTCACTATTCGGTGAACTTCAATCTTATTTTTTTTCTCAGTAATATCACCGATGCTTCTGGTTTAGCAAAGTAACCACCAATAGGATTAAAGAAGAGAAGAAAAAAATCCCCATTGCCATCAAGTCAATTCCAAGTCACAGTGACCTTACTAGTACACAGCAGAACCACCCCATAGGGCTCCCAAGAGGCGCCTAGTGGCCCTGAACTGCTGGCCCTCCAGTTAGCAGCTGTAGCTATTAGCCACTATGCCACTAGGGTTTCCAGGAAATGACAGGCACAGTAAAATATGACACAGCAGAGGCATCACAGTCCCTCCACCAAGCTTTCAGGTGGCTGCGGTTAGTCCAGGGTTCCTTGCCGTCAGCACCTTTGACACTGTGGGCTGGGTCACCTTTGGCATGGGAGGCTGTCCTGGACATTGCAGGAGATCAAGGAGCACCCTCGGCCTCTATTTAATCCCGAGCCCCTCCCTAGATTAGGACTACACCGACATACAAGAGTGTCCTTTGGGAGGCAAAACTGCCCTCGCTGAGACCCACTGGGTCACCCATGGAGAAATGAGCTCAGAGGGCTGTACCAGCTCATTCCAGGCCGGACAACAGCTCACACTGTTGGTAGGTGCCGTTGACTGGCTCTGACTCAAAGCAACATCATGCACAACAGAGCGAAACCCTGCCCGGTCTCGTGCCACGTCCACAATCAGTGTTATGCTTAAGCCCCTTGTTACGGCTCATGGTGACGATATTTATGCAAATGTTGGTCGAATTTCAAAATCTAGATCCTCTGGAGCATCTCAATCTTGTCTGTGCACAGCATCATCTGGGGAGTTCTAAGGGACACTAATGTCTGGGTCCTGTCCCATATCATCCCTAGGTGTTCCCATGCCAGGGGACAGAATTGCCAGTTCATCACATGTTTCCCCCAGCCTGTGGCTTAAAGAAACATGCTCAAGGGGAGGCTGTCACGGACCATGTGTTCCCAGCGGTCGGTCCTCAAGTGTCCCGTCCGTGGAAAAGGACGAACTCGGAGGAGGGAACCCGGGCTGGTACTCACGGTTCGGTGGTTTATCCACTGGTTGTGGCGATACTCCAGAGTCCCCCCCAGCTCCTGGGTGAGCTGGCTTTTGTCGATGTAGCCATGAAGATCGGAGGCAGAATTCAGCAGGATGATCTGCAAAGGAAAAGAACGGATGCATCCCTCCCAGATAATCAAGTGGTGGCTCACCTGGGTTCTACTCTCACATAAACAGTATCTCAGTTCTGCCTTACCAGCCATGTATACCCAAAGACAGTTACTACAGCCTGCAGGACATAATCCCATTTCCCCTCCGAAAGGCAAACACCAAAGCACCTCATCACCAAGTCCTGACATGGACCAGGCAGCTCAAGTCTAGACTCCCCAGAAGGCAGGTCTTGCTTCAAGTGAATTTCTGTAAAGAATGTTCCCAGTCTAGGGCAAACTCTGCAGTCCCCAAAATCATGAGGTGCTGAGGCCTAAAAATGTACGATGAGAACCCCAATAAAGGGGGGCCATGAAGCAGGACTACAGGACTTCCTGAGGAGAAAGTCCTGGAACGTTTTACCAAGAAGAAGGCTGCTGCCTCAGTTCATCTCAGAGAGAGAAGATTTGGAAGTCCCAGAAGAGTGGGGCTTTACAAACTAGTCCTGCCAATGAACACACCTCCAACACCCGCACACCTAGAGGAAGGTGACACACTCCAGACCATCGCTCTCTGCTTCTCGGCAGGGGCTTCCCCACTGCTGGACGGTGACCTCTGACACACAGCCCCCAGGAAGTCTTTAACTAATGATCCTGTATCTCTCTGTTCCCTGTTGATTATTTCAAAAATTGATATTAGAATACAGACTTAGTCCTATCATTGCACTGTGTCAGTCGAGTGGTGATTCCATTGTGAAAAGAAAAGAATCTAAGTCAGTGTCCAAAGCTGGCAGGAGACAACAAAATCAGACAACAGAATTGATTTCCTCATTCACCAGGTATGTACTGAACTTGAGCTACCTGCCAGGCACTAGGGCTGGAAAGGGAAGCATAACAGACATCATCTTTAAAGAATTTACAGTTTCACAGGATTTGATGATTACAATAGATCACTGTCTACACCTTGTCACACACATTGAAGAGGCATGGTGAAAGCATACAACCCTGACGCACACCTTTCCTGCCTTTAAACCACGCAGTGTCCTTTGTTCTGCTGGCAGGACTGCTTCTCGATCCACATACGGATCCCTCATGAGCACAGTGAAGTCTTCTGGAATTCTCGTTCTCTACAATGTTACCCATCATTTGTTATGATCCACACAGTCCAATGCCTTTGCATTGTCAATGAAACACAGGGAAACATCTTTCTCATATTCTCTGCTTTCAGCCAAGATCCACCCAACTTTGGCAACGACATTCTTGTTTCCATATCCTCTTCTGAATCCAGCTTCAATTTCTAGCAGTTCCTTGTCAATACACTGCCACAGTCATTTTTGAATGATCTTGAGCAAAATTTCACTTGTTTGTGATATTAATGATATTGTTTGACAATTTCCACATTTAGTTGGATCACCTTTCTTGGGACAGGCATAAATATGGATCTCTTCCAGTCAGAGGGCCAGGTAGCTGTCCTCAGATGTCTTGGCAAGACAAGTGAACAGTTTTTGTGCTGCATTCATTTGTTGAAACATCTCAAGTGATATTCTATCAATTCCTGGAGGATTGTTTTTTTGCCAATGCCTTTAATGTAGCTTCAGCTTCTTCTTTCAGTATCATCCATTCCTGATCATCTGCTTCCTCTTGAAATGCTTGAAGATCAACCAGTTCTTTCCAGTATAATGACTGTGTGCTTCTTCTAAATTCTTTGATCCTTCCTGAGTCATTTTAGTATTTTCCCTGTAGAACCCTTCACTACTGAAGAAGGCATTGGGCTTGGAAGAAGACTCATTAACACCCTGCACCATACAGATGATACAACCCTGCTTGCTGGAAGTGAAGAGGCTTTGAAACAGTTACTGATGAAGATCAAAGACCACAGCCTTCAGTGTGGATTGCACCTCAACACCAAGAAAACAAAAATCCTCACAAATGGACCACTAAGCAACATCATGATACACGGAGAAACAACAGAGTTTGTCAAGGATTTCATTTTACTTGGTTCCAGTCAATGCCAGTTGAAGCAGCAGTTGAGAAATCAAAAGATGCACTGCAGTGGGGAAAATCTGCTACAAAGGACCTCTTTAAAGTATTGAAAACAATGGTCCCTCCTTGAAGACTAAGGAGCACCTGTCTGAGGCCGCGGTCTTCTCAACCACATCATATGCATGCAAAATCTGGACAATGAATGAGGAAGACAGAAGAAGAACTGATGCCTTTGAGTTGTGCTGTCGGACAAGAACGCTGAATGGACCATGGACTGCCAAAAGAACAGACAGATCCGCTCTGGAAGAAGTACAACCAGCGTGCTCTTTGGAAGCAAAGATGGCAAGACTGCATCTCACATACTTTGGACATGTTGTCAGGAGGGATCGGTCCATGGAGAAGGATACTGTGCCTAGTACAGTGGACAGTCAGAAAAAAGGCAGCAGACCCTCAACACGATGGACTGACACAGTGGTTGCAATGATGGGCTTGACTGTGGACATGGCGCAGGACCAGGCAGGGTTTTGTTCTGTTGTGCACAGGGTTGGTGTGTGTTGGAAACAACTCGACAGCCCCGAACAATGACAGCAGCAAAGCTGGTCAGGCCCCAGGCTTTTTTCTTCTACTTCTACAAAATATTTTGTGGATTTTTTATGTTTTTATAATATGGAAGAAAGAAAAACAAAATATTAATTCATACCTACATATCTTTTATTCCCCAAACTTGAAAACACTTTTCATAGTTTCAAAAAGGTTTTTAGTCTTTGTAAAATTAAAAATTGCTGAACAGAAGACAGGAAAGTGTCAAGTTAAAAATGTATTCTGCTTCTAGGAAAACAAGCTGCTATGGCAACACCTTGGAAAATCCTTTCTGAAAATATCACCATACAGCATCATATTTAAGCAAAAGTAACTCTGCCCACAACCTGGAGTTCAGAAGCATGGCCTGTGACACCACTTCTCTGCTGTCCCATGTAACCTAGCAGGAAAGTGAGGTATGCTTTCCCACACTGGCCAAGACTCTGCTTTCTCGTGAGGAATTTTAAGTTTAAGTCCAGTGGAAAATTTTAAATGAAAGGAAGATATTGGAATTTTCAATACTCTATACACATAAATTCTTCCCCACATTGACCTACAAATTCAAAGCAATCCAAATCAAAACTGTAGACAACTTTCTCACAGAAGTTGACGAGCTGATTCTAAAACCTCTATGAAAATACAAAGGACACAGAATATCTAAAACAATTTTGAAAGAAGAACAAAGTTGGACAACTCAATCTACCTGATTTTAAGACTCCCTAGAAAACTATTACAGTCAAGAGACAGTGGGAAAAGCAAAAGATGGACAAATGGACCAACAGGAAAGAACAGGGATCCTGAAACAGATCAGACCAATGTGGCCAGTTGATTTTTTTGTTTTCATCTTTTTGTTTCGAAATAATTATAGCTTCAGAGCAGAAAGCTGAAAATTAGTCCACAGCTGCCTTGGATAGCTTTCACCCAGTTTTCCCAATGGTTGTATCTTATATAATTTAAGCACAACACCCAAACCAGGGACACGACCTTGGTATAATACATGTGTATAATTCTATGCCCTTTTCTCACATGTACACATGTAATACCATCACCAAAACCAAGACACCAACTGTCCCATCACCGCAAAGATCTCCCTCATCCCGCTCTTGACAATCACACCATCCCCTCTCCCAGATCACCCCAATCGCCAGCAACCACTGATCTGACTTGCTACGAAGGTGCAAAGGCAATTCAATACAGGAAAAAAGCTCACTTTCAACATATACTGCTAGAACAAAAGGACATTCCTGTGCAAACATGAACTTCAACCCACACCTGAGGTCTTTTATAAAAATTAACAGACAGCAGATCACAGACCTAAAGATTAAACACACAGCTTCCGGAAGAAAATGTCTGTGACTCAGAGTTGCGCCAAGAGTTTCGAGATAGAACACTACACACACAGCCCGTGAAAGAAAGCCACTGGTGAAACGGGCTTCATCCACGTGAAAGAAAACTCTCACTCCACAAAAAACACTGCTCAGAGAATGAAAAGACAGTCCAGTGATGGAGAAAACTTATTTTCCAAGCCACATTATCTGACCAGCACACTTGCATTCAGAATATTACAGAATTCTCAAACTCAGCAAGAAGGAAACAGAGTGATGCCAGTGGAGCGGCGGAGCAGGGCGCTCCAGGAGTCCACACTTCCACCAAACACCAAAGGAAGGAGCAAAACTGTCCACATCAACCTGATGGAACTCTGGAAAACAGTCAAAGGCTTATACCCCCCAAAGGAATCCTGAATCAAGGAAATAGTGACTTTAAAAATGGCAGGAGAGCTCTGCGGCATTTTTACTTGGTCTTGTCCCACCTCACCCCTAACTGGACAGCTGTCCTTGAAGGTGTCAGCACGCTTTCCCTGGTGCCAGGTTCCAGAGGGAGCAGGGTACACCATGTTCTCAAAAACATGTGTGTGAGTATTCTGGCCTGTCTGGGGCGACTGGAGAGACTGATGCAAGGCACACGTCCCTGTTTCAACTAAGTCGGAAATGACAAAGACCAAAAAGGGTGGCTGCAATTGCTACGGTCAGAATTGAATGCGGGGGCTTACTAACAGGCACACAGAGATAAGAGAGTATTATGAACAATTGTACGCCAAGAAATTACACGGTCTAGATGAGATGGAGAAATCCACAGAGACACATAAGTTACCTATGAGAATCAAGAAGAAATGAAAAATCTCCGCATGGGTTTAACTAATAAAGACATTGAATCAATACACAAAAGCCTCCCAACAAAGGTGCTGGAACAGACGGCCTTACTGGGGACCTCGATTAGGCATTTAAAGAAGAGCTGACATCAACACTTCTCAAACGCTCCCAAAAAATTACAAAGAAAGAACGCATTTCTTTATCATTCTATGAGGCCCCGACTGCCCTGAAACCAAAGCCAGGTAAAGACGTCACAAGAAAGGCAACTACAGACTCCTAACCCTGATGAATGTAGAGGTAAGAATCCTAAAACGGAATCAGCATACCAACTCCAGCTGCACAGTAGAAGAATTACGCACTATGACCAAGTAGGACTCATCTCAGGAATACAACGTAAGAAAAAAATCAATCAGTGTAAATGCAAAGCAGGAAACGAAGTATCTGAGAAAATCCAACAACTTTTTATGTTAAAAAATTTAGCAAGTACCAGTACTGGTGAGCGGCACCTGGGGTCTTAAAAGGCAGCAAGCTGCCATCTGAGGAACATCAATTGGTTCCAGCCCACCTGCAACAGATGAAACTGAGAACATCAAAGACACAAAGGAAAATGAGCCCAGGAAACAGAAGGACGCCTGTGACTCGGTGACGAGAAGAACGCAGCGGTCCCCGGCCACCACCAAAGACAGTCCTGACAGGGAACACAATGTGGAATCCCCAACGCAGCATGAGAAAAAGAGGTGTGCAGATCAAGAACGCTATTAAAAGACCAGACTTGATGGTCTGACAACCCGGAGGGTCCCCTGAGAACGTGGCCCCTGGACTTGCTGCTGGCCCAGAGCTGAGACCAGTACTGTAGCCAACACTTAGACAAAGATTGGACTGGACTTGGGGACACAGAGTGATGCAGGCGCTGTGTGGACTTCATGGTTTAACGTATACATGAAGCTGTATTGCTGGCTTCTTTTTAGAGGGGAGAGAAGAGGGGACAAGCGCTGGTTGAGCAGACACTGTACGAGTGAAAAAGAAGAGTGTGCTGTCACCGGGGGACAGGGGCAGAGTTACAGCGAGGTGGGTGCTCAGGGTTTTACATGGAACACTGACTTGGATTGTAAACTTCCACTTAATCACAAAATAAGTTTTTTTAAAAATCTACCAAGCTAGGAATAGAAGAGAAATTCCTCAGTATGATACAGGTATTTATGGTCTTAATCACCTAGCACTGCTATAACAGAAAATATCACATGGGGAGTTTCCAAGGAGCACCTGGTGAATCCGAGCTGCCAACATTCTGGTCAGCAGCCATGGTACTTAACCAGCAGGATAGTGACAAAAGAACCCACAGCTAAGTGAAGCAGCTCACATTAACCAAAGACGGGACAGCCTGGGCACCAGGGGCATTCCCTGCCATGGACTGGAACCCTGCGCCAGTGTTGAAATCCACCATCTTTGTAATAACATCAAAAAAGGAAAGGTTTCATTAGTCCCTTGGAAAGATAAATAGGTAGCTAACTTGTTATTTCAAAACCTTGTAAATAAAGGAAGAGAGCTAACCATTTATCACATCTTTCCCAAATGAATTGCCCCTCCGGATAACTAAACAGTTGATGACAGTCCCTTTATAAAATTATTCCAATTAATAAATAAAGCAGAAATCAAAGATTTAGGGCATCACTACCTACAACCCCCAGGTGAACTAGTGGCTCTAGGGTAGTGGTGGCCAGCAGATACCTTGCATTACAGAAAAGAAAAAGCAAAAACAAATAAAAAATTCAGGTATTATAGACCTCAGGTCACACAACCATTTATGAATTACTGTAGCAAAAAAAAATGGAACGTAAGCCTCATCAAGTTTTTAGATCCAGTAATGAGGTTACAGGAAACACAGAAAACAGCAAACAACCCACGAGGACACCACCAGCGAAATCTAGACCGAGCAACTTCACAGGAGAAAGGACTGAGTTTCTACAGCTGAAAACAATTCACAGGAAGAAAAAGTGGAGAGGAAACCTACTGACTAACAGAGACCTAGACAGCAACGGTGCCCAGGTGGCGTGGCAGGCAAGAGCCCCGGCTCGCCCCAGGTCTGCGAATCCACCAGGCCCTCCCTGGAAACCGCGCAGGACAGCTCCACTCTGTCCTGCAGGGTCACGGAGGGTCAGGGTGGACTTGACAACAGCACATAGTGAGTTTTGATGAGGCAGCAGCAAATCATCGTCTACGAATCTTATTTGCATCTTAATTCAAGTAAACTATTAAAAAATATTAATTGGTTGGATCAAATTGGAATCTGACTAGATTTTACAACATGGAATCATGATCAACTAATTTTTATTAATAGGTAATATTAATCATTACTAATAAATCACTGGTGAAATATTAACAATACAGATTGCTGGCAATAATTAACAGAATATTCTAGTGAAGTATTATTAAAATACAAACTAATAAGCAGTAATAAGCATTTCCACTAGAACTCTATGATGCCTGGTCGTTGCTCCCACATGACCCAAGAGATGGAAGACTGGACTGGGAGAGACACATCTAACCCTGAGCTGAAATCGGTTGGGGCTGGGGGCTGGGGAGGCTGTCTGGATACCATTCTCTTTACTTTGTACACGTCTTGAGACTTTCCTTGCTTTGGATTTTTCCTAATAAAGTGTCGCCTGCGTGTATCTGTGTCTGCAGAGGCCTCAAGCATCCTGCTAGGTTCTGTGGAGACCCGCTTCCTAACAGCAGTATGCATGACCCAGGACAGTTAGCACGCTGTTACATGTGTGACAAACCCGGTTCCAAACCTGCTGCCATCGAGTTAACTCCAACTCATGGTCCTCCTAGAGGACCGAGCAAGGAGACCCTACAGGGCTTCCAGGGAGCGGCTGATGGACTAGAACCACCGAAGCTCCTCATCACGGCGCTGTCAGGGCTCTGCAGGCGTGATGGGGTTCAACAAACATCTGAATGAAAACCGGAAGGGAGGGAGGGAGGGAGGAAGAGAGCTAGAGACGAGAGCAAGGGAGTCAGGGGCAGAGAGAGGAAGGAGGCAGGATGGAACGGGCGAAGCCCAGACGGAAGGGCACGCTTGCTTACCGGCACCTTCATCCTAAAGTCCTCCCGGTAGTACTTCATGCCGATGTCTGTGAACGCCCTCTGGATAAAGTGAGACGGCCGAAGGAGGAGTACAAGCTGCAGGTTTCCGGGAAATGCCACCTAGAGGGATGACGGCAAGAGTCAGAGGGACAGGGCAAATGTCACATCCACTGCTAAGGTCTCCTTTGGTCTCTTCCTGTCCGAGATCACAGATGGTAACTTTAAAGTGGACCATGTGGGTGGCCAAGAATTAGAATACATTTCACAGGACGTCAGAGGTGAAGAGACCTTAGAACTCAGATCCCTCACCTTGCTGCCCCTTGAAAATCACACCAAACCAACCAAACAGGAGATGTTCTTTTTCTGACCTTAAAAATAATTCACACTCTTCAGAGAAAAATTGGCCAATAAAAGCAAGCGTTTTATGAAGAAAACTACCCATGATCTCATAACCACATTCTATACTTTATTGATTTGTAGACTATTTCATAGGTAAATTACACCATAGAAGTATTTTGCAATTTGCCTTTTGACTTAATATCGTATCATTGAACTTTTATTCACCTTAGTAAAATTCTTGGGAAATAGTCTTTTTTACACATGCACAATGAATTTAACCAATTCCTTATCACTGGTCATATACGTTTTTCCATGTTTTCACTACAGTTGGTCCCCCACTTCTGACATATCCAAATAATAATGAACCACAGTGATGTCTGTCCATTTCGGGGGTACATCTTATCTCTAGTAATGTGGACCACACGCAGTGCTATGATGCTTGATTTGTGGATGTTACCCCTCTCTGGTGTTCACTCACAGATGTTCAACTTCATAATTTACTATTCCAAACACTGTTACAGAGATTCAGTTTTCTAAACTAAATCAGGAGCTTCAGCTGCTGGAAACTGTCAGCCCAAATGCTGATCACTTTGCTAAATGGATGGTCAGAAAGCAGGAAGATGCTATCACGAAATAGACGATGTTATCACAAAATGTACGAAGGAAAAGAAGACAAGCAACATGCAGACAACCATCACTCATCTTCCAACTAGAAACATCGTCTCCATCACCAGGGAAAATCTAGACGATCCGGAAGCTTCAACAGGGGTCACCACCGCAACAGACCAAACACCCGAGTGATTCCACTCTTCAGCAGCAGCCAAGCGCATCTTTATGAGGTGTGTGTTACAATATCCTTAAGATTATACACAATGTTTCCAAAGCCCCAGAACAAAGATTAGATCCATCTAGGTACTGATAGTAAAAGGTAATAATAATGAAAAATTTTTTAAAAAATTAGATACTTGACTTACGTCAGAACTCAGTTATGATGTTAAGTCTGGAACTACTTGTATCACGGATGATGCTGACACGACATATTTCTTCACGTTTTGGAACATTTTTTCCAGACAAAGTCCTCAAATTACTGAGTCACATACTTTGCACTTTAAGGGCTCTGGCCACATGCTGGAAACCCTGGTGGGGTGGAGGTTAAGGAGGCTGCTCACCGGAAGGACGGCAGTTCAAATCCACTGGGCGCCCTTGGAAACTCCATGGGGCAGTTCTACCTTCTCCTGTAGCGTCACTATGAGTTGGCATAGACTGGACGGCACCGGACTGGATCAAGTTTGGGTCGCATGTTATGGCCAAGCAGCTGTCAGGGAGTGTGGCCCTCCTTTTGAGGTGAGGTCCCAAGAAATGACATAACCTAGATCCACACAACTACTTAGTCACAAAGAGGGAAACCAAGTCTCCCATCACACATGGCTTTCCAGTCTTCCAGTGACTTCCCAAAAGCAACCTTCCGAGGTTCCTGTTCAATAAGACTCTAGTCCTTTCCCTGGAAAACTCTGAGTCACTAGGCCTGGGATGCTGGATGGGGGATTCTGACAGACCATCACATCTGAGGAATCCTGTACTATGAAGCATTTTTCACTCACAAAGTGACCAGGAGAATCCTGGAACAGGTGAGACTCCGGAGTGAGAGAGCTCCAGGACTCTCATGGACCCTGGGAAACCAGAACTGTCCTAGAGGGCACCGTCCAGTGCCCAAATCTTCACCACATCAACTGTGCTGCAGGCACCCCAGATGTAAATCTTTCAACCACAACTAAACCAAAAAGATAAAACAACTTGTGCCCCAAATGAAAGGAACCTACTCTCCCTCCACCTTCAAAATGCAAGCTCCTGAAGAGAAGAACTTGTGTCTTGTTACAGCGTGACAAGATAAACGAGCTGGGACACTCTTTATGTGTGAGGATGAGGCTCTCTCAAGGCACCTGAGACGACGCGCACATCTGCACTTGGGACGGCCTCTGTAAGCGGTGTGAGTGTGCCCTCCGACGTCCCTCTCCCCTCCTGACCCTGCCCACACATCACCACCCTCCCTCTCTGCAACCACTTCACTCAGTGACAACAGCCCAGCAGCTATCTGCCCCTGAGGCTACGTCCACAGGGCTGAGACCCTCCAAGGAAGGAGGCCTTCCACCTGCTGAAAGGCAGCTACCAGGGATCAAAACCCAGACTGATACGACGGGAAAGAAAAACCACCCATGCAAAGTCACACATATCAATGCAAAAAGCAAGCACACATTTCACAGAGCTGCTTAAGTCTCAAGCTGGTTTTGTCACTGTCTGAGATACTGTGTGGACTCTACTGAGGAACACGGAAGCTAGTGGACCCTTCCACCAGCACCCACAGCTCTGTCGTTGCAGGTCATGTCACTCCGGGGACACTGACTCCCTAGCACTTCCCGACTGCCCCTCATCAGAGACCAGAGACATCAGTAATCAAGAGAGACTCAGGAAGCCTGTGACATGCTCAGCAATGATCTGCAGGTGACATGTGGGTGGCAGAGGGGACATGGGTGGGACACAACAGCAGCTGCTACAAAGAACTTCCCAAAATTCAATATAGCTGCCTCCTCCCCAGGCATTCACTGTCCTCATGAATTTGATATAAAATACTGACTAGCCAATTTAAACAACTTCTACAACAATAGCACAGAAATCAATACTTGCAGCTATTCGTGTCAAGGACGCCTTCACGGAGCTCCACTTGTCCCTTCGTCGGTCTATCACGATGACAAATCCAACGCTAGCAGCCTCCGTGCTGTAACGAAGAGGAAGGGGTTACTGTCAGAGACCACAGAAGCCACCTGGGTTCTCTGAGGCTCTGGTGTCTGAGTCCGCTCTGCAGCCACAGCACCCAGCGCACTGCCAAAAATACCCACAGAGCACAGAGGAAGGACTCCGTCTATGTTCCCTGAGCAAGGAGCCAGCTCGCCCTCTCAGCCTGGACCTGAGAAGCACACGTGCTCAAGGATAAAGACAGAGAAGCATTATAGCAAAGCATCACCTGTCCCCATGTAGTCATGGGGCCTCACAGATGCAGTCTACCTGCGGTGGCATTGCAAAATTCTCAGCAGGCGGCCAACCCAGTTCAAAGCCCTGGTTTCCTTATCTGTAACATGAGAATAAAACCAAAAATTGAAGTGATAAAAAGCCACACCTTCTGGAGGCAGAGTGCCTAGGTTTGGATTCTGAATTCTACTCTTCATGCACCATGTGTTTGCGGGGGCCGGGGGGTAGTTACTTAACCTCCGGTGCCCCAGGCTCTCATTTCTGAAGGAGGAGAGGGACTACCCATCACAGGGGGGTGATCTGAAGACTCAGTGTGGCCATGTTTGCAGGGATGCCAGAAGCATGCAGGAATCTGTCTGGGACAGAAGCACAGCCAGACTGCTCCTTGGAAGCAGGGATGGCAAGACTACATCTCACGTCCTCTGGACCTGTCACCACAGGAAGCCAGTTCCTACAGAAAGGCATCATGCTGGGTAAAGTAGAGGCCCAAGGAAAAAGAGGAAGACCTCCACGAGATGGGCGGGCACAGGGGCCGCAGCAGTGTTCTCAGGCATCCGGCTGTGTTTCGCTGTTGTGCACAGGGTCTGTCTGAGTCACAACCAACTAGACAGCTCCTAACAACAACAACCGGGATGTACAGATGCGTAAACTGTTCAGAACAGCATTCGGCACGTGGCAGCACTACGTAGGTACCATTACTCTTTCATGTGCGTCTCCTAGAGGTTAAAAGCGATGAGCACACGAGACACAGCGGCCACAGGAGGCTTCCAATAACCCCATCAGGCCAGCCCTGCCTGGGGGCTGCTCCACGCACGGGGGAGCTCAGCCCCCTGAACCCCGGGGCATCCCAGACCGGGCTGTGAAAGCAGATCTCGAAGCCGTTCTTCCTGTGTTAGTCTGGGCACCTCTCATGGATTGAATTGTGTCCCCCAAAAATATGTGTAGCCATGTGGCTGGGCCATAATTCCCACTATCTCGTGAACTGTCCTCCATTTCATGTTTTCATGTGGTGTATGTTAAAGGATTAGGGTGGGGCTGTAAATCCCTTCATAGGATCACCTCCTTGCTCCACTGTAAAGGGAATTTCCCTGGAGTGTGGCTTGCCCCACCCTTAATCCTTTCAACCTGCAAGAGATACAAGGAAAGGGAAACTAGCAGAGAATTCTGAACCTCACACCATCAAGAAAGCAGCACCAGGAGAAGAGCGCATCCTTCAGATCTGAGGGATCTGAGCCAAGATGTTCCCTGGACAGAAACTGATGCCATACCGGACTTTCCTCCAGAGCCGACAAGGGGAAAGCCTTTGCCCGGGACAGACACCCTGAATATGGACTTGTAGCCTACCAGACTGTGTGACAATAAACCTTCCTTTGTTAAAGCCATCCACTCTGTGGTCTTTGTGTTAGAGCAGCGCTAGCTGACTGAAACAGCATCCCACGGACAACCCCAGCGACGTGCGCGCCTCTGCTGCCGGGTGGTGCTGGCTGGGCCTGGTGCCCTCACACCTTCCAGAACCTACTGAGGCTGGGCAAAAGGTCAGCTTCACCCTCTGAAGTACCTCAATGTGAACACAGCAGGAGAACCAAGCAAACCCTGCAAGAAAACCCAGGCGTCTGCTGCAGGGTAGCGCTGAACAGTGTCGTAAGGGCACTGAGGGCTCCCGACCAAGGTGGGGGTGTGAGAGGCTCTGAAAACCCAGCCTGCAAACACAGGCTGCTGTTGGGACCGGGAGACGAGAGCCGCCACCGCTCACGGCCTCCGCAGCCCGACAGGAGACCCGTGCTGCTCACAGCCGGGAACGCGGCTCCGCCGACGGGGCTCAGGCCGGACCTCGGGGTGAGCTGGGTGTGGAACCCGCCGCAGAAACACCTGTGCGCCGCGGCTGCATCTCCTGACGGAGCTCCTAGAGCCCACAGCTCAGGGAAGAGGCGAAGAATCCGCCCCCACAAAAAGGGTACACTCTAAACAGGCTCCTTCACGCCAACTACCGACTTTAGTTTCTGTCCCCCACCCCCACCTAAATAACAGGCATGTGAAAACCTCAGCTAGGCCAAATGCACAGGAACCTTTCTTCTGCAGGTCACACTCAGCTGTTTCTAACTCTTACCATTCATTTTAACAGGAATGCCTGATGACATGTGAGACACACAAATGCCATTTAACGTAACCCTTACAGTGGCCCTGTGAGGCTGGTGATAGGATATTTCCATTTTTATGGGCAAAAATCTAAGCCACACAGATGTTTAAAATCATAACGTGCCCAAAGTCACTTGTTACAGGCAGAGTTAAGATTCAGGGCAAGTCTTCAGTTTCCAAAACCGGTGCCCACGTCACCAATTGCACACTTTCTTCCAATGGGAAATGCTTTAGCACTCTAGTCCCTCGTTCACGAGCCTTACTAACTCCAGACAATTGAATTTTTGGTGACTGGACCCCAGTGTTTTAAATATGATTACTTATAAACCCACACAGGCATGAGAGGTGGCGGAAAACGGGTTCTGTGTCCCTGAACACCAGCACTATTTTGTGGTGTGGTGTAGGATTTAGTTTCTTAATTAAACTCAGATGTCACTACGTTTCCTTAAGATCTGTCTTTTTGGCAAGGTAGGCACAGAAAATACTGTGGCCAACTGAGATGTTTCCGTATGGCCACAGGAAGTGACCCCAGTGCAGGGTGAGCAGCCATCCTGGGTGTCTCCTGGGGCACTTCCTGGGACACGTGACTTTCAGTGCTGCAGCCAGCCGTCCTGGACAAACTGGGATCGCTGGTGTCTCAGTCACCACTGGAATTGCTCCAACAGAAAATCCCAGGAGTGGAAGGCTTTATGATGAGAAACTTTCTTTGTCACAGTCTGGGAAGGCACAAATCCATTTATGAATTCTAAGTTCATTCAGTAACAGAATTTATCCTAGTCTAGTAGGCTGAGTCCAAATTCGAGGGCAGCATCTCGGCACAGGAACCTCAGGTCCAAAGGATGTTCTCTGCTCTGAGAGCAGCCTTCTCGGTGGTGTGAGATTCCTAGGTTCCTCTGCTCACTTCTCCCCCTTGTGTCCCACAGCTGGTCACTGGAGTCTCGCCTCACCAACACAGCTGCTGCCCATTCTCCATCATCAGGATCACAGAGGCAGGATTCCCAACAGAGGGGAGGAAAGGTACCATACTAGGACTCATAGCCAAGTCAAAGCAATACATACATTTTGGGGGGACCGAATGCAATCCATGACAGCGGGTAACCCTCATTCAAATGTCTGACTGCAGACCCCAACACAGAGCCTCGCAGAGACACCACCTCAGAGGCTTCTAGGAAGGAAATCAGGGACTCTGCAGGAGGCAGAAGTCTGCTGTGCATTAACGCAGTGATCCTTCGTGATGTGGTCAGCAGCTGTTGAGTTGGCCTCCAGCTCACAGCAACTCCATTCCAAACGGGATGAAATGCTGCCCGGTCCTGCCCAGTCCCTGCAATCAGACTGGGCCACGGTTTCTGTTGGCTGACTGTTGGGCGCCCCTGCCCCCCCAAATCAGACAGGACCACGGGTTCTGTTGGCTGATTGTTGGACGCTCTACCCTGCCGGTCAGATGGGACCACGGGTTCCATCGGCTGATCACTGGACACCCTACCCCCTAATCAGATGGGACCACAGGTTCCACTGGCTGACCATTGGACACCCCACAGCCACATTCAGACGGCTCTATTGGCTGGCCACTGGATGCAGACCTCCTGGCCTTTCTTCCTCCTCCCTCTCAGTCTAGGAGTCCCGCGGGAATCATCACAGCCACGCGCAGGCCACTCTGACCGGTGGTGGCAGCTAGGACGGGCGCCAGCCAGGAACTCAAACCCTGGTCTCTTGCATGGAAGGTGAGAATTGTACCAGTATCAGCATCCCCACGTGACCTTAAGTTGTTGTTGTCAGGGGACACTGAGTCGGTTCTGACTCACAGCGCCGCGTGCACAACAGAACAGAACCCGCCCCCGTTCCCCACCATGTCCGCAATCTTTGTTATGCCCAAGCCCACTGTTGCCGCCACTGTGCCAATCCACGTCCTCGAGGGCCTTCCTCTGTCTTGCTGACGCCCTACTTTACCAAGCACAGTGTCCCTCCCTAAGGACAGCTTCCTCATGAGAACATGCCCAAAGCCTGTGACAGGAAGTCTTGTCATCCTGGCTTCTCAGGAACATTAAGCTGTACTTCTTCCAGGACAGACTGGTTCATTTTTTTGCAACCCATGCTATATTCAATATCCTTCACCACTACCATAATTCAAAGGCGTCAACTTTTCCGTCTTCCTGATTCATTGTCCAGATTGGGCATGCATATAAGGCGATTAAGAACATCATGGCTTGGGTCTGGCACACCTTAGTCCTTAAAGTGACATCTTTGCTTTTTTACCATTTTAAAGTGGTCTTAAGTATTGACTTAATTCTTACTTTATTACTTATTCCCCTCTGAATGACAGTGCTTGGGATTCTTCTTGGTATAGCAGTTAAAAAATATTAGTGTATGGTTTTAAAACAATTCTTCTTATTCCAAGAGTAGGGTTCATACCGGTTTCCAGTACCATGGCATCTTCAGGCATCTTCACCTGTGAAACGGTGGGCAGCCACAGACTTGTCTCAAACACTCCTTGCAACTTCAACATGCTATCACTTTTTTTTTTTTGCTATGACTAAATGGAAGTGTACAACCCAAGACAATTTTCCATATAAAACTCCAAGTACCCACCTTTCTGCAACTCTCTGCTCTCCTCACCCCGTGACAGCACACTCCTCCTTTCCACCCTATATTCCCAGTATCCACTCAGCCAGCACATGTCCCCTCCTCTCTATCCTCTCCTCTCCCCTCTAGAAAGAAACCAGTAGGACAGCCTCATACATATATAAAACCACAAATACACACCCCACCTGCATCCCTCTGTCCCCAAGGCCAGTCCATTCTCTACCTGAAGTGTTCCCTTCAGCACTGCTCTGAGCTCTAAGCTCACAGCAAGTCCAGGGGCCACATTCCCAGGGGATCCCTGAGGGTGTCAGATCTATTAAAACTTCAACACCCGATGACTCTTTGGTTCTGTAGTGTTACCTCAAGTCTCTAGGGACCACAGACGACCCCCATGGCCTACCGACTCAGCTGATAATTTTGACAGGGTTTGGAACACATCATGAGATAACCCAAACTAAGAATGGTAGACTCAGGGGACGATCTAGCAGAACCTCTTGAAGATCTCAGAATCCGTCCTGCCTCTTCCGCGTCCCCAAACCTGAAGCTAGCCCCAGCTCATCTTTTGCTGTATTCTTCAACATCTCATCACAGTGAAAGGTTGCTTTCTACTCTCTGTAGAAAACTAGACCTTTGTTTCAGATGGATGGCAGGCGAGGACACTAGTGCTCTCCTCAATAACAACGGCAAATCCCCAGCAAACCAAAGAGGAGAATCAGACGTGTTGCTGGCACCCAGGGAAGCCAGGAAGGAAACATGTTCTGGAGGCCGTCAAGGGATCTGAGACACAGGAGGAGGAGGAGGGCAGCTGACAGAGCCACCATGGCAATGTGTGGGACACCCCACCTTTCTTTCTGAATCCTGAGTCAAAGTTTCTTTTTTTTTTTTTTAAAGATAATCACAAAAATGTAAACTGGCTGGATTATTGGATCATGTTAAAGTGTTCATTATCATAAATGATGGTATCCTGATTTTAAAATAATCCTTATTTTTTAGAAATACATACTGAAAAATCATTACTGAGTTCTACACTTTGGATAGGAACGGACTGGACTCGGGGACACTGAATGACCACATAGCGTGTGCACTTTATGGTCCTGTGCATCTATAGGATGCCGTCCTACTGGCCTCAGACTACAGGGGAGGGGAGAGGATGGTGAGGAGGGGCTGTAGTTATATATATATGTGTGTATACATATATATATATGCAGACACACAGACGTATGTATCTATATAAACATTTGGACATAGGACATGCTAATAGACTAGTATAAAAACACACTGTAAGCTTCAATAATGATCAGCTCATGGACAGTGTCATGGCTTGGACTGTGTCCCCCCAAATGTATGTACTCGTTTTCCTGGGCCCGCGATTCCCAGCATGGTGAGACTGCCCTCCATCCTGTGATTGTCCTGTGCTGTAAATCCAAGTCTCTGCCTGTGGGTAATGATAGGATTATATTACTGAAGATTAGGGTGGGGCTGCAGCACCTTCTTAAGGGAGTTTCCCTGGAGTATGGCTTCCACCACCCTTTATGCTTTCATCCTACAAGAGACAGAAGGAGAGGGATGCAAGCAGAGAGTCAGGAACCTCACACCAGGAGCACTGGTCACAACGGTGGGACAGTAGAAAGAACCAAGTGTCAATCAACAGATGTGTGAAGAAACTGACTGCGGCTCGCACATACAACGGAGTGTTATTCAGCCATAAAAGTAGAGAAGTGCTAATACAAGCTACAGTATGGAAGAACTTTAAAAGTGTACGCTAAACAAAAGATTCCAGACACAAAAATCACACTGTGTATGACTTCCGCGTGCGTGAACTACCCAGCTCTCCAGAATTGGTATATTCACAGAGACAGAAGACAGGCTGGTCGTTACCAGGTACTGGAGGAGAGAGGAAGCAGGGAGCAATTGGCTAAATGGGTCTGGGGTTTACATTCGGGGGGATGAAAATGTTCTGGAACTAGATATAGGTGGTGGCCATACAACACTGAGAATCTACTGAATATCACTGAATTAATTGTTCATGTTACAATGGTTAATTCTGTGTTATGTGAATTTTACTTCGATTTTTTTAAAAATCCATGTTGAGTTATACAAGTATTGATTTGGGTAAAAACAACTGTAATTTAAAAAATGGTGACTGCTCTGCATTTCAGACTGTTCTACTAATGCTTCCTAAAATCCTCTGGCTACAGTCTATAGCCTCAGAGGACATATCTCCAATGACAGTGTCTTGCCTCAGTGTCACCTCTGAGAAACTGAACCCTAGAATTTGTTCTGCTAGGATTAGACACTGAATCATGAAAGTTATTAGTGGAATCGATGTCACAGAAAGCAGCCGACGGGCTAGCGGGCACTTGGTTCTCACTGGAAACATACAGGTGACATGGCCATCTTGTTGTGAGGTGCCATTAAGTCCATTCTGACTCACAGCAACCCTCCATCCAGCAGAGACTGCCCAGTCCTGCCCCATCCTCAAGTTCCTGCCACGCGTGAGCCCACTGTCACGGCTACTTTGTCACTTTGAAGGGTCTTCCTCTTTTTCACTGGCCCTCTACTTAACCAAACATGAGGTCCTTCTTCAGGGACTGATCCCTCCAGATGACACGTCCAAGTATGTGAGACAAAGTCTCACCGTCTTGCTTCTAAGAAACATTTTAGTTGTACTTCTTCCAAGACAAATTTGCCTGTTCTTTTGGCAGTCCATCATATATCCAATATTGTTCTCCAACACCACGATTCAAAGGTGATGAAAGCTACCCAGCTTTCATAGCCATATGAAGTGAGTAAAGACATCTGGGCTTGGGTCAGGCCCACCTTAAGTCTATACGGTGACACTTTGCTTTTCGACACTTGAAAGAATTTGCAGCAGATCTCACTAACAAAATGCATCTTTTGATTTCTTGACTGCTGCTAATGGCTGGCAACTGTGGATTCAAGTAAGATGAAATCTTTGACAACTTCAGTCCCTTTTCCCTTTATTGATCCCTGGACCCTTGCTTTTTTGCCAGTGCCTTCTGTATGGCTCAGAATTCTCCCTTCAGGCCCATCAGTTCCTGATCTTATGTTACTTCTTGAAATGACTGAATGCTGACTAATCCTTTCTGGTATAGTGACTTGGGGTATTCCTCCCATCTTCTTTTGATATTCCTGCATCATTTCATATCTTCCCTGTAGAAT
The DNA here is from genome assembly GCA_028571685.1 of Heterohyrax brucei. NCBI lineage: Eukaryota > Metazoa > Chordata > Mammalia > Hyracoidea > Procaviidae > Heterohyrax > Heterohyrax brucei. Next base: position 86,032,601 of record CM053157.1, on the reverse strand, counting down.
CCTTCACTATTGCAACTTGAGGCTTGAATTTCCTCTTCGGTTCTCTCAGTTTAAGAGAAATACACAGCACGCTCTTCTCCTTTGGTTTTCTATTTCCAGCACTTTGCATGTGTCACTGTAATACATTACTTCATCTTCTGGAGCCAAGATCCATCTGACATCAGTGATGACATCCCTGGTTCCACATCCAATGGGCATAAGTATGGATCTCTTCCAGTCAGTTGGCCAGGTAGCTGTTATCCAAATTTCTTGACAGAGGAGTCAGCACTTCCAGCACTGCATCTGTTTGCTGAAATACCTCAACTGACATCCCACCCATTCCTGAAGCCTTGTTTTTGCTGACGCCTTCAGTGCAGCTCCAACTTCTCCCTTCAGTGCCATTGGTTCCCGATCACGTGCTACCTCTTCACATGGCTGCGCATCGACCAGTTCTTCCTGGTGTAATAACTGTGTAGTCCTTCCACCTTCTTTTGATGCTCTCTGAGTCATCTACTAATTTCCCTGTAGAATCCTTCACTACTGCAACTCGAGGCTTGAATTTTTTCTTCAGTTATTTCAGCTGGAGAAATGCAGAATGTGTTCTTTCCTTCTGGTTTTCCACTTTGAGCTCTTTGCACATGTCATTAAAATACTTTCTTTTGTCTTCTCAAGCTGCTTCTTGACATCTTCTGTTTAGCTCTTTTACTTCACCATTCCTTCTTATTGTTTTAGCTGCTCAACATTTGAGAGCAAGTTTCAGAATCTCTTCTGACATCCAATTTGGTCTTTTCTGTCTTTCTTTCCTGTCTTTTTAATGACCTCTTGCTCTCTTCACGTAGGATGTCTTTGATGTCATTCCACAATTTGATCTCCAGTCACTAGTGATCAGCACATCAAATCTGTTCCTGAGATGGTCTTTAAACTCAGGAGGGATATACTCAAGGTCATACTTTGACTCTTGTGAACTTATTCTAATTTTCTTCAGTTTCAATTTGAATTTGCATACGAGCAATTGATGATCTGTGCCACAGTCAGCACCTGGTCTTGTCCTGACTGCTGATATGGAGCTTTTCCATCATCTTTTTCCACAGCTGTAGTCATTCTGGCTCCTGTGTATTCCCTTTGGTGAGGTCCGTGTGTACAATCACCATTTGTGTTGGTTAAAAAAGGTATCTGCGATGAAAAACTCATCAGTCTTATAAAATTCTATCATGCAATCTCCGGCATTATTTGTATCACCAAGGCCGTATTTTCCAACAACCAATCCCTCTTCTTTGTCTCCAACTTTTGCATTCCAGTCACTAGTAATTATCAACACATCCTGATTGTATGTTTGATCGACTTCAGACTGCAGAAGCTGGTAAAAATCTTCAATCTCTTCACCTTCGGCTTTAGTGACTGGTGAGCAAATCTGAATAACAGCTGTATTAACTGGCCTTCCTTGTAGGTGTACGGATATTATCCTATCACTGACAGCACTGTACTTCAGGTCAGACCTTGAAATATTCTTTTTGATGATGGACACAACACCTTTCCTCTTCAAGTTTTCATTCCCAGCATAGCAGACCACATGACTGTAGGATTCAAAACAGCCCAGACTCGTCTGTTTCAGCTCACTGACGCCTGGGATATCAATGTTTATGCATTCCACTTCGTTTCTGACCATTTCTAATTTCCCTAGATTCAAACTTCATACATTCCATGTCCTGACTATTAATGGGTGTTTGCAGCTGTTTCTTCTCATTTTGAGTCATGCCACATCAGTGAACAAAGATCCTGGAGGCCTTACTCCATCCACGTCATTAAGGTCACCTCTACTTTGAGGAGGCAGCTCTTCCCTAGTCGTCTCCCGAGCACCTTCCAACTGGGGGAGCTCACTTTCTGGCACCATATCTGACGATGTTTGGCTGCTATTCCTAAGGTTTTCCCTGGCTAATTCCTTTCAGAAGTAGACTGCCGGGTCCTTCTTCCTAGTCTGTCTTAGTCTGGAAGCTCAGCTGAAACTTGTCTACCATGGGTGACCCTGCTGGCACCTCAATACCCCTGGAATAGCTTTCCACATCAGAGCAACAAGCAAGCCTCTACTGACAGACAAGGGCATTGCTCACTCTGAGTGGTTGCCCTGTACATTGTAAATTCTACCACCACGACACAGTGAGATGGGTTTGTGGCAATTATATTGATGAAATCCACATGATTATGTAACATCATAAGCCAATCTCTTTGGAGATATAAAAGAGAGAAGCTAGCTGAGGGATACGGGGACCTCACAGCACCAAGAAAGCTGCGCCAGCAGCAGAGCGCATCCTCTGGACCTGAGGTTCCTGTGCTGAGCTGTTCCCAGACCACGAGAAGCTGAATGGATCACGAGGACCTTCCTCTAGAGCCAGCAGAAGGAGAAGCGTCCTCCTGGAGCCAGTGCCCTGAATTCAGACTTCTAGCCTCCTAGACTGTGAGAGGCTGAATTTCTCTGTCAAAGCCATCCATCTGTGGTATGTCTGTTACAGCAGCACTAGACCACCAAGATGGCCACTGCAGTTCTAAAACTTCCCAGCTCTTCCTGTCTCAAGTGACTTCTCTCTCTTCTGAGCTTCTACAGCCCTCTGTGAACATATTTCACAAAATAATCATTACAACAGTCACATACGCATTTCCTAAGGCCCAGCACACTGTCTCACGGCCTTCTCAGTCTGTCCCAGTGCCAAACTCACTAGGAATGGATGTCATGTTTGGTAAAAGGACTGTCGGGGAAAGTGAGAACGTCTGCCCTGAGACAAAGGCTGGCTGCAACGAAGGGCTCAAACATGCCAGCGATGCGAGGATGGCACAAGGACCAGGCACTCATCCGTCCTGTTGTACGGGGCACAGGTCAAGGTCAACTCTGCGGTGACTCACTGAATGCTGTGGTCTTTGATCTCCATCAGCAAGTGTTTCAAGTCTTGTCCGCTTTCAGCAAGCAGAGCTATGTCTTCTGCATATCGTATGGGTTGTTAACGAGCCTTCCCGCTATCCTGATGCCCATTCTTCATGGAGCCCAGCTTCTCAGACTACTTGCTCAGCACAGTAAAAGGATACAACCCTGGCACATACGTGTCTTGATTTTAAACAACGCAGCATCTCCTTGTTCTGTTCAAAGAATTGTCTCCTGGTCTGTGTACAGGTTTTACAGGAGCACAATTAAGTATTCTGGAATTCTTTTTCTTTACAATGTTATCCATAATTTGTCATGATCCACATAATTCAATGCCTTTATATAGTCAATAAAGCACAGGTAAACATCTTTCTTATATTCTCTGCTTTCAGCCAAGATCCATCTGATACTAGCAATGATAATCCCTCATTCCACATCCTCTTCTAAACCCAGCCTGAATCTCTGGCCATTCTTTGTCAATGTACTGACGCGACCATTTCAAACAATCTTCAGCAAAATTTTATTTGCATATGACACTAACGATACTGCTTGATAGCCATACTGCTGGATCACCTTTCTTCAGAATGGGCACAAACATGGGTCAGACATCTAGTCAGCTGGCCAGTTAGCTGTGCTCTAAATTCCTTAGTACCGATGAGGGACCACTTCCAGCGCCGTGTCTGTCTGCTGAAACGTCTCAGTTGGTATTCATTCCATCAGCTCCCGCAGCCTTGTTCTTTGCCAGTGCCTCCAAGTGCCACTTGGATTTCTTCCTCTAGCACCATTGGTCCTTGATCACATGCCACCTCCTAAAATGGCTGAATATTGACCAGATGCTGTTTGCTTTATTTTTATTTTAATTTTTTTGTGGTTCAGTATATCCTTTCCATCCTTAGACTCTGCCGGTACTCAACAAGAAACCAGGGAAGACTGAACTCTCCTGGGAAGCTTCTATGAACCCATGTTACCATAGCTATGGTGGGCAATTCTTGTTAATTCCAAGCACAGAGGCACCCCTTCCTTGCCAGGAGTACCTGCCATCTTCCTCTTCTGCCCAAGCAGTGCCTTCTTCTAGGCTCTGAGACCTCTGTCAAGTGTGTATGAAACATCCTGCCATCTGGGAAGGGCCCTGGTACCTGCTAACAACCACTGTAACTTCCAACTTGTGAGAAACTGGAGTCATAAAATGAACAAGGGTGATTTCATTCTTTGGAACCTGAAACAGGAACTGGAAATGAAGGCACAGGTCAAAGTCTCCTTCCAGGCCTTGCCCTTCATCTGGATTTTCGTTGAAAAGATTCTGGGTGGGACAGTGGGTGGTGCAAACCACAGCTGGGAGGAGGAGCTGGGCAAAGCTGGGCACCCAGTCACCCTTCCTCCAGAGACAAACAGTATTCCAGGAAAGAAAACTACACCCTGGCTTCCAAGAAATGACACAAGGAACATAAAGCAGAAAAAAGACAGCAGGTCCCAACAGTGGCCCCTGTGCCATCTGTAAGTCGGAGCTGAAACCTCTGTGTTTCCCCTGCCTTGTTCAGAGGGCAGGAGGCCTACTGAGCCCAGTGTGATCAGGAAAGAGTGTGAATACAGACGGAAGTGGCCCACTAATCCTGCACACACTGCATTCTGGGATTAAGTCAAACACTACAGTGGCTTAAAACAAATGGCAGAGGGGACACTTCCGCCACCGGCCACCTCCCTCCTCATCCTCCTCCTTGCTGCTCCCCACAGAAGGAGAATTTGCTAAACTGAACCACAATTGTATCAAGAGGAGATCAAGATGAACTCGCTGTAACCCACAGAGACAAAGCGGGGACGATGACAGGCATCTGTCTCTCTCACTGTCCCCCCTTCCCACCCTATAACAAATACATTATGAAATTATTCCATGAAAACTGGACGTCTCTACTGTTTCTTAAATATCTACTACCTGCCAGCACTGCGCTGGAGCTGGGGATGCAGAATTAACTCTTCAGATGTTTCTAATGGAATAGGAAAGGCAGAAATCATCCCCACACCCCTTGGCATTGCAGAAAGAGGAAACTGAGAGCTCCAGGAAATAAAGAGGAGTTTGTGAGAGCAGAAGTGGGGTTGAGGTAAGTGGTCCTCAAAGAGATGAGGGCAGAGCTGAGGGCAGACAAACGTGGAGGAGTCAGCCAAGCAATTGTGACTCACTACAACTTCCTTGAGAATCAGAGCAGAACTGGGCTCTGCAGGGCTCTCAATGGCTGCTACAGGGTAACTGACCACCAGACTTTCTTCTGAAGTGTCCCTGGGTTTCCAGGAACCTCTAACCTTTCGCTTAGCAGTTGAGTGCATTCACTAGGTGGACCACCTGAGACTGTTCCAGCAGAGAACTGCATGAGCAAAGTTTCTCTCCCTCCCAACAAGGAAGGTACCAAATCATCACACATCTGCAAAGGCATGACACGTGGGGGACTGACCAGAAAGAGAAAATCAGTGAAACAAAATTACATCCTAGATTCTGAGGAAGTGAATGAAAGATAAAGTCACAGCTTTCTCAGAAGCAAGGTAAAGAAAACCATCAGGTTCCTCAGTCCTCAGAGACGAGATCCCCACCATGACCATGTGATCAGTGACAGGGCTGGCATCACACGTGATCAGTGACAGGGCTGGCGTCACCCTAAATCAAAGGGAGCGGGAGGGAAGCAAGCAGAAGAGCACACCATGGCACTGGATGAATTCTGAACCACACAGCCATTACACAACACACGAGACCACCAACAGTACAGACCTGGGAGGGTGGCACTTGTCCTGTCTAAGAATTGGGACTGGGACCAGGTGTCCAGAGTGGTCTGTGTCTTTGGTTCTTACTGCTTGGTGCTATCGAGTCAATTATCAACTCTTAGCAGCCTCAAGGGACAGAGGAGAACTGCCCCTCGCGGTTTTCTTGGCTGTGACCATCACAGGAGCAGACATTAGGTCTCTCGCCCACAGAGACACTGGGCAGGTTCGAACCTGCAATCTTTCTGTTAGCCACCAAGCACTTCACCTCAGTCTGTGTTAGGGACCCAGAAAAAGTCATTGCCAACATGAACTCTGTCGCACGCTCCATCCCTTGGAGACCTGGATGTTTATTGACATAACTGGCATAAAAATGTGGCTGCAAGCTTGCCTAAAGAGGGCAGAATTAGAAGATTCCAGAAATCAGTTCAGTCACAGGCTCAGCTATTCACATAGTTCTCCTACCTGGTCTGCAGTTTCCTGTTCTATGCTTTAGTTACCCCATCTAGCAAGGAGAATTCTAAAATGCCCCTAATTTTTGTATTTAAGGAGATAAATAACCCCTCATGTGGACTGAGCTCCTCGAGAAATGGTCATGTGCCCTGTGCTGCATGACCCAGGAAGTCAGAATAACCTTTATCTAGAGAAGTGAATCTGAAGGGACAGAGACACCTTCAGCTGTTCAAGCTTCCATTAACTCGATAATTTTTGCTAAGTTTCTCTGCTGTGCCCACCAAGGCAGCGATGGGTCAGCGGCAGAAGTCTCACCTTCCACGGGGCAGATCCGGGTTCTGTTCCCAGCCAGTGCACCTTATACGTGGCCTCCACCCCCTGGCCAGCGGCGGCTCACATGTCGCTGTGCTGAACACCTTTCAGTGGAGCTTCCAAAGCAAGGGACGGGGAAGGGAGACCTGGTGATCCACTTCTGAGAGGCTTACCTACACATCAGACAGAGCAGGCCAACCCACAACAGATCCTGGGCACAGACGCAGGTGACATTTCATTCTGCTGTGTGTGGAGTCGCCACAAGTGAACTCAATGGCAGCTGGCAACAATGTGCAGAACACAGTCCCCACGGACCGGCATTTATCACTGCTTCCTACTGTCTCTCCACAGTCCTTGTTGGTGAGTTCTCAGTAAGAGGAACTGGCCAAGTTACCAACCAGTGTCAACTATGCTCCTGGGAGATTTATTTCACCCTCCGGCCCCGCCACATGGGAAATGCAGAAGCCAGCCAGTGACAGCCGGGCTGAAGCCAGCCTCCAGGAAGGAGCCAGACACTGTGTTCAGCTCACCTGGGAATGCTGGTCAGGTAGGTCATGACACTCAAGAAGTCCTCATCTGGGATGTGCTTGAATCCCGCAAACTCCGGAAAGGTGATGATGGGGGCACCATCTTTCCCTCGGCCTCCTGGAACAAAAGCGGGGGTCAGTGTGTTAGTGAATGCTTTCATGTCATGTCCCTGCAGGTAGCGGACCTGGATAACATCAGTTACAGGATGTCACGTGGGCCTCCCCCTTTTCTGTCTCAGACTACAGTATGGGAGAGGCTGACACCCATCTGCGGTGACTATGGCTCTGCTCCACTTCATGCCTACTCAGTGGCCTTGTGAGAACTTGATTCTTAGATCTTTTGGAGATAGTTACTACAAACAAACGAATGCTGACTAAATTACTGTACCATGGCCAAATAATACTGCCAACAACAACACATAAATGCTCTTGGTGTCTGTAGCCAGTAAGCATCAAAGATCATACAGTGTGGCAGTGAAAAGGGCCATCTCTATAATTACACTTGTGCTTTCAAATCCTGCTTTGCCAGTTAATTGCTGTGCGCTTTGGGCAAGAGACTCAACCTCTCTAACAAAGAGAGTTGATGAAAAGAGAGACATGATGTCTGGGTCTGTAACTGGGGCTGCTGTGATAATCCATCTCACCAAGGCTCTCCCTTCTCCTCACTGGTCCTCTACCTCATCACACACAATGTCCTTCTCCAGTGACTGACCTCTTCTTTATTACATGTCCCACACAAGCAAGTTGAATGATGTTCTATCGCAGACTCTAAGGTGTTCACTGACTAATTTTTAGAAATAGAACACCAAGTCTTTCTTCCTAGTCTGTGGAAGAAACTGTCCACCACAGGTGACCATGCTGGTATCTGAGATACGAGGCCTGTAAATTAAGTTCATGAAATCATCCTAGAAACAGTGCTATATACCTCACTGCTGAATATCACTACAGCCACCTTTGAAGTACTCCCCTTGGGAAGCCATGCACCGAAGCTAGTGCCCAGTGCACCCTTCAGAGCAATTTTAGAACTCTTTTTTCTGGAATGGCCATCAGAGCTGTCATTGTATTACCCTTGATGTCCTGAATGTCATCAAAATGTCTTCCTTTCAATATTTCCTTTATCTTCAGGTGAAAAAAAAGTCATCAGGGGCAGACTGGGTGAGTATGGAGGGCATTTCAATACACTTACTTGTTCGCTGGCTAAAAACTCCCTCAGAGACAACTATACACTTAAGTTCCCCAACTTGCCACTGTGCCACCATGTGCAGTGGCCATTCCAGTAAAAGTTCCAAAATTGCTTTGAAGAGTAGACTAGGCACTGGTACCAGTGCCTAGCTTCCCAAAGGGAGTACTTCAAAGGTGACCGTAGTGATATTCAGCAATGAGGTATGTAGTACTTAGAACAATTATGTTCTTGTACTAGTGAAATAGCTACCACAGTACAATAAACTGACTAATAGATGGTGGATACTAAAAAGTCACAGTTTTAAAGGATCTTCATTTATGAATCTCTACATGTAGAAAAGTCACCTGCTCACTAAATACATACACGTGAACTATTACAAAAGGCAGACAGATACTCAGACACAATAATTCCAAAGGGGGACAGACAACTATCACAACAAACATAAATGGACAATCTTTCAGAATTAAAGGAAAAGAGTTACAGCGGATGCTAGTAAATAGCTAAGTCACAACCAAACCCCTTCTCCCTAACCACCTTCTACTGTGGGGGTTAGAAAAGGTAAACGCTTGCCTTCTCAGACTTTTGGCAGCTAGGAGTGGCCATATAACATATGATACAGTTCTGAGATAAGACTTATGCAGAAACTTGCCAAGTGCTTCTGGGAAAGTTTTTGTTCTCCTGGCAAAAGAAATTGAGTATGTTGGCATTGTTGCTTCTATTTCTTCCTGCTTTAGACACAGATTTGATGCAGGCAGCTGCAGCAGCTGCCTTGGGACCAAGATGTAACAAACAAGAGGGAAACATCCAGAGAATCATAGAGACACCAGTCTGCATGTTGCTGAGCCATGAATCTAATACCAGATCCAAACTGATGCAAGTTCTCCCTCTAAACTTCTAGTTAGGTGGTTTGAAAAGCAAACAAACCAGTTCTATAAGCTGAATTGTCTTGCAGCCAGAAGTATGACTCTTAAGGTGGTGGAACAACCTAGGTGAAGGGCAATTTTTGCATGTCAACATAAAATAAGCTCTAAGCTTCTTAAAGGCCAACATAAATGAGCAAAACTGATTAATGCAGCTCTCATTGATCAATAAAAAGAAGCTCCAGTGATCACTTACTTCTGCTGGCTAATTATCCCTCCCTCCTTCTGGTAACAGCATCCTAGCTCCTCTTTGAGAAAGTAACCCCTTTCCATTTGGTTTGGGTACTGCACCTTCTCCTGAGAAGAGGTGGCGGGCACATGGGTAGAGTCACTTGACCAAACCGCCCCACCTAGCCTTTTTCCCTGAAGTAACCCTCACCCCTCCCTCTGTTAATTCATGCTAATGAGATCCTTACAGCTACACTTCCATCCTGCCCACGGTCTGATGGTTCAGCTTTTCCTTCAGTTCTCTAAGCTCCCCAATATCATTTCAGTAAATGCCTGATTTTGGTCTAAGGTGGTGAGAGTCCACTTCTGTTGTTCTATTTAAAGAAAGGTAAGTTTTTCTTGGGAGCTATGGTTGCACAGCGCTGTCCTAAAGGTCCGCAGTTCAGAGCCACCAGGCAATCCTTGGAAGCTCTGCAGGGTAGCTCTCCTCTGTCCTGTGGGGTCACTACGAGTCAGAGCCTGCTCAAACAAGAGGCGTTTGTTTTTTGCTTGTTTGTTTGGTAAGCAGTCTTGTGATCTGCACGCTGTGTCATGTCAGATTCTCTGACACCCCAGCCCACCATCACCAGAAACTCCCAAATTCCTGAGCTCACCTCGACCACAAGGGCCAGCCGGCGCTGCCGACATCGTCACGTCATTTTGGAGGGACAGTGACGAGGGCACCTGCAAGCAGACCCCGCCCCTCTTCCCTGAGACCCTGCTCCCCCAAAAGACCGTATTATCGCAGCTGCTCAGGGGGGGACAAGCCCCCACATCTGAAGTCCTCAGGAGAATGACGGTCTTTAGAGGTGACCAACTAGAGGTTAGTTTACAGCCTAAGTCCAGTCCAGCGTGACCTTTTCCAGTCTTGCAAGCCAAGTATTTCCTCAGCAAACTGGAATCCTACTGATCACCTATTTTTTTTTTAATTTGTGGCCTAGCCCAAAACTAAAACCAAACTTGTCAAGTCAATTCTGACTCACTAATGACCCTACAGGACCGAGCAGGACTGCCCCTAGACTTTGCAAGTGGTGACAGAGGCAGTCTAGCTGCCAAGCCAGCAGCCAGCCGCCAGGCCCTTAAGCCCTGCACACCAGGACTTCTTTGCCTACCAGGTGTCCCCATTTCAGAGCAGACACAGATGTGTTGTGTCTTTCTAACTGCACATCAGAATATCATTTCTACTGGGCTGAGGTAAAGCCGGTAACATCCAGTTGCTAGTAAGTCACCCGATGGCCTTCCTTCTCTGCAGCACGTGGCATACAGATGAACCTGCAGCGGGAAAAGCCATTTCCCAAATATCTGTGTATCCACTCTTAGGTCCACGCCCTCAGCTCTGCATTCCAGGGAAGCTGGGTGCCAGAGCAGAACCAGGAAGAATCTTAGGATTCCCGAATGTCTCTCACTCGTGTGGTTTTCTTGGTAGACCAAGTGTCTTCGACTCTGAACCTGACAGTGACCCCAGTACTACCAGAGCGGGCAGCAAGGATGTGCTTGGCTGCCACACCCACAGCAGCCTCTATGACGGTGTCATCTTCTGGCCTGGACACTCAGCACCTTGCATGCATCATTTAGGGGCTCTATGAAATCACAAGGTTTCTGTTTCACATCCTCACCCCACAGGGCCCCACAGCAGCCTGGATGTTCACATCTGCCGCCTCTGCAGGTAAACAGGGCAGGTACATACAGAGGGATCAGTCTCTGGAGAAGGACATTATGCTTGGTAGAGTGGAGGATCAGTGAAAAAGAAGACCCTCGACCAGACGGACTGACAGTGGCCGCAGCAACGGGCTTATGCATAAAAACGATTGTGGACACAGTGCTGGACCAGGCAGTGTTTCGTTCTGCTGTTCACAAGGTCGGTATGAGTTGGAACCGACTCGACAGCACCTCCTAACAACAACACAAACAGAAGCAGGCCTGCGGGGGCCAGACTGCTGACTCAGGGAAACCAGGACTCTGCTGATTTTCTTCCTGGCTCCAGTTTGCGCTCAGCTCACCATGCTGTAAAGGGCAACAAAGTGATGAAGGACGTTTGGAAGAGAAAGGGCTGCATCAAAGAAACCTGCTGAGTCACAGTCTCGTCCCTGCCTAGCCCTGGCCTCCACGACTCAACGTTCCAGATGACTGACACGGACACCTGTCGGGTCCCGGCTCAACTGTGGCATCATGTGCCATGTTCACCAGACTCACTGTGAACGTGGCTTCAGCACCTTAAAAAACTGCATCATACAGAAAACTGTGCTTTGTGAATTAAAAAAAAAAAAAAAACCACTTTGATGGGAACTGAAAACATTTTAGAAAGAAGGGAACCAATCAGCACCGCCGTGGCTTCCCTGAGTAACTGGGTAACTGCAATTCTAAGCCTTTTGTGTACTAGGTCACTTAATACTCAAAATCACCGTGACGCCTTTGTACCAACGAGGGAACTGAGGCTCAGAGACGTAAATGGCCCGAGGGGACACAGCTAACAGGTGGCAGGATTGGAATCCATATCTAGGGTTGTCTGGTAGCTGTTTGTGTTTTTCCTCTACTGCCTCTAAGAAATGAGAGTAGAAAGAGATGCCTCAATGATACCTGAAAGACAGAACATGAATCTGTGCAAGTGCAAATGAACGAGAAGTGGGACTCACATGGCAGAATCACATGGTAGCATTAGCATTTAGGTCTAAGGTCACACACCCCGCCTCACCCCATCATCTGCTCCAGTATAGGGCCACAGGACAGTTGCCAGGAACCCAGAGGTGAGTCCCCAAGACCGCAGTCCCTAAACACGGCCCATGGGGGCAGTAAGTCCACTGTCCTTATAGAACAGATGAGAAGTTTCTGTTCTCCAGTTCCATTTACACACCCAGAGATACACAAGTAAGAAAGGACAGCGTGCCAGTGGTGACAGCTCTCCAGCGTTGAACCTAGGCTCAGACAACTTGGGGCCTTTCCCCAACACCAGCCTTTCTTCATTCCCAAACAACTGCACAGAGGAAATCAGTGCATTAAAAGTTACCAAACCAACACCTAACCCACTGCCATTGAGTTGATTCCGATTCATAGCGACCCTATAGGTCAGGGTAAAGCTGCTTCGTAGAGTTTCCAAGGAGCATCTCGTGGATTCAAACTGCTGACCTCAATGGCTGGCAGTCACGCATGCAACCACCATGCCACCAGGGTTTCCTAAAACTTACCAGGGACTGAGCAGTCATGAGGTCCTCGAGAGAGCCCAGATTAAAAGACCAGCCTCTCAGAGAACAAAGAACCTCAGCAGCTTCTCATGAATCCTGAAAACCACAACTCTCTGAAGGTTGCCTCTAAGAAGAGTATTGTGATAGTGGTGGGAGCTGATATGGTTATTTCTCCTACCTGCCTCAAAATCTTTTTAGCTCTACTCTTTACAACCTCAAAGAAATACACCGCCCTGTGAAAGATCACATGGCCCACAACGGGAAAGGAAATAGCATCCCCAAGACCCCACCTGTGTCCGACCAGTCGGTGCTCAGTGCACTCTGGTCTGCGGTGAGGTTTTGGGGACCACTAAGATTTCAGCACAACATTTATCAAGCTTCAAGAGGCTGGGCGCTCCCACACAGACCCCCAGCAAAATCAGGAGATGCATGTGAATTTGTCCCTTACCTGAAAGAATGGCAAATTGTCTGTGAAGCTGCTCTATTATGTCCACGGCCACCAGTGGTCTGATCTCCTGCTGCATAATTTCATCTGCACAAATGAAATACCAACTAGGTTAAACCCTGGCAGATCACACATTGAAATGAAAAACAAAGAAGGGCAGTTTCAGTGCCGGAAAACTCTAGGAATGATCACGCACGCCTACGAGAGCCTTAGTCTCTGGAGCAGTCAGTTCCTGAGATTCAGACCCACCCAGGGTCTGCGTGCTATGAAGCTTACACACACGAGCACGGGAACACAGTACCAGAACCTCAGCCAGGGCTCTGGAAAGGACCAACAGGAGCAAGGGGTCCTGACGCTGAAGTTTCTCAGACTGCACAATAAACCCCCTCTGCTGGGGTGGTCTCATTGCCAGGGCAGGAATTCATCTACTCTAGCAGACCTGTGGCAGGACATTTAAAACACAACCAGCCTAAGTTACCAGAGTTTGTCTCGAGCTGGGTCATATAACTGGTGTGGGGCTCATAACGGTTCTTTGAATTCTGTTTCTCTCCCTCCCACCCTATGCCCCTGAATTGTTTTTTGTTTTTTGTTTTTTCTGCCAGAATACTTCAAGGGGCTTCTTCCCACAGGCAAGTAAGAGGCCCTCCAATAAGGGTGTCCTGTCTTTGAGCCTGAATAAAACAAGTTGTACAAATGATACAGTTTTAATTGTTTTCTTATTGCAAAGTACATTTGATGGTAACGTGTGTGGAAAAGAACTTCAGGTAAATGCCTGCCGTGGCACCTTCCAAAAGGGGTCAGAAGTAATCCGCTATCACAGCCTGATACCTTTCACCATTGACAGTCACTGTCTCTCCTCGTTCACCTTGGAAAAAAATAAGGGCCAATGATTCTGCCGGAGCGAGACCACACCAAAGGGGATGTTCCTGAATCTCCACTGGATTCTCATCATTTCAAATTGGACAGTTTCGTTTATTGACAAAACCATTCATCCAAAAATGGGCCTCATCACTGAAGATGAATTTTTAGCCCAAAGGGGGTCAACTTCCAATTGCTCCAGGGCCCAGTCAGCAAATGTACAGTGCAACCTGTGGTCGCTGGGCTTTAGCTCTTGAGTTAAAACAATTTTATAAGGGTAAAGCTCCAAGTCCAGATGCAGAATCTGCCACACTGTGGTCAGTGAAAGGCCTAGGTCTTGTGCTTTTTGAGCAATTGGGATGAATTCGCACATACACTTTGACAAATGGTGGCAATGTTGTCACTGGAATGCGCAGTTCATTGACACACACATTATCTGATTGGCAACAGACCCAGGGGTCTCAAATTTTTTGATTAAATATGGGAATTGCTGTCTTGGTAGGACAGTTACACGCATCGCAAATTTCATGTAACACATGGAATGTTTGGTGAACAGAACACCCATTTTGATAATAAACATTAATATTTTCTACGCAGTGGGGAATCAGGTAATTTTTCATGGTTATTTGTCAAGACCAGTCAAAGAAAGTGATAAACATGACTGCTAAGCTTCAAACATCGCTGCTGTGAGCGGTCAAAAACAGGACATCCTTGCTGGGGAAGGCCCTTTATGTCTAAGGAGGAACATCTCCATTTTCATATTTAAAGATGCTCCTTATAAATAAAAGGCCATGCATTTCCAAGGCAAAGACCCAGCCTTTCAGGCACAAACCTGTCCCTACCAGCACCCTCTACCCCTAACAAACAACTATCAATTCTACATTTCTACCCATTTGGGGGAACAGAATGGGTAGAAATGGGTTTTTCGTTTTGGCTGTTCGGGAATTTCAAAGAATGAACTGGTTCTTGTTTCTACAGCAGTTCAACATCTGGCTGGAAGAGAGCACAAACCAAACAGCCTTGTGGGCTACCGCTGAGTGAGAATTCCCTACGGATCTGGTGGGCGAGGGTGGTGCTCTCCTCTTCTAGTGCTGAGGGCACAAGCTGGGGAGCTCCTTGCAGAGGCTCAGCTTCCATCCTCAGCCGTGTGTGAGGGTTCAAGGACGTGACACATGTGGACAGGTAAACAGTCGGACTCAGCAAATGCTAGTTACACCCACTGTTTTCAAAGGACGGGTCTTTCCCAAAGGCAAGGGTACATTTGATTCCCAGAAGTCCTGTGGGGAGGGGGCAAGTGCCAGCTTAAATCCCTAACCCTTCCTCAGGGAATTCCATCACCCTTTCTGACGGGCAGGGGGTTGATCCAGGCCAGCACGTCTCCTCCCAACATCCTTTCCCCTGGGAATTGACTGAAACTCAGATGACTCCTGGATGGGTAATACCAGATGGTTTAATAACGGAACTGCGTCACATTTTGGAGTTCCTGGGTGATGTAAATGGTGCTCCCCAAAGAGCTGGAGGTTCGAGTCCACCCAGGGGCACCTTGGAAAAGGTGACCTACTTCTAAAACAATTTAAAAACAAAACCTGCTGCTGCTGAGTCCATTCTGACTCACACGGACCTCGTAGGACAGAGTAGAGCTGCCCCATGGAGGCTTCCAACGCTGCGATCTTGAGAAGCAGACGCCACAGCGTCCTCCATGACGCAGCTGAGTTCAGACCAGCGACCTCTCAGTCAGCAGCTGAGCGCTAACCACCACACCACTGGGGTTTATACACCGAGCCCTCAGAAACCCTGTGGAGCACGATTCTGTTACAGTGTCACCATGAGTGGGGACGGACTGGACAGCAACTGGGTTTTTTGTTTTCAGTCCTGTTCTATGAAAAGGGAGGGTCTTCTCTGCTCATACACAAAATAAAGGCAGTCCCCAGGTTACGAACGTACAACATGTAGTTACAAACCGACCCTCGTAAAGCCTCTTAGGAGACACCTGACTCGCTGTCCGGGCCCCAGGCTCCCGTGACTGGCTGAGCTTCTCTGAGGGCACAGTGTCGCAGTGGGCCCCTGAACGGCCCCAGTGGTGGGCAGACCCCTGCGACACGGTGCACCTGCAGCAGGGGTGGAGGGCCCACCCGCACTGGTCTCCCCGGAAGCCTCAAAGGCTGGCCCACTGCCCACTCACCCTAAGCACCGCCACTCCACTCTGCATGGCCAGTCCACAGCTGGAGGTCACCTGCAGGTGGGACACGAGTGATGCCTCGACACATTCTCCTAGCACAGCCAGTCGGCGCACCCTACCAGGCAGGGCGGGGCCTCCACGGAGCCCCGTAGCTGGCTCAGCCCACCAGGGCTATCACAGCACCCTCTCTGGGCGTGCTTCCCTGCCATCCACACATGGGTCCCCACTGCTGTGGCAGTTCTTGACCTTCTGATGGCTGGAATGGGAAACCAGATTCCAGAACTCTGTATGTCCACAGGATTCCCCAGGGTCTGGGGAGAACTTCAGGCTTCGGTTTCCCCAACCCTTGTGTTTGAGGTTCACTCTTAGTACCCCGAGTGGTACTTTCTCCCTGTATCCTGAGGCAGAGGGCTCACAGCTGGTACACGGGGTTGGCAGGTGATGGCGGGAATGACTAGTCTGGCCCTGACACCGTCCTGCCCACACCCTCACCCCTCTCTGCCTCTGCTGAGGGGTTTCAAACCCAGCAGAAATGCAGTGGGTGCCACAAGGGAGACTTTTCATTTGAGAGTCTGCAGTAAAACATCTAAGCTCCACGGTCTTGCACAACAGAATCCCCTGAGTGTTTAGGGTAAAGTTTGCCCTGTAGGAAACCCTGGTAGTGTGGAAACCCTATGGGGCAGTTCTACTCTGTCTCGTAGGGTCACTATGAGTCAGAATCAACTTGACAGCAGTGGCTTTGGTTTGGGGGTTTCATCCTGTAGGTGTGTCTTCAACTGTGAAGACGGTATATACAATGGTTCGTAATAACAAACGGGCTACTTTACCACACATTAGTTTATTATTATGATGATGATGATAGTATTATTATGTTCAAGATGTTTCAGTGTATCTGGAAGTGTTTAATGTTTCTTACGCATAGGAAGATAAACTATATACTATGGTACATACTAACAGCAACATCTGACTAACTGACCTTAGAGATGAACCACCCCTAATTGTTCCAACTTACAGGCAAATTTGACTTAAAAGCAGGTGGAGAAACAGAGCTCGTTCCTAACCCAGGGACTGCCTGCACGTAACAATGAAATGATACCATGTCTGAGATTCTCGTTAAACACTTTCCTCCACCAGCAATGCGTAGGGAAGGTGAAGACATAGCAAGCAAGACTGACCAGATGTAGATAACAATTAAGTGGGCTGACACGTATATTCAGGAGGGTTCATTATAGATTTTTTGCACATTACAAGTGACAGCACACAGAAGGAGGGAGGTCAGCACCACTGGGCTACACCAAAAGCTAACAGGTTTTCTAAATACATCCTACTATTTTAAAGGACAGAGTAACAAGGACATAGGTCTGGGGACCATGGTTTCAGGGGACATCTGGGTCAAATCACATAATTAGCTTTTGTTTCAAGAAAAGGTTCTGCATCCCATTTTGGTGAGTCATCTCTGAGGTCTTAAAAGTTGCCATCTAAGAAGCATCAATTGGTTCCAATCCACTTGGAAAAGAGGAAAATATGAGCCCAGAAGATAGAAGGGCCCACATGATTGACAGACTACATCATCATGAGACCAGAAGAACTTGATGGTACCCAGCCACCACCAGACTGCCCTGACAGGGAACACAATGGAGAGTCCCTGACACAGCACAAGGAAAAGGGAAGTGCATATCTAAAACTCTATTACAAGACCAGACTCAATGGCGCAACATCCTGGAGGGTTCCCTGAGAACACAGTCCCTGGACTTGCTGCTACCCTAGAGCTGAAACCCAAACTGAAGCCAGCTCTTCAAAGAATGGACTGGACTGTAAGATGTAGAGTCACACAGATGATATACTTCTTGACTTAAATATATACATGAGGCTGTCTGACCAGCTCCTCTCTAGAGGTGAGAAGGGAAGGTAAAGAGGAGGGGACAGGTGCTGGCTGAATGAATACAGACGGACAGGGTGGAGAGGAGGGGACAGGCGCTGGCTGAATGAATACAGACGGACAGGGTGGAGAGGAGGGGACAGGCGCTGGCTGAATGAATACAGACGGACAAGGTGGAGAGGAGGAGTGTGCCGTCACAGGGTGCAGAGAGCAGCTGGAATTGCAGAGACAGGTGTTCGGGGTTTTACATGGCAAACAGACTTTGACTGTAAACTTTCACTTAATCACAACAAAAATAAATTTTTGGCACATTTCAAATTTTTTGTAATAAGATATATATCACAAATGGACATTACAGGATTTCAGTTGAAATATGAGTGATGAACATGTGTGTTTTTCAGAACACAGTCTACTGGTCCAGGAAAATGGCACACTCAGAAACAGTGGTTGGTTATTGCTAATTTAACTCATGGTAAACCCAGTGAAAAAGCCATAAACATCGTAAGGTACAGTTTGCTGTGCTTGTACCTCATTACTTGAAGTGTGCTGGAAATTAAAGTGAAGATATAAGATCTGAAATGAACTCAGACAACCACCACACAGCCCCTTCTCACAATTTTAAGGAAGAAACTGAAACCCCAACAGATGATGGTCTCATTAGGTCTGAAGAAGGAATTCAACTCTAAAGATGCAATATTAAAGGATTCTATGGGGAAAATCCCAAGTGATGCAGGAAGCATCAAATTAAATAGAAAGAAGACAGTCACTGTACCCCAAAAGAACTGGTTGACATCTACCCATTTCAGTACATGGCATATGATCAGGAACCAAGGGTCCTGAGACTGAGGTGCATGCTCCACTGAAGGCCCTGGGGAAAAACAAAACTCTGGGAATCAACGGAATGCCACTTGAGAAGCTGCAACAAACAGAGGCAGCACTGGAAGTGCCCGCTCATCTTTGCCAAGAAATCTGGAGGACAGCTACCTGGTCAATGGACTGGAAGAGATCTGTATTCATGCGTATTCTAAAGAGAGGTAGTCCAACCAAATGTGGAAGTCATCAAAGAATATCACTAACGTCACATGCAAGTAAAATTTTGTTGAAGATCATTCAAAAGCGGCTGTATCAGCACATCAGCAGGGAACTGCCAGAAATCCAAGCTGGACTCAGAAGAGGACGTGGAACCAGGGATATCACTGCTGATGTCAGATGGGTCCTGGCTGAAAGCAGGGAATACCAGAAAGATATTTACCTGTGCTTGACAATGCAAAGGTATTTAACTGTGTGGATCACAACTATGGGTAACAATAAACAAAGAATGATAATTCCAGAAGACTTCAGTGTATTCATGAAGAACCTGTATGTAGATCAAGAGTCGGTCGTTCAACCAGAGCAAGGAGGGAGATGCTGTGTTTTAAGGTCAGGAAAGGTGTGCATCGGGGTTGTGTGCTTTCACCATGCCTATTCAATCTGGATGCTGAGCAAATAACCCAAGAAGCTGGACTACATGAAGAAGAATGGGACATCAGGATTGGTGGACTCAGTCACGGCCTGTGTTACACAGACAACACAACCTTGCTCGCTCAAAGTGAAGGGGACCTGAAGCACTTACCGATGACAAAGGCTACAGCCTTCGTTAGGGATTATATCAACATTGAGACAAAAATAACAACAACTGGACCAGTGAGCAGCATCATGATAAAAAGAGAAAAGACTACAACTGTCAAACATTCCATTTCATTTGTATCTACTGTCAACACACATGGAAGCAGTAGCTTGGAGACCAAATGATGCAGTCATTGCACGGGGTGAATCTGCCACAAACAGTTCTCTTTAAAGGGTTGAAAACCAAAGACGTCACGCTAAAGACTAAGGTGAGCCTGACCCAAACCATGCTGTCTGCAGTCACCTCACAGCCTGTGAAAACTGGCTGATGAATAAGGAAGACCAAAGACTGGATGCCTGTGAACTGTGGTGCTGACAAAGAACACACAACATCCCATGGACTGCCAAAGAACACACAACTCTGCCTTGGAAGATGTAAAACCAGAATGCTCCTTAGGAGCAAAGACTGAGATTATGTCTTACACATGAGGTCCAACAATTAATTCTGTGAACTTAATTCGTCTAAGTGCTACATACCTTATTGCTGAGTATCACTACGGTCACCTTTGAAGTACACTCCTTGGGAGGCTGTGCACTGACACCAGCACCTAGTCCACCCTTCAAAGCAATTTTGGCACTCTTTCTCGAATGGCCATTGTGCACAGTGGCAAGTTCACAAACTTAACTGTACAGTTGTCTGTGAGAGAGTTTTTAGCCAGTAAACAAATAACTACAGGAACACCCTCCCTACTCACCTCATTTGGCCCCCAATGGCTTTTTTCTTGGTCTAAAGAGAAAAGAAATTTTGAAAGGAAGACATCCTGATGATACGCAGGACATCAAGGGTAATCAGATAACAGCTTTGAGGGCCATTCCAGAAAAGAATTCCAAAACTGCTTTGAAAGGTGAGCCAGGTGCTGGTGTCAGCGCATGGCTTCCCAAGGGCAGGACTTCGAAGGGGACCGCCATGAAATTCAGCAGTGAGATACGTGGCGCTTTCTCTAGGACGAGTTCATGAACTTAACTGGCAGTCCCCGTACTCTGGACATGTTATCCGGAGGACTTGGTCCCTGGAGAAGGACATCATGATTAGTCAAGCAGGGGCCAGTGAACAAGAGGAAGCCCCTCAACAGGAAGGACTGCCACGGTGGCTGCCACAGTGAGCTCCAACACAGCAATGACTGGGAGGCTGGCGCCGGACCGGGCAGGGTTTGGGCTTGTCACACACAGGGTCACCGGGAGGGGGAAAGGCTTGATGGCACCTCATAGCAACAACACGTGTTGTCTGTAAGAGGCATATTTTAGACCCCGTTGTGGATCAAATGGTGTCCACCCAAAATACATTCTGTGAATCCTAAACTGCAGAGCTATGATGCAATCCTATTTAGGAACACGACTTTTTGTCATGTTAACGGACTGTATCAGTGGGGCCTGTTTTGAGCCCATCACCTCTGCGGGGCAGACCAGCAGACTGGGCACAGAAGGGAAGACACAAACGCCACGTTCGGATCACCAAGGCACCCAGCAACGAAGGCTGCAGAGAGACAAGGACCTTCCCCACAGCTGGCAGAGAGCGGATGTCTGCCCTTACAGCCAGAATTCAGACTGGCAGTCTCCTGCTGTTCTGACACCCAGCGACCCTGCGTCCGACAGACGGAACCCTGCGCGCCCTGTGACCTCCTCCCGACGGCTGGTGTGCCTCAGCCCACTCTCAGAGCCACTCTATCTGTCCAGCTCACTGAAGGGCTTCTTTTCTGCTAACCCTCTACCAAGGTTGGCAGAGCTGGTGACATTAGTGTATCACCCGGAGGGTCGGATGGCAGAAATAACGGAAGGGTCTGCTGCTCAGCCAGACTGAGTTTCAACAGCTGGCTCTGTAACCACAGCTAAGCGGCAGTGGACCCAAGCCATGCACACTTCCCCACGGTGAGCTCGTCTCTGGAGCACTAACAGCACTCCTGGGAGCTAGCTACTAGGAATGCCTTTCCCACCGACTGACTTGTTCAATTAGTTAGGTAAGGACAGAAAAGGAAGACTCCCTCTCGCTATAACGAAACTGCTCCAGCTTGCCCGCTCCCCGCACCCCACCCCCATGAATAGACCAGACTCAACCCCCCGTGCACACGGAACGCCTGTGGGCCACAAGCTCAGATGGACCAGCTGCCGCAACACAACCACCCATGTCCTCATACAACAAGCCACCCTACGGGGGTCTCTTCCGTACCAGCCAGGTCATAAATAACAGAAACCCAGTCTTCCTTCCTCTGCTGGATCAACTGCTGTAATGATACCAAACTTGCCTCATGGCAATGCAGTCAGTATGGCAGTCTTACTTATAAATTAACGAGCAGAGGGGACAGGACATTGTTAAGAGGATGTGACACACGCAGAATGAAAACGAGGCGTGTGCTGTCACTGGGGGAGGAGAGCAGCAGAAGCTGCAGATAGGCGGGCATGCAAATTTCATTTGGATTTTATACTTTTATGTAATCACAATAAATAAATAATGAACAGAAGGCATTTGAAAAAGAGAAAGAAGATTTCAGAGGAATTAAAAGTTTTTTTAATCAAATACTAAAATATGCCCACCGTTGTAGCAGTCAGACAACACAGCTAAAGCTGCCACAGCCCAAACCAAAGGCACTGCCATCTGAGCCAACACTGACCCACAAAGACCCCACAGGACAGAGCAGGAAGGCCCATGGTGTTTCCATAGCCATCATCTTTATGGAACAGGCTGCACACCCTTGTCTGCGGAGCAGCTGCTGCGCTTAAACCACTGACCTTTCAGTTAGCAGCTGGGCACTTTAAGCACTGCACCACCAGGGCTCCCTCTAGAGTCTCTCATTTCATCACTACAAGAACTGGGATTCCAGTACCCTGAGCTGAGGTCACGTTACGCAACTGGAGCCTCTACACAGCATCAGGGAGCAAAGTTGGTAGCACCCTTCTAGAAAATGGCTTGACAGCATTTACTGAGTGATTACTGAGCACTTCACTGGTAGAGTCTATGTCAGACTTGATATACATACATTCTCATGCTTCATTCTCAAAATTATCAGAGGGCAATATTGAACTAGGCTAGAAGCAGCTATTTCAAAATTTGAATCCAGCTCATTTTGAACTTCAAAGCTCAACCTACTCAATGATTACAAAATACAATTACAATACAGTCACTAAAATCTTTGTAATCTTTTACCCATTCAGCCTCTACCTAGAAATGTATCCCAAGAAAATAAAAGCTTTACACATAAAAATGCTGACTGCAATGTTATTTATAAACGTGAAACAAAACAAAACAATCACATATAATCACAAAGACCACATCCATATAATGTCAAGAACATAAAAATCACATGTGTGCCACACGTGCAGCCAGGAGTAGGGGGAGGAAAAGAGGAAGGAGGCAGCTTGTGCACATGTCTGCAGGCGTATGAAAAGGGCTCATGAAACGGCTGTGTAAGAATAATGGGATCCAATGCCACCACACTCAGTCTGCCTACTGAAAAGTATCTTTTGGTCATTTGTATGCTAGTGGCACTTGATTAAAGTATAATTTACATACAGTGTAATACACGAATCTTAAGTATACAGCTCAGTGAATTTTGACAAACACATACAGCATGTGACCATCGAGTAGAACGAGTTATGGAACATCACCCCAGAAGGTTGCCTTGTAATCCCCCTGCCCAGGCCCTACGCTTTTGAGAACCTTGTCTCAGTCTGGGTTCTCTACGGAGCAAAACCAGTAACTAGTAAACAACGAACGCCAGTAAAGCAAGGACATGTAAGGCCTGACAATTAGGTCCACAAATTCAGTTGTTCTAAGTGCTACAGAACTCAATGCTGAATATCACTATGGTCACCTTTGAAATACTCCCCTTGGGAAGCTATACACCAACCCCAGTGCCTAGTCCACCCCTCAAAGCAATTTTGGAATGCCACTGCACACAGTGGCACAGTGGTAAGTTCACAAACTTAATTGTAGAGTTGTCTGTGAGGGAGTTTTTAGCTAATAAACAAATAACTGTATTGAAACACCCTGTCTACTCACCTGAACTGGCCCCCAGTGACTTTTCTTTACCCAAAGATAAATATTGAAAGGAAGACATTTGGATGACATGCAGGATATCAAGGGTAATACGATGACAGCTCTGATGTCCATTCCAGAAAAAGAGTTCCAAAATTGCTTTGAAAGGTGGACTAGGCATTCACATGGGTACATAGCTTCCCTAGCAGAGAACTTCAAAGGTGACCACAGTGACATTCCACAATAAGGTATGAAGCACTTCTTCTAGGATGAGTTCATGATCTGAATTGGCAGTCCTTGTACCTCTGTAAAGAAATGCACCTCAAGGACATGGTTCCCGTGGCTGTGGAGCTGGCCACTCCAATCCGTGGTTTGTCGTCAGGCTGGAGACTTCTCTGGACTCACACAGTTGCACAGGCTGATGAACCCAAATCAACAGATCAGCTGACAGGCTGCTGGCTCGAGTCTCAAGAACCAGATGATGACAACCCAGATGCAGGATCTCGAGTGAGAGTGAGCTTTGCCAGAAGCTCCATTTACAAAGCAGACGCAGATCATACCTCCAAGAAACTCCTCTTTCAACTGACTGGCTGCTATTCACATCAAATCACAAAAGGGAGGATTATTACATCATTACATAACTGCCAAACCAGTGAGAATCACAGCCCAGCCAAACTGACACACAGCCTTAACCACCAGAGACCCACATATCGGTGCCCCCTCATAAATGCATTAACGAACACACAGGTACCGCTGTTCCGCACCACCTAGAACTCAGTGCTGAGAATGCACCCTACAGCCCCAAATATCTATGCTGTTAACACTGTTCATGCCCTAGGAGAATACTCCCCATCGTCTCTTCTATGTCCTCAAAACAAAAGGCGACTGGCTCCAGATGCTATGACGGTTTGTGAGCTGTGCCACTGCTGACATCAGGGGCCAACACTGCTCCCGAGCGCACGGAGGATGTGGGTGCTGGCGATGTGAGCCACGGAAGTGCTTGGGTAAGAGAAAAGACAAATTAATGAACTTGCCACAACTTTCCTCTCAGGTCACACAAACCCTACAGATCCTTACACAGATCAAGGAGTACCGAGCATCAGTGTTGTTCCTTTTCTTTTTCTTCCACTCATGAGGAAAACACATTCAAATTCTGAACGCATGAACGTAAGATTACAAAATGTCAGAAAGGCCATTTAGACATCATCAACGCTGCAGTGAAGTCCTCAAGCTTGTCATCTTGAGGCAGAGAGAATAAAACAGTTGTCAGCCAAAGTATGTAGGCAAAGGTTTTATAATCTTCCTTCATAGACAGTTAAAAAGAAACCACAGTAATGTGCTTCAGTCATGCTAGGAGCTCGGCACACAGGGATTCTTCTTCCTGCTGTCCTCCTTACTTCACCGTTAACGAAGCTGTTCCACAATTATCATGATCTGAGTGAAAATTGGACAATCATTTATACCTGAATTCAAGCTCTCCAGAGTTCGTGCACAAGCACGTGAGCAACCATGTGTTTTAAGTACCAAAAACAAAATCTGATTAACAAGCTGTCGTCCTTCTGCAAGTGGCAAATACGTACTAGCCACTGCCTTTGAGAACAGAGTAGCCGGTACACAGAGACGCTACAGACCGTATACGCAGACGGAGCCCTGGAGGCACAGTGGGAAAGACCTCTGCTGCTAACCCAAAGGCCAGCAGTTCAAAGCCACCGACTGCTTCCCGGAAACCTCACGGGGCAGTTCTGCTCTGTCCTCTGGGGTCTCTGTTAGAATCAACTCAACAACAGTAGGCATTTTGTTTTGTTTGGGTGTGTAAGTACATACCTACTGCTGTCGAGTCGATTCTGACTCATAGTGACCCCGGAGGACGGGGAAGAACTGCTCCATAGAGCTCCCAAGGAGTGCCTGGTGGATCTGAACTACTGATCTTATGGTCAGCAAACACAGCACTTAACCACTACACCACCAGGGTTTCCATGTAAGTAGAATGTATAGAATACAGTATACGCAATACTATGTAGTATAAAATACAGTATAAGCATAAATTAAGTCTCAACTGAAGACAGACTACAATGACGAATTTAAAACTGACTTTCTCTATTCATTCACTGCCCCCTCTTGACGAAACAGGGTCTGAGTGAAAACAAAGAGGAATGGGAACAACTAAGACACCTGCTTTAAACCATCCTCCTCCTGCTCTGCAGCCCACGGGCAATAATTATTAACATTCTGAAGGTGAATAGTAAAATAAAGCAGAAGCCCGTCAAGAAGCCATCCACAAAACAAATCACCTTCAGAACAAGCCAGTTCCTTCCTTTCTGAAAGCATCTGTCTTCCTGGCTTCCCGGATACATGGCAGGCTTAAGGACCTGTGTCCTTCCCTCTGGCCCAGCCCACCGACAGGAAACCTCGGCCGGTCTACTCCTCTGGGCCCCCAACTGCCTGTCAGCTCCACAGCTCCCATAATGCCTTTCAGATCGCTGTTTTTCTTAGGAACATGACTGTCAGAATCTGGATTCTCCTTTTCATTTTACAGACGCATATATGCTGGTTTTTGTTTTGTTTTGTTTTTAATACAGAAGTAAACAAAAATAAGAACTGTAAAACACAATTAACCAGTGATCCCGTGGGTATATCACAGTCTGTATGTATGCAGAGACAAACACATTTTCAAAATGGGCTCACACACATATTTCATCCTGGTTTTCCTTTTTTTTTTTAAGAACACGTAATCATCTCTTTTTACTACGAATTTTTTATCTCAATAAATGTCAATTTACAAGGTAACAAATCCTTCCTTACACATTTTTAAAAATCCTTTTTCAACTTGTTAACCAGAAACTTGAGGCAGCACTATGAAGTAAATTTTTTTAAACGTAACATTTCACAGTTGAATCATTACACGGCTGACAATGAAGATAAAGGACAAAACAGTCACAGAAGAAACACATCATCAGTACCTTTTTCTGCCATATATTCTAGCCTGCTGCAGCTTCCAAGAAAACGGTGGTAAGCCCTCATCTCTGCCTCTGTGATCCGCACCAAGGTCGAAGGTAAGCATCTCGGGTCCTGCTGCCCACACGTCCTGCACCAGGTGTCCATCAGAGTCCAAGACACAGTGCCACAGGCCCTCTCTCCAGTCTCCTCTGGGCAGTGCATTCACAGACGCACGTCCTTTGTCCCAGCTAATCTCCCCGAAGTTCACTCTTGGTGGCTTCACTGCTGATGCTCTCAGGATTACAGCTGCAGTGGATTACCAGATTTTCTCACATGGAAACGAAGGGGCACCTGGGGATTTAGGATCAACTGGGTAGGGCAGGTTATCCTGCAGCTGACAAAGCTCACTTATTTTTTTTCTTTCTTAGAGGTATTGCACGAGACATGCATCAGATAACTAGATATTTGAAACAGGCAAGCAGTACATTGGCAGGAATGGTCAAAAATTCAGGCTGGATCCAGAAGAGGATGTGGAACCCGGGATGTCATTGCTGATGTCAGATGGATCTTGGCTGAAAGCAGAGAACACCAGAAAGATGTTTACCTGTGTTTCACTGACTATGCAAAGGCAACTGACCGTGTGGATCCTAACGAATCATGGATGACATTGAGGAGAACAGGAATTCCAGAACGCTTCTTTGTGCTCATGCGGGAATTGTACGTGGATCAAGAGGCCAAGCAAATAATCCAAGAAGCTGGACTACATGACTAAAAACGAGGCATCAGGATCAAAGGATGGCTCATTAACAACCTGTGTCATGCAGATAACACAACCCTGCTTGCTGGAAGTGAAGAGGATTTGAAATGTTTACTAATGAAGATCAAGGACCACCAGCTTCAGCATGGATCAACATCAAGAAAACACAAATCCTCACAACTGGATCAGTAAGCAACACCATAACAAACAGAGCAGAGACTGAAGTGGTCAAAGATTTCACTTGACTCGGATCCACAATCAATGCCCACGGAAGCAGCAGTCAAGAAATCAAAAGACACTGCATTGGGCAAATGTGCTGCAAAATATCCCTTTAAAGTATTAAAAAGCAAAGAGACTTCACCTTAAAGACAACGCTTCACCTGACACAAGCCATGGTGTTTTCCATCACCTCGTTACGTATGTGAAATCTGGACAACAGATACAGAAAACTGAATAATTGATTCTTTCGGACTATGGTGCTCGCAAGGAATGTTGACTTTACCATAGACTGTCAGAAGAGCAAACAAATCTGTCTTGGAAGGACAACCAGAGTGCTCCTTAGAAGCAAGGATGGCACGACTGCGTCTAACAGACTTTGGACATGTTATTGGGAGGGACTAGTCTCCAGAGAGGGACATCACGCTTAGTACTTGAGTTGTCTAGTGCTGCTGTAACACAAATACCACAAGTGGGTGACTTGAACAAAAAACTATTTTCTTCAAGTCTAGCAGGTTAGAAGTCCAAATGCAGTGTGTCAGCTCCTGAGGAAGCCTTTCTCTCTTTGTCAACTCTGGAGGAAGGTACTTCTCGTCAATCTTCGGGAGCTTCTCCATGCAGGAACCCTAGTCCAAAGGACGTGCTCTGCTCCTAGCATTGCTTTCTTGGTAGTGTGACGTTCCCTGTCTCTCTGCTCACTTCTCTTTTTCACATTGCAAAAGAGATTGGCTGAAGACACAATCCGGTCGTGCAGACTGGGTCCCGCCTCCTCACCGTCATTCCTGACAATCCCACCTCGCTAGGTCCCACCTCATTAACATACCTGCCACCTATCCCACCTCATTAGCGTCAGAGGTGGGGCTTACAGCACAGACAATCACATCAGGGGACAAAACGGTGGACAATCACACAATACTGGGAATTATGGCCCAGCTAAACTGATACACATATTTGGGGAGGAGACAATCCAACACACGAGACTTGTGTAAAGCAGAGGGTCACTGAAAACGAGGAAGACACGAGACGGCCCGACACGGGGCCTGCGGCACTGATTCAGGCAAAACGAGGACCATGAGAAGGGCGCAGGACCAGCCGCTGTTTCGCTCTGCGGCATGTGGGGTCCCTAGGACTCAGAAGCGACTCGATGGCACCTAACAACAGCAACAATCTCACGGACCCATCCCTGAGTGATTCGAATGGTTAGTGCTCAGCCGCCTCCAGGGGCAGTAGCCCTCAACCTCCTGGCTTGCCTCTCCTGAAGGGCCACCTGTGCCCTACAAGGGAGCTGCAGCATCGTCCCCATCCAAGTCCGCTATGCTCGGCCACTGTGCCATCCAAACAAGAGGAGGCAGGTTAGGGGAGAGACGCCACGGACCACTCAGCGGCGTTCAGCAGGAATTCAACCTCTGTGACCTGGAGTGGAAGAAGACGACAAAGGCCAGCCGCCTGCCCTTCCCAGTGGGGTTGGATCCCAACTGGGAGCTGAGGGAGCAAGCCCATCCTGACCACGTCTGCCAGAGCTGAGCCAGTCGGCCGCAGAGTGGGGAGAACCAGCTCACAGCTCCAACGGAGACACCCACTGCAGTTCCCAAAATGACGTACAGTCTCTCAACTACAGGTTTGCTGTGTGGTCTAGGACACTTTCCTGAGACTTCAGGTGGCTGTTTCCTAGTTATCATCCCCAGTCACAGTTGCTTCACTGAGGAAAGGATCCAGGAAGGTGCTGGCATTCCAGGAGCAGGACTTCACTGTTTGTAAAGCCAAGCCAGCCAAGTTTGCAAAAATGTACTGAAATATGATTTTACCACGGGTAAGAGCTTCTGCAGGTGTTTAGACATTTCTTAGGAAGCAAGGTCTGCTGACCTTCTGAAAAATCAGTGAATGAAAATGGCACAGCTGCGAACAGTCACTCCGTCACTGACTGTTTTAGTCAGTCAGTGCTTTTCTAAAAGAAACACCACGAGTGGATGGCTTTAACAAGCCAAGCTAAAGCCAAGTGCTGTCGAGTCGGATCCGACACACAAAGGAAAGTTTATTCTTACACAGTCCAGTAGGCTACAAGTCCCAATTCAAGATGCCCACTCCAGGGGAAGGCTTTCCCCCTTGTCGGCTCTGGAGGAAAGTCCTCGTGTTGCATCAGTCTTTGTCCAGGGAGCACCCTGGCTCAGGAACCTCAGGTCTGAAGGACACGCTCTGCTCCCTGTGCTGTTTTCTTCATGGTGTGAGGTTCCAAATTCTCTGCTAGTTTCCCTTTCCTTGTATCTCTTGCAGGATGAAAGGATTAAGGGTGGGGCAAGCCATACTCCAGGGAAACTCCAACTGCAGCAGAGCAGGGAGGTGACCCTATGAAGGGATTTATAGCCCCACCCTAATCCTTTAACATACAGCACAGGAAAACCACAAAAGAGAGGACAATCACAAGATACTGGGAACCATGGCCCAGCCACATAGCTACACACACTTTGGGGGAGACATAATTCAATCCACGACACTGATCACGGGTAGTGACTGCGTGGTGTCTCCTTCCACTGTGCCTACAGCTACCACAAGTCACCCTGACAGGAGAGCAGTTAATGACAACAACAAACACACCTCCATTTTCATTTGAACTGTTCATTTTACATGTAGTTGTCAATAAATATTTTTTACGGCTGGACTATGTGAAGAAGATTGAGGCATCAGGACTGGAGGAAAACTTATTAACTTGCGTTACGCAGACAACACCATCTTACTTGCTAGAAGTGACGACGATTTGAAATACTTAACTGATGAACACCAAAGACCACAGCCTTCAGTATGGATTGCACCTCAACATCGAGAAAACAAAAATCCTCACAATGGGATCAGTAAGCAACACTGTGATAAACGGAGAAAGGACTGAGGTTGTCCAGGATTTCATTTCACTTGGTTCCACAATCAACACCCATGGAAGCAGGAGTCAAGAACTCAAATGGCACACTGCATTGGGACAATCTGTTGTACATGATCTCTTTAAAGTGTTGGAAAGTGAAGATGTCACCTTGAAGACTAAGGCGGACTTGATGCAAGTCACGGCATTTTTCAGTCACATCACACGCGTGCGAATGCTGGACAGCGAGTACAGAAGACAGAAGAAGAACTGATGCCTTTGAACTGTGGTGTTGGAGAAGAGCGTTGAATGTACCACGGAAGCCAAAAGAACCAACAGGTCTTGGGAAAGTACAACCAGAGTGTCCCTTGGAAGCCACGATGGCATCTCATGTACTTTGGACATGTTGTTAGGAAAGATCAGTCCCTGGAGAAGGACGCTCCACAAGGAGGGTCAGTGAAAAAGAGGAAGACCCTCAACGAGATGGAGTGACACAGTGACCAAAATGATGGGCTTAAGTATAAAAGCTACCGTGGGCATGGTGCAGGACCAGCAGTGTTTGGATCTGTTGTCCAGAGAGTCTCTAGGAGTCACAACTAACTTAACAGCAACAACATGGCTCAAACATTTTTCTAGGCCCTTGAAAGGTCCTAAGCCCTGAGCATAGTATCTAAAACCCACTACTATCGAGTCTATTCCAACTCACAGCAACCCTATAGGACACAGTAGAACTTCCCAATAGGGTTTCCAAGGAGTGGCTAGTGGATTCAGAGTCTCAGCTAGCAGCCGAGCTCCTCCCCGCCACACCACAAGGCTCCCGGGCGGCAGCTACAGAGCCTGTCATGGAACAACGTGGGGGAGGCTCATTCACTTTGGCACAAAGATACAGCTCTGAGCTTTTACTAGACACAGCAGCACACCCAGTCACCCTCACTGGGCACATCCTATGCAAACAGCCGAGATCCTACTCCTCATCGGTCCTCCATCTCCAACAGACAAGGTGTGCGCCCGAGGACACATCTGTCACTGTTCCACTCTGTAACAGTGACATACGGACCGAGTTTCTCAGGTGAGTATTCTTTCACTTGCCAATTATCAAGGCTGACAGCATCCTAAGAGCAGTGACTCACGAAACAGGTCAAAATCCCAGAGCCCTGATCGCCAAACAGCCACCAGCTGTCTCCAGTGGTCTAAGGAACATTCCACAGGGTGTTCCTGTCTGCCTCATGGTTCAAGGGGGTGTAGCCCAACATACAAAATGGGTTTAGAACAACAAGAAAGCAGGACAGAAATGCGACACCATCACTTCTAAAATGAGAAGACGTGGTAGAGCATGAGCTGGACTGGAAATGGAAAAACCTGCCCTGAAGCCTGCTGTGACCAGCCAGCTCCAGGGGGAAGTAGCTGGGACTGAGAGCCCCACAGGAGCCAGCAGTCCCCACCCGACACCCGACGCCAGGTGCAGGGCCTTAGCAGAAAGTTCACGTTCTATCAGGTGGCGCCTGCCCACGTGAACAGCAGCAGAGGAGACACTACAGACACCCTGACAAAATCCAGAGAACCACGGCACATGAAAACCCCATGAAGGACTTGCTGTTTACCTGGAAAATGGGGTTCAGGAGACATAACGGTTGCCCACAAGTCACATTTCAGAGCTGCCCTTAACAGGATGTCATGGATCTCACTGTGTCCCCCCAAAAAATATGTGTAGCCCTGTGGCTGGACCATGATTCCCTGTATTCTACAATTGTCCTCCGTTTTGTTACTTCGCTGTGCTGTACGTTAAAGGATTAGGGTGGGACTGTAAATCCCTTTCTAAGATCACCTCCTTGCTCCACTGTATAGGGAGTTTCCCTGGATTACGGCTTGCTCCACCCTTAGTCCTTTCATCCTACAAGAGATAAAAGGAAAGGGAAGCAGGCAGAGAATTGGGAACCTCACAGCAGCACTGAGAGAAAAGCAAACCCTTCAGACCTCAGGTTCCTGTGCCAAAATACTCCCTGGACAAAGACTGACACAATACTGGACTTCCCCCCAGAGCCAACAAGGGGGATTTGGACTTGTAGCCTACCAGACTGTGTAGGAATAAACCTTACTTTGTTAAAGACACCCACTCTGTGGTATTTCTGTTAGAGCAGCCCTAGCTGTCTAAAATACAGGGTGTTCATTATGACGCATCCACCCCAAGAATGATGAATTGTTCACTGACGTGGCAAACATTTATCCCACAGTACCTCAGAGTGAGGCCCCCATGCTGGGTGGCTGTCCGGGGCACACAGACAGGGTACCCAGAGTCCAGGTGCAGAGGTAAGCAAGATACACACATCAGTAGCTGAATAA
Source organism: Heterohyrax brucei (assembly GCA_028571685.1). Taxonomy (NCBI): domain Eukaryota; kingdom Metazoa; phylum Chordata; class Mammalia; order Hyracoidea; family Procaviidae; genus Heterohyrax; species Heterohyrax brucei. The sequence goes on along the minus strand of CM053157.1, from coordinate 86,000,091 downwards.
CTTCTGCTTTGAATTCAGAGGCAGGACTCGTATGTCCCCCTGGCAGGTTCAGAAAAGCCACCAAGGGGGCGGAGACGCCTTTCCCGTACAGACAGCATACCCCATGGAGAGAGAAGCAGGAGTTCAAGTTCAGGGGGGACTGGGCTGGAGAACTGAAGAGTCCCAGCTGACTGGCCATAGACGTAGAAATGTCAGCTATCAGGGGACACAGCTAGAAGGCTGCCTGCCTGTCACCAAAAAAGGCTAGATGCTTAGTCACCTAGTGCTGCTCTAACGGAAATACTCCAGGTGGATGGCTTTGAAAAGAGAGCTTTATTTTTTCACAGAAAAGCTGGCTACAGTACAAACTCAGGACATCAACTCCCAAGGAGTCTCTATTGGCTCTGGAAAAAGGTCTCTGTCATCTATCTTCCCTGGGACTGGCAGCTTCTCAGGCCCAGGGACCCCAGGTCCACAGGACACGCTATGCTCCCAGCACAGTGTCCTTCCTGAAGGTATGATGTCCCCAGGTCTCTGCATACGTCCCTCTCCTTTATATCCCAGAAGACTGCCTCAAGCCACAATGCACTGTCATAGGCTGAGCCCAGCCCCTAACTCAACAGCTGCCCCCCTGTTAACATCACAGAGGCAGGTTTCAGCAAACAGGAATCCCACACAACATCAGGAATCTCGGCCCCGACACATTGCTACACACATTGGTAAGGGGTCACAGTGCAACTCATGACAGTTTCCTAACCCCACAGCAGTGGATATAAGCTCATTCGGGAATACAGGTTTTTTGGTTACCTTAATGGACCACAGCAGTGTAGGTGTATCTTAAACCGGATCACTTCTGAGACCCAAAGAGAGATTAGGCCCGGAGACGAGCAAGCCAAAGGAGAGAAAGCCCGAAGAGAATTTGTGTTTCAACCCCAGATATATGCTGAGAGAGAACATACATGCTCTTGTTAAAATGCACATTTTAGCTCCATATATATGTGGGATGTAGATTCTGACACAGTCCTACTCTGTGTTACAGGTTCTCTGAGAATCAGAACCGACGGCAGAGGTGTTGGTGGCATCTCTGTGCAGCAGCAGCCTGCACACCCTTCTCCCGGGGGAGCCAGGGCTGGGCTAGAACCACTGGCCTGGTTAGCAGCCAAGCTCCCAACCATGACACCAGCACACCAGGCCTCATCCTCATCGAATGGAAGTGAAGCTTCAGCCAGACAGGCCGAGTGGTCTGGTCAGTACCTGCCGCGGCAGGAGGGCCAGTGCCATGACCAGTAACAGAGGCGTCTACACAGCACCTCCGAGGTCAGCCTGCGCTTTTACCCTACTGTGTTACTTCTCATCACGGAGGGACGAGCGGAGGGAGCAGACCTACTGTGTTACTTCCTGTCACAGAGAGATGAGCTGGGGGGAGCAGAGGGAGCAGACCTACTATGTTACTTATCATCTCAGAGAGATGAGTTCGGGGAGCAGCCCTACTGTGTTACCTCTTGTCACGACGGGATGAGCTGGGGGAGAAGCCCTACTGTGTTACCTCTTGTCACAGACAGATGAGCTGGGGGGAGCAGTCTTCCTGTGCTACTTCTCATCACAGAGGAATGAGCCAGGGGAGCAGCCTTACTATGTTATTTCTCGTCACAGAGGGATGAGCTGGGAGAAGCCCTACTGTGTTACCTCTCCTCACAGATAGATGAGCTGGGGGAGCAGCCCTACTGTGCTACCTATGGTCATGGAGGGATGAGCTGGGGGGAATAGCCCTACTGTGTTACTTCACCACATCACGGAGGAATGAGCTGGGGGAGCAGCCCTACTGTGTTACCTGTGGTCATGGAGGGATGAGCTGGGAAATCAGGAGGGGACAGGAAACCCAGAGGAATGGCCGCAGGGAGCCCAGGACAGAGAGAGTGCTGACACACTGCAGGGGGCGCCATCACTGTCACAGAACAATCAGTGCATAAATTCTTTCGAGGAAAAACTAATTTGCATGGGTAAACTTTCGCCTAAAACACAGTTTTAAAAAAATTGTAACTAATTAACCAAAACTAGGCCTTCTCATAGAAATCATCTTTGCAAGGCCTAACACTTGGGTGTATGCAATGGCGCGTGCTAATTGCAGCACACACAGCAGGGAGCCGCAAGGAGACAGGCCCAGCACCGGAAGCCCCAGTCAGGGGCCAGAGTCAAGGAGGCCGTTGTGACCAACACGGGAAACGAAGGCCAGAATGGCCTGAATTTAACGAAGGGATGTGTGTTCACGGGAGACCCTAAGTCTAGTGACAACAGACAGGCGACCCCAGCGAATTCCAGTGTCACGTCCGCAGGATCTGCGCCTGACCCTGCGTCCTCACGGGGCCCAGGGAAAGGGAGAGAGACGGAAGGCTAAGGACGCCCTCGCTGTGCGCGCCTCCACGTGCCCTTCCTTGCCTTGGGTGCGTAGGGCCAGTCTTTCCGCGGAGACCCCATTTGGGGGGCAAGGAAGGTGGGTATGGTGCGCCCCTCGGTAACTCCTGGCAGAGGACTGAAACTGGCCAGTCCCCAGGGCTCTCCGAGCCTCGCCGACCTTCCAGCCGGAGCCGCAGGGCGCAGCGGCCCTGTGTCTCACGTCACCTGTGTCCTTGCTGTTCTCAGGAACCGGCCTTCAGGAGGTGGGCGGTCGCTTCTACTGGGAACACGGGATTCGTCGCTGGTTTTCCCCTTGCGTCTGCTTGCCCGTCTACACAACTTCCCACCCCGCGCACGGTCACAGGGAGTAACGGATTGCAATCACCTACGACCCTCAGTTAAGATGCAAAGAGACTGGGCACCCACCTGCTGAAGGCAGGAACCTGCCCAGGTGTGCCACACCTGGAGGGCACCACTGCCTTTCCCGTGCGCCCCGCCGGCCCTCCCCGGTTGCAGGGGAGGACAGAAGGAAGACCAGGTACCGAGACTACCACCCCAGTTCACCAAACGCAGGATTTAAAAACATCAGCGTCATTTACCGACACGCGTGATCACTGTGGCCAGCCGCCGGGCGAGCTCCTGGGGGCCCATTTCTCCTTCTAGCCAAAACGGCATTTCACGTAAAAATAACCACGCAGTCTAAACACAAGAAAGCAAAGCAGAACTGCGTGGGCTGCCGACGCGGGTGACGCTGCACAGCCCCCTGCTCCCGAGGCTCTCCCGGCACCCTACGGGGGGCACTGGCGGCCGAGGCCGACTCCCCGGGCCGCTGGGGTCGCTGACGCAGCCACTCCCTGGCAGGGCTCACTCTAGGGTCGGCGGCCGGCTGCCTTCCTGGCGGAACGCCCGACATTTAGAAAGATGGAGACGGCGGCTCCCGAGGGGAGCCGACGACCCCGCTGGTGCTCACGGGCCGCCCGGTCATCCCGGGCAAGGGCAGGCGGAGGTCTCTGTCCGTGGGCCGGGCCGCCAAGTCCCTGGCGCGGCCTCCGCGGAGGTCGCCGGGCAGGACAGACGCGCTGCGTGGAGGCGCGCGCAGTGCGGTGGCCGCGCGCGCTCAGGGCGGAGCCGACCGGCGCCGGCCGGGGCTCCTCTGGACCGCCCACCCCACGCCCCGGGCCGGCCGCGGGGAGGATGCTGCGCCCGGCGCCGGCGGGGAGGGTCGGGCGGCGGGAGCCGCGTGCGCGCTGGGCGGAGCGGCAGGCGAGGAGGTGCCTCGGGCCCCTCTGTGCCGCCCGCCCCGCGCCTCCAGGGAGGCCAGGTGGAAAGCTGTAGCCCAGGCAGTGGGGCGCAGAGCCACAGCCGCTAGCCCCGAGGACCGAGCGGAGGCGAGGAGGCGATCGGGGTCCCTCTGCACAGCTCACCCTGTGTGCGCTGCGCCTCTTGCCCCAGCGTCCACTTGCTCGGCTCCAGGTCGGCGCAAGGCTCCAGGGGAGATGCCGCCTGTTTACAGGACAGCGAAGCTGCATCCCTTCCCTTCCGGGACACCACCAGCACAGGGGGCGACTCTTGGTCTGTCCTGGGGTTGTGGGAGTCAGGAGACAGCAGCTCTGGGGGCTGCAGCCAGCACAGGGGTACGCGCGTGTTTGTCTAGGCTTCTCTAGGGGCCCCTCTCCCATCCCCGCGTAGAGGCTGGGGTGGCTGTGATGGCAGGGGCCACAGAGCCAGCTGAAGTTTGTTTTCCCGATGGGGTCTGTCTCAGGCGCCTCACAGCGTTCCCTGGCCGCCTGCACTTGCAGCCCAAAGCGTGCACTGGGCACGCACGTTGCTGGAAAGTCTCCGGGTGAGCTCCTTTTCCTCTGAGCAGCTCCTCCTGTGAGCAGCGGCTCCACGTGCCACCTGTCAGGCGAGCACAACCTCTCCTTAAAGGACCTGGCACGTCCCCAGGGCCGCCCACCTCCCCACCAGCCCGAGGAGCATCTTCTTGGAGGTGCTATCTGGTGGGACATGTTGTCCCGAGGCTTCCTTGGGTGGCACTAGACAGACAGACAGCTAAAGATGAACCCGGGTCAGTGGAGCCCCCCAGGGAAAGACTGAGCCAGACGCGAATTGGGTCAGGTTGCCCACTGTCTCTTCTGCAGACAGGAGAAAATATCCTGCCAGCAGCCTGGTGGGGTGACCAGCCACATATTATAAGCAGAGGCTGGGACACTCCCCTCTCCCTGTCAGCTTCGGCAGTAAATTGCTCTGCTCCCAACACCCTGATCCAATTTCTGGTAGTACCCACTTGCCCTAGAGGTTTGGGGGTGTTTGAAACTGCTTGTGTTGCATTGTGGAGTGTGATTAGGAGATGCTGCTGGCCCACCTATAGCAGGAGATTTACCAGGAGGTTCCTCTCCCCTGGGCAATGTGGGCAGTTCCCATTCGGCCTGCACCAGAGGAGGAGACTTTTCCATAGCAACCTATTGTTGACACCTCAGAAAAGGATCGAGGACCCAGGGCACTGAGATGGAAACCTTGCTGGCATAGTAGTTAAGGGCAACCTCTGCTCACCCAAAGATCTGCAGTTGAAATCCACAAGGTGCTCCCTGGAAACTCTGTGGGGGCAGTTCTACTCTGTCCTACAGGGACACTATGAGTCAGAATTGACTCAATGGCAGTGAATGTTTTTTTATAAAGCAGTGAGACCGTTTTGGGTTGTGTTTCCACAGTGAACAGAGGCTGTTCGATGGCCACAGGCACTTTCTAAGGACCTAATAGAGGGGATTTCTGTTGTAGGTGGGCAAAACTCTAACCCAGGAGGTTTAGATCAGCAGACATCCACCCGCATTGCTAAGAAATGGGTGATGGGGTGGGGGAGGCATGCCAGACACGGAGGCTCTAGACCCATTTTGGAGACCCAGGACCTTAGTCTTCTGGGTCAGGTCCCCATGAATGGAATCATGAAGAGGAAGGAGAGAGGGAGTGAGGAAGAGAAGGAGAGAGGAAGTGAGAAAGAGGAAGGAGAGAGGGAGTAAGGAAGAGGAAGGTGAGAGGAAATGAGAAAGAGGAAGGAGAGAGGGAGTGAGGAAGCAGAGAGAGGGAATGAGGAAGAGGAGGAGAGAGGGAGTGAGGAAGCAGAGAGAGAATGAGGAAGAGGAAGGAGAAAGGGAATGAGGAAGAGGAGGAGAGGAGTGAGGAAGAGGAGGAGAGAGGAAGTGAGGAAAAGGAGGAGAGAGGGAGTGAGGAAGCAGAGAGAGAATGAGGAAGAGGAAGGAGAGAGGAAATGAGAAAGAGGAAGGAGAGAGTGAGGAAGCAGAGAGGGAATGAGGAAGAGTGAGAGGAGTGAGGAAGAGGAGGAGAGAGGAAGTGAGGAAAAGGAGGAGAGAGGGAGTGAGGAAGCAGAGAGGGAATGAGGAAGAGGAAGGAGAGGGAGTGAGGAAGAGTGAGGAGTAAGGAAGAGGAGGAGAGAGGGAGTGAGGAAGCAGAGGGAGAATGAGCAAAAGTAAGGAGAGAGGGGATGAGGAAGAGGAGGAGAGAGGGAGTGAGGAAGAGGAGGAGAGAGGGAGTGAGGAAGCAGAGAGAGGGAATGAGGAAGAGGAAGGAAAGGGTGTAAGGAAGAAGGAGAGAGGGAATGAGGAAGAGGAGGGTAAGAGAATAAGGAAGAGGAGGAGAGAGGGAGTGAGGACAAAGGAGAGCGGGAATGAGGAAGAGGAAAGAGAGAGAGGGAGTAAGGAAGAAGGAGAGAGGGAAGGAGGAGGAAGGAGAGAGGGAATGAGGAAGAGGAAGCCGAGGAGCATCAGAATAGGAAGGAGACTGGACTACTCAGAAGGTAGGAAGATGATCACACCCAGAGGGAAGCTGTCTTTTCCTGCATCCTCCGCTCCTTCACGACCTTCACAGGTTTCCATGGAGACAAATCATGTGGAACCAATGGCAGGAGGTAGCAAGCAGTGCCTGTCCTCAGAAACTAAGTCCTGTGCCCAGCTCTAACACGTGATTTCCCAGGACTTCTGTTGCTTCACCTGTGCCATGCTGGGGGTGTGGGGGTCTATGATCTCCATGTCCTCTTGTCCTGAGATTCCGTAACTGTGACAAGGAGAAATGACCACCAGATGAAAGTTCAATAGCCCATATCGCCTTGTTCCTTGAAGACAATGGTCAGTGTCTTCACTACTTTGTGAATACTCAGTGCGTGCTTTCTTCCCCTCCTGCTCTCCACCCTCTGCCTTCCACCCCCTTTACTCCCTTCTGTGTTCTAAAGAGCCTTGGTGGTGCAATGGTTAGGTATTTGGCTGCTAACCAAAAGATCAGCACATCAAACACACCGGAGGCTCCGTGGGAAAAGGACCTGCTCTCCTAAAGACGGCAGCCTGAGAAGCCCTGTGGGGCAGCTCTCCTCCATCCTACAGGGTCTCTGTGAGTTGGAATTGACTCCATAGCACTCAACAGTTATGGTCTCTTTCCTGTCTCCTTGGCAGTCTCTGCTAAATCACCTTATTTCTTTATATGGCAAAATCAGAGGAACAAGTGAGCACATCCAACCTCCTTCACCAGTGACTCAGTCAACAACTTGCCCCGATTATTGCTCATCTATTATATACTCAGTAAACCCTGGTGGTGTGATGGTTAAGTGCTACGTCTGCTAACCAAACAGCAGTTCGAGTCCACCAGGCACTCCTGGGAAGCTCTATGGAGCAGTTCTACTCGGCCCTCGAGGGTTGCTATAGGTTGGAATCGACTTAACAGCAGTGGGTTTGGTTTTGTTACACACCCACGGTTGTGACAGGCAGGTGCAGCAACCACTGCTGCCATATACTGAGTGACTGCTCTGTGCCCGGTGTGATGTCAGGCATTTGACAAATGTCACCAACATCTCATAACAACCCTTGAAGGGCATTAGCCTTGCACAAGATGCTGTCTGTGCAAGGACCCCACTTTGAATTGGAAGAATCTGGGCCATTCACCGCCCCCAGGTGAGGATGTGTCTGGGCTCAGAAAAAGAGAAGCAAGGCCAGGACTGGACTCTACCTTCACTGGTAGACTGTCAGATGAGGAGAAAGGCAGGGGACCCAGGGGAGAAAGGGATGCAGCAGGGACAGTGGCACCCTCAGCTCACGGTGCCTTGGGTGACCTTGGCTCATCTCTGAAGTACCACTGGGGCTATGTGAGTGGCTCTCCTATTCAGCCGAATCACTTAGAGGACTTTTTAAAACGCTGAGCCCTACTCTCTGAGTTTTGTCTTTGGTGATGGATGATAAGCACCATCAGCTCCGTTCCAACTCATAGCGACCCTCTGCACAGAATGAAACACTGCCCGGTCTTGTGCCACACCCACAATCATTTTTACGCTTAAGGTCATGTTGTGGCCACTCTGTCAATCCAGCTCATTGAGGGTCTTCCTCTTTTCTGCAGACCCTCCACTCTACCAAGCATGATGTCCTCCTCAGGGATTGATCCTTTCTGACGTGTCCAAACTATAGAAGACACGGTCTCGCCACCCATGCTTCCAAGGAGCACTCTGGTTGTACTTCTTCCAGAACAGAACTGGTTGTTCTTTTGGTGGTCCATGGTACATGACATTCTTCTCCAACACCACAATTCAAAGGCATCAATTCCTCTTCTGTCTTCCTTGTTCATTGCCCAGCTTTCGCATGCATTGATGCGATTGAAAATACCGTGGCTTAGGTCAGGTGCACTTTAGTCTTCAAGGTGACATCATCTTCAGTGTTGTTGTTAGGTGCTGCTGAGTCGGTTCTGACTCACAGTGACCCTGTGAACAGCAGAACAAAAACACTGCCCGGTCTTGCACCGTGTCCACAGTTGTATTTACGCTTAAGCCTGTGGTTGTGGCCCCTGTGTCAATCCATCTCGTCGAGGGTCTTCCTCTTTTTCACTGACCCTCCACTCTACCAAGCATGTTGTCCTTCTCCAGGGACTGATCTTCCCTGACAACATGTCAGGTAAAAAACCCGCTGCCATTAAGTTGATTCTAGCTCATAGCAACCCTACAGGACATGCCAGAACTGTTCCATAGAGTTTCCAAGGAGCGCCTGGTGAATTTGAACTGCTGACCTTTGGATTAGCAGACGTAGCACTTAACCTGCTATGCCACCACGGTTTCCTCTCATTTAGTAAACCCCAGAACGCCCTACCATTGAGTGGATTTCAACTCACAGCATCCCTATAGGACGGAGTAGAACTGTTCCATAATTTCCAAGGAGCGCCTGGCAGACTTGGACTGCCAACCCAGAAATAGTAGTCCTGGGCAAAAAGCCCATGGCAGTCAGGTGAGTTCCAGCTCACAGCAACCCTGTAGGACAGAGAACTGCCTCAGAGGGTCGTCTCGATTTTTCTTGTGTTTTTTTAACCGAGCATTTAATGTGCTTTTACTCTGTGTTTTCTTTTAGCCCGGCCGGCGCGAGGAGCCCTGCGGGCGCGCTGGCTACGCCACTGACTAAAACGTCAGCGGTTGGAACTCACCAGCGGCTCCTTGCAAACCGCACTAGGCTGCTCTGACCCAGAATGGGCTCCATGGCAACGAGTTTGTTTATCTCGTCCAGCAATAGTGGAAGCAGAAACTACACCCCACTAGGGTGCACTAAGTCCGCGCTGATTGGTTGTTGCAGAGAGGCCCCGCCCATACGCGGCACTCGGATTGGCCCACTGCTGTGCTCGGCCTGACGGTGGCCTGGAGAGGACAAGCTGTTCCCATGTGGCGTGGAAGTCTGAGTGTGGCCTTCGGGAGGCGCAGGCGCACAAAGGGAGAGAGGGTTCCGAAAACGTGGGGGTGGGCTGTATGCCGTGGGTGCGGCTTCTCGCGGCGGAGAGGACCCGATGACAGCGTCTCTGAAGCCGGCTGGCTGCTGTCTCCCTGGTGACGGTGTGTGGAGGGCGGTGGGTCGTGCCCCAGACGCGGGTCGTGAGTGGGATGTACCCCCGTGCACCCCCTGAGGTGGGGTGGAGGACAGCGGAGAGAGCAGGGAAGAGGCTCTGCTCTCGGGCTGTTGCTCAGTCCAGCGTTAGCGAGGCCTCTGGGACCCGGCCCTCTGCCCGCCTCTGCCCGGTCCACACGCCCACCCTGCAGCCTGCCGTTTGCCTCAGTTTCTCCTTTTAGGAAGGAAGGCGCGGGGAGCTGGGCCTGCCATCCTCCCTGCTCCCCTCGCCGTGGGGGCTAGAGTTGGGCTGCCAAGTTTAGCAAAGACACACACAGGACGCCCAGTTAAATATGAATTCCAAGTGAAGAAGCTTTTTTTTTTTTTTTTAGCGTGTGTCCCAAATAGTATAAAAATTAGCTGTTGTTTATCTGAAACTCAGATTTATCTGGGAGTCCTGAATTTTATCTGGCAACCATAGGCAAGCATAGCATTTGTACAGCTCCTGACCCTGCAGACTGTGTGGTGAGCATTGAGAGAATCTGTAATCTGGGGAGACCCAAAGAGCTTGTTGGTTGCTGTGAACTCCACCCCAGCTGTACATGCTTACAGAGTAGCACTGCCCCATATCCATTGCTGTTGAGTCAGTGTGACTCACAGTGACCCTATACAACAGAGTGGAACTCCCTCATAGGGTTTCCAAGCTGCGTGCAGATTAGCGTGCTGCACACCCGTGGCTGTCCAGTGATCTGACTCACAGAGATGCTCTGGGCAGAGTAGAACTGCCCCATGCATTTTCCAAGGCTGTAAATCTTTATGGGAACAGACTGCCACACCTTTCTTCCTTGGGGTGGTGGTTTCAAACTGCCTGTGTTAGACCTTAAGCACCGCCCCAAGCCACCCTTGCTTGAACTGTCATGTGGGGTTTTGAATTTTGAAAGCTGTGATCTTTCAGAGGCAGGTGTGCTGCAGTTTCCAAACTGGGTGGGAACCACCAGCCTTTCAGCTGGTGGTCCCGCTCTGAACTGCTTACACTGCACCCAGGGACACAAACAGCTTGTATACTTGAGATATTTTAAAAACAGAAGGAGAAGCCTTGTAGGAATTTAGTGTTTCCTTGTATTGTTTTCTTAGTGTTTACAGTAGTTTGTTTGCAAACTGCTACCTAAAGAGCCTCTTGGGAGCTTTTATCAGTGAACAGAAACCTCCAAAAAAACCTGCAAAACCCTCGTACCACCTGCATAGCAATGTGAAATTAGGAAAATTGAGGTTCTAGTCCTAGCAACTATTACTTATTACTGAAGCAATCTTAAATAAGTCATTCTCTGACCCTTGATTTATCTGTAAAATTATAACTGGGAAAAAACTCATGCCCAGAAAATCTTTTATATACATTTATTAAAGAGAATAAATCCTTCTGAGACTCACACAGTTTTACTTCTGGTAATGTCTACTGGAGTACCCTTGGAATTCCTTATATAAGAATTTGTTATTTTCAAGATCAAACTGGGGTCAGGTTTGGGGGAGGAAGACCGTAGGGATAAATGCCATTCTCATCACGCGATGTCTCAGTTCTATACAAGCTACAAGATTTATATTTGTTGATGTTGACCTTGATCACTTGACTGAAGCAGTGTCTTAGTCATCTAGCATGGCTGTAACAGAAACACCACAAATCAATGGCTTTAACAGAGAGAAATTTTATTCCGTCACAGTGCAGTAGGCTATGAATCAAAATTCAGGGCATCAGCTCCAGGAAAAGGCTTTCTCGTTTGGTTCTGGAGGAAGGTCCTTGTCATCAGACTTCCCCTGGACTGGTAGCTTCTGAGATGGAAGCAATTGTTTCCAAAGGATACTATCTGCTCCTGGCTCTGCTTCTTGGTGGTAGGAGGTCTCTAAATCTCCCTACTAGCTTCTTTCTTTTATATCCCAAGAGAGTACCTCAAGGCACAGTACACTGTGAAAGACTGAGTCTGCCTCACTGACATCGTAGAGGCAGGATTACAGCAAAAAGGGACATCACACAACTGGCGAGGGGGAGGATCATGGCCTAGCCAAATTCCTACAAACATGTTTGAGGGGGACACAGTTAGACCGATGACAGGCAGCGTTTGTCAGATTTCTCCCATGTAAAGTTACTCCACCCCCAAACCTTTCTGGACTCTCTGGGAAGAAATCACAGTACCCAGCCCTCACCTGAGTGAGACTTTTCACTTTCCCAAACTGGATCGAGATGCTAGTTTTGGATGAAGCACATAAAAGGTCGAGCCAAAAGATTAAAGATAAAGTTTATGAGATTGATCAGGAATTACACAGGAGTATTAAAGTCTACAACTGGGTGTTCTATGGCTGGTGGGTTCGGTTGTTACCTTATGGCTGTGAAGCACTACATACGTCAACATAAGCCCTACCCTGTTGTTACCTGATGGCTGTGAGGTGCTACACTGTCACCTGATGGCTGTGAAGTCCTACATTGTTGATACCTGACGGCTGTGAGGTGCTACACTGTCACCTGATGGCTTTGTGAAATGAGCATATATATATATATGTACGTACATATACATATGTGTGTGCGTATACATATACATAGATATATGAAAACAGAATATAGAGCGAAGTGGAGTCTTGTCAGCAACAGAAGTTAAAATTTGCTAAACTATTAAAACACAAAATGGCTGTGCTTAAGCTAAGTAAGACCATGAGAAAATACAAGGTCCTGGCAAAGATGAGAAAAACAACTGCCAGATGGACACGGCCACAGATGGTCAGAGAAACGATACAGACCATAACCAACCAGGAAGAAGTCAACAGCTTGAGGTACCTGAAGATAAGAACCTCTGGACTAGATGACAGCAACCAGAACCAAGTAAACAACTTAGCTTAAAAGTCCAGCACTCTGGATCTGGGCCTCTCCTTCTGAGAGTCTGTGGCCCCCGGTCTGCTGCGCTGTGAACTTATCCTGAGACCTGTCCAGCCTCGTCCACTTCACCCGGAAGGCCTGGTTCGAGTGATTGTGACTGTAACTATGTTGGTACCCAAGCCTCCTGCTGTGCTCGTGTCAGCCTCAGCCCCTGGACATCTTGTCATCCTAAAAGTCTACTTCAGATTCTCCAGGCATCAGAACAGTGAGAGCACAGCCCATCCTTCAATTCCTTAGAGTGAAGCCCACTTTTAGGGAAGTGAGTGTGTTGACGTATTAATGCTATGACATGATCGCTGCAGTCCTCGTGGGACCTGGTTGTGGGTCTTAGCTAATGCAAGTAAGAGTTCCCAACTCATGTCAGTGCAGATCAGAGTTCTTCAGTCATGTGAACAAGACCGCGTTGTGGCCTGGTGCTAGCGCCTCCGTCTCTGTAGCTTAATCGTGAGTGTAAGGTGTGATTAAATAAAGCACATTATTGACCCCAGACTTGCTAGTTACTTATTTTCCTCTCGCAACCTGATGTTTTCTGGGTCCTCACAACACCGTGAAGTGCTACACGGTCACCTGATGGCTGTGAGGTGCTACACCATCACCTGATGCCTATGAAGTACTACACCATCCCCTGGTGGCTGTGAGGTGCTACTCTGTCCTCCGTGACACTTGACAGACTGACCACTCAGGCAGCTTTTTCAGAGCACACAATCTGGTTGCCAGGGAATCAGCTCCTATTCTTGGTGACCCAGTACGTGTCAGAATAGAACTGGGCTCCACAGGCTTTTCAGTGGCTAATGTTTTAGAGGTCAATTGCCAAGCCTTTCTTCCAGGTCCTTCTGGGGGGACTCAAACCTCCAGCCGTGTGGTTGGCAGCCAGTTAACCATGGCGCCCTCCAGGATGCCTTTCAAAACACCAAGTGAAGGCTACCCTGGCTTCTGAGAAAGTGCTTGTCAGGAGTTTCCCAGCTTCTGATGTAATGAGAGGCGCTCTTCTCTGGTCTTGCTATTAGGATGCTGTTAATTGCTAATCATTTCCTAACAGACTGAGGCAAAACCTGCTCCAAGTACAGCTGTCAAGCATCGCACTGCCTGTGCTTGCTGCTTAAACTAATGCTGTCACCACCCCAACCTTGTCTGCTGGGGCACTGTTGGCAGGGATGGGTGGCGTCACACGTGTGTAGGTGAAACCCCACCCTGACAGGTCCCTCTCAAGACCTGAGGTGTCGTTTTGCAGGTGGTGACATAGACCAGAGGGAAAGAGATGTTTTTTGTTATCACGATGGACTTCAGATCAGGAATAAACCATGCTGTGATTGCTACTGACTTCTTGGTCAATCCCTTATAAAATTACAGTTTCCATCTACCCAACGATTTCAACAGGCAAGTTTTTAGCAGCTTTTGCCAGCCTGAGTTATGTGAGATTATAAAGACCACCTTCTCTGAGGAACGTAAGCTATACCATTTAAATATAAACATCCATTTAGGGGACTCCGGATTACAGTGGCCTTATGGGCAGTTCCAAGGCTGTAAATCTTCCTAGGAGCAGACTGCCACTGCTTTCCCCTACAGAGCAGCTGGTGGATTTGAACAGCCGGCCTTTTCATTGGAAGCCAAGCTCTTTAAACACTGCATCACCAGTCTCCTGCTGTTGATGGCTTGTTACTGTCTGTGCTCTGGAGCAGTGTGCAGCAGTGGCTTTTTGATGAGAATGCAATTATTTTTTATTGTATCTCAAGCTGATGATTTTTTAATGGTGATCTGCCTACGCCTTGTGAAAACTATATTCTTAGTTGAGTATTTGTCATTCTTATTGAATTAATTGCTTTTATTTGGGTGAAATAAATTCACACATTACTTTTCAAATGGTGATTTGTCAGCCAGACAACCTTAAAAATTGGATAAATTAATTAGGAAATAAAATACCTAGTAATGGCAATGCCACTGGGTCAACTCTAACTCACAGCGACTCCATAGACAGAGTAGAACTACACCATAGAGTTTCCAAGGAGCACCTGGAGGATTTGAACTGCCAGTCTTTTGGTTAGCACCTGTGGCACTTAACCACCACTACTAGAGTTTCCAATAATGTCATAAGATGTATGTAAACTTGTAATTGGGAGGATTTGTTTACAAAAATATTTGGAAAAAATATTTGGCAACTACATATCTGATTGGCATCTCACTTCCATAATCTACAAGGGATTGCAACGTATCAACAAGAAGAAGATAATAACCCAGTTAAACAATGGACAGAGGAGATAGACACTTCACCAAAGAAGGCATCCAGGCAGCCAAAAGACATGTAAAGAAATGTTCACGATCATTAGCCATCAGAGAAATCCAAATCAAAACCACAATGAGGTAAGATCTCACCCCAACAAGGTTGGCTATGATCCAAAAAACACAAAACAACAAATGTTGAAGAGGCTGTGGAGAGACTGGAACTCTCCTACACTGCTGGTGGGAATGCAAGATGGTACAGCCTCTTTGGAAAGCAACATTTCTTAAAAAGCTAGAAATAGAAATACCGTGTGATCCAGCAATCCCACTTCTTGAAATATATCCTACAGGAATAAGGGCTGTCACATGAATAGATACATGCTCATGAATGTTTATTGCAGCACTGTCCACAATGGCAAAAACATGGCATCAACCTAGGTGCCTGTCAGCACATAAATGGATAAACCAACTATGATGCATATACTCAGTGGAACACTGAGTAAACTCTATGCAATAATAAAGAACAATGATGATTTTAGGAAGCATCTCATAACCTGGAATCAACTGGAACACATTATGCTGAGTGAAATCAGTCAGCTGCAAAAGGTCAAATATTGTATGAGACTACTGTTATAAGCACTTAAAAAAAGACTTTTTGCACAGAAGAAAATACTCTTTGATGGCTGCAAGGGTGGGGATGGAGGGAATGGATTATTCACAGATTGGAGCTAGCCAAGCCAGCCAAGTGCCACCGAGTCAGATCCAACTCATGGTGACCCTAGGGGCCAGAGTAGAACTGACCCCTAGAGTATTCAAGGAGTGCCTGGTGGATTTGAACTGCTGACCTTGTGGTTAGCAGTGGTAGCACTTAACCCACAGGAATTCAGTTAGGTGAAGGGAGTGACAGCGTAAGTAGAAGGCAGGTCAGCATAACTGGACTAGAACGTAAGCTAAAATGTTCTCTAAATTCAACTCAACATTTCAGAGGACAGTAACAGAGACAGGGGTCTGAGGACCATGGTTACAGGGAACATCAAGGTCAATTGACATAACTAGTCTTTTACTAAGAGACTATTCTGCACCCCATGTTGGTGAGTGGCACCTGGGATCTTAAAAGCCAGCAAGCTGCCATCTGAGGAACATCAATTGGTCCCAACCCACCTAGAACAGATGACAACTGAGAACATGAAAAACAGGGAAAAATGAGGCCAGGAGACAGAAGGACCCATATAACTGAGAGACTACATCAGCAGGAGAAGAACTAGACAGTGTCCGGCCACCACCAAAGACAGCTGTGACAGGGAATACAATATAGAGTCCCTGATGTAGCGTGAGAAAAAGGGGTATGCAGATCAAGAACTCTATTAAAAAGGCCAGAATTGATGGTTTGACAACCTGGAGGGTCCCCTGAGAACATGGCCCCTCAACTTGCTGCTAGCCCAGAGCTGAGACCAGTACTGAAGGCAACCCTTCAGACAAAGACTTTAGAAATCAAAGTGAGGTCCCAGATAAGCTGCAGCTTTAGGATAGAAATGGAGAAAGTCCTGTGTAACTTGGCTGCCCTTTTCTGCTGATTTTTTTTTTTACTTCCAAAGCAAAAGTTGAGTAATTATTCCCCCTGTATGAGTTTTTGTCACAACCTACTCGTAATACCTAGCAATGTGGGCACATCCAGCTCATCCTGGATCCTGTGGCCTCTTCAAAGACCATGGGAACAATTTAGAAATGTGACTATATACCCCTAACAGTTACTCCCTCTGCTCCACCACCCCAGCCTTTCACGCTGGTGAGCGGTGCCTGGGGTCTTAAAAGCCAGCAAGCTGCCATCTTAGGTCACACACTTAAACTACATCACTTGAAGTGCTGAAATAATCGATGATCTGTGAATGTGACCTGCAAATTATGGCTGCCAACAGTAGCAGTCAAGAAAGACAGAAAAGCAGCCAGAACTCAGGAATGTGGAGTGTCCTTGTTGTCCACAGTTGCCACTGAGTTCATTTTAATTCTATGCCTTTTGGATGCTAATAACAGTGCTGCTTTCAGGTCTGTTTTGGGCCTGCCACCCTCTACACACTGTCATCAAATCAGTGTGACTAATAGTGACCCTATAGGACAGGGTAGAACTGCCTCCTAGAGTTTCCATGGAGTGCCTGACAGATTTGAACTGCTGACTTTTTGGTTAGCAGATGTAGCACTTAACCACTATGCTAAGTGGTTGTTATACTATTCTCCCCAACATTTTTTTTCCCCATTGCCTAAAAGTAGAACTTCCGTGTCTTAATGAGGGGTTTCCCGTGATGTGGAATTCTCAGGGCTAAAATCAGAACCAAGACAAACAAAAAACCATTGCCACTCAGTCAATTCCAACTCAGATCAGGACTATCAGTCACCATATAAGTCTGCTGTAGTACAGGAAGCTTCAAAACTGAAAGCTCCCACCAATATAGCTTGAATCTTTTAGCCGCTGGTCTCGACTGAATCTCCCAGAGGGTGTTGCCCTGATGTGGGGAAGGCTGAGGAGAGGTGAAAGATACTTTCCTATGACCCAGCTTCCCTTTTATAAGAAAAGAACTCCTTACTCCCCCAAACCCAACCACAGTCACTAGGAGGTCTTTCCCAGATGTGAGCAAAAGCCCCCCCCAAATGTGACTGTTACAGCTGCACAATGGGGTACGCTCCCTGGCTTTCCTGAAAGGTACCCAGCAACTTGCAGCTGACACCCACTCTTCTGGTTTGCACAGCATCTTAGAGCTTCTCTGACACATTATCTGCCACATTCATAAGCAAGGGAGCAATTGGAAAGAAACCCATGAGCCTGCCAGTCCACTGACAGAAAATACTGGGCCTTGTGGGAGATAAAATGGTCCCAGTGTTGAGTGCACAGCTCAGCAGCATCTATACAGAGTGTTGGCCTGGGCACAGGCACCGGGTGGGCAGCTTTTGTGTGCTCGTCACGTTCAGTGACTGGCCAGCAGGCTGGAAACTCCAGATCTTTCCCATTTGAGGCCAGATTCATTGTGTGACCACGGGCAACCTTCACCCAACTCTCAGCTCGCAGTTACATCTGCAGGTTGGGACGAACACCAGTGCAGTGTTCCTGAGGTGAAATACAAGTGAAGGATGACTTCAGGGCTGCTGAAAATGTGAAGCAGGAGAGAGTGGGGTTGGCGTGGGAAGAAAGATGGCACAGAGGAAATGTGAAAACACTTGGAGCCCAGCTCCTCAAGTTGCTTTTACTTGGAATGGGGAAGGGGAATAGGCATAGTTAGTGTTCTCTTTTCTAACAGAATTTGCCAGAAGAATAAAGAACAGACATGGAAGTAGCGCATCAGGAAAGAAGGTGGTAGACCCCACTCGAAATATTTCCGGTCTGAGAGCCACCTCTCTGTTATTGGAAAGAAAGTCTCTTCATGAGAGAGCTCTTTAAATGTGTCAGGAAAAACCCGAGTCAGTGTACCAATGCTGCAAGTGTCGCTGTGCTAACCACTCACTTTTCCCGTGTCAGCCCTGCCAACAGTCCAAGTGAGTTACTTTGAGCTAGAGGTGCAAAGTGTGGGGTGCAGAAGGCCTGCATACACCACGGCCTCCATCAAAGCCTGGTAGTGATGCAAAGGAGTGAGGCAGTGAGGCCGGGGGGGGCACGTGTGGAGAGGAAGGAAGGATGAAAATGAGTGCTTCAAGGGGACACCCAGCAGTGCTGGTGAATGGCCGGGCTGGAAAGCCAAGGAGGAGGAAGAAGACGGCAATGCAGGCGGAGTAAAACCTATTTCAACCACTGCTGACAGAGGAGGGAAAACTGGACTCCAGCTGAATTAGGAGGGGAATGCTGGTAGCGTAATGGGTAAGCGCTCCATCTGTTAACCAAAAGGGTGGCAGTTCAAATCCACCAGCTGCTCCTTGGAAACTTTGAGGGGAAGTTCTACTCTTTCCTATAGGGTTGCTATGGGCCGATCAACTCGATAGCAGCAGGTTTGGGTTTTTGGTTTTGGTGTATGTAATATGCCGGGAACAGTGGCCAGCTGTCAAAGATTTCATCAAACTTGGACATATTATCAACACCCAAGGAAGCAACAGTCAAGAAATCAGTGTATTACAGTGGGCAAATCTGCTGCAAAAGACATCTTTAAAGTGTTTTAAAAAAAATGTCACCTTGAGGACTAAGGTGCACCTGTGCACCTGACCCACACCCCAATCAAACCCACCACCGTGGAGTCTGGTCTGACTTATAGTGACCCTAGAAGTCAGAGTAGGACTTCGTCATAGAGTTTCCAAGGAGCACATAGTGGATCTGAACTGCCGACCTTTTAGTTAGCAGATGTGGGTTTCCACACCTGACCCAGGCCGTGGTATTTTCAGTCACCTCAAATGTAAGCAAAAACTGAACAATGAATGAGGAAGACTGCAGAAGAATTTAAGGCTTTGAATTACGGTGTCTGCAATGTCGTGGATTGAACGGTGTTCCCAGAAAACGTGTGTAGCGATTTGCTGAGCTGTGATTCCTGGTACTGTGTGGCCTTCCTGTACGTTTTAAACCTGCCTCTGTGATGTTAGTGCGGGAGAATGGGCAGTGTGTGTGTTGAGGCAGGACTCAGTCTGTACGCGTGTGTTGGGCCGGGAGGCAATCTCTTGGGATACAGAGGAAAAAGAAGCTAGCAGGGAGTTGGGGACCTCAGAACACCAAGAAAAAAAGTACTTGGAGCAGAGTGTGTCCTTTGGAAAGAATCCGGGTCCCTGCACCTCAGGACCTCGCGGTCTGGGGGAGACTGACAACAAGGACCTTTCTCCAGAGCCAGCTAAGAAAGCTGTACCCTGGAGCCGATGCCCTGAATTTAGACTGTTCAGGTTACTTCACTACGAGGAAATAAATCTCTCTTTGGTAAGGCAATCTACTTGTGGTACTGTGGTAGCGGCACTAGCGGACGAGGACAGCAAAGAATACTGAACACACCACAGACTGCCAGAAGAAGGGACAAAGCTGCCTTGGAATTGGTGCAGCCAGAATGGTCCTGAGAAGTGAGGGAGGCAAGACTTCACCTCATGTACCTTTAGACATGTTATCGGGATGGACCGGTCCCTGGAGAAGGACATCATACTTGACAAAAATCCCTGAAAAAGTCAATGACCCCAGTGAGATGGGTTGGTACAGGGCCTGTGACAGTGGTTCCCACATGGCAACAACTGCGAGGATGGTGCAGGCTGGGCAGTGCTTTGTTCTGCTGGACAAAGGCTCACTGAGAGTCAGAGCTGAAAGGACAGCACACAGCAATGGTAACGCAGACACCACAATGACAGAAAGATGCCAGTGGCCATAGGCTCAGCTCCAACTGAGGCAGGTCATATGAGGGTCTGAGCAGAGCTGTGGTCCCCAAGGTCTCAGTGGCTGGTTTTTCACCAGTGGGTTGCCACGCCTTTTTTGGGAACCTCCTCTGGGCAGAACTTCCTGGGTTTGGGTCAGCATCTTAGAGCGTCAGTCACTTACGCTGCCAGGAATTCCATGTGCTGTCCTGCGAGTTTTCTTTATAAAAATTCTGGTGACAACCAAGACATGGATTCCGTAAACCAGTTGCAAGTGGATTCCTGCCATTTGCAGGAAATGTCACTAGAGGGATCCAAAGTTCTACTCGAAAGTCCACTTCTCTTCTTTGATCCCAGGCCAGACAAGAGCATGTCCCTGAGTTCCACAGAAATAAGTGGTGACATCACCCCAAAGGAAGACAAGTCAACTAGAATCAGGACGTGTCAAGTAGCTGTCACAAAAAAACGAAGTCATCTAGCCATTCCGGTGTGCACCCAGTGTCCCCCTGGCTGGGAAATCTACATAGCTACGCCAGTCCTCAGCTCCTTCCTGGATTGCCTCCGTGGACTCACACTTGGACTGGGTGCGGGCCTCTTATTCTTGTCTGAGTGGACTTCATGTGGACCAGAAACTGGAACAAGTGTTCTTGTTTTAGGAAAATCACTTGGCTATTCAGAATATTGCAGGAATCGTATCAGGATAAAAGACGAAAGCAGCAGGTGTAGAAGTTACAAACATAAACAAATGAAAATCCTCTAGAAGGGAGATGCGGTGTCTTATTACTTTGTACTTTTTACGTTTACACTTTTGATCTTGCCCAGAGATTACAGATAAGATCAAATCACTTATAATTCTTTGATACATCAGTTTCTACATCCCAAGTGCTTTTCTCTCCAGTTTGTTCTGGTTCCCTAATCCCTGTTCAACAGATGTGCCACCGCTCAAACCAGCCCCTGGAAGCAAAAACCTCCCAGGATTTACCGGAAAGCCTATAATTTCAGCTGCATGGATTTTTCTTGGTAAATCCCGCAGTAATAACTGGTACAGAGAACATGAATGGTTCCTTACTGTATGGAACTACTGATGGATTGCTGTCTCCACTCAAGAAGAAAGGGTCCCCCAATGTTTGAACGTATTCCCTGCATTTTGAGTGCGCAGTATGACCTACTCTGTCAGTTGTTATAGAATGTATTCGCTCAACTGTGAGTGCTGCAAATCTGTGTGATCCCCAAGGAAAGATGACATTCTCCTCAATAGCTGTCTCCAGATGCCTTTGTGGCTCTGACTTGAGTGATAAATCTAGCTTAAGTCACTGACAGAGAGAGGCTGTTTGGAGTTGTTACCCCTGCCTTGGTCACCTACTGCTGCTGTAACTGACACTCCCAGATAGATTGCTTTAAGAACAGGAAATCCATGCTCTCACAGTCAGGGACCCTACAAGTCCAAATTCAGGATGTCACCTTCAGGGGAGGGCCTTCTCTCTCTGTCACCCCCGGGGAAGGTCCTTATCATCAGTCTTCCCCTTGTCGGGAAACTCTCAGCTCAAAGACCCAGAGTCCAGAGACACGATGCCCTCCAGGTTCCTCACTGGTGGAGGGGGGAGATCCCACTGTCTCCCTGCTCCATTCTCTCTGCTACATCTCGGAAGAGATCACTGAAGACACAGCCTCATCCTGCAGAGTGAGTCCTGCCTGTTGTCATACCTGCCCCTCACCCTGCCTCATCATCACCACAGAGGTAGGACTCACAAACCAGAGGACAGCCACGTTAGAGGACAGAGTAGTGGACAATCAGACAGCACTGTGACTCACAGCCTAGCTAAGCTGACGCCTGCTTTGGGGACACCATTCACTCCGGTACACCACCCCACAGATAACGCCTTCATACAGAGTTCGTACTTGGGTTCAAGCCAGTCTGAAGACTTTCCACTCCAGGCGGCCAGGGTGCAGGGCAGAAGGCGTGCATTGCCAGCTGTCACTGCTCACAGCCTGACAACCCCTGTGTTACTCCTACACGAACATCTCCACCTGCGCAGACCAAGCTGTATCTTGCTTCAAAAGGCAAACACTCTAGAAAGTTCTGTTCACTGGCTCGGAAAAATAGACAAGGAAAGACGGAATGAAAAAGCAGGTGAGGACAGATGCTGAGTCTTCACGACAGAAGCCTGTGGTGCGGGGTTGTAGCTGTTACGTTTTAAAGGAGCAGTGAAGTCACTGAAGCTTACCAGCAGCTGATAAGGCAGGACTGGACGCAAACCGGAGAGCTGCAGCACAAGGCAGCTCTGGCGAGGCAGCGGCCTGTCTGAGCGGGTCTGGCTTCATCCTCCCAGTGCCGGAGGGCTTGCTGATGGGGTCTCTGCTATTCTAAGTACAGTTTGGGTCGGGTTTTTTTTTTTTTTTTTGGCTTGCCCACGTAAGTAAAGGGCTGCTCCTGTTAGCAAGTTGCTTATAGCCATTTGTTTTCTGGACCCCAGCTAATGTTCATAACACATTGCATACAAGCCTCTCAACAACCCTAGAGGGAGAAAGGGTCACCCATTTCACAGAAAGGCACACAGAGGCACCAAGATACTGGGTTAACTGTGTCACTCTCATAAACCCGGTGGCAACTGGGAAGCAGCTGCTCAGCTCCTGGCTGGGCCCTGAGTCCTGGCCCCCCTTTGTCCCTGGGCCCGGGTTCAGCTCTTCCTGGAGCTCCTGTCAGGATCAGAGGGCAGGGAGGGGCACTGGGCAGGGTCAAGAGAAGCAGCCCAGGACGGCAGTGCGTTGCTTCACTGCCTGAAGTCTGGCTGGTTCTGGGTTTCACACCTGTCTGCATTTTGTTCAAGATGGCTCTTCATTTCCTTGAAATGTACCCTTTTCCTCATTCTCACTCTCAGCTTCTCTAAGTAGCTCTGCTTTACCGGGTAGGAGTTAAAATGATTCCTTTGTGTGCATACAGGACTTCCCCAGAAACAAAACTGGGGGACATGGGGAAGGACATCTGAAGTGGCCAGTGATGCTGTCAGGACTGATGAGACAGAGACAGAGCGAGACTGAGAAGAGAGAAAAACACAGTGACCAGAGAGTGTCTTAGGGGAAAATGGCTCCCAATAAACCTTGCTGACACGCAAGGACAAGATGCCCACTCTGCACCCAGCAAAGCTGTTCTTCGGTCACAGGAAGGGTCGATGGAAATTTCTAAAATCGGTGACTCCGTCTGTAAGGACGGCAGCTGCTGCCTCAGGCCTCCGGCTCTCGGTGCAGGTCCCAGACGGCACGGGGCAGGTCCCAGCGTTCCTGGGTCCCGCTGCAAGACAAGCGGCTGTTGCTTCAGTGTGCAATGGTATTTCTATCCTAAACCACGGAGATACTAACTCACATTCTTCAGTCTGTTACAAAGCCATTGGTGTTGGCCCAGAGCCGGCAGAGCCTTCTTAGCAGAGAGCCAGCGACTGCTGCTTCTCGCTCTGCCCAGTCCCCAAGTTCAAACCCTGAGCAGAAACAGACACTGTGTTGGATGCTGTGCACGTGTGGCAGCCAAAGCCAGCCAAGTGCCAGCAGCCATGCTTATACTGCTTTCAGGAACACGCTGAGACAGACCCACCCAGGTCCCTAAGTTGGACTTGCCCTGAAAAATCACATGGGAATAGGAAACCAGCCCCAACTGGCTGCAATCGAGTCACTGCTGGCAGTAGCAACCCCATCTGTTAGAGAGCAGAACTGCTCCATTGGTTTCGCAGCTGTGAGCAGCTGTGATCTCAGGGAAGCCGATCCCCAGGCACTTCCGGGGGACCGCTGGGTGTGCCTGGGCCTCCACTCTCAGGTTAGCAGCAGACCAGGCCACCTGTGTCCCCTGGGGCCCTTGCACAGAACATGCCCCCCATAGAATTGCATCAACCCCCCAAAAAACTAACTCGCAGAGACGGTCACACTCACAGAACAAGTCAAAACTCCACGTAACTCCACACATAGGTAAATGCGGCCAACCAAAAATGTGAAGTGGGGAGGTGGGTGCACGGGATGGGAGAGGGGGAGATGGCACCGGTGGGGAGGATGGCAGGGCGGCCCAGGTGCCCATCCTGCTGCGCCCTCCACATGGGGAGAGGTGTGAAGGGCTGGGAGGCATTCCTAAAACAGGCCCGCTCCCTGAGATGCCCTAGAAGGAAGACGAAAGAACAGCAGGTTTGTGGTACAGACCAAAGCGCTCTGTCTCTGTTACTGGGAGGAAGTGCACAGGGGTTGGAAATGACTGGAAATCGCAGGGCAAATGGCGATGACGGTGGCTGCTTGCGAACAGGCGAACGAACAAGGAACCAAACCCACCACCGTCGAGCTGATTCTGGCTCACACCAGCCCCACACAGGGTCCAGCGAGCACCTGGCGAACGGACCCGCCAGCCCTCCGCTTAGCAGCCGTCGCACTCAGCCACCAGAGTTTCTGCTTACTCACAGGAAGGCAGGAATCTGACTCGCAGACAAAGGAAGCTTGTAACACAAGACACTGGGCTTGAGAAAGTGGGGGTCGTGATTTGTGTGTCATGTTAGGAGGCAGAGATTAGGCCGAGGGAGAACAAGGGAGAAACAGGCTTCAGGGATAAAATCCCTGAAGGAGAGTGAGTTTTGAAAGAGATAACCAAAACCCAAACGCGGCACGCCACAGAAGACCACAGGGGTGACCACGAAACAGAAGAGTTTCGGCAGCTGGCTGGCTCATGGCCACATACCACAGGAGAGCACCCACGGGGCCTGGCTCACGGCCACACACCAGGAGACAGCACCCATGGGGCCCGGCTCACAGCCACACAGAGAGCACCCACAGGGCCCAGGTCACAGCCACACCCCACGGGGACTGGCTCATGGCTACACACAACAGAGGCCACCCACGGGGCCCAGCTCACGGCCACACATGATAGGAGAGCACCCATGGAGTCAGCTTCGCTGTCGGCTGACTCTGCCCCTCCCAATTCCAATGGACCAGAACGTCCCCCTGCTCCCCCAGATTCTGACAACCAGGACGCCCCTCATGGACCCTGACAGCTGTGGACATGTTGTCTTGTGAACTCCAGCACAGCCCAGGCCCTGGGCTCCATGAACCGGGGCATGAGAGCCCTGACTTCTCTGACATCTCCCTCGGGTCAGGGGGACGGAGCCCAGTCAGCCAGTCACACAGACACACTGAGCAGTGTCTGGCTGTCCTCGGGGTGTGGCCTGCCCCAGCTTACTTCACCTGCAAACAGTGGAGAAAGCACTGGAACAGCATCTCCTGAAACCCTGTTTTTCGTAACACTGATTTACTGTGAGTTTTAAGAGCCAGCAAATAGGATTGTGACTGTCACCAGAATACAGGCCAAAGACAACACTGCTGGCAAAGAACACCAGATGGGTGAGGGTCGGGATGGTTGTCTCCCTCCTGATGCTGCCCTCCCTGACCCTGGACTCTGCCAGTCTGCCTGTCTGTGAAATGAGGGGCTGAGCTGGAGGGCCTGTAAGGTTATAGCCGCTCCCAGCACTTATGAGCCCCCTAGGCCTCGGTCCAGTGCCCGGAGCATCTCGCCTGTCGTCCCTGCTGCCTCCTCCACGTGGCTCCCTCTGCCTGGAATGCGCTCCTTGGTCCTTTCCCACTTACTGACTTGTTCCGGAACTCTGCTTAAGCTGCATTCACTGGGTGCTGATGGTGTTGTCCCCACTTCTGGCTACATCGGACGTCCCAGTACACACTCGGTGGTGGTGGTGTTGGGTGCCATCGAGTGGGTCCCCCTTCTCAGTGGCACCGCGTACAGCAGAGCGATGCACTGCCCAGTCCCGCACGGCATAAACACGACTGTCAGCTTCCCGTTCTGCACCCTTACAGTCTCTTTCTTATCTCCTCTGTTAGGATACGAGCTTCCTAGGGGCTGGAGTGACATCTGGCCCATTTTTCCATCTTAAAAACAAAAAAGGGCCACTGAATCCATTCCAACCCATAGAGACCCTGCAGGGAGTACAACTGCCTCACGGGGTGCCCATGTCTGGCCTCTCTAAGGAAGCGGGCTGCTCTGTATTCCTCCTGAGGAGCGTGGCTGGTTTGCACTACTGACCTTTGGATTAGCTGTCGAGTGCTCTAACCACTGTACCACCTGGGCTCCGTTTCTTCTAGCCTAAGTATCTGTAATTCTGCCCAGCTCATAGCTTCAGCCAGTAATGAATGGTGTCTAGTCCCCCAGTATACTCTACACTACAGAAAGAGAGGGTGTCAGGCCCATGCTAAGCCAGTCTGTCCAAGTTCTCTCTTAAACAGAACTGCGGCCACTTTAACAGGAAACTGGTTGTCAGGTTAGGAAGGAATCTGTGATCTAGCAGCAGGACTTGTTGTGGATTTCCTGTAGGGCACTCCACAGCCCCCGGGGCACAGCGGTTAAGAGCTACAGCCCCTAACTAAAAAGTTGGCAGTTCAAATCCACCAGCTACACCTTGGAAACCCCATGGGGCAGATCTACTCTGTCCTGTAGGGTCACTCTGCGTCAGAATCAACTCAGTGGCAGTGGGTCATAGAATGTCTGGTTTAACTGGTGGAAAACTTGTGACATCTACAGTGTCTCAAGAAGCCATCACTCGTGCTCTCTCTCTGCTCAGGAGGTGTGGTGGGACCCCAAGAAACTAGGAGAGGCTCAGGGCGAGGCCATGATCGTGTAGCATGGAGTAAGGGGGGCTGGCCCTGGTTTGAGGGGCTTCAGAACCCTGCAAGGGTCACCCTGAGCCTCCACTGCACAGTGTAACCGCAGCCACCCGCCTGCTGGGTCTGTGGGGGCTGGGGGGTGGGAGGAGGAGGCACAGAGCCGAGAGCTCTGAGGACAGGAGTTTTAAGCCCAGGTGGGAAGGAAAACACGGGTCCAGCGTTTGCCATCCTTCCAAGACGGGGCTGGAACCGCCCAGGCGAGTGTCTGCGGTCCCCCGCCGGGAGCTGACGCGCGCTCACCGTGAGCGGGAAGGTGGGAGTCCCACGTATGCTGTCGGGTGGAGGTGGCACGAGCTGTTCCTTCCTCAGCCCCTTCCCGTAGGTCTCTGACACCGAGCACGCTGATGCCGGAACTGCGGCAGACGTCAGGAAGACACACAACCCTTCGTCAGGGGCAGGCAAACTCGCCTCTAGACAGCCAGTCAGTAAGTGTTTGGGGCCTCGTGGGCTGCACGGTCTCAGTGGCGATTATTCAGATCCACAGCTGTGCCACGAAGGTGGCTTCAGGCGAGGCGGAAGTGCAGGGCTGTGCTCCAGTAAGATTCCATTTGTGGACTCTGAAGCTTGGATTTTATATAAGTTTTATGTTTTCCTAAATAGAATTCTTTCTAAATTTTTTTCAACCATTTAGTAATATAACCGCAATTCTCAGCTGAGGACACACCAACACACATCTGTCCACAGGCTGTCATCAGCTGAGGCCGCTGCAGACGACCCCCAGAAGAGAGGCTGTCTGTGGACTCGCAAACAGCAGTCTTCTTTCAGTTGTACATTGTGTGTTAAAAAGAAAGAAAGGAAGGGAAGGAGGGGTGAGAGAGAGACAGAGAAAGGGAGAGAGAAGGGCAAGATAAGAAACAGATAACGGGGAACCCGCCTGACGGGACTCCGTTGGCTTCTGTAGGCACTTTGGCCTCAGTGAGGTGGCGCACTGTTGGAGTTCTGTCTTTTGCTTCCTTTTGTAGTTGCTGAGCTCTTACACAGGAATTCCATCCGTTTACCTGTACACCTTAGGGACTTTGAATATATTCTTCAAGTTGTACGACCGTTGCCACCCTTCTTGGCCAGTGTCAGAGGGCTTCCAGCAGAGAAATGCCACAATCTCTTGTTTTTCTAAACAATCCAAGACGGAGGAGTTTTGTAATGTTGTTGTTACTGGGTCCCATCGAGTCAGTTCTGTCACGTACAACAGACAGACAGACAGACGGCGTGGTCTGGAGCCCACTCCTGCGGCCCCTGTGTCGGCCCATGTCAGGAGGGTCTTCCTCTTTGTCACTGACTGTCTCCTTTACTGAGCATGATGCCTTCCTCCAGGGACGGCTCCATCCCAGTAAGACATCCAAAGGGCAGGAGACAAAGTCTCACTCACCAATCCTGCTCCTAAGGAGCACTCTGCCTGTACTTTTACCAACACAGATTTGTTGGTTCTTCTTGTTTTCTTGTACTTTGTAGTAGGAAGTAGTTAATGCGTTCCTAAGTGACGGACCTGGGGAGAATTCCTCCGTGATATTTATTTTCTCCTGTTGTGCAGCTGATCTAAATTCCAGAATGGAAAACACTTTCAGAAACTGTCTTTCTAGATCTCAGCCAGGATGAAATGGACTTCTGCGCATCAGGAGGCCTGTCTCGACTGAATCCAGCATATAACAGACTTGCATTTGGATCCTACTTAGCTCCAAAGTCATCAGGGACAAGCGCTGACGCTGGAATAACTGCTGAAAAAGCTGTTTCTCTCTGGGGCTGCTGCACATAACTCAGCGGTGGAGATACTTTTATCCCAAGTCCCATACAGACTAGGACACGGCTTCTGCTTCTGCTCCAGTCCCCACTTCCCTGAGCAGAGCGTTGACTGCAGACACCCCCTCACCGCTCCAAACCACCACTGCTGCAGAATCTGACCCATAGAGACCCTGCAGGCAGAGCAGAAATGCCTCAAAGGGTTTCTAAAGAGCAGCCCATCTTTTAGTTGGTAGCTGAGCTCTTCACCAGGAAGATAAAAACCAAACTGAACCTGTTGCCATCAAGCCAGCTTTATAGGCGAGGGTAGAACTGCCCCGTCAGGCTTCCAAGGAGTGGCTGGTGGATTCAGACTGCAGACATTTGCTGAGCAGCCCAAGGCTGGACCACTTGACCACCAGAGCTCCGCCGCTACAATAAACAAAACAAACCGAAGCCATCGCCATTGAGTTGATTCTGACCCCTAGTGGCCCTGGAGGACAGAGGAGACCTGGCCCACAGGGGGTTTCCAAGGAGTGCCTAGTGGATTTCAGCTGCCGTAACCATAGGGGGAGGAGAAAATCCCTCCCGGGACCTGTCTGTGGATCTCCCAGCCCCATGAGGGGTAAAGGAGCACGAGGTCAGGGAGGAGGACCCCACACTGAGCCGGCACCCGGCAAATGCTGAGCGAACGACCACAGCCCTGAGCGGCAGTCTCGGGGCGGGCGGGGCGTGTGCAGACGGCTAACACCCTGGGCTGTCGACCGCATGCTTGGCTTCCAGTCCCCTCAGACAGGTACTTCCAAAACTTCAGCCACTGAGAGCTCTGTGACACACAGGGCCACTCCTACCTACAAAACGGCCTTGCCACAAAACTATCTCATCATAAAAACAAACAGGGCTCTTTGCACAGCCGCCAGCTCAGGTGGGCTCTGCTCAGTGCCAGCTGGTAAACTCACGTGACTCCCCCCAAGGTGGGAGAACACACCCGGGGTTCAGGACTTTAGACCGGGAAATGCCAGGCCTCCACCAGGGAGCTCGAGAGAGCCCCTAAACACTTGTGTAGAAATTGTTCACTTTTCTTTTCTAAAGGGAAAAGAACAATTTAAAGAGAATAAAAACCAACACCGTGGTTTCTGCCACTGGAAGTTTGTGTGGGAGAAGCTGCCTCTAAACCGGCGGGACTGACGGTAGGCCCATTGCACCATCTGGTGGACGTAAAGGGAAACAAACACCAGACTCAAAGCAAAAGGATTTTGTCAAGACTGTTCTTAAAGCTTGTGATTTACCAGAAAGGTGATTTCTTGTCTGGATAACTTAAATTTTCTATCAGTTTCATCCGTAAAGAGTGCCTTCAATTGATTAAAACAAAACAACAACATATAAGCACTAAACTCAGCACAGAGTTTCTGAAGCCTTTAGCATGAACAACGAAAGTGGCGGGGGTTGGGGGAGAGGGCTCCCCGGTTCTCACCAGCGTGAGTTCTCACGGCCCACCTCTGCCGTCCTGTCCTTTCCCACTGACACCCCCTGTGTTTGCTCCAGCACAGGACTGGAGCAGCCCAGACACAGGGTCCCCCTTCTCACAACGTTTTTCAAAACCGCATCCATCGAAGGCCTCGCAGACCACATCTACCACGGCCTCCGGCAGACTGAGTCCAGCCCAACTAGACGGTGCTGGGTCGCCACCATGGCCCACCCTGACAGCGGTCACAACAGACAGTCCCGGACACAGATGGTGAGAAATGTAGAACAAAATTCACACTCACAACAGGAGACCAGACTCGCTGGGCTGACAGAGACTGGAGAGACCCTGAGAGCGCGGCCCCCAGACACGCCGTCAGCTCAGTAACGGGGTCACTCCTGAGGGTCCGGAGATTGGACGGGCCCATGAAACCAAACGAGATGAAAGGAGCGCGCCAGCCCGGGGAGGGGACCAGAACACAGGAGGGGAGAGGCAAAGCGGTAACAGGGGGCCCAAGGCAAAGAAGGAGAGAGTTCTCAGTTCTGGTCAGGGGCTTGTGCTGTGTGTACGTGCTTCTGCTTTTTAAAGTAAGGCTGTTCGTTATGAAGGCTTCCTCTCTGCCCATGTGCATGTGAAGAAGGGGACAGTGGCCGTCACCTCCCCCCTGACTTAAGTAACTAGCGCACGTGGGTTCCCACAGCCCCCTGAGACCCTCTGTTCAGCACTGTCTTGACTGAACAGCATCATGACAGCTGCTCTCTCGGCACTCCCGTGACAGGCCAGGCACTGGGAAGACATTCCTGCTGACTCTCACACCAATGCTGCAGAACAGATATCATTGTCCCTGTCACACGAAGTAGACAGACACTGATGCTCGTGCAGAAGAGACCTGGTCATCCTGATCACAGGGATGAGGGGACCGAGGCCCCGAGCGGTCGGGTGACTCAGCCGAGCTCACACAGTCTGAGCGGCGGTGGGAATCACAGCCCTTGACTGACTCCACAGCCCCTGCTCCGCCCCGCCAGGCAGCAGGTCCCTCGTGTACTGGCTCACGGGCCTGTGACCTACCTGCCAGACTCGGGGCACTGTGGGGTCTGCTCCGTGCTCCCACCTCCTCAGATGCCGGCTGTGGCCAGAGGATGCAGCAGGCAGGGATTCCGTGGGACAGAGGGCAGAAGGTGGCCCAGGAAGCTCTGGCTGAGAAGGCCTGGGCGAGGGACGTGGACGTTCTCTGGGTGTCAGGAGACGCAGCACCTGGCCCGATCTGACTCCTGACCCACCAGGGCCCTTGAGCAAGTCCCTGCTAGGCCCAGAGCTGGGTGACTGATAATCACCCCCGGCTCGTTGGCCACTGTGACCCTCTCTGTCCTCACCTGTAAAGCAAGAGGCTTGGACTGAAGGGCATTCTCTAAGGTTCATTAGTCATCCCTATAGCTTTGAGCTTCTCCCAGGAGCCGGGGGCCACCTAGGGACTGTCTCTACAGCAAGGAGTCCAGGGTGCCCTGGGGACATGGTGAGGTTACACACAGCAGCTTGTCTCAGAAGAGGCTCTCTCCCGAAGGGCCTCCCCCTGAGGAAATGTGGGTGACCCTGCCAAAGCACCCCTTTCCTCCTTTGTCCCCTCTCTCCCCTTTACCTCTCCCCACCTTCCCATTGTCCCCCCACCCTCTTCCTGTCCTCCCCCAGGCTCCCTCCTGCCTTCTGCAAACCTCATTAGCAAGGAGTCAGGTTGAAAGCGGCTTGTATCCATCCGTGTCTACCTGGCCTCTTGCCTGGTCCCCAAGGCTGACCCGTCTTCCACTCCAAATTCTCCAATTGCAGTAGGGATTCTGGATCTGTAACTTAGAATAACAGAATGGAACAGGCGGGAACAGAATCGATTCGAGAGCGCCAGGCACTGTGAAGGTCAAGACGTACAACTCCCGCTCCGCTTTGGCACACAGATCCCCGCGCAGCACGCAGTGTGAGCCCTGTTGGTATGTAAAGTGCGCCTCTCCCTGCAGCTCACGGTCCGAGGAGCCTGGCTTACCCGGCTCCGGACCTCTGGCACCTGGAGCCCAGGAGGCTGCCGTGCCGGCTGGGTGACCTCCAGGGTGAGCTCTTGGTCTCTGCTGTCACCAGCCACGCTGACCCCAAGGAGGACGTGGTTCTTGATGGTGCTTGGGGGGTCGTTCAGGCCTGTCAGGCCTGTCCTTATCTGGGGGCAGAAGACAGCCTACACGACCCTGCGCTCCCTGTCGGCCTCTCCACGCAGCTGAGAGCCCACGTGCTCAGCCCTGTGCCCGTCGCTGAGGCCCCTGCTTGTCTGAGACGCCCGGCGCGGAGTCACCGTTTCTACCCCCGAAGACTGCGCTTGGTATAAATAAATCACCGATTCCAGCTCCACTTCCAGCGAGGGGAGTCCGACTGCCCCTTCCCACCAAGCCCTCCTCGGAGGCCCAATGGGGCAGTCCTGCTCGGTCCCACAGGGTCACTAGGAGAAGGAATCAAATCAATGGCAATGGGCTTGGTTTTCAGAAATCCTGGTGGTGCAGTGGTTAGAGCGACGACGGCTGTCCCGGACCAAACTGTGTCCTCCAAAAGTGTGGGTAGCTATGTGCCTGGGCCAGGATTCCCTGTATTCTGTGATTGTCCTGCATTTTGTGGCTTTCCTGTGCTGTATGTTAAAGGATTAGAGTGGGACTGTAAATCCCTTCATAGGATCACCTCCCTGCTCCACTGTAAAGGGGGTTTCCCTGGAGGATGGCTTGCGGCACCTTTTATCCTTCCATCCTACAAGCAGGGCATTGGGAACCTCAGACCATCCAGAAAGCAGCACCGGGAGCAGAGCACATCCTTCACACCTGACGTTCCTACACCAAGATGCTTCCTGGCCAAAGACTGATGCAACACAAGGGTTTTCCTGCAGAGCCAACAAGGGGAAACCTGCCCCTGGAGTTGACATGCTGAACTTGGACTTCTAGCCTACCGAACTGTGTGAGAATAAACCTTCCTTTATTAAAGCCATCCACTCTGTGGTATTTCTGTCAGAGCCGTACTAGCCAACTAAAACAGCTGCTAACTAAATGGTTGGCAGTCGGAGCCCACCAGCTGCTCCTTGAAAACCCTACAGGGCAGGTCCACTTGGCAGCAACAGTTTGGGTTTTTATTTTGTTTTGTTTGTAAAGAAAGGGTGTCAAAAAACCTGTGTTCATGCTTCGAAACCCCTAAACCTCACACGCTGGGACTCTGCGTCAGGGCCAGGATGAGGGCAAGGCCAGCTAGGGGCCCGGGTCACAGGGTTCAAGCAGTCATCACAGGGGAGGCTCAGAACACAGTCGACAAACCACCTCATCCATTTCCAGAAGAACAGAGTGAGAAAATGAACTGAAGACTGAGGGGTCTTGAAGAAGGAAAGGGCTCTGTTCACCTACCCAAAGAGACTGCCCAGGGACTGGCAGGCCAACGCACCAAGGGGAGGGTATTTCCTACAAATACAGAGCATTTGTGCGGGCAGTTCAAGGAAACCTAAATGAACAAGCAAGTGTACTGTGTTCATGGACCGGAAAACTCACTGCTGTGCAGATGGTGATTCCTCAAAAACAGATTTATGGAATCAAGCCAATCCCAAAGGAAATCCCAGAAATAACAAGCTGACTCTAAAATTCATGCAGAGAAACAGAAGTCACAGGCCAGCCCAAACAATTTTGAAAAGCAAGAATAAAGTTGGAGGACTTACAGGACCAAACTGAAGCCATTCCTGAAGTTCACCTTCCAGCCAAAGGTCAGAGAGGCTTGTAAAACCAATGCCGCACCTGGGACGTGTGCTTCTTGGCTCGGCCAAGGAAAGGAAGCTGAAGGGCACCACCTGCCCCAAAGCAGAGTTGAGAGGGCAGGAGGGGGTAGGAGCCCTGGACACAGAGAGCCTGGGGTGCGAAGGGGGAGGGGAGAGCGCCGACTCCTCACGGGGACTGCACCCAGGGTCACAAGACAATCCATGTGTCAACTGTTGAGTGAAGAAGCAATCTATGCTATCAACTTTTACCTAAAATACAGCAGTAACAACAAAAATGCTGACACACGCAACAACACACATCAGCTTTGACAACACAGTGCTGAGTGAGAAAGCCCGTCACCAAGACCACCGGACGTACCCTTTCGTCTGTACGAACTGTCCCAAGGAGAAAGCTCTGTGCAGTCGCAAAGCAGATGACTGTCTGCTGAGGCAGGAGTGCCCGCAGACTGAGGGCAGGCAGGCACGAGGTCTCTTCTGGGGGCAGAAAAATGGTCTACAGTTAGGTTTGGGTCATGGCTTCACGATTCTGTCAATACACAGAAACAAGGAATGCTAAACTGTGCACTTAAATCAGGCTAATTTGACAGTATGTGAACCATACCTCGGTAAACTTATTTTTGAAAAAAGTAATGAATTTGCAGTGAAATGAGGCTTTTCATGTGGCCTTTTACTTGATTCTTTGGAAAAATAGAATGAAAGATTTTTCTCCAAGCCCTAAAGAGTCACCTTTTCTATCCCAGAGGGCTTGTCGCTTTTGTCCGGGTGGGCTGACCTTTCCCAGCTTCTGTAAACAATCTGACTTTTTGTTTGGCCCTGGGCTGCATCCTGCCCTGCCATAGGTCTGTACCTTGCAGGAATTGATCAACAGACTATGCAAATGAAGTGTGTGTGGCCTACTGAGAGGGGATTGGTCAGCATGTGTCCCTCCCCTGGGAGGAGGCGTGCCTTGAAATTGACAAGAGTTGTACGCCCATGCAGCCGACTCCATGGAGATTTTTGAGACAGAAAGAAGCAAGAAGACAGAAGAAAGATGAGAGAGGAAGCAGTGAGAGGAGGCAAGGCATCTCCTGAAAGAGCCATAACTTGGGTCAAGGGCTATAACACTGAAGACAGCAAGAGGCCCAGAGTGACCCAGTGGCAGCGTTTGTGGTAACAGGGTGACTCAGGGGAGCTGAGAAGGATGTCCCACACTAAAGAGGGGAGATACTGCCTGCTGTAAGAGTAAAAACAAGGTTTTCTGAAGGGCAAAGGACTGTGCCTCCAGACACAGACAGACAGAAAGCTTGACAGACTCGCCAGCCTGCTGCCTGATCCTGTGGGATCCGGACTTACCCACCCTCATGAAGTCCTAAGACAATTCCCTAGTGAGGGAAAAGCTCTTTTTCTCTCTCTGTATCTGTCTGTCTGTCTGTCTGTGTAGCTGTCCATATCTGGAGCAGTCTAATTCAACCACGGTACCATATTTCCCTGCAAAGCAATAACCCAGCACTGTGGGAGACCTCAGCGGTGACTCTGCTGCTCCGTCACTGAGGACATCTGCAAAAGGATTGTCCGCATTGTGCTAAGTGACGCCAGGGAAGCCAACCGAAAACCCACCCAGGCCGTCCCGCAGCTTCTAACTCGTCACCAGGCTATCGGACAGGGCAGGACCGCCCACAGGGCTTCCGAGGAGCAGCTGGCGGGTCCCACTATCCTCCTGTCACTTAGCAGCCTGGCTCTTAACCACTGCGCCGCCAGGCCCCATAATGCAGGTCAAGGCGGAGAGAACGGCCCAGACTCTCAAAATAGAGCAGAGAAATCTCCCAGGCAAGAAAAGCCGGACTCACCAAGTCACGCCTGGGCAGTTTGGGCCTTGAGGCCCTTCTTCCTTTTAGATTTTCCATTTCTTTAAAAAGCCAAACCAGGTGCCCTCAAGCCGATTCCGACTCGTGAGGACTCCGTGCATGTCAGAGCTGGACTGAGCTCCGTGGCATTTCAACGGCTGGTGTTTTCAGAAGTAGTTGGTTACTAGGCCTTTCTCCCGAGGCGTCCCTGGGTGAGCTTGAACCCCTGACTTTTCAGCTGTTCCCGCAACCCAGGGGCTTAGGTGGGTGTCACCATCCCCGGACCCATTGGTACGATGACCCCAGAAGGGAACGGGCCACAGCCATGCCACCAGTGCACTCTCAGAGAGGTGGCCTAGCGGGGACTGGCGGGGACTGGCCGTTGAGACCGACCCTTTCTTCCCTGTCAGCGGGTGATTCCTGGGGAGCCCTGGGCCTCTCCCCGTCTCCAGCGGGTCTCTGGGTGCTCGTGGTCCTCTTCTGCCTCCTCGTGGGCAACTTTAGAAGTGCAGGTCTGCCTCCCTGACGATCCGGGTGGCCCTAGCTGGTCTTCCACCGGACTTTTGTTCACTGTTGGTTTAGTTAAAATGTTCCTAGTCTGCAGAGATCACACGGTGAGTTCACTGTAAGTACCTGTTGACCTTGATGTTCAGCAGGGTGATGCTGGAATTGTAACACCCATGATCCAAAGCCCTCTAGTCACGGTGTCAGAACCGGCAGGTCCTCGCTACCCGGCGCACAGCTTGCCTTCCAACCCCCAGAGGGCACAGGAGACGTCACCATGTTCAGACCACAGACCTGCGTTCCGCCCTGAGGCCTCCAATTTGCTGTATGACTTCCAAGAAGTTACCCCGTGTCTCTGAACCTCCGTGTTCTCATCCATGAGGGATCGATCTACTTCACAAAGTTCATACAAGGGTTAAACAAGGCAGTGTGTGTCAGGGCTGCCAACTCAGAAGCCCGGGGGCCAGGCGAGCAAGCCCGAGAGCACTGCTCGCCCACCCTGCTCCTGCCAGGTGTCTGTCAGGTAGAGCTACGGCTCCGTCTGCGGTTTTCAGGACTCACCTCTGATGTGCAAGTGACCATGGAGAGGACTGCGCGGGCAGAGCCTCAGGACTCCTACCTCCATGGCTCCTGACAGGTGCTGAGGTAGTGGCAGTTTTTGTGTCCTTGCTGTCATCTGGCTGTGTGGCTGGGGCTGTTGACACCAGCACCAACAAGCCACGGCCCGTGGTACCGGTGAGTGAAGCATCTCACACGTGTGGTCTCGTTCAGTCCTCCCAGAAAGTCCCTCCCGCCTGTGCCCTTCTCCCTCTGTCGAGATCAGGAGCCTGACACTCAGGGGGCTGAGTCACTAAGCGGCAGCCTTTCCTCAGCCCCTCCACCTGTGTCACACGGGGGCTCTGATGGGAGCCACAAGCCACCTCAGAGGAAGAAGCGTCATTGAAGTCACCTGGAAATAGCACTTTTAGCAGCGTTTCCAGTTTGCCTCTGAACGGCCGTGCATGTTGGCTTGCCTCTTGGCCCCTAAGGATGTCCATCCGCTTGCTGTCCCGTGTGCTGACTCTCAGTGCTACCACAACAGATGTTTGCAACAACTGCCTGGGGTTCCTGGAGCTCACAGACGCGGTGATTCCAGCTGCCGTCGGCTTCCACGGCCCCCCAGGACCGCCGCTGATGTTCCCTGCACCACGGGGACACTGAGCAGGCACGGGGACCTGTGTGACGGTGGTGCCCCTGGGGCCAGCGTGTTGCGGTGACGCTGGAAGCTGTGCCACCAGTATTGCAGACACCAGGGTGACTCATGGTAGACAGGTTCCCGTGGACCCTCCAGGCTGAAACAGTCTGGGAAGAAAGGCCTGGGGGTCGGCTTCCAGCCAGTGGGAGCCCCATGGATGGCAGCAGAGCGCTGCCCAGTGTCGCGCTGGGTGGTCAGCTTCGGGGTCTGGAAGGCACCGCAGAAGAGCCTCAACGGCAGACGCAGTGTTCCAGCTGCCAGGACGGTGACACAGGACAGACAGTGTCCATCTGTCTGTCACCCGGAGAGGGGACGACTTGATGGAGACCAACCACAAGATTTGGGGGTTGCTGTCACTGTTGACTCAGGGGACAAGGCTTAGATCCTGACTGTCAGGAAGCTTCTCCCCGTCACACCTTGGCGAGTGTGGCCAGGCAGCTTGGGGAGCCAGCGCCCGCCCACCGGGGTGTGGGCACACAGGACAGGAGCTGAAAGACCACGAGTGCGGCCTTGGCTTTGTGGGTGCCGTGGAAAATCAGGTGAGAGGGGGTGGCCTGGGCCGGGACACGGCAGAGATGAGGGCCGAGGAGGGCCGAGGAGGGCCCTGGGGAAACGTGTTCACCTGTTTGCACTGCGGGCTTGTTTTGTGCATGAAAAGACCAGAGCCAGGGTGGTGTCGCCCAGCTGTAAGCCGCCTCCTGTGACGCAGCGGGCGTGAGCATGCCAGCCGCACGCAAACTGGGTTTGTGGCCCAGGGGCATCCTGAGGGCCTCTGAGCCTGCCTGAGGCCCCTCTGAAACCCCCGCTGCCCCCCCCCAGCCCCACCTTCCTCTGTCTTACCCACCACAAACTTGTTTTGAGCAATCCTTTTCAGGAAATGGCAATGGGTGGAGACTCTGTCCGCTGAACCAGCCCTAGACCTTGAGACCTGCACAGACTGAGGACACCTAGTCCTCACACAACCCCAGGCCCCGATACAGCAGGAAAGGAGGTTCTTCCCTGCCCTCAGTTCCACCAGAGACCATCTGAGAAGGGAGGGGTGCACCACACCGGCAGCCCGAAGAGGATGATGGGACATGGGGACCTCCAAAGATGGACGGTGGGGGCTAAGGGTGGGGAGCTGCGATACCAAACCCAACCCCCGGATGCCATTGGAGACAGACAGCTCCCCAATCCCCCAGGACAACAACCATGCAGCGTTAGGGTCCCTACACCGCCTGGCTCCCTGTCTGCACAGACAGTGAACTTGCCCCGTTCTCTTCCCTTTGGGAGACAAGAACCCG
Organism: Heterohyrax brucei; assembly: GCA_028571685.1. Taxonomy (NCBI): domain Eukaryota; kingdom Metazoa; phylum Chordata; class Mammalia; order Hyracoidea; family Procaviidae; genus Heterohyrax; species Heterohyrax brucei. The sequence continues at coordinate 85,961,939 of CM053157.1, read as the reverse complement.
AGCAGTGTTTGGCCACACTGCCATCTGGAGCTTAATCAAACTCAGAGCCCGGTGAGCCCCTGGGGCGCTGAGATCCACCAGCCCTGCTGCAGCCCCACAGGCCCTCCCACCGAACACACTGAGCCAGCTGCTGCCTCAGGCCCTTTGCTCCTGCTGTTCCCTCTGCCTGGAGCACGCTCCCCTCAGGGGCCTGCAGGCCTACACTCTCTCTTCACTCAGGTCTCTGCTTACCTGCCACCACTTCAGAAAGAGGGTCTCTGCTCACTCTATTTAAGGCAGCACAGCACCCCCAGCATGGACTGACTTGTGTCCTCCCCAGAATATGCACCAACCTGGTTAGGCCACGATTCCCTGAAGCGCGTGGTTGGCCTCTGTTTTGTGATTGTAATTTTATGTTAAAGAGGATTCAGGTGGAATTATAGCACTTTTAGTAAGGATCACATGATCCAGTGTAAAAGGGATTTGCCGGGAGTGTGGCCTGTACCACCTCTTACCTTACAAGAGATCAAAGGAAAGGGAAGTGAGCAGAGAGTTGGGGACCTCACACCACCAGGAAAAAAGCAATGCCAGGAGCAGAAGGCCTCCTTTGGACCCCAGAGTCCCTGCACAGAGAAGCTTCTAGTCCCAGGGAAGACGGATGACAACGATGTCCCTCCAGAGCCAACAGGCGATGCCCTGAACTTGCACTTTTTGCCTATTTTGCTGTGAAGAAGTGGATTTCTCTTTGTTGAAGCCACCCACGTGTGACATCTCTGTTATGGCGGCACTGGATGACCGAGGCGACCCCTCTACCCCATGTGGTGGACTAAACGGTGTCCCCCAGAGAACGTGTGTGTCAGCTCGATTAGGCCGTGATCCCCACGACTGGCTGAGTGTCCATCAGGTAATGCCACTCCCCTGTGCGTTGTGAGTTCTGTCACTGTGATTGAACGAGACGGGTTAGCAGTTAAGCTGATGGAGTCTGCAAGATTGGATAATGTCTTCAGCCACTTTCAAGAGTTAAGAGCCAGAAGCGAGCAGAGAAACATGGGAAGGAACTCCCTGCCACCGAAAGAGTGAGAAAGCAGAGCTGGGAGCAGGCCCGTCCTTTGGGCCTCAGGGTCCTCTACCCTGAGATGCTCACAGACCCAGGGGACTGATGCACCCCAAGGACTTTCCTCCAGAGCTGACACGGAGAGAAAGCCGCCCGAGCCAGCGTCCTGGGTCGGGACGTGCAGCCTACAGGACTGTAGGAAAAGAAATTCCTCTTGTGAAAGCCGGCACTGGTGCTATTTCTGTCACAGCAGCAGTGGGTGACTAAGACCTTGCTTTTTAGCCTGTGCCACTACTTGGCATTAGATGACACACTTGTGTGACGTGCTGAGAGCAGGGACCCTGCTTTGCACCGTGGCGGAGCCCCACCGCCTGGCAGCGCGTCTGGCGCAGAGCAGGCGCAGTGCAGACTGGGTGCATTTTGTTCACCAGGAGCCGCCCCGTTGCCTGTCTCCCGGCTGCTCACACAGGGCTCTCACGGGACAGAGTCTGCTGTGAGGCTTCTCCCTCCAGGTTCCTCAGGGGGCCTCTTCCGGGAAGGCAGGGTGCCCCCCTCGTACACGTTCGCACAGAAAGTTTCTTATTGTGCTTTTGTTGAATCTGTACAGAGCAAACTGATTTCTTACTCAGCGTTACGCACAAATTGTTCTGTGACGCTGGATGCCGTCCCCACCACGTGCCAGCACTCCCCCTCTCTCTCCTCCCACCTGGGTCCTCCGTGTCCGTTCGTCCCGGCTTCCCGTCCCTTCCTGCCTCTCCGTCCTTGCTGGTGGGCAGTGCTGCTCACTCGCCCTCTTAGTTGAACTGAGAAGCATGTCCCTTTATGTGCATTTTTGCTTGTTTTATTCTGCTGTCACCGCGCGCCGCTGAGTCGGTTCCGACTCACAGAGACCCGCGCGTGGAAGCACCAGACGCTGCCGGTCCTGCGCCGCAGCCCATCGTTTTGATGCCGGCGCCCGTTGTTGCGGCCACAGGCTCAATCCTTCCCATCGAGGGTCTTCCTCTTTCTCGCTGACCCTCCACTCCACCAAGCATGACGTCCGTCTCCAGGGACTGATCCCTCCTGACAACATGTCCCAAGTGTGTGAGACACAGCCCTGCCATCGTCGCTTCCCAGGAACAGCCCGGGCGCTGGCCTTCCTCCAGGACAGATCTGTTCGTTTATACAACCGGTGAACCCTCGGCTAAGTGCGAGCTTCGGCAGCGACTTCAGTTTCCAGTTAGAAGGGAGTCTGGGGCCGTATCTCGGGGGGTCTTCCAGCAGCGTGCACTTTGGGGACTAAGGGCCCCCGCACTTCGAGCTGGGTCGGTCTTGCCACAGCCCCAGTCTCTGCCTATTTCTGGCTCAGCCTCACATTTTAGGAAGTCACACAACAGATGCCCCATTACTGCAGTTTTATCATGACACAGGAGCCTCGAACCTGCAGAAGCCTTGTTGGTCTCAGACCACACGGTGCGCCTCTCTGTGCGGGCAGATGTTCCCCTTGGGTCACTGCTGACGATGTCACCCCAGGGCCTTGCCAACCCCCTGTCCCCTCTGTCGGCCAGTCTTTGCCCAGCAAGCGCCAGCCAGCCTGGTGCTTTTCAAAGATTTATAACTTGTGCCACCTGGTGGTAATTAGCTCAATTTAGTGGCCCGTGAACAGCAAGTTAAAAGACAAATAGAAGACGGACTGCCAGTGTGTCTCTTGCCCCGGGACGCAGTCAAACACGTTTACAAGCGCTGAGCTGGCCTGTGTGGGCCGAGAGAAGTTTTAGTCCTTTGTTTGCCCTATAGCTGTCTTCAGAAGATCCCAGCACGGGCTTGGCACTCCTGGTCGGTGGGGGTCCACGTCAGGTTGAAGACGGTGGTCAGTTCTCTGTTCAAATATCCCCAGCAGCAGCGGGAACAGGGGACACACCTGTCCCTCTAACTGTAGCTGCGTCTCAAGCAGGTATACCTGGAAAGGTCTCTCTCTCTCTCTCTCTCTCTCTCTCTCTCTCACACACACACACACACACACACACACACACACACACACACACACACACATCCCTCCAAAGGCAAATACCGTCTTCAAGAGCAGCTGAATCCTGGGACCCTCGCTGTCTTGAGTGTGGGGCTCTCTGTGCTTCTGTCCCCGCCAGCCCATGAAGTCATCGTGAAACATTACTCAGCTGTCCCACGGTTGTCTTAGATCTGCTTCAGGAAACCAAAGGAAGAGCTGTGGCGGCGGGGGACGGGGTGACTCTTTCTTACCAGGACAAGAGTAGGGGCTTTGAGGTCCAGCTCTCCACCCCCTAGGGGCTTCTGCCCAATGTGAGGAACCAGTGTCGTTTCTTTAAGGAAGAGGGAAGCCTTCCCTACAGCTAACACAGAAGGAACACTGCTCACCCCACCTCCCAGCTGTAACCTGCCTAAAGGGCTTGTCGCCTGGAGGTCCTGTACCCTGTTCTGCTCTTATTTCTCCAAACCTCAGAAACAAGAAGAAATTGTAATCCCTTGGGTGGCTGGAGCTAAAGGAAGGAGAGCAGAGAGGTTTCTGTGTTTTGAGACCCTGGGGGGACAGCCAGTGAGAAACCCGGGCAGATGAGAGCAGAGGGTCAGGTGTGGGTTTCCAGGTGGCCTGTCCCAGCAGGAGTCACTAAGAAGGCTGCCACCAGAGCACGCAAGAGCACAAGCCAAGTCCCCAGGTGACAGAGAAACCCAGATGGGAAGACCAGAGCTGCCAGCGTGCCCCCAGGCTGGCGCTGGGTGGCTTGGTCCCTGGCCCTGGGGGCCTTGAATTCTTCTATACACTGTATAGAAGTAGAAAATGAGGCCTTGGAGGCAGGGAGCAAAGGACAGATGGGGTGATGTGAGACCCTACGCAAGGGTTGTGTCCCCAGGGACAAGGAGGTTGGCCCGGGGATGCCACGCAGGAGCAGGGAACTCAAGGAGCAGGAGGAGAGCTAAGGTGTCTGGGCACCAGGTCACCTCCAGGCCCAGCAGAGAAACCAGAGGGCCCAGCACGGCTCACAGCTGTCAGAACTGTGGATGAAACCGACTCCCCAACACCCACCCCTCCGCTGGTGGGGAGGGGACTCTGCTCCCAGGGTTTTCCACAGAAGGCGGCCTAAGGCACAGCAGCTGGGCTATCTGCTACTGAGGAGGCCAAGGGGACAGTCCACAGCTTTAAGGGAACCCTAAGCCTCCAGTTTTGCTTTTCAAATGCAGAGGAGTTTACCACCGTGGTCCCCAACAACCCCAACCGACGGCAGGCTTTCCTGTCAAGTAAAGACAGGCCTCGCGGCCTCACCAGCACACACCAGTCAGGGCTTCAGACCCAGTGTCTGGGGTGTGGGCAGAGGCAGGGCGGAGAGGCCAGCCAGGGATCTGCACCATCTTCAGAAGGGGGCAGGCAAGGCAGGACAGAAAACAACCGAAGCTGTTGCTGTCCAGTCGATTGTGACTTCACGGCGCCGCTGTGAGACACAGCAGGGCTGCCCCACAGAGTTTCCGAGGAGCGCCTGGTGGGTTCGGACTGCCGACCTTGGGGTGAGCTGACGCGCCTTGTGACTTCTATGCTACCAGGGTTCCCGGGGAAGGACAGGGTGTTTGGGTTTGCGAATGGCCTGCTGAGAGCCCACTCAGAGAGGTGACGCTGCTCTGGTTGGGGGGGGGGAAGCTGCCTGTCTGCCAGCCACCTGTAATCCAAACCTGGTAAATCTGACCCCGTGAATTTATGTCAAATGCTCTCAAACCAACTGAAACGTTGAAATTTCTACCTGTTAACTTCTATTCAGAATCAGATAGCACTTAAATGGACCAAAACAAGCATTAAAAAAAAATCACCCAGTGACTGTATACAATGTTCCACACACCTTTTATTGAATAAATAAAAATTTTATTTGTATTTCAGATATACAATATCCTTAGTTTGATTACTTTTTAAAAAACCTCACATAACCAAGTCTTCACTAAGCATTGACCAAGCGTTAATGGGTAATATTTGTACAAATGAAAACCTGACCCGTCAGACTGGTTGGTGGTAGCCAATATCTGGGATGTTTGTGGATGTCCCTGAAGGCCGACTCTTCAAATTACGAGATCTAACAACCCCCAGAACAGGTATCAAAGAAAAAAGGGTCTTGGAAACTCAAGTTAGGACTGTGTATGAAACCCACCGGTGTTTTGTTGCTGTTCTCACTCACAGTGCCTGTGTTTATCTACAGCGGGACAAACGCTGCCTGGTCCCACGCCGCCCCGACAATCACTATATTTGAACCCCTTGTTGCAGCCACGTACCAACCTATCTCACAGAGGGTCTTCCTCCTTCACTGACCCTCTGCCAAGCACGATGTCTTTCTTCAAGGCCTGATTCCTCCAGAGAGCATGTCCAACGTATGTGAGACAAAGTCTCTCCATCCTTACTTCTAAGGAGCACTCTGGTTGGACCTCTGCGCAGACAGATTTCTTCATCCTTCTGGCGGTCTGGGGTACCTTTAGCGCTCTCCATCAACACCAGAATTCTTCAGCCTTCTGTGCTCAAGGGCCAGTTCTGCATGCAGGTAAGGAGACTGGGAAGGCCACGGCTCGGCTCGGTCGCACCTTAAAATGGCCTGCTTGCTTTTTAACCCTGGGAAGAGGTTTCACTGCAGCAGATGTGTCCACTGCAACACACTGTCTGATTTCTTGACTGCCGTTTCCATGGAAATGTGGATCTGGGTAGAGCCGAATCCTCGGCGCCTTGTCTTTTTCTGCATTTACTGTGGTGTTCCTGCTGTGAGGACTTCTGTTTTCTCTCTGCTGAGGTGTAATCCCCACGGAAGGCTGTGCTCTTTGATCTTCATCAGTAAGTGCCTCAAGTCCTCCACTTTCGGCCAGCAGGGTTGTGTCATCTGCACGTTGCAAGCTGTCAACGCGTCCTCCTTCAATCCTGATGCCGTGTCTTCCAGGTTATTTGCTCCTTATACAGATGCAGCATGACGCAAGGATACAACCCTGACCTCACTTTTCCTCATCTGAAGCTGTGCAGCCTCCCCTTGTTCGATCTGAACGACTGGCTCTTGATCTGTCTGCAGATTCTTCATGAGCACAAGTCAATGTCTGGGAATTCCCATTCTTTGCAGTATCCGACTCAAGGGCACTTGGCTGGCTTTGGCAGTGTTCTCCAGGATTTGCTGTGATCCACACTGCCCAATGAATGCCTTTGCGTAGTCAATGAAGAGCAGGTAAACAGCTTTCCGGTATTCTCTGCTTTCCGCCAGGATCCAGCTGACATCGGCAATGAGATCTCCAGTTCCACCTACTCTTTGGAGTCCGGCTTGAATTTCTGGTGGTTCCCTGTCAATGTACTGCTGCCACCGTTTTGGAATTATCTTCAGTGAAACTTTACTTGCGTGTGACATCAGTGATTGTTCAATAACTGTTCTGCATTCTGTTGGATCCCTTTCTTTAGAATGGGTACAAATACGGGTCTCTTCCAGTTGGCTGGCCGGGTAGCTGTCTTCCGAATTTCGTGGCATACACGAGTAAGCACTTCCAATGCTGAATTTGCTCAGTGAAACATCTCGGCTGGTATCCTGTCCATTCTTGGACTTGCTCTTTGCCAGTGCCTACAGGGCCATCAGCTCTTAATCATACGTTACGCCGAGACAGCTGGGAAATCCTGGTGGCACAGTGGTTAAGGGCTGCATCTCCTAACCAAAAGGTTGGCAGTTTGAATCCACCAGGCATTTCTTGGAATCTCCCTGGAGCAGTTCTCCTCTGCCCTGTAGGGTCGCTATGAATCAGAATTAACTCGATGGCAGTAGGGTTTTCTTTGGTTTGAGATAGTTGAAGGTCAAAAACTCTGGATGCAGTGACTGGGGATCCCTCTCGTCTCCTCTTGACACTTTTCGCCTCATTCGGTATTCTACCCGCAGATTCTTCTACTGCTCAGTGCCAGACTGCGTTTTTTCTTCAGTCCCTTCAATGTGACAGAGGCTGAGCGTCTCCTTCCCTTTTGGGTTTCTAACTCCAGGTCTTTGCACGTGTCTTTGGGATCACGTCCTTTGTCTTCTCGAGTCGCCTGTGAGATCTGCTGCTCAGCTCTGTGGGGGTGTTCACCCACTTTAAAGATTCTCTGGACACGTATCTTTGTTTTGGTTTTTCAAAAGTAAGCAGGACTAATAAGCAGCTAACAACAGTACCTCAAGAACTTTGTATGTAGCAAAGCTGTGTTTTCACAGCTATAAGCCATGATATTTACACTTCCCTGAGAGTGTAGTTTGTTTGGGTTCAATGCACATGTCAGTCAGTCAGTGTGTGTGTGTGTGTGTGTGTGTGTGTGTGTGTGTGTGTGTGTGTGTGTGTGTGTGTCTGGTGTGCGTGTGTGCGCGAGTGACTGAGATTCACTGCAGCCACGGGAGACCACGCTGTGATGAAATCCGAGATGAGAACACTCATCAGTCGGTGTTTGGTGAGCTTGGCTCCCTGCCCATTGCAGATCAACCTTGGAAACTGAGGTCCCCTAACCTCACTCACAGTTTCTACCCCGTCTAGGACTCTGGCCCCATTCTCTGTGATCCAGGAGGACACGAGCCCCAGGCAGGCAGTTCAGAGGCCCCCTGGGAGACGAGCCTGGCTGCTACTCTGCCCCAACTTCTACGTCAGTTCTAAGTTCACTAACCCTCTCTTCCTGCCTAGAACCCCTCTTCCGTATTCCCTCTACCCTTCCGTGGACCGGGGCTCCAATAGCATGTTCTAGACCTGTGTCCTCAGGACTTGACCCATCGGCCCACCTCCTGCCCCACCCCCTCCCCCCAGATGGAGCTGCCGTGTCCACTTCCAGACCTGCTTCAGCGTCCGGTCTGTGGTGCCGTGGGGAGCACCGTGGTGCCGGGGGGTCGCGGCCATGGGGCCGGGGGGTGGCCACGTCTTGCCTACATCCCAGGGTCCTTCTGCCCCAGCTCATCCTCGACAATAGCGTGGATTACGCAAATTGGTTTTTATCTTGAATGGAAAACTAGATTTTAGGAATTCCCCTTGCTGGCTAGTGCCAAAAAGTGTAAATTCTGATGACTGTCTTTTAGAAGTGTCCCTAAAATGACTGCTGGTTATTGTTTTTGTGGCTTCTTGACTCACGGAGACCCCACGTGTCACAGAGCAGAACTGCTTCCAAGGGTTTCCTGGGCTGCAGTCCTTCCGGAAGCGGAGTGTTGGGCCTGGGTCTCATGCAGGGACATTGTGGGGTTAGAACTTCCAACCTTTCCAAGAGCAGGCGAGTGCAAAGTGTCTGTGCCTCCCAGGGACCTTACGTTTTCCTAAAATGACTTGAACATTTTTCTTTCCCTAGAAGCTACAAAACCCTAGGTCACCTTAATATCTGTCCTCTGCCCCATGCCATTAATGGGACTGTCTCTTTCTTGAGTGCCAGGTGCCTGAAATTCTACCCCAATCACCTGCCATATCTGGTGACACAGGAATCACACTGAGTCCTTCCCTTTTCCACACTTAGGTGTCCAGAACTTCCTGACACCTGTGTTCTGGGTGCAGAATCAGAGCATCAGCACAGAGATCCCTTCACAGCACGGGCTGACCCGCTAACGGTGCAGAGATTGTTGACCGCCCTGCGGAAGGACCACCAGCAGCTCCATGACAAGGATGGCTCTCTGTCCGAGGGTAGCCTCTCTCTGCAGGCTGAATCTTCTTTGGAATAAGTCTGATTTCTCCTGTAGCTCGTGGAGGGTTTCTGAAGGTGAGCTCAAAAAAAAAAAAAAAAGAGGCAAAAAAGTGCTTGCCTTGTGGACCTAGGTGCTTGCAGCCAGGAGACCCTGAGGACGCGGCCAGAGCCTCACACCCTCACAGACTTCTCACTTGTAGCAAACTTGGAAAGGAAAAAATGGAACGTTCGTTAGTGGCCTCTGTGTCTGTTTACTGAGTCTCCAAGGTGAGCATTGCCTCAGTTGCTGGTGTCCCGAAGGCCTGGCAGACTACAAAGAATTCCAGAAATGGTTGTCGCCTTGCCTGAGATGAACCGTGTCACTTGAGAGCTGTGATAAGGTCTTTAATGAATAACCCACAAGTAAGTGTGCAGGCGTGATAGCATGTTCTATGCGGCCACAAATGTGTTTGTATTTTCCCTCCTGCTGTTCATACGCAGAGACCTGAGCAGTCACCCCAGCCCAAAGGCACAGGTCCAACATCCATTTAAAATTACCCTCATCAATCAACACAGGAACAGAAATTTCACTTGTAGGGTTCCAAGTTTTCCCAATCTACTTTAAATAACCGGAAACCCTAGTGGCATAGTGGTTAAGTGCTACAGCTGCTAACCAGAATGCCAGCAGTTCAAATCCACCAGGTGCTGCTTGGAAACTCTATGGGGCAGCTCTACTCTGTAGGGTTGCTATGAGTTGGAATCGACTCAACAGCAGAAGGTTTGGGTTTTTGGTTTTTGAATAACTAGCCTCTTCTAACCATAATATTGTTTGTGAAAGTCAAACTCACTATCAACTCTAAAGCCTCTAACTTCTCACGTTGCTGGGATGCCAAGACCAATGTGTCAGATCTGATGTGAAATAAAGCCCCGTAAAGGGAGTTGAAATCATGACAAAAATAAAGCAGACTGAGTAATGCAGTTATTGTGTGGTTCTTGCTGCTGCTTTTTAAACACAGCCTATGAAATGGGATCTGCTAACCAGTCTCAACAAGTCGGGGATTACAGTGAATTTTCCGTGAGCTCACTGGAAAGCTCTGTGTCTCAGGATGAAGGACAGCCTCCGTCCTTTGGTTCCACATTGTGCCAGGCTGAACCAAACACCAAGAGGAAGGCCTAGAAGGTTGCTATGAGAGGTCGGGTGGGCTGATCTCAGAGACATGGACCCAAAACACAGCTGAAAAGGTAGACAGTAAGGCCACGAGAACTGCCTGTCATTCCTGCAGTGGCCAGAGGTGCTGAGACAGTGACGTTTTGTTAAAACAGTAGTTTGAGTCTCTGGAAACCTCTTTTTTACACTGCCATACAACTTCTGGGCACTGAGGACCAGACCACTGGAGCGTACAGAAGGCTCCATTCTGTCTAGTGGTGACAGGTCTAATCTTAAACGGGGCGCCCTGTCATGATACAGAACAGGGCCTTTTGAAGGGAGGGAGCAGGGCACAGCCTTGCCTGTCTTTCAAAGCAAACAGGTCTTCCCCAGTGCGTCAAACAGAAGAACCTCAGACTCTCTGGGCACAGAGCCCAAGGCTCCAACACGTAATTCCAGGTTGTCTAAATACAGAGAGAGGAGAAGAAGGAACAAGGAAGCTTCATTTCCTGCCTTGCTGAGAGAATTCTTCGGCAGATTTGCTAAAACCAGGAGTGAGCCTGGTGGTTTCCTCCTCCGAGGTAGGCACCACACGGCCGGGGCGGCGACTCAGCAGGGCTCAGCCCTGGTTTTCAGGCCCCCAGGTTAGCTCCCCACTGTCTGAATGACCGGGGACAAGTCATTTCACCTTCCTGAGTCTTGCTGAACTCATCTGAGAAACAGGAGGGTCCCCATCACACTATCAGCAGGTAAGCTGAGTCACCCAACTGGTGTACCCAGGTGCCAGGCACAGAACCGGACACTGGGCAGGGGTGCCCTGAGAGTTAAAGACCACTCTTCTTTCCTCTTCCTCCCTTGAGGTAGGTCGCACAAACATTCCTGACTGGTCTCAAGTGTCTCTGATGCTGTGACTTCCGAGGTGCCCCAAGGTCAGTGGGCATGAGCCCCCGCCATCCTGCCAAACTCCAACCACACCTGCTGTCTGAAGCCAGGCTGGGGTGGGTGAGCAGCAAGGGAGGGAGGCCTGGGGGCTGTCCAAGCGCTGTCCCCCCGCCTCTACTTTCCCAGAGGTCCTCTCGCACAGACTCCCAGCCTCAGGCCATCAGACAGACACAGCCCCGGGCGCGATCCTGCGGACGTGGGTGTAGGACTTCCTGATGGTGACGCTGCCATGGTGGGACACCCCCCGGGGCAGGACGCACTCCTCCGTCAGTTTCTGGGCCTCGGGGTCCCAGCACAGCACGGTGGCTATGACCTCGTTCTTCTCATCACGCCCCCCGGTGATGTAGAGCCGGTTGTTGCAGGGGGCAATGCCACAGCTGGCCCGCTCGTGGCTCAGCTGGGTCACCAGGCACCAGCTGTCGTCGAGGGGGCTGTAGGCGTACAGCGCGCGCATGGCCCCACCTGCCAGGAATGAGAGACACAGTGGGTATGCCGCTCCCCTGCAGAGTCCAGCCCACTGTTCTTTGGAGGGAAACAGGGGTTCTGAGGGCCCCCCAGGAAGCAGGGAGCTCAGGACAGCGGGACATTCTAACACTGAGGCAGTTCACTGGACTGTGAATTCCTGTGGCCAGGTGCCCGTTGGGTTCTATAGGACACCCGACTTAACACGGCGGCCTGATACCCCTAAAGACTGCCAAGGAAACACCACCCGGTGGGCTGACGAACGCAGCTCATGGCCCCAGCCCTGACACTGTTCTGTCTTTCAGCCTGAGCACCACAACCGTGCAGGCTGCAACCTCAGAAGGACCATCTGTGATGAAAGCACTTGGCAGAGGGCCTGGCACAAAGATGCCATCAGGGGTACCCACTAGAGAGCATGGCTCTGAGCGTGACCGAGACCTAGCCCGCGTTACCCACCTTGAGGTGAGACCTTCGAGCAGAGCCACGAGACTGACTCGTGACTACGCTAATTCACAGGGGACCTCCATCGGGCAGAGGAGTGTGTCCTCCTTAACTTGCTCGGCGGCATCTGGCCTCCAGGGAGCCTGCTGCCGTCTGCCCTCTCCTGTTGGCTGAGAGTGTATCACTGGGCAGTTCTCAGCCCGACTGCACTTAAAACTACCTGGAGATTTTTAAGCCTACCGCTGCCCCTCTGCCCTGCGCCCTCCTCCTGCGGGAAGTTCTCTAAATCAGGCCCTGAACAACCTGCTCCATCTCACAAAGATCTTCCGTGTGTCCAAGCAGGACCACACTCCGGTTTCCAGGGCTGTCGCCTGTGGGAGTCCGAGGGCCAGCCCTCTCTTCAGAGGCATCTCTGGGGGGTGGGAGCTGTCGACCTCAAACGCAAGCTCCGCGCCATCAAGTGGATTCTGACTCATGGCAAACCTAAAGGACAGGGCAGAACTGCCCAGTACCGTGTCCAGGGGGTGCCTGGAGCATTTGACCTGCTGACCTTTGGGCTAATGGGTGAGCTCTTAACCACTGAGCCACCACGACCCCCCAAGGTCCACAATCTGCATCAACACAGTGATATGAATGAGCAGACTTTCACAAGACATTAAAGGGTACTGCCCCTCAAAATAGAAAACAAGGCAGAATGACCCGCTGTGGTCCAGTCAGTTCCTACAGACAGAGCAGAGCTGGCCAACAGAGCTCCCAAGGAGGAACTGGAAGGTTTGAACTGCCAACCTTTTGGTTAGCAGCTGTAGCACTTAACCACTGTGCCTCCAGAGACAGCAATACTAAAACCAAGCCCGCTGCCATTGAGTCAATTCCGACCCACAGTGACCCCAGAGGACAGGGTAGAACGGCCCTACGGAATCCCCAAGGAGCACCTGGAGGATGCAAACTGCTGACCGAGCAGTCAGCAGACGTAGCACTTATTCACCGTGCCACCGGCTTTTCCAAGATAACAATAGCTACTCTTTACTGGGTTCCTGAGTCCCCAGGTGGGGCACACACTGAATGTGCTGGCTCCTAGCCTAAAGACTGGTGGCCCCTCTCTGCCCAGGGGTACGCTGGGAGAAGATCCTGGAGGTCTGCTGGAGAAAGGGCGCCCCCAGAAACCCTGTGGGAGGCAGCAGGCTGACCCCCACCGTCCAGGCTCAGGGTCAGCTCAGCAGGACTGCCGTTCGCTCTACCAGCACACTTCAGCCTCTGGGCCCTGAGCAGCGCCCACAGCACAGCTCTGTTCCTGCGGAGACTTCGGCTCCTCCCAGGCCCAGGTGTCCGCCGGCTCCGTAGGACCCTTCAGGTAGGGATGGAAGGCCTGAGCCGGCCCCACCCTCTCTTCCTTCTCAACCCCCCTGCCATCAGCCAGGACCCCGTGGGTTCCCAGAAGAGGCCGACCACGTGGGACCAAGGTCGATGGCCAAGAAGCCACCTGGCCACTCACCGACAACATAGATGCGGTCCCGGAAGCTGACTGCGTTGATGCACTTGGCCTCCACGGGCATGGGCGACTTGAAATTCCACTTGTTGGTTGACGGGTCATAACACTGAGTCTTATCGGTGGCCAGCTTCCCGTTGGGTCCACCCCCGATCACATAGAGCTTCTTCTTATGGCTGGTGGCTGCGAAGGAACTGACGTGGACAAGGAGGGGTGCGGCCTGTGGAGGCACCAGGCGGGGAAGACGTGGTCAGCGCTGCCGCTCGGATGCCTCAGGAGCTCACGGGACGAGACTAGAGCCCGTGGACATAATGCCGGCTGGCCTTGGCCTCAAGTCACAAGGACTGGACTCCCAGAGCCTGAGAGAGGAAGACCACATGCCCCGCCCTCCCTCCAGGAACCACATAGGCTGGGGCGGGCTGCCAGGCGCCTCCCGCCGGTTTCTCTGGGGTCCAGCTGTCCAGGCTGCAGGGTCTGGCAGAAACATGGGCTTGTACAGAGGAGGGCAGCCAGAGTAGGGAGAAATGCCTCTGCAGGCACTCATGTGTGCACCCATTCAAACCACTCACTGAGTGCCCCCTGGGTGCCAGGCGTTGAGGTTGACATTGGCATCCGGGAAGAAGGGTTGGCATGAGGAGGTGGCCTCTCCCACTTGGCACTGGTGCTACAGACTTAGGGGCCAAGTCAGCCTCTGCTTCTGCTCTGCGAACTCTTGGGAGAGGACAGGGGACTTTCAAGGGCCTCTGGCTCATCACTTGACCTCTCGGGTCAGGGAGCAACTCTGTGACGGGACTTGATGGTCTGAGAAGACCGTGGGCACACCCCTCAAAAGCGTTAAGGGCTCTGGGTACTGCAAACAGCTGGCCCTCGCCTGGCTGCCAACTGAGAGCTGGGCTGGTCCAGCTCCCCTACAGGTGTCTTGGAAGAAGGGCCTGGAGATCACTTGAAAAATCAGCCACAAAATCTCCGTGGGGCACAGCCCCACTCTGAGACACAGGGGTCACCCTGAGTTGGTGCCAACGGCAGCTGGTCATGCACACAGCACTTTCCAGGTTATAAAATCTTGGCTGGACACCGTGGAGACCTGGTTACCCTTGCTTATACCTCTGGTGGCAGTGATTTATGCTCCATGCTCTGACATACGGTCTTATAAGGGCAAAACTAATAAAGAAATACACTGCCATCAAGTGTGTTCCAACCCACAGAAACCCTATAGGACAGAGTGGAACTGCCCCATAGAGTTTCCCAGGAGCACTTGGTGGATTTGAACTGCAAACATTTTCTAAAGGAGAAACTCAAACCCCCAGGTGTCATGTTGATTCTGACTCACAGTGACCCCACAGGACAGAGAAGAACTGCTCCATAGAGTTTCCAAGGAGCACCTGGTGGATTTGAACTGCTGACCTTTGGGTGAGCAGACAGAGCACTTCACCACTACGCCACCCAGGTTTCCTGATACAGAGAAGAGAATCTGAAATTGCGAACTGCCTGTGATTATGGGGGTGAGGCTGCTTCACCTTTTCCAGGGTATGAAACCAACCGGAGGCTATGTTGTTCAAGTCTGGCACACCAGCAGGCAGACAGCTCTGTATTAACAGACATGTCCAAGAGGGCTGCCCTCTAAGCCCAGACCCCCAGGGGCACAGCGGGTAGGAGCTTGGCTGCAAACCAGCAGGTGGGCAGTTCGAATCCACCGGCTGCTCCTTGGAAACCCTGCAGCGTAGTTCTATCACAGGGTCACTGTAAGTCAGAACCAGCTTGACGCGAAGGGCTTCTGGCTCCATGTCTAAGTGCCACTAAATCATCTGGGTTCACCAAATGGTGCAATGAAGGGGTCCACACAGGTCCCGTGTGGGGACAATGCACAAGACATCTGAGCAGACAGCCGCTCTGGGCCGAGATGTGCAGTGTGCGGGATCTAGGTGGCCGTACAAGGCTCGTCCAGAGACTGGCCAGGACAGGACATGGGCAACAGAGCTTCGCCACCCAGAAGGAGGCCACTTCTGTGACCTCGTCAGCAGTGCTGAAGCATGATGCCTGCCAGGAAGAGTCCCCATTCTGATCCACCACTGTGGAGTCCATTCGGACCCATAACGACCCCACAGGATGAAGGAGAACTGCCCCATGGGGTTTCTGAGGAGCAGCGGATGGATTCAAATGGTTGACCTCTGGTTCAGCAGCCTATGCTCCTAATCACTGCACCACTACAAAGGTTCTCAGTGGGAGCAGAGAGAGCAAAAGGCCAGCAGCCACCCCGGGAATACACTTGCCCTTTGGGCTCTCAGTGAGACACGTGATGTCACTACCTCGGACCAGCAGTTGTGGAAGGGGTCGTAGGTCTCCACGCTGTTGAGGCGCTGCAGGCCATCGAAGCCCCCCAGGGCGTAGACCTTGCCACCCAGCACGGTCATCTTGTGCCGCCAGCGGCCAATGTTCAAGTACTCGATTTGAATCCACTTGTTGATGGACGAGTTGTATTTCCAAACGTCATGCTGCGTTTCCTTGCCACCTGTATGAGAGGTACCACACGCTGAAGGCACCCCCAGATTGATCAGACGCAGCTCCTCGTAGCTCCCACAAGTGCACGAGGGCTGAGTCCCTGGCCACCCCCACCTGCTGCTGCCGGTGGTGGTAGCAGTGTAGACTTGACCCCAACTCCGGAAAGCCCCAAGAAAACCCTGCCAGGCCTTGGGCCATCCCTATGCTCAGCAGGGTCGGGCCATGGGGGCTCCCAGGGTTCTCAGAAGCAGAGTCCCCAAGTGTTCTCCCCAGTCTGTCTTAGGTGGGAAACTGCTGGGACGGGCTCAGCATCCCAGAGACGCACAAGCCTCCACAGCCAGATGGAGCAACGTATCTAACGTGGAATTGGCAGTGGTGACCATTTGGGGCCGTGATCCCATCTTTTAGAGCCTATTGATTAAAAGCAGTCCATGGGTGGTGAAATGATTAATGTGTTCAGCTGCTGACCCATAGGACTGGTGTACCAGTGCACCAGAGCACCTCAGAGAAAGGCCTGCCAGTCCACTTTCAAAAAGCCAGCCACTGAGAGCCCTACAGAGTCCAGCTGTGCTGGCCCTGCTCTGGCACATGTGGGGCCATCAAGGCTGACCCAGTGGCTCTGCTCTGGCACACACGGGGTCACCAAGGCTGACCCGATAGCCCTGCTCTGGCACACACGGGGTCACCAAGGCTGATCCAATGGCCCCCTACTGCCGAGGCCCGTCACCCACAGAAGCCTCTGTAAGCAAAGCCACACGCCTATGTGATGGTGAGCAGACGCATCTTGCCCTTGGCATATTTTTGGCTGTACTCTCCCTGATAATATTTTGCATCCTCATCAAACCTTCCTCAAAAGTACCCTCTCATCTCCCAGCACAAGGATTAAGGAAGATGCCTTCTAAAAAGGGCTTTACAACCCCCTCGGCTTAATGAATTCCGACACAGCACGCCCAGCTCGGGAATGCCGAGGCCGGCCAGGCCCCACTGGCTTCCCCCAACTGCACATCCCCCTCCACATGTGAAATACAAGATTGCAGGAAGGCTCTGGGAAGCTCCCCAGGGACAACCCCATACACAGCCCTTAGATATAGACATCCCACTCTCTGCATCAGGAAGATGGATAGGCTCCCAAGTTTATTATAATTAGTATGACAAATGAGTAAATACTAAAGAAACATCCTTCTTAGAACAGCTTAAGAGAGGGGGACGGTGGGTGCTTACTGTCCCCACAGGAAGAGATAAAATAAGAACAAAGGAGGAACAAATAGAGACAGCCAGATAATAACCTTTAGATGAGTCTACCCTTCTTCCTGCACCTTTGACCTCGAGGCATAGGTAGAGCTGATTGTGCTCAAGGCATAACTTTGTTTTCACTGTTAATTATCACCACAATATACTTGTCTTGGTCCATTAGGAGTAGAACTTCTGATCTGCTCTGGGAATTTGACACCTACCCCAAAGCTTTTTAGCGCAGTGGATAAGTGTTACATACCTTATTGCTGAATATTACTATAGTCACCTTCAAAGTCCTCCCCTTGAGGAGCTATGCACAGACGCCAGCACCAACGCCAGGGTCCTAATAATTAACAGGAAAAGAGACCACTGTCTCGGGCCATTATCTAGAAGGCTGTAATGATTAACATGAAAAGAGACCACGAGGTATCAATTCCTTACTAGCCAACAGTTTACGAGGTCAAAGACCAGGGTGAAATCACGTCACCTCATTGATTCTATAAAAAATAAAGAAAGACAGGCCTTAACAGGCTGCTGACCTGATTCCTGGTTGTCTGTGTTTCATTTTCTTCGCCAATGCCACCCATCCCTTCGTGATCCCAGACCCTGCCGAGGCTGTCCCCGGCACCCTACTACCGGCCTTTATTAAACAAACTGCAGTATTGTTGCCTGTGAGGCAGTTTTTAGCCAGTAAACAAATAACTGTATTGGAACACCCTCCCTACTCACTCACTCTGGCCCCCAGTGACTTTGTTCTTTACCCAAAGACGAAGGAAATATTGAAAGGAAGACATTTGGATGACATCCAGGACATTGAGGGTAATATGACAACAGCTCTGATGGCCATTCCAGAAAAAGAGTTCCAAAATTGCTTTGAAAGGTGGGCTAGGTGCTGGCGTCGGTGCATAGCTCCTCAAGGGGAGGACTTTGAAGGTGACTGTAGTAATATTCAGCAATAAGGTATGTAACACTTATCCACTGCACTAAAAAGCTTTGGGGTGGGTGTCAAATTCCCAGAGCAGATCAGAAGTTCTACTCCTGGCTGTGTTTCCAGTGCCCGCCTCAGCGCCCTGTGGAGAAAGCTCTCACTCACTTTCCTGCTTCCTTTCCCACGAGGAGTGGGGCCTACCTGCCTGCTCCCTGGGACCCTGACACAAAGCTGACTGTCACTTACTGGTAATGCAACACTAATGCGCCTCCTTCTTCTGGACGCTGCCAGCATGAGCCCTCCAGCCCTGGTTTCCATACCCAACCCAGTCAGAGCTATGTCCCTGCCCAATCACGGTGTGTCCTTTGAAACAGTGGCCTCACTCAGGAAACACAGAGTGGCCCAGCAGGGGACGGAGTACCTGCAGGTCCTGCTTACCTGACACGTAGACCTCGTTCTTTAAGGTGACACATGCGAACTCCACCCACTTCTTGTTCTCACTGTCCAGCTCCTGCTCGGTCAGCGGGAGCTTGGCCACCTCAAGGCGGCTGCGTCGCAGGGGGTCCAGGCAGGTCACCTCTGCCACGAAGCGCTCATCCCGCGTGCAGCCGCCGATGATCATGAACCCCTCTGACTGGAACTCGTGCATCCGGGGCTTGGTGCGCTCAGAGATGATCTGGGGACCAACGGGGACACGTGGAGGCGGGGTGACCCTGCAGCTCCGCCCTCAGGCTGCAGAGCCCGACAGAGCAGGACCGACAACTCTGCCCCCACCTAACCGTGTGTCCTGAGCCTCGGTGTCAGCATCTGTATAGTGGGGAGTTTAGTGGTAAGGACCGCACAGGTTTGCTGTGAGGATTAAATGAGCTAATATACACAGGGTGCTTGGCTCAGGGCCTGGCACGTCACAGGAATTCAGTAAACGTTGCCGTACGTTGTTTTTGCTGGTATTTACATTTCCTACCTGTCTGAACCCTCGAATGTGGGAACTCCACCTCTGGCTGCCACCGTTTCCCCTAGGACGTCCTAGACAGTAGGCACATGTGAGCACTTGGGGGCCTGAGCAAGTGAGTAAGTCCACATCGCAGGCCACGGACCCAGCGGCCCAGCAGTGAAGGGCTCGACTGCTCACTGAGAGGCGGACAGTCCCTCCCACCAGCTGCTCTGCAGGAGGAAGGCGTGCCAGTCTGCTTCTGTCGAGATTTCAGCCTTGGAAACCCGATGTGGCAGTTCTGCTCTGTCCTACACGGTTTCTAAAACCACGCTGTCCAGTCCATTCCAGCTCACAGCAACCCTGTAGGACAGAGTAAGACTGTTCTTCTTTTTTCCAAGGAGCGCCTGGTGGGTTTGATAGATTCAAGCGGCTGGCCTTCTGGTCAGCAGCCACAACGCTGAAACACGACCCCATCAGGGTTCCCACAGGGGCGCCAGGGAACTGAATCAGCTAGACAGCGATGGGTCTGGGGCTTGCTGTGGTGCATTGGTACCGGAGTCCCTGTATTTGAGGCGTTCAGTGGTAAACCAAAAGGTTGGAGGTTCTAGCCCCTCAGAGGCCCCTTGGAAGAAAGTCCTGGTGATCTCCTTCCTAACGGTCACAGCCCTGAGACCCGAGGGAGTGCAGGGCTACTCTGAACCACCAGGGTTCACTGTGAGTCAACATCAACCTGACAGTAGCTGCTTTTGTTTCTGAATATTGAGATTAACAGGAAAGAAGAAGAGCTGCCTCCTTCCTGCTTCCCAGGGCCTTGGTAGGGCAGGTTCCACAGGTGCAGGAGACCCAGGTGGAAGGTGAGGCTGCCCCTGCGCTGACTGGGGCAACCCTGGCCTTGTCCGCAGGTGGCGGTAGAACAGATGACCGCAGCGGCGAGCACCGTGGCCTCCAAGCAGTCACCACAGTCACCAGACCACCCAACACCCGACCTCTGCTTCTCCGTAAGCGGCTGTCACTTGTTTGTTTTCTGTGATGAAAAGCGACGTGCAGTTTTGCCTCCTCGGTTCTGGAGCCTGGGCCGTGGCCACCAGTCTGTGGCAGTGCTCTTTCCTGTGGGTCAGCAGGAAGGAATGGGGACTTACGTGGCTGGACAGGTTCTGGCAGGAGGCTGAGCGCAAGGACACTGACAGCGCACAGGCCACTGGTTACAGGCCTGAAGGCTGGTCCAGGGACCCTGAATGGCGGGAAATATAAGAACCTAACAAAGGTCCCCTAGGTCATCAGGCTGCGTTCCTTCCCCGGCCTCAACTCTCAACGTCAGACCGGATTAATGAGTCTGCGCCCCTCTCCCTGTCTCTGAAGAAATAAAACAGATTAAGACCTCAGAGAGAGGTAAAAAAAAAAAAAAAAATTGGATAGTTGACTCTGCTTGATTCTCTTGTAACCACTTTTAGGTAGTTTACTCTGTTTAATTATTCTGTGGCAAACTTTTGGGCAATTCACAATGTTTGGATTATCCTGTCACAAACTTCAGATAGTTTACTCTGTTTGATTATCCTGTGACAAACAATGCCACCAACCCCTTTGAATTCTGGCTGTAAAAACCACTAGAAATGTAACCAAAGCAGGCAAGCTGGCATGCTTGCCTACTGATGAAGCGCTGACCCTTTCTCCCCATCTTTGAACTCTGGTGGTCAGTGACAGGCGGGAAGACCAGGCTGCAGTTTGGCAGCATGGAGACACACTGAGGGCACCAGGCTGGGTGGGCAGGGTCTGAGCACGGAGTTGGCCCCCAGCACAAACTTGGCCTGTTATGGATAGAACTGTGTCCCCAAAAATATGGCTTGTAAACCCTAACCTGTGTACCTATGATTGGAGTCTGGTGCGTACTGTTAAGAGCTTGGCTGCCAACCAAAAGGTCAGCAGTTCAAATCTACTGGCTGCTCCTTGCAAACCCTATGGGGTGGTTCTGCTCTGTCCTACAGGGTTGCTACACGTCAGATGGATGCGACAGCAGGGGTGGGTGGGTGGGTGGGTGGGTTGGTTGGTTGGTTGGTTGGCTGGCTTTTCAGTTGGCTGGTTGGTTGGTTGGCCGGCTGGCCAGTTGGTTGGTTGGTTGTTTGGCTGGCTGGTTGGTTGGTTAGTATACCCTGGTCACAACTCCACTGGGTAATAGGTTTCCTTTGTCACATTAATGAGCAAGATTAGCATAGGGTTTCTCTTGAGTTAATTTCTTAGAAAATAAAAAAAGAATAGATTCGGCAAGCAGAGAGGGGGCCACTGACAGCAAGGCAAGATTTCCAAGGAAGCAGGAAACAGAAGCTGAAGAGAAAGGGGTCTTCCGCAGAGCTGAGACAGACAGGCCCGAGGAGCCGCGCCCTGAGTTGGGACCGCAGGGCCTCCCAGGCTGTGAGAAAGCCTTCCTGCTGGCTACAGCCACCACAGGGCATTTCTGCCACAGCCGTGCCGGACTGCAGAAGTGTTGCCCGTGACACTCCCTCCCCAAGCTTGGGCACAGCCTCCAGGACAAGGCTAGGCCGCTGTCACAGAGGTAAGAGTTCTAGGACAACGCTTGGGAGCCCCGGTGGCGCTGCCAACCAGAAGGTCCACAGTTTGAACCCCCAGCTGCTCCTCAGGAGCTCGCGCGGTGGCGTTCTGCTCTGTCTCATTGGATCACTGTGGGTAAGAATCGACTCCACCGCAGTGGATGTGGTCTGGAGTAGGGCGATGCTTAGCTGACTGCACCGCACAGAGCTGGTTCCCCGGTGGTCCTCATCCAGTTTGGAGAACCAGGCTGCAGACGTGGCCCCGAAGCCCCCCAGCTTGTTTAGTGCGCCTGACAACTGGCCTCAGAAGACCTGGCTCAGGCGGACCGGAATTCCCAGCGTCCTGTCATTTCTGTCCTCAGCTTCCCACGCTCACTGTCATGGATTGAACTGTGTCTCCCCAAAACTGTGCGTAGCCATTTGGCTGGACCATGATTCCCAGTACTGTGCGACGCTCCAGGGAGCTACAAACCCCGCCTCTGTGACGTCCATGCGGGAGGGTGGTGGAGGCTGTGTTGGTGGGCAGAACGCAGTCTGAAAGGCCGCACTGAGCCTTGAGGCTGTCTCTGGAGACACAAAAGCAAGAATCTAGCAGAGGGATTTGGGGACCTCCCACCACTAAGAAGCAGTGCTGGGAGCAGAGCACGTCCTTTGAAAAGGATTCAGGGAGCCTCAGAAGCTTCCGGTCCAGAGAGATGGACAACAAGGACCTTCCTCTAGAGTCAGCAGAGAAAGCCTTCCTCTGGAGTCGATGCCCTCAATTAGGACTTGTTGTCTACTAGACAGTGACAAAATAGATTTCTCTTTGTTGACGACATCCACTTGTGGTATTTCTGTTGCACCAACGCTAGGTGATGAAGACACTCCCTTTCTAAGCCATTCTGAATTTCTACAATGTCACTGTGTCCTTGACTCCAGGAGGCCATTCCTGACTTTCCACTTGTGTTCCTAGAGCCCGGCATGTCCCTCATCTCAGCACTTTTCACACTCTACTGCACTTTACTACAGGGTCCCTGATGGCGGGAACTTGTAGGCTTCCTTCAGGGTGGGCCGAGTGAGTGAAGGAACAAACGGGAGAGCCAGGTGACTCGGATCCCTAACAGATTTTCGCAGTCTAAGCCATGGGCCCAGTGATCCTGCCTCTAAGTAGTCACATGCCGGTAGTCCCACTCCCTCATGGCAGCAGGGTGGGCTCTGTGACTAACAGGACAGGACAGAAGCAGTAGCCTGTCGCTTCTGAACGTAGGTTATGAACGGCACCATTGCTTCCATCTTAGTCATTTCTCTCAGCCTCTGAGCTCTGAGATGACCACAGCCCTGGCCCCCAGCTTCTCTGCAACCCTGTAACAGACCTTGAGGCAGAAGCACTCAGCTGAGCTGCTGGACGGTCCCCAACCCCCAGAGCACGGGCAGGAGAATAAAGGGCTGCCTATTTTAAACTGCTGACTCTAAGGGTAATTTGTCATCCATCAGTAGAGAACTAATATAATCAGTTGCATCAGTTACCTTATAGAATGCAAGTGGCTGGCGTACTGACAGTTGCCCTATAGCTTGGCACCAAAGACCCGACAAGTGGTAGCACTGTCATCGAATTGTCATTGGAGCTCCATGTGACAACACGTTAACCCCCGAGGTGTGACAACGAGCAACAGGAAATCAGAGGTGAGCAGTTTGGTTGCAGACACACCCGAGTGTTGGCTAACGACGCCCTGCAGGAATCAGGTTTAGCCAGTTTATTTCTGGATTGATAAAAAATAGAGCAGACAGGTGTGGCTTACTGCCCACTGGGTGGTCATAGAGCCTGTAGTGGGGGAGTAAAGAGAAGCGACCCTACTACCTCAGAAATGCTGTTCTCTCACCTTCCCATCCCTCCATCCCTGGCCCCCTCACCCACACAAGCATGACAGCAGCCTTTGGTGACCCCTGGAAACTTAGAGGAAGGGGTAGCTTTCTGGTGTCCAAAAGACTTCTTCCAATGACACCACCAAGCAACATTCCTAAATCAAATGTAGGGTGTATTTCCTCTTAAAAAAAAAAGTCTGTCACCATTAAGTTAACTCTGATTCATAGTGACCCTACAGGTCATGGTACTACTGCCCCATAGAGTTTCCAGGGAGCGCCTGGTAGATTTGAACTGCCGACCTTTGGGTTAGCAGATGTAGCACTCAACCCACTATACCACCAGGGTTTCCATTTAGGATTCTAAAATTTCCCACCATCATCCCCATCACCATGAGCCTGGAGGAAGGATAAGTTTGCAAGGAGGAGGCACAGATGGGTCAAGAAGGGTTAGAGCCTGGGAAAAGATGGATAAAGCATGAAGTGTGTTCACAGAGGAGCCTCCAGGTTTCAGGCTGCTGTCATGGGAAGACATTCCAGATCCTTCAAGCCTCATAATTCAGAGATTGCATGGCTTGATTCATGAATAACTCACAGACTTGGTTTCTCAGACTATAAGATAGGAATAATGAAGTGATTTGAGCTGGCTGGGGACTTTGGTATAAGATAGGAATAATGAAGTGACTTGAGCTGGCTGGGGACTCTGGTGGTACGGTGGCTAAGAGCTCGGCTGCTAACCACAAAGGCCAGTTGTTGGAATCTACCACCTGTCCCTAAGAAGTCTGGGGGTAGTCCTACTCTGTCCTGTATCTACCAGCTGTCCCTAAGAAGTCTGGGGGTAGTCCTACTCTGTCCTGTATCTACCAGCTGTCCCTAAGAAGTCTGGGGGTAGTCCTACTCTGTCATGTAGGATTGTTGTGAGTCAGGATCAACTCAACAGCAAGAAGTTGTGAAAGCTGGTTTGGGGCAGAAAGGCAGCAAAGACCTGAGGTACGCTGAAAAGAGAGAGTTTATTCCCTGAGAAAGAAAAAATGCTTGTATGAGATAGAAGAACTGGAAGGGAAATGAATGAGAATAATGATAGCCTTTGTTTACGGGCACTTGCCGTGTTTATCTTGTTTAATCCTCAGAACAGTCCTACCAGTCCGTAGGTATTATCCTCATGTTACAGATCTGGACTGAGCCTCAGAGCACCTAGGCAACTTGACCAGGTTCACACCATCTGTAAGTTGTGTAGTCAAAATTATAACGGAGATCTGCCTGATGTCAAGCCCAAATTCCAGCCACAGGAGATTGTCCCAGCTGTAAGAACTATCACTCCTTCTACATTCAAAGATTATAAACTCCTCCCCCTATCCCAGCATTGCAAATATAGGAGGCAGTACAGATAGTTCTAACAGAAATTTTGCAAAAGACATAGTAGAAATATTTTATATCACAGTAAAATCTTAATAACCTGATTTCAAGGACTTGGGAAATGGCAGGCAGAAATATCTAAGATTACTGGAAGTATAGTTGATCAAGATTCCAGCACTTTAAAAGCTGAACTGAGAGCAGCTGCAGACAGAAACTTTTTTACAGTTTCTGGTGCCATATCTCACAAATTGCTGGTGTTCAGGATTTATTTGTGGGACATGAAGCATGTTAAATTTTACAGAGTAGGACTACTCCCAGATTAAAGCAGTACTGAGGGGGACATTTATAATGCTAGAGTCAACATTAGAAAATTCTCAGATCAGTGACCTCAGATTTCATCTTAAAAAACTACTAAAAGCAGAGCAAATTAAACCTCAAGTGAGCAGAAGAAAGGAAATAATAAAGATCGGAGTGGAAATAAGTGAAAAGGAAAACAGAAG
Source organism: Heterohyrax brucei (assembly GCA_028571685.1). Lineage (NCBI taxonomy): Eukaryota > Metazoa > Chordata > Mammalia > Hyracoidea > Procaviidae > Heterohyrax > Heterohyrax brucei. Next base: position 85,936,993 of record CM053157.1, on the reverse strand, counting down.
ACAGAAAATCAAATGAAACCAACAGACGATTCTTTGAAAAGATGAATAAAATTGATAAGCTTGTAACCACACTGATCAGGAAAAAAAACGAGAAGACACAAATTTCTAGTATCTGGGATGAAAGATGTGACATCACTGCAGATTCTACAGATATAAAAGGATAAATAAAGAAATGCTATGAACAACTTTATGCTAATAAATTCCACAATTCAAACAAAATGTAAGCATTCCTTGGAAGGCATAAACTACCAAGGCATATTCACGAAGAAATAGATCAACTGAATAGCCCTGTGCCTATTAAAGAAATATAGTTTGTAGATAACAATAGTCTAACAATTAAAATTCCAGGGATAGCGTCACTGGTGAAAATGTATTTGCAGACAATATTTTCAGGGTGAATGAATAACCAGTAGATCTGCAAAGAACAGAATTGGAGGACACGGAAGACAGGAAGGAGACTCCAGATGAGTCTCAGTCAGACAATTCTTGAGTATCTCAGCTGTTTTCCATCAACAGCCTAATGAAGAAGACTTGGATGAATAATCAGAGTGCATGGAAGCAGCTATCAAAAAATCAGATGATATATTACATCAGCAAATCTGCTGCAAAAAAAAAAAGTTTTTCAGAATTTTAAAAATCAAGGATTTCACTTTGATGATGAAGGCATGACTGACCCAAGCCATGGTTTTTTCAATTGCCTCATATGCATGCAAAAGCTGGACAGCAAAAAAAGGACAGAAGAAACAGTGACTCAGTGAACCTGTGATGTCAGTGAAGAGGAGTGAGTGTACTGTGAGCTGTCTGGAGAGCAAACAAATCAGTCTTGAAGAAACACAACCAGACTGCAGTTTAGAAGCAAGGAAGGGGAGGCATCACCTTGCTTTCTTTCGACACACCACCAGAAAAGACCAACTGCTGGAAAAGGACATCATGTTTGGTAAACGGTCAGGCAAACGAGGAAGCCCTTCAGTGAGACAGGCTGGCACTGTAGCCGCGACAATGGAATCAAACATATCAATGGATGTGAAGAGAGGACATGACTGAGCAACATTTGCTGGGTTACATATAAAGGCCTGGATCTGCCGGAACAGCCACTAACAACATATATGTGAGTATTCACGTGCACAAACTGTTAACAAACTGTCCCTCCATAATTACTCACCAGTGGTTCAGTATCCACTCAGCCTCCTCTTTATTAAGTTCTGAATAAAACAATTTCTTCAAGGACTGTTAATGAGAGGCACTGAATGAGATAGATCTACTTGTGTATTTGCTCTCCTGGTGATCATTCATTCATTCAGCAAGCATTTACTAGGAACTGGTTTGACTCCCTGTCAACGTAGTGGGCTGACTTTTGAAATGACCTGGTGGCACATTGGTTAAAGTGCTCAGCTGCTAGCCAAAAGATTAGTGGTTCAAATCCACCATCTGCTCCATGGGAGAAAGATGTGGCAGTCTGCTTCCATAAACATTTACAGCTTTGGAAATCCTATGGGTCAGTTCTACTCTATCCTATAAGGTCACGATGAGTTGGAATCAACTCAACTCAATGAGTTTTGTCACAGAGAGAGAGAGAGATAGACCAGTGACTCTGCTAAGCTTTGGAGATAAAAATAAAAAATCAAATAAAATATATTTCCTGCCCTAATAAGCACGCCGTCTAGAGCTATTTACTGATGAGGAATTCCTTGATCACCACGCCCCAGGTTGGTGTTATCACAGTGCAGCAGGGTCTCTGGAGAAGGTGAAATTGAACTGGGTTTTCAGTCTGAACACGAGTTAGTAGGATGAAGAAGAGGAAAAGCCCCTGCAGAGGTCTGGAGGCTGAGATGGCACACCGGCTTGGGGAACCTGCCATCAGTGTGTTAGGCCTGTGGCCAAGAACGAGCCTACAGGTGATGGCAGATCAGCAGGCGGAGGTACAATGCGAGGCCAGGCTCTCGGTGCTCAGCTGGGAAGTGCCTGCTCTCTCCAGAAAGAGATGGGGACTCAGGGAAGACAGAAAGTTCGGAAATGAGATGACAGGGCTGGCCTGTTAGATCATCATCCAGCTGGTGAAAGACCTGGAGGCAGACCAGGCTGGGGACAGGAGATGAGTTCTGAAGAAGTTTCAGAAATTTGGGAAGAAAATAATAAGAGCCTGAAACGAGAGACTGAAAGATTCTCCAGAGTGGCCAGGCTAGGAAAGGAGCCCCCACCCCTGCCGCTGGAATGGTGACCGGACAGGGCACATTCCTATGTCTACCTGTATCACCCTTTCTTACACACTTGGTCTGACATGACAGGGAAGAGGAAAGATGTGCCAGGTATGGTGCTGGGTGATTTCTGGGTATCACCCAGTTACCTTGGTAACTATCTCAAAGTGCAGTATCATCCCATTTTATAGATCAGGAAGCCGGGGCTTCTAGAACTACCCGATTTGAGCTGTAAGTAGTTAATCTGTGAATCGCCTCACACTTGTGCCTGGGAGGCCCTGACTAGCTATTTTAATTCACTAGTTAAATGTGACACCTCTCACCTTCCACTTACCTCATTGCCAGAAAGGTGATACATCCTGGCTTCCTGGAGCAGCGGGAAGACCTCTGGGCACTGCCTGATGAGAGGGTCAGCTTCCACCGTCTCCACAAAGTACCACGGGTCCAGAAGCGGTAAGCGGACATTCTCAAGAATGTAAGGGAGCACACAGAGCCGTTCAGACTGCCTGTGCCGGACCCAGCTCATCACCGTCTCAAACACCTGAGCCTCCTCGGTCACATACAAGTCATCACTCTTCAAGATATGGTAAAGAGTGTCCACAGGGAGCTCCAGGAACTCCTCAGAGTTCAGAATCTGCATGAAGTTCTGGATGATGTAACTCTGAACCTGCTTCTTGAGACTGTCCAAGGAGTGCGTGTCTGCCAGCCTCAGGATGCCGACACAGTTCTCTGGGTTCAAGGCTTCCGTGAGGAAGCTGGCACAGGCATCTACCATCCGCAGGAACTAACAGAACACAAGGGGGGAAATGAAGACAGAAAAGAATTAGCCCACAAGGATGCTTACCAGAGAGTTGTGTAGAGTAGCGAGAAATTAGAAATACACTCATTTCCAAAAATAAGGGACTATTCAAATAATGACACACCATATGGTACACAGTTAGATAGCCATTAAAAACCACGATGCAGAAGAGCATTAAATTATATGGAAAAGGGTCATAATGTATTAAGTTGAAAACTCTGTTCACTGAGTCTAGTCAAACTTCTAGATACATGAGGTCCGGCAATTAAGTTCCCAAACTCAGTTGTTCTAAGTGCTTCATACCTCACTGCCAAATATCACCACAATCACCTTCGAAGTACAGCCCTCGGAAAGCTGTGCACCAATGATAATGCCTGGTCCACCGTTCAAAGTAATTTTGGGACTCATTCTGGAATGGCCATTGCATACCACAGCACAGTGGCAAGTTCTCGAATTGAGTTGTATAGTTGTCTGTGAGGGAGTTTTTAGCCAGGAAACAAATAGCTGTATTGGAACACCCTCCCTACTCACCTGATCTGGCCCCCAGTGACTTTTTTCTTTACCCAAAGATAAAGGAAATATTGAAAGGAAGACATTTGGATGACATTCAGGACATCAATATGAAGACAGCTCTGATGGCCATTCCAGAGAAAAAGTTCCAAAAGTGCTTTGAAGAGTGGACTAGGGGCTGGCATTAGTACATAGCTTTCTGAGGGGAGGACTTTGAAGGGGACTGTAGTGATATCCAGCAATGGGGGATGGAGCACTTTTTCTAGGATAAGTCTGCAAACTTAATTAGCAGTCCTCATAATTAGCAGTTTCCAGGAAACAAAGAGGAGAAGAACATATTCAATCACATCATGTGACCACACTCAACAAAGTTCAGGCTATAGGACCTCTACACTACAACTGATTCCATTTCTTCAACAAACGCATTAAGGAGGGGAAACAAGGCAGGGGAGAATCCAAAGAGACACTAAGAGACAGTCCAATCTATTGCCAAGTATGGACTTCATTTGGGCTTCTGATTTGAACAAACAAACTTTAAAAGTCCACAAAATTTTTACAATGACTAAAAATTTGATGATATGAATAATACCATCAAATTATTTGTACCATCAAATACAATTAATATTAACATGCAATAATGGTGTTGTGTCTGTTTAAATAATCTTTATGCTGTAGAGATACATACGAAACCATTAGCATATGAAATAAAACAAAAGCACTTCACAAAATCGTATGTATATTATGAACCTATTTTTATTAAAAAAGAAAATATAAAAATAGGCATAGAAAAAGGGCTACAGGATAGACATCCAAATAGTAACAGCTGTTATCTCTCTGTGTGGAGCCCTGACAGTAAAGGGCTTAAGAGCTCGGCTGCTAACCAAAAGTTCGGCAGTTCGAATCTACAAGGCTCTTCCTGGAAAACCCGTATGGCACTTCTGCTCTGTCCCGTGGGGTCACTGTGAGGTGTCTCTCCGCATGCCAGGTAACTTAGGGCAGGTCACGCTCAAGTAGCAAACAACCCCAAGTTTCAGGGGCTTCCGCAATCCATGTTTATTTTTCTCTCATGTTGCTTGGTCTTCACGGGTGTCTTTATTCCGGGACACAGGATGATAGAAAAGTCCTTAACCAAGACACAGCGGTCTAGTGACAGGACAAGAAAGAGACGGCCAGCCCCACAAAAACTCTTGAAGCTTCTGCTCAGAAGTGACTCAAGCCATGCCCACTCGCACTTAACTGGCCCAAGCGATCACGTGGCAAATTTTCTGGCCAAGGGAACAGTTTTACTCGCACCGAAACAGGACCCATAGAGCAAGCAGGGAATGTGCTGTGTAAATAAGGTAACAGACCACAAGCTAATAAGATGATGGAGGATTGTTTCTGTTTGTATACTTATGTATTTTTAAATCCTCTAAAATGAGTAAGTACAACTTTTTAAAGTTGCAGTAAAAATGTATATACACGTGTATATACATTTGTATACATAACAAAAAATGACCGTGTCCACATTTTTACACCTCCAGTTCAGTGACCTGAAATACTTTTAGCATGCTGTACAGCCGTCGTCACCACAGTGAGTTATCAGTTTCATAATCAAAACTACAAGTTATGAAATTATCCACTGGTTCTTACCACGAATTACACTGTGTCCCCCAGAAATGCGTGTAGCCGTTTGGCTGGGCCGTGGTTCCCAGAACTGTGTGGTGTTCTCCCAGGCCGTATGCCCTGCCCCATGTCGTACACCCTGCCCCGTGACGTTACAGAGGGGGCGGGGAGGGTTGGGCTGGGGGGCAGCAGGCTGTGTCTAAGTCCGCGACGCAGCTGTAGGGGCCCACACTGTTCTCAGTGTTCTCCTAAGCTCAGCTCTGGATGACCCCAGCCTCCTCTCTGTCCTCCTTGTCCTCTGGGCCCTGTATGGGGCCAGCGTCTCAGTGGCCGTGGGTGGACTCATTAATGGGAGGGGGGAGGGGGAGGCTGAGGGGCAGGGCCTGGTGAGGGTAGGGACGGGACAGACCCCACAGGGAGGGGGCAGCCTGCGAAGGAGAGCTGGAGGTGGCCGGGCTGTGAGGCCTGAAGGTTGGGGGGACGGGCGGGACAGGCCTTCTAGTAAATCCAGCTGTCTTGAGTGCTAGCCTTTACTCTAGAGCATAGTCGGGATGTATCCCTGATTTTCTGGATCAGTCCCATTGCAAAACACTGCCTTCCCATGTCAGACCAGGCGTTCCAACGGTCAGTTTAGAAAACAGGGTCAGTGCAGCGCTGGGTGAAGCCTGAGTCCCGGCTGGGGCGGCGCCGTCTGCACCCCTCAGCCACCGGCAGATGGGCTCCTCGCATGAGCAGATCTGGGGACGGTTGAGACTGAGAATTCTAACACCTGGGTAGTTGTTTCCAGATTTTCAGTTCAGAGAGTAAAAATATGTAACAAAGACCAAGCCTCACCCAGAGCTCACAGCCTGTCGCCAGCTCCCTGTGTGGGCTCGCCCACAAAGATGTCCTTGAGGGCTCAGAGGAAGTTCACAATCGCCCTGTGTGTGAGGGGAAGAGCTCGTGAAAACGCGTAAGACTGCTTCTGGGAAGCCACTTGCGAGCCTGGTACAGCGGTTGCCTTAGGGGATGAGACTGGTGCTTGGGGTCAAGGTAGACAGGCAGAATCACTTTCACCGCTCACCTCTTTGTATCTCTTGAACTGCCTGTGTATCACGGGTAGGAACTGGCCATTTACCATAAGTAAAGCTTTTCATGTATACGAAAAATACTAGAAGATAACCCATCAAAATGTTAATAGTAGTTATCTCAATTGTGGTTTTTTAGAAAGTTGCTGATTTGATGTGTTAGACTTTGGTGTGCAGGCAAGCTTTCTACAATGAGCATGAAATTGCTTGTAAACCAGAAAAAAGAAGAAGACATAAAATAAAGCCTTTCTTTTTACTTTGGAGTACACACTGAGAAAATAAAATGCAAAATACATACTCAAAGAGCATCTCCTGTGTATCTTATTAACCAGCTCATTTAATTTGCACAACAAGACTATAGAGCAGATACTTATTATCACTCCTGTTTTATTGATGAGGAAGATGGATTCAGGGAGGCGAAAGAGCTTCCTTAAAGGCTCATAGCTAGTAAGCGGTTGTTGTTAGGTGTCATCCAGTGGGCTCTGACCCACAGCGACGTGTGCACGGCAGGACCCAACACTCTCCGGTCCTGCTCCATCCTCACCACTGTCGTGCTGGAGCCCCTGTTACAGCCCCTGTATCAATCCACCTCCTTGAGGGCCTCCCTCTTTTTTCACTGACCCTCTTCTTTACCACCCGTGAGGTCCTTTTTCAGGAACTAGTCCCTCCTGACAACACGTTCAAAGCACAAGCGACAAAGTCCTTGCTTCTAAAGAGAATTCTGGCTGTACTTCTTCCAGGACAGGTTTGTTTGTTCCTTTGGAAATCCACAGTGTGTTCAATATTCTTCACCAACATTACAGACCAAGGCAGCTATTCTTCTTCAGCTGTCCTTATTCACTGTTTAGCTTTCACGTGCATATGAAGTGATTCAAAACACCATGGCTTGGGTCAGGCTCATCTTGGTCCTTAAAATGATGTCTCTATGGGGCAGTTCTACCCTGACCTACAGGGTCACTATGAGTCGGGCACGGCTCGATGGCAGAGGGGCTTTTTTGCTTTTTAAAACTTTAGAGAAGCCTTCTGCAGCAGATGTGCCCAGCACAAGACATCTTTGGACTTCGTGACCACTACTCCTGTGAGCACTGACTATGCAGCCAAGTAAAATAAAATCCTCGACAACTTCAGTACTTTCTTCCTTGATCTTGATGTTGATTATTAGTACATTTGTGAGGATTTTTGTTTTCTTTATATTAAGGTGCAATCCATGCTGAAGGTATGTTGTTGTTTTTTTAATCTTCATCAGTAAGTGCTTCGGGACCTCTTCCCTTACAGCAAGCAAGACTGTCATCTGCACGCTGCAGGTTGTTGACGAGCCGTCCTCCCATCCCGACGCCACGCTCTTCTCCATACGGTCCAGCTTCCCAGATGATCTGTTGACGAGCCGTCCTCCCATCCCGACGCCACACTCTTCTCCATACGGTCCAGCTTCCCAGATGATCTGTTGACGAGCCGTCCTCCCATCCCGACGTCACGCTCTTCTCCATACGGTCCAGCTTCTCAGGGTATTTGCTCAGCACACAGGTTGAGTAAGTATGGTATAAAAATAGGATTTTAATCAGTCTTATGTGATTCCAACAAACAGAAAAATGTATGTCTTGCTACTCTTCCAAGCTTCTCCAGGTCACACAGCAAATGCAGGGGACAAGGTTGGCAGCTGCTGAGCACCACTTCACTCTTCACAGGACAGGAAGGCCTGGCCAACAGACATCAAACCCTCACCCTGCTTGATGACTTTAAATGAGCAAAGAAGGAAACCATAGGGGCAAGTCACGTAAAGTCCCAAAGCGCATGCTGTTGGCAATACACCTCGGTCTGCTTCCAGTCATCCACCTGTTCAACGGCCAAATCCACCTTGAACATCTACGACATAGAAGGACCTCAGCCAGGGCTGGGAGTGCAGAGAGGAGCAGAAAGAGACACTGTGCCTGTGCTCATTAGATGGACTAGGGCACAGGAGGAGGGGGAGCAGACATTGATAGAAAACACTCAAGTCATGTAAAACAGCCATGCAAAACACAATGTCACAAAGCTCATCAATTCTGCTACCTACTTCTGAAATAAGTTCTACTCCTTCAGGGTTAAGGGTTTGGCTGCTAACCAAAAGGTCCACAGTCCAAATCTACCAGCTGCTCCTTGGAAACCCTATGTTGTTGTTGTTAGGTGCCGTCAAGTCAGTTTCAACTCATAGCAACCCTATGCACAACAGACCCTTGAGCCAGATCCACAATCATTTTCATGCTTGAGCCCATCGTTGCAGCCACTGGGTCAATCCATCTCATCAACAGTCTTCCTCTTTTTCGCTGACCCTCGGCTCCACCAAGCATGATGTCCTTCTCCAGAGACTGATCCTTCCTGACAACATGTCCCAAGAGAGCAGTCCTGCCATCCTTGCTTCCAGGGAGCACTCTGGTTGTACGTCTTCCAGAACAGATCTGTTTGTTCTTTTGGTGGTCCATGGTACATTCAACATTCTTCTCCAACACCACAATTCAAAGACATCAATTCTTCTTCTGTCTTCTTTGTTCATTGTCCAGCTTTCACATTATGACGTGACTGAAAATACTATGGCTTGAGTCAGTTGCACTCTGGTCTTCGAGGTGACGTCTTTACCTTCCAATACTTGAAAGAGATCCTTTGTAGCAGATTTTTCCAGTGCAATGCATCTCTTGATTTCTTGACTGCTGCTTCCGTGAGCACTGATTATGGACCCAAGCAAAATGAAATCCTTGACAACCTGAATCCTTTCTCTATTTGTAATGATGTTACTTACTGGTCCAGTTAAGAGGATTTTTGTTTTCTTGATGTTGAGTTGCAATCCACACTGAAGGCTGTGGTCCTGGATCTTCATCAGGAAGTGTTTCAAATCCTCTTCTCTTTTAGCAAGTAAGGTGGTGTCATCTGCATAATGCAGGTTACTGATGAGTCTTGCTCCAACCCTGATGTCTTGTTCTTCTTCATATAACCCAGCTTCTTGGATTATTTGCTTAGCACACAGCTGGAAAAGGTATGGTGGAAGGATACCACCCTGACACACCTTCCCTGACTTTAAACCACACAGTGTCCGTTTGTTCTGTTTGCATGACTGCCCCTTGGTCTGTACACAGATTTCTCATGAGAAGAGAATTCCCATTCTCCTCGGTGCTATCCATAATCTGTTATGATCCACACAGTCAGACGCCTTTTCATAGTCTATGAAACACAGGTAGATATCTTTCTGGTCTTCCCAGCTTTTAGCCAAGATCCATCTGACATCAGCAATGGTATTCCCGGTTCCACGTCCTCTTCTGAATCCAGCTTGGATTTCTGCCAGTTCCGTGTCACTATACTGTAGCAGTCACTTTTGAATGATCTTTAGCAAAATTTTACTTGGTGTGATTAATGATATTATGTGGTAATTTCCACATTTGGTTGGATCACTTTTCGTTGGAATGGCCATAAATATAGACCTCTTCCAGTCGACTGGCCAGGTAGCTGTCCTCCAAGAGACACAGTGCCTGTGCTCACTGGAATTTACCGATCGGGGGAAGGCGGGCAGGCATTAACAGAAAGTGCCCAAGTAGCATAAATTGACCCCTGCGGTAAGTGCCTTGTAACAAAGCTCACTGACTCCACTGTCTACATCTGGAAACTCTACAGGGCATTTCTATTTGGTCCTATAGGGTCCCTGAGTTGGATTCAACTTGATGGTCCTGGCTGCTGTTTTATTGTTCTATTTTATTTTGCCTAGTTCTCAAGGCTGTCTGCATTCTGGTTCTCACTCGTCACCAGCTCCTCCCCGACGGAGCCCCCGTCACAATCAGATCCACCCACTCGTCTTCTCCAAACACTCCCTAAGCCTCCCTGATGAGCTTCTCGGTGCTCATGTCTGTCTTCTCAGCTGGGACAGCCTGTCTCCCTCATCACTCCCCCGGAACGTCCTGCTCCCTGTGTCCTGCAATTTCAACTCCGGCGTCCACTTTTTAAGGAAGGGCTCGTTCTAGCTCACACTGTTTTTAATCAAGATCTCCTCCATTCAGTTTCTCCAAGAAGGAAGAAGAGGCTACTCTTGCCATCACTTGATTTACACTGGACAATTGTCTTTATTCACAGTTATGAAATCTTGAATCAATGACTGGGCTCCAGAGAGCCCACAAGCCCCTACAATTGTATGCAAATGTTCGTACTTGTGGCATTTTGTCAGAATACAGTTGACAGAGGACACTGTGAATCGACACCCAAGAATCCATCCACCTGAGGACAAACTCAACACAAGAGCATGGGCCAAGTGGAGAAACCAGAGAAGAACAGTCAGGTTCCTCAGCAGACTACGTGAGCTTCTATGCATCAAACCTTCCCTGACTGTGAATATGTTTAATTCTGAGTCAGTAATTGCTTAAGAAGAAAGGGGAGAAATCAAAGGGACGGGAAGAGAAAGGAAAGGAATAGAAGAAAAAGAAAACCAATAAATGCTACTCATCCGTGAGGCTCCTTCTCAAAAGCCATCTCTGCCTTGGTGACCTCTCCTGTCCCCGGTACGGTAGCAATTTCTCTCTTCTCAGCTCCACTTGGCACCTCATGGGCTGCCCTCGTGGGGAACCAGGCACACTGCTGCCTCGCCACGCAGTCAGCTGAAACAGGCAGCTCAAGTCGGGAGTCAGCGCACACCTGGGCATTTATCGCCAGCAGTACCCAGCACAAAGTCTGGCGAAATAAGGGCCCAGAGAGAAGGGCACACAGTACTCACCAGACCCCGGGTATGTACCAGGATCTGGGCTAGACCCTCACCACTGTTCCGTTTAACACATACAAGAGGTATTCATCCTGCCATTTGCAAAACGGAGGAGATTGAGTGTGGTGCTATCCTGGTCCTCTAGCACTCTGAAACAGAGATACCTCATGGGGACGGCTGTAACAAAGAGAAGGCTGTCCTCTCGCAGTCCAGGAGGCTGCAAGTCGGAATTCAGGGCGCTGGCTCCAGGAGAAGTCTTTTTCCCTCTGTTGGCTCTGGAGGGAGGTCCTTGTCATCAAGCTTCCCCTGGTCTGGGAGCACCTCCGCGTGGGACCCTCAGGTCCAGAGGACACGCTCTGCTCCGGTGCTGCCTTTCAGGTGGTGTGGGGTCGTGCTGTCTCTCTGCTCACTGCTCTCTTTTGTACCCCAGAAGTGACTGACTTGAGACACTGTCTAATCTTATAGAGCTCATCAATGTAACTGTCACTAACTCATCTTACTACGTCACAGTGATGGAATTTACAACACGTACAGAAATCACATCAGATGATAAATTGCTAGACAGTCACACAGTGCTGAGAACCAGGATCTAGACATGTTGACAAATATTTGTGGGTGACACAGTTTCACCCGTGTTAAATTCGCAAGATCACACGGCCGGTAGGTGGTGCACAGGTTGACCACGGTCTCTGCCGGCTAATGTCTTATTCGGCACTGCATTGTCTCTGCAACTTGTTAGACTGTTGGATGAACAAAACACCAGGAGAGTCTAAGGCTTTGAGAGCACAAGGCTGGGTGAGGGGTGAGGGGTCTCAAGGCTGCCTAAGATTCCCCTAAAGTATGCTTCAGTAAACATTTTCCAGTGTGGGGTGTAGGGTAAGATCACATCATCCCATCCAGTGGTTGGGAGTCTGCTGATGTGCAGAGCGGTCACGGGAACAAGACATTCTCATCTTTAAAAACAACTTTTTTTTTTTTTTTGCATTTTCATATCTAAGATTATACGAGACTTTAGGGTAACTTTTCTGTCCCAGCTTGCCCCGGTGACACATGAACTTGTTTATTAAAGCTGAGTGATGACAGATAAGGGTGAGAGGCAGTCAGCTTCCTGCTTTGGGGGTCATGTTAGCTCAAGGTGCCAGCCGGGCACCAGACTTTGAACAGAGAGCCTAAAAATAAACACAATCACAGAAACCACTTGAGACATGACTGCAGTTCCCATGAGAAGATCATGCCCCAAGGAGAACACTCCTGCTGCCCCGTCTCTGCTCACTGTCCTCATCTCCACTGTCCCCCATCTCCACTGTCCCCATCTCCACTGTCCCCATCTCCAATGACCCCACCTCCACTGACCCCCGTCTCCACTGACCCCCATTTCTGCTGTCCCCCATCTCATGGCCTTCCTCTATGGGGTCCTGAGCGGCTCCACCAACTTAATTCTGCATCTCCCTAAAGGTTCATTCAGATTCCCCTGAAGAACTGCAACCCTCTTGCAATCTGAGTGTGCAGTTCCCACAGACCACAGTCTTAGCGGCCATCTCATTGTTGCAGAGAGCTCTAGGGACACCAGAGTCCTTATCTGAAGTGCCGACAAAGTATGCATAAAGAGAATGTGAGTCACAGAGTGTTTCTGAATTCATGGCAAGGAGCCCGTCGCGTGGTGCGGCCGCTGAGGGGCTGTGTGGGTCTTCTGTACTGACATCTAACAATCACCAAAATAGGCTAGGAAGTGAAAAAAAAAAAAAGGTGATTGCAACTTGGCCCTTACAATACTTTCAGGCATGAAAAGAGTCCTAGATGATTTTTAAAAACCTACAAAGTGAGCTCCACTTGCCCTCACGGCACTTTCAAGGGTAAGGATCCTGCTGGCCTTCCGTGTTTCAGACCCTGAGCAGGTCGTCCGGAAGCCGTGGACTCAGAAGCCCCCAGGACTCCCGTCTTCCTCAGAACTAATGCACGTAGCAGACTGAGTCAGATGGACTCAGAGAGAAACTTGCTATTTTTTGCCCAGTAACTGAAACGTATTTTGAAAATTTGGAGGTGAGAGATTACCAGAATAGAGGAGCCAATAATAAATCAAGCTTGCAGTGGTTAACAGCTTGGCTGCTCACCGAAAGGTCAGCAGTTCAAATCCACCATGTGTTCCTTGGAAACTCTATGCTGCCTTACTGGGTTGCCATGAGTCAGAATTGACTTCAGGGCCACAGATTCGGGTTTTGCATGGGTTAAGTAAGGTTAGAAAGTGGGTGGTGAGTGTCTGGGGTACCTCCTGCCTCCCAGGGGGCCCCCAGCACACCACTCACTCTGTCTTTTTCAGCCAGCTGCCTAGTTAAAACCAGCCTCTCTCCTGCGGCTGTTCGCCTGGGAGTAGATGAAAAAAAGAAGAAGAAACTTGAAGCCAAAATAAACTTGAGCTATATCAAAGAGGCAACATATCAAAGCCGGGAACTCAGCAAGACTCAAGGGCATTCTCAGCGGAAGAGTACATGATCAAACACTGGGAAATCAATCCTTCATAAAAAATGAACCCTAGAGACAAAAGCTATCAAGGAAACGACTGACACATTGACTAAATACATTTAAAAACAAAAGAAAACCTATTGGGTCCCAGACAGGGCTGGAGAAAAATGTAGAACAAAATTCTAACTCATAGAAAAAAAAAAAAAGGCCAGACTTATTAGTCTGTTAGATGCTGGGGAAACCCCAAAACTACGACCTCAGACACCCTGAGACCTCAGTCAAGAAGCCACTCCTGAGGGTCCCCCTTCAGCCAAAGACTGAACAGGCCCATAAAACAAAACAAGACTGAAGGGGCACACAGCCCCGGGGCAAGGACCAGCAGGAAGGGGGCGACAGGGAAGCTGGGCACAGGGAACCCCTGGCTGAGAAAGGGAGATTACTGACCTGTTACGGGGGTGCCAACAATCTGACAAAATAACATGTGTGTTAATTATTTCATGAGAAACTAATTAGGTCTGTAAAACCTCACCTAAAACTGAATTTAATAAACTTAAAAAAGAGAAGGATTTGCAATACGCATTACAAAAGAGCCTTGAAAACTCAAAGGGTTTTTATAGCACTCTTGAAACATTGCCATCAAACTGAAAGGAGAACAAGAAACAGAAACACAGACTCCATCCTCAATGAAACTGGAAAACATCAGTCACCCCAAACCACAGAACTTAAGGCTGGCGACTTTGCTGCGGGAAGGAAAGTCAGACCAAGTGCCCACAGAAGCAAGTTTGTCCCCCAAGCCCCCAAACGCAGGCATTAAAGTTCCAATGGTCTGCAAGGGAAAGACAAGTGAGGGCTGAGAACAGGGAGTGCTTTTAAGAAATTAAGTCCCCGGGCCTCCCACCCCACCTCTCATAGCCCCAAAACTACCAGTTCCCACACCCACTGGAGACGGTTGATTCTCTGGAGAAAGCAAGACAGACAGCTTCAAGATTCAGACTCCAGAGGAGTCTGAAGACAGGCGTAAATGTCACATGGAAAATACAGATGGCTCAGTCAACATTTGCACTCAACCCTATTGTCATGGATTGAATTGTGTCTCCCAGAAATGTGTCTGTCAGGCTTTGGTTCCCGGTGTTGTGTGATGTTCCTCTACGCTCTAAACCCCGCCTCTGAGACGTCAAGGACGGAGGGTGGGCAGCAGTGGGGTCAGTGGGACAGGACCCGGTGTGTCACATTATACTGTGCCTTAAGGCAGTCTTTGGGGATATAAAGGAAAGGGACACAAGCAGAGAGTTGGGGACCCCGTACCACCAAGAAAACAGTGCTGAAAGCAGAGTGCACCCTTTGGAAAGGACCAGGCGTCCCTGCGCCGCAGAAGCTCCCAGTCCAGGGGAAGACTGACGACGAGGACCTTCCTCCAGAGCCCACAGAGAAAGCCTTCCCCTGGAGCTGATGCCCTAAATTTGGACTTGTAGCCTACTGGACTGTGAAAGAGTAAAATTTCTCTTTTTAAAGCCGTCCACTTGTGCTATTTGTGTTACAGCAGCACTAAATGACTTAGACACCATACACCCACGTAAATGTACACTCAGGCCAGAATATGTGCAGCTGGCCTATAACTGTTTTAGACAAAAGACTTAAAGTATCTTTATCTGGAAAAACTGAAGGGGAAATAAAAATCCTACAGAAAGTCCAACAGGTACTGACATTTGGGGATTGCCAGTGAAAAAACAAGAGCCCAGTAAAACCCGCCCGTCTACGCGCCTCTGACCCCAGGCTGTTCTCATACAGCTTTGGGCAAGTCCATTCAGGCCTCAACTGTAACTATGACTAGAGAGCTAAAGGCCAGATAACCAAGAGGATATTTGAAGAAACCTTCCAAACTGGGTTCAATGTTGCCTTCCCAAAAGATATGTCCATGTCATAACCCCCAGGACCTGTGACTATGAGCTTACATAAAAGATTCATCTACCTTAAGGATCTTGAGGAGTAGTTGACCGTGGATTGTAGGGTGGGCCCTAAAAGAAGTCACAGTTCTAAGACACAAACACACAGAGGAGAAGGTGCACAGATGAGGATGGCCTGTGACCACAGGTGCAGAGATGGCCTTGATGTGGCCCCAGGCTGAGGAGTGCTGGCAGATGCCAGACACTGGAAGCAGCAAAGGATTCTTTCCTGAGGGTACAGAGCTGTCACACCTGGATTTCTGGCTTCTGCAGCTGTGAAAGAATACGTTTCTGCTGTTTCAAGCCCTCCAGTTTGTGCTCATTTTTTAAAGCCAACCAGCCACTGCCACTGAGTCAATTCTGACTCATAGGGACCCTTCAAGACAGAGTAGAATTAACGGCTCCATAGAGTTTCCAAGGAGCATCCGGTGGATTTGAACAGCTAACCTTTTGGTGAGCAGATGTAACACTTAACCACTAAACTACTAGGGTCTCCTTTTAGTTACAAACCAAAAGCCACTGCTGTCAAGGTGATTCCAATTCACAGCGACCCTACAGGTCAAAGTAGAACAGCCCCCAGAGTTTCCAAGGAGCACCTGCTGGATTTCTACTGCTGACTTTTTGTAAGTTAGCAGCTATAGCTCTTAACCACTATGCCACCAGGGTTTCTTTTTAGCTATAAGCTGAAAGCCACTGCTGTCTAGTTGAATCCAACTTGTAGAATGCTACCGATGAGAGAAGAACTGCCCCATTGAGTTTCCAAGGAGCACCTGGTGGATTTGAACTGCTGACCTTTTGGTTGGCAGCCTTAGCACTTAACCACTATGCCAGCAGGGCTTCTGTTCCCTTTAACTATAGCTGGCTTTTTAAGTTATTTACATTAAATACTTTCGAGTATCCTAACCTATTTCTTTAACAGGTATGTTTAAAACATTTTTAATACCTAGTTTCGAAGTAACTTCCAGAAAGAGTACTTGTTTACATTTCCGCCAGCAATGGATCTAGATGCCTGTGTTACTCTCATCTTGCTAAGACGTTACATACACTCGCCTACACAACACACAAAATATTATTTTACTGTCCATTTAATTTGCCTTTTGGATTACTGATGAGGTTTGGCATTTAAAAACATGCTTGTTGACCATTTGACCTTCCTCTTGTATAAACTATCTATTCATTCCTTTATTTCTATTAGGATGTTCATCTCATCCATATCTAATAAAAGCATGTTTACGACAATGCTGTGACATGGATGACAGCCACCTCAACTTCCAGCTACAGGCACGGATTCACTACATGACTGTCCTGTCAAATGTCCTTCCGCTGTTACAGTATTGCTGCAGAAATGCATTTACTCACAGGAAAATACAATTACAGTGTAACAGAGGAAAAATAAACCCATCAAAAAGTGTGTCTAATGGGAGCCCATTCTTATAGAATATTAGGGAATATGTACTGATGTGACAAACACAGACAGGGCTTGCTGTCTACCAGCCCCTTTGCAAATAGCAGGACTCTGTGAAGTAAGGTCTGATGGCATCTCTGTCTTACTGTAAAGGAAACCCAGGCACAAAGAAACAGAGACCCTTGATACAGGTCACACCACCAGCGAGTGGTCGAGCTGGGGATTAAATTCAGCCTGTCTCCAGATCTATGCTACCTGATTGCCACCCGGCCTCTGCACAAAAAAGCACTCAGAGGATGACACAGCAGAGGACACATCATCCTGTCTCTGCACGGGAAGGGGTGGTAGGTAGTTTTTATATTCTTTTTTCCTGTATGGATTTCTAATTTTTTCCCATACAGAGATTGTAATTCTATTGCAATTTAAAAGTATTAAAGCCTACATGTTGAAAATCAAAATACATTCCCTTAACCTAACAGATATTTTAACAAGTGGGAGAAAGAGGAGACCAGGTTTCAGGTTCTGACTTTATCACTCATGGCACGTAGTAAGTGCTCAGCAAACCAAATGTTCACTGAGCACCTACTGTGTTGTCAGACCACATACTTGAAGTAATACATACAGCTGTCAGTGTTAACTGTGCAATCTTAGAGCAGTCAGCAAGCCTTCCTGTGCCCCGAAGTGAGCCTAGGCTGCAGGTCACAGAGCCCTCTGTGGTTTGACTGAGTGACGGTGAGCAGGCGATCCTGCTCAAGGCTACTGGCCATTTCAAGAGGGAGCCAAGAAGGGGATAGCTGTCTCTTAAGAGAAGATTCAGAAAAAGTGTAAAAGCTGACTTACAGAGAGGCCCCAAGGTGCCCCAGGAAGGGTTTTCCTGAAGCTGGATGGTTGGTGTTGTGGGTGGGATTCTGCGCGTGGGTTGCCGAGCCCTCGTTCTGCATGACAAGGGACCGTTTCCCTGCCAGGCCATGAGGCTGAAGTAATAAGCAGGTGAGGACAGAGAAAGGGGTGATTGGGGGGTATGTGGCTAGTAAGTGACTTGGGGACATCACCAGGCAAGGTTTAGCCAGCCCTGCGAGCAGTAACTCGGTCTGTATCTTTCAGATGCCCTGGTGATACTAAGCCAATAAAACCAGCTCAGACCTCAGTGGAGCTCGTCCGTGGGTGACTGCCCTCCCCTTTTCTCTGTCTCTTTCCGCTGGACTTCGTCAATGTTGTCTGGACTCCACCTTCCACAAAGCTGTCACCAGCCCTGGGACCCGCCTTCCTGGACTTTAGCTTTCCCCTCCACTTCTGACCCAGCCAGATGCTACCTCCCACATCCACAGGGCTGGGGCAGGACCTAGCATGTGATCTTGATTCCCGGGAGTGAGCTGGCACCTGTCCCCAGTCCCTGAGAATGTTGGGGTATGTGACCCTGATCCCTAGGAATGACCTGGGACCTGTCCCCACCCTGAGAATGATGTGGCTTGTCCCTCGGTTCTTTGTTTTCAGTCTCACTCCGTCAGTGAGTCACCTCTGAGATAACTCGTTAGAAATAAGTTCAAGGTGTCATCTCAGGCCCGGGCAGAGAGGGCAGTGCAGGTGGCTGTCGTCATGCAGGAGCAGCTGACAAAGTCCAAGAGCCCAATTATCTTATAAACCTAAACAGAATTCTGCAGCCCAGAGGGCACAATGGTTAAGCATTCAGCTGCTATCGTGGATGGCAGTGCGTCTCCCCCCAAAAATACATGTAGCCATGTGGCTGGGCCATGATTCCTGGTATTTTAGGATTGTCCTCCCTTTTGTGATTTCCCTATGCTATATGTTAAAGGATTAGGGTGGGACTGTAAATCTCTTCACAGGGTCACCTCCCGCTCCACTGTGAAGGACGCTTCCCCGGAGTGTGGCTTGCACCACCCTTTATCCTTTCATCCTACGAGACATAAAAGGAAAAGGGAGCAAGCAGAGAACTGGGAGCCTCACACCATCAAGAAAACAGCACCAGGAGAAGAGTGTGTCCTTTGGGCCCAAGGTTCCTGAGTGAAGATACTCCCTGGAAAAAGACTGATGCCACACAAGGGCATTCCTCCAGAGCTGACAAGGGGGAAAGCCTTCCCCTGGAGTGGACACCCTGAATTTGGACGCTCAGCCTACTGGACTGTGTAAGAATCAGCCTTCCTTTGTGACAGCCTTCCACTCGGTGGTATTTCCGCTACAGCAGCCCTAGGTGACTGAAAGAGCTGCCAACCAAAGGTCAGCAGTTTGCATCCTCCTCTCAGTCCTTGAAAACCCCGTGGGGCAGTTCTCCTCTGTCCCGTAGGCCACATGAGTCAGAAATGACTCAGCGGCTAGGGGTGTCAAATAGAACTACTGTTATCACCTAGAGGCAAACATAATCAAATGGGAAGAACAAACGTTATTTTAAGACTGAACCCCGAGCGTCCCCCACTTCATCTCCCATCACACCCCCACTTGTTCACTCCCACCACCAAGTGCTGACCAGACAAGGTCCCACTTCTCTCTGAACCGAGACACCACTTCCCCAGGCACCCATGGGCTGGTGGCAAGCTTGTGACCTTGGACTCAGAAAGCCTGTCCCTTATCCACATGGGCCTTACTTTCCCCACCTGTGAAATGGGTGAATGCTATCACCCCATGCATTGTACAAAGGATGAGAGGGGACATGCAAGAAGTGCTGACTGTTGTCAGGTACCTCAAGTCGGTCCTGGCCTGTGGTGACCCCACACTTTACAGAGTAGAACTGCCCCCCAGGGTCTTCTGGGCTTTAATCTTTATGAATGTAGCCGGCCAGTTCTTTCTTCCAAGACATCTCTGGGTGGGTTCAGATCACTGACCTTTGGGTCAGAAAGTTACTCGTGCCACCCAGACTCCAGTTAGGCATCTGCCACGTGTGGGCATTGTTCTGGAGTCGGGAATCGTGCCAGCCCCCAGACGTCTGACACAAAGCAGGATCCAGCACCACGGCCAGCTCTCCTGACACAGACCGACGGGACCATACCAAACAAGGCACACGGCTGGCGATGAACCAACCTCTGGACTTCCACGCGTGCAGGGGGCTGTCCCAGGGGCTCATCGCCAGAGCCCAGATGATAAGGTAAGGGAACCAGAGCTTGGTCAAGGGTCACGGGAAGTTCTGGATGAAAGGGTGAAACATGCTGTCATGGTTGGAGGCAGGGAACAGTTAGAATATGGTAGCTGTGAAAGATCCGGTGTCGTACGGCAAGTTCATAAAGAGTGTTAAGCTGTTCTTAATTGCAATAAAATTTGTTAGAAAGAAAAAGAAAGGAAGGAAGAGAAAGAAGGAAGGAAGGGAGAGAGAAAAAGAAAGAAAGAGCACCTAAAAATAAAAGAATAGAATCACGCTTGGCTCCAGGGACGGAGCGCTCCCAGCGCCGTCTACTAAGGAGTCAAAGCCCCACCTCGCTGCCTCTCAGGACACTTCCACACAAGCATCGTCCGACTCCCAGGTGAACACAGGCCCAGGGAAGCGTGGGTCACATCCCAGGTACAGGCCCATCTGTTGACACACCTGGAAGAGGTTGGCCGCCTCCAGGACCCGCTGGACGTTCTGCTTGGTGATGAGTGCCTTGCTGGTGTACGTGTAGTCCAGCAGTGTGTGCATGACCTCGGCGTCCACGCCTTTGATGACGATCCTCTTCTCGTACTTTTCCTTTAAGTCATTGCAGAACATGGCCCTGGAGGGGAGACAGGCAAATGTGGACCCCACCAGGACCCTCACTGTTCCCTGCCTAGGGAGGCCCCCTTCAGCCTGCCTGCCCCCCAGAAGGGTGAGGACCCCAAGGCTGGGACCTGGATTTGCACTGTCTCCGTCAGCAGCACCCAGCACCCGTCAGACATTCCATAAGGGCATGCTCACTGCCCCGCTGTGCCCACTGTGGCTGCCAAGGCCCCTTGCCCACCCCAGACACCAGCTGCTGTGGAGTGAGTTCTGACTCGCAGCTACCCCGTGTGTTCTGGGGGGGTTTCTCTTTGGGGAGCAGACCACCAGGCCTGTCTTCTGAGGCGCCTCCTGGTGGACTGGAAAGACCAGCCTTCCGTGAGCAACTGGGTGTGTGAGCCATTGACGCCACCTGGGGAGCTCCCAGGGTGCTCAGAACCACGGTACGGGCTCAAGACAGCGGCTGGAGGTGCTGGGGCACTTCCAGGGGCCGTGGGGCTCCGAAGTCTCATTCGTCCCTTTGTTCTCAGTTCCCAGTACCCGCATAGGGTCTCTGACTGTGTTCTCTGTTCTCTGGCCTCATGGCCTGGCCTGGCCTGGCCTGGCCCGCTGCGGCCCAAACACCTCTGCCGGAGGCTTCTGCTGCTGCCTTTCACCCTAGTGGCTGGAACCTCAGCCCCACGTCCTCAACTGCGCTCGGGAACTCCGAATCTGCCACCCTGTGGCTCCCCACGCCCCCGAACAGACTGCCCAAGCCATTACTCTGGCTTGCCTCTGGCATTCCTGCTCCAGGACTAGACTTTTGGATATTTATCCACTGTCTTAGAAGCAGGGAGATAAAACAGAAAGGATCTCAGTGTGGCTCTCCCCTTGTCCCCGTCCTGGAGTGCTGGTGGTGCAGTGCTTAAGTGCTCACCTGCTCACCGAAAGGCCAGCAGCTGCTTGGAGACTCTACAGGGTAGCTGTCTGTCTTCTAGGGTCCTGAAGAGTCAGAATCACCCCCACAGCCATGAGAGTTTTTGGTTTATCCCCACCCCGGTAGTTCACCATCCACCAGGGAGCCATGCACAAACAACAGTCTGCGAGGGGCCAGGGGTGGCTGCTCGCGGAGAAAGAGCACACTGACATGAGACGGTCGGGAACAGGGCTTCCAGGTAGCAAGCACAGAGCAGAGGTGTGGATGCACCCGAGGGTGGCAGGGTGAGGCCCGAACAACAGTCTAGGACAGCAGGAGACCAGGGGAAGGGAAACTGAGTCCTGGACATGGAGAGCCCCAGAATCATGCTAGGGAGTCCAGTCTTTGTTCAGCAGGCAGTGGGGAGCCATTAAAGGTTTATGAGCAGAGGCAAGACTCAAAAGGAGCCCTTTTCACAAACACGTTCTCACTTCTGCTTGCAGTTGATATGTGCGCCACTGGCTTCAAGCTTTCAACTAACTGCACTTAAAGCCACAGGAACAGCGCCCGAGGCCCTTTCCCAGAAAGCACCCTGACGGCAGCAGTGTCCACGCCACTGAGGAATTTCTCCAGCCAGTAGTCTCTGGACCCTCTGTGCTGCAGAACGGGAACAGCTGCCTGAGCGAGCCATTCTCTTAGGACCAGCCAAGTCATCCGGCTTCCAGGCCGCATCCCCAACAACAGACTGTCCTTCTTGACAC
This sequence comes from Heterohyrax brucei, assembly GCA_028571685.1. NCBI lineage: Eukaryota > Metazoa > Chordata > Mammalia > Hyracoidea > Procaviidae > Heterohyrax > Heterohyrax brucei. The sequence continues at coordinate 85,914,960 of CM053157.1, read as the reverse complement.
CGGGTGCCAGTCTCAACACAGAGGGGATTATGTCCCTAAGACCTACTCCACCCCCTCCTGTAACACCTGTTTAAGTCTGTAAATTACTCATTAGCTTCCCCGTCCCCCTTCCCAATATGCAAGACAAAGGTCACCAACTCAGGGTCCCAAGGCCAAGCCATCAAAAACTCAAAAGAAACACATGTCATTAGGCCAACTGGGATGTCCCATGAAGACACAATGCAAAACCTCCCAACCAAGGAACCAAATTCGGTGAGTTGTGTGGCTGAACATCAGTGTCAACAGCTACTCTTTGTGTTGTTGTGGCTGTGAATATATCTATTAGCCAGCTTTCACCAGTTCAGTTTTTTACAGGCACACAATGTATTAGCAACAACTGCAACAACCAACCATGCAGCCCAGCCCTTAGTCAGTGTGATTTCTCTGTCCCCGTGAGTCCCCCTTTCCTCATCCCTCCCACCCCTGAGAAGCTGACACAACCAAACCCACTACTGCTGACTCATCTCTGACCCATAGTGACCCTATAGGACCGAGGAGCAGCCACAGTTCTTGACCACTAAGCGACCAGATTTGAAACACGTACTGATGAAGATCAAGGACCACAGCCTTCAGTACAGATTGCACCTCAATGTCAAGAAAACAAGAATTCTCACAGCTGGACCAATAAGCAACATTGTCATAAACAGACAAAGGATTGAGGTTGTCAAGGATTTCATTTCACCTGGGTCCACAATCAATGTCCATGGAAGCAGCAGTCAAGAAATCAAGAGATGCATTGCACTGGGAAAATCTGCTGCAAAGGACCTCTTCAAAATACTCAAAAGTAAAGATATCACCTTGAAGACTAAAGTGAGCCTGACCCAAGCCATGGTAATTTCAATCACATCACATGCCTGTGAAAGCTGGACCATGAACAAAGAAGACAGAAGATTTGATGCCTTTGAATTGTGGTGTTGGAGAAGAATGTTGAATGTACCATGGACCACCAAAACAACAAAGACAATCTGTTCTGGAAGAAGTACAGCCAGAGAGCTCCTTGGAAGCCAAGATGGCAAGACTGTATCTTATATACTTTGGACCTGTTGTCAGGAGGGGTCAGTCCCTGGAGAAGGACATCATGCTTGGTAGAGTGGAGGGTCAATGAAAAAGAGGAAGACCCTTGAGGAGACGGATTGACCCAGTGGCAGCAACAATGGGCTTAAGCAGAAAAACCAAGGTGGACACGGGCAAGACCGGGCAGTGCATTGTTCTGTTGTGCGTAGGGTTGCTATGAGTCAGAACTGACAACTGACAACAACAACACTATACATCTGCCTTTTGGGGTCTTTTTACATGAGTGAGGGCGTACAGCGTCGGTGCTTTGGTGACTGACTTATGTCACCCAGCGTGATGGAACAGCAGGCAAGTGTTTCGTTGCTGGTTCAAATGCACTAGCCCTTCACTGAAAACTCCACAGTGCAGTTCTGCTCTAGCCTACAGGGTCGCCATGAGTCTGAATCAACTTAGGGGCAACGGTGTGGGATTTTCATTATTTTTGTCATCAGCATCTTCAAGACCCAGCCATTCTGTGGCATCTGTCAACACTTGGCTTCTCCTCCTGGCTGAGGAGTACTCTGTCGCATGTCCAGACCACATTTTGTGTATCTGTCTGTTGATGGGCGCTTAGGTGGTTTCCACCTGTGGCTGACGTGAGCAGTGCTAAAGGGGGACACCAGTGGGCAAGTATCTGTCCGAGTCTCTGCTTTCAAGTCTTCCAAGTCTTTGGGGTCCACACCCAGTAACGTCTCAGGTGCTTCTGTTCTGCCTCCTAGTCCTTGGTGTAGTGTCTGGGGTCTCAGAAGCTTGTGATCAGGGTTCCACCAATGGTGTCTGTTCTCCTGAGGAAGGAGAGTCAGGGGTAGCAGGTGGATAAGGAACACGTCGCTAACTATCTCCATGACAACCACATCCCTTGCCGCAAGACCTGAAGAGCCAGATGGCACCCAGCTACCGTTACTGACCACCCAGCTACCATTACTGAACATTTTGATCAAAAATTCTATGGAAGAATCCCGACCAAAAGAAGGAAAATGCAGGACATGAGTTCAAATTCTCATGGAATTCAGACTTCTCAGAGCCATAGAACCTGATTAAACTCCAGAAACTACCGCCATTAGATCACCTTTAAAAGTGAAACCAAAAATATCCCCTGAAGCCTCCTTAAAACCAAACAACACTCTAGCTTAACAGGTAAAAAAAAATGTCTGCTTTGAGCGTTATGCTGTTTTAAGAACTATCTACATGGGATAAAAGGAGGACAAACCAAAGACTAAACTAATTGTCGAGTTGATTCCAACTCATAGTGACCCTACGGTATGACAGAGTAGAACCTCCCCCAGGGTTTCCAAGGAGCTCATGGTGGATGCGAAACAGCGACCTCTCAGCTAGCAGATGTGGCCCTTAACCACTACGCCACCGGGTTCCAGAGTATTAAGCACCTCCTGAGAAATTAGGTAGGGATTTCAGGGGGCAGAAAGTTTATGTTCCTAGGGAAGGAACAACTCAGAAAAGGAGGGTCCAAGGACGGTCACCCAGCACCCAGGATGTCATCGTCACTGAACAGTACGCGTAGAGATGGCTGAGCGGGTGTATGTTTCACTGTCTGTTTTCTCAACAACAGCAATTAAAATAAGATTCAAGGAAGAAAAGGCACCTAATTCGCTGACGTTCTGAACCTAGTAGTCAATGAAGTCTTTCCCCTCTGTCTCCCTGGTTTCCTTTCGGTCCTTGTTATTTGAGTGCCTCGTAACCCTCCGACCCTTCTTTTCTTCCCCTCCTCTCTCTCCCCCTCAATTCACCTTTTTCTCCTTTCCAGTGCAGTAGTGGCATGGTGGTTAAGACCTACAGCTGCTAACCAAAAGGTCAGCAGTTCAAATTCACCAGGCACTTCTTGGTAGCTCTAGGGGCAGTTCCGCTTTATCCTACAGCGTCACTATGAGTCAAAGTCAACCAGCGGGTCACAGGGTCACTGTGAGTCAAAATCAACCAGCCGGTGACAGGCTTTTTTTTTGTTTTTAGCATACAACTGCACAGAAGAAAGAGCAACTTTGAATCCCAGCGCCTACAAAGTTAATAAAACACCAGGCTGGAACCAGGTGAGCAGTGACATCAGTGGGCAGGTGCCTGATTTACAAGCTGCAATCATCAGCCGTAAATCACTTGGCTGGCAGCACACAACTGTCTGCAGAGCCCTGAGCACTGAAAAGCGTCATCACCAAGGACTTGCCTTGCAACCTGCTGATGTCACAGAGAACACCGACAACTCACAGCCACCTCTGAGCCACTGGCTGCCTTTGTTGGGGATCCCAAGGGCAGGGCTGCCAGGTCGACATGTGATACAAGCCACACATGGACTTTGGGACTGCCTAGGAACTACATTTTTTAAAAGCCATAAGAATAAGAAAAATCCATTTTGATAATTAACAGTCTGACAATAAAGTTTGTGAACTCAATCCTAGAAAAAGTGCTACACACCTCATTGCTGAATATCACTATGGTCACCTTCAAAGTGCTCTCCTTGGGAAGCTGTGCACTGATGCCAGCACCTAGCCCACCTTTCAGAGCAGTTTTGGAACTCTTTTTTCTGGAACAGCCATCAGGGCTGTTATCATATTACCCTTGATGTCCTGAAAGTCATCAAAACTTCTTCATTTCCGTATTTCCTTAATCTTCAGATAAAGAAAAAAGTCGTTGGGGGCCAGATTAGGGGAGTAGGGAGGGTGTTCCAATACAGTTATTTGTTTATTGGCTAAAAACTCCCTCACAAACAACTAGACAATTAAGTTTGCAAATTTGCCACTGCACCATCATGCACAATGGCCATTCCAGAAAGAGTTCCAAGGGGGTTTGGTTTGGATTTGTTTATTTATGTCTCTCTGGTTTGGCTTCACCGCAGAAGTCACATTAAGACATGAACTGAAACAACAGAGTTTTTTTTTAATTCATTTCACATAAGACACCTATTCACATGCTCAATGATGTGTCAGAGCAAAGAATTCTGTTCTAGACCTTGACGGAGGCACTAGGTAAGAGTTAAGATGTGCCAGTATCATTTAATTGAATTCATTAGTTCATTTCCTTGTTTATCGTGGATTAAATTCTTTTAATATTTGCATTCTGCAGAAACCTGCTGGGACAGGCGGATGCCAGTCACGAGCTCAGCGTGCCACAGGTGACAATGAGATGCCGAGCCATTCCTCCAGGGTGGCAGCGCCAGCTGGTGACAGTGGGGACTCAGATCTCAGTGCTGGTTCTGCTACATCAAGTAGCTTTCTGGTCTAAACCCGATGGTGCCCTCGAGTCCTGTGGCTGTCCACCCCACACCTGGCCTGCCACTCCGCTTCTGGTCTCACCCTTTGACCCGGACTGAGGCGTTCTGGACTGCGGCTGCGTGAAGGTCCGCAGGCTCAGCCTCCAAAAACGGGCTTTAACAGCATCATGCCTGTGCATGTGTGTACACCGAGGAATACGTGTGTGTGTGTGTGTGTGTGTGTGTGTGTGTGTGTGTGTGTCTTTACACTGGCACACGTACATACGTGTGTACATGTGTCAGAATATTCCTTAGAAGCAAAGATGGTGAGACTACATCTCACATTCTTTGGACATGCTATCAGGAAGGACTAGTCCCTGGAGAAGGACGTCACGCTTGGTAAAGCGGAGGGTCGGGGAATAAGAGGACGACCCTCAGTGAGACGGACGGACTCAGCGTCTGTAGCGGCAGCTGTGAGGCGGGCCCAGGGTTTCACGCCGCTGCGTGCCAGGTCACTGTGAGTCAGAACCAACGAGATGGCACCTCACAGCCACAACAAGACTTATGTGGAAACTGTAGTTTTGATATTTTCTCTTGACTTTCAGCTCATGTTGTCCATACCAGTATGTGGAGTAGGGGGGATTGTCAATGGTCTTATGCACAGGAAATATCCCAGCAGCTGCTTTTCTGCCCTGCGGGGTACTTTTGGTAGCTGGGAACCCAGTGGAGGAACCTTTCTTCCTACCTAAGTGATTCCCTCCGAAGTGAAATGGAGACAAGTTTCCTACTTGTCAACAGCGTTACAAGGGTTAATGGAAATAAAGAGAACCCAGCAAAGCCCAGGCCTTCACTGCAAACCAAAAACCAAACACACAGCCACCAAGTGACTTCAGACCCAGGGCGACCCCGTAGGGGCACTCAAAACAACATCGCCTTTCCTCAGTAAGACAATACTCCACGCTGAAAAAAATACTTCATACAAAGAGGCTGACGTCCAGTAACTTACAAGACAAAATACAGGCAGCAACCTGAAAGCTCATGAGGACAGAATGATCTTGATACTGAGCATCTATTAACAGTGGTAGCAAAATAAAAAAATATATGATAGTCATGATAACCACAAATACTGCGGACGGAAAAGACGTATAATGAATCAAGGAGGAGGGGCCAAGCATGACATAAAATTGTGTGCAAACTCTGTATACACGTATGTGAAAAATACCTATGTGAAAAGAAACAGAAGCCAGGCCACGGAATGGAAACCATCAGCTTGATCACTCAGGTGCACGATCCCTTATCCGAAAACGCTGTGGTCCAATGCATCTGGGCATCTAGAATTGTTCGGCTGTGAGCATCTCTTGAACAGTGTACAGCACGTCCAGCAAAGCATAGAACAAAAAAAAGCAAACCCACTGCCACTAAATGGATTCGGACCCATGGGGACCCTATAGGACAGAGTAGAGCGACTCCACTGAGTTTCGAAGGAGCACTTGGTGGATTTGAACTACTGATGTGGGCAGCCAGCACTCTTCATCACTGCACCTCCAGGGATACCCTAGACCTAACCAAGCCCCTTAACGGCTGCATTACTTGTTAGGCCGTGAATGCGTCAAGCAGTAGACGGAAAAATAACAGCTGTCTGTCCAGGTCTCACCAGGTCAGCGTAGACCCAGCCTGACATTCCACGTGTCAGCAGTCTGAGGACTTGGGAACCGGTAGGAAGTGCAGACGAGGGGATCACAAACCGACAGGGCTGAAAAACCCTAACCTGGGATGACCCTGCAAGCCTGACAGCATTCCCAGCGTCCTGCACAGAACCCCCAGGGGCAGCGCGATCACCAGCGTCCCCTGCAGTCACCGAGCACACCCACCGCAGCAGCAGCAGCTCTCCAGGCTTCCACCGTTTGTCCAGAAGTCTCAGCTCGGCCTGATTTCCCTCTGTGGGTGCGCTCTCGGTTAGTCTTCCCTGCCTCTGTCTGAACATCTCGTGCCACTGTCTGCAGAAGATGCTGAGGACCACCGCATCCAAACCTGACCGCACAGCGGCCCCTAGTACCGATGTCGGCCACCCAGTCATCCACGACACTGATTAACAAGTGTGCAGACCATGCCGTAAAACGCTTCCCACGCCTGACCTCGTGCCTGGTCTCTGTAGCTGGTGGTCAAGTCCCCTGGAGATGACCTCAGGAAACCTGACACGTAGTCGGAGCCACAGGGAGGGACCAGAGTCCGGGCGCAGATTCCAGGCAGGGACAGCGGCAAGGGGGCCGGCTGCTGCCTCCGTCTGTCAGGGGCCCTCCTCCTGGGCTCCCCTGGGCTCCCCTGGGCATCTCTGCTGTGAGAACTTTTGGGTGCCTATGACGCTCAGCTGTTTGACACTCCAGTTGAGGTTATGAGCCACGTTGTAAACTTCATTCTCCGTCGCTGTTGTCTCTGTTTCCATACACATTTTTTCCAAGTTTCTCTTTCCACTCAAGACCCCTCAACAGACCTCTAAAGGGAGCTAAGCCATCTGCGACGCAACACGGTCCCTGTTTACGGTCGCCGTGCTTACACTGCTAGCTAACACGTTCCCCCCCATCAGTTCTCCGGCACTGAAAACAGATCCTTGAAAGTGCTTTTCTCTGTGCCAGCTGGCGTCACAGGGACAGCCTGTGACAGAGACAAAGCGATGACTTGTGGCCACACAGGTTTCTCCCTCAGATAAAAATGGATGCAGACATTGGTTCCCACACCCCTCTAACAGAAGTTGGAATAATCACAGCTCTGCCTTCTGCTTAGCTTTTAAAGGGAGTGGGTTTTCGAAAAATCAGGAGCTATCGTATACAAGAGGGCAAAAAAGAAGCTAGAAACCCATGAGAGGCTCTGTGTTAGGAGCTGAACCGTATCCCTGAAATGAGGATCTATCTCTATATTAAAACAGAATCCACAATAAAGTGGAGTCTTGTCACAAACATAAGTTAAGAATGGGCTAAATTATGAATTAGCTAAACTATTAAATAAACACAAAATGGCTGTGCTTGAGCTGAGTAAGACTGTGAGAAAATGCAAAGTCCTGGTGAAGAAGTAACAGTGAGAAAACAGCTGCCAGGTAGGCCTGGCCGCAGAGGGCCCCAGGGACGAGAAAGACAAAGACTGATCAGAAGTCAACAGCTGGAGGGACCAGAAAACAAAACCCGTGGACTGGAGGACAGTGACGAGAACCAAGTGGACAACTTGTACAAAAACCCGGCCGTCTGGGCCTGGGCACCTGGTCCTCTCTGGGGACTCGGTGCCCGCTGGTCTGCCGCTCTGCTCTGACCTCATCCTGAGATCTCGTTTGCTGGTTCAGGTGACTGTGACCATCTGTTGACACCCACGCCTTCTACGCTGTCCCTGCCACAGCCACCTCTGAGAGGCCAGTCGTCCCAGAGTCCCGCTCTGGACTGTCCTGACATCTGAGCAATGAGAGCACAGCCAATCCTCAAATTTCTTAGAGTGAAATCTGCCTTCAGTGAAGACACACTGATGTTGTGACGGCCTGACGAGCCTCACAGTCCCTGCAGGGCCCGGTAGGAGGCTGTACAGGCCGTAACTAAGGCAACGAGGGCTCTTAGCTATCGCAAACACAGACAGGACTTCTTCAGTAAGGTAGATAAGAGTGCTGCTGTGTCACGCGGCTAGCGCCTTCCCGTGCTTACTTGTGAGTGAGCGGTTTGGTCAAATAAATCTTACTGCTAACCCCAAGCCTTGTAGTTACCTATTCTCCTCTCGTGGTCCCCGATATTTCTGCGAGTGCTCACGACAGGCCCCCTGAAATATACGCTGTCAATTCTAACCCCTGTCCCTGTGGCTGGAGCCTGGTGGCGCACCGGTTAAGTGCTCAGCTGCTAACCAAAAGGCCAGCAGTTCGAATGCACCAGCCAGCTCCTTGGAGACCCTGGGGCGCAGTTCCACTCTGTCCTCTGGGGTCCCTATGAGCTGGAATCGACTCAGAGTCAGCGGTGGACCTGCGGCTCTGGGGCTGTCCGCCAACAGGTTTTCCTTGTTGTAGTAACAAGGCTGAATTATTGTTGTAGGATGTGTCTTCAGGCAGTCTCTTCAGAGACCTATAAAAGCAGATTCAGCAAGTGACCAGGGGTAGGGGAAGACAGAAGCCACACCCCATGAAGACCACCTGGGAGCCAGGGAACAGAAGCTGGAGAGAGGCAAGATGCCTCCCGGGGGGCGGACAGAGCGACAGAGCCCGCCCCGCAGCCCGCAGCCCACAGCGAGCTTCTCGCCTCCTTATCTGTGAGAGAAGACGTGGTCTGTCATCCACTCCCGCAGTCTCCGTTGTGGCGGCCCCAGGCAGCCGGGATACCCTGTTACACACTGAAGTTGTTGCTCAGCTTGCTAGTCCCCCAGGGGCTCAGCCTCTTAGACTATCGGCACCCCGATTTGTAAAGTGGGGTCGTAATCCCTCTTTGAAGTAAAAAATAATGCCTGCAAAGCTCTTGGGTTAGTACCTGGTACAAAAGACACCCTCGGGGCAGAGAGGGGAGGAACACGGTGGCTGGTGTCACCTGCACTGCCACTGTCACAGACTGAATTCTGCTGATGCCTGGGTCAGGCCCTGAGCACCTAGCAAGTCTTTAACATACAGCTGGACGGCCATGGGCTCGTATGGAAATGCAGCTTTTCTTTTGTCATGCTATAAGGCTGTACCAGGGTAGCGGGGATCCTAACCCCAATTCCTTCAGAGTGGAGTCTTCTAGAGAAAGCAGAACAGACCCAGGCGTGCTGGGGAGACTCCAGCAAGGTGAGCAGGCAGATGCATCGAAAAGCAGCAAAGGAATCAGAGGGGGCTGGGCAGTCCCCAGATGCTAGCCGAGAGGCCCCCGGAGGGAGTTGACCCGGCCAGGAGCCTGGTTTGGACTTTCAGTCTCCAGAACGATGAGGAAACAGATCTCTGCTCTTGAAAGCCACACACTTTGTGGTTTCTTGTCACAACAACCCAAGGAAACAAAGATAACCACTGTTCTCTCATCAGATCTAAGAGAACCCCACAGAAGATGGGCTGTACGCAGACCCCAAGCCTGGGGTGCCCACCTTCTTATGACTGTAGAATTCCCTCCGGAGCTGGTAGGATTCAAATGCAGCAGAGGTCCAAGAGGAGAAGGGTGAAACCCAAACGCCAGGTACGGGATCCTCACGGCCTCTCTCCAGAGAAGCCGCAAAAGACTCAGGAACTGATGACTCCTTAGAAGAGAGAGGAAAGCCCTGGAGGCCCGGCGTTAAGAGCAACAGCTGTTAGCCAGAGGTCAGCAGTTCAAATCCACCAGGTGCTCCTTGGGAACTCTCTGGGGCAGTTCCACTCTGTCTGTAAGGCTACCACGAGTCAGAGCTGATGCCACAGTAGCAGGTTGGTGGGTTTTTTTAGAAGAGAGGGGGGCAGCATGGAGCCAAAAGCAGGGAATCTGGTTGCGAATCTGAATAGAAGAAGCTGGTACATCTTCCCAGGCTCAAGTCCCCCGTCCGACCCAACCCATCAGAGCAACAACCAACCCTGCAATTTACAGGAAAAAGAAGGTTTGTTCTCTGGAGAAATTCAGTCAAAAGACTATCAGCTTCATGGGGACCAGGCCCAGATAACAGATACAAATTTAAAAACAGCAGGGTTCCACTGCAGCTTCTTCCTTCTCCCATCCAAAAGGAACGGGGTGCTCTCCCCCAGGAAGGAAGTTGGAGAAGTCTTCTTTAAGGAAAATAACAGCAGGGAAAGTACAGAACACAGACATTCCAAAGTTCCCCAAAAGGTGAGCTCAGCCTCCAGGGACACCACAGCCAGCCCCTCCTAACTGCCCCCGACGCAGACACAGAGAGAGCGCTTGCGTTGGCTTCCTCCTGCTTCACCCTTAAACGTGAACAGACATCCTGACACCACCCAACGTTTGAGTAGAGCCTCTACCATCAAAGACAGAGACCAAAACAAAGGAGGGGATGGGACTAGAGGAAAGAGAAACAGTGCAAGGAAGAGAAACAACTCATTTTTTAATGAAAAGGATAGACCTCAGAAAAATTACATAAATATACAATCTATCTTAAACATGAATAGGCTATTAGTAAAAAAACAAACAAACAAACAAAAAACCTCTGTCAAACACATTCTGACTCAGAGCACCCCCACAGGATGGAGGAGAACTGCCGGGGGGAGGGGGGCTGAGGCGTGGCTAATGCATTCTGACCTGGACCTTTTGTTTAACAGCTGAGCTCTTAGCCACTGCATCACCACGGGGTCCTCCCCATTCATCACACTCCAAGGTCCCCTTTACCATGTAAGGTAGTGCCCACAGCTACCAGAGATTGGGACTGGGACGTGTTGGGGGAGGAACATCATTGAGCCTACCATGCTAAGTGAATAAAAATACTTCCAACGTTCAAGACCTCAGAAGTTTACTCCCAGGCACCTTTTCTGTGGAAGCCACTGGAGCCCCATCAAAATGAAAAGTCAGCCCCAAACGGGGAAGCTACAGACGCCCGCCGAGTGGCCCTAACACAGACAGAGTCAAAGGGAATCCCTGGACCCGGAGGAGTGCCTGGGCCACAGCTGGGCAGCAGGTCTGCAGCCCACCTGTGGGACAATGGACGTGAGGGCAACTGGAAACAAACATGACTGGGCGATTCTTGAACGTGTCAGACCACACGAACAGCAGTCAGGAAAGGCTGGTCACAGAAAGTGCTCAGTTGACTGTGCAGACGGAAAAAGGAGTGAATCATTAGCTCTAGGAAAGACAAAAAATTACTTTTTAAAAGAGAAATGTAATCATATCATACAATTTGACAAGGAACCAAGCTCTCATGGCGACAAGGACATAAAACTCTTACCATGGATTTATCTAAAAATGGTGACAGCATTATGTGGAGAGATTATAACGAAGGGAGGGGTATGATAAAGAAGGCAGGTAGAGATGCCAACCTGTTATGTCACAGAGTAGGAAGTCAGTAAATCATGTCTGACCCTGAGAAATCAAGAACCACGCCCGCACCTGATGAGGAGATACAGGCGTGGCAGGGGCAGAAACCTCCCTCGCCTGTCAGAGGACCCTGCTGCCCTGGCCGGTGTGGCGCTGAGATACTGGAACCTATGCCATCAGTGTTTCAAACACCAGCAGGGCTCCCAGGCTGGACAGGTTTCGGCTGCACTTCCAGGCTCAGACAGAGCAGGAAGGAGGCTCTGACCACCTCATTCCAAAACCCTGACCAGTGACAGCCCTGTGCACAGCAGTGGGTCCCCGTCTGACACAGCACCGCAGCTTGGAAGGCACTCAACATACAACATACCGTGGACTGCCCCACACCAAACCAGTCTGTCTTGGAAGAAGCATAGCCAGACTGCTCCTTAGAAGCAAAGAGACTGAGACTTGGTCACACATACTGTGGACAGGCTGTCAGGAGGGACCAGTCCCTGGAGAAGGACATCATGGGTCAACAAAGGAGAGAGCGTTCACGAAAAAGAGGAAGACCATCAGGGGGACGGATTGACATGGTGGCCGCAGCCGTGGGCTCAGGCAGGACAGGTACCGTGAGGAGGACACAGAGCCGGGCCAGCCTTCATTCTGTGGCAGGTAGGGTCACCGTCCGTCAAGAGCTGACGCCATGTCACTGCACAGCAGCATAACAGTGAGAAGAAACAGCTAAACGAATAAAAATGGGGTGCTCTGGGGAGACTGAAGGGTGGAGGAGGCAAAGCAAAATTTTTGTTTTTCATTACAAACACTTTTTTAGAAGTACGATTGGACGTTAATGCTTCAGATACTTTTTAAAATGCTATTAGACTGAACTGTTTGCAGGTAAAAATAGAATTTGATTTTAAAAAATGCATGAAAATTTGCAAGGGACCTGAAGAGCCAGTTCACAGAAAAAGAAGTGCAGATGCCCCTAGGTGCATAAAAATATGTTGGACTCTATTCAAAATCAGAAAAATGCAAATTAAAACGATGTTGAAAAACTACTTCTCATCTAGCAAACTGTTAAAACTCCAGCGTTGGATGACACCCTCTGTTGGCAAGGCTGTGCAGAGACAGTCACTCTGTTGTTATACCACCGGAGGGGGTGAGAATGTGTCCCCTGTTAGGGAGAAGAAGCTGGCACAGACTGCCTTTCTGTGGGACTCAGCAGTCCCTCCCAGGAAATGTATCACTCAGATACTCCTGCAGGCTTGAAACCACCCCTCATACAAAGTTAGTTATCGCAACATTGTAACAGTCAAAGAGCAGCAAGAACCCAAATGTCCATGGAGAGTGGGAATTGGTTAAATCAGTTAGCATCCAGCCACTTAGCAGATAATATCCCTTTTCTCCTGACTATAGACAGCAGGATGTCATTTTATAGCCACCCCTAGGCCCTGCAAACACAGAGGATAGAACTGGGGGCCTCCGGCCTCCGACTAACTTGAAACATGAGCAGAAGACAACTCAACTCCCAGCGCCCTTCAAAACTGAGACGCAAAGCCTGAGGGGTGGTGAGGGGGTGCCAGAGTCCAAATCCCACGTGGCCACTTCTTACTCACTGGGACCGTCCAGGCCTGGGTTCTACATCTCTAAGGTGGAGATAACATTCCCTGCCTTGAGGAGTTCTTGCGAAGGTTAAGTGGGGTCGTGTCTGTGAGCCGGAAGGCTCCCAGGTGGTGCAAACCACGAGGGCCCTCACGGCTAACTGGAAGTTTGGGGCTCCGAGTCCACCCAGAGGAGCCTCGCAGGAAAGGCTTGGTGATCTACCTCCAACAACCGGCCCTGAAAACCCTGTGGAGCCCTGTTCTGTTTCCACACCGACAAGTTATTATTAGAGTAGACGGGGCGGAAGAATCCCATCTCCTTGACGGTGCTCACTGCAGGACGGAAGTCACCTTGGAAATTCCAAGATAAGAGTCGAGTCACTGCTCTCCAGACAGGAAGAGAAGGAATTTCCCTTCGTGAGCAGGCGGTTTTGGAAAAGACCAGTGCGGGGTGGGGGCGGGAGTGGGGTTGGGGGCTTCAGTTTCTCAGCTGTGCTCGCCTTCCAGGACTGGCAAAGAGACCTTCTCTAAGGGTGACAAGGTCTGCTAAGACAGCAGACAGATTTCTGTCTGACTCAGGAATCTGTCTTCCAACAATGCAACAATGCACCCCTAAACACTCGCCTGTGAAAGGACACATGGGTAAGGTGATTCATGGCAAGACTGTAACAAAAGATCAGAAACACTCCAACTGCCTGTCAGGACAGCCACTGGTTGAATCACCTAGGCAGGATGGCCTCACTTAGTGCACAATGTTTATTTTTTCCTTGAGTAAAGACAGAAGAACCTGCATCATTTTACAACCAGCTTCCAGGCCCTGCAAAGCACAAGGGATGGCAGAGAGACCTTCCCTCGGTACCTTAGACCAGCAGGGTTGAAAGAGACCTGAACCGTAATGTCTTGCTTTGAAGGCTGAGAAGCCTCCATGGCACAGTGGCTAAGAGCTGGACTTCCACCCTAAAGGCGATGGCTTGAACTCACCAGACACCTTGTGGGAGAGAGACCTGGCAGTCTGCTTCTGCAAAGAGTCACCGGAAACAGCGCCAACAAGTCCATTCTCTGTAAAGCCTCGGAAACCCCAGGGGGCAGCTCTGCTTGACCCTACAGGCTCACTATGAATCCACTCAACAGCAGAACCAGCTCCATGGCCGTGTCTGCGTCTCAAGCCCCAGAGAGGACCGGCGGCTTGCTCGGGTGCACCCAGCTGGGGGAAACCCTGGGGGGCATAGTGGTTAAGTGCTACATCCACTAATCACAAGGTTGGCAGTTCAAATCCACCAGGCACCTCATGGGGGCAGTTCTGCAGGGTCACTATGAGTCGACGTCGACTCGATGGCACTAGTTTGGTTTCTTTTTGAAAAACAACCGGGGGTCCTGCTCCACAGTCCAGCAGAGCCCCCAGCAGAACTGCTAATCTGGCGCACATTCCATGACAGCCGTTTCCTAGGGCTTCAAAACGGAAAGAAGAAGCCAGAAGTGAGGCCCTGATCCCAGCTGGCCTCTCAGGCCCGTCAGAAGGGGGCTGAGCTCACCATCCGCCCAGGTGAAGGGAGGGCATGTTTGTCTGGGCAGCCCACGTCCATGGCTGTCTCTGCACCTGGCCTTATGTACTTCCTGTAGGGTGAAGCCCCAGAGTCCGAGGCGGCTCTGAAGGCAGCAGACAGCAAAGGTTCTAGAATGTGCCGGCCCTGCTCTGGGTACTGACAGCTGCGACCCTCGGTTCCATTTCCTCGTCTGTATGGGGTGGCGGCCACCTCCGTGGCCCTGCTGCACAGGCAGGTCCGAGGAGGTACACAGCAGGTATCACCCTGCAGGCCACCGTGTCCCCTGGCCTTTCTGGACATGGAACCTGACCCATCCCACAATGCAACCCTGCCTTTTGAATTCCAAAGATTCTCCGAGAGCACCTCAAAACATAGAAAAATGAAATACATGCAATGGTATTACCTAGGTTAATCATTGGTCACTGTTTCATCTAGAACTGAGAGATAAGGAGAATTATAGAGTTGTTTTGTTTCGTTTCCCAAATACCTCCTTCCTTCACTTTGCTCTTGGGGACTGGTCCCCGCAGTGTCCGGGCTGAAATGGAGAACACTGGGTCCAGCTGTCTTCACGGGGTCTCTGACCTCTTCCACAGTCCTACCCCAGGTGTGGCAAACACTCAGTAAACAACTCCTAAAACCCAAGCCATTGCTGTGGATCCAATTTCAGCTCTCAGCAACCCTATAGGACAGAGTAGAACTGACCTATGGGTCTCTAAGGAGTGGCTGATGGATTTGAACTGCTGACCTTTTAATTAGCAGCTGCACTGTTAACCACTGAGCCACCAGACAACTCCCAGCAGAACCGGAATGAGGCAGTCACTGTTCTATGATAGCATTCCCTCCTCCAGTGTAGGAGACAGAAACCCTGGTGTTGCTGTGGTTAAGGCCACGGTTGCTAACCAGAGGTCAGCAGTTCAGGTCCCCCGGGTGTTCCTTGGAAACTCAGTGGGGCAGTTCTCTGTCTACAGGTTCGCTGTGAGTCGGAATTGACTCGACAGCACTGGGTTTGTTTTGTCTGTTATGGAGGAGACTCAGGTTCGGTTTCAAGCCAGTGCCACTCATGGCAGCTCCAGTGTCCGTCAGGGGAGGCTTGCGTGTCACCCAGATGCTGAACACATTTCAGCGGGACTTCCAAACAAAGACAGACCAGGAGGAAAGACTTGGCCACAGGCTTCTGACAATCAGCTAACAACAACACTTGTGGGTCCCAACAGTCCAGCCCACACCCCGTTATGGGTTTGGTGCCATACTGGGTCGTGTTCTGTCCCATCATGTGCAGGATTAGCCTAAGTCGGAACCGACTCGGTGGCAGTAACAAGCTGAACTAGCTGGGTCAGGCAAAGATTTCAACAGAGACGTACAGAGCCTCTGCTGCGTGTTAAACACTGTGCGCAACTCTTCTTCTGTTCAAATTTAATACTCCTAACAACCCTGAGAGGCACTGGTCACTGGCCTCGTCTTACAGATGACCAAACACAAGCTCAGAGCCTTACGTGACAGACCTCCAGTCACAAGTTAGGGACTAGCCAAGTGGGATGGAGCCGGCCTCCTGACTCCGGGATTTCCCACGGTGAGATCACCCGTCAGCTATGGCTACAGGCGTCTGGACCCCGAGCCCCTGTGTGACTCGGCCCCCCAGCCTCCTCCTGCACACACACGCTGACCATGGCCGTCCCAGCAGTCCTGTCGGACGACGCAGACCTGCCCATGGAGTTTCCCGGGCTGAGTTCTGTACAGAAGCAGACCACCACATCTCTCTCCTGCAGGGAAGCTGGGAGAGCTTTCCAACCACTGACTTATCAATTAGCAGCTGAGAGGTCGGCCACCGCGCCACCAGGCTCCTTACACACACACACACACACACACACACGCACGCACGCACGCACGCACGCACGCATAGAAGCTCTTAGTCTGCAGCAAGTTTTCTGATAACTCTAAAAGAGGGGCTGCGTCTTTTGATTCTACCTTCTACAAATGAACAAAGACAACTATGTCTGTCTAACCCGTTAGTCTTTCTTCACAGGAAAAAAAAAATGAAAAATCAACACCTGACAAAGTACACTTTCCATATGACTTCTGCTTTAAATGATGCTAATCTCTTGTTTAATGTGGCCTGAATCTTACACTCTGAGGTCCTGTGGCCGTCCTCTTTGTCCTTTAGGAGGACACTCAAAGCTTAATGGACACTTAAACCCATAGACACAGCAGGTAAGCTCCTCCCACCACCCCAGGTTGTCCCTGCACCTCGCACCCAACTTGTCCCTGCTCCAGGGCATTCTGACCTGAAATAGTTGCTGGCCGCAGCCAGCACCACACGGTGGCAGGAGAATTCCTGGATGTCCACACACAGGATGACATCCGTGAGGGCGTTCTCCATCCGCAGGTCCTCCAGGCCACTCTGAAGAATTAAGGAGAGTCCCGTGTCATCGAATTTTACTTTGTCCTCGTTAAAGATTTCTACCATGTCTCCCCTTTTCTGGGTGACCTCGTCCGCCGAAGGGGCCAGGGGCTCTTCCAAACTCTTCTCCACCACGTCACCCATGGCCCAGGCACCCCCTTGCCCTGCCATCAACGCCCAGACTGAAGGAGCACCCAAGGCTGAGCCAGGTCACATTGCAGAAGCGGGCGGATTTCCTGTGCTGGGCCCTCCACTTGTCACCAGCTGTCACACATACAAAACAGGAAGTCTTGCACTTTCTCATCCTGTCACTACAAACACCAGCGACCTGTCTTCTTCTTCTTTTTGTGAATCGTCACAGGGTTGGAACCTGCTCCGAGAGAGTATCTGGGAGGGGGCTCTGGGAGAGAGGGCCGCTTCTCACAATCCAGGACCAGTGCCAGGAGGTTCTTTTGGTCCAGTGCTCAGCTCGTATCCGGAGCAGGAAGTCTCCGGGCCTGGTCATTATGTAGGCAGTCTGGGCCCTTCTAGAACCCAGAGATGCAATGGAAGAGGCTGAAGTTCCCCCTCCTGGAGGAGTGGGAGGCCCCACTGTCCCTCAGGGACCTGGGAGAGCCACTTAGTCTCTGCAGTCCTTGTCAGCGCCATGCCCTTCTGTCTGCCTGCCCTGCTGCTCGGGAGCCAGTGGTGTACTGGCAAACATGAGCCTTCCCTGAAAATGCCTGTGTGTCACATAGGCCTTTGCTGACGGGGAAAAACGCCTCCCAACTTTGCCCCCAGGCTGTCGCTCTCAGATGGCCAACAGGGCAGAAGACCAGGCTTCTCCAGCGAGCTCCCCCGGCCTGGTCCCCCCCGAGCCCTGCGGCCGCACCTCCGTGGTGGGTCAGGCAGCACTGCCGTCCTCACAGCAGGTCGTGTGCGGTTCAGTGGTGAAAACTGTCTTTGCCTTTTGTTGCTGGCTCCCGACTCCCAAAGACCCCACAGACAGCGGGTCAGATAGGTGTGCTCTACAGGGTTTGGAAGCAGACAACAGGCCTTTCTTCCAGGTCTGGGTCTGGGGGCTCTGCTGAGACCTGTCCCTGTTGCCATAGCAACAGCCAACCCCTCACTGACAGACAGGCAGCTGGTGGCGGTGAAGGGGGAGCATGGGCTGGGAACTGAACCTGTGTCTCCCTGACGGACAGTGGGGAGGTGACCAGCGAGCCACTTCTGCCCCATCTTTGATTAACCAGCCCCCACGCTGTGTGCTGGAGGCAGTGTGGGAAATAACGCGTTTTCATCCCAGCAACACTCAGTGGCAGCAGACAAGGCTTTCCCTGTGTCGTGGAGAAAGGACTGAGACTCTGCTCAAGCGGGTGGTTGAGCCCAGGTCAGCGTGGCTCCAGAGCCCAGGTCCCCCACCACTGTGGCCACCACAATCATAATGGGTCAGCACTGACCCCAGTGTCACCCAAAGAAAGTCCCCAGGGTTTAACTGCCATGGCTTTACCATCCCCAGTGCCTGCCCATGTTACTCTGCTGTCTCACACTGTCCTAATCCACCTTCGGGGCAGCGTCACTGACCCCAGACAATGGGGAGCCCCCGTCCCTCCATCTGCCTTCCCCAGGGGTGACAGCACCCCTAGAGTTCTGGCCCTGCTCCCTGTGGGTCCTCACTGCTCACACCAGTCAGTGTTCTGTGCAGAAACAGGCCACCCACACACTCACACACATGTGTGCGTGCACACTCCCGTACACACACACACACGTACTCACGTACACACAGGCAGACACCCATACACACACTGACACATACACATACACAGTCACATGTACACATACACTTTCGCAAACATGCAGGACGCACACATTCACTCACACACACAGACAGACACACACACACACACACAGGGGGTAATTTAAGGAACCGACGCAGACAGTTGTGGGGCTGACGAGCCCAGACCCGCCGGGCAGACGCGGACAGACTGCTGTCTCGGGCAGGGTCCCCTCCCTAGGAAGCCTCAGCTCGTGCTTCCACCTTCAGTGCACTGCACGCGGCCGCAGCGTGTGATCCTGAGTCCCGTCCTCTGCGGACGGTCAGCTGCTCCGCGGATGCTAGCCGCATCTACCAAATACGCTCACAGCCACCGCCGGGCTAATGCTGGTTCTGTAACTGGTTCAATCGTCTGCTCAAGTTGACACATTTACAAAAAACAGAGAAGTAAACTAGCCACTGTGTGACTAGTCAGAATCTTTGGCATTCCTCGTAAATTTCTTCATCCAAATTTCTGTCAGTGAAGACACTTTGGGTGGACAAAAAACAGAATGTCCCATCAAAAGTGGTTTAAACAATCGGAGTCTCACGTAAGAAGCTGGGGGTGTGTGGTCCCAGGGCGACTCAGTGGTTTGATGATGCCCTCCAGGACACGGGATCCGGCTCTGTCGGCTGGCCCTGACAGAGATGTCTCCTCAGAACCACCTAACAGCTGCCCTGGGACCAAGTACCAGGTTTGCACACAACCTCAGTCCAAAATCAGAAAGGACAGTGGCAGGCCTTTCCCACGTGATGTCTTCTTTCACACGCAGAGGTCTCTTGGCTACCCCAGACTATGACCAGGAAGCCTCACGATGAGCTTGGACCTGACACAATTCATCCCTAGACTGCAATTCGTCCCTAGGCTGCCTTCTCCAAGACCACTGATGTCTACCTGATCGCTGAAGGGAATCTGGGTTCTGTCAGCCTCGTAGAGGGAGAAGGGCTCTTCTGCAGTTAGCCTTCTGTGCCCACCACAAGGAAACACTCACCTCTAACCCCTTCAGGCTTTGGCTGGGAAGGGCTCAGTCCTTCCCCCTTTACAACTCCACCACCATCTCTTCACGTGGCCAAGGACAACACAGACCCGATATAACCAGTGGAGCCTCTTCCTCTAAAACTTCTCAAATTGTGCATGGCCTTGTCTGTCCTCAGCTCTCACGTTCCAAAATAAAATGCAACTCAAGTCCTATTCTAGTCCCTATATTAGGGATCCTATTCACCAAGTTCCTTTATTCTGTGTCCCTCCCAAAGCCACCCACCCACAATCAGTTGCACTTGAGTTGATCTCAACTCATACTGGTCCATGCGTGACAGGGTGGAGCTGTGCTCTATGGCGCTTCCAATGGCTAACCTTTTGGACGGAGATTGCCAGGCTGTATTTCAAGGTGGCTCGGGGTGGACTGATACCTCCGGCATTTTCATTAGCTGTCCCCCAATTAGTCGTTTGCGTCACCCAGAGATTCCTGGGGTGCAATGAACTGCTATCACATGGCCCTTCGAGCCACATTCTTAATTCTCAAAAAAATGATTGCGTGGAACCATGCAAATAAGGTGCCTGGAACCTTGTAGAAAGCGGTCAGCTTTGCCATCCCACTGACCAGTCCCTTTAATCCGTGAGTCACTGTCATCAAGAAAACCCCGGAGCGGTGTGTGTCCTTTGGAGTGGGCTCCCTGCGCTGAGCAACTCCCAGACACGGAAGGCAGAGAGAACCATAATAGGGTGAGACGGCAGCCTGAGATGACAGCAGTGTGGGGCCAGCAGGCTCGCCATGCCAACCCACCGTGCAGCAGAGCTGAGCCCCTTCAGGCCGGAGGTCTGCTGCTGGAGTGGGGTGCCTTGGAGTGCTTGTTGGCAGAGCTAAAGAGCTTTGAGACGCTTGCCTAAGCAGGGCAGAAACCAGGCTTGACCAGGCCCCAAGGCCCAGAGCAAGAACCAGGGTTGGGAACAAAGAAGAACTCTCCTGAGTGGTTCCTGCTACTGCCAAGTTGATCCTGATCCTGACCCTGAACCCTGACCTGTGATGCCCCAGTAAACTCAATAATCGTGGGTGTGGTCTGTGAGCCTCGTGTGGCCCTTGGAGCGAACTGTCAAACCCAGCAGACCAGAAGAGACCACCACAGGAGGGTCGGCTGGTGTCAGAATTAGCCAACAGCCCTGGGGGTGGACGTGTGTGTGACGGCCACCTCAAAGGACTCCACTTCGGCTGACACCATTCCTCGCCTCTATGCACGTAAGCAGATACCCACCACCTTCTTCCCACCCACCATTGTCCTAGAAGGCAAATACATAGAGTCGCACCTGGGTTAGATAACACGTAGGATTAGATTTCTGTACGAGCATCCAAGAACATGGTTTTGCACCTGTGTCCACCTGCGAGGCCAAGCAGGAACTGGTGGATATTCTTTACAGCTACAGGTAAAAGAATTCTGTCCTGTGGGAGATTTATTTGTCCTACTGGGCAGCACAATGCACAAGCCACTGGCAGAAGCTCTACTGCTGAGGAAACAATCTAATTTTATCTCTCTGGGATTGTAAGAAATAGATTCTGTTCCCATAAAAGTTAGTAGCTTCACGCAAGAAGAATCTCACTCCCAAGGCCACAGAGTTCCACTCTGACTCCAGTTGGCTGTCCTCGCTCTGACACAAATCATGGTGATAAACTCTTAAATCAGTTACGGAGAAAGAAGCACTGTTGTTCCTGAGATTAATTTATTGCTACTAAGCTTAGCCTGACTTTGTCTCATGTGCTTTGGATATACTGTCAGGAGAGCAGTCCCTGGGGAAGGACATCATGCTTGGTAAACAGAGGGTCAGCAAAAAAGAAAGACCCTCCCTGAGCTGGAGTGACCAAGGGATGCTGGGAAGGGCTCCGACACAGTCACAGCAGGGACGGTGGCTCAGGGCTGAGCCGAGCTCTGTCCTGTTGTCCATACAGCTACTGTGAGTCAGGACCCATCCGACGGCGCCTGACAACAGCAACACACACGCTGTGCCAGCCACCTGCTGTATGCCAGGAGCTGTGACCGACGCTCCGAACGCCACCGCACCGAGGTAGCTTGGGAGTCCCTGCACCTAAGTTCTCTGATCTGCATTTCAGAGACATAGAAACAGACCCGGTGACATGTGGTCATGGGCCCAGTCAGTCCATGACCGTGTCTCCAGGGTCCATCCTGGAGGTCACCCGCGGACAGTTCCCACAGGCGCCAACAGTGTCCCTCTGCTGAAGGGCATTCTCAGGCTGTGAGGACAGGCTGGCCCCCCAGAGGTGCCCGAGAGTTGCTGTCGTTGGGTGTGTCAGGTTGTTCCCACTCACAGCGCCCCCGTGTACAACAGACGGCCCCCTACCCAGTGCTGCACCCTCCTCACAGCTGG
Organism: Heterohyrax brucei; assembly: GCA_028571685.1. Taxonomy (NCBI): domain Eukaryota; kingdom Metazoa; phylum Chordata; class Mammalia; order Hyracoidea; family Procaviidae; genus Heterohyrax; species Heterohyrax brucei. The sequence goes on along the minus strand of CM053157.1, from coordinate 85,893,047 downwards.
TGCTGGGTGTGCACCCCTTGCTGTGCCCCCTGCGCCGTTCTGCCTCACTGGGGGTCTTTCTACTTTGCTGAGCCTCCGCTTTACCAAGCAGGATGTCCTGCTCCGGGGACTGAGCCCCCTGACAACATGTCCAAAGTATTTAAGACAGTCTCACCATCCTTGCCTCTAAAGAGCTCTCTGGTTACACTTCTTCCAGGATAGATTTGTTTGCAGTTCTGGCAGTCCATGGGACATTCAGCAGTCTTTGCCAACACCATGAATCAAGTCTTCTGTAGTCTTTGTTACTCATTGTCCAGCTGCTGAAGAGTTAATGCTGCCCAAATGACCTTCAACTCTCGGGTGTTAGAGGTTTCTAGAGAAACGCCTCAGCTTCCTTGTCCCTTGGTGGAACAGTTCTGAAGTGCAGCACACGCCATCTGTCAGGGGCTCTCCAGAGCCTGGAGCTCAGGGGCCCACAGTGCAGACTCACTGCTCCTCGAACGGCTCCCACCTTCCCGCCGCCCTTCCCTGCTCATCACCTACTTGCACCCAACCCTCGTCTCAAGGTTGGCTTTGGGGGAAACCCAAATGAAGACACACACCTGTAGCTACAGTGGAAGAGCAAAGACCTGAACCCAGGTCTGCAGCCTGTGCTCCCCACTTCCCGCTGTTCTCTGCTTATGGGAGAGGAATCCCCAGGGAGGAACCCTGTCTTGGAGCCAGCCTCAGCTGTCCAGTGTCGTCATGGCCTTCACCCTTCATGGTCAGGGGCTTCAGCCCTGCTGCCCTCTCTGACCCAAGACTCTCAACTCATCAGCCCGACCCAGCCTGCATCCGACTTTGTCCACTGCCGCTGCTTCCAGCGGCTTGAGGTCTGGCCTCCGTGCTGCAGTAGGGGCTTTGTGAAGCTTCGTAAGGCCCGCCAAGCCCGCGCCTGCGTTTGTGGGGCACAGCCACAATTGCTGTGGTGCCAAAGCATCACAAGCCACCCCTCAGCCTCTCTCAGCCGCATGGGCCATGGCCACGCAGCCTGGAGTGTCACAATTGTCAACAGCCCTAACAGCCGCTTGCTGCTCCCCCTGCACTCCCCTAGAGAAGGAAGAAGCTCGCTGTCCTCCGGTTTTAGCCGGTTTTAGCAGGATGGCTGGAAGGGCCTGCCCCGGCGCATTTCCACCCTGCCCCTCCAGAATCTTTGAGGGGTTGCTCTTCCCTCCCAACATAGATGGGGCTATCACTGGGTGTGACACTATCTGGGGCTGTGACTGCCTCAGGCTGGGACTGTGATTAACCACCTGTTCCCCTGCCCAGAAGCGTTCCCTCCCGACTCACAGTCACAGATGGCGGGACAACCGGACAGCACTTCTGCAGAGCTTATAAAGTAATTCAATCAAGTAACTAGAAAACCAAAACTCACTGCCACTGAGTCGACTCCGACTCATAGTGACCCCATAGGACAGAGCAGAACTGCCCCCATAGAGTTTCCCAGGAGTGCCTGGTGGATTTGAACTGCTGCCCTTTTGGTGAGCAGATGTAGCACTTAACCATGACTCCGTCAGGGTCTCCAAAGTAACTAGACACCAGATAAATGTAGAAAAACTGTGTCCCAGAACAACAGCAACAGCCAGGTTGAAAACAGAATGGAAAAATAATGTCCTTCACAGTGGTAAAAGAACATATATAGATACCCAGGAATAACCTCAACAGGAAACGTAAGAGAAAACTACCAGACTTGACTAAAAGACTTAAAAGAAGACTTGAATAAAGTGCCCAGTTCCTGTACGAGGAAATAAGACCCTGTTAGAAAAATCACATCTCTCCAAAGGAACTTAGTTCATTTTAACTCCAATAAAATCACAGTGGGATGTGGGTGAGAGTCATTCTTAACAAAGTTATTTCAAATGGACAAAAATAACTGCGACTTTTTTAAAAAGATGTGTGAACACTGACACATGTGACCAAGCATTAACACATGGTAGGTGGCTGCAGGAGGTGCAGAATGAGCCAGGAGAGTGTGTCACCTACGGGAGGCTGGCAAAGTGTCCAGAAAGGCCCTGCCGAGGCTTCTACTCGGATGTTTGCGGTCATTCAAAGTCCGATCCCGGCCTTGTAGACTGACAACCGTGCGGTCCTGGCGTGGTTCCAGCGGGAGGCCAGTTGGTTCGTTGTCAGACAATCGCTCGCTGCTCTGGTGGCATGTCCTGGTGAAAGCTGACCTATCTGGAGCACTGTAGGCAGGGTTCTGTCACCCAGCACTGGGGATGCTCGAGACAAGAACAGGGTTCCTTCGCCTCAGCACCGCGGATGTCGGGGACCAGGCAGTTCCTTGTTGTGGAGAAGGGTTCTGTGCACGGGAGACAGCGCAGTGACAGTGGCTACAGAGGCGTGAAGAGGGAGGGGCCCTTGGCCACACCCCAGCCTCTGTCCACCAGATGCCGCCTCCCCTGAGGGACACGGCCACCCTGCTGGGGTCATCTGCTCTAGACTCCAGCGGGGTCTCCTGCATTCCGCTCCGTCTCTCCAGCCTCGGTGGCATGGTGGTTGAGAGAGAGGGCTGCACACTGGAGGGTCAGCAGTTTGAACCCACCAGCCACTCCTTCAAAAGGCTACGGGGCAGTTCTGCCCTGTCCGGTAGGGTCGCTGTGAGTGGAAGCAACTCCACAGCAGTGAGTTTGGGGTTTGGATTTTTTCTGCATCTAAAGAGATGAACCCACAGACTCAGAGACGCCTGTGGAGAGACAAAAGGTGTCTTGGTCTACGGACGGGCGCTGTCTCAGTTTAGCTGGCTAGCCAACCTGATGTCGAGGCCGGCACCAGCTCAGAGGAGACTGAGAAGGCCAAGGGAGGGTTGGCTTTGAACACAGTGATCCCCGCCTGGGAGTAACAACCGGCCTACTGCAGATCAGCTGAGCGCCCTGTCCCCTAGGGGTGGAGTGAGGGTGCGAAGTCCCTCCCTTTGCTTCTCAGACAGCTCTGCCCACCAGATGGCGAGCCCTGGGACCCTTGGTCAGCTCCCTCCCTCGGCCATATCCCGGGGAGGGACAGCCAAAGCCAAATGCTTTCACAAAAGCCCAGTGAGCTAGTGGCTTGTCTCAGGCAGCTGGTGGCAAGTAGCAAGACCAGCCCCAAGACCGACCCCAAGACCGACTGTCCGCACACGGTGAAGTCAGCGTCTGTCCTTGCTCACCCCCCACCTCACACGCATCACTTTTTTCTTTCCCCACCTTCTTCTTTTCTTTTAATAGCTTTTGTCTGGTAATTTTCTGGTTATAAAGAACAATGATCAGTGTGAACACGTCGGCGTGCCGCAGCAGCTTGTGTGACTGGAGAGTCAAGCGTGTGTGTGTCCTCACCCGAAGTTCAGTGACACTGGGCTGCTGACTTGAAATCCATGGTGGCAGGACAGTTGGTGCCCTGGAAGTCGGGAGAACAACAACACTGCCATCAAGTCGTCTCTGCTCATGGCCACCCCACAAGGCTGAGAGCTCAATTACTAGCCAAAACGTCAGCAGTTCAAACCCACCAGCCGATCTTGTGGGAGACAGACGTGGCAGGCTGCTTACGTCAAGATTTACAGCCTCAGAAGCCCTGCGGGGTCTCGCTGCGTCCAAATCAACCCAACAGCAGAGTGCCGGCTGGCCCTTCACAGCTCTGCTCAGCGGGATCCAACCACCAGCCTTCCAGGCAGCAGCCTGTCATAAACCCCCTTCCCCACCGAGGGACTCATGGGGACTGGGAACTGCCTGAAATCAGGGCTTTCTTTGTGAAGTCAGGAATGAAAACTGAGTGCCACTCCACTGAGCACCTACAGCTGGGGTCCCTAAGCCACCCTGTATCCAGATGGCCCTCCGCTGTTTCCCATTTCATCTCCTCTGGATTCCACAGACATTCTGCCGAAATCCCTCTTCTTGATTCCTTGACGTAGCTTGGTTGAAGCTCTGTTCCTTACATGGCAACAGCTCTCACTGGACCGGAGGCAGGGAAGTGTCAGGTCACCTGTGTGCTTCTCCCACGCAGCTGCCCTTCTGCCACAGACGCCAGCGTTGCCCTCCCCTCCAGGAAGCACCGTGGCACCCACCTCCGCAGCCCAACCTGGTGCTGCCAAGCCTCTCGCCCTGCCCTGAGGACAAACCCTGTGTTCTCTTGGAGGAAATTGCCCAACAGACATCGAATTTTTTTAATAATGTTTTATTATGGTTAAGTGAAAATTTACAAAGTCGATTTCATATCAAATGCCATACGGAGACTTCTGTGCAATTCCTTCTGCCACCCCAGCCCTGTGACAGCACCCTCGTCCCTTCCCCTCTGTACTTCCCCTAGTCATTCAGCCTAGTTCTGCCCCCTCCTCTCCACCCTCCCCTCTCGTTACTATCGGGAGCTGCTCTGACGGCCTCCAGCCCTGTTTTTGTCTAAAGAGTCATCTTCGGCACTGGTTTCAGCTCTGGGGCAGGAGCAAAGCCAGGGGCCATGCCTCAGGTGACACTCCAGGGAGTCAGACCATCAAGTTTGGTCCTTTAATTGAATTCAAGATCTACACCCCTATTTTTCTCCCTCTCTGTCAAGGAGTCTGACAAAGCATTGTCTCTAAAGGCAGACACTGGAGGTGGCCGGGCACCATCTAGTTCTTCTGGTCTCATGCTGGTGTAGACTCTGGCCCATTTGGCCCCTTCCAGACACTAAATTTTTAACCACTTAGCCTTCCTGTCACCTCAACCCCACCGTCCCGTTACGGTTTTATGTGCTGGTCTGCCTCTTGGCCCGGCTTGCTCAAGATGTGAAGGGGTCTGGTGACGGTCCTCAGAGAACTAGCCTCCAGGGATGGGGTCCGGGGCACAATCTTAGCCTTCGGGAGAGAATCGGGAGGGACAAGGCAAGACTCCAGTTCTAGGGCAAGAGCAACAGCAACCACAGCACCTTAGGGACTAAGGATGGGGGTGGTCCCTGGAGAAGGACAGCATACTGGGTCAGGTGAGGGGTCCAAGAAAAAGAAGACCTTCAACAGGATGGACTGACGTGGAGGCCACAGCAGTGAGCTCAGACACAGTGGCACTCGTGAGCACAACTCAGGGCCAGGCGATGTTTCATTCTGTTCCATCTGGGGTGGCTTTGAGTCACAGCAACTCGATGACACCTAATGACAGAACACTTGGAAGCCAGATCAGTTGATTGTGCTTTATTGAAAGGATTTAAAAAACACAGAAAGCGCAACAGAATTGGGGTGAGCCCCGCTGGTCCGACACCTGCCTCAGTGACTTGGCCAGTGTTTCTTCCGCTTTTTGTTCCCGTGGAGAGTGCTTTATTCCTGGGATGTTGTGTGTCCCTTGGACTGCACTAGCAGTGTCCAGTGTGACACAGTGATGGCTCAGTGGTAGAATTCTTGTCTTCCAGGCAGGAGACCCGGGTTCAATCCCCAGCACATGCACCTCACACACAGCCCATACCCATCAACCCTGCAGACTTTCCAAAGAGCGCCTGGGGGATTCAAATTGCCAGCCTTTTGGTGAGCAGATGTAGCACTTAGCCACTATGCCTCCAGAGTCTCTGTCTCCTGCATAGGAGGAAGGAATTCCACCATGGAATGGTGACTGCCTCATTCCGGTTCAGCTGGGGGTTGTTTGGTGGCTCAGGGGTTAAGAGTCCAGCTGCTGACACAGAAGTCGGCAGCTCAGATCCACCAGCCACCCCTTAGAGACCCATGGGGGCAGTTCTACTCCATCCTGTAGAGTTGCTGTGAGTGTGTCTGTCTCTCTGTCTGTCTGCCTGCCTGCCTGCCTGTCTGTATTCCCCTTTGTAATACATCATCACTCAAAGGATTAGGTTTAGGACTCACCTGGCCGTGATGTGACCTCTCACGAAAACTACACCACTTGCCGTGGTCTCAGTTACAAGTCACGGTGCCCTCTGTGTCTCAGGCTAGAACCGGACGTCTGTGATTTGCAGCCACTGTGGTCATCTCCTCCCAGGCCCTGTGGGAGGAATCTTCAGTTGGCGGCCAAAAACTTAACCCTTTGTGCCATTCGAGGATTCCTAACATTAAAAAAGAAGACCTTTATTTCCAGACAGGGTCAATATGTACAGGCCCATGAGCCCTGGAGTATGGGGCTCCTTTTAGGCAATTCAGTACAGCAGTTGCTCCATCCTTCATGCCTCAGTGTCTCCATCTCTTGCTGTTGGTGGTGGCCATCAAGCTGACCTTGGAGTCACGGCACCCCGTGCACAAAAACGACCCACTGCTCTGTCCTGCCCGTCACCGTCGTCTGCTGTAAGGTGCACCCTGGCTGCTGTGAGCATCAGCTGTGGGTTGTACTGTTTCCTTTGGCTGGTTTTCAGAAACCCATCACCAGGCCTTACTTCCTGGTCCATCCTAGTCTGAAGCTGCACTGCCATCTGCCCAGCTTCAGAGCCATCCGCCAGCCTCCACGGATGGGCAGGCGGTGGACACACATGGGGTGCCTGGGGCAGGAGTGGAACCCCATTCTCCACCTGGGAGGTGAGAAGCTACCACGGACCCACCAGGGCTGGGGGTGACAACAGCACCCACCTCATTGTGTCAGAGCCCAATGATCCAGTTGTTAAGGACTTGGCTGCTAACAAAAATGTCAGGAGTTCCCAAGTACCAACCACTCCTTGTAAACCCTAGTGGCCAGTTCTACTCTGTCCGATAGGGTCACTATGAGTCAAGACTCAACTGGAAGACAGTGGATTGGGTTGGGTTTTCATTGCACTGTAGAAGGGGAAAAAATGAGCCCACGTGAAGTCCTTAAAACAGCGCCCGGAGCACTGTGAGATCTGTGTGAGTGTTAGTTACTGTTCTTGACCTTCTTATAGAAGAAGAGAAAGTGAGGGCATTTCATTAGCAGTCTGGCCTCTGGTTTCCGACCAGAACCCCCGTGGAGCAGCGGTCTTGGTCAGACCAGCCGCAGGCTGTCTGCCTTCTGCTTGTTGTCTCGGGTCTTCACCTAGTCAGAGTCGCAGGGCCCGCAGACCACCCCCGGCCTAGGGAAACAGCCCACCCCATCCTAGGGGTCCGGCAGGGTTACTCCACCAGGCACAGCAGGTCCTGTACAGTTTTTACCACCTGGGAAAAGTGCAGAAATAATGAGCCTTAGCGAGGCAACTTGACGACGAACAGATTAGTACACCGTAGATGACACGGCCACCACGACTAAGTGTGCCGGGCGCTTTATCTCGTCTTATTTATTTCTTACTGTGATAACTTGATGAGCAGATCTCTTTACTCTTTTACCACCGAGGCTCAGTTTTGACAGAAGCAGGTGCTTTGTCCCAGGTGACAGTGATGGGGGACCGCCACGCTACATAACGCAGATACGCTGTCTGGTCTGTCTTCTGCTCTAATGAGGTTTCAGTCCAAGCCCAGAAGGAGATTTGGCGTACTGCAAAAAATAAAAACTTAAAAAAAAAAAAAACACTGCCATGGATTGAATTCTGTCCCCCAAGAAGGTGTGTCATAATTTGGCTGGTCCAGTGATTTCCAGTATTGCGTGACTGCCCTCCATTCTGTGATCTTCTAATGCTGTAAATCCTAGTCTCTGCCTGTGGTTAACAGAGTGGACTATGTCAGAGAGGATTAGGGTGGGACTGTAAAACCCTCCCTGAGGTCACCTCCCTGATCCAAGGTAAAAGGAGTTTCCTTGGACTGCGGCTTGCACCACCCTTTATGCTTTCATCTTACAAGAGATAAAAAAGGAAAGGGAAGCCAGCAGAGAGTTGGGAACCTCACACCATCAAGAAAACAGCAGCAGGAGTACAGTACATCCTTCAAACCTGAGGCTTCTGCGCCAAAATGCTCCCTGACCAGAGTCTGATGCAACACAAGGACCTCCCTCCAGAGCAGACAAGGGGGAAGGCCTTCCCCTGGAGCAGACATCCTGAGTTTGGACTTGTAGCCCACTGGACTATGTAAGAGTAAACTTTCCTTTGTTACAGCCATCCACTGTATGGTATTTCTGTTAGAGCAGTACAGGTGACTAAAACAAAACCCATTGCCATTGAGTAGATTCTGACTCATAAGAACCCTGTAGGACAGACTAGAAGTGCCCCATGGGGCTTCCAAAAAGCACCTGGTAAACGTGAACTGCCAACTTTTTGGTTCGCAGTCGCGCTTTTAACCACTGCGCTACCAGGGCTCCCAAGTGAAAGCAGTGGAGTCTGAACCCAGGACCTCGTGCATGCTAAGCCCATGCCCTACTGCTGAGCTATAACATGAGCCTGTTACTTGGAATAGAGATGTAGTTCTGTCCCTCGAGGAGGCTACAGTCTAAGGAGGGACATCAACACTAGGAAGCATTGGCATGACTCCAAGAGCTACGAGGGAGGTGTAAAGGATAAATCTTGGCCTGGTCAGGGAGGCAGGCTTCTCTGCAGGCCAAGCATGAGGGGTGAGCACATATCAACCACACCGAGAGCTGCCCGCAGGAGCTTGGGCATTGCCGGAGGGAAGGTAAGACGGTACCAGTGCTGGGCACAACTTTACGAGGTCCCTGGAAAAGTAAACATAGTAAGTGGGACATGCCGGGAGCCAGCCTTGGCAGGGCCTGGGATTCACAAAGGGATGGGTGGCATCGGCGAAGGAGGAAATGATGAAACTGAGACAACCAGGAATCTGGAGATCGGCAGTCTGTCAGGGTCCACTTTTCTTTATTTTTTTATATAATCAGTGACATGTTTTCACTCTGCCCTTTGGTTAGTAAGGAATTGATACCTCATGGTCTCTTCTCATGTTAATCATTAGGGCCCTCTCTGTGGGCTAGCAAAGAGCTGACACATTGTGGTCTTTTTTCATGTTATTCATTAGGGCCTTTTAAGTAATGGCCCAAGGCAAATATACTGGCCCAAGGCAAATATACTGTGATTATAATCAACAGTAAAATACAGCTATACCTTCAGCTCTATCCTTGAGGTCAAAGGTGCAGGAAGGAGGGATAGAGTCATCTTAAAAGTTAATCTGAGTGTCTCTATTTGTTCCTTCTTTGCTCTTTTTTATCTCTTCCTGTGAGGACAGTAAGAGCCCACCATCCCCCACTCTAAGCCTCCCTTAAACTGTTCTAAGAAGAGTATTTCTTCAGTATTTCTCTATTTGCCATACCAAATATAATAAACTTGGAAGCCTATCTGTCTTCCTGATGTAGGGAGTGGAAAGGCTGTGTGGGGGGTCGTCCCTGGGAAGTTTCCTAGGGCCTTTCTGCGATCTTGCATTTCACATGTGGAGGGGGATGTACAGTTGGGGGAAGACAGCGGAGCCGGGCCGGCCTCAGTATTCCCAGTCTGGGCATGCTGTGTCGGAATTCATTAAGCCAAGGGGGTTGTAAAACCCTTCTTCTTTGATCCTTGTGCTGGGAGATAAGAGGGTATTTTTGAGGAAGGTTTGATTAGGTTGCAAAATATCATCAGGGAGAATACAGCCAGAAATATGTCAGGGGTGAGATGCTTCCACCCACCATCACATAGGCTTGAGGCTTTGCTCACAGAGGCCTTTGTGGGTGACGGGCCTCAGCAGGGACGGAGCAGAGTGACAGATAAGGTCATGTCAGCTCGGCTGGGGCAGGATTCTCTGGGGTTTGGCAGTTAGGATGAAGTTGGGTTGTCACATAATGGTGAGATCTGGCATAATGTGGTCACCCTCGGGACGGAAGCCACCATTGGTAGCCATTCGGTTGAAGGGAGTTTCCCTGAGGGTGTGGGCTGCATCCAATCTGGGTGGACTTTCTGGTAAAGCTCACTGCCTTTTGTTTCCCCCAGAGCTTGCAACTAGCTCATGTTCACCTGACCTCCGGTTCTTGTGAAGTGAGCCAGCAGCTCACCTGCCTGCCTCGGAATGCATCAGCTCCACAGCCTGTGAGCCAGAGGCCTGCTGTCTGACCTGCCGACCTGGAGTTCACCAGCCCCTGCAGCTACGTCAGACAGGAGGTGACTCCAGCCTGACACCTGACCCACGGACTTGCAACCTTCCAGCCTCTACAATTGTATGAGCTATTTCCTTAAAACATACATAGGGGTGTGTGTGTGTGTGTGTGTACATTTCCTATACATACGTGCACATGGGGGTATGTGTGTGTTAGATCCAAGTGAACAAAAACCAAATCTGTTGCGACTGAGTGGTTTCCTCCTCACAGCGACCCTACCGGACAGAAGCCCCACCGGATTCCCAAGGAGAACAGCTGACATTTTGGCTAGCAGCAGGGCTCTTAACCACTGTGCCACCAGGCTCCTTAGATCTGGCAGCATCTCCCAGAACTGAGGTGCTCTCAGGAAGCCATGCTTGGTAGAGTAGAGCAGCTCAGAAACATGAGATTAAAGGTGGACATTTTAAAATAAAAGCAGCTGTAAAGGACATTGTGGGGAAATAGGAGAAACTTTGTACTCGGTGATGCGCCCCAAGGTTGCATTTCTCACATGTGGCAATGGCCTTGTGGTTGTGTGGGAGAGCATGATGCTCTCGTTCCAGGGGACACATGCTACTTTGGGGTGAGGTGTCGTAACATCTGCCCCTTTCAAACGGCTCCACAAAATAAAATGTTTTGTATAAAAAGAGAGAGAAAGCCGAGGGTATACCAGTGTGCACTAGACTTCTCTTTTATATTTTAAGTGGAAAATGTTTGGGGGAGTCTATGAGGAACTCAGAACACTTCCTGCACAAATGGAGGGCCAGATTTGAAAAATACAAAGCTGAAATCAAGGTTCACAATCAGCCCCAAAGGATGGTCTAGTGAGAAAACCACTTTATCACTGAATATTAGACGGGCCACCAACACAGCTGGCCCAGGGCCCTGGACACCACTGCTCCCACTGTCACTGCTGCCCCAGGAACCCCGTCTCACAGCAGCCTGCACCTGAGTGAGTGAGTGATCTGGAGAGTCGCCTGGCTGTGAGCCTGCTCCTCTGAGAAGAAGACCAAGAAGGCACAGTGTGGGGTCCAGAAGGTGAGGGCTGGGGACTTCCAGCCTATGTCATTCTGAAACAGCCAGGTGGCCTTCTTGTCTTCAAGAGACTTCATCTCCACGTGAAGAAACACCATCAAGGCTGCTTGACATTTCAAGCCACAGATCTTCAACACACCTCTCTAGATGGAAGTTAAAACGCAAAATGTTAGATGAATAATTTCCTTCTCCTGAATCTCTGTTTCGAGTGGTAAGTTTTCATAAACTTCCATGGTGATATCAATCACATTATCTAGTTTCCATCACTAACCCCAGTTCTTCCAGACTTAAACAAACCAATCCCCCCCAAACCTGTGTTCTCATTACAGTGACCCCAAAGTTCAGAGTACAAATGCCCCGTAGGGCATCCAAGAAGTGACTGATAAATTCAAACCACTGACTTTTTCGTTAACAGGCCAGCTGTTAACCACGTAGCAGTGCTAGGGGCTCGTACCAGAAGGATGAACCTTAGGATGGAGAGAGCCGGGAGACCCGTGACCTTCTCCTGAAGGCCTTGCGGCCTTGCTGAGGAAGCAGGACAGCGAGCAGCCACGGGCACCCAGTCTGCGGTGGGAGAGGTCTGAAACTGAATTTCAGCTCTGACACTTTCTGCAGTGCGACCTTGGGCAAACTGCTTGGTTTGGGGGTGTTCCCGTTTCCTCATCTATAAAATGGGTCGCCTGTCTCCGAGCATTGTTGCAGTGATCAAACGAATGACCTCGGTGTGAAGTCCTTAGCACCCCACCTGGCATACCTTCCAGACCAGTCACCTCCAAGGTAACTTGGACCAATGGCCACACCATGTGTGTCAGCAAGGCCACACATGTCAGGGCAGGACTGCCACCCACAGACATCCCAGGGGCTGCCATTTGGGAAGCAGGTCCCCAAGTCTTTCTCCCAAGGTGCTCGTGGAGGAACCTGAACCAGCACACTTCCGGTGAGCAGCCAAGTGAGGCAACCATCGGCACCACCCGGAGACACCTGACATGCAACGCTCTCATCGCTGGCTGCCAGCAAGGTGGACCCTGACTCAGGAGACCCCATGCATGATGGAACAGAACACTGCCTGGCCCTGCGCCTCCCCAGGACCGGCCATCGTGACCCACAGTGCTCTCAGTGGCTTAGTTTCACCAAGGGGCCACCAGGGTTTTCCTCCACCTCTGCTTTGATCTTGGAGTGCGGCTGCAATCTGGGCAGTGTCATGGCGACAGGCAAGCACCCCCTCCCCCGGCCCCGACAGAGCAGCAGTGGCTGCAGGGGACGCCTGTCACCACGGAGGGTAAGGATCCCCTCCCTCAGCCACCAATGCCTGCGTGGCATACAGAAGTGCTAATTTAATAGTAACTATTATTAAAGGGCGAGAGTTTCCAGCCCTAGGCAAATAAGGAAAGAGACCCAAAGTCCCTTCGGGCATAGGAGGGCCACTTGGGCCACTGCCTGACTGTCTGACATGTAAATCAGCTCGAACCCTCTCAAAATAACAGAAAGTTGCTTCTCTGCCTAAATTAGACCAAGCGCCCCCCTTTCAGCAGGCCACCCTGTTGTCTGGGGGTCTGTCCTGGGACCTCAGTGAGGGTTTGGGAACAGGTGTCTGTCCAGAATTTGTGTGTTTGATGAATATTTATTAAACGCCAAGCACATGCTAACCACTGGGGTGGACATTAAGGGACACAGAGGTGAATAAAGACTCCATAGCCCTGACCTGCTTAGCTCGCGCCCAATGACGCCAACAAGTGACATAAAACCTCAAAGAAGAATGCAGAAGGTGCAGGCTGCCACAGGAGAGCAAAACACCCTAAATGCCATGTCAGGCCCCTGGGCAGTGCCAACAGCTAGTCTGCAAGGTTGTTAACAGGTAGGAGGTTTAAGCCCACCCAGAGGTGCCCCAGAAGGAAAGCCTGCTGAAGGAGCCCTGAAAAGCCAGCCACTGCAGAACCCACGGAGTACAGTTCTGCTCTGACCCCTGCGGGGTGGCCTTGAGTCAGAAACAGCACGAGGGCACTGTGAAAAGGAGAAAAACAGCCAACGCATTGTTGCTGAGTCGATTCCAACCCACACCAGCCCTGTAGAGCAGGGTGGGACTGCCCCATACAGCTTTCCAGAAGCAGCTGGTGGATTTAAACCGCTGACCCTTCGACTACAAAATATCAATAAGAAAAAGACAAATCATCTGATTGCGCAATGGGCAAAGGAGATGGACAGACTCTTCTCTAAAGAGGAGATCCAGGCAGCCAAAAAATACATGCAGATATGCTCACAATCATTAGCTATTAAGGAAATTCAAATCAAGACTACAATGAGATACCATCTCACCCCAAAGAGGTTGGCCATGATCCAAAACATGCAAAACAACAAATGGTGGAGAGGCTGTGGGGAGACTGGAACTCTCCTACACTGCTGGTGGAATTGCAAAATGATGCAACCTGTTTGGAAAGCAATATGGCATTTCCTTAAAAAGCTGGATCTAGATATACCGTTTGACCCACTAATGCCACTGCTTGGAATATACCCTACAGAATCAAGGCCATTCACACTAACTGATTGTGCACAAGAATGTTTATCACAGCACAATCCACAATAGCAAAAAGATGGAATCAACCCAGATGCCCAACAACAGAGGAATGGATAGCTAAACTATGGTACGTGTACTCAATGGAAAACTACGCAGTGATAAAGAGCAACGATGATTTTAGGAAACATCTCATAACCTGGTTTCAGTTGCAGGACATTATGTTGAAAGAAAGTAGTCAGTGACAAAAGGACCAATATTGTATGAGACCCCTATGATAAAGACGCATAGAAGAAAAAACTCTTTGATGACTGCAAGGGTGGGGAGGAAGGGCAGATGAAGGAGGGAGGGTTTAGATTAGGTAGTTGATAGAAACCTGGTTGGGTGAAATCTGTGACAGCACACATTAGGAAGAAGATCAATTTTAACTGGACTTCAACATAAGATGACTACCTATCTCGTGTTAACCCAGTACTGAAGGACGAAGTAGCTGGGGTGGGGGGCCGGGGACCATGCTCTCAGGGGAAACTGAGGCCGACTGGCACAACTAGCATTTTGCTAAGAGACCCCACTGCACCCCACATGGTGAGGGGTGTCTGGGGTCTTAAAAGCTGCCAAGCTGCCATCCGAGGTACACCAAGTGGTGCCAAATCAGCAGGAACGGGTGATCACCAAGGGCCAAAATTACACGGGGGAAAGAGAACCCAGCAGACAGAGAGACCCATGTGAGTGGATGACTACGTCAACTTGGGACCGAAAGGACCAGATCGTGCCTGGCTGCCACCAGCAATAGCCGTGGTGGGGCTCACGATGTTGAGTCTCACTGGCAACGTGAGAATAAAAAAGGGTGCACCCTGAGATCTCCACTAAAAGACAGCAACTAATGGTCCAGAGGCCTCAGGGTTCCCCTGGAAGCATGGTCCCTGGCCCTGATGCTGCCCCTGTCCATAAATCATAATGGAGATCAGCTCTTCGGACAGGAATGGATTGGACTTGGCAACACAGAGTAACCGTATCATGTGTGCACTTTATGGTTCCATGCATGTATAGGATGTCGTCCTGTTGACCTCTTACTGGAGCCAGGGAGTAGGTGGAGAGAAGGGGACAGGAGATTGTTAGGAGGATACGACATGTATAGAACAGAGAGGAGGAGTGTGCTGTCACCAGGCAAGGAGAGCAAAGGGAGCTGCACATAGGCTGGCATGCAAATTTATATGGGAATGTACATTTTCACTTAATCATAATAAAAAAGAAAAAAAAAAAAACGCTGACCTATTGATAAGCAGCGGTGGCTGTAAACCACTGCTCCACCAGGGCTCCAGCATGAGGGCAACTGGTTTTAAATTACACAGGGCCCGTTAGACTCGAGCTTTAATTATGCCTCCACTGTACGCTTACCCTCACTTCGGTCAGTTTTTTTCCCTTAACAACTGAGCACGCAGGAAATGGACTGCAGTGTGATGTGTGTTCCAACAAGAACATAAAAGCCACAGCTCCTGGTTTGCTGAGAGTCTTTGCCCCCGACCTGCTCCAGCTCTCAGGCTCACCACTCTCCTTCTCCCAGGGGGGCTGAGTGAGGTGCTGGTGTCTGAGGTGGCCCAGTAGGACAGAGACCCGGAGGGAGCCTGGCCGTGGGGTGTCCGTCACCAACTGCCCTGGCGTCAGCAGAGCCAGGGAACTGTACTGGCTGCCCCGCCACCACCTCCCCCAGGCCCAGCAGCTAGGCTAGGGTCTGCTGAACAAGACACGGGGTTCGTCTTGCTGCTGAGAGAGCCCCACAAAGGAGACTCCTATGGTTTTATAGATCTTGGGTCTGGGGGAGTGAGGCAGAAGAGCTAGTAGTGACGGCGGACTGAGAACGGCGTCAAAGCAGCGTCCCCCTCCTCCCTGATAGAAGAGACCTCTGCAGAGCCATCGGGGAAGAGCCACCAAAGGCCCCTCCTGGTGGGGATGCCCAGGCAGCAGGGCAGAGACGTGAAAGGGCATGGCTGGGGAGGCAGGAGGACACCTGAGTCCTTGGTGGATGCCCTTCAGAGATCAAAATGCACTGGTCATGCGTGCAGCCAGGCAGGCTGGGAGGGCAGCCTTCCCCCGGGGCCGGCCGGGCACAGCCTTTGCGACTGTCTGCAGTCGCATTGGTGCCCTGCTGGTGCCAAGGTTAAGAGCTTGGCTGCTCACCAGCAGGTCAGCAGTTGGGCTAGACCAGCCGCTCCTGGGCAATCCTGTGGGGTAGCTCTGCTCTGCCCCTGAGGCTGCTCTGAGTCAGAATCAACTTGACGGTCAAATTGTACACAGATTTGTAGCACGCAGCTGGACTCCCCAGTTCCTGTCACTAACACCAGAGGAGTGATGCCTCAGAGTCTGGAAAAGACCATGCCAGGAAGGATCTCTGGACAACACGCCTCCTGCGTCAGCATTCCTGCTGGGACACCTGCCTGTCGGGGGACTGGATGGCACTTAGGCTGCAGTTTTCACACTGCCACCGCAGTGGACAGCTGACTATCCCTGGTGGAAGAAGTATTGATGGGCCCTCTACTGAGGAAGTTTGCCCAAGGAGAAACACAGCAAATGTTCCCAGGATGATCCTGACATCGAATATTGTGATACATTGTCCCCCCAGAGCACACTCTTGTTCTCCAGCGCCCGTGAGAAGTAGCAGAGCGCCCTGGATGAGATACTCGGCATCACCCTAGCTGAGGCTGAATTCATCTTTATCACCCACTAGTTGGGCAGCCTCGGACAAGCTAGAGACCTCTGTCTCGGGTCTCTCATCTGCAAAATGGGTGAATGGTGACTGTCCCTAGCTGTCTTTGCTGTGTAGCGCTGCTATAACAGAGATTCCGTAAGTAGGTGGTGTCAGCAAACAGAAAGTTCTTCTCTGAGTTTAGGAGGCTAGAAGTCAAGGGTACCTACTCTAGGAGAAGGCTGGCTGTCGCTCTTGGGTGTGGGCAAAGGTACTGGTCATCGATCTTCCCCTGGGTTAGGGTGGTTTTAGTCAGCTAGTGCTGCTCAGACAGAAACACCCCAAGTGGATGGCTTTAGCAAAGAGAAGTTTATTCTTACACAGTCCAGTAGGCTACAAGTCCGAATTCAGGGTGTCTGCTCCAGGGAAAGGCCTCTCCTCTTTGTTGGCTCTGGGGGAAAGTCCTTGTGTGGCATCAGTCTTTGTCCAAGGAGCATCTTGGCACTAGAACCTCAGGTCTGAAGGATGCACTCTTCTCCCGGTACTGCTTTCTTAATGGTGTGAGGTTCCCAGCTCTCTGTTTGCTTCTTTTTCCTTTTAGCTCTTGTAAGACAAGAGGATGAAGCGTGGGGCAAGCCACAGTCAAGAGAAACTCCTTTTACACTGGAGCAGGGAGGGGACCTTAGGAAGGGATTTACAGTCCCACCCTAACCCTCTAACACGCAGCATAGGAAAACCACAAAATACAGGACAATCATAAAATATTGGGAATCATGGTCCAGCCACATGGCTGCACACATTTTGGGGGGAGTACAGTTCAATCCACAAAGAGGAGCTTCTCAGCTCGGGGACTCTGGACCCACAGGACATGCTCCACTCCCAGCTCGTCCCGCTTGCTGGAAGGAGGTCTGTCTGCCTCTGCTCACTCTGTCTTTGGTCACCTACTTAAGGCCTTGGACAGGAGTGACAAGACAAAACCATGGCTCTGATGGAGGAGGTCCTAGACACACCAGGAGCACCCACTCTAGGAGAAGGCCATCAGTCGCTACTGTTGGAAGGAAAGGTGCTTGTCATCAATCTTCCCCCGGTTTAGGATGTTCTCAGCTCAGGGACCTTGGGTCCAAAGGACGTGCTCCAGTTACAGTAACAGGGGAATGTAGCTACACTTGAAGAAGTCAGAGACCATTCTTACGGCTGAAGTCACATCTAAGTTGAAACCTGAAAGTTGGAGATAGACACACATTGCAGACAAAGAGGACAGACAGCACGAGGGACGGTGCAGAGGTCAGAGGGAACGAGAAGCCTTCGAAGAACTTCAGTAAGCAGACTGTGGTACAGAACACGGGCAACGGGTGAAGGTGGAGAATGCCTCGGTCTGTCCCTAACAGCCAGGGGATCCACGGGTTCCCAGAAGCTACCTGGGGGTCGTGCGGTACCACGGAAGGGTGTTAAGTGAGAAACAAGCCCATGTGCTCTTCAAGAAGATCGGCTCTGGCTGCGCGTCGAAGACGGCTTGGGATGGAGAGAAGACTAAAACCAAACCCATCGTCGTGGGGTCCAACCCATAGAGATCCTACAGGACAGAGGAGAACCACCCCACAAGGTTTCCAAGCAGCACCTGACAGATTGGCTAGCAGCTGTACTTCTTAACCACTTCGCTAACAAGGTTTCTGAGATAAGGCTGGAGACATGGAAATCAGAGACCTGCTTCTCGCAGCCAACCAGATGAGAGACGATGACGGCTTGGGACAGTGAAGGGCTTTGGAACAGTGAAAGGCGAAAGGGTCCCAGACAGAGTTTTCACTATTTTTGCTACCACAGACCAGGGTAGGATGTCCCATTTTTATTTAATGTCTCCTTGTCCTATTTCTGGAAACCCTGGTGGCGTAGCGGTTAAGTGCTACTGCTGCTAACCAAAAGGTTGGCAGTTCAAATCTATCAGGTGTTCCCTGGAAACTCTATGGGGCAGTTCTACCCTGTCCTACAGGGTCTCTATGAATCAGAATCAACTTGACGGCAGTGAGTTTGGGGGCTGGGGTTTTTTTGTTGTTGCTGTTGTTCATTTATTTATTTGTTTGCTCTTGTTATTCTTCACAAACTTGAACCCTGAGAAATGGAACACAAGTTAACTTGAATCTTTATTCTTCTACAGGAAATTCTAAGGGCCACAACTTCAAACCAGATTCCTCAGTGTCGGAATGTGGCTGGTTTAGAACCTGAAAACAAACACTTCAATAAGTGGTTATTTTTAATTCCCAAACCTTCTGGTATAAGGCTCTTTGAAACAGTTATTGGCCTGTGTACCCAGGCAGAGAGTGGAGCAGTTCCTGTCCTCTCCGTAATGGGTAAAGTGGCAGTTGCAGGGAGAGGGTGGTGAAGCTGCTTCCTGGAGAAGGAGGGATGGTGATGACGGTGACGGAACCTCAGGTAGGCCTGTCTCCTTGAAGACAGAGCGAGCAGGAAAGCCATGGCACACCAGATCCAAAGGAACTCTATCTGCTGGAGGACTCAAGGAGGCTACCTCCTCCAGGAAGCCTTCCCTCCCCTGCCTGAGGTGGGTTAGCAGTGCCTCCCCTTTGCTCACGTGGAACCTTGAACTTCCCTGTCACAGCGCACGCCACCTCTACTGGAAAAAAATCGTCCAGTGCCCCTTCCTTCTCTGCAACTATGTGCCACACCAGGAAAGAGTAACTTCATCTCCCCAAGTCAGGGAACGTGTCTGGTGTTTAGCAGGTAGTTACCAGAATCTGATAGCGAAACAGTGACTGCCCTGGACACGTGTTCCTCAGGCAGCTCTGTCATCGAACAAAGACTCTTTGATACTAACATGATGAAAATGTGTAATTCCACCAAGCCTGGCAGGCCCTGAGCTCACCCGGTGCCTTGAAAGGTCCTCCGTAAGAAGGGACAGACAGCTTTAGATATGTCCCTAATAAATACGGTTTTCTCTTTGGTTGGCCACTGCAGAGACTTCTCCTTTTCTGTGGGGTTTGTCTCCAAGGGGCAACTTTCACACATCCCTCCCCTTGAAAAGTCATGTGCTGTCAAACATTTGCTCTACGTCCTGGTGGCATAGAGGTTCAGAGCTGTGGCTGCTAACCAAAGG
The DNA here is from genome assembly GCA_028571685.1 of Heterohyrax brucei. NCBI lineage: Eukaryota > Metazoa > Chordata > Mammalia > Hyracoidea > Procaviidae > Heterohyrax > Heterohyrax brucei. Next base: position 85,873,836 of record CM053157.1, on the reverse strand, counting down.
GTGAGCAGTTCAAACCCACCAGCCACTTCTTAGCAACCCTATGGAGCCCTTTTTCTTGGTCTCATAGGGTCTCCATGAGTCCAAATCGACTTGATGGCAACAGGAACCCTACACAGACACTGTGTTAAGGACAGGACACCAGGATGGTGTCCCTCAGGGAACATCCAATCTGGAGTTCACAGGCGTCTAGCCTTTTCCAAAACCCCAAACATCCTGAGGCCTCCTCAGGGGCGCAATGCCCTCTTACCTTTATACTCTTGGAAATGTTACACGCTGGGGTCTTAGTTACCTAGCACTACTGTAACAGAAACACACAGCATAAGCGATTGGCTTTGAAGAGCTTGAACTTTGTGTATTCTCTCATTTTCTTTTATTCTCTTGCAGTTCTGGCTGCTCCAAGTCCACACCAAGGTCTCAGCCTGCGGTGCTGACTCTTCCGTGTCGGCAGCCTCGGGCGCCCGTGGTTCCTTATCTTCGTCACACAGCGCCCGCTTTCCCCTGTGTGAGCTTGTCGTGTCTCGTCTGCTGTATGACTCAGACGTGATTAAGCTCAGAGCTCAGCTGACTCAGGTCTAGTCTACCTGACATAACAAAGAAAATCCTGTTTCCAACCAAACAGGTTGGTCTCCCCTGGTGCACAGGGACCAGGGTTCTAACCCAAATCTGGCGGAGATGCACTTCAATCCTTAACAACTGAGTTAAAAAAAAAAAAAAAAACACTGCACGTCCCCGGCCAGGCATCAGGGTCAGTGTCCGGGCTGACTTATCAGTCTTAGCACAGAGAAAAGGCAGACTGTGTGTCTCTCAGAGCTGACATTCCCAGCAGGTCACTTCTCTTAAGATACAGGTCAAAAAATCCCCTCCACCTGGCCACCAATTTTATCAAAATAAGCCACCCATCGATACCCTTGGGTTTTGACTACAGCAGCTTGCCCGTAAACTGGTAATGGTTTAGAGCACAGACACACAGACACAGGGACACTGCAGCGTCCCATCACCTCGTCTGGTGAACCTGCCGTCAGCCAGGGAGCCATGCCTCCTGGAGACCTAGACGAGACACGCTCCCGTCCCAGTTCCTTGTCTCCGGTATCTCCGCAAGTGGGTAGCGTGGGCAAGTCCTCTGTGTCAGGCTCCTTCTGTCCTGCTTCCCAGCTGCACTGAACTGGCCCTCATCCCACCTCCTGGGCTTGTCCCTCATCTCAGCTTTGCTGTCACTCTGGGATGAGTCTTTCCACCTAGGTTTCACTAAGAAGATGTGGAAATGGTACAGGGCAGAGGCAGGGGGCTTTACAGGCTGCCCACACACAACAAGCTCAGATGCTTCTGGGGCCAGCCTGTTCTTCAAAGTCCCTTAGGACACCCAGCCTGTGGTCTGCATCTCTAGCCCCACCCACTTTGGGACAGCCTGGCCTGGCCTGGGCCCCTCCGTCCACTCTGGTTCTCGCCGTCCCCGCCACCACCACTCATGTCCAGGTTCTCCTCTAGCACAGGTGGGCCATTCATCCCGTCTCCCAAAGTTCCTCCAGATCCACCTTTGAGCAGACCCTCTGTAGTGATGAACTTTATGTCAATGTAGCTAGACTATGGCGGCCAGGTGTTCGGTCAAACAGTGGCCCAGATGCTGTCGTGAAGTAGTTAGCAACCAAACAAAACCTGCTGCCACTCAGAGGATTCCTGCTTGTAATGACCTTACAGGACAGAGTAGAACAGCCCACAGGATTGGAACTGCCCACAGTTGGCTAGCAGCTGAGCTCTTAACCACTGCACCACCAGGGCTCTGTGAAACAGTTACCACAGGTCAAATCAGTTGGCCTTAAGGAAAGGAGATTACTTCCTATAGGTAGGTAGGCCTCGCCCAGTCAGTTGAAAGCCTTAAGAGCACAAGGGGAGTTTTCCTTAGGGGATATTCTGTCTGCAGGCTATATAGACACACACAACAACAGAGACTTAAGTTCGTGAACTTCATTGTTCTAAGTGCTACTTACCTCATTGCTGAATATCACTATGGTCACCTTCAAAGTCCTCTCCTTGGGAAGCTATGCACCAATGCCAGCACCCAGTCCACCCTTCAAAGCAATTTTTGAACTCTTTCTGGAATGGCCATTGTGCATGGTGGCACAGTGGCAAGTTGGGGAACTTAATTGTGTAGTTGTCTGTGAGGGAGTTTTTAGCCAGCAAACAAATAACTGTATTGGAACACCCTCCCTGCTCACCAGATCTTAGCGCCAGTGACTTTTTTCTTTACCCTAAGATGAAGGAAATATTGAAAGAAAGCATTTTGATGAATTGGGGACCTCTAGGGTGATGCAGCAACGGCTCTGACGGCCACTCCAAAAAGAGCTCCCAAATCGCTTTGCAAGGTGGACTAGGTGCTGGTGTCAGGGCACAGCTTCCCAAGAGGAGTCCCCTGAAGGTGACCGTAGTGACAGTCAGCGATGAGACGTGTCCAGGATGAGTTCGCGTACCAAACTGGCGGTCATTGTAGACGTGTTGCTGGAACTCTCAGGAGCCCGGTGGCTCCGTGGTTCAACACTCAGCTGCTAAGTGAGAGGTCGGTGGTTTGAGCCCGCCAGCTGCTCCACAGGAGACAGACGTGGCTGTCAGCTGCCTGAAGGTCTACCGTGGTGGTGACCTCTGGGGCACCTCTACCCTGTCCTGCAGGGTCTCTGTGAGTCCAGATCAACTCTAAGGCAGTGACTCTGGTGTGGGCCGCCAGGACTCTTCTCTTTCCATCACCTGGCCTACAGAGTTAGGGACTCAAGACGGCGGGAATCTCCAGCCTGCCACCTGACCCACAGATTCTGAACTTGCCAGCATCCCACAACTGTCAGCCAATTCCTTCAAGTCAATCTCTCAAAAGAAAAGAAAAGAGAGAGAGAACTGTGTGTGTGTGTGCATATTCACGACTTTGTCTGCATTCATTCACATGTAGGTAGAGAGAGAGATCCACTGCCTCTCTGTCCCTGAAAAACCCTGACCGATGGCTCTGCCGAACAAACAAGCTGTTCAGTCTTTCAGCAGAGGCTCCGACTTGGTCCTTTTTTTTGTCAAACATCATTCACTCTCCTCCAGGACAGCAGTGGCTGCAAAGAGCCATTTTCTCCTCTCGAAGGATTTACAGCAAGAGCTTTTTTGGTGAGCAGTGTGGTGGAAAACAGGCCCAGAGCCGCCTTCTTCTGCCCCAGCCAACACCACAGACCCCTTTCTTCCTTTTAACTGCAGGTGCCTCGTCTGTGCTCAGTGAATTCAGATTTTCCAAGCTCAGAATAGTTCCGATAACACACTGGCAGGTGATTTGGTCCCCCTGGTTTACCGTGCTGGCTACTCAGGCTGAAAAAGAGAAAGGGTGTTTGTTTCAACTTGGGCAGGCCCCACTGGCCACTGGCTCGGTGTCGCTAGGGCCACTTAGCGAGTCTGGCTCCGCCTGCCCGGCGCGTCTGCAGGTGAAGCGAGGCTAAGGGCCGGCCTGCCTTGGCCTCGGGCCTCCTCGGCGGGGCACTTACCAGTTTGCTCTGATCCTTCTCTGCCCTCCCATGTCCACAACTAAAGCCAAGACACTCCGCTTCTCACTTTCCACATGTTCTGAAAAAATCAGCGAGAGTTCTCTGTCACCATGTGTGTGTACGTGCATGTGCGTATCCACATGTGTGTAAAACCCCACCACCGCAGAGTCAGTCCCAACACTAAGAGACCCTATCGTGAACTGCCCATAGGTCCCAAGGAGCGGCGGGGAACTCAAACCAGTGACCTTTGGGTGAGCAGCTGAGCTCTTACCTGCTCTGCTACCGGGGCTCCAGGTGTGTGTATATGTGGGTGTGTACGTGTGTGTACGTACATACCCATCATGGGTATACATATTTGTGTGTGTGTGTGTGTGTGTGTGCATGTGTGTGCACACGTTGTCATAGACTGCTAGAGCTCATCACAGCGAGACTCAACCCTGATTTAAAAACACTGGAGCCCTGGTGGTGCAGTGGTGAAGCGCTCAGCTTCTCACCAAAAGATCGGCAGTTCAAATCCACTGGCCGCTCCTTGAAAACCCTGTGGGGCAGTTCCATTCTGTCCTCCAGGGTCGCTGTGAGTCGGAATGGACTCGACACTAGTGGGATTTTTACTCCCTTTGCTGCAGAGGTCAGGTCAGCAGTAGGCGCATCGCCTGGGATTGGGGTCTTCAGATCACGCTGGGAGCTACTGAGCCAGAACCGGCACTGTGAGCAGCCCCCAGGCGGGCCGTGTGCACACCACAGCTTGAGACACGCGGCCACGGTCACTCTGTGATCAGAGACGATGGGCTCAAAGAGGCAAAGACGTGAGAGGCCGCGATGTCAGCAGGAGACTCGAAAGGGTCAGGAGTCCAGGCTTCCTCGCCGCGGGACCCTGTGTTTCCGCTGTGTTATCACTCTCAGACTCAGTTAGGGGTCGGGAACTCCTCACGTGTATAGGATATGGTCTTCTCCCGGTTTATCACAGCTCTGTGCGATTTGCCTCTGTTTAAAAGCAAACATCAAAACTTTTTTTTTAAAGGCTTTCAGGGGTTTCCTTTTCTGCTAGTAGAGATCAGATGACCTGGGGGAAAAAAAACTCAGGCGGACACCAAGGAGCAGCTGTGGAGGATACATGCAAGACATTTAACCCAGCAACTGTCACCTACTTTGTGGATCGTTGACTTCAGGAGCCACAAGTGGCTGGGGTCGCTGTGAGTTTTAGTTGACTTGATGGCAATGAGTTTGGGGTTTTGGCTGGAAGTAGCTGGGAGCAAGAACACAGAGGTCACGTGCAATCCTGCAGGTTTGCATCTGTGACAAACCAGGACTCAGCACAGGTGGAACACCAAAGCCTTCATCCAGGACCTGAGGAAAAGCACCTAAAAAAGTGGGCGGGGCATTGTTTATAGGCTCGCAAGTTTCCCAGGCGCCTTTCACGTGATCGTAGCTGACAGAAAGTTCTACAGATCGCACAAGACATAGTTTTATAGACAGAGAGGCAGGCCAAGTGCTGCACTTGTCCAGGCCTAGGAACCTGGGGGATTGCCCTGCCACCAGGCCCCAGGCTACACCCACTGTTCCCCACACAGCAGGCCCCACCAGGAAGGGAGACCCCGCACTGACCTGCTGCCCACAGTTCCAGTTTTAGACCAGGCTCCTCGCCCCAGTGTTCACACATTATTCCATTCTGATCATGCTGCTCGTTTGGGGGTGACTTTGGTTCTCCACCCTGGCCACGTGGTCCCGGGCTGCTTCTAGCAAACAGCTTTCCTGATCTGACCTGGCTGTGACCTCATGCCCTGGCCACAGTGCTGTGAACAGAAGTGTCCCAGATCTGAGACTGACACTGAATTAGGAATTCAGAGTGCCGGGCCCAGGAGAACCTACCCCTTCAACCCGCAGATCCACTTGCCCCCCGCAGTACGATCCTCTGGAGCCAATGATGGGTCTTGAGAGAAGACAGCACAGCTCTGGAGACCGAGAAGGGGCCGAGGCCCGGACACTAACCCAGAGCGAGCCACTCCCTTCCCCAGTGCCCTTGCTGGAGTGTTCTCTTGCACGTTAACTCAGCCACTCAGCGTCTCCATGCCTTTGTCATTTCGCTGTTGGATTCCCAGGAAAGGCAGAGCGAGCGATTTTGGTCCCCTGCCTGATGAAAGTGACCCACGTCCAAGGCCACATTCCTTATGTGATATGTATTGCTTCTCTGGCTATCTCTGGCAACAACAAGTGCAAACAGCAAGGAACTCCTCTGCTGACGGCAAGAATTACAGAAGAGAAACTCACCAGTGCTCAGAGGACTTGCCATTAGGAAGACCTCTGCAAAGACGTGCAGAAACTGTCCCCCAGCTCCTCCAGTGCTTGCTCTCTGGAAGCCCCTGGAAGCCAGGGTGGGTTTTGTACAGGAGCAGGGAAAGAGTCAGCGGCTACTACGATTAAAGTCAGGCGAAGAGCAGAGGAGACCAGGAGGCTGACGTGAGGGCTGGCAGAGCCAGGCCTGTAAGACGTGGGTTAGCTACCCTCACAGTTCAACCAAAAAACCAAGCCCAGTGAGGCTGTGTCGATTCCAACTCATAACGACCCTATAGAATACAGCAGAACTGCCCAGTAGAGTTTCCAAAGGAACATCCAGTGGATTCAAACTGCCAAACTTTCAGTTAGCAGATGTAGCACTTAACCACGGTATCACCATGGTTTCTTCTCATAGTTTAGGTACAAGTCTGGATTCAGAGCACCAGCTGTAGGAACAATTTTCTGTCAGCTCTGGGTGAAGGTTCTCGTCGTCATTCTCCCCTCGGTCTAGAAGCTTCTCAGCATAGGCATGTCAGGTCCACAAGACATGCTCCACTCCTGCTTCCTGTTGCTTGGTGGTAATGAAGTTCCTCTCCTCTCTGCTCAAGCGTTTCTCAAAAGAAATGGACTCATGACACAACCTCATCTTGTCAATTAAGTCCTGCCTCGTTAATAGAACTTCCTCTATTCCTACCTAATTAACCTAATGCCCACTGCCTTGCAGTGAATTCTGACTGACAGCGACCCTATAGGACAGAGTAGGACTGCCCCATAGAGTTTCCAAGAAGCTGTGCTCGGGAGAGTCTAAATACCAGCTTATTGGTTAGCAGTTACAGCTGTTAGCCACTTTGATACCAGGGCTCCCGTTAAATTCATAGGGATTCGGATAACAACACAGAGTAATTACATCCAATCACAAAATGCAGAACAGCCACACAGCACAGGAGGTCATGGCCCAGCCACGTTGACATACGTTGTTGACGGCCACAGTTCAATCCGTAACAGCTACAGCTACAGGACACGCATGACCCATCGAAGTACCACCCAGGGACGAGACAACCCTAACAGACAGCTCCAATGAGCGTCCTTCCTGGAACACTACCACCAGATCCACTCTTCCACCACAAGGGGCTTCCCCTGAAGAGGTTAAGGAGTCCTCTGATCAGAGGGTTTGGCTTCAGAGGAAACTCTTTTGAGCTCGAGGCACAGTGAGTGAACGAATGAGTGGATACATGGATGTGAGCGGGATGCGGGAGCAGGTCACGCTCCACGGGTGTAACCAGCTGCAAGACTTTAGTTTAAGGCCAGGATTTATCACCCTGCTCAAACTGTATCTTCACATCACCCTGCAAACGAGCTTCAGGGCTCCCCAGAGAGGCTGCGGGTGTGATCATCATGAACGTGTACTAAGGCCACAGTAATAGTAACAGTGATAATGTCCTGGAGGGCTGCTGCGTACTAAATGTTGTATTACATACTGTGTTAGTCCTCCTGGGTTAAAAGTTGTAAAATCTAACTCAAACTGGCTTTAGTTGCAGTATATAGAGAAAGTTCTTTGAATCTTTGACCAAAAGCAATACTGGGCCTCAGGCAAGAAATAAACCAAAGGACACTTTTCTCTGATCATCTATTTTGTGTTTTTCTCACTGCAGACGGTCTCATTCAGCTTCTCCATCCATAGGGCTGCCACCACAAAGCACAGTTACGTGTTGTGGTCTCATCTCTCAGGGCTGATGAGAACCCACTGACTGAGGGCATGTATGACGAGTCACAGGTAAAATGTTTTGAAGAAACAGAATGAGATGGTGGGATACTTAACATGAATGATTTAAATTCCTTTGGTAAGTAGTTTCCCATTTACCCATCAAGAAGTTTGTCTGGCCTATATCAAGATTCCCCTGTTTAGACTTAACCTCCTAAGTCATGGGTCCGCCTCATAACCCTGACACTTGCTTGGAACTTCCCATCCCTTGGAACTGGCTTTCATTTTGATTCCAGCACGCATTACAGACACTGTTAGTCTTAAAATATACTAATGAGGGTTGGATATCAACCTTGACCTAAATTCACAAAGCATTTGGCTTTCCTGCAAGACTCAGATTCTCCAAGGTTTATAGAGATGGGAGGAAACAGGTAAGGCAGGCCGTTTGTAACGTTTATGAAACACCAGCACTGTTAGATATGAATCACAAAGCCGCCACCGTAATGACCAGGTTGAGTACAGGGAAGGCAAATAGGCGAGGAAGATTGAGTGAAGGGAGAGGAGCAGGGTAGTGAGACTGAGTAACGGAGGGTGGATAGGCTAGGAAAACCCTGGTGGTGTAGTGGGTTAAGTGCTACATCTGCTAACCAGAAGGTCAGCAGTTCAAATCCTCCAGGCACTCCTTGGAAACTCTGAATGGGGCCGTTCTACCCTGACCTCTAGGGTCATTATGAGTCAAACCCAATTCAATGGCAGTGGGTTTTTTTGCGGGGGAATGGGCTAGGAAGATTGGGTAAAGGGAGAGGGAGTAAGCTAGGAAGATTGCATAAAGGGCAAGATCACATTAGGAAGACTGAGTAAACAGAAAGCGAGCAGGCTAGTAAGACTGAGTAAAGGGAGAGGAGCAGGCTAGTAAGTCGGAGGAAAGGAAGAAGGAGTAGGCAAGGAGGATTGCGTAGAGGGAAGGAGCAGGCCAAGAAGATTGCATAAAAGGAGGGTGAACAGGACAAGAATATTGAGCAAAGGAAAAGCAAGCAGCCCCCACTTGTCTGTCAGCAGAGGCTTGCTTGTTGCTGTGATGCTGGAAGCTATGCCACTGGCATCTAGGTATCAGCAGGGTCACCCGTGGTGGATAGGTTTCAGCTGAGCTTCCAGAGTGAGACAGACTAGAAAGAAGGACCAGGCAGTCTACTTCTGAAAGGAATTAGCCAGGGAAAGCCTTATGGATAGCAGCAGAACCTTGTCAGATACAGTGGCAGAAAATGAGCCCCCCAGCTTGGAAGCCACTGAGAAGACGACTGGGGAGGAGCTGCCTCTTTAAAGCAAAGTGGACTTTAATGACGTGAGTGGAGTGAAACCTTCGGGACCTTCATTCGCTGATGTGGCACTACTCAAGATGAGAAGAAACAGCTGCAAACATCCATTAATAATCTGAACATGGAACGTATGATGTATGAATCTAGGACAATTGGAAATGGTCAAAAAGGAAATGGAATGCATAAACATTGATATCCTAGGCATTAGGGAGCTGAAATGGACTGGTATTGGCCATTTTGAATCCAACAATTGTATGATCTACTACACCGGAATGAAAACTTGAAGAGGAACAATGTTACGTTCATCTTCAGAAAGAACGTTTCAAGATCTATCCTGAAGTACAACACTGTCAGTGATAGGATAATGTCCATATGCTTACAAGGAAGGCCAGTTAATACGACTATTATTCAAACTTACGCACTAACCACTAAGGCCAAAGAGGAAGAAATTGAACATGTTTACCAGCTTCTACAGTCTGAAATTGATTGAATATGCAATCAGAGCGTATTGATAATTACTGGTGACTGGAACACAAAGGCTGGAAACAAAGAAGAAGGATTGGTAGTTCGAAAATACAGCCTTGGTGATAGAAATAATGCCAGAGATAGTGTGACGGAATTTTGCAAGACTAATGACTTTTTCATTGCAAAAACCTTCTTTAACCAACACAAACAACTGTATACATGGACCTCACCAGATGGAATACACAGGAATCAAATTGTCTATACCTGCAGAAAAAAACAATGGAAAAGCTACATATTAGCAGTCAGGACAAAACTAGGTGCTGACTGTGGCAGAGACCATCAATCACTCCTATGCAAATTCAAACTGAAACCGAAGAAAATTAGAACAAGTCCATGCGAGCCGAAGTATGATCTTGAGTATATCCTACCTAGTTTAGAGACCACCTCAAAAACAGATTTGATGTGTTAACCACTAATGACTGAAGACCAGGTGAACTGTGGAATGACATCAAAGAAGTCATTCATGAAGAGAGCAAGAGGTCATTAAAAAGACAGGAAAGAGAGAAAAGACCAAATTGGATGCCAAAAGAGACTCTGAAACTTGCTCTCAGATGCTGAGCACCTAAAGGAAAAAGAAGGAATGGCAAAGCAAAAGACCTAAACCGAAGGTTTCAAAGACCAGCTCAAGAAGACAAAATAAGATATTGTAATGACATGTACAAAGAGCTGGAAATAGAAAACCAACAGGGAATAACGCGTTTGGCATTTCTCAAGCTGAAAGAAATGAAGTAAAAATTCGAACCTCAAGTTGCAATAGTGAAGGATTCTGCATGGAAAATATTAAATGACTCAAGAAGCATCGAAAGATGGAAGAAATACATCAACAGAGTCATTATACCAGAAAAAACTAGTCGATGTTCAGCCATTTGAAGAGGTAGCATATGATCAGGAATTGAAGATACTGAAGGAAGAAGTCAAAGTTGCATTGATGGCATTGGTGAAAAGCGAGACTCCAGGAACTGATGGAACATCAACTGACATATTTCAACAAACAGATCAGCACTGGAAGTGCTAACTCATCTATGCCAATAAATTTGAAAGAAAGCTACCTGGCCAAATGACTGGAAAAGATTCATATTTGTGTCCATTCCAAAGAAAGGTGATTCAACCAAATGCAGAAATTACCGAATAATACCGTTAATATCACACACAAGTAAAATTTTGCTCAAGATCATTCAAAAGTGACTGCGTCAGCATATTGACACAAAACTGCCAGAAATTGAAGCTGGATTCAGAAAAGGATGTGAGACCATGGATATCACTGTTGATGTCAGATGTGTCTTGGCTGAAAGCATAGAATATCACAAAGAAGTTTACCTGTGTTTCATCGACTATGCAAAGGCATTTGATTGTGTGGATCATAACAAATTATAGCTAACATTGCATAAAATGGGAATTCCCAAATACTTAACTGTGCTCTTAAGGAACCTGTGCATCGATCAAGAGGCAGTCGTGCAAACAAAACAAAGGCCCCTGCGTGGTTTAAAGTCAGAAAACGTGTGTGTCGGGGTTGTATCCTTTCACCATACCTTGTCAATATGTGCACTGAGCAACCAGACAGAGAAGCTGGATTATATGAAAAGGAAAGAGGCATCAGGACTGGAGGACGACTCATTAACAACTGTGTTGTTAACGCACCACCTTACTTGCCAAAGTGAAGAAGGTTTGAAACACTTACCGATGAAGATCAAAGGCCACAGCCTTCAATATGGATAACAGCACCTCAGCATCAAGAGAACAAAAATCGTCACAAATAGACCAGTAAGCAACACCATCACACATGGAGAAAGGATTGAGGTTCTCAAGGATTTCACTATACTTGGGTTCACAAGCAATGCCCATGGAAGCAACAGTCTTGAAATTAAAAGGTGCATTGCATTGGGAATATCTGCTGTAAAGGACTTCTTTAAAGCACTGAAAAGTACAGATGTCACCTTGAAGACTAAGGTGTGCCTGACCAAAGCTATGGTATTTTCAATTGCATCATGCATATGAGAAAGCTGTAAATGAACAAAGAAGACAGAAGAATTGGTGCCTTTCAATTGTGGTGTTGGAGAAGAATATTGAATGTACCATGGACTACCAAAAGAACAGATCTGTTCCAGTAGAAGTACCACCAGAGTGCTCTTTGGAAGCAAAGATGGCAAGACTGCGTCTTACACACTTTGGACATGTTGTCAGGAGGGATCGGTCCCTGGAAAAGGGCGACATGCTTGGTACAGTGGAGGGTCAGCAAGAAAGAGGAAGACCCTCTTCCCAGGTCACGCGGCGGCATGAGGCATGCAGTGCACTGTGCTGGAGGAACCTCACCTTGAGAAGACATGCCATCCTCTGAACAAGCCCTAAAGCAAAACCCACTACCATCGAGGTGACTCTGACTCATAGATACCATAAGGGTCAGAGCAGAACTGCCCCATAGGGCAGATCACCTGGCGGATTTGAACTGCTGACTTTTTTGGCTAACAAATATAACAAGCCTTCCGGGGCTGGAACTTCACTCTGGGCTTGTCTAGCCCAGGGCACTTGATTCATCCAGTGAACATCAATCCCAGATGTTGCCCCTTTCACAGAGGAGATAGGGCCAAGGTGGCAGAGTAGTCAGACACTTCCTGTGGCCCCTCTTGCAACAAAGACTTGAAACAAACAAGTGAATTGATTATATATGACAATCCAGGAGCACTGAACATAAACATAAAGTTGAGGAGTTGAGCTGAGCATCAGGGGCCAGGAGAGACCATTCAAAAGCAGCAAGGAGATGCCAGATCTAACCCAGCAGGAACCAGTACCCCGCAGACTAGATCAACTGGAATGTGCCATGAGGCCAGCAGTAGTGCTCCAGATGGACTTTCCGCTTTGGGAGAGATCAAGTGGCAGAGAGTTTGCTCAGCCCTCCAGAACCAGTGTGAAGCTGCACTCCATAAGCAAAAGATAACTATGTGCATCCAACCTACCACCTGAATCAAAAATCATTCTCTTTCGGAAGAACTGCAGCCAGAGACCTTGGCCTACTCCAGTCACCTCAGCCTGCCTAAGACTATAGCAGAGGGCCTGCAACCCACTTGGTTACCAACGACCTGGACACTTGTGCTGAATCCATACAGAAAAGAATTTTTTGGAAACTGAAGTAACCCTAAGAATTACGCCAGACTCTGTCAAGAGGAATAACATATGAGCAACTGAAATACCAGAGCAGGAGGAGTTACAGAAAATACACAGAGAATTGTTGATCTGTTGGCAGAAAACTTCCATGATATCATGAAAGAGGAGATGATATCTATCCAAGATGCTCATTGAACCCTACATAAAGTAGTTCCCAAAAGAAAGCTGTCAAGACATATTATAATCAAACTTGCCAAAATCAAAGATAAAGAGAGAATTTTAAGATTAGCCAGGGATAAACAAAAAGTCACCTACAAAGGGGAGTTGATGAGACTAAGCTCTGACTAGTTAGCCGATGCTGGCAAGAAGGCAATGAGATGGCATCCACAAAGTCTTGAAGAAAAAAAAATTGCCAGCTAAAAGTTACAAATCCAGCAAAACTGTCTCTCAAATACAATGGTGAAATTAGAGCATTTTCATATGGACAGAAGTTTAGGGAATTTACAAAAAGAAAAAATCCAAAATTACAAGAAATACTGAAAGGAGTTAGTTCTCTGGTTAGAAAATCAATAACATCAGATAACAACCTAGGACTAGGACACGGGACAGAACAACCAGATACCATCCCGGATAGGGAAATCACAAATAAATGAAAGCTAAAACACTGAAAACAGAGAAACCAAGGCTTCAGTATGTAAAAGATGACAATATTAAAACAAAAAAGGGCTAAGTAATGTATCATAGATCATCCGTATACAGAGGAAATCAAAGTAATACAAAGAAATAAAAGATGGATTTAAACTTAGAAAAATAGAGGTAAATGTTTAGGTAACTACAAAGGAAACTAATAATCCTACACACTAAAATAAAAAATTAAAAACATCAAAAACCAAAAAATAAAAAACCTTACTACCATCGAGTCAATTCCAACTCATAGCGACCCTGTAGATGTAAAGACTCAGCAAGTACAAAATCAACAGCAAAGAAAAGAAAAATGACTGAGGCCAGAAAACCAAGTGGGACAAAGAAACTGTCAACAACACACAGAAGAAAAAAAATGACAGCACTTAGTCAGCAAGTATTTATTGAGCATCTGCTACCTGCCAGGTACTCTTACAGGTGTGAGGAGTATTGGTGTGAACAAGAAAGAAAGATCCCCATCTTCATGAGATTTATGTTTTGGTAAAAGAGACAGAAAATAAAATTGGTAAATAAGTAATGCCATAATTTAAATTTGTGAAGAGTGTGATGGATGAAATAAAGGTGAGTAGAAAGAAGGTCACAGGGGGTGTGGGAAGAGCTGCCTTAGGAATTGACTCAGGGACCCTCTCCAAAGAGGTGACATTTGACCAGAGACCTGAACACTGAAAAGGATGCAGCCAGAGGACAGCCAGCAGAAGAGTGTTCAAGGCAGAGGGGACAGAATGTGCAAAGTCCCCAAGGTAAGAGAGGGGCTGGGCATTCAAGAAGGGCAGGTGCAGACTGGTGGGTGAGAGGGAGTGGTCAACACAAATGTGCAGAAGTCAAGGACCAGATCATAACGACTTTCTCAGGCCATGGCTTTTATTCTACATGAAATAGGAAAATAATGAAAATTTAAGCAGGGCGATGACATAATTAGATTCAAACACTTAAAAACTCACTTCTGGTGATGTAGAAAACTAGTCTTCAACAATTTTCTCTGTATTTTCCATGACTTACCCCTGTTCTCATACTTTTAATTACCTGTACGTAAGCCTAAAAAGAGCAAGCATAGACAATGGAAGACCAGCTAGGCAAATTTACTGAGAAACCCTGGTGGTGTAGTGGTTAAGTGCTGCAGCTGCTAAACCAAAAGGTTCCAGTTTGAATCTACCAGGTGCTCACTGGAAACTCTACAGGAAGTTCTCACCTGTCCTGTGGGATCACTGTGAGTCAGAAATCCACTGGACAGCAGTGGGTTCGGTTTGGGGTTTGAGTCCAGGCAAAAAATGATAGCGTCTTGGACCAGAGGGTGAGAAGAGAGATAGAAACAGAAGATGAAATAAATTCTTCAAGGTCAACTGGTAGGATTTAGTTATGGGATGGATGCAGGGGATGATGAAAAGAGAGAAACTCAGAATGACTCCTAGAATTTAGTTTTGAACAACTGACTGGAACATAACACTCTTTGTCATTACAGAGAAGAATTTGGGGGTGGGGGGAGATGGTGGACATGAGGCTGGGAAATCTGGGTGATATGAGTTGAATTGTGTCCCCCCAAAAATATGTGTAATCATGTGGCTGCGACATGATTCCCAGTATCTTGTGACTGTCCTCCATTTTGTGGTTTTGCTAAACTGTATGTTAAAGGATTAAGGTGGGGCTGTAAATTCCTGTATAGGATTACTTCCCTGCTCTGCTGTAGAGGGAGTTTCCCTGGAGTGTGGCTTGCCCTACCCTTAATCCTTTCAGCTTGCAAGAGATAAAAGGAAAGAGAAACAAAGAGAATTGGGAAACCTTGCACCATCAAGAAAACTGCACCGGGAGAAGAGCGTGTCCTTCAGACCTGAGGTTCCTGCGCCAAGATGCTCCCTGGACAAAGACTGATGCAATACCGGACTTTCCTCCAGAACCAACAAGGGGAAAGCCTTCCCCTGGAGCGGACACCCTGCATATGCACTTGCAGCCTACCGGACTGTGTAAGAATAAACCTTCCTTTGTTAAAGCCATCCACTCTGTGGTATTTCTGTTAGAGCAGCCCTAGCTGACTAAAACACTGGGTCATGCCAAGATGCCAATTCAACATCAACTGGAAATACCAGTAGGATTCTGGTAATACCAGACTTAGGATTCTGAAGATCACAGAAAATGTTTTTGTAGAAGGTAAACATTTGGAAGGCATCAGCCTGGAGGTGGGGGGAGCACTACAGCCATAAAATGGGGAAAGGTCCAGGGCAGGAAAGATCTTACTCATCTAACACTGTGTTGCACTGACCAGAACTGTCTGGGGTTTGGCAGCTGTTTAAGGCTTGGTCTCTTCCTCGCGGGGCAATTTTATGGTTTTGTCAGAGACTCCACCATCTCGTGAAACTTTGCAATGGTGGTTCCCTTGCCGTAAGCAAAAGTATCCTGTAAGGCTGGTCACTTAAAATCCTGTCTTCAGCACCTCAGAATCTAATGATTTATCTCCACGGCTCATTTATAGGAGGGACTTCTCTCTCGAACCAACCCTCTGGGGAACTAAGAAAGCCCTTGCCTATTCTCTCTATGTGAGTACTACATAGGGTCCATGAGAAACACTCCAGCATCTTTTGCCCAAAATTCTAGAGCAGCCATTCCCAGCATGATGTCATCTGGGGATTGTCAGACACCATGCCCACCACTGTGCCCGCCACTGCAACCACCACCACCCCAACTGCTTCCTTATTGTAAGGGAAAACTTACATTTCAGAGCTCTATAAAGAAATTTTCTCTACAGTTTCCTATCCAACTTGGGTCTCGCCAACCTGTTCCATAGACCAGATGTGTTAAATTAACTGTTGTTTTGTGCCATGGAGTAAGTTCCAACTCAGAGTGACTCCACGGGGCAGAGCTGCCCCACAGAGTGCCAATGCTGCCCACCTTGATGGAAGCAGAGTGCCACATTGTTCTCTCTCTGAGGAATCCTGGGTTGAAACTACCCACCTGTCAATTAGCAGCCACACAACCATTGTGCCAGTAGGACTCCTTGTTAAATCAACTATCAAACCCAAACCAAACCACCATTGTCAAGTTGATTCTGATTCATGGTGACCCTCTAGGATAGAGTAAAACTGCCTCTTAGAGCTTCCAAGAAGCAACTGGTGGATTCGAATTGCTGACCTTTTAGTTAGCAAGAGTGGCACTTAATCACTATGCCACCAGGGTTTCCTAAATCAGCTAAGGATTGTAAAATCCAGTCCTGGCCACCTCATCTGAAAGTTCCAGCTAATCATCTCATTCCTTACTTTGAATTGTGGGTACCCTTTCTCTCCTACTGTGTTGGGACCTCAGCTGAAGACGAAATGGCATGAGTCCTGCTTTAAAATCCTGTATTCCTAACACAGGAAACTAAGAGAAACCAAAAGGAAAAGAAAACCCAGAAGAGTGTAGTGTTACAGATGCTCAAAGGTATGCAAAAGTATGCAACTATGTAAGATGTTCCTAAATGGTTGTAATCATTAAGATTGTGTGTCAACTTGGCTAGACCATGATTCTCAGTGGCTTGACAATCCTATGATGTTTTGATCATTTCTGTGATGAGACTTCATATACATTGAACATCTCCATGATGGGTTTTCACTCACTCTGGATCCTGCAGCTGGCTCCTGCTTATCTGACCTCTAATTCTTGGGATTTGAGCTCACAGCTGACCTGCAGTCTTGCCTACCAATCTTGAAATTTGTCTGTCTTTGCCACCTGTAAGAGCCCTGCTCTCTGACCTGCCAATCTTGGGTCCACCAGCCCCCGCTGTTACATGTGCCTCTATCCTGAACCACGGGCTTGGGACCTTCCAGCCACTACAACCTGATGAGCTATTTTCTTGGTATAAATCTCTCTACATACGTATGTATACACTTTACTGGTTTTGTTTCTGTAGAGATCCCAGTCTAAAACAATGAAGGAAATGAAATGCAGACACATGGTCATTGGATCTGGAGACAGAATGTCACTGGTGCTTTCTATAGTGCCATTTGAGTGGGGACAAAAATTAGATTAAAGTGTTAGCTTAAATACTTCCCCACAATCTGTCTTCTCCACATCCCTTACAAACAGAACCACCAGCTCCAGTATGAACCCTGACTGGCCCAAGCCAACCACTGTGGCCCATTTGCCTTTGTCAATGATCTGTGTAGGAACAGACCCCGGAGGCAGTGCTGGCCAACAAGATGGAAGGGTAAGAGTGCTGAGAGATTTCAGTAAAGGTTTCTTTTTTTCTTAAAAAGAAACACAAGGGAAAGTCAGCTCCTCTTCTTTCATTGCCTATTGTGCTACTGCGTGTGCCACCTGGGTTTGTGGAAATCACCTCAGTACCAACCTGAGGACAAAGCCGCCTTGAAAGAGGAGGGCAGAGCTGAAAGAACGACAGCAGAGCCAGTGACAGTGACTGGAGCCTGCTGCCTGTAGGGTTCTTGTTGGGCCTCATTTTATTTTGGATAGTTGATACAAAGTTTTGTTGTTTACTTCCAGAAGCATCCTGACAATAAAGAGTAGACTGAAAGGAAGCGAAGAATTGGAGGCAGTGCACAGGTAACGCTTCTGAGGTCTTTTGCGGGGAAGAAGAGCCGAGAAGCAGTCCGGCAACTGGAGGAGAGAAGAACATGATCCAACCAAAGCCTTAGCTTGTGGTTGGTTATTGGTTTACCCTCCAAGCTGTTTCCCTTGTCTCACCCCCAGGACTGCAGGCCAGCTCGGCCTAACAAAGCCTGTGGTTACTTGATCCTCCCCGTCTACTTCACAAGTCTCTGTGCACAAAGGAGAGACACTCCTGCCCGCTGGAGCACGTTCCCCTCTCCCTCCCAGGTGGGAAGCCCCAAGGCGGCAGCTCCCTTGCTTTCCCAGCACCTGAAGCCATAGGCAAATTAGCTAGGGGTGCAGAGTCCTCTCCCAGGGGAACAGAAATACTGAGGCGCAGCTGGGCCTTGAGCTGTATCAGACGACGCATACTCTGTACACTCGCTGAGCAACTCAACCGGTGATCCAGAAGGGCATCATTGTCAAGCATTTCCAGTAAAAATGTAACGGCAATGCAAAGGACCACGTCAGGAACAATGCTGATCTGCCTTTCGATTGCTTCCTGTCGGGGGTAATGACCCCTTCCACGTTTCACTTCCCCTCCTCATTCAGCAGTAAAACCAGAAGACACTTAGCCTAAAATGTTTGACACTCACGCTGGGGGTGTGATTATGTACAACCATCTAGAAACACCTGGCTAAAGCCTGGCAACTGGGTTTCATTTCCTTATGTAATTTCAACAATTCGTTAATCAAAACATTACCAAAGACCAAAATATTTTAAGTATCTAAAATCAGCTCCATCTGTTGATTAAATTCAAATCGATTAGCTAATTCTTGACTTACCACATTTTCTTACTAATAGAGCTTTGGTTAGATCACAGGCAGTGTTTGACTAAAAAGAAGCAAACCAGTGAAACGCTTGTTTTTAAAATCTCTACATTTATCGTAAATCACTAGGAATAACATTTTCCACCTAGGGCAGTAATTCGAACTACTGAATCACACTGAAACTATTAATAATTTTGAATTAAAGCATTTGTCATACTGTGTAGCTTGTGTATTGCTATGATGGTGGGCCTTGGGATCCATTTCTGAAAATTAGTCAGTGAAAGCCCCACGGGTTCCAACAGAGTGTCTCCAAGGCAACCAACCGACAGCAACAACCACTTTGTTTATTTAGCAGGCTTACAACATTAAAGTCTACACCCGAGCATAGTTTAAGATTAGCTGCCTTGAAAACTTTATGACAATAAAACAGGTATTAGTTATTTTTCTGAAGTTCTTTCTCTTGATGGGCCCTTGTAATGACTGGCAACTACATACGAACTGTGACAATTAAGTTCGCCAACTTGCCACTGTGTGCTTACATTGGCAGCACTGTACAAACAACTCAGTGAGGTTACATGAGCTTGGTGTATGAGTGTCTCACAGCTGTGTTTGTGTCAACATGAGGCGAGGTCTTGCTGAGTGGCATTCATTACTGTTGTTATGTGTTTTTGTGTGCTGTCACAAGAATGTTGGAGCTTGAATTAGAATGACGAACAAACATTAAATTTCTTGTTAAATTTACCAAGAGTGGAAACAAAATCAGGGACATGTTAGTCCAAGTTTATGGGGATAATTTCATGAAAAAAATGGTGTGTACAAACGGATTAAACGTTTTTCTGAGAGGAGAGAAAGCATCACTGACGAAGAAAGGTCAGAGAGGCTAGTAACAAGTAGAATTGACTAAACATTTCAAAAACTCATCAAATTGTGTGTCAAAATCGTCAACTGACTATGAAAAGCATAGCAGACCAAGTAAACATCGATAGAGAAACAGGAAAATCTTGGCACGAGGAAGGTGTGTGCAAAAATGGTCCCGAAGTTGCTCACCAATGAACCAAAGCAAAGGAGAGTTGAAGTTTGCAAAGACCTTTTGGAGAGGCAAGACCATGTTTGGGGCCATGTTATCACTGGTGATGAAACACGGGTGTACCAATACAACCCTGAAACAAAGCATTAAAGTGCACAGTGGAAATCAGCCAGTTCTCCACCACCAACCAAGTTCTGTCAGTCCAAATCAAGAGTCAAAAATGATGTTGTCAACATTTTTTGATATCAGAAGGCATATTCATTATGAATTTGTACCAACTAGACGAACAGTTAACAATGTTTACTATTTGTAAGGGCTGAAAAGACTGCATGAAAAGGTTAAACGAAAACTACCAGAAATTTTGGCCAACAACTCATGGCTCTTGCTTCACGACAATGCACCAGCTCATGCAGCACTGTCTGTGAGACAGTTTTTAGCCAGTCAACAAACCATCCCTACCCACCTGATCTGGCCCCCAGCAGCTTGACCCCAAGGTAAAAGAAATACAGAAAGTAAGACATTCGGATGACATTCAGGACATTAAGGGTAATATAAAGACAGCCCTGATGGCCTTTCCAGTAAAAGAGTTCCAAAATTGCTCTAAAGGGTGGACTAGGCACTGGTATTGGTGCATAGCTTCCCAAGGGGAATACTTTGAAGGTGACCATAGTGATACTCAGCAACGAAGTATATAACACTTTTTCTAGGATGAGTTTGTGAACTTAACTGGCAGACCTTGTAACGTATTGTTATTTCAGACGCTGGGGGTTATCCTTTAAGAACTGTCCTCTCCCACAGGGGTAGTTTCCACAACACATCCTTGTTGACTTCACTCTCTTGGCCACATTTGGTTTCTCCATGGGTAGATCCCTGACACATGGGCCAATCAGATTGTCCTTTGAAGAAATTTGGAATGAGGCACTCATTCTACTCAGGCTCTATGGGTAGTTTAGTGGGTGTGTGTGGGCAAGGGAAAGAGAAAACTGAAGTACACCCTCGGAGAGAACAGAAATTTAACGCCACAGAGACTAGAAACAATAGGTGGCACCCAGCTACCACCCACGACTACCCGGTAGGGGAAACAACGGAAACTCCTGGGCAGAGCAAGAAAAAAACACAGAACATGTAATGGTCTGACAGAGACTGCAGGAGCTTCTGAAACTATGGCCCCTAATGTTCCATTAATCCTGACATGGAACCATTCAAAGATTAGACGAGAGTAGAAAATAAAAAATAATACACATGAGGAACATACTTCTTGGTTTAATCAGATGGATGAGACCAAATGGGCTGCTCCTGAAGAAAAGCAGGATGAGAAGGCAGGAAGGGACAGGGACTGGACAAAAGGCCACACGGAACCAAGGTGGCAATGGGGAGTGCACTGTCACCCTGTGGGAATTGCAACCAATGTCACAATACAGTGTGTGTACAAATGTTGGAATGAGAAATGATTAACTTGGGCTGCAAAGGTGCACCTAAAGCACAGTACAAGCAGACAGACACAGAGCCTCACAGAAAGAGGCCAAGGGGGAGCAGTGGCTTGGTTTCTGGTGACTTGTGAGCAGCCCTCTCTGGTGCCTCACGAAACATTCTCTAGCCTTTACCTGTTACCGTTTGTTACCAAGTCGACTCTGACTCACAGGGACCCTGCAGGACAAGCAGAACTGCCTTATCGAGTTTCCAAGAAGCCTGCTGGTGGATTCAAACTACCAACCTTTTGGTTAGCAACCACAGCACTTAACCACTAGGCTGTCGGGGTTTCCCTCTAGCGCTCAGGTTCTGTAAAACACCCTTGTGTTCTTGAGTCTCTT
Source organism: Heterohyrax brucei (assembly GCA_028571685.1). Taxonomy (NCBI): domain Eukaryota; kingdom Metazoa; phylum Chordata; class Mammalia; order Hyracoidea; family Procaviidae; genus Heterohyrax; species Heterohyrax brucei. The sequence continues at coordinate 85,852,535 of CM053157.1, read as the reverse complement.
TTTAGCTTAAGCAAATTTCAGCATGTTTCTGAAACTTCAAATCACATTGTCCGTAAGGCCTGCTGAAGTCTCAAGGACAGTCGTCATCTACACTGAATTTCCACAATCTGTGCTTTCTGAGGAAGCTTGGTGCCTTAGTGGTTAAGAGCTACATCTGTTGACCAAAAGGTCAGCAGTTCAAATCCACCAGGCATTCTTGGAAATTCTGTGGGACAGGTCTACTCCGTCTTATAAGGTTGTCGTGAGTTGGAATCGACTCAGTGGCAGTGAGTTTGGTTTTTGGTGTCAAGCTCTCTGAGTTTTTCCATCTCCTCTCTCTTCCTTGACGCGCTCACAGATGCTGCTGTTAGGTGCCGTAGAGGGGATTCCTGAATCACAGTGACCCTCAGAGACAGGGCAGAATTGCCCCATACGGTTTTGTAGGCTGTGACTTTACAGGAGCAGATCACCAAGCCTTTCTTCCTCTGGGCTGCTGGATGGGTTCGAACCATCGACCTTACAGTTCGCGGCAGAGCACTTAAGCATTGCGCCTCCAGGGCTCCTTTCAACACCTACACCAAAGACCCAAACCCTTGCTGAGTAGACTCAGACTCACAGCACCAACATAGGACGGAGTGGGATGGCCCCACAGGGTTTCCAGCGCGGTCGTCTTCAAGGAAGCCGACTGCCACATCCAGTAGAGTGGCTCGTGGGCTGGAACTGTCTACCTTTACCTGTTAGCAGTCAGGCTGCTAATCACTGCACCTCCAGGGAGACTGAATAAGACTTTCAAATTGTTTTTGGTCACAACACACTGAAAGAAATGCAGTTTGCACCATGCCTCATTCATGGGCGTACACGGTAAGTATTAAAACAAGAATGCTCGCCACAGAACATGAGGCGGATGCATGATAAATACTCGCTGAAGTCAGTACACGAGTTATGTACAAGAAAAAAGACAAAGCTGTGAATGCTGTATGCCGACTTTGTAAAAAGAGAAAGTTGAATTTATTAAATTTAGTTTGTAACTATTTTTAAAAACTGAAATGAAGCTAAAATAGACTAAGAAATATTTACAGCAAAGACAGAATTTAAAACTTAGCAATTTTTTAAACTGTAGAAATCATAAAAATTTGGTTTTATTAAATATTTAGTAAAACTCATAAACCATTAGCTGAATTTCGTAAAAAGGGTAACTCACAAAAGACAAAGAAAAGTATTTTTTTTAATTTGGGAGAATTATTGTATTCTGTTAAACTGAATGATGTATGAGAAATTGATAAGTAATTACATAAATAATGACTTGCCATCTTTTCTGATGAGAAATTTGCTCTCTGTCATACCTTTGTCCCTCTGTAGAGAACATGTCCTTTTTCCTTCTGATTGTTTTTAAATTTTTCTCTTTATCACCAGTTTTCAGCAATTTTATTAAGATATGCCTTGTGGATAGAGTAGCGAGGACAGGGGTCTAGGGACCATGTTTTCAGTGGACATAGAAGTTAATAGGGACAACTAGTCTTTTGCCGCAAGAGTCTTCTGCACCCCGTATTGTTGAGTGGCATCTGGGGTCTTAAAAACCTAGCAAGCTGCCGTCTGAGGAACAACAAATAATCCCAACCAATCTGGAACAGATGAGAACTGAGACTATCAAAAACACGAGGACAAATAAGCCCAGGAGACAGAAGGACCCATATGATTGGGACACTGCATCAGCATGAGACCAGAAGAACTAGATGGTGCCCAGCTCCCACCCAAGGCAGCCATGATAGAGAACACAATGCAGAGTCCCTGATGTATCATGAGAAAAAGAAGTGTGCAGATCAACAACCTTACTAAAAGACCAGAACTGATGGCCTGACAGCCTGGAGGGTCCCCTGGGAACATGGTCCCTAGACTTGCTGCTGCCCAGAGCTGAAACAACTACTGAGGTCAACACTTGGACAAGGAATGGACTGGACTCAGGGACACAGAGTGAGCATGCAGTGTGTGTGCTTCATGGTTTTGTACACTTATAGAAGGCTGTTCTACTAGTTTCTTTTTAGAGGGCAGAGGAGAAGGTGGAGATGAGGGGGCAGGTGTTTACTGGGATGACACTAGAAGAGCAAAAAGGAGGAGTGTGTGGGGAGAGCAGACAGAGTTGTAGAGACTCAGACATGCAAAACTGACTTGGACTGAATACCTTTCCTTAATGTTAATAAAAAAAAATACACACCTTGTGTAGTCTTCTTTACATTTGTTCTGCTTGAAGTTCATTGGGTATGAGTTTATAATTTTCATCACATTTGGAAACTTTTAGCTGTTATTTCTTCAAGTTTTTTTTTTTTCTTTCTCCCTTCATTCCTTCTCTCCTCTCCTTCTGGGACTCCAAGTGCACATACATTAGACTGCTTGTATTGTCCCTTCTGTTACGATAATCTGTTCATTTACTTTCATTACTTTTCTTTCTGTGTCTCATTTTGAGTAACTTCTATTGCTGAGACTTCAGGTTTGCTTTTTTTTAAGTTCTACAGTAGCTAACCTTCTGTTAATCTTGTCCACTATTTTTTCACTTTATATATTGTATTTTTCATCTCTAGAATTACATTTGGGTGAATTTTACATCTTTTGTTTTTCTCTCATGTTTTCCTTTTCATACAGGATAGTATATAGAGTAGGTTTATGAAAGTTGTTTTAATATCTTTATCCTCTAATCCCATTATTCTGTCACTTCCAAGTTTATCGATTAACTTTACTTCTCGTTTATGGGTCAAATTTTTCCACTTCTTTACAAACCTCGTCACTTTCTATCGGATGCCGAACACTGTGAATTTTACATTGCTGGGAGCTGAATTTCTTCAGTTAGTGTTGGACTTTGTTTGGTGTACAGTTATGTTACTTGGAATCAATTTGTTCCTTTCATAATTTGCTTTTATACTTGGTTAAAGTAGGTCTGGAACATGCGTTAGCTTAGGGTATAATTTAGCCTTACTAATACCTTCCGGAAACACGAGTGGTGCAGTGGTTAAGTGTTACAGCTGCTAGCCAAAAGGCTGGCAGTTCTAATCCACTAGCCACTCCTTGGAAAGTCTATGGGACGGTTCTGATCTGTGTATTGGATTGCTATAAGTTGGAAGTGACACCACAGCAATGAGTTTTTTTTTGTTTTGATATGCTTCTGAGAACTCAACCCAATGTCTTGGATGTTATGAGAGCTGACCACTCTGCCTGGTAGAACCCAGCTGTTCCCAGTCCCCTGGGAGCATCCAGCTCACTGCTAGTGCTCTCCACAGTTTCGTCTCCTGCATATGCATACTCAGCGAAGGGCTCCGTGGGGCTTCTCTGTAAATAGCCAGAGCTTTCCCTTTGCACAGTTCTATCTTTTCTGTCCCCTGTCCCCTGAATTTCCATCTGTATTAGCCTCCAATTTCTGCCTTCAACTCAGAGAGACTTGTGGGTGCTGTTTGTGTTCCCTACCCCTGTATGGAGTCTTGAAATCTCCCTTGAGCAGTGAATTAGGTCAGTTGTGAAACCGATCTAGTTTACTTTCCTCCTTTGAAGGACTGTAGACTCGTACTTCCTGTTTGCCGTATTCTGAAAGTTATTGTTATATATTTGGTCCAGCGTCTTAGCCGTTAAAAGCTAAGGTATAAATTCAGGGCCACTGTGCCATCATACCTGGAAGCAAAGTCACCTCATTTCAGTCAAAAACAGAAATCAGACACGAATCCCCTCCAGTCACCGCTTTTATTTGAAATACCACTACTAATCACAACAACTGTTGTTAGTCAGGAAAAAGAAAAAATATCAAGGTGACACCGTTACATATTCCAAACACCCGTGTTTGCCAAGATGATTCCTGGTTCTTTCAGAGTCGTAGCTGAGAAGAAGAAGATCCGTAAACCTGAGAGGTTCAGGACTTCTGCGCAGAATCCAATGAGGCAACCCATGCTTCTCTGCCGATCTTAATCAACTTTTAATCATGAAGTTACAATCTTACTGCCCTAGTAAATTTCTTTTATTACCTCTGCAATTACAGAATATCATATTTCATTTTGTTTTGTTTTGACTTTTTAAAGTATATTGTACCTAGTGGATAATGGTCATGTTTACACAACATGGTGAATGTAATTACATACATAAAAAAGTTAAATTGCCAAATGTTTTGTTAAACTTGTTTCACCACAATACCAAAAATAATTAAAGCATCTTGTTCCCACATGTTCACTGTAAGAAAAAGAATTAGAGCATACGGATGAAAAGAAAAGATGAACACTCCCCCAGAGTTGAGACACGGAATGCAGGAATACCAATTAAAATACCATACTTCAGAAAGCTGAAACTCCACGGTGAACTTTAACTCTCAAGAACATGAATGACTACTTAAATAGACAGTCATAATTATGAAGTCTGTCTCATATGGCTCTAAGATCAGAGAGAAAAAAAATGGCATATGAAATTAAGATTCCAGAAATACTCAAAATTCCAGACCATAGGCACCTTCTGTGCCAAACAAGTAACACACTTGTGCATATTTAACAGTATTTAATAAATATTCCTATGAAAATGGGCTAGTGATAACACCCTGTTTTAATCAACTAGTGCTGCTCTAACAGTACCACCAAGTGGATGGCTTTAACAAAGGAAGGTTTCTTCTTACACAGTCCAGTAGGCTACAAGTCCATATCCAGGGTGTCCACTCCAGGGGAAGGGTTTTCCCCGTGTCAGCTCTGGAGGAAAGTCTGGTATTGCATCAGTCTTTGTCCAGAGAGCATCCTGGTGCAGGAATCTCAGGTCTGAAGGACGTGCTCTTCTCCCGGTGCTGCTTGCTTGATGGTGTGAGGCTCCCAATTTTCTGCTTGCCTCCCTTTCTTTTTATCTCTTGTAGGATGAACGGATTAAGGGTGGGCAAGCCATACTCCAGGGAAATTCACTTTGCAGTAGAGCAAGGAGGTGATCTTTCAAAGGAGTTTACAGTCCCACCTGAATCCTTTAACATATAGCGTAGGAAAACCACAAAATGCAGGAAAACGGAGGACAATCATAGAATACAGGGAATCGCAGCCCAAGCACACTGCTACACGTATTTTTGGGAGGACACAATTCAACCCATGACACACTCACTATTCAGTGTTTTAGGTTGTATGCTAAAGAATTAAATATTTTTAAATTTTTATTCTAGTATATAACAGACAAGGTCATAAATATTATAGAAAAATAAAATGCATTTTTCATGATAAGATACATTTGAATATATCCAAAAATTTCAGCACAATAAAGTGGAATAAAATCTTACCTCAAATAAGGCCAACAAACTGGAGGAAAGTACTCAAAAGTGGCCAAAAAACTCAATCGCAGCAGGAAAATTGAACCGTTATGCACAAGGACAGCTGTCAGCACCCACTGGAGCAAAACCAAGCCACTTGATCTGTTCTGACTCACAGAGGCCCTTCAGGACAGAGCAGAACTGCCCAGAGGGTTTCCAAGGAGCAAGAAGCTGGCAGATCCAAACTGCCGACATTTCGGCGAGCAGCCCAGCTCCTAACCACTGAGCCATCAGGGTTTCTCCCCGCGGACACGAAACCGCCGAACCCAATGAACAGAGAAGTGACGTTTCAAGTGTCTCCTCAGGAAAACATTGATGTATCATGATGTATCATCCAGCAAAATGTCCGGTCTCACTGTCTCATCAGCAAACACAAAGAAATTTAAGTGTTTTAAGGTGTCATCACTGACTAGATTATTGAACAGACACACTCAGTTAATGCATTTATGCTGCAGATTACTCTTTTCCTCCAGTGAAAGTTTTCAGGCTCAGTCCAACTGTGGTGACTGGAGTCCTAAGAGCAGCCGTCTAAGATCCATCTACTGGTCCCATCCCGCTGGAGCTAAGGAGAAAGAGGAAGACCAAAGACACATGGGAAAGACTGGTCCAGAGGACTAACGGGCCATAACTGCCACCACCACCTGCACCAGACCAAGCCCGGAACAACTAGGTGGCACCCTTACCACCACCCACCTCTGGCAGGGATCACAGAACTAAACTCAAATTCACACACACACACACACACACACACACACAAGACTAGGTCTGCTGGTCTCATGGAGACTTGAAAAATCCTGTGAGCCTGCCCCCAGGCACCCTTCTAACTCAGTAATAAGCCCTTCAGCCAAGATTAAACAGGTTTACAGGGCCAACAAGAACCCACAGGAGAAAGGCGTCCCTGTTCAACTGTGAGCACAAGGTTAAGGGGACATCAGCCCAGAGCAAAGACAGAGGCAGAAGGGGACCGGAAAACAGGACAATGGCAAGAAGGAAGTCATGGAGGAGGGGAGAGGGTGGCACACTGCGGGTGCAGCGCCGACGTCACGGAACAACCTGGGTGCTAACCGCTGCTTCAGAAACTCATCTGCTCTTTGAATTTTCACCCAAATCACAATAATAAATAACAGTTAAAACTTGCCAAAAAAAAGGTTCAGAAATGTGAGAAAAACAACAGTGAGGCAGCAAAACTGTTCACAGCCTTTGACCGAGTAGTCTCACTTCAGGGACGCACACCCAGGAAATTTGTATTCTGGGCAAAAGGTGGTGTGGTAGGACTACTGTTAAACAGGTTCTTAAAAAAGCAAACTCAGAAGCAAAACTTTGGAAAGACCAAAAAACTGCAGTTACAGAAGTGATTAACCAGCTTAAGATTTTTAATATGACAGAATACTATACAAAACTATTTTATTAATTTTAACCATCTGTTGAATACATGGAAACCCTGGAGGCGCAGTAGTTAAGTGTTCCAGCTGCTCGCCAAGAGGTCGGCGGTTAGGACCCACCAGGCTCTCCTCGGAAACTCTACAGGGCAGTTCTGCTCTGTGTGTAGGGTCGCTGTGAGTCGAAACTACCCTGATGGCAATCGGTGGCATTTTACTGAACATCCGGAGCCCTGGCGGCGTGGTGGTCAAGTTTAAATCACCAGCCACTGCCCAAACGCCTGACAGTGCGGATCTGCTCTGTCCTGTGGGGTCGCTCTGAGTTGGAATCAGCTCAATAGCAATGTATTCGGTTTGCTTAGCAGGTCACTAGAGAAGTGTGCAGTTACAGTGCAAGAGGAGAAATTCTCCACACACCTGCAGCACAGCTGAAGATGCACATGTGTGTGACACACATGCACCACACCCATGGACACAGTGCAGTCTCAGCGACAACCTCACAGTTAATTCAGTACTTCTCCCTAGCCCAGGCCTGGCTGTGGCTGGGGTCAGCATTCAGGGAGAAGACACCCTCTGCAGGCTGTGATTTCACTCTCCCCCTTTTGTCTCTGTCTTCAGACTCGTCCAGACTCCGGTTAGCAGAGCAAAAAGGGGAGCAAAATTCTTGTTGTTCAGGCTGGTCCATGGTGTTCCATGACTGCTGTTAGCTGACATGTCCACCATCACGGCAGACGTTCAAATGCTAGCTCTTAAGCGGGGAAGAATTTGTGGGTCCTTTGGAATCTGCCGTGAGAAGTTTGCACTGCCTGGTTCCCTGACACAAGTGGGGCACCCTCTGTCTAATTTATTATCCCCTACCCTCTCAACCCTGGCCCCCTCGTACCGCTGCAGTCCTGGCAGATAGCCTCTGGAGCAGGACCCACCGGGCAGCTCCAACTCTGCTGCCCACTGCATCCGCCCCCTACCAAACAGTTGCCCTCTGTCCTTACCATGCTGTCATGGTTAATTTTGTGGGGCAACCTGGCTAGGGTACGATTCCCAGAGGTTTTTCCAAAGGTGAGATAAGCTACTTATTCTGTAAAAGAATGGACTGTACTTCACACAATCGCTGTCTCTAATGTAATCCAGTGAAATCTTCCCAGTCAGTCGATGAGGTGTTCCCCAGGCTGTGCTCTGCCCCCTGACTATGAATGTGAACTTCGGCAGAATTCCCTTTCTCGCTCTCTTGACTCTGCACTCTTCCCATTGCCTGATCCATGGATCTTCGAATGCAACTCTGCAGAAGTCTCCAGCCTGATGCTGTAAACACAGATTTTAGATTTGCCAGCCCCTGCAATCCTGACAGCCAGCGTGACTATCTATCTATCCATGCATCCAAACGAGTGCCAGGCCATCCACCCCCATCCATTCATCCATCCATCTACTCATCCATCCCTCCTTCATTTTTCCAGCCAGCCAGTCAGCCAGCCAACCAACCATTTGTCCATACAACCATCCATCCACCCGTCAACCATCTATCCATCCATCCACCCAACCATCCACTTATTCATCCACCCATCCATCCATCTATCCAAACATCTACCCATCCATTATCCATCCTTCATCCATCTAACCACCTGTTCATCCATCCATCCATCTATCCAACCACCTACCCACCCCTCTATCCATCCATCCACCCATCTATCCAACCATCCACCCATCCACCCATCCATCATCCATCCATCCATCCGTCCGTCCGTCCATCCATCCACCCATGTCTCTCACTGGCTCTGTTTCTCTAGAGCACTCTAAGATACACACCATCATGATCTTCTCTAACTTGCTTCCTGCCTTCAGAATTCTGGCAGGAAACAGACACCGATCTTTCCACTTGCTAGCAGCACGCCCAACACCCGCTACCCTACTCCCACTCCTGGAAACTCCAGAGTGTGTCTGTCAGGCTTCCAAGTGCTCGTTCCCACCCCTCAGCACTGGCTCCATGGAGGCACAAGGGCTGAAATTCCCCATCAGCCCCTCACATGGATACAAGGGCAGAGTACCTAGCAGGCAATGTAAGCATGGGCTTGCCTGTACTTACTTACTGATCTGTAGTGAACACTTTCACATGGGTTTCATCATAGTTTGCTGGGTAATCTGCCCATGTAAGGGACTGTAAATCTGAAAAGAAGCTTTGAATTTATACAAGAGTGCTATAGGGTTGGGAGACAGAGGCCAGACACACCTAGAAGCAGAATCTTTGATACGGTGAAAAAACGTGAAATTGTTCGCTGTAGAATGATCTGGTAGGCAAAATAAGCACCATGTTTACTTTGTTTACTAGATAATCCACCCCTACTTAGCTACATCACCCCCTCCTAGGCTGACTCTCTAGAGCAAATGCCTTTGGAACTCCTAGTCAGCTAGGAGGCTGGAGGTGGTTGACAGAGGCTCGCAGTCTGAGGACAACCTCTGCCATCTTTCAGGAAGTCCTGAGAAACATCCAACAGCTTTCTCTGAGGGAAAAGAAGGTGATGACTTTACACAGCTTTGAAAATTTGGTGTCCCGAGACATCAGGAAAATCCCATCCCATGGGCTCTTATGCTAACAGTAAGAATCAGCTCCGTTCTGTATCTTGATCTAGTTGCTGGTTACTGGTGCATGTGTACTCACTTTGGGAAAATTCACTGAGCTATGTATGCACTTACGCTTTGTATGTTTCTGTTTATTAGATTATAAACAAACAAACAAACGAAAAGCAGTTGCTGTCAAGTCAGTTCTGACTCATGGTGACCCCGTGTGTGTCAGGGCATAGCTGTGCTTCTTAGGGTTTTCAAGGGCTGATTTTCAGAAGTGGACTGCCAGATCTTTCTTCCAAGGCACCTGTGTAAACTTGAACCCCAGTCTTCTAGTTTGCAGCCAAGCACGTAATCATTTGCACTACCCAGTGAGCCTTATTAGGCTGTTGTCTTGCACTGGGATCTCAAAGGAGAGAGGGAGAGACTTAACCTAAGGAAATGGTCCCTGTGGTTGTAGAAGCCAGTGGGTCCCAAGTCTGTGTTTCAGGCTTCAGGCTGGAGGCTTCCCTACTCCAGGCTTCAGAGGCTGATGAATCCAAGATTGGCAGGTGAGATGGCAGGCTGCTGGCTACCAGGCTGAGGAGGCTGATGAATCCCAAGATCCACAGGCAATATGGCAGGACATTGGATCAAGTCCCAAGAGCCAAAGGTCAAATGGTGAAGAGTTGGATGTAAGATGCAGAACAAGTGAGTGAGTTTTGCCAGAGCTACCATGTATTTTGGATGAATGGCATATTTCCAAGGAAACACCTTTTTCAACTGACTGGTGCTCATATCAGATCACAAAATGGGGTGTGACTACATCAGATCACAACATTGAGGATGGTTTCATCATTGCATAACTGCCAGATGACGTCTCTGCTTAACTGACAAACTATACCATTACACAGCTACCAAAGCTCTGAGAATCAAATCCAATCAGATTGATGCCAGCATTAACCACCACAGCTGTTACACGTTGCATTAAAAGTTTACTTACACAAGATGACTGAGGACCTCCTGTGCCAAGCATTTTACGTATCTCATCTCATCTAGTCAAAGCCCTGGTGGTGTAGTGGGTAAACATTTGACTGGGAATCAAAAGGTCAGAGGTTCAAATCCACTAACCACCCCATGAAAACTCTATAGAAAATTTCTATTCTGTCCTATAGGGTCACTATGAGTAGGGATTAACTCAACAGCTATAGGTTTTAATCTCATTTAAACAAGCTGACTACCGTTTATTGAGCACCTACTATAAGTTAGCACTATGTTATATTCTTTTAGGGGGACAGATTCATCTCTGAGATGCACAGTCACCGCAATGTCCCACTTTTAGTTGTGCTTTAGGTTAAAGTTTACGGCTGAAGTTAATTCTGTTAGAAAAATTCACACATATATTGTTATGCAACACTACTTGGAATCCCTTTAATGTGACGGCACACTCTCCCTTTCCACCCTGGGGTTCCATGTCCAGCCAGTCAGCTCCTGTCCCTTTCTGCTTGCCCATTCTGCCTCTAGACAGGACCTGTCTCATGTGTCTGCTTGAACTAGCAAGCACACTCCAGGAGTGTTTTAGTCAGCTAGGGCTGCTCTAACAGAAATACCACAGAGTGGGTGGCTTTAACAAAGGAAGGTTTATTCTTACACAGTCTGGTAGGCTACAAGTCCATATTCAGGGTGTCCGCTTCAGGGGAAGGCTTTCCCCTTGTCGGCTCTGGAGGAAAGTCCAGCATTGCATCAGTCATTGTCCAGGGAGCGTCTTGGTGCAGGTCTCAAAGACACGCACTTGTCTCAGTGCTGCTTTCTTGATGGTAACGAGGTTCTCAATTCTCCTTGTTTCTCTTTCCTTTTATCTCTTGCAGGCTGAAAAGCTTAAGGGTGGGGCAAGCCATACTCCAGGGAAACTCCCCCCACAGCAGAGCAAGGAAGTAATCTTACGCAGGAATTTACAGTCCCTTTAGCATACAGTTTAGTGAAACCACAGAATGGAGGACAGTCCCAAGATACCGGGAATCATGTCCCAGCCACACAGCTGCACACATTTTCAACCCATGACAAGGAGCATTATCTATGTTTTATAGTCCAGTCTAATCTTTGTCTGAAGAGGTGGCTTTGGGAATGGTTTTAGTTCTGGGTTAACAGAGTGTCCACAGGCCAAGTCTTTGAGGGTGACTCTAACTTCAATCAGATCATTAAGTCTGGTCTTTACTAGAATTAGAGTTCTGCATCCCACTTTTCTCCTGCTCTGTCTCTTTTCAGGGACTCTTTGTTGGTCCCTCGTCAGGGCAGTCACTGGTGGTAGCTGGGCACCATCTAGTTCTTCCAGTATCAGGCTGATGGAGTCTCTGGTCCATGTGGCCCTTTCTGTCTCCTGGGATCATATTTCTCTTATGTCTTTAGTGTCCTTTATTCTCCTTTGCTGCAAGTGGGTTGGGGTCGATTGATGCATCTTAGATAACTGCTTGCAAGTTTCTAAGATGCCAGATGCCGTTCACCAAAGCGTATTATTTTTTGTTAATTTTATTATGAAATATAACATAGCTACAAAATATGTTCAGTTCAGCTATATTATTAATGCACTTGTAACCACCACCCAGATCAAAACAAGTATTTCTTGCACCCCAGAAGCTCCTCCTGACCCCTTGCTGATCACAGATCCCCGCAATATTATTTATAGGCATTAGCTTAATCCTTACAACAATTCTGGAAGTTTATCATTCTTACACTCATCTCTGTTTTACAGATGAGACAGCTGAGGCTTGCCCAAAGAAATACTGCAAGCAGCCACAATAAAATTCAAATCTGATGCTCTCTGATCCAGAACCACAATCTTCCCCTTTCCAAGCTGTCATAAAATCACCCAACTCTGTCATTTGTGTTAATCAAACATACCGTGGATGCTTAATTCAGTTCCACACACAGACACACACACACACAGAGAAAGAAACCCAAGATCAAAAGTAATTTGGCCACTAAAACCAAAACCCATTGCTGTCCAGTTGACTCCAACTCATAGCGACCCTACAAGGCAGAACAGAACTGCCCCATGGGGTTCCCAAGGGGCGGCTGGGGGATCGGCACTATTACTCTAGTTCACCAGAGATCTGTGGTTATGATTTGTGTTATCACTCAGAAATCTTTTGGTTGCAAATGTCAGAAATTCAACCTTACTTTGCTCAATAAAAGCAGAATTAAAGTTTATTAAAACTGAGAAAGATGAAGGAATTAGGAAAACAATAAAAACATGGCAGAGACTGGACACATGAGGCAATAATAATAAACCTCAAGCTAAACTCACACTTTCACACAAAAATTAACTCTAAAGAGATCACAGATTTAAATCTGAAACTGTCAAATTTTAGGGAAAAAAGAAAACAGAAAAGACTTGGGAAGTAGGGCTAGGAAATGTGTTCTAAGACTTAACACCAGGAGAACAAAGTATAAAAGGAAAAATTGATAATTTGGACCTCATCAAAATTAAAATCATTTCCTCACAAAAGATCATAAAGCAAACAAACTTGCTTTTGAGTCAATTCAAACTCATAGTGACCCTAGAGACAGAGCAGAACTGCCCCCACAGAGTTTCCAAGGAGCACCTGGCAGATCTGAACTGTCGACCTTTGGTTAGCAGCTGTAGCTCTTAACCACAGTTTCCAAAAGATCATAAAGAAGATGAAAAACAAGCTACAAACTGAGAGAAAATACCTTCAAAGCATGTATCTAACAAAGGACTAGCATCTCTAAACCTAACAGTAAAAAATCAAATAACCCAATGAGAAAATGGGCAAAACATAACACAAACAGTTTGCCAAACAGGATCTATATACATGGCAAATAAACATGATGAGATGTTCGACACCATCAAAAATTAGGGAAATCTGAGTTATAGCCACAGAGATGCCACCACATGCCTATGAGGATGGCTAAAGAAAAAGAAAAAAGCAACTAAACCAAATGCTGATGAGGTGGCCGTGAAACCAGATCATTCCTATGTTACTGGCGGGAGTGTAAAATGGTACAGCTACTTGGAAAGCAGCATGTCTGTGTCTTAGGACACTAAACTTGCTGTGACTGTATGACCCGGTGATCATTCTCTTAGGCATTCGCCCCAAAGAAGTAAAAAGTTATGTTCATACAAAAACTTGCACACAAAGATCCAGAGAAACCACGTTCATGACAGCCTGTGATCATTAAGGTTGAGTAATATCTTAGCTGCGTCATGATTCTCAATGTTTTGGCAGTTATGACATGGTTTGGTAGTTGTGTGATGATCTGATCACTTCCATGGTAAGATCTCTGATATACTGTAAATGCTTCCATGATGGGATCTTCGGTGAGTTGACAATCAGCTGAAACAAGTTTATTCGGGCATGTGGCCTACACCCAATATAAGTGGACTTTCTCACAAGGCCCTTGAATTTTTGCTCGCTCTGGATACCAGAGCTGGCTCCTGCTTGTCTGATTTCCAATGGTGGGGACTTGAGCTGGCAGCTTACTTATAGTTTTGTCTACCAATCTTGGGATTCCTCTGTCTTCACAGTCCATGAGCAAAAGCCCTGCTGTCCAACTTGCCCATCTTGAGTTCTCCAGCCCCTGTGGCTACATGAGTTGGGAGAAGCCTCTACCCTGCCCTTTGGACTTGGGACTTTACAGCCTCTATAAATGCATGAGACATGTCCTTGATACAAATCTTTCTATACAGATAATTATATGAGGACTGCCAATTAAGTTTTCAATCTCATCCTAGAAAAAGCGCTACATCCTTCATTGCTGAACATCACTACAATCACTCTCAAAGTACTTCCCTTTGGAAGCTATACATGGATGCCAGCACCTAGTCCACCTTTCAAAGGAATTTTGGAACTCTCTCTGGAATGGCCATCAGAGTCATCATCACATTACCCTTGATGTCCTGAACGTCATCCAAACATCTTCCTTTCAATATTTCCTTTATCTTTGGGTAAGGAAAAAAGTCATTTGAGGCCAGATCAGGTGAGTACGGAGGGTGTTCCAATACAGTTATTTGTTTACTGACCAAAAACTCCCTCATAGACAACTATACAATTAAGTTTGTGAGCTCGCCACCATGCTACCATCCACAATGGCCATTTCAGAAAGAGTTCCAAATTGCTTTGAAGGGTGGCCTAGGTGCTGGCGCTGATGTACCACTTCCCAAGGGAAAGATTTTGATGCATAGCTTCCTAAGTGATTGCAGTTATATTCAGCAGTGAAGTACAAAGCACTCAGAACAATTAAGTTCATGGACTTAATTGTCAGAGTGGTTTTGCTTCTCTAACAAACCCAGCTTAAGGCAGAGCCAAAAACTGAAAACAGCCAGATATTCCTCAGTGGGTGAATAATCAAACAAATGGTGATACAAGGTATTTGGTCTCATCAGTAAAATTGAAAAACTATTGATACATGTAATAAGTTGGATGATGTCTAGGGGAATCTGTGCTGTTAAAATAAATAAGTAAATAAAAATTTAAAAGGATGGTTCCCAAAGGTTATATACTACATGTTTCTACTTACAGTATATTTTTGAAACAACAGATTTTTTTAAACGGAGAACAGAATAGTAGTTGCTGGGTTAGGGTTGGGAATGCGGTGGGGAGGGAGGTGGCCAGCCAGCCAAGTGCTGTTGAGGGAGGCTGATACAATTAAAACGAGCAGTGTGAGGGATCTTGGTGATGATGGCACTGCCCTGTATCTTGACTTCAATGGTAGACATACAGACCTACCACGCCATTAAAGTCAAACAGAACTGAAAATACATACACACAAGTGAGCGCCAGGAAAACGGGGAGACTAAGTGTGATCGATGATGGTACCAATGTCTATACCCCAGCTCTGATAAGGTATCGTAGTCCTGCAAATAGTTATCCTCCAGGAAATGCAGGTAAAAGGTACATGGGACCTGTTTGTGTTGTTTCTTACAGATAAGGTGAATTTATAACGAGCTCAGTCATTTTTTGTTTTAAAAAAAAATAAATTAAATTAAAAAACCCAAGCAACAGTAGCAGAGGTGCAAACTGAGGTGCTAAAATGACTTAAAAATAATCAAAGAAATGATCCTGTAAAAATCAGAACATAAGTAACTGAGAAGCAATAGGTGGGGATTTCGATTGCAAAGAGGGCTGAGAGGGGCTTTCTTAGTGCTGGCAAACTGTAGTCCATCTCTTGAAGAGGACAGTGGGTGCACAATTCTTCTGTTTGTGATCTGTCATTGAAGTGTGAATTTTTGCCTTATGCCTTTTCCAGTACGTGCTACATTTAATAACAAAAACAAGTTCAAAAAACTTTATTGAGAGACAGTACAGAACTGAATAAATATGTGTACATGTTCATGGAATACAAAATTGAATATTATAAAGTTGCTATTTTCCAAATTAACCTATAGAGCAATGTAATTCCAGGCAAGACATCTACCAACAAAATTTTGTAGTTTTTTTTGCTTGTTAGTTTGTTTAGAACTTCCCAAATGTATTCTTAAAAGCGTGTGGAAATGCAGACCATCAGTAGCAACTAAGACACTCCTGAAGAGGAAGAGCAAGACGAAGCAGGTACCCAAACTTTTCATAAGACCCACAGCAACCATGATAAGGTAGTGTGGGCACAAGGAGGGACAAACAGGCAACGGCACAGAACAGAAAGCCTACAAACAGACGCATACACATAAAGATGCATAATATATGCTAGTGATTACGTCACAGGTTGGTGATGAAGGAATAAACTTCTGGGGATGCATAAGGAGAAACCATGGAGGCTGGGTGTTTCAGTCACCTGGAGCTGCTCTAACTGAAATACTACGAGTGGATGGCTTTAGCAAAGTAAAGTTTATTCTTACACACCCTGGTAGGCTACAAGTCCAAATGCAGGGTATCCACTCCAGGTGGAGGCTTTCCTTCTGTTGGTTTTAGAAGAAGGTCCTTGTGCTGCATCAGTCTTTGTTCAGGGAGTATCTTGGCACAGGAACTTCAGGTCTGAAGAACGTATTTTTCTCCTGGTGCTGCTTTCTTGATGGTGTGAGGTTCCCAAATCTCTCTGCCAGATTTTTTCCCTTTATAGCTCAAAAGACTGCCTCAAGCCACAAGACAAACTTACACATTGAATCTTGCTCTATCAACACAACTGCTGAACATCCACCCTTATTAACATCATAGAGGCAGGAACTCCAGCACGGAGGAACATCACAACAATGCCAGGAAATATGGCACAGCCAAATGCCTACAGATTTTTTAGGGAACATGTTCAACACAACACTGGGAGAACTGGCTATCCATATGAGAATAAAAGAAAACAGAACCCCTACCTCACACCATGGACAAAAATAAATTTCAGATGGATTAGATATCTCAATGCAAAACACAAACCTGAAAAACTTTGAGAAGGTAATATTGGGAAATATTTTGTAATTGTGAGGTAGGGAAAGGTTTCTTAAACATAGATGTTTTCTATATATAGTTCAAAAATAGACAAGGTTAGACTATACTGTTTAAATTGTAAAGAAGAACAAGGGAATTATCACAAAAATCATAATAGTAGCTACTTCAAGAGAGGAGGACAAAGGATGTGATGGGCACATACGGGAAGCTACTAAGACTGAAGATGTTCTAAATTTTAATGTAATGACTGTTATATGAATGTTCACTTTATAATTTATCTTTAAACTTTATGTGGGCATTGTATACATTTTTCTGTTGGTGTGATATCAAAGATTTGGACACTGTACGGACTATCTGGAGCCTGGTGATTAAAAAGTCAACTGCTAACCAAAAGGAAGGCCATTGAAATCCAGTAGTTGCTCCTTGGAAATGACAGAGAGCAGTTCTACTCTGTGCTACCAGGTCGCTGTGAGTCAGAACCAGCTCCATAGCACCTCACAACAGGAGCCTTGCTGACCCCGCTGTCATTTGTAGGGCACGCCCCCTAACAGCAACATGATACCTCTTCTTTTCAAGAGTACAAGAAAAGCTCTTTGAGATGACCCTATTTTAGACCATCAAACAAGAATGGGACCACTAACTGTTTTTGAGTTTAAGCTTCCTAATCTGAAACCAAGTCTGAAATCCCTGCTGTGTTTCTGCAAGCTCAGCTTCTGCTCTGCGTCCTGCACCGAAGAGCTAGTAAAAGCTGCCCCCAGCCCCTGAGCTGCAGCCCTGGCACCTGGAGGTCCTGGTGTTTTCTCCTGATCTCCCATGAGCTGAACCCGTGGACTTCTCTGTCCACTGTCCACTGCTGGACCGGACTCCCCTTACCTACCCCTTACTGTGAGTCCCTGAGCACTGGATCCAGTCACCCAGCACCTGGCTCACTCATTCATTCAACAAGCTTTGATTGAGCACCAGCTAGGTATGAGGGCTGCGGTGCATGATTAAGAGCTCAGCTGCTAACCTAAAAGGTCAGCAACTAACAAGAACAACATGCCTCAAACATCCTTCTAGGCCCTCGAAGGGTCCTGAACGCTAAGCATGGCATCGAAAACCCACTGCTATTGAGTCGATTCTGACTCACAACAACCCTACGGGACAGAGGTGAACAACCTTATCACACAGAGTTCCCAAGGAGCAAGTGGTGGATTCAAACTGCCGACAGTCCAGTTAGCAGCCGTAGCACTTAGCTATTATGCCAGCAGGGTTTCTGATCATGAGAACACTCACGAAATGCTATTAAGAAGGAAAGGATTAAAATTACGTACACAGCGTGATTCTAATCACGTCTAAAACACTTAATCAAAAGACTAGATGGAAATATGTTGTAGAAAATAGCTTTTTCCTCACTTGACACAATAAAAGTGTTACCGTGGAAGACTCTGACTCACAACGACCTCGTGCATTTCAGAGTTGGACCGCTCTGCAGGGTTTCCACAGCTGTGGATCGCTGGCCTTTACCCTCCGAAATCATTGCCTCTGGGTGAATTCAAACTGCCAACGTTTCAGTTAATAAACCAAACCCACTGCCATCGAGTCGATTCCAACTCATAGCAATTCTGTAGGACACAGCAGAGCTGCCCCACAGAGTTTCCAAGGAGCATCTGGTGGATTCGAACTGTTGACCTTTTGGGTAGCAGCTGTAGCTCTTAACCACTGCGCCACCAGGGTTTTCTGCAATTAATAACCAGGTGCTTACAAGCCAGGGACCTTTACTCACAGTAACTCTTCTAATAATCACTCCCGCTCTGCAGAGGCACAGGAACTGCCTCTGGAGAGAAGAATCATAGATGGCTCGTTTCTGTCTGTTCCCTGCTTTCTATATTTTCTATAATTTCACTCTGGTCATATCCAGGAGATGGGAGGCAGAGTCCTAAAGGGACAACTTGAAGAACTCTGAGGTAACCCAAAAGTTGGAGGTTCCAGCTCGCCCAGAGGTCCCTGGGGAGAAAGGCCTAGCCACCTTCCTCCAAAAAAAACCAGCCACTGAAAACCTTGTGCAGCACAATTCTCCTCTGTCACACAGAGGTCACTCTCAGTCTGCAGTGACTTCACAGCATCTGCAGAGGTGAGACGAGGTGAGGGGAGGCTCACATGAATCCTCGCTGGTCCAAGGACATAGCTTGGCCGTCTGTCATACACAGCAGGCCTCCGGGGATGGGAGGCCACACCAGGGCACGGGGCCTCAGGGGTGCCTGCTCCCTCCAAGGCCCAGCAAGGCCAGCCTGTGGACACAGCTATTGAAACATACAACATTATGCCTAACGAAACAAGTCAGTCACCAAGGGACAAACGCTGGCTGATCTCACTTAACGTAACAGGCAAAGGAACAGATACCCAAAGCTAGTAGCGGTTGCTGGGGAGGGACGGAGGGACAGTCACTGTGTACTGGACACTGAGCTTATGTCAGAAAAGCTGGTGGTTAAGAACTACGTCTGCTCACCCAGAGGCCAGCAGTTGGGGTCCACCAGGCGCTCCTTGGAAGCCCTGTACGGCAGTTCTACTCTGTCCTGCAGAGTCACTGGAAGTTGACAGCAGCGGCTTTGCTTTGAGCTCAGGTCGGTGGTGGTGGAATGACTTGGAAAAGGGTATTGACAGGACTGTAGTCAACGTGACTGCATCACGCACGGGAAAAGTGTTGAGTTGGCATTGTGTTGTGCATGTTAACCTCTTGCTCTCTGTTTTTTTTAAAGGAAACATCCCAGATCCAAGACCACAGCCCTAGGACCTCCTTTTAGGGAAAAATGGAACAGCCCTGCCGTTGTCTCAGACCTCCCAGCTGCTGCGCCTGCCTTACCCACTTCCGTGGCTTCCAGTCTCCTCATAAACCAGAGAACTCAGTCTCCTGTGACTGCTGACTGGGCTGACAGCCCTGGAAGGCCACCGCTCGCCCGGAAGCTGCCTGAGCCTGGCCCTGACCCGCCTTGGCCTCCCGCTGGCTGCCCAGACCACGGTTCCAGCCGGGCGCTCTCTCTCGGTCCATCTCGCACGTACGCACGCGCACACACACACACACACCCCCCAGCTCCGTCCCATCCTCACCCAACCTTGTAGCCACAGTGTGTCACTTTAGTGAGCCTCATCCAGAGGAGGAGC
Organism: Heterohyrax brucei; assembly: GCA_028571685.1. Lineage (NCBI taxonomy): Eukaryota > Metazoa > Chordata > Mammalia > Hyracoidea > Procaviidae > Heterohyrax > Heterohyrax brucei. The sequence continues at coordinate 85,832,811 of CM053157.1, read as the reverse complement.
CAGATTTTATTTCTGGTAGTGGCATCAGCTTTCGGCTGCAGGGAAGAGATGTTTGAAGGGCTCTGCGTTTTTCCTTTTCTCTCTCCTACGTTTGCACTCGCCCTCACCCCCAGTTTCCCATCAAGCTTCACTGTTGTTGTTAGGTGCCTCTGAGGCGGTTCCAACTCACACCGACCCTGTCTAGGCACAACAGAAGGAAATTCTGCCCGGTCCTGTGCCACACCCACAACTGGTTTTTTGCATAAGCGCACTGTTGCAGTCACTGGGTCAATCCGTCTCACTGAGGGTCCTCCTCTTTCTCACTGACTCTCTCCCTGACCAAGCATGATCTGTTCTGGAAGAAGTACAATCAGAGCGCTCCTTGGAAGCAAAGATGGCCAGACTGAGTCTTATATACTTTGGACATGCTGTCAAGAGGAATCAGTCCCTGGAGAGGGGACTTCACTGCTGTCATTAAATTTTATCTCAGATGGTGGCTCTTTGACCCAGGAGAGTCAGACCCATCAGGTACGGTGGGTGGATTGGTTCTCATGGTTCTTCAGCAAAGCTTGAGTGCTCAGCAAACACGTAGGATGCAAACACCTTCCTCCCTCCAGGCTGCCTGGCTCCCTGTCCAGGGACTCTAAACCCAACCCCATCCCCATGCTGCAAACTCAGCTTTAGAGCAAATTCCAGTCCTCTTAGGGGTAGCTTGAGAACCTAGGCTGGTAACCAGTGCTCCTGGTGGCACAAACAGTTAAGCCCTTGACCTGAAAGGTCAGCGCTGTGAACCTACCCAGACACTCCTTGGGGGCAGGGCTAGTGATCTGTTTCCAAAGAGTCAAGCTTTGAAACCCGATGGAGCAGACCTACTCTGCACACATGGGGTCACCGTGAGTCCGAACTGACTTAGCAGCAGCTAACAACAACAGACCATCACTCAGACCTCTGCACCTTTAACCTTGTGACCGGTTCTGCTCAGACGCCCAAATGGAATGGCTGAGTTTGGGCCTTGTCACCAAGCCCCTGTCTGGGTCTCCCAGGCCAGGCTAGCTGGACTTCCTCGGGCTGTGAGGACAGTGACCCTGCGTCCTTCTCGGTACTGTCACAGATGCTGTGGCAGGTGCTGCCAGCAGAAAGGACTCTGGAATGGTAACCAAGGGGGTCACTAGTCCTCAGAGGGAAGGTAGCCTGCAAGGCCGAACCCAGGCTCACCAGCTGCTGAGGCTCTGCCCAGCCGTCTGGCAGGCCCGGGGCTGCTCCTAGCTTGGGTTAAGCTTAGTCAGCCGAGATGGATGTCTATGACGGGTCGGGGAAAGCCAGATACCTTCCTCTCACTGGGCCTGAGTTTTCAGTCTGTGTCATGAAGAGCTTGGATCTGTTGATCTCTGAAAGGTATAGCCCCCAGTCCAGACAAGACAGTAATATCACCCCAAAAGTATGTTCTGCTTACTAAACAAGATAATATTACCCGAAAGCGTGTGTTCTGAGAAACAGATAATGTTTGTGAAAGTGCTTCATAAATCAGTGAAATTTCAAGCTGATGATATTATTACACCTATAATTGTCATGGAAACCCTGGTGGCTCAGTGGTTAAGAGCTACAGTTGCTAACCAAAAGAGTTGACCATTCTGATCCAGCAGGCGCTCCTTGGAAACCCTGTGGGCAGTTCTCTGTACCATAGGGGTGCTATGAGTTAGAACCAACTCGACAGCACCGGGTTGGGATTTGGGTGTACTTGTCAGAGTTACCGTGCCCTGTCCCTGGCTGTTAATGACTCTCGTTTGCGGGTTAACACAGCTGCCACTGTTACATGTTGCCACCCTACTGTTCCCTTACGTTGTCACAGTACTCTACCCACCGCCACAAAGTCGCTGCCAACTTCAGCACCCCAGCTCGGTACCGATCCTAACACTCACCACTACCTCTCCTGAAACTGAGAAGTCACAGTTAGCAGAGGTTTTTCTTTCTCTAGCCTTCATTTACTTGCATACAATACTAAAGATACTGTTAGGTAATTTCTGTGTTCAGTTGGATCACCTTTCTCAGGAATAGGCGTAAATATTATATCTCTTCCAGTCAGTTGGGTAGCTGTCTTCCAAATTTCTTGGCATAGACAAGTGACCACTTCCAGTTCTGGATCCATTTGTTTAAACTTTTCAGTTGATATTCCATCAATTCCTGGAGTCTTGTTTTTTGCCAATGCCTTCAATGGGAGCTTCCAAGCTTCTTCCTTCAGTACCACCAGTTGCTGAACATATGCTACTTCTTGAAATAGTTGAACATCAACCAGTTCTTTCTGGTATAATAACTCTATACATTCCTTCCAGAAATTCAAACCAGATTCAGAAAAGGACAGGGAACCAGGGATATTATTGCCAATGTCAGATAGACTTTGGCTGAAAGCAGAGAATATCAAAAAGATGTTTAAAATTCTTCAACATTTGACTTTAGTGAGCAGCACCTGCAGTCTTAAAATCTTGTACGTGGCCATCTAAGATTCTCCACTGGCAATCACTCGATCTGGAGCAAGGGAGAATGTAGAAAACCAAAGACACATGGGAACGATTAGTCCAAAGAACTAACGGACCACAACTGCCACAGCCTTCAGCAGACAGAGTCCAGCACAAATAGACGGTGCCTGCCTCTCACTACCAACTGCTCTGAATGAGGATCATGATAGAATGTTCTAGAAAGAGCTGGAGAAAAACATAAAAAATTCTAACCCACACACAAAAAAAGACCAGACACATTGGTCTCACATAGACTTGAAAAACCCTGAAAGTAAAGCCCCTGGACACCCTTGTAGTTCAGTCATGAAGTCAGTCCTGGGGTTCACCCTTCAGCCAAAGATTAGACAGGCCCATAGAAATGAGACTAAATGGGGACACCAGCCCAGTGGCAAGAATGAGAAGGCAGGAGGGGACAGGAAGATGGGTCCAGGGGACCCAAGATCAAGAAGGGTTGGCAACCAATGTTATAAAACAATACATATATTAATTTTTGATTGAGAAACTAGTCACTTCTGTAAACCTGCATCAAAACTCTTGAAGACTAAGATGCACCTGCCCCAAGCCTTGGTACTTTTCAGTCGCATCATACGCGTGTGAAAGCTGGACGACGAATAAGGAAGACAGAAGAGGAACTGATGCCTTTAAACTGTGGTGTTGGAGAAGAAGGCTGTATGCACCGTGGACTGCCAAAAGAACCAAAAGGTCTTGGGAAAGTACAACCAGAGTGTTCTTTGGAAGCAAAGATGGCTTCTCATGTACTTTTGACATGTTTTCAGGAAAGATCAGTCCCTGAAGAAGAACATCACACTTTACAGTAGGGTGGAAGGTCAGCAAAAAAGAGGGAGACCCTCGATGAGATGGATTGACACAGTGCCTGCAACAATGGGCTTAAGCATAAAAAGAATTGTGGGCACAGGGCAAGACTGGGCAGTGTTTCCTTTTGTTGTGCTTGGGCTCGCTGTGAGTTGGAACTGACTCGACGGCACCTCACAACAGCAACACTAATTCTTCATTCACTCAACAGGCCCCTCATAAGCACCTGCCACATGCCGAGAAAAGCCCGGGTGGCACAATTGTTAGGAGCCTGGCTGCTCACCAAAGGCTGGCAGTTGGAATCCACCATGCACTCCTTGGAAACCCTATGGTGCAATTCTACTCTGTCCTCTAGGGGTCACCACAAGTCAGAATCAACTCAGTGGCAGTAAGTTTAGTTTGGGGGGTTAGGCACTGGGCATTGGGCTCTGCAGGTGGTAAAAATTGTTAACAAGCTCAGCTACTAAGAAAAGGGTTCGAAGTTTGAACCTGCCCCAAGGCACCTCGGAAGAAAGACCTGAGATCTAGTTCCAAAAAATCAGCCACTGAAAACTCTGTGGAGCACAGTTCTTCTCTGACACACACAGGGTCACTGTGAGTCGGAAGGGACTTGATGGCAACTGGTTATGTGCTGGGGAATACGTCAAGCTCTCCAAAGATGGAAGACAGCCCCTTTTGTTTAAGTGAAGGAGACAGATAATGAATCAAGGAACAATGCCCAAGATAAACATTGTGGTAACGGGAAGCACAGGCTTCCATCAAAGGGGCCAGATTCCTCAATGCCACCTTCCTTCGCTTTCTCTCCCAACTCCATAACACGGGTCTTGGGAACAGGGACTGTGGCAGAATTCCCAAATGCAGTCTTCTTGTCTTCTTCAATGACTTCTGCAGTATGGTCCCTTCAGATACAATCTTTGAACCAAATTATTTTCCCTTTCCATTCCTAACCATAAGGAAACAAGGCACTAGAAGCAAAAAGTTGCTCGAAGGCCAATGTCCACTGTAGTGTTATCAAAATAAGGAGAAACAAAAAAATACACACGGTAGATGTATCTAAAATCGATGAAGAAGTTGAACGAAGTATAGCACGTGCACCACAGAATAGCAGGAAGCAGGAAGACCTGTACAACAGTTCACAAACAGATCTGTACAACACTTTACAAACAGTACAGAACCTGGGGTCAGACTTTCTAACCTCAAATTAATGATTCTGACTCTCTGTTTTCCCACATGGAAAATGGGGCTACATAATAATAGTCACTACCTGTCTTGGCCATTGGAAACACTGGTGGCCTAGTGGTTAAGTGCTACAGCTACTAACTAAAGGATCAACAGATCAAATCCACCGGGTACTCCTTGGAAATCCTATGGGACAATTCTGCTCTGTCCTATAGGGTTGCTATGAGGCAGAATCAGCTCATTGGCAGTGGGTCTTGTTTTGGGTTTGGTTTTAGTCATCTAGTACTACTATTACATAAGTGGTTGTCTTTAACAAAGAGGAATTTATTCTGTCACAGTCCAGTAGTCTAGAAGTCCAAGTTTAGGGCTCCAGCTCCAGGGGACGGCCTTCTCTGTCAGTCCTGGAAGAAGGTCCTTGTGATGCATCGGTTTTCCCTTGCTCTGGGAGCATCTCAGAGTAGGAACCTCCGGGCACTGCTTTCTTGGTGGTATTAACTGTCTGCTTGCTTCTGTCTTTCACATCTCAAGAGAGATTGGCTTAAGACACTGTCTAATCTTGTAGAACTTATCAATATAATAGTTACTATTGTTGTGAGGTGCCGTCAGGTTGGTTCTGACTCCCAGTGGCCCTATGCACAACAGAACGAAACACTGCCTGGTCTTGTGCCAGGTCCACAATCGTTTTTATGTTTAAGCCTATTGCTGTGGTCACTATGTCAGTCCATCTTGTCAAGGGTCTTCCCCTTTCTCACTGACCCTCCACTCTACCAAGCATGATGTCTTCTTCAGCGACTGATCCTTCCTGACAACATGTCCAAAGTATGTAAGACACAGTCTTGCCATCTTTGCTTCCAAGGAGCACTCTAGTTTCACTTCCTCCAGAACAGATCTGTTTGTTCTTTTGGCGACCCATGGTACATTCAGTATTTCTCTCCAACACCACAATTCAAAGCCATCAATTCTTCTTCTGTCTTTGTTCATCATCCAGCTTTCACATGCATATGATGCGATTCAAAATGCCATGGCTTGGGTCAGGTGCACTTTAGTCTTCAAGGTGACATCTTTACTTTTCAATACTTGAAAGAGATCCTTGGCAGCAGATTTTCCCAGTGCAATGTGTCTTTTAATTTCTTGACTGCTGCTTCCACGAGTGTTGATTGTGGACCCAAGTAAAATGAAATCCTTGACAACCTCAATCCTTTCTCCATTTGTGAGGATGTTGCTTACTGCTCCAGTTGTGAGAATTTTTGTTTTCTTGATGTTGAGGTGCAATCCGTACCAAAGGCTGTGGTCCTTGATCTTCATCAGTAAGTGTTTCAAATCTTCTTCACTTCCAGTCAGTAAGGTGGTGTCGTCTGTGCAACACAGTTTGTTAATGAGTCATCTTCCAATCCCGATGCCTTGTTCTCCTTCATGTAGTCCAGGTTCTCAATTATGTGCTTAGCATACAAATTGACAAGGTATGGTGAAAGGATACAACCCTGACACACAACTTGCCTGACTTTAAAACATGCAGTGTCCCATTGTTCTGTTCAAACAACTGCGTCTCAATCCATGTACAGATTCCTTAAGAGCACAATTAGGTGTTCTGGAATTCCATTTTATGCATGTTAGCAATAATTTATTATGATTCACACAGTTCAGTGCCTTTGCATAGTCAATGAAACGCAGGCAAATATTTTTCTGGTGTTCTCTGCTTTCAGCCAAGATCCATCTGACCTCAGTAATGATATCCCTGGTCACACATCCTCTTCTGCACCCAATTCGAATTTCTGGCAGTTCTGTCAACATACTGTTGCAGTTGCTTTTGAATGATGAGTAAAACTTTACTTGCTTGTGATATTAACAATACTGTTTGGTAATCTCCACTTTGGGTTGGATCACATTTCTTGGGAATGGGCATAAATATGGATGTCTTCTAGTCATTTGGCCAAGCAGCTGGTCTCCAAATTTCTTGGCATAGACAAGTGAGCACTTTCAGCGCTGCGTCTGTTTGTTGAAATATCTCAATGGAGGGCCATTTATACAAAGCCTACATCATCCTGAATGGAGAAAGACTGAAAAAGTTTCTCTTGAGAACAGGAACTAGACACAGATGCCCACTGTCACCTCTCCTATTCAACGTCATACAACAAGTTCTAGCCAGAGCAATTAGACAAGATCATGAAATAAAAAGCATCTGCATTGGCAAAGAAGAAGTAAAAATCTCCCTATTTGCAGATGATATGATTGCATACGCAAAGAATCCTAAAGAATCCATAAGGAAACTACTCAAACTGATAGAAGAGTTCAGTGAAGTCTCAGCATACAAGATAAACATAAGTAAATCAGTAGGATTCCTTTATATCAACAATGAGATTATTAAGGAAGAAATCACCAAATCAATACCATTTACTATAGCCCCTAAGAAGATAAAGTACCTAAGAATAAATCTAACCAGAGAAATAACAGACCGCTACAAGGAGAACTACAAGTCCTTACTACAAAAAACAGAGACTTACATAAATGGAGAAACCTACCCTGCTCATGGATAGGAAGACTTAACATAGTGAAAATGTCTATTTTGCCTAAAGCAATCTACTTACATAATGCAATCCCAATACAAATTACAGTGACATTTTTTTAATGAGATGGAGAAAAAATTGCCAACTTTGTTTGGAAAGGAAGAAGCCCGGGATAAGTAAAGCGCTACTGAAGAAGAAGAACATACTGGGAGGCCTCTCACTACCGAACTTTAGAACCTATTACACTGCCTCAGTAGCCAAAAGAGCCTGGTACTTGTACAAAAAGAGACAGATAGATCAATGCAGCAGAACTGAGACCCCAGAGATGACACCTTCTTCCTATGAACAGCTGATGTTCGACAAAGGCCCCAAGACATTAAACTGGGGAAAAAACAATCTCTTCAACAAATGGTGCTGGCAAAATTGGGTATCCATCTGCAAAAAACTGACACAAGACCCATATCTTACACCTTATACAAAAACCATCTCAAACTGAAATATCTCAATGGATATTCCATCAATTCCCAGAAGCTTGTTTTTTGCCAGTGCCTTCAACGCAACTTCCCTTTCTTCCTTCAGTAGCGTTGGTTCCTGATCTTATGCCACCTCTTCAAATGGCTGAACATCAACCAGTTCTTTCTGTTATAATGACTGCATTTCTTACATCTTCTTTTGATGCTCCGAGTTGTTTAATATTTTCCCTGTAGAATCCTTCACTACTACAACTCGAGGCTTGAATTTTTTTCTTCAGCCTGAGAAACACAGAACATGTTCTTCCCTTCTGGTTTTCCACTTCCAGCTCTTTGTACATGTCACTATAATACTTTATTTTGTCTTCTTGAGCTGCCCTTTGAAATGTTCTGTTTAAGTCTTTTACTTCACCATTCCTTCCTTTTGTTTTAGCTGCTCAATGTTCCAGTGCAAGTTTCAGAGTCTCTTCTGACATCCGGTTTGGTTTTTTCTTCCTTTCCTGTCTTTTTAATGACCTCTTACTTTCTTCATGAATGATGTCTTTGATGTCATTCCACAATTTGTCTGGTTTTCAGTCATCAAATCTGTTCCTGAGATGATCTTTAAACTCAGGAGGGATATTGTCAAGGTCGTACTTTGGCTATTGTGGACTTGTTCTAATTTTCTTCCATTTCAATCTAAATTTGCATATGAGCAATTGATGATCTGTGCCACAGCCAGTACCTCATCTTGTTCTGACTGCTGATATGGAGTTCTTCCATTGTCTTTCTCCACAGATGTAGTCGATCTGGCTCCTGTCTATTCCATTTGGTGAGGTCCATGGGTACACTTGTCATTTGTGTTGGTTAAAAAAGTATTTGCAATGAAGAAGTTGTTAGTCTTGCAAAATGCTATCATGCGATCTCCATCATTATTTCTGTCACCAAGGTCACATTTTCCAACTACTGATCCTTCTTTGTTTCCAACTTTTGCATTCCAGTCACCAGTAATTGCATCCTGATTGCATGTTCACTCAATTTCACAGTGCAGAGGCTGGTACAAATCTTCAGTGTCTTCATCTTTGGCCTTAGTGGTTGGTGTGTAAATGTGAATAACAGTTGTAATGACTGGTCTTCCTGGTAGGTGTATAGATGTTATTCTATCACTGACAACACTATACTTCAAGACAGATCTTGAAATGTTCTTTCTGATGATGAATGCAACACCATTCCTCTTCAAGTATTTGTTCCTGGCATAGTAGACTATAAGACCGTCAGATTCAATATGGCCAAAACTGGTCCATTTCAGCTCACTACTGCCCAGGACATCAGTGTCTGTGCATTTCATTTCATTTTTGATGATTTCTCATTTTCCTAGATTCCCACTTTGTACCATCCAGGTTCTGATTATTAATGGATGTTTGCAGCTGTTTCTTCTCATTTCGAGTCGTGCCAAATAGTGATAGGATGTACAGCTCACAAGGAAATCACATCAGATGACAAAATGGCAGACAATCACACAACACTGGGAACCTGCCACGTTGACAAATATTTTGAGGGGAACACAATTCAACCCACGACATTACCTCACAGAATTTTTGCAGGAGTCAAATAAGACAATACAAGCAAAGCAGTCAGTGAGCACCTAGAATGAGCCCACTGCCATTGAGTTGATTCCAACACACAGCAACCCTATAAGGCAGAGTAGACCTGCTTCATAGAGTTTCTAAGGAGCACTTGGTGGATTTGAACTGCTGACCTTTTGGTTAGCAGACATAGCACTTAACCACTGCACCACCATGGCTTCTGCACCTAGAACAGTGCTCAGTAAACACTGGCCACTGCTGTCGCTGTCAGCAGTGCGAAGCCAAGGGAAAGCTTGACTCTGAGCCTATGGAGATTACACACATAATAGTTAAATGGTTGCGTTGGCAGCATCCACCACCTATGTGGTGGTTTGTGGTACTGTGGTGGCTTGCCTGTGGCTGTGATGCTTGAAGCTATGCCACCAGTATTTCAAATACCAATAGGCTAACCTGTGGTAGACGGGTTTTAGAGGCACTTCCAGACTAGCACAGATTAGGAGAAAGGGCTAGCAATCCACTTTCAAAAATTAGCTAATACAATTGTTATGGGTCACAACAGAGTACTGTCTGACAGAGTGTCAGAGACGAGTCCTCTGGGTTGGAAGGCACTATGCAACAATCACTACGATGGTCTCAAAATTACCAACAATTATGTACTTGGCACACAACAGGGCAATGTTTCGTTTCATTGCACACGGTGTCCCCGTGCATCAAAGCGAACTCAGCAACTAACAATAACAGCAATTACTCTCATAACAGTGTTGTGAATACTAGTTTAATAAAATACTGATTTTAATCATTTTGCAGATTTCTTCTTAATAAAAGATGAATGAGGAATTACAAAAATAAAGTAAAAATGTCAGAGACTACTGGAAGTAATCGTATGTTAAGAACTTGAAAAACATCCACAACAAATTCCCCAGGATTCATGTCTGCAGAATTGATGAGCCTAAATCACATCCGAGTTGTAGAGTGACATCTCCCATTGGCAGATAGAACTCTAAGCCGTCTCAACATCCAATAATAACGCACCGGTGGACACATCATTGAGACTGATCACAGAGAAGGAAAAATCAAGTCATATGTTAAATATCGGTGTAAAAAACCCACCACATTGCTGTCGAGTGGCTTCTGACTCAGAGCAACCCTAAAAGACAGAGTAGAACTGCCCCATAGGGTTTCTGAGGAGTGGCTGGCATATGCCAACTACAAACCTTTTGGTTAGCAGCTGTAGTTCTTAACCATGGCACCACCAGGGCTCCAACACTGATATATGAGCTTATTCTGCATCTACAGTATTAACTTAGATATGCAAAAGTGTGTGTAAGTCGATGTAGATGTATTGTGTTGGTTCTCTAGGATTGCCATAACAAGACGCCACCAAGTATGTGGCTTTAAAAAAACAGAAAGGGATTGTCTCTTGTTTCTGAAGGCGAGAAGTTCACGTGAGGCGGTGGGTGTGTTGCTTCCCCCTATGGACTCTGAGAACTGCTCCAGCCTCTGCTGGCTTCCTGAGGCTCCGGGCATTCCCTGCCTCACAGCTGCTCTGTCACCTGGTGCCCTTTCTCTGTTTCTGTGCATCTTCTCTTTGAGAAGGACACAAGTCATCCAGGACTAGGACCCACGCACTCCAACATAACCTCCTGTCAACCTGACTGATGACATCATCCAAGGTCCTCCTTCCAAACAGGGTCCCCTCCACAGGCACACAGCTTTACTGGGGACACAGTTTGGTCCATAACAATATACTGTAAACACAGACATGAAGGAATAAAGACTATGCATGTACACCAGAGCTCCAGCAGTAAACGGTAAGGAGCTTGGCTGCTAACCAAAAGGTCAGCAGTTCGAATCCGTCAGCTGCTACTTGGAAACACTTATATATATCAAAATTCTAACAGTATCTGGGTCGGAAGATCACAGATGATCCCCAAATTCTTCTTTGTCATTTCTGAATGTTTCTACAGCTGGTGTATAATCTAAGTTGCTGGAGGTGGGGAAGGACTTAAAAAAGAAAACCAGTTTCTTCTTTTTAAAGCAAGAGATAATTAACAAGAGAATAACAGAGAGAGCACAGCCCAATCATGTCATGAATGACCCAGCACCTGCGATTGTCTGTTCCAGAAAATTTCTGGGCTGGGAACTGAAAACACAAAGAGGCAAAGGCTGAACTGGGGAGTAAAGCGCCCCACAGAAGGGCTGTGAGCAGGTTTGCTCCAGGTGGAGGGGCAGTGCTCAGAGGACGGAAGGTTGGCTCCGGGCTCTCCCTCAGTGGTAGGGCTGCATGGAAGGGAGGTGCTTGTCCAAAGACCAAGCTTGGAAGCCTTTGGAGGAATGCTACTGATGGAGTAGGAGGGTTGTTTTAAAGGTCTGAGGTAGGAACCAGGTCTGGTTCAATCCTGTGCCCACCCCAGATCTCATTAGCCTCTGAAAGTGGGTGTTCACTCCCAGAGCTGGGACCTGATTCCTGGTCATTTGGATGTTGCTGCCTACATCCATCCAATTCCCTCCAAAGAATTCTGTGCACCCAGGTAGGTCTTGATTCAGGTGATTCTGCGACCAGGAGCACCTTTCCACTAAAGTCTCTTCCGTCAAAAAATATGTGGACTTCCATACTTCTGAAACTAGACAAGACTTAGGAAACAGCTCAGCCAAAAGCCTTCAAGGGAGTAAGACACTGCTCCTTCCAGAGGAGAGGAAGCTGGGACCCAGGGGAACCAGATGATTGTCCAGAGGTGCCTAATTACGGCAGGAATTGGACCTGCACCCAGGACCCCTCTCTCTTTCTAGGTGCACAGGGTTGGTTTGTTTCAGGGGTGTGGTGGTTATCATTGTTATTGCAGTCTTCCCATTATCCCGTATTGTTCTCTGTTAAACCAGAAAGAATCCTGTTTTTTTGATACATCGATGCAGTGTACATCCTGTAGTCTAGTACTTATCACCCTGTCCTCACAGGGTAATATCATTATGTCTTGACCGAACAACACTCACCATTTGGTAAGGGTTATACGCTCTTTCTAGAAGTGGTATGTTAATTCTCGTATTAGGAAGGGCTTATGAGACTGTAGTTCCAGAAGGTGCAGGCAGGCAGAGCAGGGATCTAAGCTCTCTCCGTTTGAATCCCAAGTCACACTCCGGACTCTCCATAAAAATTGACTGATGCCGCTAGCCTTCTTCAAAGGTTCTCTCTGTCCTGTAGGGCCACCACAAGCCAGAATCAACCAGATTGGACTGGGTTTGGGTCGTCTGGTTTTAAGTAAAATGGTAAAATGTAAGCCTTAAAAAAAAGAAAAAAACCTCATTACCATCAAGCTGGTTCTGACTCATAGCGACCCCACAGGAAGAAGTAGAACTGCCCCATGGGGTTTCCAAGGACTGGTTGGTAGATTTGAACTGCCAACCTTTTAGTTAGCAGTTGTAGGTTCCTGTAGCTCTTAATCACTTCGCCATCAGGGCTTCAAACTTAAACATGGACAGTAAATTAGAACTCAATTCCTAAACTGTATTCATTCCAGGCACCCCCCCTTCCCCCCAGAGTTATCAAGGTAAAATTTCTGTGAGAACTGAAGGGAGAAATCTTGCATATCCCTTGTGTGTAGTTGTTTAACGTTCCCTTAATGCGGTCATCTTCCAAAGCCTTGTATTCCAAAACATCGGCCCTTGTGTTTGAATTAATAAATAAAAACCAGAGCAAACCAAAACCAAACCCACCACTGTGGAGTCGATTCCAACTCACAGCGACCCTACTGGACAGACTAGAACTGCCCCATGGAGTTTCCAAGGACAGCATGGCAGGCTGGAACTGCTCACTGTTTGGTTAACAACCAGCGCTTAGCCATACCACGCCACCAAATAAAAAGCAAGGTGCCCTCCAGCTCCTTACTCATCTTTGGGACAAAGATCACTCAGAGTTCACTCTGAAAAGCATCTAAATTTAGCAATTTGCTGCCGGAGCAAAACCTTCATGTCCCAGTAATAGCATCAGGCAGGTTCCCAAACTATGTCAGGCATGTGGTTGCAACGCTGTCACAGCGGGGTCAAGAGGTTCTGTCCCTGTGTGCCAGTGACCCGGGAGGGCACAATCTTTCCTAGGCCTGTCACCGTGCTGTCCGCACAGGCACCAAAGGAGACGGCAGGGCAGTGGACGCAGGTGCTTAATCAAGTGAGTCAGGCAAGCGTTTTTAAAACACTTTTGTCATGTTTGACAAATATAGAGATGCATGTGATTCAAAAGGTTGCTGAGCAAAACATAAGTCTCCCCCCAGCCCTGACTGCTGCCCTCTCAGTCCCCCACTCTCAGGCAGCCAGAGTTTAATTCACATGGCCTCAGAGTGTAGATATTTTAAGAGCAGAAGCAGACTGTTTTCCTACACCTGGTCAGCAATTTTTCCCTCTTTTGTTTTAATTTTGCAAATGTGCATCGGGAAGAGACAACAGAACTTAGAAGACAGGAACCCACTGGGGTTTTCAGAAGGATTAGGTCTGGCTTCCACATGTCCAGATGACTTGATGCCTTCCTGCTTGCTTTCCTGATCTACATAACAAAAGTTACGTGTTCCCTAGTGTTCCTCTCCTGCCTTCTTCTCCCCTTCTGTTCTTGAAGCAAAGAACAAAGCATAAAAGACAAGTCTGGAATTGGAGGGGGAAGGGATAAGGAGGACAAGGAGGGCAATCATAGCTTTTACTGAGCACCTACTATGTTCCAGGCTACCTACCTATCTCTTCACCTACCTGATGTATCTCTCTCCATCTATCATAGTCCATCCTCAAAATATGCTCAAGTTACAATGAACCACACCAAAAAGAATGGCTGGGCCATGATTCCTGGTGTTGTGTGATGTCCTTCCACGCTGTGAACCCTGCCTCTAGGATGTTAACGTGGGAGGATGGGTAGCAGTTGGGTTGGTGGGGCAGGACTCAGTCTGTAAGATTGTATTGGGCCTTGAGGAACTCTTTAGGGGATATAAAGGAAAGGGAAGCAAGCAGAGAGTTGGGAACCTCCTACCACCAAGAAAACAGTGCTGGGAGCAGAGTTCATCCTTTGGAAGGGACCAGGGATCCCTGGGCCTTAGAAGCTCCCAGTCTAGGGGAAGATTGGCAATAACGACCTTCCTCCAGAACCAGCAGTGAAAGCCTTTTCCCGGAGCTGACACCTTGAATTTGGACTCGTAGTCTACTAGTGTGTGACACCTTCAAATTTCTCTTTCTAAGCCATCCACTTGTGGTCTTTCTGTTACAGCAGCACTAGATGACTAAGACACGCACTTATAACCATCTATCTTGTGTTTTCTTTGCACATCTTATCAGTAATGCATACAACATACAATGTTAAATATATCCGTAAGTTTATATGAAATGTTTCCAACCCCCAAAGACAAATAAAGATTGGATTTATAAAGAGACTAACAATAAAAGGTAATAATAATACAAACTTTAAGAAAAGAATGAGATATCTGACTTCAAGTCTGCTGTCTTAGTTATCCGGTACTGCTGTAACAGAAGCACCATGAGTGGATGGTTTTCACAAACAGAAATTCATTCTGTATAGAGTAGGCTAAAAGTCTGAATTCAGGACACTGACCCCCAAGAAAGGCTTTCTCTCTTTCTCAGCTCTGAAGGAAGGTCACTGTCATTGGTCCTCTCAGTGTGGGGTCCTTGAGTCAAAGGACACGCTCTAGTCCTGGCTCTTGCTTGGTGGTAATAAGGTCTTTCTCCTCTCTGCTCGCTTCTCTCTTTTATTTCTTCAAAGAGATTGACTCAAGATACAACCTAATCCTTCAGACTGTGTCCTGCCTCATTAAGGCGACTGCCTCTAATCCAGCCTCACTCACATCCCAGAGATGAGGATTTACAATACAGAGGATAACTACATCAGATCACAGAATGGAGGACAGCCACTAGGAATCACAGCTTAGCCAAGATGACACACATTTTGTGGGGACGCGGTTCAATCCATACCACCTGCTAAAGGACTCCTGGCAGGGCTGTCTGTCAGGCAACCAAGGTGACCACAGGTGGAAAGGTTAATGCTGACAACCTGCAGGCTTGGAGAGGGGACTGGTGCCAGGGACAGCAGAGGAAGATCAGTTGTGGTGAGAACACATCTCTTAAATGCTTCAAGGCCTCAAGTCTTGGAGGCAAGAAACCGGAGACAAAGCCCCAGTCAGCTGGGTGTGCGTCAGGAATTCTGCGTGGACTCACAGCCACCTGTAGGACAGGCTGCTGAGTAGAGCTGAGACAAGGACTGTGGTTGTCCCTAGGACTGCGTGGGGCATATATCTAGATGCCCGTCTCCAGCACATTCATAATTTCATGGCAAATCGTGAAACAAGGTGGCAGGGGTACTCCTGGGACATCAGGCCTGTCCAGAGCAGTTAGGGCTGTGACACTTTATGACAAAGCTTATCAAAAACCAAACCAAGTTGCCGGACAAGGAGAGCAGTGGAAGCTGCATATAGGTGGGCATATAAATTTATACGGGAATGTACATTTTCACTCAGTCATGTTAAATAAAAAAAAATAAAAAATAAAAAAAAAACCAAGCTTCTTCTGAAACCAGAGAGGCCACCTGAATACTTATTGTTGGGGAAGTAATTTGGGAAGAAATAAGAGAGGTGAATCAGATGTCCTTAGGGCAGAGGCCTGAAGAGTGAGCAACTGACTGCTGGAAGCAACAGCTGGCCACTGGCGCCGGAGCCAGACCCTGGAGGTGAGCACCTACCCAGGGCTCACAGCAGTGACCAGTCACCCTTGTTCACATCTTTGGCAAGACTGGTCACAAACCAGATCCCGAGGCCACCAAGACAACAACTGTCGGGCACCACATCACCTTCAGCCCGCGCAGGACCATTTTCAGGAACAAAGCAAGGACCTCGTTGCCCTGCTCCACGAGGCGGAAAAGCCATCTCCTGTGGCAGCGGTGGCGAGGAAGGACAGCTTGTGGTCAGCTGCACCCAGAAGGGACAGAGCTCAGCGGGTGGAGGGGAGGAGCTCGCCTTCCAGGCAGCAGAAGGCACACCTCTTTTCCCGATTTCGCAGCGGAGGTTGTTCCAGCTCTGTCTCTGCTTGCCAAGACCCGTTGTTACTGTGTGCTGTCGAGTCAGTCCCAGCTCACAGCAACCGTGCGGGACAGAGGACGGAAGCGGACTGCCACGTCTTCCGTGTCTGGAGCAGCTGGAGGAGATGAGCCCCCAGCTTCCGGCTAGCGGCTGCGTTTGGAGCCACCGGGACAGCAGGCTCCTCCTCCGAGGAACATAGCAGGGAATGCCACTGCCAGGACATCGGTTCTGACTCACGATGACTCACGATGACCCAAAAGGACATGGCAGAACTGCCCCAGGGGGTCCCAAGGGGGCCATCCTGGTGGAGGCGGACCCCTCATCTCTCTCCCACTGTTGTAAACCAGAGCTGCTACAAGCCTAAGGGGGCACTGACTATCTGGGCAGGTGGCATGGATTGAATTATGTCCTCCCAAAGACATGTGTAGTACTCTGACAGAGTCAGGATGCCCTGTATTTTGTGACTGCCCTCGATTTTGTGATTTTCCGATGCTGTAAATCCTAATCTCTGCCTGAGGCTAACAGAGTGAGTTATGTTAGAGATGGTTAGGGTGGGGCTGTAATATCCATCCTAAGGTCACCTCCCAACTCCAACGTAAAGGGAGTTTCTTTGGACTGTGGCTTGTACCACCTTTTATCCTTTCATCCTACAAGAGGTAAAAGGGAAAGGAAACAAGCAGAGAGCAGGGACCCTCACGCCACCAAGAAAGCAGCACCGGGAGTAGAGTTCATCTTTTAGACCTGAGCTTCCTGCGCCAAGATGCTCCCTGAACAAAGACTGATGCCACACAGGGAACTTCCTCCCAGGAGCGGACAACCTGAATTCAGACATGTAACCTACCGGACTGTGTAAGAATGAACGTTCCTTTGCTAAAGCCGTGCACTCGTGGTATTTCTGTCAGAAAGCCCTAGCTGACTAAAACAGCAGGGGTAGGAGTCGGGTCCCCGGAGAGTAACGCTAACCTTTTCTGGTGTCCGGGTAGCCAGGGAGAACCAGCCATCTGCATCCCAAATGGGCTTTGGGAACAAGGCCTGTCCAGAGAGAGGAAGTGAGAGTGGAATGGGCTCCGGGGCTGCAGAGACGCGGACGTCGGGAGCAGATCGTGTGCTGTCCTCCCACCTCCTCCCACTCCACAGCCTCGGGGCTCACGGCGGAACAGACTTGCGGAGATGCTGAACGTGTCTGCAGAGGAAGATGGTAAGAGGCGGGGATGATCTGTCCCTTAAGGTGCGCCCTGGTTCCCGAGAAGTGGAACCCTCTTGTTAGAGGGGTGATGAGTGGGAAAAGGCAAATCAGAGAGCAGGAGCTGGGGAGACGGTGGCTGGGAAGGAGGCAGGGAGCACGGAAAAGGCTGAAGTCCAAGACGTGGGTGGAGAGAGCACAGCTGGGGGAGAATGAGGGGGACTTGGTGCCAGGAGAGGAGCCCGGGAAAAGGAGCGGATGCGTTCCAAGGGGACAGTTAGAGACAGTCCACTTCTCTCAGCAGGAAACCTCAGTAGGATCTCCACTCACCAGTGATTTGGTGCAAGGCAGAGGCTCCCCATGCTGAGTGTGCAGGTCTTCCAAAGACCCAGCCGAGTGTCACCTTCAGAAGGACTCAGTGGGCTACAAGGCTTCCCAGCAGGGGAGGGAGAATCAGGCCCAGCCCCAGAGAAGAGGTGGTGTCAGAGCCGCGACTTAAAGGGGTGACCACGCTTTCCGCCACACTAGGGGGCACGGAGTCCAAGGGCTGAGGCCAGGAGCAGACACCAGGAGATCTGCAAGTGCCTGCGAGTCGTCAGGAGCAGTGGTTCCCTGTCTGGACCAGCGGGCACATGAGGAACAGGAACAGGCTGGAGGGACTGGGGCACCTGGCCACCTTCACCCCTTAGGGACAGCCCTGCACGCTCTGGACAGCAAAAAGACAACTGACGACGTGTGGGGTTTGTGAGAGTGTGACCAAAACCAAACCCGCTGCCATCAAGTCGATTCCTACTCCCAGAGACCCTACAGGACAGGGTAGAGCTGCCCCACACGGTTCCTAAGGCCATAAACTGTGCAGAAGCAAACTGCCGCATCTTTGTCCTGTGGAGTGGCTGCGGGCTTTGAACCGCTGACCTTACAGTGAGCAGCAGAGCACCGTGACCACTGTGCCACCAGCCTCCTTAGACAGGAAACAGCACAATACAGACCTCACTGCACTGAGTGCATTCCAACTCAAGCCAACCCCGTGTGTATTGGAGCAGAACACCGTCCGAAGGGCCGGCAGTGGCTGGACTTTCTGAAGGTCACTAGGCCTTTCTTCTGAGGTGCCTCCCAGTGGACATCAATCCCCAAGCTTCGTCTGCAGCCACCACCAGGGGCTGGCTGGCCAGCACAGGGTGCTGCATTCCTCCAGGGAAAGGAGAGCTGAGGGCCCTCTGACTCCCCAGATCCAAGGGTCTGTCTCCTTCAAATGACCAAGCTGACCTGGAGGGGACTTGCTGTATAAAATGAGTCCCATTCAGGGCCAGTTTCCCTCAGTCTCAGCAGATCCCCTCTGCCCTCGGGGGCACTGCCCCAGCTCTGAGGAAAAGGTTGCCGCCTGGCCGTGCCCACTGTGCCAGTGAGCTGGTGCAGCTATCACAGAAATACCCCGAGGGGCTGGCTTTAACAAGGAGAAATCTGTCTTCCCACAACCAGGCAGGCTGCATGACCCCGTGGCTCAGTACCTGCCCCCGGGGGGCAGCACACTCACACGGCTTGGTACCTGCCCCAGGGGCCTGGCAGGTCATCAACACAGCGAGAAGTATTCTGATCACAAAGGTCCTGCTTGAAATCCGCATTCTACCACCAGTTTAGCAAAGAGAACTCAGACAGGTTACTTATTAACTCGGAGTCTCTATTCCTCTTCCACAGATGAATAGGTAATAGACCTGATGTGATTGCTGAACCAAAAGGAAACCCACCGCCCTCAAACCCATTCTGGCTCCTAGAACACAGGAGAAGTGTCCCACAGAGTTTCCAAGGAGCACCTGGAGGATTTGAACCACTGGCCTCCTGGTTAGTAGCCGTAGCACTTAACCACTACACCACCAGGGTTTCCCACGGAGCCCCCAAACCTGCTCTTACTCTGTCTCATCGGTCCCCTAACTTGTCCAGTGTGAGCGTACTGGGAGCTCTGGTGGGGCTCTGCTGTTTAAGAGGTCAGCAGTTTGAACCCCCAGCTTCTCTGCTGGAAAAAGAGGTGGCAGTCTGCTTCTGGGAGAGTGACGGCCTTGGAAAGCTTACAGGGCAGTTGTACACTGCCCTGCAAGGTCCACTGTGACTTCGACTAAACTTGGTGGCAACAGGTTTTTTAAATGTACAAAGAACACGGAGGCAGTAGGTCAAGATCTTCTCCTGCCCCTAAATTCCCACCCCGCTG
Source organism: Heterohyrax brucei (assembly GCA_028571685.1). NCBI lineage: Eukaryota > Metazoa > Chordata > Mammalia > Hyracoidea > Procaviidae > Heterohyrax > Heterohyrax brucei. The sequence goes on along the minus strand of CM053157.1, from coordinate 85,813,344 downwards.
ACTCCCAGACAGGAGGACCGCTAACCTTCTGGGCCACACCATACAGGAGGGATACGTGTACACAGGTACATAGGGAAGGCCAAGCAGAAGTGGGATAACATCTAAGTTACCGGTGACTGTTCAAAACTGGGACCAAACACACTGCCTGAGTTGCTTCCAGCTCACAGCGACCCTATAGGACATAGAGTTTCCAAGGAGCACGTGGTGGATCTGAACCGCCGACACCGACGGTGAGCAGTTGTGGCACTCAGTCACTGCGCCACCAGCTTTCTGCTCCTGAGTAAAGGTGGCAGATAGTCAGAGCAGCCCACGTGACCACTCAGCCACTACCCTCTGAGAGGCAGGGAGGCAGTTCTGATTTAGTTTCCGTATTGTTTGAGAGTTTTAACAAAAAGGAACCGATGCTTTGGTGATTTTTTTTCTTTCTTTTTTTAAATCTAAATACCTGTTTTTAAAGCCACTGGCTCTTTGAATAACAGCACTGTAGATGCTAGAAGGAAAAACAGCTCATGACCCAACCTCAGCACCGAAAGGACTTTGGGTCTGTCCAGGCATGCCAGCATCCGGTGTCCTCGGAGAAGTGGAGGATTCTTGGGAAGTATGACTGACAGAAATGCTGAGCCAGAACCCCTTTAAAGAAAGCATAAACCAGGAACTGTCCTCGAGTCTGCCTGAAATGACCCCATGCGACAGAACACAGCTGCTCCATAGGGTTTTCTTGGCTGTAATCCAGAACATTCCTTGGAAGGAAAGATAGCGGAGACTGTGTCTCACGTACTTTGGACCTGTTGTCAGGAGAGATCAGCCCCTGGGAAGGGCATCATGTTTGGCAGAGTGGAGGGTGAGTGAAAAAGAGGAAAACCCTAAATAAGACGGACTGACACAGTGGCTACAGCAAGGGGCTTAAACATAACAACCCTTGCGGGCACGGGGCAGGGCCAGGCCGTGTTTGGTTCTGTTGCCCACAGGATCACCCTGAGTCAGAATTGGCTGAACCGCACCTAAAAACAACAACAATCTTTATAGAAGCAGATGGCCACTACCCAAGGGCAAAAGCCACCACAGTCTAGTCGATTCTGACTCATAGCAACCCTACAAGAGAGAGTAGAACTGCCCCATAGGGTTTCCAATGAGCACAAGGTGGATTTGAACTGCGGACGTTCTGGTTAGCAGCCGTAGCCCTTAACCACTATGGCACCAGGGTTTCCAGACGACCACGGAACAGGTTTAAATCGCCAACTTTTAATAGTTGAGCACAAACTGGTTGTGCCACCGGGGACCCACAGGGTACAAAAACCTAAAATGATAATCGTCCGCTAATTTCGATCCTAGTCAGAAAGTTTCTTGTGCGTTTCATGCCACTTGTGAGTGTGGGCAGACGCTGAGACGGTCTAGTGAAGGTTAGCTTCCCTCACTACATAGCTCGCTATGGACAGAACTACAAAGGGTTTGGCTAATTAACCAAAAATACCCACCGCTGTTGAGTCAGATCTGACCCATAGCCACTCTAGAGGTCAGAGTAGAACTGCCCCATAAAGTTTCTAGGGAGCGCCCGGCAGATTTGAACGGCCGATCTTTTCATTAGCAGACGTAGCACTTAACCCACTAGCCACCAGAGCTAATTATACAAAAAATAAATGCCTATTACGTCTTTAGGAGAAACTTATCTGCTTTGCAAAACAGGGACTTGCAATTTTATCCGATCTGCATACACTTTTAAAATGAAAAACCAATCTAGGATTTGATACAGTTGACATTTAACAGATTTACTCTAGCAAGAAAGGCGACCTGGGTTCTGGTCCTTCAGTTTTCCAGCACTGCGTACCAAAAGCGCAGATAAAAAGCATCCTTTCGAACTCCGAGGTTTCAGGTTCCTAATGTTCTTTTTGCCTTGGGCTTGTCTGGGGCTTAGAGGACAAGAAACTCTCGACTCTGGTTTCTCACTAGCTCCTAACGCGAGAAGCATTTCCTTAGCCTGACTACTTAAAGGACAAGGTTTCCGAATCGGCAGCCCTTGCGCTGTCTCCTCACGCTTCTCACACTATATCCGCTCTACTGCGGGACACCTGGGTGGTCCAGGCAGCGGCCGGGGTAATGGAAACTACATCTCCCAGGGCGCTCCGCGGCGTAAGAACTACATGTCCCAGCGTTCCCCGGGATGAGGGCGCCCGCCGGGATTGGCAGAGGGTCGCCGACTCGCAGTGTTTTGACCTGGACGGTCACGTGTTTCCTTTGTTGTGAGCAGCGGCAGAGACTGGTGGCCGGAGAAGACGCCGGCGCGGGAGGGTGTGCTGAGCCGCTGGCCGCTGAGACTGCGGAGGCCACCGCCACAGGCTGCTTACAGACTCCACCGAGAGGTAGTCGGGGATGACAGCCTCAGAACAGGCTGAAAGGCGAGGAACCGGCCAGACTGCGGACCTCGGGGGCGGAGGGGCGGCCGAGGAGACCACAGGGTGTCCGCCGGAGGGAAGCCAGCGGTCGCCCGCCTCTCGGATCCAGACCAGGGGCCAGGAGAGTGAGCGGCTGGCGCTGCAGGCCCCTGTCTGAGACGAGGGCCTCCGGGCTCAGCTGTGGTGTTCAGCCCCGACTCTGGGGCCGATCGTCCCGCAGGGAGGGCAGCCCGGCGCCTGGCACTAGAGCTCCGGACCCGCAATGGGAGGGCCGCCGGGGCTGGGGGTGGCGGGTCAGGGTCCCAACGCGCCTCGGGGACTGGGGCGCCTGCGGGAGGGTCTGGGGAGTCTGTTAGCCCTCGGCTGCTGCATGTTGCTGACGGGCTTGTAGCGGGCGCTTTTTTGTTATCGGTTGTTCTTTTCTTTAAGCTAAGGAAGCACGGGAGGCTAAGGTTTGGTGGCCGCGGCCCTTGGTCCTGCTAGAGAACGGACCGGGTCCAGGTGGGGTTCCCGGGGCTACGGACCAGAGAAGTCCCACAGAGCGATTGCGAAACGCGCCCAACACCGTCACCTGACTGTTACTCCCGCCCCCCGCGAGCCTTTGTTTATCGAGGCTCGCTCCGGGCCCTGAGCCGGGAAACGGGCCCTACAACAAGCGTCCCCGGGGAGCTGGCGCTGGCCGGGCGACGGGCGTGCCGCTGCTGGAGCCCCGCCTCGTGGCTTCAACGTCTGACCACTCCGAGACTCGGTTTCTTAATTTAGTTCCTAACGGCCCCGCCTCCGAGCCCTGGAATGTTAGCGCTTCCGCGATTGGACGCCTGCACGGCTTGTGGGTGGGACCACGGGCCGAGCTGCGCTTTTTTATTGGCGGATGCCTTGTCTCCGTGGCTCTGCCCCGGGGAGCTCTCCCCCGCCCCCATGAAGGTGATCTGGAGGACGCGCGGGGGCGCGCTCCGCCTCCTGCAGCTGCGGCCCTAGTGTAACGGGGTGCGGGGCGCGGGATCCCCACTCGGGCGGCTGCGGCCCGGGAGGAGCCCGGGGGCGGGAGCGCGCGGCTGGCTCTAATGCAGCTGCTGCCCTGGAGGCACTGGGCTGCGGGGGCGCGCGCTGTCTCCCCGAAGTTCGAGATGGAAACTGGCTTTGGCCCAGGGCGCGGGGCGGAGAGACATGGCAAGCTTGTGGCACCTGGGTGGCCGCCGCGGCTTGTGCCTGAGCCTGTAGACGGCTCCGGGCACGCAGGGGAGCTGGCAGCAGGCCACCCTCCCAGACCGGATTGTTACCCGTCCTTAGCTGGTGTCTGCTTATCTCCCGGGCTGGTGGGAGGGAAGGTCTCGGTCCCTGTGCCAGTTTGTGCTTGCCCCCTGGGTGAGCAAGGTGCAGATGGTTACCTAGGGACTGGAACGCCACGATTGAGGGCGCCTCCTGGCCGGCCCTGAGGCTGGGACTGTTAACAGTGAATTCTAGTTCCAATGACTAGTCATTTGCCGTGTGAGTAGGACTTTTTTTTTTTTTTTTAATCAACTGTTAGTGTTTGCAGCTACAGACAGGTCCACTAGGGTTTGTTTTTTATTATCAAAAACCGGCACCCGTGGTCTTTGTGTAGGTAGCGACTCTGTAGAATGGAGCAAAACTGCCCCCGTAGGTTTCAGAGGCTGTATGTAATCATAGCGAAGCCCACTGCCCCTTTTTTCTCCCGGGGAGCACTCCGGAGTGGCTGGTCAGGTTGAGGCAGAGTGCTGAAACACTGTGCTACGAGGGCCCCTTTGGGTTTCATTAGCTAGGTAAGAACAGATTTGAAATCTGACTTGTTAAGACTCAAAATTAGAATACTACCTTCGAAGGTAGTTGGAAGACTCCTCCCCCCAAGTTTAAAGATTCTTGGTTGCCAGGCCTGGCTGAATTCTGTTTTCCTTGTTTTGGGTGTTGTGGCTCATACTACTGTTAAATTTTTGTTAAGTTAACTATTGTTAATTTGAGTTTTTTGAGATGCTAATTACAAATGGGATATTTTTAAATTGTGGATTAAGATAACTAATAACATCTGGAAAAAACAGTCTTTTTAGCTACGGTGTGTTCAAGACATGAATTTCCTAAACTCTTGCTGTGAATAGGGTACTTGGGTTTTATCAGAAACCTGGTAGCCTGGTGACTGAGTGCTATGGGCTGCTAACCAAAAAGTCTGTAGGCACGCTCTCCTTGGAAACTATGGGGCGGTTCTAACCTGTCTTGTAGAGTCACAATGAGTCAGAATTGACTCAAAGGCAATAAGTTTTGGGTTTTCCCTGGAAACCCTGGTGGGTGAGCAGTGTGAGTGCACCAACTGCTCCTTGGAAGCTGTGGGGTAGTTGTGCTCTGCACTGTAGGGTTGCTGTGAGTCAGAACTGTCAGCATGGCAGTGGCTTTGGGGGTTTCTTTTCCTGTCAGTATATAAGAACTCACCCCAGAGTTGACATCTTTTTGAATGAGGATGATTGATCTCCCTGCAGTGAAGCAGGTACTAAACATGGACAGTTCTCATGGTCTGTTCATTCCTAATATATCTTTAAAATTCAAGTGCAGATGGCTACACTATTTTTAGATGCCTAAGTAGTCAGCCTGAGCAGCCTCTGTGATCATGAACTGGCCTATCACTTAAGGTATCTCATGTAAGTACAATATGCAAACCTTTAACCTTTCTAAAAATAAAGCCATCATTGAATAAAGGTCTGCTTCTCCAACAACAAAGCCAGACACTGAGTCTCTAAACAGGAAGAAGAAATAATATTCTGAGTTAAGATTGACTGTCAGCTTTAACTTAAACTTTCCTGGCTTTTGTCCAAGTTTTCAAAACCTTAATGCTTTTTCAATAAACTTTTTTTTTTTTAACTTCCGTGTTTTTCTGCCATTTCCTTAAAATTAAAAGGTCAAGCCGTGGAAAAAACACTATTTATCAAATAAGTGACTAGTTATTTTTGTATATGTTTTTCTTTAACTAGAAATTTGAGACATCCTTTTTCAGTAACAGTTCTACTCTGTTCTGTAGGGTCACTGAGTTAGAATGGGTTTGACGGCAGCAACTTGGGATTTTGTTGTTTTTCAATAAGTATTTTTGTATGGCTGGTATAATGAAAAAACGTCAAACCTCCTCACAAGTACACGTCTATTTCTGTTGTGATTGAGACAGCTGAAGAGCACGATGTCCACTGGACCTGTGTTAGCATCGTTAAGCTCCTTTCTTCTCTCGAGCTCAACTAGTTTATTTGAAGAGCATGTCACTGTGCCCGAATACATCACCCAGTGGCCGTCATTTTTTGGCGGCACATCCTAAAGACTACAGAAGTTGATGTTTTCAGAGGAATTAGGCTTTCCAGGTGGTTTCTGAAAGTTATTCCTGTAAATAATTTGTGTTACCTCTACTCAAGCCAGCCAAGTGCCGTTGAGTCAGATCCGACTCATGGCAACCCTAGAGGCCAGTGTAGAACTACCCTCTAGAGTATTCAAGGAGCGCCTGGTGGATTTGAACTGCCGTACCTCTAAGGTAAGTAAAAACCACCGCCTTAAAGAGCTTTTATATACTGAGAAGTCGACTAAGATTTGAACAGATTGGAGAGCCAGTGTTCTAAATGTCTTCTCTGTGTATTACCGCACTTCAACCTCACCTGTTGTCATCAAGGTGATTCCGACTTACAGCCATCCGTAGGATAGGGTACAGCTACCCCATAGGGTTTCCGAGGAGCAGCTGCTGGATTTGAACTGCTGACTTCCAATTAGCAGTTGAGTGCTTGCCGGCTTACCTTAGAGGTGATGCACATTATTTAGAGAAATAACTTTTAGAGTCCACTGAGTAAAATCTAATTCTTTTAAATAAAACATCAGTTTTTATAATCTTTAAGATATGTTGAATGTTGAAAAGCACTAGAGTGGTTGGGTGATGAATGTGGGCAGAGGGACAGGCTAAATCAGCCTGTCATGTTTTTGGGTGTGTTGTTCTCCCCGGAAGCTCCCTTCGGAGGGCTGTAGAGAGCATGCCAGATGGGATATTGCTGGTTTGCTCAGCTTCATGATAGTAAATTTAATCTTGAGAAGCCCCTCATGGATCCCTATTGCCTTTTGGGTTTGGGACTGGGTTGTGTTGTCCTGTGATCTCTTTCTTTGTGTTGAATTCCTGCGTTGTAAGGGGAACATAAGCGTGATCGCAATACAGTTGGGGTGTAGATCTGTTCTCACATTATACATCCCCTTCAGTCTGCACCCTGGTCTCTGTGCCTCCCCCGTACCTGTCTGGTTAAGTATTACTTAAAAACCCTACAAAAAATGCCAGTGGCGATTGCCTTGCCCTTCTGCTCCTTGAAGTGTATTCTAGTGCAGATTGTTACAAAAATATATTCCAATTTGCCCTTAAGTCTTTATTACTTAAACAAAAAGCTGAGAATTTTGATTTAGTAGCAGTTTGGGCATTCTTGTTGGTTTCTAGTCATAGCCAAGCCCACTGCACAGATTCTAAACTTCACAGAAGATAAAAACAGCTGCCTTTGACTGCGGACCTGGTGACCCTGTGTGTCAGAGCAGACTTGTGCGCTGCCAGGTTTCCAGTGGCTGGTTTTTTGGTAGCAGATCAGCAGGCCTTTCTCCCAGGGTACCCTGGGTGGGCTGGAACCACCAGCCTCACCACTGGCAGCCAGGCACACACCGCTGTGCTATGCAAGCACCGAGTAGGCTGTCCATAAAGGCCTCTGAAACTGACCCGAAGTCCCTTCCTTGGCTCAGGATCTTCCTGTGCATTGGGAAGAGCCGCTTAGCCAGGATAGCAGTCTCCTAATTAGACCAAGTTAGTATATTCTCTACCAAGAATATGCAGCTTAGACGGACTTCTGCAAGGAAGGAAACAAGAACGATGACACTCCTCCCACGATCATAATACGGTCTGGGTGTGGAGATGTGCTTCAGTGCACCCGAAACGAAAACCAACCCCGCTGCGATCAAGTCGATTCCAGCTTGCAGTGACCTTCTAGGACAGAGGAGAAGTGCCCCACAGAATCTCTGAGAGGGCCCTAGTGCATTCGCGCTGCTGACCTTTCGGTTAGCGGATGGAGCACTTAACCGACTGCGCCACCAGGGTTTCCCATTAGTGTGTGTGTGTAGAAAAATCTGTCAGTGCTTTATGTTTGGTTGAGGGGATCAACTTTGATTTTGCTAAACTTGTTAAGAATTCACAAGTTCTACTGAAAGATACATGGGCCAGAAACCAGAACCACTTGTGTCTAACTCTGATTGCTATTCTGTACACAGTTCAGGTTTCTGGTACTTTAAGGATTCTTCTGTATACCTTCTACAAAAGAAAAAGTAATTATGCTGAATTAGTTGTTTTCAATCAAGCAGAAGAAATAGAATCTTATTATTAAAAAATGTAAAAAAATAATGACTTGTTAGCCTGGAGATTCTGAAAAGATAATCTGAATAACTAAGGGTGTTTGAAAAATGAACTGATTCTCTAAGCTCCCCAGAAACACTTGAGACCGCCTAAATTAATTCCGTGGTTATAGAATACGTGCTGCTGCCTTTTGGTAATGTGGATAGACAGACTGTTAGAATTATTTAATGGGCCATCGTGGGTGAAACATCCATTATTAGACACTCTTAAAATAGCCGGTGCGGAGTCGTCACCGGGTCTGTGTTTGCTCGTCTCAGTGCCACCACCAACCTGCTGTCCCCATGAATATTAGTTTTCTCGTCTTTGACTCAGGAAATCTTACTGCAGGAAGAAACTGCCAAGGAAGTTCTACATAAGGAACTGTGTGTGTGTGTGTGTGTGTGTGTGTCTGTGTGTCTGTGTGTCTGTGTGTGTGTGTCTGTGTGTCTGTGTGTCTGTGTCTGTGTGTGTGTCTGTGTGTCTGTGTGTCTGTGTGTCTGTGTCTGTGTCTGTGTGTGTGTGTCTGTGTGTGTGTGTGTGTGTGTAAAGAGCCGTGAAATTATTAATTTGCTTTAAGGAAGTGTTATTCAGTAATGATTTTATGTGCAAAAGTGACCTTCTGACAGGACCTGGAATGTTCTGAAGGTGTTTTTCAGAGTGTTAACGAGATGGGTGCCAACTGTACGTGAACGAACTATCTGATGTGTGTGTTGCTGTTCTTTGTTTATTTTAGGTGTGGAAACTAAAGAACAAAAATATTTGGGGGCTTGATCAAGCAAATGCTAATAAGGTATGATATTTGTGCTTACCAACTATCTAAACATTGTTGTTAGAGAGCTGAAACCATTTCCCTGTAAAGCAGGGCTCAGTTAGCCAAGCAGAGTAACAAGGGGCAAGGGGGCATCCTCAAGACCCCAGAGGAGGGCAGTGTCCCTGTCTTAGCAGTCACACACGGGGTGTTCACCAGCCCCCGCCCTCTTCGGCCCGGCGTCTGCAGCAGCCCCCCGCCCCCCGCATTTCTCCTCGCTCTCTTCTCTTAGTTGAAATGTCCCCTTATGGTTTATTTCCTGAGCAGCCCCTCTGGGCTGGACCTCAGACACCGTGGTCTGTGAGCCTCACATTCCTGGAAAAGCCTGTCCTTTTCAATCTCCTTGGCCGTTAGAAACGAGGCCGCCAGTCTGTACAAGTTCAGTGGTAGGTGCTCGAGGCCCCGTCGTTAGCAGAACGCTTCTGTAAGAAAGCTCGTTCCTCTCAGGTGAGAGGGGAGCCCCAAGAATCAAGCTCTTGGGGAAGTGAGGGAGGAGGAGAAGGGGACGCTGGTGAACCTGGCAGTCACGGACACAGGGTAGTTGCACAGGTGTCCAGGAGCTCATCTGGAGGCCATGCTCAGTCATCCTGGTCTCCTGGGAATGAGCGTTTTCCTGTCTGCTTTACCCATGATGAAACTTATTTCCTTACTTTCTCCTGATGAAAATAATGATGCTTTCGTTGTTGTAGTTTTTTAAGAAATGTTTAATCTGTAATCTTAATAGGTTGTCTGCTTGATTGTATATGAATCCACTTAAATGTTGATTATGTCTTGACCCTGTAAACTTTGGTTTTCATTTTTAACCATTACTGATAATGAGAGAATATTTATGAAAAATAAGAAGTCAGTTATATTAATACTCGTGTCCCACAACATGCTAGTTGCAAGCTTACCTGACAAATATTAGCTGGAGTAAGATTGCTGGACCCAAAGCAGACACCCTTTGCTGTGTCTTTTCCCACTCGCCTATTTTAGCTAACAGGGAAATCCTCAGTTCTTGCAATGTGTTACTTTGTTTTGAATTCTGAATACATTTGCATTTAAACATTGATAAACTGGAGATTTGTGGAGGCAGAAGTCTGGAGATTGCCCTTGTCAGTGCCAGTAATTGTGTCACTAGTCAAAGTCACGCTAATTGATGTGAACGTTTAGAACCTGAAATTCAGTAAGAATTTGAATTAGATAAGCTGACTTGGCGAATAAGCTCTTGATTTGTGAAACTCATTTATGGCTAATTTAACGGTAATTATAGGCTTGGCATAGTCTAGACCAGTCAAACTTTAAAATTGAAATACGAACTATAACCTGTGTCCTGAAGCTTGTTCATTATACTTGAAATATTCTGGTTTTTTTTTCCTTTGATCAGTGATGTCACATGCTTGAACTTTTTCAGCAACAACCACAAAAAGGTGACATCCAGGCCCAGCAGTGACCTATGATGGTAGGGGAGTTTCTCTGTTTAGAGTTATTACAGACTTGATTCCAGATTAAGCTTGCAGTTCATACCCATGCTGCTGCTCATGTACAGGAGCCTGGGATCTGGAAGTGATCGGGAGCTTCCTTAAAGGATTTAAATTCCACCTCGTGTGCGCGCGCGTGCACGTCCACAGGTGTGCACGTCCGGCCGTGATCCGACCAGGTGGAGGGCCTGCAGGGAGGCAAACCTGGGCTCACTCTGTGTTCACAGAGTCTTAAAAGGAAGATGACAAAAACTACCTTTTTCTTAGTGATATAATTTTTAAAACTGACCATGAAATAATTGAAATAAGTCAGACATTTTTATTCACTCAGGTGTTAAAATTAATAAGATGCTTCCAACTGTTGAGTGAGTATGGGAATTAAGATACCTGGGTCAGAGAGCTGTTTGGAAAGGAGCCCTGGTGGCGCAGTGGCTCAAGCGCTCAGCTGCTAACGGAAAGAGGAATTGTCCAAACTCAGCAGCCCTCTCTTAGGGAAACATGGCAGTGGTTTCTGTAAAGGCTTACGGACCCCCACAGACGCTCTGTGGGACTGTTCTGCTCGGTCCTATAGGGTTGCGAGGAGTGCAAGTTCACTCTCCAGCAGTGGGTTGGGTTTTGATGGGGGGGTGCTGGAGAAAAGAAGACGGAGACACGAATAAACAGTAGCGTGAAATAGAAGACGCAGTGAGCAGAGTGAGCTGTTTCTCAATTTAGTCTCACATAATTTTTCTCTTTTGTGTCGGTTAAACCAATCCCAGCGCACTGCCGTTGAGTCGATTCCGACTTACAGCAGTCCTGGAAGTCAGAGCAGGACTGTCGCATAAGGCTTCCACGGAGTTCCTGACGGATTTGAACTGCCAATGTTTTGGTTAGCAGACGTAGCACTTAACCACTGTGCCACCAGGGTTTCCTTGTGTCATTTAAGGACTTAGAAAACAGTGGGTAATTTAATGTGTGACAGGTTATGTATAATACAGTCTTGCCTTTGATCATTCACTCTCAGGTTTTGGTGTTGTTGGTGAGTTGGAGAGGAGGTCAGCTGCCGGTCCCCAGGTCCTCTCTGCTGTCTGTCCATAGGCTTTCTCTGCTGTCAGACTTAGCCTTGAGTGTGTGACTGCTGAAACAGTTCACAATGAGGCTGAGACCCGTAGAAGGGGCTGTGTGTTAGATCTGGAGGGTATGGGATGGTTAGGGTTACTTTAATGCCCTTTGGCCGTGTTTAAATCCATTTCAGGTCATGTAGGAACTCACAGAGATACAGACAGAGGGTGGGGACTGCCTTATGTTCAGGAGGGCTCGGTGGCGACAGCAGAGTGCTTCGTTGCGTTACTTATTTAGAGCCAGTCCCGAGGCAGGCTTGGGGCGTCTCTTATTAGTGAGGTGGAGCAGGGCACAGAGGCTGTACATTTCAGAGATCTGAACACCAAGTACTGCATACCCCTAGTGGGATTTTTTTGGAAGAATAGAGAAAAACATAAGGAAACAAAAATATCGCTGAACAGTTTGGCTTGTGTACTTCCTTTTCTCTTGCCCTTGATTTAGTGACAGGTAAAATTTTCTGTTTTCCTAGCATATGTTTTGTGATCTCCTTTTTCACTTACTATCTGGTTAGTACTTCTCCCTTATCGTGACATACTCTGTACTCGGTATAGTTCTGTCCTGAAGATGGACTGTGGTAATTGTGTTTTCTATGAATATTGCATTGGACACCCTGTAGATAAATCTTTCTATCTGTTTCTGATGATTTCCTTAGGACAGACTGAGTTTGACTTCTAGAGAGGGATCTGGGGTCAAACGGTATTCCCATGTTTAAAGGCTACTGTAGCCACAGGAAAATTCTTCTCTGGCTAGACACTGTGCTAAGATAGTGATCATGTGTATCAGGCTTCTCAAGGTCACCCAGTCCTGTGCCCAAGACCCTTGTGACCTAATGTGCAGTCAGTAATGTGAAGGGGGGGCAGGAAGGACCGTGATCAGTAATTGACCAAGTGATGGTACCCTCTCCGCAGGGAACCTGAGGAGCCACCGTGGTGCCAATGACCCCGGTGCTGTCGTGATGCGAATACAAATTTGTGTCTGTCACTTCTGATGAAAATGAGATAGTGTTCGATATAGCATATGAGGTTATCAGCCACGTGATTCTGTTGTGTTTGTATCAAATGACATGGTTTAATTTGAACACTGGCTTTTTCACATTTTGAAACGTGTTCTTTTATGTTTACCGTTACAGCAACACAGAGAAGGTTCTCCACGGTCATTTCTCAACGACTCCATAGCCAGCTGATGTAACAATGGTACTCATATTGGGGCGCAGACTAAACAGAGAGGATCTCGGGGTGCGCGACTCCCCAGCAACTAAGCGCAAAGTCTTTGAAATGGACCCTAAATCTCTGACAGGTCGTGAGTTTTTTGACTTCTCTTCAGGGTCATCCCATGCTGAAAACATCCTACAGATTTTCAATGAATTCCGTGACAGCCGCCTGTTCACGGACGTCATCATCTGCGTGGAAGGAAAGGAGTTCCCCTGCCACCGGGCCGTGCTCTCGGCCTGTAGCAGCTACTTCAGGGCCATGTTCTGTAACGACCACCGGGAGAGCCGGGAGATGCTGGTGGAGATCAACGGCATCCTGGCCGAGGCCATGGAGTGCTTCCTGCAGTACGTCTACACCGGGAAGGTGAAGATCACCACGGAGAACGTGCAGTATCTCTTTGAGACGTCCAGCCTCTTCCAGATCGGTGTGCTGCGGGACGCCTGCGCCAAGTTCCTGGAGGAGCAGCTGGACCCCTGTAACTGCTTAGGGATCCAGCGCTTCGCTGACACCCACTCCCTCAAGACCCTGTTCACCAAATGCAAGAATTTTGCTTTGCAGACTTTCGAAGATGTGTCCCAGCACGAAGAGTTTCTGGAGCTCGGCAAGGACGAGCTGATTGACTACATCTGTAGCGACGAGCTGGTCATCGGGAAGGAGGAGATGGTGTTCGAAGCGGTCATGCGCTGGGTGTACCGGGCGGTTGACCTGCGGCGGCCGCTGCTACACGAGCTCCTGACCCACGTGCGCCTCCCCCTGCTGCACCCCAACTACTTCGTCCAGACGGTGGAGGTGGACCAGCTGATCCAGAGCTCCCCAGAGTGCTACCAGCTGCTGCACGAGGCCCGGCGGTACCACATCCTCGGGAACGAGATGATGTCCCCAAGGACCAGGCCGCGCAGGTGAGGGGCTGCTGTTCGCTCACTCACTGGGGTGGTTACAAGTTCTTGTTTGTAAAATATTGCCAAACTTCCTGAATATAAGCAAAGTGTGGCCATTGATACACGTCATCTGCATGTGGCTTTATGTAGTAGGAGAATTGTTTTGGATTATGTGAACCAGAAGGCCGTGTTTCCCAGTGAGCACTAGGTCCTTCACCAGGGTCGCTGTTTGTTATTCTTGCTCCGAGCCGGCAGAGAGGCTTGTACAGGGTCTTGACTGCTCTGCATGTCCTGTGGTGTGTCTACCAATCTTTCCTGACCTTTTTGGAGTCCCAGAACAGGATGTTTTTCTTTGCAAGGGGTCTTTTGGACACAGTGTGGCTAAAGACTTAGGTGGGCTCCCTTGAAACGCGTCTGCTTCTACAAGGTGGTTAGCACAGCCCTGGGCTGATCCCTGTCTAAAGCGGAGAACACCTAGTGAGAGGCGGGGTGAGTAAATGGTTACCAGACTGAGTTTACTCTCAAGTATAAGACAAAGGCCTTGAATCGTATTTCCGTGCTGTGGTTACTATATGTGGTCTCAGTCTCAATTTTTAAATCTTTTTTTTTCCAGTTATAAAAATTACATTATAGAGAATTGGGAAAATTTCTGTTGAGTGTTTGGGAATGCAATTGAATATTGTACTGTATTTGATAGTATTCTACAGTGGATTTCTTCTGTAAGGCGCCGACTCAGGTATCTCATGTGCTCTAAACAACGAGAAGGTCCTTCTCTCCGAGTCCAGCAGCTGGAGGTCCAGTTCAGGGCATCAGCTCCAGGGGAAGGCTTTTCGCTCCGTAGGCTCTACAGGAAGACCCTTACCATCACCTTCCCCAATCAAGGAACTTCTCAGCCCAGGGACCCTCAGTCCAAAAGCTGTGCTGTTCTTCTGGCTCTTGTTTTTCTTGGTAGTAAGAGGTTCCCATGTTTCTCTCTTTGCTTCTCCTTCTCGTGTCTCAGGAGATGTGCTGAAGACACAGTCCAGCCTTGTAGACTGACTCCTGTGTTGTTAACGTAACTGTTGCCTACCTGACCTCATCAGCATCATGGAGAGAAGATTCACAACGTGCAGGAAAGTCCGACATTCACACAATACTGGCAGTCGTGGCCTGTCAGGTTGATATACATATTTGGGAGGACACGATTCAATCTATAACATTCTACCCAAATTGATGTCTTTGCCACATGTGAAACACATTCACCCCATTATATCATAGCACAAGTCTTAAATCAACTCCGAAGTCCAAAACCCCAAAATTCTTCCTCATCCGTGAAGTGTAGAACATAAGTTGCCTGCTTCCAAAGTACAGTGGTGGGACAGGCACAGGCTGAACTTCCCCGTTAGTAATGGACAAGAACTTGGAGGAAAGAGAGGGTAACAGGCACCAAGTGAGTCAGCAGAGCATGTTACACTAGCCTTCAAGGCCCTGAAAACAATCACCTGTCCTCTGAGACCATCAGCACAATACCCCTGCCCTCTGGACTCTAGGTTTGGTCCCACTCTGCAGGTTCTGTCTGAGTGGAGGTCCCTGGCCCTGGGCATCAGGCCCACCAGAATGGCCACTCTGTCTACTCCGTGTTGTAGTCAGCTAGTGCTGCTCCAGCAGGAATAACCACAAAGTGGAGGCTTTAACAAGCAAGGTTTATTCTTACACAGTCTGGTGGGGTACAAATTTGCCTTCAGGATATCTGCTCCAGGGGAAGGCCTTCCCTCTGTCGGCTCTGGAGGAAGGTCCTCCATCGGTCTGTGGTCAGGGAGCATCTTGGCACAGGAACCTCAGGTCTGAAGGACACGCTCGTCTCCCCGTGCTGCTTTCTTGACGGTGTGACGTTCTCAATGCTCTGCTTGCATAGGATGAAAGGCTAAAGGGTGGTACAAGCCACGCTCCAGGGAAACTCCCTTTTCAACGAAGCAGGGATTTACAGTCCTACTCTTATCTTCTAACATACAGCGTAGGACAGTCACAGAATGGAGGACAATCATAAAATGTTGGGAATCATGGCCCAGCCACATGGCTACACACATTTTTGAGGGGACACAGTTAAATAGATGATACCTGAGCCTTAGGCACACCATTGTCCTAGTCCATTTGGGTGGTGACTCCACCCTTAGAAGCTCAAAGGCCATGCCTCCACCCTCTGAGATACCAGAAGTCGTGACCATACCCTTTGAGAGTCAGGCAGCTCCACGTCTTGTGTTCTTCGTCTCTACCTTCTGTTTCCTGGTTTTCCTCGGCCTCTCAGCCTCTCCACCCACGTCTGCCCTGCTGGGCTAGTGTTCCAGAGCGCTGAAGGCCGGACACACCTCCCGCTGCCGGGAAGCTGCGCCCAGGATGCGCTCAGTGCCCTCGCTCCGCGGGTTGGGTCCAGAGCTGTCTCACCCTGGTCTCCTGCTGCCGGTTGCGTCTCACGGGTACTGTCCCCACTGTGACAGCTCTCTTCATGTCCTTCGGTGTCGTCTTCCCTTAGCAGTTGCAAGACTTCTTCCACATCTTAGATATCTGTTAGAGCAGCACCCTACTCCCATTACCAAAGTCTGTCTTAGGTAATTAATGCTGCTGTAACAGAAATACCACAAGTGGATGACTTTAATAAAAATACATTCTCTCACAGTCTAGTAGGCTACAGGTCCAGTTCGGGGCATCAGGCATTCTCTCTCTGTCAGCTCTGGAGGAAGGTCCTTCTCACCGATCTTCCCTTGTTGAGATGCTTCTCAGAGCAGGGACCCCAGGTCCAAAGGACACACTGTTCTCCTGCCTATTGTTTCTTGATGATATGAGGACCTTTCCTGTCTCTGTTCTCTCTTTTATATCTCAAAAGAAATTGGCTCAAGACACAGTGCAATCCTCTAGTCCTGCCTCGTTAATGTCACTGCTGCTGATCCCACATTGTGGGCAACATGGAAATAGGATAGACAGCACACGGGAAGGTCACATCCGGTCGACACTAGGAGTCACAGCCTAGCCAAGTCAGTGCACACGTTTTGAGGGGACACAATTCAGTCCATGGCTGATACCTATTCATTTGAGTTCGTAAACTATGGAAAAATAATTTCCATATAATAATAATGGAAGAAATAATAAGCATACTTGACTGTGAATAAGATAAATTGGCTATTGTGAAAAAGATAAATTGGCTATTGTGAAAAACTTGACCATGAAGAATCTTTTTAATGTTTTTCTAGCAAAGCCAGCTTTGTTTCCCCGTGTAATCTCTTTGCACCTTTCCTTTAAATTTACGGTAGCATAGCACAGCGCATTTTTAGCTTACTCTGGTTTTGAATATCATCGTTTGGGAATGTAATTAAAATTTATCTACTGTGAGAGGGACTCTTAAAAATCTGCATAATTGGATGTAGCGAGATCCAGTCTGTTTCCCCTTCTAAAACGAGGACGGTGATAAACACAGGCTGTGCCTGCTTGACGGGCTTCTGCTGTTGAAATGCTGAAATGCAGGCAGTGATCGCTACATAGTCAACATAATGCCAGACACACAGAAAGTGCTTAGTGATTATTAACTATTATTTATATAGAACACTGTAACTGATTTACTTTAGGAAGGTGCCTAGTAGATGACATTCTGAAGTTTTTATAGATAATGTCATTAGGTAATTCTTATTACAAAAAAATGAATGTAATTATTAGGGTGGAGTGTGTTTTTTCCTTCAGTATCAGCTGTCTTTAGACTCCATGGCAGTGGGTGTATCAGCTATCTTTAGTTACAAATAACTGTTTCGTAACAGAGAAGTAGAAAACAGTTTACTCCTCTAGTCTTTAATCCAAGGGTAAAAAACATGCAGTTTTATTGTGCAAGTATACTGATGATCGGTTTTGAAGTTCTTGTGTTAAAATATTTTATTATGCTCAGTGACAGTTTTCACCCCGAGTCAGCTCTGGCCACCCTCCCCGCACGCTTGTCCTTTCCACCCTGCACTTCCTGTAACCATCCGGTCATCTCCTGTACCCTCCACCTTCTCATGGCGCCTCTGAACAAGAGCAGCTCAGACAGCCTCAAGTGTGTGTCTGAGCCAAGAAGACGTTCCTCAGCTTCGTCACTCACAGCACTGTGTCTTCCAGTCCCACTGCTGTCTGAAGAATTGCCTGTGGCTCTGGTTTCAGGCTAACTGAGAGTCTGGGGGCCATGTCCTCAGGGGACCCTCCCATCTGACGGACCCTCAAATGTGGTCTTTTAATAGAGTCTAGTTCTGTGTACCCATTTGTCTCCTGCTTCATCAGGGACTTGAGGTGGTGTTCCCTAGCAGGGCAGTCATGGGTGGTGGCCAGGCACCATCTAGTTCTTCTGGTCACATGCTGCTGTAATCTCAGACCGTAGAGCCCTGTCTGTGTGCTGGGATCCTGTTTTCCTCATGACTTTGATGTCCTTCATTCTCCTCTGCTCCAGATGGGTTGGGACCAATTGATGCTACTTAGATGGTTGCTTGCTAGTTGTTAAGACCCCGGATATGCCACTCACCCAAGTGGTATGTAGAACCTTGCCTTAAGAAAAAACTTAGTTATGCCAGTTAGCCTAGATGTCCCCTGAAACCATGGTCCCCAGAACCCTGTCCTTGCCACTCTGTCCTTCAGAATGTTGGGTTGTATTTGGAAAACCTTTCCGCTTTTGGTGTAGTTCAGTTGTCCTGGCTTCCCTCCTCCTACACATGTCACTGCCGTCACCTGTCCCCGTTCCTAGCTGCTGCATGAAGGCCCCTCCTCCACCCCGCCCCACTCCCTGTAACCATTGAAGGTTATTTTCTTCTGTGCTTAAACCTGTTCTTAAGTCCTTATCTTAGTGGTCTCAAACAGTGTGCTGTTTTGCAACTGACTAATTTCATTCAGCGTGATGTCTTCCAGATGAGTCTGTGTTCCAAGATGTTTCCTAAGATCTTCATTGTTGTTTCTCATTGCACACAGTATCCCGTTGTGTAACTGTACAACAGCTTGTTTATCTAAGTTCTTAGTTTTTTAATAGCTAAGAGGCTTGAGCTGAGCTTAAGAATAGAGGAGACCCAGATTTCTCTGAGTGTATTAATTAAGAAAGTGGACAGCTTTGGAACTATGTGATTATTAGCTCTTCCCAAACTTTTTCCCTCCAGGGGAAAAAAATCACTCATTTTTGCAAACAGAGTCCCTGTAGAGCAGGGAAAAGGTCTGGTCAGATTGGATTAATAACACATATAGGATGGGAATCAGGGTGGTTATCTTATAAAATCAAAGCAAGTCATTGGCTGTTTTGTGATGAAGACGTGACCTCAGAGAGATCAGGTGGCAGCCGGTGGGTCCCACGTTACTCTGAAATAAATTTTTCTGATTCCCCTACTGATATGGCTTACAAAAAATTTATTTTACATCCAAATTTTAAAAGAACAAACTCATTTCACACAATAAAATATACATCAGATGGAAACGGTGGTGGCATAGTGGGTAGGAGCTGTGGCTGCCGACCAAGAAGTCAGCAGCTCCGATCCACCAGGCGCGCCTCAGAAGCCCTGTGTGGCGTCTGCTCTGTACCATGAGGTCTCTGTGAGTCAGAGCTAACTCCATGGCAGTGGGTTTGATTTGGGTTTTTATGTATAAGATGACAATGGGACCTTTCTTTAGGAAACAAGTAGGAAAAAAAACTACACTTACATTGAATTTGCTAGTGACTGTGGAATACAGTGGCAGATACTTCTTTTATGTGGGCACGACACAAGGCCCGTAAAGAGGACCTTTTCTGTCCCAGTGCCGAGATCACCCTCTAGGGTTTGTAATTCTGTCCCTTGTTTATCTGGGTGTCAGCACTGAATTTCATTGTCTGAACAACATGTGTTCATTGTACAGAGTCTCGTCTCTCTAGGAAACTCCCAACTTCTTCATCCGTGACTTCTGCTGGAACGACACCCGTCTGGTCAGCGCCGACCTGTGTCTCGCTCCTTAGCCTCTTCTCCGTCTCGATCTGGCCTGATCTTCTCAGGGCTCAGCACGGGTCATCGCGCCACCCTTCCTGAAGCTCTGTCCTCCACAGGCTTCGGAGTTGCCCTTCTCCTGATGAGGCCCCTGCTCCCGCCCAGCTGCTGCTTTTTGTTCTGATGGCTCTTACCCCACGTCTGGTCTTGGAAGTGTTGATAGTGCGTGTGGTTCTCATCTCGGTCTTGTCTTACGTCCTTTCTCAGCTGAGCACACCTGCTCTGGTCATGATCACCATGTGGGCTGTTGGCTGTCAAATCTGGTCTCCAATGGGGTGGCTCCTCATTCATTCGTTGAGCCACCCCCTTTCTGTAATTTGCATACGTGTGTTTTTCGCTTGTGTGCGTATCTTTAGAAACAGCATCATCACACTAAAAGTCAGCGATGCTGATTCTTTCATACTATCTGATATCCAGCCTCTACTGAGATTTCACCTGTCTTTTCCAGCCTGTTCTTCAGTGACCTAAGGTCCAGTCTGGGGCCACACATGGCCTCTGGGTCCAGTCTGGGGACGTACATGTCATCTGGTAGTTCCATTATGTCACTTTTATTCCAGAATAGTTTCTGTTTCATGATTTTGACTGGTTGATAAGCAAGTTGTCAGAAAAAATGTTCCTCTTCTGAATCAGCATGGTCACTTCTTTGTAGTGTCCCGGGGAATTTAGCCGAGTGTCCTGGGAACTGAAGTTGGCTGGTTACAAGATAAATACTGTAGCTAGAATTCCTCCTGGGTGACGTGTGTATCGTATTGCAGCACTAGGAGGCCGTATTGCATCACACAGCTGGTTGTCCACCGTTAGGGATGCCAAGGTGAAGTCTGGATTAGGTTGGTGGCACTCTGATCCTTCTACTGTACAGATGGTTATACTTCTCACATTAGCAAATATTTTTTTAAATGTCTAACCTGTGCCAGGCCTTCTCCTGAGCTCGGCCCACACCAGATGGCCCGTGTGCCTGCGTGTATTTCCCCTGAGCTCGGCCCACACCAGGTGGCCCGTGTGCCTGCGTGTATCTCTCCTGAGCTCGGCCCACACCAGGTGGCCCGTGTACCTGAATATATTTTTAAATAACAGAGACAACCCCAGAACAGAAGCTGTATGTA
This sequence comes from Heterohyrax brucei, assembly GCA_028571685.1. Taxonomy (NCBI): domain Eukaryota; kingdom Metazoa; phylum Chordata; class Mammalia; order Hyracoidea; family Procaviidae; genus Heterohyrax; species Heterohyrax brucei. Next base: position 85,793,017 of record CM053157.1, on the reverse strand, counting down.
TGCTTTACTCCTCTTCCCCTTGATAGATTTATCTTTCTCAATAGATACAGTTTATATTTCATATATGTGTGTGTGTGTATATGTATGGAAAGCCCGGAGGCATAGAGGTGAAAAGCTACAACTGCTAAGCCTAAGGCCAGCGGTTCGAATCCACCAAGCGCTCTTTGGAACCCATATAGGGCAGTTCTGCTGTGTCCTGTAAGGTTGCTATGAGTCAGACCTAACTCAGTGGCAGTGGTTTTTTGTTTCTTTTATAGCTATAAATAGTAAAGGTAGATAGTGTTTCTGTTTATAGAGATTATGTACATACAGAGAGAGAATCTATATATGAGGCAGACACCACATGGGACCGCAGATAGAGACAGAGAAGGGAGCGGCAGTGTCCGGGGAGAACAGAGGCCCGTCTGGGAGCCTGGACGCGTCGCTGATCCATACTGCTGGTCGGAACTCGTGAGTACGTGGAAAAAACAGTAGAGACCAGTCACAGGAGTAAATTGAAGAACAATGGTTGTTTTCTATTAATATGCATTACATAACTGAAAATGTCTGGATGAGATCTGTGGTGCTATTTTTAAGAAGCACCAGGTTCAAGTGTCATGATGTGTTAACATATACTGGCCTGGGTTCCAGTCTATAAAATAAACCTAATACCACCTGCCTTGTGGGACTTCTGTAAGAAGTAGAAACACCATATGAAAAACCACCAAACTGAATATTTGACACAAAAATCCTTAATAAAAATTACTGCTGATTCTTGAAGTGATCAGAATACATTTTAGATTTATGCTTTGTATCTATAGAATAGGAAATACAGTTTGGGAGAAATGTTTGACATCAAGTGGTTGAAGTATGATTTTTTAATAGTAAACTGCATCTATTTCAACATGCTACAGTTTTTCTTCCACAGCTGGTTTTGTAATCACTGTCATTTAAGAACTATACTTTGTCCCATAAAGATAGGACCTTCCCAGCTGTCATTCCATAATAGTAGCAAACACCTGTATGCCAGAAGCTGTCCTGTGTACCTTTGCATACATTGTCATTTGCTGTTTAGAACTACCCTTACAGGGGAGCCGGCTGAGACTCGGGGAGGTGACTCGGCCGAGGTCACCTGGTGTAGGAAGTGGCAGAGCAGAATGTGGCCTGTGGGTGCTGTGCCTCCGTCCTTCAGGCAGTGTGCACACAGCCTCTGCCTTTGCTGCCTCTGGAATGTTAGTGTTGAAGGAGACAGCCTGCCAGGTGGGGCGGGGCCGGACCGCACGGGACGCCTTCCTGTCACTCAGTCGCCGTCCTAGCTGTCGACCCGTGGGGTCTCCAAGGCTCTTGGTCTACCCAGCCCCCGAATCGCCTGTCTTTCCTATTCTCTTCCTTGAGTATGCCCTGAAGCCGTGGCACAGTTAGGAGACTCCTCTCTAAGTTGAAGTGTGAAATTGGTGTAGAAAATATTTGAGAAGGGAAGAAAGTTGGCACTGACCCTGAGATCCGTCTTTAGAGTCAGGAGTGCTCTGGGACTCCGTGGAGGGCCCCGGGCTCCTCGGGTGGAGCAGCCCTTAGCATCCAGCAGGAACCTGAGGACCTCTGAGTGCCAGCCCTGTGCTAAGTGCAAGGTTCAAGGCCTTATCATCTGGAGGAGAGGCCCTTCAGTGCTGCTGCGTCTCTGCCCCAGCCTGGTCCCGGTGGTGCCACTTACTCTAACGTGTCCCTGAGTCTGGGGACTGGAGTGCTTGTGCTCCCAGACTGTGGATTAGCAGCCTGATTCTGACCTCCAGTGCCCCTGACTGACTTTTCTGTCCTCTGATTCAGAGCCCAGGCACTGGTTGTGAGATTTCGTCCTGCAGCCCCAAGACTGGACCCCGCTTGGTGGCTTGGTTCTGGTGGTTCTGATTCTGCGGGACACACTGCTACATGCTAATTCTTACTGTGATGAGTCCCTGAGAAGAGTCATTTCCCCCAGAGATGCTGCTTTTCCGTTTCAGTAGGGTTGGACTGGCTAGAAAATGGGGTTCCCAAGTAGCACTGTGAGTGGCATTAAAGTGGACCACACTGCTTTGAGCATCAGAGAAAACGGAAGCAGTAATCTCGTCACTTTGATGGTGGCATTGGCAGGTAATTCAGCCTAAACTGTCCCCGCACTTTGCGTCTGTCTGGTCGTCAGTGACTGTGCCGAGTGCGGGAACCGAGCTGCTGAGGGAGGACACGAGGACTCAGTTCCAGCTTCTGTTAGAAACCAGTGAGAAGACAAGGGCCTTACTAAGAAGCTGTTTCTAAAGACACAGGATTTTAAGATTAGTTAGTACATGACTTGACTTCCTTTGTTAGGCATAAAACTGAGGCGCACTAGGAACTAACCTGCTGTGCTCACAGAGCTAGGGAGCAGCCCGCTCAGGGTGGACTTCCGGTTCGGAATTCCTGTTCAAGTCCCGTTAAAAACGGTACTCTTCTATTGCAAGATGTGTCGCTTGGCGTTCTTGTGTGTGCTGAGTCACTGTTGTTTGGATGGAAACATTTTTATGTGTCGAGTCCACAGTGTGTCTGTCTGCCCGAAGCCTGCCGCGTCAGTTCTTTGTAGAGGACGCTGCTGTTACTAGTGTTTTAAAATCCTTTTAGAGAGTCTTTGCATGTGCAAGTGGTTGGGTGTGGGTGTGTGTGTGTGTGTGTGTGTGTGTGTGTGTACAGGTTACTGCTTTTTTTATACATGGGAGGGTGCTAAACTCAATTCTGCACCTTGTTTTTGTCACTTAAAAATATTGGGGAGGTTGTTTCAGACAGGATGCTTTCCGAGACACTGAGGGCCCCTCCAACGAGCAGCGAGTGGGACCAGATCTTTTCGCCGTTAGCTTTCTGTGCTGCTTTCTCTTCCGGTCCCAGGGCACAGAAATGGGGTCTGTTTGGTCACTGGGCTGAGGTGCCTTTAAAGAGGCGAGCAGGCTCAAGCAAGCCAGCCAAGTGCCAAAGGGAGGATATAAAGCAGGTAAGATGATGCAGGGAACAGTGTCGAAAGGATGCTGAGACACTCCCCTTGCTGGGCGTCTCAGACGTGCTTCCACCCCCGTGACGTAAGTAAGGCTTTGAGGACTATCACGTGGATTCGTCTTAGAGGTATTTTAATAGCTCTGCAGAGAGAATGGTGAGTCAGTAATTTTACTGCCAGAGTATTTGAAGTGTGCACTTCCTTCACTTGGAAGATTACCACTTTGGGATTATTGGAAAAATGATCAGTGTTTGCTAATATGTACTGCCTGCCAGGTCAGGGCTGTATGACTTGCTGGGTTCTAAAGCAATTTTTGCTGTATCTGTGGACACAGTTCTTCTCTATAAGTCTGTATTTCTGACTTTATGATGGAAGGCACACCTGGCGTGGCCGAGGCGGACAACGACGTCAGTGCGCTCGCCCTGTGTACGCGCAGCTGGCGCGTGGCAGCGGTTACAGAAGGTGGACCAGTGCTGCTCACTGTGTTCTCCTAGTGACGTGGTGTTACCCAGCGCCGACCAGAACCAGGTCAGTGTCCTGGTGCGGGCCTTCCTGGCACATCTCGGGGAGACAGAAGGAACTGTTGGCCTCTTTCTGTGTCAGGCTCCCCGTTGTAGCAGCTGTAGAACGTGATTGCAAGACTTTCTCATTTAGGTATTTGCAAGAAAATATGAAAGCCAAAGAATTTTAAATCTCTGAAAATAATTCATTCAGCACCATCAGTGAGTGCGTCTTGGGTAAGAGCTAGTGTTTTCTTGTGAATCTCAAAGTCCTGCTACGACGCCCGGGAGGCTGGTGAGCCCCTCGCCTGGGCGCGGGTTCCGGGCTCGCCCCTGAGGGCAGTCTGTCCTCCTCTGCTCACCCTGTGCTCGCTCCTGTGGGGACCTGGGGACTGTCGGTGGTGAGAGCGAGGCGGGGCCACACCACCTGGGGCCAGCCGCCACTGGCGTTTTGGTGGGTCCTTTCCAAACACATACTTGCACAATTTTCTGTTTTTGTGTAGTTGTGATCATGCTTTGTGTACAATTTTTCATCTTTTTTCTGTCTAACATTCTTCATTATAGGTTCTCTGACCACTGTTTTTGATGACTGACCAACCTCTCGAGTTTGTCTTTTATATTGACTTTGTGTTTTAGAAAATCACTTCTCACAAGTACACACACTCGTTTCCAACCAGTCAAGCAGCTGCCTGTGGACAACGTGGTGATGAAAAGGCTCTGAGGCTGTGCCGTCGGGTGTGCGTGTCGGCGAGCAGACGCGGACGGTGCTGTCGCGGGGCTGACTTGTGTGTTCTGTGGCTTCTGCCTTCGGGAGCTATAAATACATATTATGTGTATGTAAATATACACTCACATAAACCGACTGTGCCGACGGGTGTGCGTGTCGGCGAGCAGACGCGGACGGTGCTGTCGCAGAGCTGACTTGTGTGTTCTGTGGCTTCTGCCTTCGGGAGCTATAAATACATATTATGTGTATGTAAATATACACTCACATAAACCGACTGTGCCGACGGGTGTGCGTGTCGGCGAGCAGACGCGGACGGTGCTGTCGCGGGGCTGACTTGTGTGTTCTGTGGCTTCTGCCTTCGGGAGCTATAAATACATATTATGTGTATGTAAATATACACTCACATAAACCGACTGTGCCGACGGGTGTGCGTGTCGGCGAGCAGACGCCGACGGTGCCGTCGTGCCCCTCGCGGGGCTGACTTGTGTGTTCTGTGGCTTCTGCCTCAGTGACTCAGTGAGCTTAATACACAGACACCAAAGCCAAACCAAACCCACTGCCGGCAAGTTGCGTCCAACTCATAGCGACCCTAGAGGTCTGAGTAGAACTGCCCCAGAGAGTTTCCAGGGAGCGGCTGGTGGATTTGGACTGCTGACCCTTTGGTTAGCAGACGTAGCACTTAACCCACTGTGCCACCGGGGTTTCCATTTAAATGTGTGTGTACGTACACACACACAAACTGACTCTGGTGATAGGTGTGCATACAGTAAATAGATGCAGACAGTTTTGAGTTGTACACTGTAGATGAGTGAATTGTGTGTGATGTGGCTTCTACCTCAGGAAGCTATAAATACATGTATGTGTGTGTGTACAAACACACATGAACTGACTGGTGATAGGTGTACATGTTGGTGAATAGACTGCCCAGCTCAGCTGTTTACTTCAAGTGGGTGAATTGTGTGCTCTGTGAGTTCTAGCTCAGTGAGCTATAGACGCGTATGTGTGTGTATACACACACACAAACTGGTGATAGGTGTACACATCGGCAAATAGATTTCAGACAGTTCAGTTGTGCACCTCAGACGGGTGACTCGTGTGGTGTGGGAGTTCTATCTCAATAAGCTATAAATATATATATGTATACATAAGTATATGTGTAAAAGAAAAAAGCCTTAGGAAAAAATACTGGCATTTTCCATGGAAAATTCCCTTACAAATAAATAATTCAGCTCCTTTATAAAATGCTCTCGAATCAAGCAGTTGCCAGCCTGTGTTGTTTGACCCATACAGAGAACAAGCTGGACTGTTGGCCTTCTAATGGCGTCTCCCCGTTCTGTGACAGTGATGTGTTTTTAGGGTTTTCAGCAGCCTTGAGTGTGTTCTCCTTTGTTACCGGTTGGCATCCCTGTGATTGTTTTCAGGTCCACCGGCTATTCTGAGGTGATCGTGGTTGTCGGGGGCTGTGAGCGGGTCGGGGGCTTTAATCTGCCCTACACAGAGTGCTACGACCCCGTGACGGGAGAGTGGAAGTCGCTGGCTAAGCTCCCGGAATTTACCAAGTCGGAGTACGCCGTCTGCGCGCTGAGGAACGACATCCTCGTCTCAGGTAAACTGAGCTCTCACAGCAGCGACTTTGATTCTGGAGTTTGGCCCTAAGTTCTCAGAGGTGGCCCCGGAGTGTGCTCTCGGCCACCTACCCGGTGGCCTGCACGGCAGATAAAGCCCAGAGGGACTTCTGCTGCAGACACAAGGAAGCTTTGAGTGACTCGCAGGGGGAGCGGCTAGACAGTGCCTTCCGTCAGTTGTAGGTGCTCTCAGAGACAGAGATCTGGTCTCAGTTTCTAAACTGGACCATTTACTTTGTTTTGATGAGCACATTAAAAATATAAAGTCAGAAGGAGTCATAGAATTAAACATCTCTAATCTGCTCATGTTTTCTGAAATTCTCACCAAAACTTCCTAACTAGAATTGTGTTATGATTTTGCATATATTAGGCAAATTTCTTACAGCTACCTTAAAATGATTTTATACTCAAACAAATGTATACAAATATTTCAACATTTTCTATATTTCTACATCTTACGAAACAAAATCTTTGAAATATCATGCTCTGTGACTGTTTTTTGTATAGTATTTTAGGAAACAATCCCCAGGGTGCTTCCTCGGTTTATTGGGGCACATATCATGATAAAAAACACATGACATTAGCCCTCAAAGCTTTGAAAATACTCTTACCTTCTGTGGGACATTCTACCTAGTGGCCCTGCCCTCCAGACTCTAGGTGTTGACCACACTCTCTGGATTCTGAGCGGAGACCCCTGGCCCTGTGCTACAACTCTGCCTAGAAAGGCTCACCTGGACAGAAGCTCTGCCCCCTTGGCTTGACCTGCATCCTAAGCCTGGCTGAGTGGCCGTTCCACCCTCACAGACACAGGAAGCCCGGGCTGCACCCTCTCAGACCCGTGAGGTCACAGTCACACCCTCTGCGACGGAGGCCGCTCAGCTTCTCAGGCTGTTTTTCTCTTCAGCTTTTGCTTCCTGTGGCCACCTGGCCTGGGTCTCAGGCCCACATCTGGCCTGCGGGGCAAGTGTTCCAAAGCTCTGTAGCTCCATTCTTGCTAGAAAGCCTCCTGCTACACAAAAGCACTTAAAGATTTTCGCAGAAAACAGCATGTGGAGGCATACTGATCTGCTCGATCAACACCACCCATATACTTTATGTAATTTATTAGGTTTCTTGACGTTGACTTCCACACCGCCTCGTAAAATCCTTTCTACGGTAGTCATTCCTGTGTTATCCCAAGTGGTCATACAAGTGACGGTCCTTTTATCTTCCCACTCTAGAAGTCGAGTGTTACCTTTCTGATATGCTGCCGTGGATTTTTTTAGGAATTTTGTTTTTTTTATTTTGCTTGGTAATCCCTTTCTATTTGTTAAGGTTGTCTGTGTTAAAAACATCAATTGTCACCACTCAGTTGCCTGAGACGTGCCTGTCAAGTTACCGCATGAAACACCAGGGTGCAGGAGAGGCACCTCTCCAGTGCAAAGGGCTACAGACTCTTTTAACTTGAACATCTTTGTGATGCGTGACACGTAGCACTGAAGTAAAGTGACGAGTGAAGGGACAGGCTTCAGCCACATGTGACTGCACTGCCTGTGGTTGGAAGTCTGTTGGCTGGCTGAGTGATCTCACTAGCCCAGCCGATCACTGGGTTTCTGCCCGCTGCACAGCCCAACAAGTACTTTATTTTGTACAGTAATACACTTTTTAAAGAAAGTGTGACTTCAGAAACCTTTTTAGAGTAGTTCTATTGGGTGCCTTTGGTTTCTGACTCTGCGATTAGCGATCTGTGTGTCTATAAAATTCCTGTCCTGTGTGGCAGTCTTTTGTGCCCATCGTCATTCTCTCTCAAGGTGATGATCGGCAAAGTTCATGTCTTGAACTGCCTTGGCAGATTTTTGGATGGATGGAATAAGTCCCTTGTTTTCCCAGCTTTGCCTCAGCGGCGTGGACCCCTTGGTGAGAGATACACGGTGATGCATTGTTACATGTATGTTGCTTTGCATTTAAAGGTGGAAGAATCAACAGTCGCGATGTCTGGATTTACAATTCTCAGTTAAATATCTGGATCAGAGTCGCTTCTCTCAACAAAGGCCGATGGCGTCACAAGATGGCTGTCCTCCTTGGTAAAGTAAGAGAATCCGCTTTTGTACCTGTCGCTGGTGCTCTTCCAGAGTCAGTGCCACAGCTGAAGCCTCTGCTTTGCTCCCTCAGGATACTGGTGACTCAGATTATATTTCCTTCCATTTCTGACCTCCGTGGATAAGCGCAAGGCACAAACACGCAGACACTGCACTTCTGAGGGGCTGATGGGTGCTCCCAGTCTGGAATTCACGACAACACAGCACGTTTCACGTGCACCGCTGAGTGTGAAAGCATGAGTAGTGGAAACACAGGCCACCGTCTAAGCCAACTTTTCCCCTCGTACTGACTTTGGCTGTGAACTTGAGAGTAATACTATTGTTTTTTTTCCCCTGTTGTGGTTAAGTGAAAGTATACAATCCCGATTGGTTTTGCTCACTCACCTATCTGCAGCTCCCTCTGCTCTCCTGACCCGACGACAGCACACTGTTCCTTGTCGCTCTGTGTACCTGGTATCCTCTTAACAAACATTTGTCCCCACTCAACTCTACACCCTCTTCTCCTCCATCTAGAATGAGCCCAGTAGGACAGACTCCTGCAAATTTATGGAATCATAAAGTACACACACCATATGGTCACAACTCTGTCCCTGAGTCCAGTCCATTCCTGTCTGAAGAGTTGACTCATTACTGGTTTCTGGTCAGGGGCAGTAGCAGGTCTAGGGGCCATGTTCCCAGGGGACCCTCCAGGCTCTTGGACCATCTGTTCTGGTCTTTCAGTAGAGTTCTTGGCTGCACCCCTCTTTTTCTCATGTTGCCTCGGTGACTCTACGTTATGTCCCCTATCACGGCTACCTTTGGTGGTGGCCGGGCACCATCTGGTTCTTCTGGTCTCCTGTTGATGTAGTCTGCCAGTCACATGGGTCCTTCTGTCTCCTGGGCTCTTTTTTCCTCATTTCTTTGTTGTTCTCAGTGATCAAATGTTCTGGATGAGTTGGGACCTCAGATGGCAGCTTGCTAGCTTTTAAGACCCCAGACGCCACTCACCAATGTGGGTACAGAAGACTCTCTTGGCGATAGACTAGTTATACCATTTGGCCTTGATATGCCCTGAATAAATGGTCCCCAGGCCCCCGTCCCTGTTACTCTAGCCTTGGAAATATTAGGTTGAGTTTAGAAAGCCTTTCAGTTTATGCTGAAGTCCAGTTAAGTTGATCTGGAGAGTGATATTATCTTCTTATTTGTATAAGTAGCTCCTAAACATGTGTAAATGTTAGGATAAATGCCAACTTTAGTGTTTAATTTAATGTCAGGGAAGATCATTTGGAGGAACTGTCAGCTGTCCTTGTCATTTCAGACTTTTTAAAGGCCAGCCATACCTTCTTTTCTAAAGTTAAATCCAGTGTAGAATCTCCTCTGTAAAAGGTCACAGGGGTAGTTTGGGGCCTCCATCCTCTCCCCGCTTGACACTCTGTCAGCTCCCGCCGCGCCGTCTCAAGTCCACGGACGGTCTGAGGAGAAGCATGCTGCACATGTGCAGAAGGGGCTGTGCGGGCCCCCCGCTGCCTTTTCTGGTGAGGCTGCTACCTCCTGGGTCCTCGTGGGGGTCACTGTGGAGCCTGCGGTGAACAAGCAGTGGCCTGGCCTCTCAACACTGCCACCAGCCTTCCCCCCCACCCCGAGCCACCTCCTGCACTGGCTTCTGGAACCCTCTGTACTATGGAACACTAAAGCATCTGCCAGCCCAGTCTAAACGCTGCTGTGCACTCCCGGTGCGCTTCATCCAGAGCGATGCTGCTGCCGGCCTGGCCCTTAATAATGAGGACCTGTGAGAGATGGTCTGGAAGTAAGGATATTTTCTAAAACCACTGGTTTGTCATTACCTAAAAAAAAACCTACTGCTATTGATTCCAACTCACAGTGACCCTATAGACAGAAGAACTGCCCCACAGAGTTTCCCAGGAGCCCCTGGCGGGTTTGAGCTGCCAGCTGTCCAGAGAACATCCATGGCACTCGGCCGCCACGCCACCAGGGCCCCTCACGTTACAGCCAGGGACCTTGTGGCAATGTGGTTAAACACTCGGCTGCTGACGGAAAGGCTGCTGGGTCACCTCCCTTCCCAGCCACTCTGTGGGTGAGAGATGGGGCCGTGTATGCCCGGGAAGGTTACAGCCTTGACCCGTGTGAATGGCTGACAGCATCAGCATGTGACCAGAAGAACCAGATGGTGCCAGGCCACCACCAAGGACAGCCGTGATGAGACAATGTCGAGTCCCAGTGGCATCACAAGAAAAGGAGGGGTGCACCTCAAGAACTCTACCGAGACTGCAATTGATGGTCCAGTGGCCTGGGGGTTCCCCTGGGAACATGGCCCCTAGACCTACTGCTGCCCTGACCAGAGAACATTACTGAGGTCACCTCTTTGGACAGAAATACTAGCCTCAGGGAGACAGCATGACCACATGGCATGTGCACTTCATGGTTGTATACATTTATAGGGTGCCATTTTAGCTGCCTCTACTAGAAAGGAGAGGAGGGGACAGAAGATTGTTAAGAGCATATGACATGTATAGAACAGAAAGGAGGAGTGTGCTGTCACCAGGCAAGGAGAGCAGAAGGAGCTACAGATAGGCAGGCATGCAAATTTAAACTGGATTGTACGCTTTCACTCAATCACAATTAAAAAAATTAAAAAAAGAGATCACAGCCTTGATGAAACCAGTACTGAAGCCAACACTTCAGACAGAATGGCCTGGACCAGGGGACACAGAGTGACACAGGTGGTGTGTGGACTTGATGGCTTCGTGTATCTAGGAGGCTGGCCAACTGGATTTAGAGGGGTGAGGAGAGGGGAGAGAGGAGGGGACAAGTGTCGGCTGAGTGGATACTGGAAGTAAAGAGTGAAAAAGAAGAGTGTGCTGTCACAGGGCGAGGAGGGCAGAGTTGCAGACAGGTGGGTGCTCAGGGTTTCATGTGAAGAATTGACTTGGATTGTAAACTTTAAACTTAATCACAATAAAAATTTTAAAAAGAAAAAGAGTACAGCCTTGGAAACCCTGGGGGGCAGTTCTGCTCTGTGCTCCAGAGTCACTGTCGTAGTTGTCCGTGCTCCTGTAACAGACACCACCAGGCAACAGCGTCAACAAGCAGAAGCGTGTTCCCTCACAGTCTAAAAGGCTAGAAGTCCAGACTCAGGTGTCAGCTTCTGGGGAAGGCTTTCTCTGTGTTGGCTCCAGAAGAAGGTCCTTGTCACTAATGTGCTGGTTGAGGATTTCAGCATGGGGATGCCAGGTCCAAAAGGACACCCTCTGCTCCTAGCACTGCTTCCCTGGTGATACGAGGTCTCTGAGAAGCCCTGGTGGCATAGTGGTTAACTGCTGTGGCTGCTAACCGAAAGGTCAGCCCCTTGAATCCACCAGGCACTCTTAGGAAACTCCATGGGACAGTTCTGCTGTGTCCTGTAGGGTCGCTGTGAGTCGGAATTGACGCCATAGCAGCAGATTTCAGTTTTCTGTTGTTGCTGTTGTGTGCTTGCTTGCTTGTTCATGAGGTCTCCCTGTCTGTCTGCTCAGTTCTGTCTTTCATGATTCGAAAGAGACTGACTCAAGACGAAACTTGACTTTGCAGACTGAGTCCTGCCTCGCTAGTGCGACTGCCTCTAATCCCGCCTCGTTAGTATCGTGGTGGTGGTGTGAGGCGCCACAGAGTCGGTTCCAGCACATGGTGGCCCTGTGAACGACGGAACGAAACACTGCCCGGTCTTAGGCCGTGTCCGCAGTCATTCTTATGCTTAAGCCCGTTGTTGCGGCCACTGTGTCAGTGTGTCTTGTTGAGGGTCCTCCTCTTCTTGCTCACCCTCCATTCTACCAGGAATGATGTCCTTCTCCAGGGACTGATCCCTCCTGACAGCGTGTCCAAAGCATGTAAGACACAGTGTCGCCGTCTTTGCTTCCAAGGGGCACGCTGGTTGGGCTTCTTCCCGAACAGATCTGTTTGTCTTTTGGTGGCCTGTGGTACGTTCAGCATTCCTCTCCGACACCACAATTCAGCGGCATCAGTTCTTCTTCTGTCTTCCTTATGTGTTGTCCAGCTTTCTGTTAACATCACAGAGGTGGGACTTACAACTCCTAGGAAAACCAGATGAGACCCCAGACTGGCAGACGATCACGCACTGCTGGAACTCGTGGCCTGGCCAGGTCGACACATTTTTAGGGGATACAGTCAATCCGTAACAGTCACTGTGAGCTAGAAACTTTTGATAGCATTGGGTTATCATATCGCACACAGAGTTAGTAGCTACGCCTCGGGGATGATGAAATACCCCGGAAAGGTGGTAAGAAGCTGAGATCTGACTGAGAAAATGACTTAGTCTGAACATGCAAAGGCCAAGGCTCAGTGTCGCAGAAAGCACGTGTGGATCGGGCAGGACGCAAGTTCGTGTCACAGACGTTAGCGTGCTTAGCTTAGATGCATGAGATCAGGAAGTAGTATTGTTGCTATGAGTACTTAATTTGCAAAAACTGTTATCCTAAAAATACAGTATAAACTGAACTCGGACATTTATAAATTCTTTAAATGTATAAATGCTCTGTGGTGAGGATGCCTGGGATGGCCTAGAGTATAGAATCATAGAGCAGGAAGGGATCTGAGAGTAGTTCATGGACTTTCACAGAAAGTCATCAAGCCAGGGGCAAAGGGCAGATTTTCTTCCCTAGAGGCCTCTTTATCTTGATGTGCACTGCGTTTACTTTTAATTTGTCCACATAGGAGAATGATGTCAAAGTCTAAGGACCTCTTTTGAGAATCTCTAGCTGGACTGAAGCCACGTGTCTTGTTGGCAGGGCCATTTAGAACAGCACTCTCTGGCTGAAGGAGCGCCCTGCAATCCTGTACTTCAGGACTGGGCACTTCTTCTGGAGGTCTTGAAGGTCTAGGTGGGGCCAGTCGTCTCCAGTTCCATATTTTAAATAGCAACAGAATGACCTAGGGCGCTTTTCGAAAAATAGCATTTACCGTGCTGATTCTCAGACGCCGGAGATTTAAGGTGGAGACCACAAATCTTGCCTTTTTTTTGGCTTCCTGGGAGATTCTGATGGCCACAGATCCATGGTGATCTGTTCTGAAACTTGGTTTTTTTTTCAATTGTGCTTTAGAAGAAGGTTTACAGAACAAACTAGTTTCTCACTGAACAGTTAATACATGTATCCCTCTATGGCCTTGGAATAACCTCACAACCTTCTCAACCTTGGCTTTCCTATTACCAGTTTTCCTGTCCCTTCCTTCCTTCTGGTCCTCGCCTTTCGTCTCATTGTGTTTTATGGCCTGTCAAATCTTTGGCTGCGGGGTGACTCTCAGGAGTGACTTCATTACTGAGCTGAGGGGGTGTCTGGGGGCCAGGCTCTCGGGATCTCTGTGGTCTCTGTGAGGCCAGGCGATCTGTTTTGTGTATGTGTGTTGTTGTTGTTAACTGTAAGTTTGCTCTCCATTTCTGTCCAGCTCTGTCTGGAACCGTCTGTTGTGACCGCTGCCAGCACAGTCAGTGGTGGCCGGGTACCATCTGGTTGTTCTGGGCTCAGTCTGCCGGAGGATGTGACAGTCATCGTCTGAGTGATCTGAACATGATTTTTTTTTCATTGCCTTGTGTATACAATGATCTTTTCTGTTGAGCTGGCATTCCCTCAGTAATCAAGTTAGCATATGTTGTGTTGCTTGTGTCTGACACCCTGCATCTGAGTTGGCGGCAGGTGTTGGGGTTGGGGCCCTGGATGAAGGTTTCAAGCACATGATGCCAGTCCTAGAGACATTTGTGGCAGCAGCCATATGACATGGAGACCCAGACAGGGACTTCATCACCAACGCTCACCTGGCTTGACGTGGAGACACAGACAGGGACCCCGTCACCAACACTGAGTCTAAGAGCAAGAATTTAGTTGTTAAAGCCAAACTGTACTGACATGCCAGCCCCCCACCCCAAAAAACTATAATGCCAGGATGGCAGCTCCCTGAGCCCCTGGCTGGAACATCCCCCTGTCGAGGAGCAGGTAAACATCCCAGAAGGAGGTGGAGGGGGTCTGGGGCTGCGGGCGGGGGTTACACGGCCAGAGCCGCGGGGGGGTTGCAGGGCGGTGATGAGGGTCTGATCGGAGCTAATAGGGAAGAGAGCAGCTGAGGAGGGATGGAGGAGGCGGGCTCCAGACCTGGGCCCCTGGGCCCCATTCCGTCTCCTCAGACGTGCTCTGTGGGTTTTAAAACGGTGCCTGCAGTGTGTCTGTGGTACTGTGTTCCTCTGACGAGGCTGCTTGGTGGCAGGGACGCGATAGTAAAAAGAGACTGAGAAACACAGAGCTAGGTGCCTGTCGGGGGCATTCTGAAAGGGAGAGGTGCCTGCCTTCTCTGCCCACCTGGCTTGAAGCTCAGGCCTCTGACACTGAAGGTGTCTCTGTGCACGCCCCGCGCAGGTGTACGTCGTCGGAGGCTACGACGGGCAGAACCGGCTGAGCAGCGCCGAGTGCTACGACTCCTTCTCCAATCGGTGGACTGAAGTCGCCCCCCTGAAGGAGGCAGTGAGCTCACCTGCGGTGACGAGCTGTGTGGGCAAACTCTTTGTGATTGGTGGCGGGCCCGATGACAACACCTGTTCGGACAAGGTGAGCGGCGAGAACGCCGAGAGGCGCCCAGGGGTGTGCACAGGGCGACCTGTGGGCCCTCAGGTGGGCGACTGGGGTTCCCCGTCCTGGGGGCTCTTTAAAAATGACTACCTGGGACTTCGTAGTCTTGGACAGGAAACACTGGATCTCAGGGTGCTGAGGCAAGGCCCCCACGTATCTAACAATTTACCGTGAGAAGCAGGAGCCAGTCTCCAAAATGAGACTGTTCGCGACATCCCTGGGAAATTCCGTGCTAAATCCAGCGGTTCTCAGCCTCTTCCTGCTGCGGTCTGCAGGAGGGCCCGGGGAAGACCCAGCAGGAGGTGCACGAGCAGAGGGGGCACACAGCCTGGCTCACGGCCTGCCTGTTTTGGAAGTGCTTTTCCGGGGAGAGAAGAGAAAAGAGGAAACCTCTGTGGCCCGAGTGGGGACAGACCCGGGTGCCGTGCTGCCCTGAGCGCCTCGGCACCGGCGACAAACCGCCACTCTGACGTTGGGGAACGCCGCATTCCTCTCGAAACAAACGGCCAGTGCCAAACTGGCTCACTGAGTCTCCTTTATCAGTTGCTTCTTTTTCTAAATTAAATTTCAACATAGTCAAATGTTGCTCACTTAGAATTAGCGAATTGAAAACTGGTGATGGTTGAGCGTGTGCTGAGTGGAGGCTGACTGGGCTCAGTTCAGAATACCCCCTGCGGGGAGCCAGCAGAGCCGCAGACCTGCTCACCACCCGCTCTGAAAAGAGGCTGCGGGTTTTGTGCTGCTGTTGTGCCTGCTAGCAGTAAACTTGTATTTCTTTTGAGAACTTTCTTAGTTCAGACATGGCCCTGTCGGACTAGCCTCCCTTAGATCTCCAACTTAGTGAACAGAGTTTTGATTTCTGATAAGTTTCTACACATAGACAGAGTTTTATTTTTGTGTTGACACTTTTTAATGAACTATTTCCATGTGTTACTAGGTTCAGTCTTATGATCCAGAAGCCAATTCGTGGCTCCTTCGGGCAGCTATCCCCATCGCCAAGCGGTGCATCACCGCCGTCTCCCTAAACAGCCTGATCTACGTGGCCGGCGGGCTGACCAAGGCCATCTATTGCTACGACCCCGTGGAGGACTACTGGATACACGTGCAGAACACCTTCAGCAGACAGGTAGTGACCGGCGGGGCCGGAGGGGCGTCCAGGAGTGCTGTCGGGGAGCTGGGCTTGCGCTGGGGAGATGCTTCACATGGGCTTGCATTATTTCATGGGTTTTTTGATCAAGCGTGTGGTGTTCCGGCTTTGAAACCCTTCCGGGGATCGTTTGCTGAAACACCTTACCTTTCTCTGCCTCCTGCTGACGTAGCCTTGGCTCCTGCATGCCCACACACCCCCTCCTCCCTGGTTCTCAGACTAATTTAAAACCTACTTCACCCCCATTGACTCTCCCTTGAATGTTCCAGAAGAGAGGAGAGATGCTCCCAGAGTGGTGTCTCTCTGGGGGCGCACCAGCTGCTGGCTGGGTTTTGCTGTAACGGAGGTGGCAGTGTCTGGGTCTCATGTCATCCCCGCCCTCAGCCTCCTTCCCTTCCCTCAGCTTTTTGGATCCCGACTCTGCTGTCCGTCCTCCTGTCCCTAGAATGCTTCCCGGGTCGGAGCCAGAGCAGCAGCTGGGCTGCACAGTGATGCCGGGGGGGGCCATGCCTGCGAGGCTGTGCTGAGAGCTTCCCTGCCCTCCTACCCGGCGGTAGAGGTGGGTGGTGCGCTGAGCCTCCGCCCGAGCCCCGTCCTGGTGTGTCCTCTGTCCTTCAGTGACCCCATCCTCATCCGCATCGTCACCAGAGCCACCCTCTCAGCCCCAGACTCCAGTTTCCGACTGCCAGGCGCTGTCTCCCAGGGGTGGCCAGGAGTTCAGACATCAGGCAGGACTCTCACCATCTTCCCAAACCCACTGTCTCTGTGTGCAGACCACCTAGAGACCGTCTTAGATTTGCCTCACTGTCTGCCCTTTGAGTCAGCCCAACCTGTCAGCTCCGTGGCCTCGGGGCCACTTGTCTCCCATGACCGCTCCTGCTGCCCCTGCTCCTGGCAGAGTTGTCATGTGGTCCTGCACAGGTCTGAGCAGTGACCTCCTCACCTTCCTGACTGGAATGTTGTGTTTCTCTAACCTTTGTGCCACCAGATCGTTTGTAACAAAGCTAATCGTGTCTCCTCTTCACCGGAAACCCACTGAACAAAATGCCCTAGTTCTCCTGTCCGCTGTAGGCCTGCGGTGCTCCGAGCTCTGCGCGCCCTCTGCAGCGGCCGTTCCCGCAGCTTCACCCGGTCTCACGGTGCTCCTGTCACTCGCATTCTCTCGACAGGTCGTAGGCTGCAGGCCCACCTGTGGTGGCCCAGGCTGCGTTCTTCGCCATACGTGCCTCTGCCGGCCGCACGTTAGTCCCATTCCTCTCGGAGGACCCCTTCATAGTCACAGCAAAGTGGGTGACCCTGGCCGCAGCCACCCCTGTTTCCTTACCTGTTAGAGCAGATAGAGCAGAGCTGGAGCCCAGGGTCTGAGGACAGTGCGTGGGGTCCCAGGGTGACAGCATCAGCTGTGTCTCCGATTAGTAAGGTGTCGAGAGTCACATTCCTCAGCTGGTGAAAAGGACCCAGAAGGATCCTCAGTTCCCCGGTACCAAGGCAGGATCATCGTCTGTGTCTCTGATGTCACGTTTGAGTGACACTGTGTACACGTTTCTGTTGCTCAGAGCCTTTCTGGAAAGGTCAGCCTCCTGTCCGGCACAGGTATCAGCGTGCCCTCCCGCATAATAGTCCCCACTGTGGGCACATTCACCTTGTGACCAGTCTTCACGCTTGTTTCTAAATGCTCTAAGCTCTTCTCTACCAGCTTATTACGGTATTTGAAGTGTAATGCACTCTCACTACGAATTACTACAAATCTGAATGGAATCAGTGGGTTGTCCTATATAACCCACTATATAACAGGGCTTCATAAGATAATGGCCAGCGTTTCACGCTCACGGGGTCACCCTGAGTCTGAGTCAACAGGAGGGCGGCTATCTTTTTGCTGTTGTTCCCCCATGCTTCAGGGCATACAGGGAATGTGTCCCTGGCTGAACAGTTGCTGTGAAACTAAGAAAAACACATGTGGGGCCTTTTCTTTAGCTAAGTGACGGAGAACCAAACAGTGAGGGCCAAGGATACTAAATTTATTAGAACAGAAGCGAAGCACTGAAGTCCAGATTGCGTGCTCTGTGTCAGATCTGTTGAAGTGGACTCTGGGAAGGCACGCCTTCTCTCCCTGGGTCCACCCAGAGCACCAGCACCGGCAAGTGGGTCAGTATGTACGTGGCCAACTGGGGGCTTGTCAAGCCGTCAGTAAAGTGGAGCGTTAGGGGAGGCCACCGGTGGTGTTCCTTACGGTGCTGAGACCACGAAACGACAAAGAGCTGAGAGACGAGCTCTTGCGGCCCGAGCCCCCAGCCTGCCCCCCACTGTCCCCACTGTCCCCCCATCCCGTGCTTCCTGACTTCACTGCATCACGAAGCACAACCTGATAACCCAGACGCTTTTTGCTTTTTAACTGCCATCAGAAAAGGAAGAAAGAGTTGTAGACTATTTCTTAAGTCAGCGATGAAGATTTCCTATACTTTTCCAGTAGACAAGGTATTTAAAATGTCGTTCAAGTTTAGAATAACTAAATGAAAAAAAATCTGAATCTTTTCTATGTAGCACTGTAGGCACTTTAGCACTGACACATATAAAGAGAAGATTAAAGGAGAGGGTTATGCAGAGAAAGATACCATGTCATTTCAGCTGTAAAGAATAAGGTTAAAAGTTCATTACTGATGACTCACTTTCCCTGTAAGTGATTCTTACTCTTGAGCTTCTCGTAGAGTGAAGTCCGTTATTACATCTGGCGTGAGTGATTTCCTGATATCCACAGAGAATTGTTTTTGAGGTCGCCTGCCTCACTTAATTTTGAGTGTTATTTGCTGAAATGATATCACTGACCACATCTGGTAGTTATGTATGATTTTAGAAACAACATCAAAGGAGCTGTAAGGTTAAAGAGTGCAAAGGCACAAAGTATGAGCACTTAAAATCTAAAAATGTTGTTTATTCTAGCCAAAACTTTGAGAATTTATAGGAAGAATACATTATGCCTTGGAGGGAAGGTTGTTGGTTTGGCCTGTGACTCGTATGATTCCTGAGTGGTTTTAGGGACAAATGTTCGTTCCTCGCAGTTTAGCAGGGACCCAGTCACCCTGAGTGTGTAGAGTCTCCAAGATAAGCCCTTCACAGACTCACTGATGCTTTCAGACCACACAGATACGGCACGTTCTCTGAGCCACCAAGACTGCACGACTTCCGTGGGAGCCGGTCTAACAGATCAGCGGGCTCTGCCCGAGTGAAGTGTGTGTGGCCCTCACTGGCAGCACCCCCTGGGTCTGGGTTGTGTGGGATCAGGATAAGACCAGACAGACCATCTCTGAATTGCCCTGAGATGGATATGGAGGATAGTGGACCCGCAGCGTAAGGAGGTCTGTCTGACAGCAAGATGGTCTCTAGGGCCGATTCTTTCTTTAGAGACCCACTCATCTTCGCTCAAGAATATTTGTGTTATGGTGATTACGTGACAGTTTGCGACCAAAGGTGTTCTCTCAGCCGCTGACCGTGTCTCCCTGTGTCTGGTTCGCCAGGAGAACTGCGGCATGTCTGTGTGCAACGGCAAGATCTACATCCTGGGTGGACGGCGGGAGAACGGCGAGGCCACGGACACCATCCTCTGCTATGACCCCGCGACGGGCATCATCACGGGGGTGGCGGCCATGCCCAGGCCCGTGTCCTATCACGGCTGCGTGACGATCCACAGATACAACGAGAAAAGCTTTAAGCTCTGAAGCCCCCGCACCTCACCCGAGAAGCCACCCCAGCCCCGGAGGAGAGGGTCACAGACTCCAGAGGGGGATACAACAAGCTTCCTTGGCGCTGTTTGCAGAAAGTAGTGAAAGTAGTCGTGTGGTGCCTTTCTCCCCGGAGGGTCAGCCTTTCGCACTGTAAATAAAGCCTTTCCTGGAACAGAACAAACTAACCCGTCGTGTTAGCGGGGACAGTGGAGGCTGCCAGCCTTGCGAGTGTGGCTCTGTTCTGTCAGTCTTGGTGAGAAGCCCGCAGGGAGCAGCAGGGACAGCTGCCTCCCCACCTGCTGGGTGTTGGGGACACTCTCCTCGCTTGGGCGCGTCCCTGCCAGACTGTACTCCTTGTGCTGACCCTACAGAGACAGCCACCTGCAGCTTCCTGGCCGTTGGATCACCTGGCTTCGAGTGCCTAAAGTGCGTGCTGAGGGGAAGACAAAATCACTAGAAAAGTCATCTTTGCTAAAAGTATATCCAAGCTGATTAATTCTTCAAGGAGTTTTTTCCTTGAACTGATAAAACTTGGATGACAGCCACGTTGCTGTCACAAAAGACCGCGTCATTGTGTTCTCACTGTGGGTGGACCTGCAGCCTCCCGTGGGACGTTCGGGGAGGAAGGGGCCGGCTGAGGGGTATGAGAGCACGTGTCCCCGAGAGGGGTACTGGCTCTGTATTCATTTCTAAGGACGAATACTGAGAATGTGGAAGGGAAACGCCCTGTTGCTGTCAAAGTGTTTCTGTGTCGTCTCTGAAACCTCTCTTCTTGACAAGGCAGAGGCACTGGAGCCTGCCTTCCTGTGTCATGAAAAGCAGGAACAGGCCTTCCGCTTGGCCCCATCGGCTTGGCCCGAGTCGTGTGGACTTCAGGCGAAGGCTTCTCCCCCTAGTTGTCTTCCTTTCTGGTGACCAGGCAAGACTCCCACAAGTCCACGCTGTTGACATGCCTGTAATAGGGTTAAGCAGGGACCACCTAGTACAGTGGGGCCGTTTTTCTTTTCAAATTAACTTTCTGGAAAAAACTAAGAGCGGCAATTCCAGTCTTCTGAGGTGACTCATTCGGTGCCCACTGTAAAAGTGTGATCAGAGCTTTCAAGCTTCTAAACAACAAATGATTTTATCTAAATTTTTTTAACTCCAACTTATAAAAGTCACCACTTTTCAAAGAAGAAAGTGAAGTTTTTCCCAAAGGCAGGTGACTGTAGAAGGAACTAGAGTATTAGTGATGGTGATTGCAGGGTGGACAGACTGAACTTACCACCTTCTAGGGACCTCCTAAGTGGCCTGCTAAATGTGACTTCCCCAGCAGTACTGTCATCTGTTGTTATAACTCTGTGCTGTGGGTCACAGGAGGGATGACGCAAATATGTGATTATTGTGTCACCAGATTGCTGGTAACACCAAGGTGGCAATCGAAAACCTAACCTCAGTAAGCTTTTTTCTAATCTTAGAAGATAACAGACCTTTCAAATAGACTGTACACCATCAACTTGAAAGCTTATCTAGAGCCTGCATCCTGAGGAAGACTAAAATAGTTTAAAAATTTGTTTTAGGGAATTTTTCTTTTTCAGATCATAATTTGGAAATGATATACATGTTTTTGTGACGATTATCAGAGCAGTTCAGAAGACTTGTGTTTGATCATGTGAGTGGACTGACGATTACGGATTTGCTCGGGCTCCTGTGCTTCCTTGCAGAGCGCGTGGACGGCGTTTTCTGCATCGGTTCTGGTGCAGAAAACGCAGCCTGAATGCAGCTCTGAAAGTCTTGCCGGTAAATGAGACGTGCACGAGGTGTTCGGCGCACGCTGAGGACTGTGCGTGACTGCCATGTGTACGTGCCCGTGAGGGCCGTGACTGCCATGTGTACGTCGTGCCCGGCCTCCGAGATGCTTCATATGGAAAACACCTTCTCAAGATAACCTGTATGCTAGTATTTCTGTCTACTGTAAAGTATTAACTATTCACTTGTAGTTTATTGTAGATTCATTTTTAATATCCTTGGTTCATAGATCCTGTGACATGAAATCCTTAAAAAACAATTTGTCTCAGCATAGACCTCATACCGATACTGTTTCATTTCTTGTCTCTACATAATTCTTAACTATGTACAGATTTGTGTTGAACGAGAGCAAAAATGTAGTCTAAGTCATAGAAAATCAAAATGACTTTTTAAGGTTTTGGCCAACTGATGTTTTAACTTTTTCTACTTATCTTTCCCCACTGATTCTTGATAAAATAGCGGTGTTAGCATTGATAACATAAGAAAATATTTTTAAATGTAATTAGTGTATCAAAAGGGATATAGCAGCCAGATTGGTGTCTGACTCCGCTCATCCAGTCTCCACGTAGCTAACAGATGAACTCGTAGTCGGCGCTGCTTCTGTGCGCCTCTAGACTGCTGTGTGTCCTAGGCGTGTGGGTACATGTAGGTAGACAACTGTGGTCATGCACACTGAGCAGTTCCTGATGATCCGGAGAGGCAGATGAAGGGAAACGAGCTGACCGTGGCCAGTTCAGTTCCGGAAGATTTTTCTCTTGGGGGCATTTCTGGAACCCTTTGCTCCCTTGAAAAGTACAGGATGAATATTGGCATGAGCACTTCTCCCAGGAAGGACCTGTGGAACAAACCCAGCTTGGCGAAGCCAGGGAACAGAGTGCAGGTGGGGTGAGGTGGCCGCACTGCCTGTGACCCCTCAGTGGGAAGCGGCCTCGGGAGCATGCTTCCACGACCAGACAGAAGAGTTGGTTTCTCACGACGTCACTCCTGTTCCGTGTCTTCTAAGACCTGAAGTGATGGGATTTTTATGGCCGAGACCTTCCTCCTCCTCTGCCGTGCTCCTCCCTCGGACTGTACCCCACAGGCGTGAGATGGTCGCTTGCTGGCTTCTCAGTACCTCTCTTGTCTAGGGGCCTGATTGAAGCCAGGTGTTAAGACAGCATGTGTGCTCAGGGAGGGACCTGACTTGTCCCTTTGTCCAGTGGGGGCTGGCTACAGTACCGTCACGGAATCGTCTTCCATTTATTACTCTTGAGTCCACTGGATGTCCTAAAGGGGCTTCACGCGTGGCACGGCTCAGCATTCATTCTTCTGTATTTAGAAAGAGGAAAATGTTTTGTGAACTAGTACGTTTTCTCTTAGTCGGTATGAATTGTTCATGTACCTCTCTTGTCCAGTACCCTTTTTTGAAACTCAGGAAAGACAAAGGTTCTGTTGTACAACTTTTGTCAGCACACAAACCAGGTTTTTCTGTTGTTGTCTGGATATGCCAGTAGATTAAAAATAATAATAACTGCTGTGAGAACCTATCCGTGAAGAGAGGGGCTGAATTGTGTGTGTGTCTCTCATGTCTTGAGGTTTGTGTGTGGGAAAGACGTGCTGTGGGCTGTTTGTTCAGGGAGGCATGACTGCTGCGTGTCCAGTGTCGCCGTGGGCTGAGGTCATCGCTCTCGATGGCTTCCTGTGGACCCCTTTATTCTGTGAACTTGAGACACCAGTTAACCTCAACAGGATTTGGGCCTTGCTAGGATTTGTCATAAGTTGTACTTAAAGCCAGGTTTACAGCACCGCACCCTTCGTTACCTGTTGTTCTGTGAGTGCATTGACCCCACTGGGTGCCCAGAATGGGCCCTTCGAGTGACCCCCAAGGCAGCAGGTTTGCGTAGCTGCCTCTGCTTAGGTCACCTCTGAAATTCGGCACCAGAGACCACTGGAGGCAGGCGTATGACGTCATGGTTCCAGAGATTCTTAGGAGACTCATTCTCCTTTTTGACATACTTCAGATATTTTTAAGTGTTTTTATGTAAATGCTTTACCTTTCTGTGATTGCCGTAGATAATAAATTTGCCTAGTGCTAAAGATGATCATCATAATTTTTTTAAAGTCATAACTTATTTTATATATCGTTCCAAAGAAAAGAATTTTTATGTTAATGTTTTCAGAATAACTGCACCTGCGTTTGTCCCTGTGCCTTGAGTTCCCCAGCCCGGCTTCAGCCTTTGGTGCCGCAGGGGCTGGCCTTGCCTGAGTGCCGCACGGCTTCCCTGGAGAGTCAGTGAAGCCGCCGCTCTGACCGCGGCCGCGCTGCAGGATGAGTGTGTTAAGGAAGGTGGTGGGGTGTTGGGAGTGTTGTTTATTTTTACTTTTATTTTTTATACCAAGGTGCTCTCTAAGACCCTCAGATCATCATCTATCTTGCCTTGATTAATCCCTCGGTAAACGTCATTGGCTGTGACAACTTCGAGGATGACAACATTACATCTGCTCATTTCTGTCACATTCTTACATACTACTTTTTTCCTGGAGAGGTGGCTTTTTCATTTAACTTTCTTTTAAGAAGTTTTTCCTCTCCCCTCCACCAGGAACTTTCCCCTTGGGTTTCTTTCTTTGAGAACAGTCTGATTTTTGTTGCATTTCTGGAGCTTTCTAAGACAACACAGTTACCAAGCTGAACGTAAGTATAATGTACGTCACAACCAGCAGAGGCTGCTGAGGGCCACATGTCATCTGCTGTCAGTGACAGACTCCAGAGTCCCCATGGTGGGGGGGAGAAAGCGCTGTAGACGTCACTGTCCTCAATTCAGCCATAGCACCTTAATACTTAACATGTTACGTTTAAATATATTTCTTGCATCATTTTGTTTAATTTTTTTTAAAAATTATATGTCATAAAACATTGTTTAACCATTATTACATGACTATTTGGTTGTATTAAATTTTGTTTACCAAAAACTTGTTGTTCTGTTTTATTTTAAATATTGCCCAGGGTTGTGTGAAAAGGGGAAAGGAGGCTATATTACACCCACCCTGCAGGCTTGTCACAAGGACATGAGCCAGCGGTGAAGATGCGGAAGGCTGAGCACAAGCTGGGCACAGAGAAGAGGGGTGCATGAAGGGGGTGTCCTCCATGCAGTTGATTCAGGGAAAAAATGTCATGTGTAAAGGCAAGGAAGGGTTAAAGGTATTTATCAGCTTACGTTTGGGACAGTGCGGACAGTGGGCAGTGCAGACAGTGGGCAGTGCGGACAGTGGACAGTGCGTAAGGAACAGGAGCCTTTTGTGCATGAAATCCTCTCTTACAAACCAACCTGCCCTCTTCATGGACTGCCGCCTCCTCATCTGCAGTTACCTGGTGGTGGCCTCCTCACGGTGATGCCATTCGGGCTTGCCCGTCTGTGACTTCTAGCAGCGTGCTCAGCACAGAAGCGCGGGTTCATGTGTTCATCAACAACAGTCCCAATTCTGATTGTCATGGCTGCAGAGAACCTGTTCCAAACAGACCTTCGAGCGGAGCACTGCAGAGGTAGTGGGATAACTGCCAAGTCTGCAGGTAGGTGCCGTCACCAAGGTACAAAGGGAGGCTCAGCCCAGGGACACATGGGTCCTGGGCTGTCATCTTATTTCCAGAAGGTGGAACAAAGGCAGCCACCTTCCCGTGACACCAGGAAAGCATTGAAAAGATCACACTTGCTCAACACACACTCCATTCTGCTGAGCTTTGGACAAGATGGGAAGGCTTTATAGGAATTAGATGTAAAACTAAAAAGCAATACCTTCTCTGAGATGCGTTCTAGCCTGGTAAGGCCACTGCAGAAATGGACCTGGGACGCCTCCAGCTGCAGGCACCAGCTACAGGCTCGGAAAGCCATCTGTGCATTTGTGCCAAAGCCACACTTCCACCTGCTGCTCTCAGCCAGTGACAGTGGGGCAGGAACAACTAGGCAGGTTCGCTCCGGGAGACACCACTCTGACAGTTGAGTTTTGGCTCAAAGACTCGCCTAGTGCTCTGACCAGCCTTCTGAGACAGCAGGGCCACCCGGCGTGCTCCCCCCTCGCTCCAGCTCCTTCACTTGCTTTGGGTCCAGTGGCCCCTCCTCTGGCTCCCTCCCTCCCTCCTGTTGTCCCGCACCCTATTAAGATCCCTGCATACTTTGGGGAGGAGGGAACAGTGTTGGTTGAATGCATCCTGGGAGTACAAGGTAGACAGGAAGGGCGCTCTCACAGCGTGAGCAGAGCAGATACAGTTGCAGAGAGTTAGGTGCTCGTGTTTTATGTGCAGATTCACTGGAATTGTAAACCTTAATCACAATAAAAATAAAAAAATCCTCGCACATTTACTCTTCCTGTGGCATCTGTTAGAGGACACAGGGATAACACACATGGCTACTAAATAAAAATGAAGTCCCTAGAGGGTTACCCCCAAAATCGTAAGGCTAACAGTGTGGACCCCCCTCGGAGCCTGATTTTCTGCACATCTTCCTTGTTACACTGAAGCTAGGCTTCGTATCAGTGTGATGGGGAAACAGGCTTTGAAGTCAGACCCGGGTTCAAATGCCGGCAGCGGCAGTCACTGCCCATGGGCCCTGGGTCAAAAATACTTAACTTTTCCAGCCTCCATTTCCTCTCTCACCAAATAGGCTTGTTGTGAGGAGTAAATGAGATAGAATATAAAAATCTCAGAATTGAGCAGTGGATCATCATAAGGAATAGCAGTTACCAACACCCTGAAGACTGCATCTGTTGACTGATTAGCAAATACTGGAATCCTTGGTACAGTCAGGCAAGATGTTCACGGCGAGGGTTGCGGAAATCCAGATGACAGTCCTCTCCCCAAGGAGTTTACGGACTGCTAGGAGAGGTGACGTCGGGGGACAGACAACTTCCAGTGTGACAGAGGCGATGACAGGCATTTCTGCTACCAAGAACTGTGCAAACGAGAATAAGGAAGTACCACGCTCTATAGAGAAATGAGATTTACTTTCCTGGTAGTTTATTTTGTTTTTGTTGTTCTTGAGAGTATACACAGCAGACCACAGAAGGGCTCAGCAATTCCTGCATGCACCCTTCAGTGACACGGATGGCGTCCTGGGAGCTGTGTGACTGTCCCCCTTTTCTGAGTTCTTCCTCTCCATCAGCAAACTCGCTGACCCCCAAGGTTCCTGTCTCATCTTTTGAGTTGCTCTTGCTAATTTCATCATGCATCAAACCCCAAACCAAACCCACTGCCAGGGAGACAATTCCAACTCACAGCGATTCTGCAGGGCGGAGGAGAACTGTCTCAATTTCCAAGAAGTGCCTGGTGGGTTGGAACCACTGAGCTTTGGGTAAGCAGCACTTTGCTGCCACACCACTGGGGTTTCCTCGTCCTGTGCACACAGACCCTAGATGAACCCAGTGTTCAGGGCAGACATTCTTCACTAGTTAAGCTACACTGTTCTTCCGTTTTAAGAAGATGTAAGGGATGTTTTTGCTTCAAGGCATGAAGATTATCTCAAGAGTTTTAGAGGTTCTTCCAGCCTCCATGGCTCCAAAAAATCTGGATTCCATGAGACTGTGAAATTCTGCTCTGCGTTTCCCCTTTCGTTCGAGGTGCTCCTGTAGAATCTTAGATCAAACCATTCACTGATGGTACCCAACCACCATCCAGTTCCCATCTCCTGGGAGAGGCTGTAGTTCAGGGATGCAGTCAGCCACATAGCCTATGTCTCTCCTATTTCTGATTCTCCCCCTTACTCCACTGTTCCGGGTAAAGAGAGACCAACTGTGTGTCTTGGACGGGCACGTGCAAGTGTTAGACCCCAGGTGCCGTGTAACCAGCTTGGACGTAGCACAGAAGCCCTCAGCGTGTCATTAAGCCAAGTCACAGGGCTGATCCGTGGGCCCAGGAGCCTAGACCGCACACCAAGGAACCAAATCCCATGGAGTTTTGGGCTGTACGGAAGCAGCCTCCGTAGCTACTCTTTATTTATTATTTGTTGATGTATCTCTCACACAAACTTCGGTCACTTGTTATAGGTGTACCCCTTGTTGGCAGTGCTAACAGTAACGAGCTGTTTAAACCCGCTGCCATCAATGCGACTCATAGTGACCCCATGGGAAGGGGTAGAACTGCCCCATGGGGTTTCCAAGGAGCAGCGGGTGCATTCGAACTGCTGGACTCTTAACCACTGCACCACCTAAACGGACCCTTAATCAGCTTGATTTTTTCTGTCACCAATCTCTTCCCCGCCCTCCTGCCCCTGTAACCGCGATACACTTGGGTCTCTGTACATTTGCCTTTTCTTGTCTTTTTACAAGAGAGAGGTCAGGTAACGTGTCCATTTGTGATCAACGTATCACAGAGCACCCCGTTTCCCAGCCCTGCCTGTGCAGTGGCGTGCACCGAGACGTCGGTGCGCCTCCTGACTGAACAGCATTCCGCTGTCTGTGTCGCCACATTTTGTCAGGGTGTTCCGGTTGTTTCCACCTTTTGGCTGTTGTGAACAGTGTCGTGAACATTGATGTACAAGTTTCTGAGTCTGCTTTCACCTTCTTGGGGTATTGTCATGGATTGAATTGTGCACCCCCCAAAACTGTGCGTAGCAGTTTGGCTAGGCCGTGATTCCTGGCCATGCTCCTGTCTGCTGTAAATCCCGCCTGTGTGATGTTAATGGCGAGTGGCTTGTGGTGGTCCAGGCTCGAGGCCTGGAAAAGGAAGCAAGCAGAGAGTTGGGGATCACTTCGAGTTTCCAAGGAGCGCCTGACAGATTTGCACTGCCCACCTTGTGATTAGCAGTTGTAGTACTTAACACTACCACTATGCCACCAGGGTTTCCTGGGGACCTCATACCATCAGGAAATAAGCAGTGCTGGGTGCAGAGTACATCCTTTGGACTCAAGGTCCTTGTGCCTCAGAAGCTCCAAGTCTGAGGGGATGTTGACAGCAAGGACCTTCCTCCAGAGCTAACAGAGAAAGCCTTCCTCTGGAGCTGATGCCCTGAATTTGGACTTTTGTCTACTTTTCTGTGAGAAAATAGATTTCTCTTTTTAAAGCCATCGTTTGTGGTGTTTCTGTTAGAGCAGCACTAGAAGGCTGAGACATTGTATAACCCAATGATCAGTTTAGATTAGGTGTCCCTGTTAAAGGAAAAGCAGACCAAATGTCACAAGGGCAGGGCTCTGTTGTCTTCTGTACCCTGCCTAGCACAGTGCCTGGCACACAGTGACGGAACACGGAAGAGAGACGCAGTAGAAGTTTGCCAGCCACTCCTGATCTGTCTTTGCCACTCAAAGATCTTAAGGTCGGCAGTCCAGGGCGGCTGATCATAAATTCCCCGAGGGCCACAGGCCATGAAGGACTTTGGAGTCAGTTGCTGTCCCCATTCAGTCAATACATACTTTTTGAGCACATATTGTGTGCAGTGCAGTGGCCTTGCTGTTGGGAGTACAAGAGTGAATTATTTTTTAAATTGGTTAAATATATGACTTGGAATCAACTCGATGGCAAAGAGTCTGGTTTTGGGTTTACACACATCCAAAATATGGATCACGTGTATGTAAGGTGTAAAATAAAGAAGTGAGGCAGAGCCCCCCAAATCCACCAGCCGCTCCCATACTAAAGCTTTATCATGGTGAGGAGTGTGGAGGGGGGCAGCAGTGGATCCTCAGAGATCAGCTGGGCACCTACCGCTACGGGAGGGTGGGTGGGCTGGGGCGGCACAGGGGGAAGGGAGGGAGAGGTGGGTTCAGGGAATATTTAGGAGGAAAATTGGGCTTCATGGATTATTCCTCACTAGTATGACCCTGGTGAAGTAGGGGTGAGTGCTACAACTATGAACTGAAAGGTCTGAGGTTCAAATCTACCAGGCGCGCCCCGGAAACTCCATGGGCAGTTCTAGTCTGTCCCCTAGGGTCGCTATGAGTCGACTCGATGGGAGCGAGCAGAGGGTTTCAGTGTGAACTGTGTAGCTCTGGCGACGAAGTGGGTAGGTGCTTGGTGCTAACCAGAGGTCCTCAACCGGCGCCGTTTTAAACCCCAGAGGGCAGTTCTACTCTGTCTTACAGGATGACTGCGAGTAGGAACTGACTTCTAGAGTGGCTTTAGGGTGACCTGTTTAATCTTCAACCCTTTCCCAGACTCAGTTCCTCCGTCTGTAAAACCAAAAAACAAAACAAAGAAAACACAAATTTGCAGTCGATTCCGACACCTGGAGATCCTAAGGACAGAGCAGAACCGCCCCACAGAGTTTCCAAGGAGCCCCCGCTGGATTCGAAGTGCTTGCTTTTTGGTTAATCACTACGCCACCAGGCTCGGTAAAACTGTGGTTGTTTGTATCCCTGGCGCCTCCCTTGCGGGGCGTGGACACTTGGTGGCACACACACAAACCCTAGTGGCCGTTGAGAAAGCTTCCTAACGGGCGACGGAGCGAGCGGCTGTGCGTCAGACTAGGGCTGGTACTTCTCCGGCTCCGGGGAGGAGAAGGATCGAAGAGCCGACGCCCACGCCTCCCCAGCAGAGCCGCCGCCCGGCCGCCACCGCCACCGCCACCGCCAGAGCTGGGGACCTCTGAGGTCACAGCCCCGCCTACTGGCGCATAGGCCCCGCCCACAGCGACTCGAGCTCCCACCCCCGGGCGCGCGCGCCGCCGCAGCCGCCGCGAGCGCGCTCGCCCCGCCCCCCGTGACGTCGGGGCGGGGCGAGGGGCGGAGCGAGGCGAGCGGGCAAGGGGCAGCCGAACGCTTCCGCGGGTCCCGGGGGCGCTGGGGCCTCGTGGCGGGCGGCTGCGTGGGTGGCGGCCGCTCCCTGGCCTCCCTTGGGCTGTCTGGCGGCGCCCGGCGGCCCGCGCTGCAGCCGGGGACCCGGAGGAAGGGTGAGTGCTGGCGAGAGCAGGATGCGGCCGGGCGGGCGCGCGCCCTCCGGTATTGTCTGGGCGGGGGCGGCGCGGGCACGTGCGCCCCTCCCCCACGCCGGCAGGCTGCTTGGGGGCCGAACCCCGCGAGTCCCCCGCGCCGAGGGAGGGAGGGAACGGAGGCTGCAGAGCGGAGAGTCCAGCAAGCGGGAAGCGTGGGTGCGTGGGGGGGCTGTGGGGTGCATGGAGGGATTGTGGGGTGCGCGGAGGTAATCGAGGAGCGTGGAGGGGATGTGGAGCTGCGTAGAGGCGCGTGGAGACGATGAGAGGGTGCGCGGTGGGTTGTGGGGTGCGTGGAGGGTACATGGGGTGCATGGAGGGGATGTAGGGTTCGCACAGGGGATGTGGGGGTGCGTACAGGGGATGTGTAGTGTTTGGAGAGGCTGCGGGGTGCTTGGAGGCGATGTGGGGCGCGTGGAGGAAGTGTGGGGGTGCTTGGAGAGCATCCGGGTAAGTGGGGGGCATCTGGGGGGGTGTGGAAGCATCCGGGGGGCATGGAAGGAGAAGCTGTTTTCGTAATAGCGCCGAACTCTGCGAGGGTTGCAGGGGCCCTGGAGCCCCGGTGGCCGAGCTCTCAGGATATTGAGTTCGGCGGCCTGCTGATGGGGTTGCAGGCAAGATTTGGCCCCAGAGAGGGCCACAAAAATTCTGGAACCTCCCTCCGACCTGTGGCCATCCCTGCCCCAACTCCCGGATGGAGGATTTAGAAAGGGGTGCTGCCACAGGCTGGCATGAGAGGGGTCGGGGTGGAAAGCCTGGGAAGGTGAGGACCAGTGCTTGGCAGAAAGGCTGCTTTGGGGGGTTGCCGCCAGATTGCAGGAGACCGGGAAAAACCAGACCCATTGCCAGCCAGTTCTGAAGTTTGTAACAGAACCGTTTTATTTGCCATATAATTATCAAAACAGTAGAGGAGGGAGTGTCTCCAACGATTCCGCCTTCCCTGACATGTCCTTTCTTAGCGTGTTGGTGTATGTTGGCCAGTGTTTTCATCTATGCGTGTTTCTGAAGTTAGAGTGAGAGTTATGTGTGCGATTTTCCGTTCTTTGTTAGTCATGTAAAAACGCAATGCAGTGTATTCACTAATATGTTTCTTTAAGTAAATAGCAAGGCTTATTTTGTAGCAAAATAATTTTTAAAAACACAGCAAGAAGAAGTATCTGTCCAGAATTATCATCATTGATTGTCTGTTGGGGGGTGTATATACCCTCGTGGGGAGCTCTAGTGATGAAGTGGCTAAAGTGCTACTACAGCTGGGTCAGGGTTCGAATCCAATTCGAACCCTGTGGGGCAGTTCTGCTCTGTCCTTCAGGGCTGCCAGGGGGGTTACATGGCTTCAAAGACAGGGGCAGCTGATTCACTGATGAGGGGGTTGGCGTTTTGTTTTGTTTTGTTTTGGCTGTAGAGTTAGTGTCATCTGCCTGCTGGGTGGAGGAGCAGGGCAGGGGGGAAGCTGGGAGATTAGTTAGGGTGCTGTTTGCTGTCACTTAGATTAGGCTGACCAGAGTGGAGAGGAACAGGAGAGTTCAGGATACTTTGTAGGTAGAATGAACCAGACTTGGTGTGCGGTAGATGTGGAGAGAGAGAGGAGTCAAAGGTGTCTTTGTTTGGAAAGCCTGGTGGTGAACTGGTGAGCTTCAGCTGATCGAATCCACCAGGGCCTTCTTGGAAACTATGGGGCAGTTCCTCTCTGTCCTATAGGGTCGCGGTGAGTCTGAATCTGCTCAGTGGCAGTGGGTTTGGTTTCAGTTTCGTCTCTGTTTTCAACTTCTGAATAGACGGTGGGTCCATTCCCTGAGCTGGAGAAGAATGGAAGAGAAGAAAACGTGAAGTGCAAAGAACGGACTTCTGATGTGGACATCTGGAAGCTGAGGTGCACATGCTTTTCAAGTCAGTAAGTTGAGGCATTTGAACGTCAGGAACTCAAGGAACAGAAGAACGAAGACTGGATGTGGAACTTGG
This sequence comes from Heterohyrax brucei, assembly GCA_028571685.1. Taxonomy (NCBI): domain Eukaryota; kingdom Metazoa; phylum Chordata; class Mammalia; order Hyracoidea; family Procaviidae; genus Heterohyrax; species Heterohyrax brucei. The sequence goes on along the minus strand of CM053157.1, from coordinate 85,761,010 downwards.
GGAGAAATCAGGCAGTGTTCAGAGGTATAGGAGTCGGTGAGCACCCGTGGGGGCAGCGTAGACGGGGACGTGATGGGGCTCAGACAGCCCATCAGAGGTCTGGGACAGGATGGTGGAGGCTGTGGTTCTCATCTTCCAGGCAGGGGACCTGGCTTCGGTTCCCTGCCAGTCGTGTTGAATGCAGCCTCCACCCCTCTGTCACTGGGCAGCCATGCGATGCTGGGAGGCTGAGCAGGGCTTTCGGGCCCAGCTGGACCAGGAAGAAGGACCTAGTGATCTGCCTCTGGAAATCGCCCCAGGTAAATCCTGAGGATCTCAGTGCACAGATCTGTGGCCAGTTGTGGGGATGGCATGGGACGGCACAGGGGTCAGCAGGCTTTGGGGACAGCTCTGCGACAGCCAACAAGAGAAGAAGAGGTGTCTGGCCTGCGAGGTGGGAAGGAGATGCCGGAGATGGGGCTTGCAGGAGCCCAGAGACGGGCGTTTGTGGAAGAGAGAGAAGTGCTCCTCTGTCCCAGCTGTGGAGATGTTCCCTTAGGTGGTCGGCTCTAGCTGGCACCGGGAAGGATGTCGGATACTGCGAACCACTGGATGGGGCTTGAGAAGTGAGGCCCCAGGAACTGCGGGTTAGCGGACGGTGGCTGTTCTTTGTCCTGGTTCATTTCCATACAAGACTGAGTTGGTATGAAATGGTGTCTTTTTAATTTTGTATTTCTTATTACTGATATGTTTGAATGTGTGTTTCATGATTTGGGGCAGCTGGTGAGTTTCTGTCCTGTCCTGTGTTCATCCTTTTCTTTCGTCGTCTTCTGACTGATGGCCGGGAGCTCTGTAGGTGTTAGTTCCGTGTCGCTTGATGAGTCACTCACGTCTCCCATTTGGTTCTCAGTGTCTTCCTGTGACTCCAGTAATGTCAGTAACGGCACGGGAAGGCACTCCAGTTTGTCATAGACTGTTGCCAGTTTTTTATTCTAGCATATATGGGAAGATTCAAACACACAAATCTGTCTTGAAAGAAGGACAAGCGCAATGCTCTTTAGAAGCCAGGATGGCAAGACGCCGTCGTACATACTTTGGACCCTGGAGGGACCAGTCTGTGGAGAAGGACGTCCTGCTTGGTTGAGTCAGTGCAAAAGAGGAAGACCTTGACGAGATGAGTCGGCAGAGCGGCCGCAGCGGTGGGCTCAGGCGCGGCACGGGACCGGGCACGGCGCTGCATGGCGCTGCTGTTAGCTGGAACCTCTAGCACAGCAACAGCATACTGAGAGAGAACTGGGTGTAGGTTGTGGTTGCGAGTCAGTGTGATGTGACAGTGTCATCTGCCTTGGCTCAGTTCTCAGAGACAGACTTGCTCTCTGGTCGGTCGGCCTAGAATTTCGCTGGACTCTTCATCACCGCCTCCTGACAGTGACTCGCACCTCCCTCCCTTTCCTGACCCCTCCCCCAGTCTGTCGCCCACAGTGCCCCAGCATGGCAGGCAGGGTTGGGCACCTTTCTGTGGTGCAAGTCCAGACTGGCAAAGCAGACAGCTTTCCTGTTGTCTGTCTGTGGGCACTCAGGAAAAGACGTTTTTGAAGGCCAGCGAGCACTTCATGGATGAGTTGGGGTTCCCTTGGTTGTTGAAGGGTGACTCGCCTTTCAGCCGGCAGAGAAAGAGGAGGTGAAATGTGAAGCCGTGGGGAGGCCGCTGTGAGCTGTTGGGGCCTGTGAGCGCGGGCAGAACAGGTTCCCCTGGCCTGGGAGGGCGGGCACTGCTGGGCTCCGGAGCGGGCAGGGGGGCGTCAGTGGAGGGAGTCGGGGTTATTGCAATGTTCAGAATGTTGTGTTGTGCTCTCACTGCAAGTCGACAGTCCTAGTCAGTGTGTCCTCTGAACCGTGTGCACATGCTGCTCTGGGACTCCAGGCAGTCTCCTGGCCCTGTGACAGCACGCTCCTCTTCCCGACCGTGGAGTCCTGTGTCCGTTCAGCCAGCACCCATCCCCTCCCCAGCCCCCTCCACGCTCTCACCTCACTTCCCGACAGCACTCACGTATTTTTTTCAATCACTGTGGTCTGAGAGTGTGTTATGCGTTTGGGACTCAGCTGTAATTCCCGTAACGTGAAATCTGGTGCTGTGAAGCGGGCACATCTTGGGGTTCAGCACGTGAGTGTGCTCCGCAGCCGTGCCTGCTGTGCAGTTCCTGAAGGTCTCCGCTGCCCCGCAGAACCCTGTGTCTCAGCAGTCAGTCCCGTCTCGCCCACCCTCACTTCGGGGAGTTAGAACTCAGTGCTGTTGTTTCCCTTGAGCTCTCTCCTGGGCCGTCTGCTGTGACCCACGAACACGGTCCGTGGTGGCAGCCGGGCGCCGTGTAGTCGTCCTGGGGGAAGTCATGCAGACGTGGTCCTTGGGCCTTTGGCCTCACCCTTCCCCTGTGTCTTTGACCTCTCTTGCTCCTGAAGGGGTGAGAACTGTGGAGCATCGTAGGTGGCCGCCCACGGGCTTGTCAGACCCCAGATGCTACTCACCACAGTAGAATGTGGAACATTTTCTTTATAAACTGTGTCATGCTGGTGGAGCTAGGCATTCCCTGAGACCGTGCCCCCTTCCGCCCCCAGCCCGGCAGGGGGTCCCTCGTAGAGTAGAGTTGGGCTGCGTCTGTGGATCCGTGACCTGGCCTCGGACGGGTCGTGGCTCTTCCCCCGTGCTCTGCTGCCTTACCCTCCATCAGTGGTGCCTAATACTGTGTGACGTGCATGTGTCGCATTGGGTTTATCCAGAAAAAGAAAAGAGCTCAAACCTGTTGGCTGTCAATTCTGACTCCTGGTGACCCTGTAAGACAGAATACGACCGCCCTGTAGGGCTGCCGGGGGGCTGCCAGGGGATTGCCGGGGGTCTGCCGGTGGACGGAGCAGCCAGGCTCTTAACCTGCCTGTAGTGGGCATTCCGGTGGCCTCCAGAGTTTACAGAGTCACTGGGGGCGTTTGCGTACAAGTCTCTGTGCGAACATGTCGTTTTGTTTCTGCTGCGTCAGTAGCTAGGAGTGAAAGAACTGGTTCACAGTTTTTCAGAAACTGCTGAGCTTTTCCCCAGTGATTGTACCCGCCGACATGCCCACCAGCAGATTGTACCCACCGACATGCCCACCAGCAGATTGTACCCGCCGACATGCCCACCAGCAGATTGTACCCGCCGACATGCCCACCAGCAGATTGTACCCGCCGACATGCCCACCAGCAGATTGTACCCGCCGACATGCCCACCAGCAGATTGTACCTGCCGACATGCCCACCAGCAGTGTGGGGTATTCCAGCTGTGCCACGTTCCTTGCTGTGTCGGGTATTCCGGCTGTCCCGCATTCCCTGCAGTGTCGGGTATTTCCACTGTGCCATGTTCTCTGCAGCTGTGTGTCTTTTAAAGACAGAGCAGTAAGAAGGAAGCAGCAAGAGACACAGGACGCCTATAATCCATCTCCCATAGCAGCGTTTTTGGTGTTTTTTTCCCCCGAAATAATACAGGGTGTGGTTAAAAAATTCAGACAGCGTAGTCAGGCACACAGTGAGCAACAAGACCGTGACCCCAGCTGCAGCTGGCTGCTGGTGATCTTCACAGAAAAACCTGCACGGGAAGGAACAGCCGTCTCGGCGTCTCTCTCGTCCCCTCCCGCCTCCACTGTTGCTCTGTCCCTTCTTTTCCTTCGTTTGTTGGATGTTTCTTTTAGAGACGACTCCGCATCAGCACGTCCTCAGCGGCTGCATCACGGTCCCAGCGGTACCATCAGCCCCATGTGTTCAGGCCATGGATGCGCCGGGCAGCGTGACGCAGACTCTGTCTGTTTACGGTGACCTTGTCCTGGTGAGTGATGCACAGACTGTCACCCTGCTGAACGGAGCCACTGTGGAGGGCACTGAAGACACAGGGCACCCACCTCACGTCTGCCAGCCTCCTCGGGAGCAGCCCAGGAGCCACCTGTGGTGTGTCACTTGCTGCTGATGTCACATCTTCCACCACTGTAAAACCCTGGTGGTGCAGTGGTTAAGGGCTGTGGGCGCTCACCAGAAGGTAAGCAGTTTAAATCCACCAGCAGCTCCCTGGAGACTCTGGGGCAGTTCCCTTCTGTCCTCTCGGGCCACTGTGAGTCAGAATCGACTTGAGGCCACTCACAGGCTGCGAGCATCCCAGTGACCGTGGCCTCAGGTCAGCTGAAGAAGAACTCACCTTGAACACTGAGCACTGTGTCCAGAAACCGTGCGCTGAGGTGGCAGAGAGCAGGGTAAAGGGACAGCAGGACACACTGAGGTTGTCTGTCCGGTATACCAGTGAGAGGTGGCGTAGGCAGATCAGCATAGCTTTGTGTCCCTTGAAAATGGTGCACTAACCGTGCGGACCCTGGTTCTGACCTCGAAGAGCAGCTGTTCTGTGTGCAGTAGGAAAAGGGCTGTCACCAGCCTGGGTGTCTACAGAGTGAACAAGCTATTTTAGCACGCCTGCTGGCTGTGCCGCTCTGTGTTGTATCACAGACTGGACAGTTGTGACATGGAGGATTTTCTCTGGGGGATTTCAGAAGTGGGTCACCACGCCCTTCTTCCTCGTGGGAACCCGGGTCTCCCTCATGGAAGGCGGGAGTCTACCATTGAGCCGCACTGCCTGCACTCCATGGGCTTGAATGCATTGTATCCTCTCCTTGTTAGCTTGTAAATGCAGTTTGTTATTTTGGTGTTAATTTTCTCTTTATGCTATGAACTGCTTAGAATAGTTTCTTTTCCATATCATTACTGTTTTTTTAAAATTTCTTTAATTGAATTTTATTGGCATCAGAAAACGTCACATGTAGTAATTCCACGTTTTGTAATAAGTGAGACTTCATGTCGTGGTATATAATTTTACATTGACACATGTTTTGTAGCTATTTTCAATGGATTGCTCTCTGTTGGGTTCAGAGGCCCATGCATCTGTTCAACAAGTCAGGCTTGCTGGTGGCATTATTTCTGTCATCTGTATTTGTATTCTTTGTCTTGAATTTTAAATGTCAGAGGGAGTTGTGTTCAGATTCTGCTATGACTGAGTTTCTTAAAGTGGCCTTGTATTTTTCTTGTGGTGATTGAGTGAAAGCTTCCAGTGCCATTCCGATTTGCGTGCCCACCTGTCTGCAGCTCCTTCTGTTCTCCTGGCCTGTGGTGACAGCACACTCCTCCTTTCTTTTCTGTGTGTGTCACATCCTCTCAGCAATCTCCTGTCCCCTCCTCTCCACCCTTTCCACCCCGCTCTAGTAAGAGGCCAGCAGGACGACATCCTGTAGATGCACAGAACCATAAAGTGCACACACAACACGCTCACTCTGTGTCCCCGAGTCCACTCCATTTCCATCTGAAGAGTTGGCCTCGGCAATGATCTGTGATCAAGGGCAGCACCAGGTCTGGGGGCCACGTTCCCAGGGGAGCCCCCAGGCCTTCGACCATCATTTGCAGTCCTCTAGTGGAGTTCTTAGGGTGCACCCTTTTTTGTGTTGTGTAGCCACAGGGACTCAACTCTGAGCCCCGTCATGGCTGTCATTGGTGGTGGCCAGGCACCATCTGGTTCTTCTGGTCACTTGTTGATAGGGCCACCCATTGACGTGGGTCCTTCTGTCTTCTGGGCTCTTTTTCCCTCATGTCGTTGCTGTCCTTGGTGATCATCCGTTCCAACTGACTTGGGACCATTTGGTGGACCTCTGATGGCAGCTTGCTAGCTTTGAAGACCCCACTCATCCCTCACGTGTATGGGGTGCAAAAGACTCTCTTAGCAACAGGCTAGTTATACCACTTGGCCTGTATGTCCCCCGAGAGCACGGTGCCCCGGCCCACACCCGTGCTGTGCTCTATCCGTGCAGTACTGAGCTAAGATTGAAAGAGTTTGCAGTTATGTTGAAGTCTAGTTAAATTGATCTTCTTTCTAGTGTGTGCTGTCACTGATTTCACTCAATTAAGTTTCTATCAACTATCTATAACCAGCCGTCTTCCTCCCCGGCCCCCCCTTGCAGCCATCAAAGAGTCTTGTCTTCTGTACATGAGTCTGTTTTTAAGTCCTTATAGTAGAGGTCTCATACAGTATTTGTCCTTGTGCTGCTAATTGATTTCACTTACCATAACGTCTTCTGGTTGAAACCAGGTTATGAGATGCTTCCTAAAATCATCATTGTTATGTATCATTGCGCAGTGTTCCTGGCCTTGTTTGTTTGTATGTTTTGATACTGTATTTGGTGTGTTGTGTGTGTCGTGTTTGTGATCGCAATTTTTAGAGTGACACAGTCTGTCTTATGAAGTGTTTTCTGTGGTGTGACCAGCCTGATTGACACGCCTGCCCTCGCTCTGTCTGCTGCCTATCTGCACTCAGTGCGCACAGCGCTTTGTCACAAACGTCTCCACTGGCTTTGGGGACACAGCAGTGTGGACAAGTGTCCGTGCTGGGCAGAGTGCTGAGAGCTGGTGTCAGCCAGTGCTGTGGGCCCTGTGCCTTGCAGGACTTTAGCCGCGCCTTGCTTCATTTGTGCACTGAGGCAATTCTCGACTGACTGCTTCCCGGCGCTGTGGAGGAGAGGTCGGGTTAGGTTGGACTGATGGCCGCTGCGGTGACTGGAGAAGGCGTCTTGTGGTGGGCGGAGCATGCCAGCTGAGAGCTGGGGGAGCAGACCTGGGGGAGGAGCGTGCTGTGCAGAAGGAGCCCTAAAGCGTAAATCCCAAAGGACAGTGGGAAGCCTGGTGTGGTGAAGTGCGGCGGCTGCTGGCCGAGAGGCTGGCAGTCGGAATCCACCAGTGGGGCGCTGGGGCAGTGGGCAGGATCTCGTGGGGGCTGTTTGGTGACAGAGTCCCCGAGAAGGGACAGCAGCGGGGGCCAGGTATGCGCTGAGTGCTGGGGTTTGCCATGGAGGCGGCTGTCGGGCAGAGCTGCAGTCCTTCCCATTTTGCCAGGATGAGTGACAGTCAGCACAGCTTTGTCAGTGAGGGTACCCCAGGTGCCTGCGACCCCCGCCTCGTTCCCATGTTCCTGCCATTCACCCAACCGGCAAGGTGGGGCGCAGCGCCTGTGCTCGGGGGTCACTGCATCTGTCGGGGTGCTGGGAGCTTGGAGATGGCATCGTCCAGCCTGACCGGCTCCACCGCCTGCTGTCACTGAGGAACTGGGTGACCCCGTGTGGCTGGCAGCAGACAGCTGTCTTGGTGGCTGCCTAGGCCTCCTGTGGGGACAGCTACCCCGGATGGGGCTGGGCACTGCTTCCCAGGTCACGTGGTGGTCCCCCTGGCCCTGCGGGTCTGTGGTGTCAGCCCTCCCGGCAGACTCGGCTGGGGGGCGCCTGCTGTGCCTGCCTCTGAGGACCCCAGGAGCATCCGTCCTGGATCTGTGGGGACGTGGGAGGCTTGGGGCTCTTGGAGCTGTTCGTGTGGGCTAGTGCAGCGTGTCTCTTCCCCTGCACTGTGGACACAGGGGCTGTGTGACTGTCTCTGCCTGTCCTGTGCGTTAGTTGGGAACGTGGGCGGTGTCAGAGCCAGCAAACCTCAGGCCAGGGGCCCTTCCCCCCGACCACCTTGCCTTGTCCCTCCCCTCCTGCGGGTCCTGGCTCACACCCCCATCTCAGCGCTGCCTCCCCTGCCCTCACTGGTAAAACTGGAAGCCTTCCTGACGTACCCTATTCCTTGGCTAATCCCCGCTCAGCAAAGAAACGCCAGTCCCATATGTGTCCCACCACAGCCCCAGAACTGTCCCCTGAGGCTGTTCCAGCTGGTAGCTCCTTTCTGTGCCTGTGTGTCTGGACCTGAGCCAGAGCCTGACTTTAGGCACCTCTGGTTTATGTCCTGGGAGCAGACGTGCTGCCCTGCTCGGGATGGAGACCTGCCTGGGTGTGAGGCAGGGTCCTCATGGCCTCTGCTGCCAGCCCAGCTCCTCAGGGGACTTGGGTGTGTCTCCCTGCACAGACCATTGCCTTTCTTCTGCCAGGTGTCCTGGAGCTGTCCTCTGCCCTGGGCTCCGTCTTACCCGTCATTTCTTGGCTTGGAGTTTCCAGAACCATGTGGGCAGTGTGTGGACCCTACTGAGCAAACCCCTGTTTTTAAGTATTTGTTTTCTGCCCAGGACTAGACAGCCAGTGTTCAGAAGTTTCTAGATCACCATCTTACTAAGTTGTAGCCCTTCAAGGTCCAGCTGTCTTTGGCAGAGGGGAGGAGGATGGTCTCCGGTCCAGTTCCCACCACGGGTGGCCAGGACCTCAACTTCTGTTCCTGATTGGTGCCTTGCTTCCTCAGGGTGATGGCAGCGTGTGACCAGGAGCTCATTGCGTGGGTTTTATTTGCTGTGTCTGGGGTTCCTAGGAGTCCTGGGATGCAAAGCTCAGAACAGCTGTTGTACTCACAGCTGTTTATTGGGGTGCAGTGTAAAACCAGCAGAGGAAAGAGGAGCATAGGACAGAACCAGGGGGTCTTCTCCCTGTGGAGTGGTATGGACACTGTTAATTCTGCTGGCAGCAGCGTGTGATGGCTCACAGGAATGTTCCCAGCAGGGACACTGGGTGTCTCCTGCTGTCCAGGGTTGTTAGTGGGGTCTCTCACATACGCTTGGCATATTCATGTGGCTGCTGAACTTAAAACAGAGTCCATGCCCACGTGGGTCAAGCTGGTACTATGGAGCCCAAGGCCCCCACCATCTGTCCCACAGTTGGTGTAGACTACCTTGGGTGATCCAGCGCCCCACCAGCTGTCCCACTGTTGATGTAGACTATCTGGGATGATCCAGGGCCCCACCGTCTGTCCCACTGTTGACGTAGACTATCTGGGGTAACCGAGGTCCCCACTGTCTGTCCCACTGTAGGCCATAGACTGGGGTGATCCAGGGCCCCACTGTCTGTCCTACTGTTGGCGCTGACTATCCAGGGCGAGCCCCAGCTCTACCGCCAGTCCCACTGTTGGCGTGATCCAAGTTCCCCACTGTGAATCCTCCTGTTGCTATAAACTAATGTGGCTCACGGCGCCAGACACATAGAGGCACTCATGCTGGACAGAATATTCCAGGGGCTTAGAGGTTGTCCTTTAGGACCAGGGTCCTGGCACAGCTCCGTCACCAGTTGCCGGTGTGGCCTTGGACAGGCTCCCTCTCATGTCCGGGTTGGATGATCACTAGTGCTGTTCCAGGTGGAATGTTCTCAGCTTTAAATCTTTGGCCTCCATTGGGCTGGAAGTGACCTGGCTTTGCAGGAGAACGCCTGTGCTCACAGCTAGACCCTCATGGCCTGCCTTTTGCTGGTGAAATGCAGTTCTTCACTTGTAGGTCGGTGACCTGGTTCGACACAGAGTGTTGGATTGGAGCCTGTTGGCCGTCTCCTTTCTAGGTGTTCAGTGGTGACTTTCCCAGGCCAACCACTGATAATGTTGTGTCTGGTCTTGTTCAGATTTATACTGTGGACACAGAGATGCCCTGAGGCACTCATCCAGGCCTGTCTGAAGAGGAGCGGGATGCGTGGTTGTAGGCTGGACCTGCCAGGCCAGCTGGGGACAGCTCTGCTGCATTGCCGCGGAGGCCTGTCGCAGAGGAGTGGCTGGGAGCCGTGGCTGGGTGGGGCTGGTGATGGCACTGTGTTCTGTGGCCTTTGTTGCCCCTCCCAGCCGTGTGGCAGATGAGGGGCGACGACCCCTTGGGTGATGGGCTGGAGACCATCGTCTTGGGTCTGGGGGTCCGTGTGCATGTGGTGCTTTGCAGGGATGGAGGCTGCCGTGGAGACACGGCTTCCCTGACCGAAAACTTGAAGCAGCCTGTTGGACTCCACCCCTTGGGTCTTCTTAAGGCCAAAGGTTAGCTGTGTAACAGGGAAGGAATCCTATGTTGTGTAATAAAAGGTGTTACAGCGCCTACACAGACACACAGAATGTTTTTTTATGTGACTACTTGAGATCACTCAGGTTGTCTAAATTTACTTGCAGACCAGAAGGAGAAGGCTGTGAGAACAAGACCTTAGCTCCCTTCTTAGGGACTTTAAGAGCGGATGACAACAGATCGATTCAGGGCCTCGCCAGAAGGGCGCACGTTTAAATTATTGCACTTAATTTATGACTGCAGAAAGAAAATCAGGTGGCTTGATTTAGAGTGTTGGTGAATGCTTGGGGAGGTGGGGGTTAGAACATTTTTGAGCTTAGGGGTTCTTGTCCAAGTTGGCAGTTGTGGGAAGAATGTTCTCTGAGATCTAAGACTGCAGATAGATGACTGTGTGAGAGCATCTGTTGTAGCCGGGGGACGCGAGTCTGTCTGTGAGGTGGGTGAGAGAAGTAGGCCAGGAGCTGAAGGGATTTTACAGTGTTGTTTCTGCCTTTAACCTCGCAATAAGAAGGAACAAATGCTTCAGGGTTGCATTTTCTTTTCTTGAATGTCGTTTTCAAACGTCTGACCACGGTATGTGGGTGCAGTGGATTTGCAGCATTGGGTCTGTGTCCAGGTCCCTCGTGCGCACGGGGAGGTGTTCTGGATTCCCGTTCCTCGCAGTGTTAGCGGTAACTGGTTAAGATCCACGCGGTTGGGTGCCTTTGTGTAGTTGGTAAAACACAGGTAAACGTTGGTCTGATAGTCTCTGCTTTCAGCCAAGGTACGTCTGCCATCCTGGTTCAAGAGCAAGTTTCAGAGTCTCTTCTGACATTCCTTTTGGTCTTTGTTCCTGTCTCCTTCATCTCTTTTCCTTCATGTGCCACATCCTTGATTTTGTCCCCAAACTCAGCTGGTCTTTCACTGGCCCTGGTGTGGAGGGCGTCACATCTGTTCCTGAGGTGGTCACTGCGTTTGGGTGCCTGTACTCGGGGTCCTGCTTTCTTTCATGTCCTTCAGCTGCATCCTTGGTCTTGCAGAGCCCGCTCGTCAGCTCTGGGGTGTCGTCTGTGTTACCAAGGCCTGCTGTCCAGGCGCAGATCCTTTCCCATTTCCAGCCTTCATGTCCCTGTCACCAGTAGTGATCATGGCTTCTGGACGGTTTATGTCATCAGTCTAAACTGCGGAAGTGGCACATGTTGGACCACGTCCATGCGTGGCGTGACACTCAGAGTGAGGGGACAGGTCAGTTGGCCATCCCAGTGGGCTTCAAGTGACCTGTCTCTGAGACAGGAGGTGGGATGTGCAGGGCTTGTCCTTCAGACTGCTGCCTGCACTGAGGACCTGTCAGACTGAGGAGACAGAGATCTGTGACACTGGAGATGGCACGAGACAGGTGGGAAGCTGGAGCAGAGCCAGACAACTGGTGGGAGGCTTCGCAGCGGGCGTCCTGGCCCCAGGGCCACGCAGCTGCAGGAGGTTTGTCAAAGCAGTGAGAGAGCTGACCGTCTTCGGCTTCCTGGTGGAGTAGGGTGCCCCAGGCAGCTTCCTGCTGGAGCAGAAGGGCTTTGTGACCTTTGATGTAGAAGGAGCTGGCCTGATGGAAGGGCCACGTCCTTAGTCCTTCCCAAGCCTGCCTGTAGCCTGCTCTTCCCTGACCCAGCCCGTAACTGCGCAGGTTCTCGGTGGGTTCTGTGTCTCCATCGCACTGCAGCGTTGAACCCAAGGAGAGAGTGTCGTGGGAGGGACGGTGGCTGTCAGAATTGGTAGCAAGGTAGGGGAGAGGCGTGCGTCACAGCTCTGCCCCCAGTGAATCAGGGGATGGTCGTGGTGGTTCACTTTCCCCATGAAATGAGAGGAGGTCGGAGGGGGTTTGCCATTTGTACAGCTGCCTCGGTAAGGGGCTTTCGTTTGAAAGGGGAGTGTGTGCTTTCTAACAAATGATTAGTTTATTTCTTTTTCTTTAGTAAGGTTTTGGAAGGAGGCTTATGGCTTTAAATCTTGGCTTATGCTGTGACTTAGGGTTTTGGCTTTAGCACAGCTGTGATAGTCTGTTATCATACACATACATGCACAGACTTACAAGGACTCGTGTCATGTGCTGTTTATTCCCTCTGCCTGTCTGCACACATGTTCCCGTAAGCGCCGTTGTCATCGTACGCTGCCCAGGCGGTCTGTCTCCTAGTGATCTTGTGGGACAGAGTAGAGCTGACAGCCCCTCAGGATTTTCTAGGGTCTTCATGGGTGTGGATCCCTAGCTCTACTCTCCGGCACAGCTCTGGGTGGATTCAAACCGCTGACCTGTCAGCTAGCAGCTGAGCACTGACCCAGGGCTTGCAGGACTCTATCCTGTCACTGCTGGCGTTGCCTGTTGTCATTCCCAGTCTTGTTTATTGACTGATTTATTGCTGCTTCCCAGTGAGGAGCTGAGTGGCGTCATGTCTGGAGTCAAGCGAGCCATCAAGGAGACCGACCCCGATTATGAGGACATCGCTGTGACTCTTCCCAATAAACGACACAGAGCAATCGAGAGCTCAGGTAGGAATGTACTCGTCTTAGGAAATGACGTATGTTTTGTTGACATGCGTCCCCAGAAATGTGTGTCCACTTGGGCATTGAGTGTCGAGGGTTTGGTGCGAGGGATCTGCTAAGTGCTGTGTTTAATGGTGACGCGTCACAGCGTGGTGTGGACGGCCAAAGCCCTGGCGGGAACACGAGGAGGCAGACAGTGACAATGACGGACGGCAGGCACCTGTCACCGTCACATCTTCGGTGTCGTCGTAACGGCTTGGAGGGCCCATGGTTTTATCTGGGTCCGTTTGTGGTCTGCACTGTGGTCCAGTCTGGTGAGACGGTGACAGTCACACCTGGGCTGACGTTTTCCTTTTCACAGTTAGGTGTGATTGTGCTGTGTGCAGAAACGCTCTCAGCCGACTTGAGAGGTTTTGTGACTACCGTTGTTCAGGACGCAGCTAAAACGACTTCAGCGTATTTTTCGTGTTAATTACATGTTTCACAGGGTTCTCAGATGTGGTCAGCATCCTGAAGGTGGGGTGACGGCAGTGTGGGCCCCGGTGTCCTGGTCTGTGTCCACCCCGCCTGTGGGCCTGTCAGTCAGGACGCAGAGGCAATGCCTTGTCTAAGATGCGTGACTAGTGGAGAGCAAGCCATCAGCGATGACTTGAGGGCTCCCCAGGGTGTCTCAGAAAATGGCTAAATTGGCTTTTTTAAAAAAACTTACTACTGAAATTCATGTGTGTTTACGTCCTTTATAAAGACACGTGTGTTGTGATGTTTTCACAGCTCGAGATGCTGCTGTGCAGAAGATCGAGGCGATCATCAGGGAGCAGTTTGCTCTCGAGATGAAGAACAAGGGACATGAGATCGAGGTCATCGACCAGGTGAGTTGACGATAAAGGGGAGCGGGGGCCTCCTGGGGAACACGAAGAAATCCGTGGGGAGAGAGGCGCGGTTTGGTTGTGGCCTCGGCTGTCTTTCAGAAGCAGCTCCCCCGGTGGGTGGGAAGTCTCCTCGTTGCTGTGTTGTTGGTCTCTGTCAGGCCGTCAGGGAGGCCGAGCTTTCCGGGCGTCTGTCCTGTGACGGGTCTGGCGGTCTCCTTCCTCGGGGCGTTTTTAAAGTCACGCCTCCCTCTGTTCGCAGCGGCTGACTGAGGCCCGGCGGATGATGGACAAGCTCCGTGCCTGCATCGTGGCCAACTACTACGCGTCGGCTGGCCTCCTGAAGGCCCCTGAGGTCTGTCCCACTCGTGGCTCTGTTTCCAGCCGCCCCGGCTCGTTGGCCGGGGGACGCTGGTGTCAGTGTGGAATTCTCCCCTCTGAAACGTTCCTCACCTTGAACTTCCGGTGTCTCCCCTGCCGTCCTGGGGATGTGCACAGACGTCCTTCTGCGGTCAGCAGCCGTCTTTTCTCTCTGGCTTCACTGCCAGTGATCCTGAGTAACATCTCCTTTTTCTCTTCACTTAAGTAATCTAAGAATTGAAACACTGTGCTAAGCTTTGTGTGTACAAAGATGAGTGAGACCCTGTTGTAGCTTGTCCTGGTCCCTTGCAGTCCCTGGCTCCCTTTTCTCACAAAAACATGTGTTTGATAACAATAACATAGCTACAGTGTATCACAGTGTAGCAGAACAAAGGTCACTGTGAGTCACAGTCCCTCCCAACTGTACGCTGATTCCAAGTAATGCAGTGTAGAAAACTCACCGGGGTTTAGTGCGGGAAGGGTACAGCCTTGACGTGAACGTTGCCTATGGTCACCGTAAAACATCCCGACCTGCATTCTGCTCCTAGGTGTCTACATAAACATGAGGGCTGACAGCTAAGTCCGCAAACTTAATTGCCCTCAGTGCTGGGTTCCTCGTTACTGAACACCACTACGGCCACCTTCAGAGGGCTCCCCTTGGGAAGCTGTGCACCCATGCCAGCACCTAGTTCTCTCTTCAGAGCGGTTTGGGAACTCTGCGGAGCGGCCGTTGCACCCAGTGGGAAGCTTGGGATCTTCGTTGTACAGTTGGCTGGGAGGGAGTCTTTGGCCAGCAAACAAATCACAGTGTTGGAGCACCCTCCCTGCTCACCTGATCTGGCCCCCAGTGACTGTTTTCTTTATCCGAACATAAGAAAAATGTTGAAAGGAAGGCATTTTGATGACATTCAGGACATCAAGGGTGATATGCTGACAGCTCTGATGGCCATTCCAGAGACGTTGCTTTGAAGGCAGCGTCAGGTGCCGGCCTTGGTGTATGGCTTCCCGAGGGGTAGCGCACCGAGGGCGACCGTAATTATGCTCAGTGGTATGGTCCGTGGCACGTTTTCCGGGATGAATTCACGAACTTAGTTGTCAGACCTCATATATGTATAAAAATTGTGGGAATGTTTTATGTGGAGCAGTTGATGTGTCTGTGTCAAGCCACATAAGGTGTAACTTTCATTAGAGGTCAGGTTTTGTATTCTCTATGTCACTTCAAATACCTCTATTTCGTATCAGACCCGCATCTCTAGTTTTATATGTTTGCTGCACTGTTAGTTTAGTGTTGTGAGTTTAGATTGTGTTAAGGGACTGGGACTTGTGTCTGTGGACGTGTGGTGATTGGAACGCACTTGAAGCAGGGCTGTGGGACAGATGCGGGCTCGGGAGGGAGGGGAGGTGTCCTAGTCTCGGGTACTGCTCTGACAGAAAATGCCACGAATGGAAGGTTTCATGAGGAGAAGCTGTTATTGTCACAGGTAAGCCGCAAATCCATTAACAAGACACAAGTCCACTCAGAATAAGAAACCATCACAGTCCAGTAGGCTGAGCCCACATCCAGGGAGAGCATCTCGGCACAGGAACCTCGGGTCCAAAGGAGACGCTCCGCTCTCGGTGCCTCTCTCTCGGTGGTGTGAGGGTCCCAGCGTCCTCAGCTCACTTCTCCCCATTATGTTCCACAAGCCTGAGTCCTGCCTCTAGCACAACTGCAAACCATTCTCCATCATCAGTATCGCAGAGGCAGGATTCACAGCACATGGGAGGAAGGGCACCATGTTGGAGCTCCAAGTCAAATCAGCACATATGTTTTTGGGGGGACACAATTCAATCCATGCTGAAGGTTTGCCTCCTTTTGGTGTATTTGGTTTCATCTTTGCTTTTATTTCTTTAGGGATCAAAGACGTGTGATGCCATGGTTTTCAATCACCCTGCAGTCAAGAAATTCTTTGAGTCACCATCCAGGCCGTCATCCCCCGCCAACCAGAGGTCAGAGACACCCTCCGCCAATCATTCAGAGAGCGACTCCTTGTCTCAGCACAATGACTTTCTCTCCGACAAGGACAATAACAGCAGTGTGGACGTGGAGGACAGACTGTCTGGGAACGTGGAGCAGAGAGCAGGCCGACACCCCAGAAGGGTACGGTTGGGTCGGGGGAGGGTGCCGAAGGGGACGGGGACCTGTGTGCCGTAAGGAAAGCTGTGCCACCTCACTTAGCTGCAGTGGAAACTCTGCTCAGTAAGTGATTGCCGTGTTAGAGGTGGGCAGACACTCTCAATGAGGTGAAAGCTTTGTGTGCCCGGCAGTCCGCAGAACTGAGAATTAAGCCTTCCTTTTTTGTAATGGGAGAGCTCTAGGCTGCTGTGCCCCGTGTGGCTGCGTGACGCCTTCTGTGTAGACGTGAAAGGACCCCCTGGCGTTGGCAGCTCTGTGACCCGCCAAGCACCCAGGCGCTTTCCACGATGCGTGTCTGTCCTTCCGAGAGCCCGGCTCTTGTGAGGTTCCTCTGTGGGCTGCTGTGTCCTGGGATGTGTTAGTGGCCGGGATACACTGACAGGAGAATAGAGCTGGGACCTGTGGATCACTTAAATCAGGCAGTCTGTTGTCTGAGCTCCCGTATTGGCTGCCCTGGCCTCGGCAGTGGGAGACTCAGCTGCAGAGCCCTTCCCGGTTCCCACCACCAGCCTGTCCCCACCAAGCGTGCCGTGAGCAAGGAGATTGACCGGTCGCTTTATAAACGCCCACGCCTCAAGGATGTGCTTTCCTCTCCTTGTGGCCTCCTAGTGCCGTGACGATGAGTTTATATGTGGTCAGTTTCTGGCTGAAAAGCGCAGGAAAGTCATCAGAAGTACAGCCATCCCTCCCAATGCCGCTATTCCTAAGCTCATCAAGTGTGGATTTTCTAGTATCTTGCCAGTATGATTTCATTGTTGTTTTTCTTTTATTTCAAATGTCTCAGTCACACTGGTCACAGATTTAGAAATTGAGCCTCTTCTTGATGTAACACATGCTGCTGATGTCCCTGTGACGGACGTTCAGGGCACACAGTGACACTTGTCTGAGCGTCCCACGGCGGTGGCTCCTTCACCCTGTGAGGGAGGTGCCCTGACATCCTGATGTTATAGATAAACCAAGAGGGACAAGCTGAGTAGTTGCCCCAGATTACTCTGTAATGTGTAACAAAGCCAGACCTGGACCCAGGCAGTCTGTCTCCAGGGTCCAGCGCGTACCTGCTGTCCTTACCTTACTTCTCACTGGAGAAAGTGGCAAGGGTCCAAAACAGGAAGGGACAGTAGATTCCACGGGCTCCCTTCTGTGCTCCCGTCCCCGGCAGGGACTGTCGTGCGGTCCTGTCTGTCCATCTGCATCCACCTTGGCTGTACAGAGCAGATGTAAGTGGCTGTTACGACAGACACAGGGACTTATATAAACGGGTAGCACAAATTATTTGTAGGAAAGTTATTTGTGTTTTGAGAGTGATTGCAAAAGCAAAAAAACAGGAATTAAGTTGTTCCATGTGTACTTACTAAGATTTTGTGGCTTCTGGCCTGTTGAAAATTGTCCAGTTTAGACCAGACATGAAAATTCACTGTGATTTGTTTCAGGATGCTTCCAGGATGACCAGCTCCCACAAAACAGAACAGCGGGGTGCTGACTTCACAGGGGATGAGACGTCGCGACTCTTCGTGAAGAAAACGATAGTGGTGGGCAATGTGTCCAAGTGAGTGGGTGGCCGGGGGTGGGCAGCGTGTGCGGGTGAGTGCGTGGCCGGGGGTGGGCAGCGTGTGCGGGTGAGTGGGTGGCCGGGGGTGGGCAGCGTGTGCGGGTGAGTGGGTGGCCGGGGGTGGGCAGCGTGTGCGGGTGAGTGGGTGGCCGGGGGTGGGCAGCGTGTGCGGGTGAGTGGGTGGCCGGGGGTGGGCAGCGTGTGCGGGTGAGTGGGTGGCCGGGGGTGGGCAGCGTGTGCGGGTGAGTGGGTGCCTGGGGGTGGGCAGCGTGTGCGGGTGAGTGGGTGGCCGGGGGTGGGCAGCGGGTGCGGGTGAGTGGGTGGCTGGATCGTCTTGCCTTCAGCTACAGCTCCAGCCTGGACAGCTCTAGCATCATAGCACCGTAGGGCTGAGAGACGTGAGGAAGTCTTTCTACCAAGCTCTGCGTCATTTCAGGATTGTAAACCAGAGAGTTTCCTAGGGGTCTCTTGCTCAGCGGTAAGCGGAGTCAGTGTTGGAACCACGGCCTCTTGATTCCCATTGGTGCGGCATCCCTTCCCGCCTCAGTGCAGTGCCGTCTCATCTGCCCCGCTTCACAAATGACAGTCACACTAAGATATGAGTCACTAGAGAAGAGGCTGCAGTGTAACCTCATCCTTGGCGTACTGAACAGAACTGAACGATACTCTTTGTGGTCGTGGTGCAGTATGTGAGAGGCGCTCATCGTCAGCTATTCAGGAACTTGTGGGAAGGATCGCGGCTCGGGCACTGACGACACGCAGAACCTCATTTCTCTGCACCCCGTTTACAGTCTGGCCTGCCGTTCGTTTGTCGTGGCTGAGTGGGAACTTGGTTAACCCAGAAGAAGAACGGCCTCCAAAACCAAACACCATGTTCAGTGGTAGAATACTGAAAACCACCCGTCAGGGTCAGGAGCGAAACAAGGCAGCTGGTGTCCCCAGTCTTGTTTGCCGTGGCACTGGAGACACTGGGAGGGCACAGGGCAGCCCAGTAAAAAGGAGACAGTGTCATTAACAGACAGCGTGACTGTCTGCATGGAAATTGAAACACAGTCTTTGACAAAGTGTCAGAATTAGAAAGGTTAGCAAGGTGGGTGAAGACAATACCAGCGTGCCAAAGTCAGTTGTTTTGTATGGTAGCCTTGAAGTTAGAAAACATGGTTTTATACAGTTACTGTGGAAATAAAAATATGCGTCACTTATAAATCAAAATACACATAAGCGCTTTGTAAAGTAGTATGTAAAATTATAAACTTACTGGACATTTAAAGAATGAAATAATTAGAGCGGTGTATCCCAGTCACGGATAAAATGAAATCCAAACCCGTTGCGGTGGAGTTGATTGTAATTCGCAGTGACCCTAGACGACAGAGTAGAACCGTCCCGTAAGGTTTCCAGAGAGTGCCTGGTGGGCCGGAACTGTCACACTTGGGGTTGGCAGCCTGTCACGTAACCACTGCGCCACTAGGGTTTCCTGTACTTGCATAGTAAGACTCGATAGTGAGAAGACGCTGCTTCTCCCCGAACTGATACGTGGATGTTTCTATTAAGAGACCCAAAGAGTTTATGAAATTTGACAGCTGAGTCTTAACTAGGAGGAGTGACTTCCAGGACTAGATGAGAACCCCCGGGGTGGAGAACTGGACTGGGGCCCTGACCGCCTACCCTTGTGAGGCGCCATTGCATAGATCACCACAGAGAGGCTGCGACCCTATTTTCCACTAAACTTTAAAAGGAGTTTCCTAGGGGCTGTTGAGGAAATAAAGGCAGGGCCAGTGAGAGGGAGGGCTAAAGTGAAACAAAGGTTATTACCATCAAGTCAATTCCAACCCATAGCGACCCTCTGCGCAACAGAAAGATACACGGTCCCGTCCTCCACTGTCCCCACAGTCATTACTGTGCCTGGGCCCACTGCTGAAGCCACCGTGTCGGGCCGTCCTGTTAAGGGTCCTCCTCTCTTTTTGTTGACCTTCCGGTTTACCACGCATGATGTCCTTCTCGCGGAGTGATCCGTCCTGGTCGCGTGCCTGGTGTACATCAGACGGGGGCTCGCCATCCTTGCTGCTGAGGAGCCCTCTGGTTGTGTGTCTTCCCAAACAGATGGGTTTGTTCCTTCAGCACTCTGTGACACATCCCTACTTTTCCACCGATACCACAGCTCAAAGCTTTTAGTTCTCTGGTCTTCCTCATTCATTATCCAGCTTTCACATGCATGTTAGGTGATTGGAAACAGCACGGCCTCAGCCAGGCACACCTTAGTCCTCCAGGTGACCTCTGTGTTTCTCACCACTTCACAGCAACCTCTTGCAGCTGACATGCCTAGTGCAATGTGTCTTGATTTCTTAACTGCTGCTGCCGTGGGTGTTGATTGTGGACCAAAATGAAATCTTTGGCAGCCTTAGTCCTTTCTCCATTTATGACGGTGTTGCTTACTGGTCCAGTTGTGAGGATTTTTGTTTTCTTGATGTTGAGGGGCGATCCATACTGAAGGCTGTGGTCCTTGACCTTCATCATCAGTGTTTCAAGACCGCTTCGCTTCCAGCAAGCAGGATTCTATCGTCTGTCTGTACAATACAGGTTGTTACTGAGTCTTCCTCCAATCCTGATGCCTCGTTGTTTTTCATACAGTACCACTTCCAAGGTTATTTGCTTGGCACACAACTGAAAAGGTGTGGTGAAAGGATACAACCCTGACAGAAAACACCCTTTCTGGTTTTAAAGCGTGCAGTGTCCCCTTGTTGTGTTCACTTGACTGCTGCTTGATGCAGGTACGGGTTTCTCGGGAGTCCAGTGCAGTGGCCTCGCGCCGCATTCTCTGTGGTGGTGTCCCTAGCATGCGGACAGCCGTAAGGAGGATTCCCACAGTCACATGCTTGAGCGTAGTCAGTAGAACACGGAAAAACTGCTCTCAGGTGTTCTCCTTTCCCTGGCACCCACCTGGCGTCAGCAGTGATGTCTCTGGTTCCGTGTCCTCTGCTGAGTCCGTCTTCAGTTTCTGGCCGTTCCCTGCTGTTCTACTGCTGCAGCCACTTTTCAGTGATCTTCAGCAGAATTTTTTTTGCATGTGATACGATGCTGTTTATGCACTCAGTTGTATCCCTATTCTTGGGAGAGGTGTGTTTACAGACCGCATCCAGGTGATGGGCCAGGTAGCTGTCTTCCCTGTGGCATGGGCCAAGAGAGCGCTGCCAGCACTGTATCTGCTGGCTGGAACCTCGCCGTTGGCATCATGCCGGGAGCCTTGTTTCCTGACGGTGTCTCGCGTGTAGCTAGGACTTCTGCCTCAGTACGCTGGTCTGTGATCAGGTGCTGCCTCTTGCAGCGGTGGACCTGGGCCCTGCTGGAGGTCGGAGGCTCTGGAGTCTCTGTGGAATCAGGTTTCTAGATGTTCTTCATGAAGCAGCTGGACTGTAGCCTGAAGATGTTGGTTTTGCTGTTGTGAGAACTTAACGGAAAGAGCCATGTGGATTTCCACACGGGGGAAGCCAGCTGCCACCTTCCTCGCAGTGATGAGCGTGTACCAGAAGACCCCAAAGTTCTAGACTCATGAAACCTGAATGAAATCAGCCCAAGAGGTCCCTAAGCTAGGAGTCCGATAAATGCCAGTTCATTTCTGCTTCATGTACCCACTTGGCAGAAAAAGCAAGTTGTTTTCTGTTTTGTTTTTAATTGCAGGCTGATATTTTAAAAGAAATCAAACTTATAGGGAACATACCTCAAACCCTCCCCTCCACCCCGTGTTTTAGAAAGACAGAAAAAGAGTTAACGGAAAGGGCTTGTTTGGGGTTCGTGAGGATGACTGTTACATGTTGTTAAAGCCTCAGTTTTGTTGTAAGTGGGAATTGAGTTGTTACGTTTTTGAAGGACAAGAGAATTGAGGTCGCCCCTTTTTTTCTCTTTGAGGTATATCCCACCAGATAAAAGGGAAGAAAATGACCAGTCGACCCACAAGTGGATGGTGTATGTCCGTGGGTCCCGCCGAGAGCCCAGCCTTCACCACTTTGTTAAGAAAGTCTGGTTCTTCCTTCACCCCAGCTATAAGCCCAATGATCTTGTGGAGGTGAGGTGAGTCCTGTCACCTGAGAGGTGACAATTCGTGAAAGCGGAGGGAGGGTGGGTTTCACCGGGGCTCCGGGGTTGTTAATGATTGACTCATCGTTTTCTCAGCCACCGTGGGTTTAACTGGGGACTCTGGGGTTGTTAATGATTGGCTCGGCATTTTCCTGGCCACCGTGTCCTTTAGCCTGTAGCAACCATCGTGGACAACTGTCTCACTGAGCAGGTGGCCACCACAGTCCAGCCATTCAGGGCAGAATTGTGCCAGGATAGAGATACTTAGCGTTGAGAGCTACTGTGATGCTATTTTTTTACACAGACACAAACCTGTATTGTTGTTACTATTGTTATTTTACAAAGTAGGGGTGATGGCACACATGCTGTTGGGGTGTTTGCTTGTTTTATTCAGCAGTACATGCTGGACTTCACCTGGTGTTCTGTATCACATGGCCCTGCATCGTGTGACTGTCCTGTGGATGTGGTCATGTTTTGGTGTCAGCAGACCCCTGTCCCCCACTGTCTCTCGTCCATCCCTATGACTGGTCCCTTGTCAACAAATCCCTGCTGTTTCTCTGGCCCCACACCAAGTGCCTCGGGCTCTGGAGGCGGGCTGGTGCCTTCCTGGGAATTGTGGATTGTCCACCACTTGTTCCTCATGCCCCAGATCCTCAGCTCTCGGCAGCACCATGTCACCAGCCGCTCCCCTCCTCAGTCATCCGGTGGTGTCCAGCCACCTCCGCTTTCAGAAAAGGTGCTGGCGCTCAGTCTACTGTGCTTCTCTCTCCTGTCACCTGGCTGTCGGCCTTCTGAGCAGCTCCAGGCTGTGTGCAGGCTCTTCCTCCAGAAGCCTGGTCTAGGGGCTCAGTGACAGCCACACCGTGATGATGAGGTGGCTGGTGACAGGTCACAGACTCTGGGGTGAGGAAGGAGAGCAGTCTGTGGGCTCAGTGACGACCACACTGTGATGATGAGGTGGCTAGTGACAGGTCACAGACTCTGGGGTGAGGAAGGAGAGTAGTCTGGGCTCAGTGATGGCTGTACTGTGACGGTGAGGTGACTCTGGTGACAGGTCACAGACTCTGAGGCGAGGAAGGAGAGCAGTCTGGGCTCAGTGACAACCACACTGTGATGATGAGGTAGCTAGTGACAGATCACAGACTCTGAGGCTAGGAAGGAGAGCAGTCTGTGGGTTCTTACTACAGAACTTCAGATAGTATATATGATAATCTTGATGTGTAATACCACATAGTCAGAACATACCAAGATTATTAAGTCTGTACATACCTACATAGTATGAGACTGATTTTTAGGTAGATAATCTGAATTCCTCAGTTGAAACATTGGCTTTGGTGATGTTAGATAAAGTTACATTGAAATTAGCAGTTAAACCCAAATCAAACCAAGTGTTGTGGAGTTAATTCTGAATCACAGAATTAACTGTAGGACAGAGCAGAACTGCTCTGAAGCGCTCCCAAGGGGCGTGGTGCACTGCTGGTCTTCGGGTAGCAGGCACAGCACCTAATCAGGATTTCTGGAGGTAGCAGTTAAAAATAATAATAGAATATGACTTAATATTTTGTGTTTGTTAAAGAATATTAGGCAAAAACACAAGAGGAAATACCCAACATAAATTTCAACCCACTGATAACTGGGCACCTGATTTCAACCATAAAATTTATCAAATAAGATTGCTTTGATCTTTTTTATCTCAGAAAAGGACTCTCATGGCTTTCCGTGAAGTTTCAGAGTTGTTTAAAGATCTAAAAGTAAGAAAACTTGAGCTTACTCACTATTAAGTCCTTTGGCATGCGTTGCCAACTCAGGAAATCTCATTCCGATGAGAGATCAAATCTTTGCCTGTAAGAGAGACTACGCAAGGAACAAATTAACTGTTTACTCAGAAATCAGAGAAAATTGTACTTGAGCAGCAAACAAGCCAGTTCTTTGTAATATTAATGTACTCAAAATTTTTGTTAATGAAACCATTAAACTTTTGTCAGACAAATGAAACTTTTGACCATATCAAACACTTGTTAACAGACTCTATAATTCCATATCAACAGACCTGTATGGTATAATGTCTTATCAGCAAACCTCTATAGTATAATCCTTAAACAGCAAAGAGCTCACTTAACAAAACGTATTTTCCTTGTTGCCTGAAAAGCAAACAGTATGTGAATCTACGTTGTGTCAGATACCTATTAAGTTCAATTACTCTTACAGTCTACGGCTGAAATAAAGCTTGTTTAAGCATTTAAAGTTTTATCAGCTGGGTTTTAGAAGTTACACAAGTTATTGTTCAACTGGCTTGAAATCACAAAGTTCCATCCCTGATAAAGACATCTTTCTAAGCCTCCCAGATAGGTCTCAGAGTTGTCCTGCAATAGTGAGAAGTCTTTTCTAGATTTACCCAATTTATGATAATCAAAGTAAAGCAATAATCCTTATCTGTTCTTTTCTTTCCTTCTGAAAAATTTCCCTGCAGCTATGACTTGAGGGTAATTTCTGCCCTGCTCTCTGTTTCTTTCTGAAGGGCAAAAGATTATTAGTTTCCCTTCTATTCTTTGAAATTGTTGCTTTCTTTTTAAGACAAAATCATCTCTTTAACTGAGGGCTATAAAGTTAGCTTTTTTCCAGCCCAGTGATATTATGCCTGGATCTACTTGAAATTTGACTGCTTATCAGCCTTAATTTAGTTCAAGGAAGACTCTCAAAATTAGTTACATTGGCAAAGACAAAAGCCACTTTTTCACCAAAAATTACAAATCTGAGGCCCTTACAAATAGCTCATGCGAGTACAACAATGAGAAAGATATTTCCAAAACTCCACAAAGGCAAATACAAGCACACCACAGACACACAGGAGGCCTCACACTGTCACATGCACATCCAGATTCACACACAGACTGTTTCTTTAATTAAAAGTGAGCTCAGTGAGCACTTTCCTGATTTAACAGAGGAGCTCTAATTGCAGGATGGAAAAAGTAATTTTATGGATGCATTCAGTTGTTAACTTTCTCCAGAGTCTAGTTAATACCTTGGCCAGGCCATATTGTAGTAAAAACTTCATTTGATCTTTTTAGTCACAGGTGGGTACCCATAGTGAGAATTTGCCCTGTTGGGCTTTATTTAGGAACAGTGGCCTTATTTCCCACATTACAGAGTATACAGATAGAGAGAAAGCTTTCTTAGTTGGGACAGATGTTCCTTTCTTACCAGACAGGTGGTACCAAGACGGACAGAAGTTCCAACCATGATGAGAACCTGAGTTCTCTGCGCACAGCCAGAATGAAGCACTTGAACCCTTTTTAAATCAGTGAATTGATGCTGGGTGTGGACTGATGGTTTTTCATGGCAGAAGTCATACCTCTGGACCTGTCTGTCCAGGCAGACAAGGGGAACCCCTCCAAGTGCTCTCTGTCCCACGTTGAGCCAAAGAGGAGAGGAGGCCAAGGAATCCGCTTTTTAACCTCATAGGATAGCAGAGGTCCAGGGAAATGGGAGGTGTTCTGCTTGGAAAAGTGAATGCCTCACACTGTGTGAGTTTGTCTTGCAGGAGGCAGATGCTTTCCTTGTCTGCTCCGTGCACCCCCGTATCCTGTCACAGGAGCCTTCTAGCAACAGATGCCCTTTCAGTCTTAAATGTTTGACCCGTGCCCGCAAATTATTTTATAGACTCTGGCCTCGGCCTTTGAATGGAACAGACAGATATCCTCACCCTTCTGGGCCAGAGTTACTGGGACAGTATGAGGCAGCCGGGCCTTCCGAGTTCACCAGGGAGTGCCCTGGCCAGAACTCTTCAGTTACCATGGTAGCTTTCCACCTTTTCACTAAGGGCTTTTAGCAACACAGCAGAAAAGTAAAGGAGAGGAAGGTTTGCTCTTTCCTGGGAAAGGATTTACCAGATTGAGTCCCCATCCTCCTGGCTGGCTCACCAAAATGTTGCCAGAATTGAAACCGAGTTTGTCCCTCTTGTCACTGCAGCCAGAAATTCAGAGACGGCGTAGAGTTCAAGGAATAATTTATTGGTGAATTTGCTAGCAGTCTGGGGGACAGTGAGCCGAAAGCTGTCCCAATGTGCGTTACAGCTCTGGTGGTTTTTATAGCCGGAATTCAAAGGGGTTGGTGGTGTTAGATTTATCCCAGGATAATCAAACAGAATAAACCTCAAAGTTGGTCACAGAACAATAGTTAAGAATTACCAAATTTCATTACATCATAAGGTTTATTACATCTAACAGACAGTGTGAATTACCCAAAATTTTATTATCCTTCTCTAAGGTCTAAATCAACTCTATGTCCTCAGAGGTAGGGAGAGGAATATAGACCTGCTAGTCCGGTCTGGGGGAGGTTATTAAGGCAGAGAATGCAATGTAGCCTGATAACCTAAGTGACGTTTGTTAGGCCTTTACATTAACTATCAACGTGACATGGTCCTGGCTTCACTTGGTGAATACACTGACGTCTGCTTTTCCCCAGAGAACCCCCGTTCCACCTGACCAGAAGAGGCTGGGGGGAGTTCCCTGTCCGGGTCCAGGTCCACTTTAAGGACAGCCAGAACAAGCGGATCGACATCATCCACAACCTGAAGGTAGTGTCCCCGTGCACTGCTCCCCGATGCCATGTCCTTGTCCCTTGGTACTTACGCCAATCATGGTGGGAGGGAGGTGCACTCTGGGCCCCCTTGCTGGGGCCGTGGTGGCTCAGTGACAAAGCGCCCTGCTTGTAGGGGTCTCAGCCAGTGCCCTCAGGCACAGCCACTGCTTGTCACTGGAGGCTGGTGACAGTGTGGTGCTCTAGGTTTTGGCACCTTCAGACTAGCAAGAAAGAGCTGGCAATCTAATTCTGAAAATTAGCCAAGGAAAACCGTGTCAATTTTTTAAAAAAAAAAAAATTATGGATCCTAGCAGTCACCACCAGTCAAGCTGACTCAGCGGGGGCTCACAGCCACAGCAGGCTTAGCGCTGTGATGCTCCAGTGTCCCTGGGGAGCCCGCTCTCCAGCAAGGTCTGTACTGTGTGCAGTTATGATTGACAGATGAGGGAGCCAGTGGGCTCTTTTCGTAGAAAACCCAAACCCAAATCTTCAGTGAGTCCTCACTGGCTTGTTTGGCTTGCAGCCAAGCTGCTCAAACATGTTTTCCATCTCTTTACTGTGTATGAAATGAGGCAGATAATGAGCCTTTTCTGTTGGCCCCATAGGTTATAGGCGAGGTAAGCATGAATGTGTTTGGAAAGCTACAGTCCTCTGCAAAGTCATAGTACTTTGGTACCAAAAGAAGCCGCTCCTGACACACCAGCAGGCTCAGCAGGTGGCCATTAGAGCTGATGAAGGGTCTGCTCTCCGGGAGAACAAGGCCAGTGCAGGACTGCAGAGCAGGCTGTGAATCTGTGCAGCAGGGGGACAGCTGTGAACTTGGGAGGGGAGAGGAACCCGGGAAGTCTACTGAAAATGGTAGAATTGAAGGGATGGAAAGTGGGCAAATTGGTCTCTTTTTATTTTTAATATTTTCCAGATTTATGTAATGAATGTTTAACTTTCATAAAATATTTTATAACTTCTGGCTTTAATAATTTTATGTAGATAGTTGTCCCCTAGGCACCGCATATAGCACTTTGCTGTGCATTTTTCTCTGTGTGTAGTACAATCCTAATATTTCATTTCCCCCCGAGCACCTCTCTTCGTTTAGGGTTTACCTAATGGCAGAGTGATGAAGATCTGCCGCTGCTGGCTGAGAGGTGGGCAGTTAACTCTGTCCTGTAGGGTCCTTAGGGCTTGGAATTAACTCACTGCAGAGGCGTAGTGGGTGACCTCTATAGTTGTCTTTGTTCCGCGAATGCCCCCGCTTTCAGCTTTAAGGCCTGCTGAGCATACTCTGTGGGGCAGCTCTGCTCTGACCTCTGGGGTTGCTGTGAGTTGGACCCGAGTGGATGGCAGTGGGTCTGGTTTGATTTTTGAAGTGTGTCTGCCACCCTTCGCCGGTGACAGTGTTGTCAGCCTGACGTGGAAGTCACATGCTGGAGGGGTCTGTGAGAGTAGAGGAAGGTCTAAAATAGCTTTGTTTTCTGCTTATCCCGCTGTGAGTCTTGTGCCTTTAAAAGTAAAGGAACCCACTAAACCTTCGTGAACCCAGCTCTGCTTCCTGAAATAAGAACACCGTGGGGTGGCGTTCTCTGCATTCTGTGGTGCCTGTCACTTAGGGGGCCCTGGTGGCACTGTGGTGGAGGCCACACACCAAAGAGTCAGCATTTGGCATCTACCGGGTGCCCTCTGGAAACCCCACAAGGCAGCTCTGCTGTGTCCTTTAGGGTTGCTGTGAGTTTAAATGGGCTGGACAGCAGTGGGTTGGTTGGTTGGTTGGTTGGTTGGTTGGTTGGTTGGTTGGTTGGTTGGTTGGTTGGTTGGTTTCTAATAGAGTTCTCAGTGGGAGACTGAGACACAGTATTTTAAAAAATAACAGTGTTTAAAGTATTTCTTGCCAGTTTTTCGAAAACCTTAATTTTACTTACTGTTGGTCCCAAGGCCCTAAGCCCTGTGTTGTGACCACTGATCCCAATTTGTGCTGGAATGGGACTTTGTCATTCCTGTGTGTGTGCTCAGAGCCAGCCTGCAGTCTTCCTTCTTGGCTCTCAACACTGACACAGTTGCAGGCCAGGGCCCTTCCATTGTTATCTCCCTCCCGTTCTGTCTCCTGTCCCCTCGGTCCGTCCCCACCACCGTCTCCCTCCCGTTCTGTCTCCTGTCCCCTCGGTCCGTCCCCACCACCATCTCCCGCCCGTTCTGTCTCCTGTCCCCTCGGTCCGTCCCCACCACCGTCTCCCTCCCGTTCTGTCTCCTGTCCCCTCGGTCCGTCCCCACCACCGTCTCCCTCCCGTTCTGTCTCCTGTCCCCTCGGTCCGTCCCCACCACCGTCTCCCTCCCGTTCTGTCTCCTGTCCCCTCGGTCCGTCCCCACCACCGTCTCCCTCCCGTTCTGTCTCCTGTCCCCTCGGTCCGTCCCCACCACCGTCTCCCTCCCGTTCTGTCTCCTGTCCCCTCGGTCCGTCCCCACCACCGTCTCCCTCCCGTTCTGTCTCCTGTCCCCTCGGTCCGTCCCCACCACCGTCTCCCTCCCGTTCTGTCTCCTGTCCCCTCGGTCCGTCCCCACCACCGTCTCCCTCCCGTTCTGTCTCCTGTCCCCTCGGTCCGTCCCCACCACCGTCTCCCTCTCGTTCTGTCTCCTGTCCCCTCGGTCCGTCCCCGCCACCGTCTCCCTCTCGTTCTGTCTCCTGTCCCCTCGGTCCGTCCCCGCCACCGTCTCCCTCTCGTTCTGTCTCCTGTCCCCTCGGTCCGTCCCCGCCACCGTCTCCCTCCCAGTCTGTCTCCTGTCCCCTCGGTCCGTCCCCACCACCGTCTCCCTCCCGTTCTGTCTCCTGTCCCCTCGGTCCGTCCCCGCCACCGTCTCCCTCCCGTTCTGTCTCCTGTCCCCTCGGTCCGTCCCCGCCACCGTCTCCCTCCCGTTCTGTCTCCTGTCCCCTCGGTCCGTCCCCGCCACCGTCTCCCTCCCGTTCTGTCTCCTGTCCCCTCGGTCCGTCCCCGCCACCGTCTCCCTCCCGTTCTGTCTCCTGTCCCCTCGGTCCGTCCCCGCCACCGTCTCCCTCCCGTTCTGTCTCCTGTCCCCTCGGTGCGTCCCCGCCACCGTCTCCCTCCCGTTCTGTCTCCTGTCCCCTCGGTGCGTCCCCGCCACCGTCTCCCTCCCGTTCTGTCTCCTGTCCCCTCGGTCCGTCCCCGCCACCGTCTCCCTCCCGTTCTGTCTCCTGTCCCCTCGGTCCGTCCCCGCCACCGTCTCCCTCCCAGTCTGTCTCCTGTCCCCTCGGTCCGTCCCCACCACCGTCTCCCTCTCATTCTGTCTCCTGTCCCCTCGGTCCGTCCCCGCCACCGTCTCCCTCCCAGTCTGTCTCCTGTCCCCTCGGTCCGTCCCCACCACCGTCTCCCTCCCATTCTGTCTCCTGTCCCCTCGGTCCGTCCCCGCCACCGTCTCCCTCCCAGTCTGTCTCCTGTCCCCTCGGTCCGTCCCCGCCACCGTCTCCCTCCCAGTCTGTCTCCTGTCCCCTCGGTCCGTCCCCACCACCGTCTCCCTCCCGTTCTGTCTCCTGTCCCCTCGGTCCGTCCCCACCACCGTCTCCCTCCCATTCTGTCTCCTGTCCCCTCGGTCCGTCCCCGCCACCGTCTCCCTCCCAGTCTGTCTCCTGTCCCCTCGGTCCGTCCCCGCCACCGTCTCCCTCCCAGTCTGTCTCCTGTCCCCTCGGTCCGTCCCCACCACCGTCTCCCTCCCGTTCTGTCTCCTGTCCCCTCGGTCCGTCCCCACCACCGTCTCCCTCCCAGTCTGTCTCCTGTCCCCTCGGTCCGTCCCCGCCACCGTCTCCCTCCCAGTCTGTCTCCTGTCCCCTCGGTCCGTCCCCACCACCGTCTCCCTCCCGTTCTGTCTCCTGTCCCCTCGGTCCGTCCCCACCACCGTCTCCCTCCCGTTCTGTCTCCTGTCCCCTCGGTCCGTCCCCACCACCATCTCCCTCCCGTTCTGTGTCTTCTCCCCTTGGTCCATCCCCACCACCGTCTCCCTCCCAGTCTGTCTCCTGTCCCCTCGGTCCGTCCCCACCACCATCTCCCTCCCGTTCTGTGTCTTCTCCCCTCGGTCCGTCCCCACCACCGTCTCCCTCCCGTTCTGTCTCCTGTCCCCTCGGTCCGTCCCCACCACCATGTCACTCCCAATCTGTCTCCTGTCCCCTCAGTCTGTCCCCACCACTGTCTCCCTCCCGATCTGTCTTCTCTCCCCTCAGTCTGTCCCCACCACCGTCTCCCTCCCATTCTGTCTCCTCACCACACCACCTCAGAACTGTCTTCCTGAAGCAGGAGAGCCGTCGAGCTCTTCCTCTCCCAGTAACTTGGGTTGAACTCCTGTCAGGTTGGGACTCCTCCTGTCTGGGTCTGCTCACACCTCAACTTGGTATTGGGCAGTGACCCGCCTCATACCTGGTCCCCTGCTGCTTCATCTCCTCATGGCCCAGAGGTGCTTGGGCCTTCCTCCCTCGTGTCTGTCCGTACCCTTCCTCTGCTCGGACACCTGCTTCAATTCTCTCCTTTCTTCAGGTTCTAGCCCATAGGAAACTTCCTGGCTGCCTGTTAGCTCTTGTCTCGGTGAGTCTGTGAAGGAGCCCGGCACCTGTGGGTGATGTTCGGTGTGGTATGTGCAGGTTTGGTGTTCGGCTACAGGGAGACCTCAGTCAGAGTTCAGCATTTGCAGCATCCATGGGCCGTGGTCTCGGGCATATCTCTGGTCCCAGCCAGCCTGGTAGCTCTGGTTGGGGTGGTGTTTTGTTTCTGTTTGGAATTGAAGGTTCTCGTCCACATTTCAGGGTCCGTTTGTGGAAGCCCCTGTTGGCGCAGTCGGTGGTGGTGGCCAGGCACCATCCAGTGCTTCTTGTCTCAGGGCAGCTGAGATTGTGGTCATGCCAACCTTGTCCTGTGGACTAGCTGCTGCTTCGACTCTTCAGTTCTCTTCTTTCTTCTGTGCCCCAGATACGTGGAGACTGCTAGTCATAGGCCTCCGTTTTTCAGTGGTCCTGCTGTTGGCTAAAGTCTAAGCACTGAAACTCCAAGTCCTTTCAGTGGAACTGCAGTCAGCCCCCCATTGCTGCTCTGTATCTGATCAATGGAATGTCAGGACTTGGGGTCAGCTTCTCTGTTTTGTCTTATGAGGAACTTAAAAACTTCGAAATCTGCGTGTGTCTTTTTCCCCTTTATCCTTAACTGTCCTTGTGCACACTTAATCATTATTTTTGTTCCTCTGATTCTTACCACGTAGTATTTATGTGGATATGCTGTCAGGAGTTCTTTTTAAAAACTGTGATATAAATCACAGTGTAAAGCTGCATTCTGTGTAGGTGTGCGCTCTCGTTCCATCACAGACATTCTCCCAGTTGTGCTCCTCTCTCTACTTTAAAATAACCATGATGGTGGTGTGTTCACAGTCATTACTAGTGCTGATACTGCAGAAATCTTCAGTCCTTTTTTTAAAAGCACTCAGTGAGTAGACCCCGAGTCTGTAATTGTGTCGTTGCACTGTGTGTGTGATTCTCTAGTCTTTCTCTCATTTCAGTCTTTCTCATTGCCGTGTAGGTGGCTGCACAGTCCTTCCTGAGTGGGCGGTCTGGGGTGTGTGACTCCGTCCCCATCTTGGTGTGTTGCCTTTGGCTGATAGTTGGTGTAGATCAGGCTGTGCTGTGTTGTTGTGCACGTAAAACTTTCTCCGTTTGTAGATCGTCCTCAGAATAGATCCTGAGTGACGGCATCTAAACAATGACATAGTTTATATCAAAATTATAATGATCCGCCCAGCCCACACTGACAGTCAGAGGTGGCTGTGACTGCCAGAGCCTCTGCAGGACAGAGCGGGACTGCCACGCAGGGTTTCCGAGGCAGCCACCGCTGTGGGACCAGGCAGCCATGGCTGCGTCCTGCCAAGGGTCTGGTGGTTTAGAGCTGCTGACCTTTAAGGTGGCAACCCAGCGTGGTAACTAAACTATTAAAAGGTCTTGTAAACCTTCACTTAAGTTATAATTTTAAAATAAAATGTCTTGCTCATAGAAGCACTTGTCACAGACTCTAGTGCTTGCTGTCTAGTGTGGTGGCCAGGGAGCGCTTGAAAAGTGATGGATCAGAGCGAGATGTGCCGTGAGTGTAAACTCCATGCAGGAGACTCAGTGCAGAAGACACTGCATCCAACTGCAAGCCAGGAGGATGGCTGTTCCAGCCCACCCAGGGACGGCTCCAGAGACAGGCCTGGCTCAAAGTAATGTACACACACACATGAAATAACTATCTGTGTATCTGAGGTTGTTACATTTATTCAGTTTTCTCCCTCAGAAATTAAGAGGGTCTTTACTGAATTGATAAATGGATTGTAGACCCTGTGATCCGCAGCCTGTGGGGCAGAATCAGTGGCATGCTGTGTCCCAGGCCTGACAGAACAGAGCCACCCCTGACGGTCGTCTCTTGTCTTTCCACAGCTGGATAGAACTTACACTGGCTTGCAGACTCTCGGAGCAGAGACGGTATGTTCCTGCCTACGCTGTTACTTGGGAAGAAGTGGAACGAAAATTGGTTTTCATTTTTAATTAGGAAAAACAAAGGAGGGCTAGGTGTGAAAAATAAATGCTCTCCCTGCTCTGCTGGTTCTTCATAATGTCCTCAGAGCAGTGGCCACTGTGACAGTCAACTGGTTTGCTGTTACTCTGCCTGGAGAATTGTGCCGGGCTACACCAGGAAATAGTCACTGAGCACCTGTCGTAATCCAGGGTCCCCATCCAGGTGCTGGGGTGCAGAAATGGGCCAGTCAGATGCACGCCTCACAGGCCAGTGGTCTCGGTTGAGTCGAGAGTCGGGGGAGGCAGGTGGTCAACACAGAAGCACGTAGGATCAGGACTGAGGCAGATCAGCAGATGCCTGTTCAGGGACAGGCTGTCTGTCTGTGACAAGGACCCTGAGGCAGATCTGTACATGCCCGCTCACAGACAGGCCAGCTGTCTGTGATGAAGACAGTGGACTCAAGCCTGCTTGTCACCCTGTTGTGCAGGTAGTGGACGTTGAGCTCCACCGGCACTCCCTGGGAGAAGACGCTGCGTACCCCCAGTCCTCTGAGTCAGATGGCTCTGATGCCCCTCCGTGCCTGCCTGTAACCGTCCCAGCCCCACTGAAGGCAGCCTCCCCAATGAAGCACCCCCAGCATCCGGGACCCGACACCTCCCTGGAGAAAGGTAACATAGCTTATGCACTGATGAGAGGCCGTCCCATGCTCCTCCTCGCTCATCAGCGTGGTGTGACTGACCGCTGCCTTTGGAGCGCCAAAGTCATGGGAAGTGAGTTTTTCCCGAGATGAGCACATTGCTGCCCTTAGAGTAGCCGCCCACTCTCCACGGCTTCAGTGACCCTTCCCCAGCTGAGCCATCAGTTGGAAATTGTGCGCTGTCCCTGGTAGCAGGATGAAATGTCGCGCCACCTGCCAGAGACATGAACCCTCCCTTCATCCGGCATATCCACGCCACATGTGTGACCTGCCTGCCCACTGGTGTGCTAACAGCCATCTCATTATAGACCCGCTGTCCTGGTGGCAGGGTACATGTGTCCCAGTAACCCTTATTTTGCTTAGTAATGGCACCACACACAAGAGCAGCAATGCTGGCATTTGGGACATGCAGAAGGAAGCTGTGAAGTGCTTCCTGTAAATGAAACGATCTGTGTATACTAGGGAAAACAAAGTGCATCTAGAGTTCACTGCTGTCTCCAGCATCCATGGGGGAAGTGAATTGTCTTGGAATGTGTTCCCCCAGTAATGGGAGACGGGTGTACACAGTCCTGTTATGGAAGTGACCACATACCTGCTGTCTTCAGAAGAACACTACTTCACAAACTACCAAAGCTGTTGAATTGATTGTGTAGGACTGAGTAGAACTGTCCCATAGAGTTTCCAAGGTATGACGGGCGGATCTGAACTGCCAACCTTTGGTTAACACACGTAGCACTAACCGCTGCGCAGCCAGGGTGTCCTTCATAAAGTGGATCAGTATTTTCTAGAATGTAAAAAGCATTAAATTTTTATCATCTGATGATTTTAATGGTTTCTCTAATATATTTGGGAGAAGACTAGCTTGGCTGCTGAGTAGGTGAACAGGAAGCTTTAAAATTAAATGTGTGGGCAGAGGCAAGATGGCGGACTAAACGCACATCTCCCTAAATCCCTCTGGAAACCAGGACCTGAAATGATAACTAAACGGAGCTTTCTGGATACCTGGTGAGCCCTGGGATGCAGCGTAGTACTGTTAATTTGGACTTCATACCACTGAATGTAAAACCTCCTCTCTTTCATTGACCCCACTCTCGGCGAGCACAGGCTTGCGCAGACTGAAGATAACTCACCGTTTTGATTCTTTTTTCCTCTGTCTTGGCTGGCGGGCAGAGCTGAGACTTGACTAGCCACTGGTCTCAGATGCACTGCTGGTGGGACTGGCAAGCATAATTGCCAGGTTCTGAGAGCCTGGCTTTGCACTCTGTCCACCTCGGCTCCTCTGGCCTATCTTTCTGCTCCGCCATGTGGTAGCTGTACAGACGTGCTTGTGCTGGACGCTATCTTGATCCACTGGGAAACAGAGAAGCCCAGAGACAGAGGCCCCAGCCGGACTTGATTCCTAGGCTGGGAGGTGGCTCCTGCTGGTGCAAGAGTGCTCTTCCAGCAGGGAGGTGATGTTTTACACAGTGTTGCCTGGGGCAGGGGCCCAGTGGCAGAGGCTGTGGACTCTGGGCATTTCGGCATTCCTGGCCTCTCCTTCTGCTAGGAGCCTAGGCCCTGCTGGCTGGCAAGCTTACACAGGATGCCATCTTGTTTTGCTAGGAGGTGGAGTCATCCGTATGGAAGCCTCAGCTGGACCAAATTCCTAGGCTGGGAGGCAGTGCCTACCCAGAAGAAACTGCTTTTACAGTAGGAGAGCAGAATTCTATACATTATCACCTACAGCTGGGGCCCAACAGAGACCAGCAGACCAGTAGCCTTTCTGTATTTTGAGCTAGTTTATAATATTTGGGGTTCATTATAGAGGTGCTTACTTTGCCAGCTGGGAAGAGGGACGTATGTACCTGAAAACCTGACTGACTTTGGAAGTTGTCAAATACTTGTTACTTCTCATTTTTAAGACAACCTAGAGAAACAACTGTGGTCCATCTTCACAGCATCTCTCCCAGCCTCTGTTGATCCACATGAAGCCCCAAAAGCAACAAACATTGGCGAAGACAGTAACCCGGAAATCACCCATGGCATTAGAAGGTGCCCGAAAGAAACCACCTCAGAACTTCCCAGATGAAGAAGCTTTTCTGAAACTTATCAGAAGAATACAAAAAGATTATGTATAGAGCCCTCCTAGACGTTATACAAAATGCAGTAGAGCAAAACGAAAAATTAAGCAAGCTGTTTGATCTGATGGGACATCAGTACTCGGAAATCCAACATGTGAAGGACAGAATCAAAGACATAGAAACTTCAAAGCCAAGAACACAGAATGGAACAAATGGAAAAGAGAATTTCTGATTTGGAAGACACAGCTACTGACTCCAGCATCTGAGGAGAAATTAGAAAAAAGAAACAAGAAAAGTGAAGAAGCATTGGGAAGCAAGTGGGACTCTATTAAGAAGAACAATCTACAATTAATTGGAGTTCTGAACAGGGCAAGATACTTGAGAACACAGAGAGTACTATTGCTGAGCTGCTGACAGGCAACTTCTGAGAAATCATGAAAAAAGAGAATATAGATATCCAAGATACATATCGAACACCAGTCAATATAGATCTCAGTAGAAAAGATTACAAGACATATTATAATCAAGCTTAACAAAATGAAACATAAGCAGCAACTCTTAAAGACAGCAAGACTCAGAGCAAAGCTAACATTCAGAGGGAAACCCTGTAGGCTTTCGTTGAGTTTCTCAGCAGAAACAATGCTCACATGGAGACAGTGGCATGACCTATTCAAAGCCTTGAAGGAGAAGAACTTCCAACCAAAAGTAATATATCCTACAAAACTTTCAGATATGAAAATGAAATTAAGAGATTTGCAGATAAACAGAAACTCAAGAGACTTTGTAAAAACCAAACCAAAGCTACAAGACATGCTGAAAGAATCTCTTGGCTTAGAAGAACAAAACCGCTAACTTTACGTTTTAGAAGGACACATTATCCAGAATCCTACTTAGTTAAGGAAGGCTCCAAACAAAATCAAAGCTATAATAGTGAAAGAAATGATCCAGTGATCATATCATGTAAACTATGATATCATCATATTAAAAAGAGGGATGTACTACAGTTGTAGTCCTTCCAGATGGAGAGGAAGTTGACAAGACTGGTAGCAGTCAAAATTGGGTTTATGTATAATTTAGTAAGCGGGATCATAGGGGCAGCTGTAAAGCACAATAAAAAAGCAACATACTACATTAAGAAATGTTATACGAGAGTCTCAACAAGCACAAAACCAACCCTGAAAAAAGTGAAAAATCAACTCACAAAGAAGGTCACAGAACAGATTAATAAGAACAACAGAGAAAACAACACAAAAATGAACATATCACAGTAGCAGCACTGAAGACATACCTATCAATAATTACATTGAATGTGAGTGGACTGAATGCTCCAGTAAAGAGATGTTGAGTGACATCGTGGATCAAAAGACATGACCCGTCTATAAGTTGCCTACAAGAAACTCACCTTAGACTTAAAGATAGGAACAAAGTGAAAATTAAAGGATGGGAGAATATATCAAGCTAACAGCAAACAGAGGAGCAGTTGTGGCAATTCTAATCTCAGATAAAATCAATTTTAATGTAAAATCCACCATTGTGGACAAGGATGGTCGCTATTGCTGAAAGATTCCATACACAAGCAGGACTTAACAGTATTAAATATTTATGGACCTAATATTAGAGCACCTAAATACATCAAAGAAACACTGACTACACTCAGAAAGGAGATAAATCACTCCACAATAATAGTAGGAGACTCAGCACTCCACTCTCAGTATTGGGCAGATCATCTAGAAAAAAGCTCGATAAAGACACAGAAATTGCCACAATGAACCAACTAGACCTCATCAACATATACAGATCTTTTTCTCCATCACTGGACAACTACACCTTCTTCTCCTGTGCACTTGGAACATTCTCCAGAGTAGACCGTGTGTTAGGACATAAAGCAGTTCTCAACAAAACCCATACCACTGAATTAATGCAAAGCATCTTCTCAGATCATAAAACCATAAAAGTCTAAATCAATAGCAGAAAAAACATAAATAGAAAGCAGAACTCTGGAAACTGAGCAACACTGTGCTCAAAAAATCATGGGTCATAGAAGAAATCAAGGATAAAATAAAGAAATTTATTGTCCAATGAGAACAAAAACACTTCCTACCAGAACCAATGGTATACAGCCAAAGCAGAGTGCTCAGAGGTCAGTTTATCTCCATAAATGCACACATCTGGAAGGAAAAAAGAAATCAAATCAAAGAACTGACCCTACAGCTTGAGCAAGTAGAGAGAGAACAGCAGAGGAACCCCTTGGGCACCAGATGAAACCAGATCATAAAGATTAGAGCAGAACTAAATGAATTAGAGAACAGAAGAACAATTGAAAAAATTGAAAAGATCAAAAGATGGTTTTTTGAAAAGATCAACAAAATTGACAAACCACTGGCTAAACTTAATAAAGAAAAACAGGAAAGAAATAACCCAAATAAGAAATGAAAGGGGAGTTGTCACCACAGATCCAACAGAAATCAAAAATATCATAGCTGAATATTATGAAAGACTGTATTCTAACAAATTTGAAAACCCAGAAGAAATGGACAAATTCCTTGATTTTTCATATCACCTACCCAAAGTATCACAAGGTGAAGCAGAACAACTTAATAAATGCGTCCCAAAGGAAGAGATTGAAAAAGTCATCACAAAACTGCCAACCAAAAAACAGTCTGGGCCCAGATGGCTTCAGCGCAGAATTCTACCAAGCTTTTAGAGAAGAGTTATTTCCAGTACTACTAATACTATTTCGTGGTATAGAAAGGGATGGAATACTCCCAAATTCATTCTATGAAGCCAGCATAATCCTGATACCAAAGCCAGGGAAAGACCCAGCCAAAAAGGAGAACTACAGACCGATACCACTCATGAATATAGATGCAAAAATCTTCAACAAAATACTTGCCAGTAGAATACAACAACATATCCAAAAAATAATCCATCATGATCCAGTTGGATTCATACCAGGGCTGCAAGGGTGGTTCAACATCAGAGAAACAATTAATGTGATCAACCACATAAATACCACAAAAGACAAGAACCACCTGATCTTGTCTGTTGATGCAGAAAAGGCATTTAATAAAGTCTAACACCATTCATGCTAAAAACTCTCAGCAAAATAGGAATAGACAGCCAATTCCTCAATGCAATAAGGGTCACTTAAACAAAGCCAACTGCCTACGTCATCCTGAATGGAGAGAGACTGAAAGTTTGCCTTGAGAACAAGAACTAGAAACGGATGCCCAGTCTCACCTCTCCTATTCAACACTGTACTAGAAGTTCTAGCCAGAGTAATTAGACAAGACCAAGAAATAAAAGGCATTTGCATCAGCAAAGAAGAACTAAAAATCTCCCTATTTGCTGATGATATGATTGTATATGCAGAGAATCCCAAAGAATCCATAAGGAAACTACTCAAACTGATAGAAGAGTTTGGCAAAGTCTCAGGATATAAGATAAATATAAGTAAATCAGTAGCATTCCTTTATACCAACAACGAGATTATTAAGGAAGAAATCATCAAGTCAATACCGTTTACCATAGCCCCTAACAAGATAAAGTACCTAGAAATAAATTTAACCAGAGAAATAACAGAACTTTGCAAAGAGAACTACAAACCCTTACAAGAAACTGAGAGAGACTTACATAAATGGAGAAACCTGCCATGCTCATGGATAGAAAGACTTAACATTGAAAATGTTTATTTTACCCAAAGCAGTCTACTTATATAATGCAACCCCAGTACAAGTTCCAGTGACATTTTTTAATGAGATGGAGGAAGAAATTACCAACTTTGTCTGGAAAGGGAAGAAGCCTCAGATAAGTAAAGCATTACTAACGAAGAAGAACACAGTGGGAGGCCTCTCACTACCTGACCTTAGAACATATTATACTGTCACAGTAGTCAAAACAGCCTAGTACTGGTACAGAAATGGACAGATCAGTGGAACAGAATCAAAACCCCAGAGATGACGTCATCTGTCTATGAACAGTTGATGTTTGACAAAGGCCCTAAGTCATTAAACTGGGGTAAAAACAATCTCTTCAACAAATCGTACTGGCAAAATTGGAAATCCATCTGCAATAAATTAAAACAAGACCCATGTCTTACACCTTGTACAAAAACCAACTCAGGCTGGATAAAAGACCTAGATACCAAATCTGAAGCGATAAAGCTCATCAAAGAGAAAGTAGGAACAACAATGGAAGGTTTAATACACAACACAGACAGACTTCAAAATCTGTCAAATAAACCACAATCATCAGAGGAGAAAATAGATAAATGGGAACTGCTAAGAATCAATCACTTTTGCTCATCCAAAGACTTTATTAATAGACCTAAAAGGCCACCTACAGAATGGCAAGAAATATTTGGCAACTCTATATCGGACTGATTCCTGATGTCCATAATCTATAAGGTACTACAGAATATCAATAAGAAAAGGATAAATCATCCAATTAGGCGATGGACAAAGGAGATGGACAGATACTTCTCTAAAGAGGAGATCCAGGCAGCCAAAAAACACGTTCAGATATGCTCACGATCATTATCTGTTAAAGAAATTCAAATCAAAATGACAATGAGCTACCATCTCACCCCAACAAAGTTGGCCATGATCCAAAAAACACAAAACAGCAAATGCTGTAGAGGCTGTGGGGAGATTGGAACTCTCCTACACCATTGGTGGGATTGGAAAATGGTGCAACCTCTTTGGAAAGCAATCGGTGCTCCCTTAAAAAAATGGATCTAGATTTATCATTTGACCCAGTAATTCCACTGCTTGGAATATATCCTACAGAATCAAAGCCATTTACACCAACTGATACATTCACATGAATGTTCATCACAGCACAGTCCACAATAGCAAAAGGATGGAATCAATTCAGATGCCCCACAACAGAGGAATGGATGGGTAAACTATGGTATATATACTCTGTGGAACACTATGCAATGATAAAGAACAACGATGATTGCAGGAAACATCTCTTAACGTGGTTTCAACTGGAGGACATAATGTTGAGTGAAAGTAGTCAGCGACAAAAGGACAAATACTGTATGAAAGCCCTACGATAAGAATTTAGAAACAGACTCACACATAGAAAAAAAGACTCTTTGACAGCAGCAAGGGTGGAATGGGAGTGGGGGAAAGATTTAGATTAGTTAATAGAAATTTGGTTGGGTGAAATCTGTGACAGCACACATTAGAAAGATCAATAGTAACTGGACTTCAACACAATTTGAGTACTCCTCCCATCTTAACCCAGTATTTCAAGGACAGAGTAGCTGGGGCAGGGGGCCAGGGACCATGCTGTCACATGAAATCAAGGCCAAATGCCATAGCTAGCATTTTGCTAGTGAGGACTCTGCACCCTACATCAGTAAGTGGCGTCTGGGGTCTTAAAAGCTGCCATCTGAGGTTAAAGCAAATGGTCCCAACTCAGCAGGAACAGATGATCTCCCAGGACAAGAATGACATGGGGAAAAGAGAACCCAGAAGAGAACCCACTTGAGTGGGTCTCTACAACAACTCGTGACCAGAAGAACCAGATGGTGCGTGGCCACCACCAGTGATAGTCACAATGGAGCTCACAAAGTGGAGTGTCACTGGCAAGAAGAGAATAAATAGTGGTGTACCCAGAGATCGCCAATAAGAGACTTCAGTTGATGGTCCCGGGGCTTCGGGGTTCCCCTGGGAATATGGCCCCTGGCCCTGATGCTGCCCCTGTCCATAAATGATAATGAAGGTCAACTTTTCAGACAGCAGTGGATTGGACTTGGCGACGCAGAGTGACCGTATCTCGTGGTAATTTTATGGTTCTGTGCATCTATAGGATGTCATCCTGCCGACCTTTTGGTGGAGGAAAGGGAGTGGGTGGAGAGGAGGGCATGGGAGACTGTTGGGAGGATAGATGGAGCAGAGAGGAGGGGTGCTGTCACCGGGCAGGGAGAGCAGTGGGAGTGCATATAGGTGAGCATGCGAATTTATATGGGAATGTACATTTTCATTCAATCATAATTTTAAAAAAAAGTAAATGTGTAATCCTTTTGAAGATGACAAGTCATTGTAACAAAATACCTTTTTCCATTTACTGAGTATGCAAAAAGTATTTACGGATATACATACATGATGTAAAATGGATTCTAAATGGTTGTAGTTTTTTCTCTAAGCATATGTTTTAATGTCCAAAGCCAAAGCCAAGTGCCGGTAACCTTTGTGTATTAGTTCTTTTATGAAACCTCAACTTTCTTTTTTATATGGATGCATAATGAGATAATGATTATATTAAGGAAA
Organism: Heterohyrax brucei; assembly: GCA_028571685.1. Classification (NCBI taxonomy): domain Eukaryota; kingdom Metazoa; phylum Chordata; class Mammalia; order Hyracoidea; family Procaviidae; genus Heterohyrax; species Heterohyrax brucei. The sequence goes on along the minus strand of CM053157.1, from coordinate 85,719,517 downwards.
TTCTTTTTTTTTCAGCTTTTCCCATCTCCATTTTAAACAGTTTTCCAATTTATAAGCAAAAAAAATGGGAGAACATAACGAATTAGTGTTCTTTTCATTATGTGTGTCTTGTAATTGATATATTTTCCAATTTTAATTAATAATTTAAGTTAATTAAAATTTGAATGACGTGTAATTCTGGGCATGCCGTTTCCTCTTCACCCCCAGACATGTGAAGGCATGCAGTTCTTTTTTTGACCACCCAAACCCAAACCTGTTGCCATTGAGTCTGTCCTGACTCATGGCGACCCTACAGGACAGGGTAGAGCTGCCCGTAGGGTTTGCAGGCGTAGCTGGTGGATTTGAACTACTGAGCTTTTGGCCGGAAGCCGAGCTCTTCACCACGGCACCACCAGCGTCTCCTCTCCAGAGGGTAGGGCTTCCTAGGTCAGTGTGACCCGTGACGCACCACTTGCCTCTTTGGTTTCCACCAGGATTCCCAGCCGGCGCTGAAGCCGAGAGACACACGACCTTTTATTCTTTGCCGTCCTCCTTGGAGCGGACACCCAGCAAGATAACAGCATCCCAGAAAGTGACCTTCTGTTCTCATGGCAATTCCGCCTTCCAGCCAATAGCATCAAGCTGCAAAATTGGGCCACCAAGTCAGGTTTCCAGCCCCGAGTCGCCTGGGAAGTCCTTCCAGCCTATCACCGTGAGCTGCAAGATTGTCTCAGGTACACAGGTGGGGTGGTGGGCCTGGCAGGATGACAGCACCAGCGCTGGGCTGGCTTCTCTCCAGCTCTTCTGAGCAAGGCTTCTGTTAAACAGAAGAGCTGTCACCATTGATGGCTCGCACCCGGCAGGGTCAGTCACGTGGAAACAGGTATTGAATGTGGGCAAAACTGAGTTTCAAGTGTTCAGGTCTTGATGCACACACATAGCGGGGTCACCTGTGAGTGGCAGGGGTGAAGCCACACACTCAGGCACACACACGCACACTCTCACACATACTCCCTCTCGCCTCGGGATCACCTGTGAGCGGCACAGGTAAGCCCTTGCAGGGTAGATGGAGGAAACCGGAGTGGGAATCCAGTGTGGGGCTCCGGTGTGTCGAAAGCAGAGTGGTTAGCATGGAGAACCGTTTAGAGGCCTCTTGGCACGGAGTCAGCGTCAGGTTGGGATGGGTTCTCCACTGTCGTGAGTCTCTTTCTGACCCTGCTGGACGGCCGTCTGTCCCTTGGTAGTGGGGTGTTGGAGCACCCTCTGTCTGGAGCTGTCCTTGGCCCCTGCTGTGCAGCACAGACTTGCTGGTGGGACCCTCAGCAGAGCAAATGCTGGCCTTGGCTACACCAACTCAGAGACAGCGTGGAAGGGGTGACTGAAAAGACCCAGACACTGAGGGGCTCCAGACCCCATGTAGGGGACGTCACTAAGATAGACAACTAAGCAGAAACAGATTTGAGCCACTGCAGTTGACAAAAGGTTTTAGAATAAACACGGACGTACCAAAACTGCCAGGCATCATGAGTGTCTCTCAGAAAACTCAGGAAAGCTTTGATTCGGAGAACTATGAGAATGGATCATCTTACCTGCCAGTTAGGAACGTTCTAGAAATTGCTGTTTCACAGAGGTTAAGCTGGACAGACAGATTGATGGGAAGTTTAGAAAACTGTTCAGTGCCGAGTAATTGACCTTGGAGTGTTCTCTGGGAGCTGTAGTGTGTGTGTTGTATCTGTGGCCGAGTGTTGACCGAGGCTTTTGGGTGGATGCGTCTCAGAGTCGCCTGTTGGACACTGGCTGTGTGTCAGGTCTTGTGGTCACTTACCAGTCCCCTCTCTAATGTTGGTGGGTGTCTGGTAGCTTAAACAGGGCTTCCAGCTGATTCCTCCCAGTTCCACCCCGTGCTGAGAAGCCAGCTTTCTGCCCTAGATACACTGAATGTATGTTTTAAGAGGATCCGGAAGTTAGTTCAGATCTTAGAATACACCTTTTACCAACATCTCGGTAGTATGGAGGCTTGGGTTCTGTATACCTGGGGCAGAAGGGCAGCTCTCCTAGGAGGCTGAACCAGAGTGAACCAGTGAAACCATGGTTACATAGGAGCCTGGGTGGCATGTTGGTCAGGCACTCCATGGCTAACCTGACAGGTGGAGCCGCAAACCCACCAGCCCCCAGAGAAAGACAGGGCCACTTGCCTTTGTGAAGAGGACAGTGTGGAGACCTCACGGGGCAGTCCTGCCCTGGCCTGTAGAGTGCTGTGAGCCGGAAGTGACTTGATGGCAGGGTTTCCCATGTGATGACAGCCCGCTGCACGACAGCAGCGGTGTGTGTTGTCTTAGGGTTCCACGTTCCGCACTATTGTGTGGGGTGCAGACAGATCACGGGGAGGCCGTGTTAGAACGGAGACCACAGACTTGGTAGTTCTGCGATGGGACCGCAGCCCCTTGCTGCTGCCCGTCTGCCGAGAAGGGAGCAGAGGCCAAGGTGGCCTTCACTGCCCCCAGCCTGCGGTCCCCTTGGAGACAGTCCCCTTTTCCTCCTGACTGTCGCCTGTGTCCCGGCCACCCTGCCCCTCTTCTCGTCAGCGCCGTCCTAGACAGGCTGATCACATGCATGTCCTTTCTCCTGTCTCTCTAATTAATAAAGGGTCCCCCATATCAACTCCAAGCCCATCACCATTGCCACGAACCCCAACTTGGACGCCAGCCCATGGGAAGCAAGGCCCAGCCAGCTGCAGTGTCAGTCACCCGCATGTCATCGTGGGTAAGCCCGGGCAGGTGACTGCGGCTCCCGGTACAGGTGTGCGTTTGGTCTGTGTGTGAACTCTCTGCAAGGCTCCGTCTCATGTTGGGGGTGAGGTCCTGGCCTGACTCACAGCCAGGCCCAAACCCACTGCCATCGAGTCGACTCCGACTCACAGAGACCCCATAGGACAGTGCGAAGCTGCCCTGTGGAGTGTCCGGGGTGCCTGGCAGAGTCACACTGCCGACCATCTGGTGAGCAGACCCAGCACTTAGCGCCCTGGCCCAGGTCTCCGGGTGTGACTCGGTAGCTATGCAGTGAGAGAACAGAGTCCCCATTCACAAACAAGGTCAATGCTAGGGAAGTAACCTTAGTGCATTTTCTTTGAGGGGAGGGTTACCGTTTATAACAGTGACATTTTTAGAAATTTCCTTAAGTTTTCTACCATGAAAAAATAAGTAAAGCATAAGCTGTTATTAATTTTCTGATAATTAGAAAAATTATTTTCTAAAGAAGGTGCAACCTCCCCACAGATTAGGAAAGGCAAATCCATGTTTCTGGGCATTGTCTGGCTCCATCCGGTCCCACAGCTGATAGTAGGGGTTCGTCGTCGGTATTAAGTGAACAATAAGAGAGATCATTGATTTTCTAGTGGATAATGTTTTCATTTGCAGAACTTACCCTTTTGGGGCCTGCAAGCAGCATGGTTACTGGCTTTTCCAAATGGTGATTTTGTTACAAGAATAGTTGGGCCAGCCATGCCTGTTTCTACCAAGGTGATTAAAAGTGATCTTTACTTTGCCCGTGAAAAAGAAATCGAAACCTAGAGTTACGGAAAAAAAATTCTTGAGGAAAAGGAGGAACTTCTGGAGCCACTGTGTGTGTTGTCCCCTCATGCGGCTGCTGTGGTGTCCTCAGGTGACTTCGAGGGCTTCACTGCTGTGGCCTCCTCAATTCTTCTGGGTTCACGTAGAGTGTGAGCCCCTGTTCCTAGTGAGTTTCCCTGTAACTCTCCCTTCTGGTGAGAGAAATAGCAAGAAAATAAATGAAGACCGGGGGGTGGTGAGACCGACTTTTCTAAGGCACCCGATTTGGCGTGATGGGTGAATGGTGCCAGCGTTGCTGAGCTGGTCTGACTCGTGGTAACCCTGTGCACAACAGGAAAACGCTGCCCAGCCCTGCAGTGTCCTCGTGGGCACCCTGAGGCTCGAGCCCGTCGCGGCAGCCCCTGGTCCAGCTCACTGAGGTCTCCGTGTTTTTTGCTGGCCCCTGCTTTACCAGGCACGATGTCCTTCTGCAGGCACTGACCCCTCCGGACAGCGTGTCCAGAGTACACGAGACGATGTCTTAGCATCGTCTGCTGAAGAGCATTCCGGCTGTACTTCTTCCAGACAGATTGGTCGTTCTTGTGCCGGTCTGTGGTATCAGACTCAGTGTTCCTGGCCCGAAACAGAGGAATGCTGGCCCCTTTCCAGACAGCCATTTTCCAGAGTGGGAAAGCCGTGCCCTTGCAGACTGCCACGGCGGTGGGATGTCTTTAGGGAAGATGCCGCCACGGCTTCCTTACTAACCCCAATACACTCAGAGCTCGCCAAGTAGGTGTCTTGTGAGGATGTTTTATTTTCGAACCAGCCAGAGGTCTTTGCGAGGCAGGTTTGGTAAATGGGCAGGGGAGGAATCAGGTTGTGAGTGTTGGGACTGTTCTGGGGTGGGCGTAATAGCCCCCCTGGACCTTGTGTGGGAGCTAGCCCTCCCTAGAGCACCGTGAGCGCTGTCGCCCGTGCGGTGATGTCCTCCTGTTTCTCGTACCGGGAGCCATGTGGCCACGTCCACAACCTTTGCCTGTTGTTGCACGTGCAAGGCTGTAATGGAAATCTGGGTGGCGCCGTGGTTAAGAGCTGCGTCTGCTGGCCAGAAGGTCAGCAGTTCGGATCCACCAGGCGCTCCTTGGAAACAAGAGGGCAGTCCTACTCTGCCCTGTCAGCGCACTGTGAGTCGGAGTCCACGGCAGTGGGTTTGGTGGGCTCTGGGAAGGGTGTCAGGATCGGGACTTTCCAGCTCTTAAAAACAAAACAACGAATGAAGAAGAGGAGAAGGTAGGAAAAAATACTTTGAAATTCCACATTGTCAGTTTTACTTAGTTGCTCCTTTGTTTTCACGTCTGCCTTGCCTCTCAGGAAGTCCTACAAGCAAGCTGTCCGCTGCCTCCCAGGCCACCCAAGGAGCAGGTTCCCCTGTTCCCAAAATCCATGGGAGTAGTTTCGTCTCATCTGCTGTCAAGGTGACCCTGTCATTGCACTATTGCCCTTGGCCGCGTCCCAGTGACGCGCATCTCATAAAGCAGACCGTGTCCGCTGGTACACAGCTCCAGCTCGTGAGGCCCAGGTCCCCCGCCCGGCCCTCGGTCTTGGGGTGTCCAAGTGCTGCCCCGGGCCCCGGTCAGAATCACCTGCATCTCTTTGGAAACTTTGTGATGCCCAGGTGGCCCGTTTTTTTCGCAGCTTTCTCACAGAATTTTCCTCCTGAAAACACTCACCTTCCGCCCTCGGGTGAGGGATGAATGTTTTCCCTCGTCCGCACGTCCGCTGGCCGCTTAGTGAAGAGTGGCCTCACGTTTCCACTGGGCCTGTGTCTCCTCCGCGGGGGTGAACAGCTCAGTTAGTCCTCTGAAGTTGGGAACAGCACGTGTGACGTGACCTGTTCCGATCAGAGCCGGGTGCCTGCTCGGACGCCCGCCGCGTCCCTGGCGGAGACGTGCCTGCACTCACTGGGCTCTCATACATCGCTTTTGCCTGCACTGATAGTTCGTGATTTTTTGCTGGTATTTTAATTTTTTGTTTTTTTATATCCTCTTTGAGAAGTTCCTCCCGGACCCTGGGTGTTTATTCAGCATGAGGTTTACAGATGAGGTAGGCGTGCTGTCAGGTGGAGTGGAAGCGGGAACCTTCACTTCCTGCTGCCTCTGTCTGCTCGTTGCTTGAATGCCTGAGCTCTGGGGACCTGGAAACAGTCTTTGTCCCTCCTTGCCCCCCTCGAGCTTGCCGCCTTAGAGGTCGTGGGACAGACAGACGCAGCAGAATGGAGGGAGTAGGTTCTTGCCAAGTGACAGCCTGCCTTTTCATGTGCCTTGGAAAGCAGGGACCCCAGGGGAGTCAGGATGTTGGTGGTGTTTGGTCTCACGGTTTCTTACGTTGCTGGACTGTCACAGGTCTGTAATAAACGCAGGTGACTGCACTCTGCGGAATCACCCACCCACCTGCATCACGTGATGTTTTTGCCCACACAGCAGGAGGACTCCCTGTTCGCATCCATGCCACCTCTGTGCCCCATTGGAAGTCACCCTAAGGTCCAGAGCCCCAAACCTGTCACTGGAGGACTGGGAGCGCTAACCAAGGTGTGTGTTCTGGGATCGACTCTCAGGTGGCTGTGGCGTGTGTGTGCACCACTGTGGGTGTCACAGCTGGTTGGCACTGTCCCTGTAACAAGGGACTTGGTGTGCTTCAGCTCAGCCCTGTCACGTAGCTCGCTGTGTGTGAGGCGGGGTGAAGAAGGCAGGCGGCTCTCGAGTGCGTCCCAGCTTTGTGACCGTGTCCGGCTGCTGAGACACGCTTCCTTTGCTAAGGCCTGGTGGGGTCTGGCAGGATGGGAATCCCAAGAGCACAGTTTAGGTGTCTCTCTCATGTCCTCCTGCTGCCAGCATCGGAGAGGGGTGACGGGTCAGGCCTGGATCCTGCCGTGGGTCCCTTTCAGGGCTGTCGTGGACTCTGTGAGTGCCTGCCGTGGGCTGGACTCATCCGTCACAGGCGGGGCTTCCCTGACCCCTTGCTCCTGCGCACCGATCGATTCACTCCCAGCAGCTTTGCTCACGGGTGTTTGCTCAGTGTCACTGTCCTTGTCACCAGGTGATTATCAAACAGGAGCCTGGTGAAGCCTCCCACGTGCCCACGTCGGGGGCTGCCAGCCAGTCACCTCTCCCCCAGTACGTGACTGTGAAAGGGGGTCACGTGATCGCCGTCTCGCCTCAGAAGCAGGTCATCGCCACCGGAGAAGGGGCAGCCCAGTCACCCAAGATTCAGCCCTCCAAGGTTGGTGGCGGGGGCAGGGTTGGGGGTCATCGCATCCCTAAGTGTCCTTTGCCAGAACGACTGGCAGGGGCTGAGAAGCTTGGGGGTGGCGGGGGCGCTGGTACCCAGCAAAGCCTGTCGGGGGAGTCCAGTCGGGAAAGCCAGATGTCACACCCACTCCTGAGCGAGCGTGAGTCCCAGGGGGCAGGATGAGTCCAGGAGGCACAGGGACACCACTCTCTGTGGCAGTGAAGGCACTTGATGTCACAGATGCTGCTCTCTGATACTGATCTAAAATGGGTAACCAGCATCACTGAGGCCCACGGGTTTGTCTGTTTCTGACCGTCACATCTCTGATGTCCAGCCAGTAGGACCTCGTTTGTGAGTCTCGGCTCTCAGAAGGGTTTTTTGCCTTGTGATCTGGGGGCAAGGGGAGAATTCATGTGTTAGGAGAAGTTGAAAATAATACATGTACACACGTTTTTTCCACCAGTAAGAAAGAGTACCTGAGGAGGCATGTGTATTTCATGCCTTTGTTATACGTCACCTGTAGTCCTCAACACAGCCCCGTGAGCTGGGCGTTTTAACCCCTTGTGTGCCATCAAGGAAACTGGCCTAGAGAAGCTAAGCAGCTGCTGTGGTGCGTACAGCTGGTCAGTGACAGGATCCGAACCCAGGTCGCCTGGCTCCAGAGCCCCCGTCCCCTGTCTGACCTGGACGGTGAGCCGTGGTCCCTGTGCCTAGCGAGGCTTCACACGTGGTCAGTGACGGGACCAGAACCCAGGTCACCTGGCCTCAGAGCCCTTGTCCCCCACCTGACCTGGACGGTGAGCCATGGTCCCTGTGCCGAGCGAGGCTTCACACCTGGTCGGTGACAGGATCCGAACCCTGGTCTCCTGGCCTCAGAGCCCTTGTCCCACACCTGACCTGGACGGTGAGCCGTGGTCCTCATGCCAAGTGTGGCTTCTCACCGTCCAGAATTAAAGTGTTTCCATTTATGGGGGATAGTCTCTGACCCAACGTCAGGATGTTGTGTGGGGTGTTGGGTTCCCACTTGGGAAGCACCCTGTCATGGGAGAGTGCACTGTCTGGGGCAGAGTGCTCTCACAGAGAGCTTTTTTAGATGGGTTTTGGTGCGTGTGGGTAGCTTATGAGGATGGAGGTAAGAACTTCTGGTGTCAAAGGGGGCTCTAAAATCTTGAGGGCCATCGGCAGCTTTCCCAAATGTACCTGCTCCAAGGAGTCATCTGATGAGTGAGAAGCGTGGGTCCCTGGGCGCCCGTCTCCCCACGAGGCTTGGGACTCAGGGAACTTGAGTTTGCTCCCTTTCCAGTTCCTGGTCGGTCAGGAGGCCTTGGGGTTCTGCAGGCAGAGACACTGGGGCTGCCATCCCCCGCTGCTGCTCACGCTCCCTGTCCTCGGCCCTGGAAGGAGCACAGCCTGCTGCAGGGAGTCAGTTCTCGTCCCCTGGGCCTCCTGCCCAGGGGCGTCCTGGGCAGTCCTCAGAGTCCCTCTGTGTCACCTGCAGACAGACGGGCTCCTGATGGCAATGCTCTTGGTGCGAGGCCACTGTGCGACCACTGCTCTCTGCTTTTGCTGGCCTGCCCACCTGGCAGTTGTGACACGCTGCCAGCTGCCTGTTACATTGTAGAACGCCCCAGATAAAGCTCAGGGGAGCCTGGGAGAGCGTGAAGGCATTGCAGGCAGACCACAGAACATGAGGAAAGATGTCCTTCTGTCCGCAGGGTTTAGTACCTGCTTTGACTTGAGACGGGCAGCCGTCTGCAGGCACAGACTGGCCCGGGCTGTTGTGGGACTGGTTCCCGGGAAGTGCCAGCAAACAGGAGCGTGGGGATGTAGTATTGTCTGCACGTGTTTGGCAGCAGGGAAACACAGCCCGTGTCTCTCTTGGAAGTTGGGAGAACAGCTGCCTGTGATGAGAGAGAGACATGAGCAGGCAGGGCACGTGTGGGCAGGGCACGGTGCAGTGGAGCCAGCAGCACGTGGGCGCTGGAGCTGGGGCTTGGTGACAATCTCGGGTCCCAGCCACACATTGCTGTGTGACCCCAACAGCTTGTGTGATGTCTCTGAGTCTGTCTTTCCCATCTGGTAAGAGGGGCTAATAGATTCTGTTTTCTGGGTTGTAGGGGAACTGGAGATCACTGCGTGTAAAGGACCAGGCACAGAGCAGGTGCTGGGCAGTTGGAATGGGGACAGATTGCAGGTCTGTGTCCGCAGGCCCCATGGTAACAGTCACTGCAGTTACTCACTGAGCTCGCCCACCAGGAGGCTCCGCTTTGGAGTCTGAATCCTCACCTTCAGGGTGTGGAAGTGAGTTCTGACTTGTCAGAGTGTGTGCATGGCACACAGAAGGCAGATAACCTGTTTCAGTTAGCTAGGGCTGCTGTAAGAGAAATACCACAGAGTGGACGGCTGTAACAAAGGAAAGTTTGTCCTTACACAGTCCGGTAGGCTACAAGTCCAAATTCAGGATGTCTGCTCCAGGGGAGGGCTTTTCCCCTTGTCGGCCCAGAAGGAAAGTCTGGAATTGCATCTGTCTTTGTCCAGGGAGCATCTTGGCGTGGGAACTTTGGGTCTGAAGGACTCGCTCTTCTCCAGGTGCTGCTGTCTTGATGGTGTGAGGTTCCCAGTCCTCTGCCTGCTTCCCTTTCCTTTTATCTCTTGTAGGATGAAAGGATTACAGGTGGAACAAGCCACACTCCAGAGAAACCCCCTTGACAGTGGAACAGGAAGGTGATCGTATGAAGGGATTTACAGTCCCACCCTAATCCTTTAACATACAGCACAGGAAAATCACCAAATGGAGGACAATTGTAAAATACAGGGAATCATGGCCCAGCCACAGGGCTACACCTGTTTTGGGGGGAACACAATTAGATCCATGACATAGCCAGACAGATGTCACATCCCAGCGTGAACCCGAGTGAAGGGGTTTCTAACAAGGGCAGAGCAGAGGGTGTGTGCGTCTCAGAGCCCGGAGGTCGGAAATACAGGAAGAGTGGTGAGCGGGCAGGCTGAGACGGGGTGGGCGAGTTCGGGCTCTGGCTGAGGTGCTGCATTCTTCAGAGGAAAGAGGGGGCCCTGAGGGGGTTCTGCTGTGGGGTCAGTGACGTGCTCTGCTGGCTCTTCCCTGACAGTGCCCAGCTTCCTCATTCTTGGGGTACAGAACAAAGGCTTTAGGGGCAGGAGGGCAAGCTTGTGAGTGGTGTGTGCTGCCTGACCACAGTGGTGCTGGCGAGGCCTGGAACCTGGGTGGCATGGTTGGCCAAGAGCTGTGGCTACTAACTGAAAGGCAGATAGCCAGGGTCTGCCAGGTGCCCCAGGGGAACCCCTCAGGGACTTTCTGTCTGTCCTGTGGTGTGGCTGTGAGTTCGAGTCAGCCGGAGGCCGTGTGTCTGTGTCTGTGCATCTATGTCTGTGTCTGAGTGTAGGCTGCCACCTTGTGATGGTGTGTTTTGTCAGGCTCTTGGGGAGATGAAGTGTGTCACACACTGGGGATTTTGGATCAGTAGGTTAGGAGGCAGATTGACCTGCGAAGGGAAAAGCGGATCCAGTGGATGCAATCTGAGGGAAGAGATGTCAGCACTGCCCTGTTTTCTGCGGGGGAGGCTATAGCTCAGAAGTTAAGTAACTTTTTCAGCTACTAACGGGTAGAACTAAGCCGAGAACCGGGTCCGGCTGCCTGCTGCAGCCTGGGTGCTCTCCGCCCTGCTGCCCTGGGGTCTGCGCACTGAGCCGTGTTGGTGGCTGCCTGGGAGTCGAGAGCTGCTCACACAACCTTGTTTTCTTTCATCGGCCTCATTAGCTGGGCACATGTCAGGCGTCTTCCCTTCCTTTGAAAAGAAACCGTGTGTCATGGAGAATTACTACAGCTTTGAGATGATATTTATCAGTTGTGTATGGTTTGTTCTTCTGTTCCACCGGGTTTTTTTCTGTTTTAATTTAGCCAGGCTGTGAGATTTCAGGAAAACAGAGTGTGCTGTAAGCCTCTTGTGTGCGCTCTGCCCGAATGAACAAACAGGAGTCTTCGCCTCCAGTCCCCCTCCTAGTGAAATGCGGCGACGAAGTGAGGCCTGCTGTGTCGTCCAGGCAGCAGCACTGTCGTGACGCCAGTGGCAGCTGTCCAGTCCAGTGTTTACTGTGTAAATAAATAGCGCATTTGTGTGTTTTGACAGTGTGCGTTAAGAACGTTGGTACCAGTCCTGCAGTTCTCCCTTCACTCCAGCCTGCTTTTGAAGCCTGTCTGTGCTGAGCGTGTGCACGTAGTCCATCCACCTGAACAAATTGGAAGTATCAGTGTGTCTGTCTACACCACGGCTGGGCCATTCCCTCCCTGTGGACGTTAAGACTGTGCGCAGTGTCCTGTGAGTGTGCATAGCGCTGCCTTGGAGACCGTTGTGTGTGTTTCTTTGAGCAGATGTCCCAGATTTTCTCTAGGGTGTGTTCTGAAAAGCTGGACAGACACATCACTGAAAAAACCGAACCCAGTGTTACTCGGTTGAGTCTGACTGAGGACCCTATAGGACAGAGGAGAACTGCCCCTGTTTCCAAGGAGCACCTGGTGGATTTGAACTGTTGACCTTTTGGTGAGCAGCTGTAGCGCTTAACCACTGCACCACCAGGGTTTCCGATCCAGAAGTAGGGTGTGTGAATTTTCCATCTCAGCGGGTAGGCCAGTGATTCTCAGAGTGGCTGTACAGAAAGTCTTGAACTATAGTTTTAGTGAGACATTCCTTTGTATGAAATAAAGAGCTGGGGCATTTCCAGGCGTAGGCCAGTATTGTGGCATTGACCCCCCAAATTGGAGGGTGTTGAGAACTCAGAGAAGAAGCAGGCGCAGCCCCAGTGCGGCAGGAAGGGGCCCCCATCAGGGCGATTTACACATGGAGGTGGTGGTCCCTGGGACAGGAGGACACCTACTGTGGCAGGAAGGGGCCCCCATCAGGGAGATTTACACATGGAGGCGGTGGCCCCTTTTACCCCTGACGTGGCCCAAGGACAAAGCAGGCGGTGAACTCAGCAGAGGTGCAGAGGTTCTGTAGTGGTCAGGGACAGGGTGGCTCCGTGCCAGAGAGTTCCATAAGATCCCTCAGCAAGGTCACATGAGTGTCTTGGCACCCTGGGATGAGCTGACGCACAGCGCGGGGACAGCATGAAGGCAGCCGTGGTTGGCCTTGCCAAGCTCGCTTTCCCATTAGTGTGGGAAACCCTGCTGTCGCTTACCTATCATTAAATCGTGTCTTCTGGTGTAGCATTTCACTGTTGCTTTGGTTTAAAAGAACTCCGTGGTATTTGCTTACTTGAAAAGAACACTTTATAAAACTTCAGAACCAGGTAGTTCTGACTTTCATAAAATTAGGCACTGGGGCATCTAAAGCTTCTCATTAAGTGCTGTTCTCACTTAAACCTTTTCTACTTCAAACCCCTATCGACCTTGAAGTAGAGAACAGGTTGCAAAGAGATGTAGACAAGTGGAACTTGTCTTTAAAAATCAGTTGGAAGAGATGTGTCTCATGGTCGACGGTCTGACCAATGACATGAATTGTCGTAGGTTGTGGAGTGAAGAGACAAAATGATTAGGTCGTTTGGAGTCCTGTGGCAGGGTAGCTGACAAGGCGGCGTGTGACAGCAGGTGGTACAAGCAGACAGGTTTGTCTGAGGATGTTTACAGGTTTTCATAGCAATGTAAAGGGTAAAGTTACCTAAAGAACCAACGGTAGTGAGATGGTTATATAGCTTACGGTATGCTTTTCCTGATGCATTTGCTTATTTGGAGAGGTTTCTGAAACTGCTTTGTAAAGTGTTGATGACGTGTTACATTAAAAACTCAGACAGCTCCACTGAAAGACTGTAAGTGACGGTCCGAAGGCCTGGGAGTTCCCCTGGGAGCATGGCCTCTAGACCTGATGCTGCCCCTGATCAGAGAGCAGATCAGATAGGAATGGATTAGACTCGGGGACACACAGTGACCGTATATTGTGTGTGCGCTATACAAGACTCTATACGGGGTGATCAGAATTCTGGGTTTCAGAATGCACAGTAAAATGAATTCAAAGTCAACGCGTTGAAAATGTTGAGATTAGTTTGGTGTGAGTAGAACCTTTTTCTTTATTTTTCCCTATTTTCCTTAACAGATGCTATTTATTATCAAAATAAGACACAGAGTAAGTCAAGGTAGGACAGAAGTCTTGATGTAGACTGGCGGTGTCCCAGATGTGACAACCACCCTCTGGCAGAGACTGTGTGGCCTGCCTGGATCTGCTCTGCTCTTTGCTCAGTGACTCTTCCTGCAGGGAGCCCTCGAGGGAGAAGCACTGCCGGACTGGCTTCTGTCTCTGCAGGTCGTCGGGGTGCCCGTCGGGACCGCTCTGCCTTCAGCCGTGAAGCAGGCTGTTGCTGTCAGTGGTGGTCAGATCCTCGTGGCCAAGGCCAGCTCTTCCGTCTCCAAAGCCGTCGGTCCCAAGCAAGTCGTGACCCAGGGAGTCGCCAAGGCCATTGTGAGCGGGGGCGGAGGGAGCCTGGTGGCCCAGCCGGTGCAGGGCATGGCCAAGGCACAGACCGCCGCCGGCCCCCCGAAGAGTGGCTCCCAGGGCTCAGGTGAGCGGCCGGCGGGCCTCCCTGGCCACGGGGTTTGCCTGGGCAAGCCTGGTAGGTTGGTGTTGGGAAAAGTGCGTGCGACCTCATCACACAGGGTTTTACGCAGGGATGAGGCAGTGGAGCTGCTGTTTGTTCCAGGTTCAATCGTTTTCTCTTTTTTTAGCAAGAGTAACAAAAATAGAGAATGTTTCTCAAGTTGCTCTCAGGCCTGAGGACTCTTCCTCATTTGTCCTCATCCAATTTGGGGTTCCATTTCAAACTTAGCAGCACGTTGAGGTAACCGATGGATGCCCTCCACCCGGCAGCAGTGGGGACAGTCTGCCTGTTTTGGTCCCCAATGTGTCATTACCATGAGGAGAACACAGCTGCAGGGTCAGCTGTTGGGTCACCTGCCAGGGTCTTCCTAAGCTCGGCAGGCGTCTCAGTGGCAGGTCCATGGCTCCATCAGTGGTTGGGATCAAAGGTGGTCGGTGTCCACAGCAAGGTTGCAGAAGTGATGCCGTTGCTGGTGACGGCAAAGCTCAGTTGGTGACGTTGAGAATGAGTGCCTGAGACAGATTAGAGGAGGTGGACTCTGGAGCTTGGTCCGTCAGGCAGCTGGCAAGGCAGAGGTTACCCTTCAGACTTAGCAGCTTTGTTTTGTTCTGGAAAGCAAGGGAGTGAAATAGGTCATTTATGGTGTTTTCACTGAGGATGACAGCTGTTGGCATACAAGGGCCGGCAGTTGCGTCTGCGAACTGAGTTCTGAGTGCTTTTATACCTCATTGCTGAGTATCAGCACAGTCACCTTTGAAGTCCTCCCCTTGGGAAGCTAGGCCCCAATGCCAGCACCCAGTCCACCCTTGAAAGCAGTTTTGCACTTCTTTCTGGAATGGCCGTTAGACACAGTGTCAGGTTAGCAAATTTAATTATAGAGTTGTCATCGAGGGAGTTCCTAGCCAGTAAACAGATCACTATATTGGCACACCCTCCCTGCTCACCTAATCTGGCCCCCAGTGACTTTTTTCTTTACCCAAAGAGGAAGGAAATATTGAAGGGAGGACATGTGGATGACATTCAGGACACCAAGGGTGACACGACAACAGCTCTCCATAAAGAGTTCCAGAACTGCCTTGAAGGGTGGACGGGGCACTGGCATTGGTCACCGCCTCCCGGGGAGGGCTTCAGAGGTGGCCGCAGTGACACTCAGCGCTGAGGCGTGGAGCACTTCTTCCATGATGAGTTCACAGACCTGATTGTCAGGCCTCGTCTTTCAAAATGTCAGCCTCTGGGGCCTGTGCACATAGGGAACGTAAGCGCACATTTGCTGCCTGGTGGTTTCTGTAAGTGTTGTATCATTCTGTATTTTAGTTTTGGAGAGTTTTGAGAGTATGTTGTCTCCGATCCAGTTTATTTTATTGTTTGTTTTTTCCTTTCTTCGCCATGTCAGTGACGGCCACGCTGCAGCTCCCAGCCACCAGCCTGGCCAGCCTGCCCCCCGGGACCAAGCTGTACCTCACCACTAACAGCAGGAACCCTTCCGGAAAAGGAAAGCTTCTGCTGATCCCTCAGGGGGCCATCCTGCGGGCCACCAACAGCGCCAGTAAGTCCATGGTGGCAGCCTGGGGTCCATGGGTCTCTAGGTGTGTTGCGTCGCCCCCAGGAAGTAGGGTCCCTTGTCTGCTACAGGAAGCACTCTGTCGTTCAGTCAGTGGCGTGGTGACGGCGTTGGCTGGCCGTGCGTTCACAATACACACAGGGTTAACTGGACGTGGGTGTGAACCATCAGTCTCAGAGGCGACATGCTGTTTTGGGTTCCTGCAGTCAGAGTTTGGGGTCAGGGACCAGTTGTGCAGGGTGGAGGGTGGTGTTATGGAGTCAGTGCTGGGAGGGGGCTGCATGAACTGAAAGCCGGGGAGGTCTCCATCAGTGGGGTGGCCTCGGAAGGCTGTCTGGCACACCTGGGGAGGTCCATCGGCTTCCAGTGGTTGGAAGTCTGTGTGCACTGTCACGGAGGGGAGCAGGAGGGTGACAGATGTGCTTTGTTCGTGGGGGTGGGTGGTAGAAGGAGCTGCATGCTCAGCGTGGTCACACCCACAGAAGCTGTGACGTGGCCACCCACCTGTGGGAGCCTTTGCTGTGGTGTGTGCACCCAAGCAGTCAAGGTGAAGTTGGACCTGCATGGTCAGGGCAGAACAGTAGGGCGGTGCTGGCAGAGTAGTGGGACGATCCCCCCAAGGCAGAGTCAGGTTTGGCTCAGGTGCTGGGAACATCGGAAACGAAGCCCCCTTCCCCACGTGCCGCCACAGGCCAGCGCCATGAGGTTGACCTTCACAGTGACTCCCAGTCTCCACCCTGAAGTTCCTGCCTCGTTAGTGAAGCGTGTGGTGCGTGGGGAGCGTAGTTATCTAAGAAAAGCACTGTGAGCTTCCCAGATTTGTCCAGAGAGTTGCCTGGAGTGCTGTAAGATGCTCAGGGCCACAGTAAGCCTTGGGGGCAGCGTCTGCTCCAGGGGTGGTCTCTGGAGTTCAAGTGCAGGGCCACTGACCTCCAGTACTTACAGGAGACATTGTCACTCAGGGCAGTTTGTGTCCAGGATCCCCCAGGGGGGAGGAGCAAGGTCCCAGAGTCTGCAGGGTGGAGGTGGGAAGGAAGACGATGGAGCCCGCGGTCCTCATGCGTGTGGAGGGCGCCTCGCCTTTGCGTGGGCCGGGGATCAGAAACTGGACAGGGCTGTAAAAACACGAAATTGAGGTCCCCATCTGGCCAGGAAACGTCCTTATCTGACAACTCGGCTGGCGTCACAGCTGAGCAGCACCTGGGAGAGGAGTGTCCTCCCTGCCTGGAGCTGGCCCTGAGGACGTCCCCTTGGCTCTGGCTCAGGCTGGGCCTGTGCAGAAGAAGACGAGGATGCCAGTAGGACACTGGCAAGGACGTCCCTCTGGCTTGTCCTGTGTTAGGCCTTTGCAGGGTGCCGTTCATGGTGACGTCCCTGTTGCCCTTTGTGTTTTCAGACCTGCAGTCGGGCTCAGCGGCCACCGGGGCCGGAGGAGGCGCAGGAAGTGGAGGTGGCGGAGGAGCCCAGGGTGCCCCGGGACCTGGAGGGCTGGCCCAGCACCTGACCTACACCTCCTACATCCTCAAGCAGACGCCCCAGGTCAGGTTGTTGGGGACAGGTCTCTGAAATCACTGCTCTTTAGTGCTGCCTTGGAGTCATGGGATGCGCTGGCTGAGGACGCACTGCTGAGGTCGGCGGTCGGACTGCCCGGTGCTCCCCAGGCGTGGCGCTCCCCGGGTGATGTGCTCTGATCTTCCGGGTCACTACGAGTTGGTATGGGCCTGAAGACTAGGTGTTGGGTTGGGTTTGGGTTTTAGTTTCCTGGCAGCTGATGATCTTGTCACAGTCCTGGGGCCTTGGGTCAAAGCTGATGTTTGTGATACATTGTGAAGGCTGCTTTAGACTTCTCTTTGCGGGTTGACACGCAGACCGTGAAGTTTCTAAAAATGCTAGCAGCAGTGCACTTGACGGCCTGGGCACTCTGGTGTAGGCTGGCCCTCTCAACCACCGCACTATGGTTGGCACTCTGGTGTAGCTTGGCCCTCTTGGGTGCTCTGGGTTGGTCACACCGTGAGTGCCCATGAGGCTGCTCTGTCTGCAGTGCTATGCTGAGACCTGGGGTGACTTGGGGCAGTGCCCAAAGCTGTCCTTTCCATGATTGTGGCCAAGCCACAGACCACAGGGGGCGCATCAGAGCTTGTAATGTGGGACCTCGTGACATAAGGAGAGCATAGCACTTGAAATGATCCTGTGACTGATGAGCTCTCTGTCTCTCCCTGACACAGGGCACGTTCTTAGTCGGCCAGCCTTCCCCTCAGACATCTGGAAAACAGCTGGCGACTGGGGCCGTGGTGCAGGGGACACTTGGAGTCAGCACATCTTCTGGACAAGGACAGCAGACACTGAAAGTCATCTCTGGGCAGAAACCCACCCTGTTCACACAGGTAAAGACACACATGTTGGACATGTGGACTGTGGCTTTTGTTTATTGATGTCTCTACAGTTTCTCAGTTCCCATGAAGAAATTAAAGTTGTGTAAGAAACCCAACCATAGAACAGCATAAAGAAATACAGGTGGAATTTTGAGGTTTGGGAAAGTGTAAGTAGAATGGGAAGACCAGACGCTATTGCCCAGACCCCAATTGGAAGGTATGCTGTACAGTTGATAAAATGCATGAATTTAACAACCAGAGCAAAAGGAGAAACACAATCAGTCATTAAGTTCACGCTCAGAGAGGACCAGGCAGAAAACACCCGAAACCCCCGTCATCAAGAGGATTCCAACTCCTAGCGACCCCATAGGACAGAGTAGAACTGCTCCGCAGGGTCTTCAAGGATTTGAAAAGCTGTTGGACAAGGTCTGATGGTTGCGTTCATGCAGTCGCCCTAGGAAAAGGGCTGCATCCCTTGCTGTTGAACGTCACTGTGGTCCCCTTGGAAGGACTCCCCGTGGGAACGTGTGCTGACGTCAGCCCCTAGTCCACCCTTCAAAGCAGTTTTAAAACTCTGCCTGGAATGTCCTTTAGAGCTGTCATCCTGTTACCCCTGATGTCCTGAATGTCATCCGGATGTCTTACTTTCAGTATCTCCTTTAACTCTGGGTAAAGAGAAATGTTCTTGGGGGCCAGGCCAGGTGAGTGGGGGGCGGTGTTCCAGTAGTTACTTGTTCACTCACAGATAGCTGTACCATGAGGTTTGCAAACTTGCCACCGTGCACCCTGGCCATTCCAGAAAGGGCACCAGCACTGCTCTGAAGGGTGGAGTAGGCACTGGCATCGGTGCAGAGCTCCCCAAGGGACTTGGGAGGTGACCCCGTTGCTGTTCAGCAGTGACTCATGGAGAACTTGGAACGACGAAGGTAGCAGCCTTCGCTGTCAGACCTCGTGTGCGGTTGCCGTCGCTCCTGGATTCTGGTCGCGGCTGCGCCCCCTCCCGGCTGTGTGGCCCTGGTGGACTCACTGAGTTTCGTTTTCTCATCCGTCAAATGGGACTCAGAGTCCCAACCGTGTGACGTGATGGACAGGAGGCAGGACACGAAAGACATGCAAGCGCTGTCTGCCCTCCGGGCACGTCGCAGGCTCTCAAAGACTGACGTTGGGGGGGCCAGTGCACAGTCCTTTAGGCCAGGGGTCAGCCGGCTGCGTCTGAGGCGGCTTGTAAATAGCCTTCGTTAGCCCACAGCCCACGCCCACACCGTGCTCCGGCTCCGGAGCTGGAAAGGTGGAGCGATGCTCGGATGTCCTACCCAGCCGCAGGGGCTTGTTCTCCACTCACTGAGCCAATTCGCTGAGCCTTGACTGAGGCCAGATTGTTGGGTGGTCCCGCAGTCCCGAGGTGCTAAACCCGTGCCCAGCCTGGGAAGCGCTGCCCACATCTGTTGGCACTGACTGTCCTCTGACTCACAGGCCGTGTAGGGTGGATAGAACTGCCCCAGAGGGTTTCCAGGCAGCAGCCCGTGGACTGAAACGGATGATCTTGTGGTTTGCAGCCAGACGCTTGGGCTGTGTGCCACCAGGGTGCCCTTAACTGAGGAGTGACGTTGGGCTCGGTCAGGTTTTCATTTAAAGTCGTGTGTGCATTTAAGGGCACTTTGTTCTCATGATTTTGAAAGCAGATGGCCTAATACATGTAGGGCGCTGCAGGCGCCGTCATTCCTTGTTGTGCTTGAGGGATAAAGGAATATTCGTAGGTGAACGTCTTACCCCTTAGGGCGTGTTCAAAAGGGGCTCACCTGCTCATGGAGCTCAGGTGAGCAGGGCTTTCCTGGACGTGGCCTGACGGTCAGAGTGTGTCTCACACGGACCCAGCTCTGCCTGCTGACCCCTCAGCTCGGTCCCTCCTGTGTCTGCAGGCAGCCGCTGGGGGACAGGCTTCCATCGTGAAGGTGTCTGACAGCTCGCTGAAGTCTGTGCCAGCCAGCTCACAGCTCTCCAAGCCTGGGACCACAGTGCTGAGAGTAGCAGGAGGGCTCGTCACAGCGGCCACCTCCACGGCCGTGGCCCTCTCGGCAAACAGCCCCACACAGCAGGTGAGAGGCATGGTGTTTGTGTTTCATGTGTAATTAACACCATCAAGTTCACCTGTCAGAGTCTGTGTGCCTTTCAGTGGTTTCTGCTGTGCACAAGGTCTGCAGAGCAGGCTGTCTGATTCCAGGATATTTCTGTCACCCCAAAAGAAACCCTGTACTCCTGGGTAGTCGCTCCCTATTCCCTTGTGTGCTGCAGCCCTAAAAGCCAAATCCACTGCTACTGAGTCGATTCTGACTCCCATCAAGCCCGTGGGACTGTGTAGGACTGGCCTACCCTGTGTCCAGGGCGCAGCTGGGGCTTGACCACTGTGCCCTGAGGCCTCCCAGTGACTGTCATCTTTCTGTCTGTGTGGACCTGCCTTTTGCACACATGTAAGTCATGACATAGTGTCGGGTGTTTTGTGCGTGTGTATTCACCTAGCATAACCGTCTCAAGGCTGTAGCACATGTCAGCTTTTTGTGGCTGATCGGTATGCGATGGCACGCCGTGATACATGTGTCCCTCCCTCGGTTGCGGGGTGCACTTCGTGAACAGGTTTTTGCATGGGCACATTTTCGGCTCTCTTGGTGTACCTCTAGGATTGGAACCAGTTGCTGGGTCACAGAGTCTTTTTTTGAGGAATCTGCATGCTGTTTTCCGGGGCAGTTGTACCTCTGGTCTCCCCACATGCCATACCCAGCACTCCGTTTCTCCACGTCCTCACCAGCGCTTGGTCTGGTCTGGTTTGTTGTTATAATCATCATAGTGGGTATGAAGTGGTGTCTCCTGGCTTTAATTTGCGTTTCTTCAATGGCTGATAATGTTAGCATCTTTTCATGTGTTTGTTAGCTGTTTGTGTATATGTGAAGAGATTCCTGTTAAGATCTTTTGCCCAGTTTTTAATTATTTGTTTTTTTTATTGAGAAATATGAGTTGTTTGTGTAATCTAAGCATGAGCTCCTTACCAGGTACATGATTTGCAAAAGTTTCTGTTTGTTGAGTTGTCTTTTATTTCCACTTTATTGATGGTGTTCTTTGAACCCCCAAAGTTTTTAATTTTGATGAAGTTCAGTTTAGATGTCTTTTATTACTTTTAAGAAACCAGTGTCACGAAAACGTAAGCCTGTTTTTTCTTCTAAGAGCTTCGTAGTTTTAGCCTGTGACCTTTGTTGTGGCCCCACTGGAGCTGGTTCCTGTGTGTGGTGTGAGGTAGGGCCTACTGTCATTCCTCTGCATGTAGATGCCCGGTTGGTCCAGGGCTCTTTGTTTTCTTTCAGCAGTGGGCTTCGCCTGTCGATTATCCTGACCCCTCAGAGACTGTCGTGATCTGACCTGTGCTTGCTTCTCAGACTCATCTCATCGTCTGCCTGTTCTCTAGTCAACAATGCCTGCAGTTCCTTGAATGTGCTGTATTCTTCCATTATTTTCTGTCTTCTGTCCGCTCTTGAAAATTCTTCTAACGTGTGGGATCTTCCAACCTGAAGCTTTGCATATGCAAACCCCCCTTAGCCCTTTGGCAAAAGAAGTGATTGTCCTGTCTGTTGTAATGGTGCTTTGTGCTTCTGCCTCTAAAGCATTGGTCACACTGCCTGGTGGCTGACAGAGGGCTTTCATCTGTGACCCCTGATGTGTCAACACTATGCCTGCCATGTAGTAGATGTTTGTTAAATGAGTTTGAGAAACTTTCTGACATGGTAGTGAATTTGTAACGACGCTCTGTGTGTTGCATTTTTGTGTTTCGAATCATGTCTTCTTTTGGTGTAGAAATGCCCTGTTATAAAGTGGTAGTGTTAATAGGTGGCAGGTTTTTTTTTTTCGTCTTTTGTGTGGTCGTTCTGCATAGCTGCTTTTTCATTTTTTAGTTGTCTGGTCCATGAAGTCTAGGAGCGTGGGGACCCCTGCGCTGGAGGACAGACCTCGATAACTGACGTGACTTGGGGGTCGCGGGGCACCGTGGTGAGTCTCCGTGCTAAGGGGCTGACCTAGCTCTCTGGCTTCTCTTCTTTCCGGCCTGTGGGGGACCAGTCTGAAGGCGCCGCCCCTGGGTCCTCGTTGGCCGTCAGCTCTGGAGTGAAAGCCTCGGGGCAGCAGCAAGTGTGTGTGAACCCGGCAGCTGTGGGGACCTGCAGAGCTGCCGCCCCGGGCGCTGTGAGTGCCACGTCCCTGGTGTCCACCCCGGCCTCTGTCTCGGGAAAAGCCACCGTGTCAGGTAAGCTGTATCAAGGTGATACCACTTTGTTTCTCTTTTGGGCTGAGAAGGTTCTGTATGTTGAATGATAAGTTTTTAATGATAGCGCAGTCCTGCTGTCACACAGGAAACTCTGGTGGTACGGTGGTTACGGGCTGCAGCTGCCGACCAGGAGGTCAGCAGTTCAAATCCACTAGGCGCTCCTGGGAAACCCTACGGCACGGTCTGCTCTGTCCGTAGGGTCAGTGTGGTTCAGAATCAACTCGACAGCTGCAGGTTTGGTTTTGGTTTTTCACTGTGCACACGTGCAGTGACCAGGAGTCAGAGCCGACGGCGGCCGCTGCCAGCAGGAGGCCGAGGTGGGATCACCGTGCTGTGACCGAGCCTTGGCCGCCTGGAGCCCTCCTGGGAGTTTCAGCTTTTTGCAGGATGTCGCTTTGTGGAGAGCCGAGGGTTTGCTCTCAGTGAGGACTGATTTCTGTTTTTCATGTGAACATTTTGAATGAAGGGATGTGTAAACATACATCTGCTTGCATTTGTTAAAAAGAGTACGCTGACTATAAATTCGCTTTGATGACCCTCAGTCACGATGTTGGACATTCATTGTCACGTGGGAAACGTTTGAGTGACAGGATTGAAGTCCATTAGGCTGTGTCTGTCTCTGCCCACCTTGGGTGGCCCCAAAGAGGTCTGACTTTGACCCGTTGGATGACACAGAGCACAAATTCGGGAGCCAGGCCGCCATGGCCACAGACTTGGCTTCAGTTTCCTCAGCTTTAAAGGGAGGCTGATCATGACTGTGACCTGTGCGCAGTGACGGACACGCGAGTGGGAGCTGGGCTGCTGACAGGAAGGTCGGCACTTCAAGTCCTGGGAGAGCCTGTGGGGCGGTGGGGCCCTATTCCCCAGGGTCCTGTGACTCAGAGAGTCAGCCGGACAGCAGAGGACTGATAAATAAGCGGGTGAGTGCCCAGCCCGGGGTTGCGTGCCCCTCGAGTGCGTGACCACTGTCGCCGCCCAGCCCGGGATCGCGTGTCCCTCGAGTGCGTGACCGCTGTCGACACCCTGCCCGGGGTCACGTGTCCATCAGATGGTGACCGCTGTCACCGCCCAGCCCGGGGTCGCGTGTCCCTCGAGTGCGTGACCGCTGTCGACGCCCAGCCCGGGGTCGCGTGTCCCTCGAGTGTGTGACTGCTGTCACCGCCTGGCCCGGGCGACAGAAGTAGTCGCGTGTCTGACCACCCCATGCTGTCCCAGATGCAGAGGACTGATACGTAACATAGAGGTCGCAACTCAGACCCAAAGAGTCATTGTCTTGTTGTTTTCCTGAAATCCAGGGTGGGGAGCCCTGGTGGCCCAGTGGTTAGGAGCTTGGCTGCTGACCAGAGGGTTGGCGGTTCAGGCTGCTGGCCGTACCTCAGAGACCCTCTGGGCAGGCGCAGTTCTACTCTGTCCCTGAGACTTGTGATGAGTTGGAATCGACTCAGTGGCAGCCAGTATTGTGATCCAGTGCAGGTGTGTGTTTGTGTGAAGGACAGTTCACACGTCACAGCGACATCGGTTCATTCTCGTGGCTTGTAAACAGCTCCCTGCCTCTCTGCTCTTGTGTGTACTGACAGCGGTGTGCTGACCAGCACCAATCTGCAGAAAAACTCAGGTGTCACTCGATACACACGTGTGTGTACATAGATGCACACACATTCAGGACACTCACCCTGAGCTTTAGAGGCTGTGAGTGTTACGTCCTCACCACAATTCCACATGTGGCCCCAAACCAGGCCCCTCTGTCCTGCCTGCTGCTTGCCCAGGTGGAGACAGTGCAGCTAAGGCAGGTGTGTTTTTCTGGTGGGTCGCACCTCCGCATTCGAATGGACCAGGCTGCAGTGGAGGGCTCGTTCTCTGCTAACCAAGTGTTTTGTCTGGGAAGGGAAGGAAGGATCCATTTCTGCTTGTCTGACCTAGTTTCAGTGAGCAGCAGGGAATCCTCCTCTGGGGTTCTAGCTGCCGAGAGGTCACTGCTGCAGTTTCTGGGGTAACACCTTGGTGAGAGGATGGCGTAGTTGGCTCCTGCCCGTGTCTTTAAATAAATGTTTTGTGTGCATCATAGACTTTTAACAAAGTGGCCGCTGTGACGGGAGCCGAGTGAACAAGGGGAGAGGTCACGAGGTGGTGAGGTCAGCATGGTGGGGTGAAGTCAGGCGAGGCCTGTAGGGGACGGTGAGAAGTGAGTTCTGTGCTGAGGAAAGGAGACCACTGAAGGACTGCACCGTGATCGGCCTCGGGTCTTCGGGGACCGCCCTGGGTGCAGTGTGAAAGGGAGCTGGAGGGCACAAAGTGGACACAGACCGCAGGCAGCCACACCAACCCCGGGAAGGAGACTTCCGTGACGTTTCAGGAGAGGCTGACAGCGACGACGGGGAGAGTTCGGAAGAAGACAGGCGCCGCGGGAAGGTGGGGTCCGAGGGAAACGGCAGGCCTGTCCCAGGACTGAAGGGCGTCGTGAGTTTTCAGGCGCGGAAGGCCGCGTGTCTGGCACAGTGAGCAAAGGCCGGCCCTGAGATCTGAACCCCGGGGACGAGGCGATCCCGAGAGCTGCGAGAGACGAGGACAGACAGACCCTCTCGGTCTCTCAGCGGCACTGCTGGGAGCTAGCGCGCCCAGAATTCTGGAGGGAGACCCCTTTCTGCCTAGAACTCTTCCCTCGTCCGGTCAGCCGAGGGGGAGGGTGGGAGCATTCCAGACAGGCGAGGTCTCAGCCGTGTGTCGGTGGATCCTGCGTCTTCAGACTTGACCTCAGTACACGCTGCACTGGAACAGAAAGGTACCAGTGAGGGAAGAGGAGGAAAGCAGAGATCCTGCCTGGAAGAGAAGCAGCAGAACCAGCCCCACTGTCCCAGAGTGCACAGGGACCCACAGGACAGGCTGGGACTGCCCCGTGGGGTTCTGAAGGGGAGCAGCTGGTAGATTTGAACTGCTGACCTTTTGGTTAGGGGCTGTGGCTCGTAACCACCGCACCACCAGGGACCCCACTGATGGGCCGGGGGGGGCCTGGGGTGGCAGGGCGGGAGCCCCAGGCGGGAGCTGCGCACCGGCCCCTGGGCCCCAGTAAATGCTGCAGCAGGTCAGAACCCTCCAGACCAGGGCCGCGGCGCGCGCACTTCTTACAAGCGTGGCAGCAGGTATTGAAAGAACCAAAGGGTTAAATTAAAAGGGTATGCTGCAGGGGGCCAGAGGAGGACAGTGCCGTTGCAGCAAGGGTGAGCTCCAGCACCCAGCCCCTCAGTGGGAGAGTGTCCCGACAGGAGCGGCCGCCTCTTCTCCCACGGGGCCACTGGGGGTTCACGTCGCCGACCCTCCTGTTCGCCGCCAGATGCTCTGTCCGCCACCCAGCACTCTGAACCGCCATGCCACCCAGGATGAGCAAAAGGAGGGGAAACCGGGCTGACTGCTGCCCCTTAGCAGCCACGGAGTGCTTTTTTTATTTCTCACGTGATAAGCATCTGATATTTCGGTACAAAGAAGAAGTTAGAAAGTAGAAAAACACCAGGTATCCAGGGTCCCGCTTCCATACACATTGCTTGACTGGCCACTCGTCTGTTCCAGGAAAAGGTCTTCTTATTTACTTAAGGCTTTGTTCTAGAAAGTTCCAAGGACGATTCCATCCCTAAAGTGCAGAGCTGTTTCCCAGCGCCTTCAAGCATCCGTAGCCTCTGTTGTTGCGACACCGTGTTAGTGTCCTCTCATGGGAACAGCCGTTGGTGGCTTCTCATGAGCTCTTGGGACAACTGCAGGTTTCTGCCTGATGTCCTTTAGAACAGTGTTTAATGGAAATAGCCTTTAAAATAAAGTGGGAGAATGCAACCCTTCTTACAACGATAACACGGGGGAATTCTGATGTTTGTAAAATTGGGACCACACACGCGGGAAGTTCAGATTGCAGGCGCTGAAGGGACGGTCCTGAGGGTTTGGGGGTGATGTGAGGAGGTGGGTACGTTGGGACCCGACTGCGTGGAGCCGGAATGTTTGGGCGGTGACGTGGAGACACTGTGGAGGAGCTCAGGGCCAGGGGAGGGTGTGAGTAGGAAGAGGGCGAGGCTTGTATCTGGCTGGGCTCGTCACGGGTGTGTGCGCCACAGAGAAACTGTTGTGGGGAGTCAGCGCAGGAAAGCATGCTCTCGAAATGGGAGCACTTACTGTCTCTGCAGTTGAACTCTGGATGCTGTTGTTCTTTATGATCTTGTTTTCTAGAAACTGCCTGTGTTGCTTTGTGGTGGTGGGTGAGGACACCTTAGGTCAGGGTCCACAGTGATACGGCCGCAGCCTGTTCCCTGTTTCCAGCCCTGTATTTACTGAGACGGGAGATGTGCTAACAGCCCCTCCTGTCAGAAGACGCTGAGGCTGGGACAGCGAGGAGGTTGGCGGGAAGCGCCTGACCTTCCTCTTGACCTTCCCTCCCACCTCTCTGTAGGACTGTTGAAGATTCACACAGGCCAGTCTAGTGCCCAGCAGGCCGTCCTGACAATTCCTGGCCAACTCAAGCCTCTCAGTGTCAACACGTCGGGGGGCGTGCAGACCATTCTGATGCCCGTCAACAAAGGTGAGGCCTTCACTGGGCCGGGCCCCTGTCAGGGGAAGGTGACCGCTGCTCCCTCCGTGGCCCTCTTGGTAGCTGGCCCAGTGCCCCCAGCACCATGCCCTCAGAGAGGAAAGCCCAGGCCACCCAGCAGCTTCTGGACGCGGAGTAGGGTGGAGGGTGGGGAGGGCTAAGCACTTGGGAGCATTTAGATGAATTAGGTTCATGTGTCCTTGATTTAGTGACAAGTCACCGTTCTGCTGTTGACAGTGCAGCTCAGTTACGTGGAGCCAGCAGTCAGCAGGCAGCCTGGACTGCCCTGTCACCGTGTGCTTTTGTCCTGAAGTTGCTGCTATGCTGCTGATGGGACACGTGGGCCACCAGCTGGGTGTGCCCCATTCCCATTAGGGTTGCATTCACAGTTACTTCCCTCCTGCTCCTCAGTGGTCCAGTCATTGTCGGCTGCAAAGTCACCTGCTGTCCTGCCTGTTGCTGCCCCACCTCCAGCTGTCCCCAGCGCTGCTCCAGCCACTGTGGCTAAAGGTATGGTCTCAGGGCAGTCTGCCCAGAAGTGTTGAGTGACACTGTCTACACTGACTCCTCCGAGTTTTGGGGTCTGTGAGCCGATGAGTTGGCAGATACCTAGTGAGCGCTCACGGGGCAGATGACACGGAGGGGAATGAAGAGACGTGGGAGGTGGCATGTCATGTTTGCCCTCCAGGAACTGCGCGTCAGGTTGACGGAAGTTGTCGGAGACAACGGACAGAGTGGTGTGTGCCAGCTGCACCGTCTCAGGAGCATCCCCGACCCACCATGGCCCAGCGGGGCTGGCTGGGCTGGGCAGGGACAGGGGCTTTGTGTGGGGGACAGGCGCCCTGGGCTTGCGAGACGGGAACCTTCATAGCAGTGGAGTATCAGGAGGTGCAGTTACGGGAGCCGGGGGACAGAGCCGCCGAGACAGAGGCCTGTGTGGGACCCAGACAAGTCAGGGGGTTGTCTGAGAAGTCTCAGTGGTGTCGGTCACACAGTGCAGGGGACACGAGACACCCACACGTCTGCAGCAGCAGTGACCCGGTGTGCTCAGTGCCTTGTCCGCCCCCAGCACCCTGCTGCCTGCTGCACACTTGTCACCGGTTCCTGTCAGAGGAAAGCTGTCATGCCCGTTTCACTTGCTGTTGTAAACTGCGTCATTGTGCACAGCCAGCCTGTCCCCTCACGTGGCTGCCTGCTCCCGGGCGACCCCGCGGGTCCAGCTCAGGCAGTGGTCACAGCCGCAGAGCCTGGGGTGGTCCCCGCTGGACCTTTCTCACATGGTCGCCCGCTCTCACATGGTTGCTGCTGAGAGCCTGTTTGTCCGCGTGGGGCGGTGCCCTCAGCAGGGTGCACGTGACAGGCTTACATCCCGCAGATTCTTAGTGGGTTGATTTGGACCCGACCAGGGCATCTCTGTTGCTTTAACTGCAGTGAAGTTTTGCCCAGCAGCGTGCAGGGACGTGGTATCCCGTGTGATGTGTGTCTAAACCCACGTGACGAGCGCCTCGTCCCGACACAGACGTCCGCCTCCCCTCAGGCCCCTCCCATGTCCCCCCGCCCTCTGTAGGCGGCGTTGGTCTTCTTGCTGTTGCCAAGGACGAGTTGTGTCACTTGAAACCTTGTGTAGCACGTGTACCCTCGCGCTGGCTTTTCACACCACCTGATGTGTGGGTGGTTGTGGCGTGCGCCGCTGTCTCACCTGTTCAGCTTGCTCAGTGGTGGTGCAGCCGCGTTTTCTGGCTGTCCCGCAGGGTGTTTATTCCGTGCCCTCTTGGTGGGCTTTAGGGGTGTTTCCTGCTGGGGGCTGCCCCGTGGGCTTCCGAGGCCGTGGTCTCTGAGAAGCATCTTGCTCCCACAGCGTGGCCGGTGGATTTAAACCGCCAGCCTTATGGCTAGCAGCCAGGCACTCAGCCAGTGTGCCACTGGGGCTCCGGGCATCTGTGTCGCTTTCAGAAACTGCCGCTCCTGCCTGTGACCTGGGAGGGTTCCGGCTGCCTCCATTGTTTCCAGACGTTTGGTGTTGAAGAAGCTGAGACGATGCTGTGGTTCTATGGCTGATCTTGAGGACTGAGCCCACAGCTCAGGGCAAGGCAGTAACAGGCGTGATGGCTTCAGGGAGCGGTCAACCCCACGGAACAAGTGGCATCACAGGACTGAATCAGAACTAGTGGAGGGTGGCCTGGGAGCAGCAGGGCCCAGAGCAGGGGGAAAGCCACACCTCGCTGCTGTGCTCTTCCTTGGAGGGGTCCAGACCCGAGAGGGACCTTCAGATCCGAGAAGGGCCCGGGCAGGTGCTCTCTGGTCCTGGGGACCATGACCATGGGAAGACGTTCTCACTCAGAGCACCAATGTTTTCTGACGGCCTCTTAGAGGATGGACCAGGTTGTAGCAGAGATCGGGAGCCTGTGTGACTGGAGCTGTCTGCCCAGGCACCGTGTCCCGTCCTCCAACGATGTAGGGGCTGCAGGCGGCCTGCGTGCATGTCCTCAAGTCATAGACCTGCTTCCAACACGGCCGTGCTCCGCTCTGTGCAGCTCTGTAGGTGCTGGGGTGTGAGGGAAGAGCAGGGCCCTGGAGCTGGAGGAGTGTCTGAGGACCTCCTTCTCTTCCCTGAAGCCTCAGCGCTGAGAGTGCCTTGCCGACAGTGACACGTCCTGCGCTGGACCAGGGCCGCCCTTCCTGCCGGCCAGCTCCCCCGTGGTGTAGGGGAGAGGGCTGCAGCAGGAGCAGCTGACCAGTTCTAGCACGTACGACTGGAGGAGCCAGCAGCAGAGGGGTCGATGCTGCACCCCAGCCCAGCACATGCGGCCATCAGAAACATCACAGAAATCCCGCTTGTGGAGATAGACCAGAAAGTTATGGAAGCCACGGGACTGTGTGATTCAAGGCACGGGAGTGGCCTTCCAAGGGAGCCATGGGGATGTCCACCCCGGTGAAGGGGCAGCCAGCATGGATCACAGGCACATACGGCCACTGGGAACTGCGTGCGGGGTTCCCAGTAGGACGTTAGATGAGGTCAGGGGCCGGGAAGGTCAGGCCGGGGCGCACAGGGGAAGAGTGGGCTTCCCCGACGCCATGGCCCAGGGGAGAGCAGAGAGGCTTGTCTCCGGCCGTGAAGGACGTGCGCTGGCCGTCCCTCACCGTGCCGTCACGTGGTCCTCATTGAGCTCCACGTTACCGTAGCAAAAGGCACAGGGCCTTTCTAGTGATGGAAAAGCCACAGCACAGCTGATGGGGGTGGCAGAGGTGATGGCAAAGAAGTTGTCAATCACTTGTTTCAAAGCGAGGGCAGGTAAGCACAACACTCGGTGCAGGCGCAAGTTGTCCGTCAGTCTGAGGTTCATGACATGATGTGGGGGCAGTCTGTGGTGGGAGCTAGAGAGAGACCCACGCTCACAGCGTCCCAAAGGGGCGAACACCGTCTCCGTGGATTTTCAGGGCCGAGGACATCACAGACCACCGGCCTCTCAAACACCAGCTGATGGCACAAGTTTACGGTCCCTGGGCAGTGCAGAGGGCTGGCACGGTTTATGGTCCCTGGGCAGTGCAGAGAGCTGGCACGGTTTACAGTCCCTGGGCAGTGCAGAGAGCTGGCACTTCACTGCGGGCCTCAAGTGTAGTCGTTTCAACCCATGAGTGACGGCACGGAGGGAAGGCCTGGCACCCTGCCTGACTCTGCCTGTTGGGGTGGCGGCCAGGCCAGCCTGGGCAACAGTTGTGTTTCATCCCCCAGGGGCTGCCATGAGCTGCAGCTGACTTGGTGGCACAAGGCCACAGTGACAGTTAGTCACGGGCTGTGAGACAGTCACGGGACAGGGTGGTAAGTGAATGGCTCTGGAGCACTTGGGCAGGTCCAGGGGCCATCACAAGCTCTGTGCACGAGGGCAGGGGTCGTTTAGACGGAAGAAGCGGGCCATGTGCGGACAGGAGAGTCTGGAATGATGCGGCCAGAGGTCAGGGCGGGCCAGCAGCCATCGCGAGACAGGGAGGAAACAGGGAGCAGACTCTTCCCGGCGCCCAGAAGGTGTGATCCTCCGAGCACCTTGGGTTTCAGCCGGGGAAAGTTGGTTTTGCACGTCAGCTCCCAGAACAGAGAGAATAAATTTGTGTTCTTTTAAACCAAAAAAAGATAGTGACGGTGCCATCCGCAGCTCTGCTGGTGGACTTGGGTGTTTAGATGAAGGAGGCGTGAACATTGAGAAGAATGCAGCCAAAGCCAGCACCAGCAAAAAAGTGTTTGAGTAGTCTTACATCTATTAAAGAAATAGAATTCATTATTTAAAACCTTCCCCCGAGAAAGTTTCAGATCAGTAGATGCACCATTTGACCCGGTAATCCCGCTGCTCTGGGTACGTCCTCCAGGGTCAAGGGCAGTCCCACGAGCAGATACATGCACACAAATGTTTATTGCAGCACAGCCCACAACAGTAGAAAGGTAGAATCAACCCAGAGGCCGAACAACAGAGGAACAGATAAATAAGCTGTGGTACATGGACTCAGTGGAGCACTGTGCAATGATAAAGAACAGTGATGATTTCAGGAAGCATCGCATAACTTGGTTTCAATTGGAAGACATTATGTTGAGTGAAATCACTCAGCGGCACAAGGACAAGTATTGTATGAGACCCATACGATGAGGACTTAAAAACAGACTCATGTTCAGAAGAAAAGACCCTCTGTTGGCTGCAGGGGAGGGGAGGGAAGAAGGGAAAAAGAGGGCTGGTTATAGATTAGATAGTTGATAGAGATTTGGTTGGGCGAAATCAGTGATAGCACCCATTAGATCAGTTTAACTGGAATTCAACATAAGATGAATACTCTTCAATTTTAACCCAATACTGCAAGGATAGAGTAGCAGAGGCAAGGGTCTGGGGACCATTCTCTCAGGGGACTTCGAGGCCAATTGGAATAACTAGGGTATTGCAAAGAGAGTCTTCTGCACCTCATGTTGGTGAGTGACGTCTAGGGTCTTAAAAACTAACAAGCTGCCATCTGTGGTACCCCAAGTTGTCCCAACTCAGCTGGAACATATGATCACCGAGGACCAGAATGACATCGGGGAAAGAGAACCCAGAGGACAGAAAGTCCCACGTGAATGGGTCACTATGTCAAGATGTGACCAGAAGAACCAGATGGTGCCCATCCACCACCAGTGACAGCCGTGATGGGGCTCACAAAGTTGAGTCTCAGTGGCAACACGAGAATGAAAGGCAGTGTACCCTGAGAACTCCACCAAAAGACCACAACTGATGGTCCGAAGGCCTTGGGGTTCTCCTGGGAGCGTGGCCCCTAGACCTGATGCTGCCCCGCCCATAAATCATTACTGAGGTCAACTCCAACTGAAATGGATTGGACTCGGGGACACAGAGTGACCATATCATGTGTGCGCTGTATGGTTCTGTGCATCTATAGGATGTTGTCCTCCTGACCTCGTACTAGAGCGGAGTAGAGAGGGTGGAGAAGAGGAGAGAAGAGATGGCTGAGAGGATATGACGTGTCTAGAACAGAAAGGAGAAGTGTGCTGTCACTGGACAAGGAGAGCAGTGGGAGCTGCACATAGGCGGGAATGCAAATTTAAATGGGATTGTATACGTTCACTCAATCAAATAAAATTTAAAGGAAGGAAATTTCAGACCTAGAAAGAGAAGGAACAGATCTCAACTTTTTAGAAACCAACAGAACCCAGACACTAACACCGAAAGAGGACGTTATGAGGAAGAAAACTTACAAGCCAGTATCTTTCACAAAGAGATACGGAAAAATCAAATTTAGTGATACCATAGAAATAAAAAGTAAAAAAAAAAATACATTATAGCCAAATGAGGTTTAGTACAGAAATGCAGATTTGATGTAACATTTGAAAAGTCAGTCCATATAATACATCAGAGTAGCAGAGTGAGGGTGAAACACCGTATGGCCTTCTTGGTAGGTGCAGAGAAAGCCTTTGATACAATTCAGGTCCTGTTTATGGTTAAAACGTCCCAGCAGATCAGGCTCTAGGAGCAGGCTCACGAGGTCATGCAGTGTGCGTCAGCACACAACAGGGATCATGTGAGTGCCTACCGGGCCCGTCAGCAGAGGGCCACAGTCCAGGAAGACCGTCTGCGTCCACACGGGAAACCGTGAACCCTGACCCATGTGTCACGCTGTAAACAAAGTTCAGTCTCAGCCAAACAGACCTACAGGAGAAAAACAAACCAGTAAAGCGTCGGGAACATAGAAATCTCTCCATGACCTCAGACATGCGCTCTCCAGCCAGGACACGTAGTGACGAGCCTTCAAAGGAAACCCTGATGGGCTGGGCTCGATCAGCTGCGGGAGCCTCACATCATTGGGGGGCATTAAAAGGGCAAGAATTCAGGGCATGCTAGAAGGTGTTTACAGTACAATTGTCTCATCTGGGCTAGACGAGATCCACAGACTGATAGAAACAGAAACTCATCTTTTTCTGAGGGCAGAAGGCATGAACGGGCACTTCACAGGAGTGGCACCCAGCTAGCACGTGCTCACAGGTGACCAGTTAGCCCCTGACTCATCCTGGAGCCACAAGTTAGATCAACAGTGACACCCTGCTGTGCCCGCCGGCAACTCCAGGATGGGAAGCGTCCACCGTGACAAGTGTGGCCGGGCAGGGGGAAGGCTGGAAGCAGCCTGTCCTGCTGCTGGGACGTGAGGTGGATAGAATCATGTCAGAAACCAGGCAGCGAAACTTGTGTGTCCACCTGGTGTTCCGGAAAACGCCCTCCCCGGGAGTGTGCGTGCGTGTCCGTCAGAGAAACTTCACACAGGAGTGTTCACCGCAGGTGAACCAAGGGTGCCGATCCACGGGACCACCGCAGTCCGGTTCCGGTTTTATGTCAAATGCCAAACGGGGGAAGGCTGGGACGGCGGGCTGCTCTAGTGGGGCAGGGGACAGCAGGGAGGCTGGGGGCGCTGCCCAAGGGCGGGAAGTGGCCTGAGAGGTGGTGGGCATGCAGGCGGGTGAAGACCCACTGCCGTCACGGCCGTGTGGACTCAGCCACTCTGTGGGGCCGAGCAGAGCTGCCCCGCGGGGTGTCTGAGGTGCGCCTGGGCGATGTGGACTGCCCGGAGCCGCTGAGCCTCCCGGCTCGTAGGGCTAGCGTCTGGGTTAAAACTCGTCCTCGAGGAAGCGCTACCTCCCTCAGTGCTGAAAGCACTGCCATCACCTGCACAGGACCCCTTGGGAAGCTGTGCGCTGGTGCCCACGCCTAGGCCACCCCTCAGAGCAGTTTGGGGACTCTTTCTGGAGTGGCCATCAGAGCTGTCATCATAGTACCGTTGATGTTCTGAATGACGTCAAGGTATCTTCCTGTAAGTATTTCCTTTATCTTCACTTGGATAAAGAAAAAGTCACTGGGGTCAGATCAGGTGAGTAGGGAGGGTGTCCCAATACAGTGATTTGTCTGCTGGCTAAAAGCTCCCTCACAGACAGCTATACAACTGAGTGTGTAAACTTGCCACCATGGCACCGTGGGCGGTCGCCGTTCCACAAAGAGGGCCAGAATTGCTCTGAAGGGTGGACTGGGCGCTGGTGTCAGTGTATAGCTTCTCAAGGGGAGGACGTCAGAGCTGACCACGGTGATCTTCAGCACAGAGGTGTGCAGCCCTTAGAGCGATTCAGTTTGGGGACTGCGTTGTCGGGCCTCGTGTTCGGCTGCGGGCTGTGCGGTTTGCCGTGTGCACATTGTGCAGCGGTGACAAGAAGCGGGGGGACGACGTACCAGATGCCATCTGAACACTCCTGTCAGAGCGACCCCTGAGGCCGTAAGGCGTGACCCTGTAGACGTGCCTCAGGAGCGTTGTTGGGGCACTGACGTGACCCGGGCCACCTGGAGAGCCACTGCCCGAGCAGCAGGCCTGCGGAGACAGCACTCTGCTCGAGGTGGCATGGCCTGGCGCCACTGTCAGCCGTCGGCAGGTCTGGGGACACTGAGAGCCTGGCCGACGGGATTAACCTGGGAGTTTCCAGGCACACCAGGTGTGGTTTTTGCTTCCTGCCTCGTGTCCCAGAACACTTGAGGCAACTCTGCAGGTTGATACACTGGGGAGATGAGCCCTCAGGAGCCCCCGACTAGAACCAGAACAGTCTGGCTCCGTATTTCCATGCGGCCTTGTTGGATCGCTGCAGTGTACCTGCCTGCGGAAGCGCGCCAGCTGTCTGCAGGGCGTGGTCAGCGCGTTGAGTCCTTGGAAGCCCTTTCTGTGCCTGTGTCTGGTCGCCATGGCGACAGGCACCGTCGCGGATTCCACTGTGTCCCTGCAGCAGCTAGCGGGCCGTCTCCCAGGAGCTCAGCTTATTTCTGTGCACGCGTCCTTCCTCACTGACCCGTGACCGCTCTTTGTCCCTCTTTCCTTCCAGTGAAGACGGAGCCCGAGATGCCCGGGCCGAGCTGTCCGTCTCCGGAGGGTCCGGCAGCAGTGCGGACGGAGGGAACCTCGGAGCTGGGCAGTCACACCATCAAGTGAGTACTAGAGCCGTCCGTCTGTGTCT
The DNA here is from genome assembly GCA_028571685.1 of Heterohyrax brucei. NCBI lineage: Eukaryota > Metazoa > Chordata > Mammalia > Hyracoidea > Procaviidae > Heterohyrax > Heterohyrax brucei. The sequence goes on along the minus strand of CM053157.1, from coordinate 85,684,763 downwards.
TCTCGTGACAGCCGGGCACAAGTGGCGCTGCGTGTCAGCCCTGTGGGTGGAGACCTCATCCTGTTGGTGAGCGGTGACCAGCTGTTACCACTCGATGACGAGGTGACGGGGTGGGGGTGTGGGTAGGGACAGTTGATTTGTGTCCTTGTGTAGAGCCTCAGGGGAGACACCAGGTCTCCCTGGAGTAGAGGGTGCCGAGGCACACTCAGCGCTGGGTCCCCCGGTGTCTCACGCTGTGGTCACTCGGGTGGGCACCTGTCTGCTGTCTGGTCGGGCACACCTGCCTTTTGAGCACTCCTTGCTGCTTATGAGCAGCGATTCCTGAGGTTTTCTCATTTCCAAGCTGCTCCCCAGGCTTCCGGACAGCTGGGTACAGGGGACGCTTAGCCCCTTGAGCATGGTGGCAGGTGGAGGCGTGAGCTGTGACATCCCTGAGGTGGACCCCTGGGGGATGGACTTGCTGTGCTCAGAGCGCAGAGTTCCCGGTGCACTGCGACGTGAAGAAGCAGTGGCCTGCCTGGCACGGTGCACAGACGGGCCAGCCATTCCTGGTCTGTCCTGTTGGTTAGATCGTGGCGGTTTCTTTTTAAACTTCAAACACTTCACTTACAAAGAAGCCTGTCTGTGGAAGGAAGGACGTGCCAGAGCAATTGGCTAGAGTGGTAGCTCCCCGGGAAGGGGACACGCACAGAGACCCAGGTGTGCGGCGGAAGTGGCTGTGTGTGTGTGCCCTCACTGTCCCATCTCTCTCCCAGGATAGACCATTTGGAGACCATCCAGCAGCTCCTGACCGCGGTGGTGAAGAAGGTGCCTTTAATCACTGCGAAAAGTAAGACTGTTTACACTGAGTACTCAGAGGGGGCGGAGGTTGGTTTTAAATGGCACGTTACTTGCGGTACTGATTCGGCTTTAATTTCTGGGTATTACGTTGCAAATTAATACAAGTATAGTAGTTTTCAGTCTCAGATTTTAGCTGGAGATAAACAGGTACCTTGTTTACAAGGGCTTTAGACCTCTAAGGTCTTGATCAACTAGTCAGTCTTTTTTACTGTTTTTGTTTATTGTGATGAAGTGAAAGTGTACAGTCCCAGACAAATTGCCATATAAAAGCCCCGAGCACCCGCCTCTCCACAGCTCTCTGCTTTCCTCGCCCGGTGGTGAGTCTTTGATTGATCTCACTGTTTCATCTGATGAGGGAGTTTTTTTACATATGTTGTATGTAATTCACACACCTATTGTGTGGGTCCTGAGAGCCACAATGTGTTGTCCTTGTCAGTAAGGCCTGCAGTCTGCAGCCCCAGGCAGCTCGTGTACATCCCATCTGAACTCAGTCCCAGTCTCGGCCTGATGGGGATGTCCACCCCAGTTCCCAGGGAGGATACAGAGGCTCCGTCACTTGTCCGGGACGACACAGCCCTGGTGGTGAGGCGGTCACCACGCCCGGTGCTCTGTGACTCTGAAGCCCATGGTCTTTACTCTGACCCTGCCGCTCACTTTTGTAGAAGTTAGATTTTTGAGACTCCAGGGGTGATGTCTGCTGTGTCAGTCCCCGTGGTCAGCACAGTGGCTGTCCTGGCTGGGGGGGCTGGTGCCCAGTGGGAGCTCGGGTGGGGGCCCCTGGGTGGGTCAGATCACCATGAACGTCAGACTTGGGAAGGAACAGGTCATCATGTCACCTTTATTTATGGGACAGGTGTGGGCCCACATCAATAGCAGAGAAAACATCTTTTTTCCCCTCAGTTGAAGTTCAAGGGTGTGGGGGTGTGTGTGTGGGGGTGTGTGTGTACCAGAAAGCACACACCCTCACTAACCAGTGTTTGTACCGGCAGTTCAGTGACAGTGCAGACATGACATCGTGTCCCCCTTCCCACTGTCTCTGTCCCGTAAACTTCCTGTCTGTGCTGTAGGGTGACCGTTGTCAAGTCTTGAAGGGAGCACAGTGCTTGAGGGAAACACTCTCTATAAAGTGAGCTGCACGGTGGTTTATAGAGGACTTCACGGGATAGTTCGAGTTCTGCGCTTGAAGGCTGTTTGCAGGCCGTGGATTCAGGGGTTCCTGTGATCTTGGTGTACCTGCTAAGTCTGGTTTCCATAAGAATACGAAGTTCACCATTTTTCCAGGCACTGGTGGTAGCCGGGCACCATCCATTTCGTGTGGACGCTTAGACCTACAGCCCATTTCCCTCTGATTCCTGGATCTGTTTTCTCTGGTGGTCCAGGAGATTCAGGAGCAAAGTTTGTATCTTGAGTGGCTGCTTGCAAGCTTTTAAGACCCCAGGACGCAGCTCGGGCCGCAGCCCCGCTCAGTGCTGGCTCTGTGTGTTGCAGATGAGGAGGCCAGCTGGTTCTCTGCCAGGTCCGTGGAGCAGTACTACGGCTGGAACGTCGGGAAGCGCCGAGCCGCCGAGGTAACAACACACGTCTGCCTGCTGACCTGGGCCACTGCTGAGAGCCCACAGGGAGAGGACAGGGAGAGGGGACCCGAGACAGGCATGCATCCCGGCTGCCCGTTGTTGTGGGTGCCTGCAAGTCGATTCTGGCTCACGCTGACCCCATGTGACAAAGGACTGCACTGCTGGGGTCCCAGGCCTGTCAGTTAGCCCCCCAGGGCTGCCCCCTCAAGCCTTGTCATGTGGAAAACAGAATGACAGAATGGGCATCGTGTTCTGTGAATGGGATCAGTCATCGCAGATTTCCCCCGGTCAGCGTTAGGCTCTCAGAGCCCCTCTCATGGCTGACCCGCACAAGACCCCTTCGGTTTCCTTCCACGCTGCAGGGTCGAGTGACATTTGTGACACTAGATGAGTACTGAGAGCACCCCGTGGGCCTGGGGCAGCAGGGCCGTGGGAGCCAGCGGGACGGGTGCACGGGGACAGAAGGGGCACCGGGTAGGGCCCGCGTGGGCAGGGGCCGCGTGGGCACAGAGCCTGTGAGGCAGCCCTGAGACTATCTGTGAGTGGGGACGCAGGGGAGTGGATGGAGGTGACGCGTGAGGGCCCGGGCCAGTCTAGGAGGTTCCACAAGTCAGGGAGCCTGTAGGCATCGTGTTACTTTACAGGAAGGAGAAAAAAAGCAACGCTGAGAAACACTGCAGTCAGGTGTTTTTTCTATAGAAAACAAAACGTTGCCGCGGGGGAGGTTGGTGCGGCCCGGCACGCTGCTCTCCAGCTGTGGGAGGTGTGCTCAAGGCAGGACGCTTTCTTTTCAAGTGGCAGAGAGCAATGACCATTCGGAAAGTCCTGCAGGAGATCCTGGAGAAGCACCCCCGCTTTCACCACCTGACGCCCCTAAAGACCAAGCACGTTGCTCACTGGTGCCGTTGCCATGGCTACACCCCGCCAGACCCCGAGAGCCTGAGGAGGGACAGGGACACGATCGAGGATGTGCTGACCCAGATCGACAGCGAGCCAGGTGGCCCTGAGGGAGCACGCTCAGCACCCATGCCCCTCGCCCCCCTCGCCCCAGCTGCTTTCCCTGCCCTCCCCATCACTGTGACCCGTGGCCCCCCCGAGCTGCCTCAGGCTATGCCCGCAGGCCTGGGTGTTCCCGCAGGAGCCCCTCCTGATGTCACCCCATGGTCCCTCCACTCAGAAGCCTCCTCTCCCCGCCCAGTTAGACAGCTTACTGTCCCTGTGAAGGTGGGGACTGTGTCTGTCTCTCTAACACCTGGCTGGGAAGTGCGACCCAGTGTTGGAGGCACAGGTGTGAACTCCCGGTCACTGTGCCCACGACGGGAGCTGAGGGTTTTGTAGGCACACAGGCTGTGCCACATGGCAGCAGGGAGGACGGGTACAGAGGGTGTTTGGAGGGAAAGAACTAGAAGGGCGGTCTGCTGCCCCACTCCCACTCAATATGGACAACCAGGAACTCAGGCTCTCAGCCTCGGGAACCTGGGCCCAAAGGCCCCCGCAGCTGCCGCCTCCAGGAAGCCTTCCTGCCAGCTCTGACCTGGCTACAGCTCTCACTGCGGTACCTGGAGCCCCCGTCTGACCTGGCCTTCCACATCTGAGCTGTGTGGAGAGGGGACTGCACTGACGGGTCCCGTGTCTCACGGGTGGCACGGGTTCTGTCCCTGATGGCTGATTAATTTGTGGGCACCCAGCCAATAACACAGAACAGCTGGGAGCTGCACACTGTGGCCTTGTAAGTGGCTTTAGGCCCAGGCTTCCCAAAATGAAAAGAGGGGACAGGAAGGTTCTGGGGCTTTAAAGTTCTAAGCTCCTTGTCAGGCTTTGTGTTAGTAGCTCGTGGAGGACGGGCGCTCGGTCCTGACTGCGGCGTTGACAGCCCTCCTAGCCCCGTGGAGGGGAGACGAGTGATGTCACGCTCCTCATTGTCTGTGTCTGAGCTCACCGGGTGTTCTGCACTGAGTCGTGTTGTCTTTGTAGTTGGGTTACATTTAAAAGGTGACACAGTTCAGTCATTCCCTGGGGTGGGGTCGCCTAGACTTGGGCAGCAGAAGGCAGAATCCGGAACCAGCTGTGGTGTCTCGGGTCGTAGTCCCACCGTCTGTGCCTGGACACGCGAGGCCCGTCTCTGCTCACCTCCCCCGTGAGGGACGGCTCCTCGGCATGACACGCCGGCCCTGCCCCCGGGTCTCAGGCTGTTGGCTTCAGGGCGGTGCGGGTCCCCTGATGTCAGCACAGGTGTCCTCTGCTGCAGAGTGCCCGTCGTCCTTCTCCTCGGCGGAGCACCTCTGCCGGAAGCTGGAAGACCTGCAGCGGTTCCAGAAGAGAGACCCGGAGGCCGAGGAGGAGGTGGACGTCGTCGGTCTCTCGGAGCCCGCGCAGAGAAGCGCCAAGGAGCAGGAAGAGCAGCGGCAGGAGGTGAAATTCTACCTGCCGCCGACGCCAGGGTCCGAGTTTATCGGCGACGTCACACAGAAGGTAGGGGGCAGGGGCTCGTGGTGTCAGCGGGTCCTGGAGCAGGCCGGGCGGGAGGTGTTAGAGACGGCCCGTGACAAGGCTGCCTGCCGGGCGGGCGTCCGGGGGTAGCCGGCTGGAGAAGGTGGGGTTTCTTTCTCCCCTTTCCTCATCGCCGCAGGAAACTTCTCTTGTGAGGTGGTCTTTTCTTGAGTTTGTACAGCTCCCAAGGCGCTGCCTGGGTGCCTGTGGGGCACACACCCACACCCCTGGGTGCTTGTGGGACACACACCCCCAAGTTATTTCTCCACCCCATGGCGCCTGGCTGCTTCCTGGCCCCGGCCCCAGTGCAGAGAATGATGGCGTGGCTGTGGCTTCAGGAGGAAATGACAAATAGGACAGGGTGGCATCTCCAGGTGTGTCTCCTGCAGGCAGGGCCTGTGGGTCTGATGTCAGGCCTCCATGGTATTGCTGTCATGGTCAGCATCAAGTCCCAGCCTGACCATTGGCCGTGAGAGAGGTGCGGGGCCCCAGCAGCCTAGTGATGACGGCGTTTTTAGTCATCGTCCAGAAAATGGAAAAATCAGATCTTCCAGTTTTCTGTGTCGCCTGCTGTGTTTGTCCGGCGTCTCTGGAGCACCTCTTCCCACCAGGCACGCCTCTGGTGTCAGCAGGACGCCAGCTTAGGGGGCCTATTGTCATCTAGAGAGGGGAACAGAGAGCCTTTTCTTCCCCCAGATTGGGATCCCCCTGCAGCCGGTGGCTCTCCACGGGAACGTGTACGCGTCGGTGGTGGAGGACATGATTTTAAAGGTCGGGGGCTGCTGGGGGCGGGGCGCGTGCTGCGGGCGGGGCGGGGTGGGGCGGGGCGGGGCAGCCTGGGAACCTCTCGCCGGGCGCTTAGCTCTCGTCTTGCTTTGTGGTTCTTAGAGATGTGAGTCACCGTGCCACCCGAGCACTGCAGTGTCTGTAGGAGACGCTGTGCCAACGTCATTCCAGAGACGTCCTTCCTCGGTGCCCTTTCAGGGGTCTGGGGTCAGGGCCAGTGCTCCCACTGCTTCTGGGAGCCGGGAGAGGCCCAGCCTGGGGGTTCAGTGTATGACATGCCGCGGATAGACTGCCCTTGGGTCCCTGCACGAAGAGGGGATAAACCCGTGTCCTTGCCTGCTCTGGTGCCAGCTCAGGAATCCTGTCTGGGTGGATCCTTGTGGATACAGGGACCCCTTACAGTAACCCTGAAGACAGATGATGAGTGACAGTCACTCTGCTGTGATTTTTCCGAGTCATGGCCTCTGCCCCTTGCCCTCTGTTACCCAGGCCTTCTTCCTTAAGGACGTTCTGAGCCTTCGATGCAGTTCTCAAGTGGGATCTGATCCGTCCCTTCCTGCGGCAGGCAGTCAGCCAGTTAGAGAGTGACCTCCTTCTCTTGCAGGCTACAGAGCAGCTGGCAAGTGACATCCTGCGGCAGGCTCTGGCAGTCGGGTACCAGACGGCATCTCCCAACAGGTAGAGTCCTCCCCTGGCTGGTGGCTTCAGGCTTTCAGACATCTGGCCATCCAGCTGCCTACTGAGGTGTCTTCTTCTGAGATCAAGCCAGGAAGACTCGGGACGTTCTCAGCAAGGCTGACCTGGGCTCTGCTCTGTCTCTGAGCGCGTCCCCCGGGTGTGCACGCTCGGCTTTGCCTGCAGTGTGCCTCTGCCCTGCCCCTGCTTAGACCCCTGCAGGCTTGGACGTTCCGAGGTGGGCGGAGCAGGTATCAGGTGTTTGTGATAAACGGCACCACGCGTGCATTCTGTGTCAGACGCAGGAGCAGAGGGTGCAGCGTGACATCTGCGGAGCCAGCCTGCGGCGCGGCTCCCTGGTTCTCCTGGGTCATGCAGGGTCCCACCTTCGACAGGGTGGTGTCTTAGCAGTTTTCTGTCACTCAGTTTGTGGAACAAGTTGGCGTTTTCCTCTCTGACAGGTCCCACCTTGCACAGGTTGTACCTGATTGCTTTCTCACGGCTCAGCTGTCACTCTTTAGAAATGAGGACAGCAGTGCGGTCAGGTGATTTTTCCCAGCAAATACACGGGAGAATCTAGACCCAAACCCAGGTCTCGGTGGCTGAAAGCCCACAGCTCACCCTTGGATCTCTGCTGCCCCCCCCGGTGTGATTTTGGGAGGCACTCAGGTTGATCTTTCCTGGGACCCAGGAAGAAGGGCAGGTGGGCTTTTGTCCCACACCCTGGTGCTGCTGTTACAAGCCCCTGTGGCACATTAGGTGCCCCGTCTGCTGCCCGGAAGCCGGTGGTTCAGACCCCCCAGGCACTTCTCAGAAGCTCTCTGGGGCCGTTCTGCTCTGTCCTATAGGGTTGCTGTGGGTCGGGATCGACTCACAGTGGGTGGGTTTGGCACTGCCTGCAGAGGGAACATTCCAGTAAGAGGCATCATAAACTTCTAAAATCTTAACAAAGTGCGTGAAGACATGAAAGGCTGGCAGCAGGGCTGTCAGGTTACTTAGGGGACAGAACACACGGGAGGAGGGGACAGGGCCTGGTAATACTGTCGCTTCCCACCCGAGGGAGCTGACCCCAAGTCGGGTGGTGGGGGTCTTGGCGCTGAACGTGACCCCTGGTATATACAGCCCCTCCTCCCACGAGACAGGAAATAGGGCCCTGAGTGGTGGGGTGCTTTGACTCAGCTGTCCAGCTGCTGAGGCTGAGTTACAAACACCCTCTGTGTTCTCCTCGCCACCGGTGGGTCTCCCTAGGCACACAGCCCACTCGTGGTAGCTCCACGCCTGACTGTGGCCCAGCTGTCAGACCTGACCCAAGCGCGCTGACCAGGCCTCAGAGACGGCCAGGTCTTCCACACGCACTGAGAGGACGTGTCCATCTTCGGTAAACTAGTTGAATTACCAGGTGCCAGATAGAGTCCCCCCAGTCACCCCGTCTTGTTTTCTGGACCAGGGTTCCCAGGGAGATCACGGTGAGTAACATCCACCAGGCCATCTGCGACACCCCGGCCCTGGACTTCCTGACCAACAAGCACATGGGGACGCTGAGCGAGGACCAGTGAGTGGGACAACGCTGCCCAGAGAAGCCCAACGCCGGCATACCGGGCTCACCACCTCCTCCAGGTGACACTGGAGTCTGCATCCCTGACGAGAGCCCTGGGGCGGCAGCGTGTCTCCCAGATCTGGAGTGAGGGTCGCAGCGAGGACACGTCCTGTCGACTTCACCCCGCCCCCTCCTGTCGCGGCTCCGTGAGACGGTCCCCGGGCTGAGCTAGGCTGTGCAGGTCAGGTCCGCTCCCTCTGCGTGTCCTCCTGGAGGCGAATGGACTGAAGGTCTCCGCCACTCTGTGGCTGGGGCTCCCGGCAGTCCGCCTGAAGCCCAGCCAGGCTTCCACCCTCAGTGCTCAGTGCTGGTCTGTGGTCCCAGCCGGCCTTAGATGGACAGTCCACACTGTCAGTCCCAGGAGGTCAGCTACAGGAAGAGGTCACACAGGCCTGTGGGCTTCAGGGCACCCAGAATTCTGTCTCCATGGAACACGGAAGCTTTGCCGAGGCAGCCCTGGGCCCCAGGTGCAGCCCGGTGAGCAGGGGCCCGCTAACCTGGGAGGCCCTGACCACTCTGCACGTCACTGCAGCTGCAGGCACGACACACTGGGCGGACAGCGGCTCCCCGGTCTGTGTGTCCACGTGGAGTGGCCACGAGTGAGCTCCCCCTGCAGAGGCTCTGCTGGGACCCCTGGGAAGAAAGGCACTGAATCCTGGACCACCTGTGGGGGCCCTTGAGGTAGACAGGTAACTGACCAAGGCAGGAGACGGGGACATCGGTGCTGGGAGCACTGAGAACAGGCTGACCACGAGCACAGAGGGCAGCAGGGCACTGCTGCTGTGGCGGCCTGCGGACACCGTCCCTGTGGGAGGCAGAGACAGGAGTTGTGGCCAGGTAGCAGTCGGCTCTGCTCTGCCTTGAAAAATGTGGAAACCGGTGAATCTCATTTGTCCCAGTGACATCCCTCGGGTTTTCACGCCTGGAGCCTGAGGCGGAACGTGACCGAGGGACGACTCAGCATCTGCACATCACAGCTCCAGGAGGGACTGTCCTCGGTGGCTGCAGGTCCTGCCCTGACCCAGTGAGCATTCTCCAGGGCCTGGTGGCTCAGTGGCCTGGGCCGAGCCACTCCCCGCAAGGAGGCAGCCACGGAGGTCCATCCAGGGGGCCATGACTCACCAGGAGGGCGGATTCAACCCAAAGGAGACCGTGACAGCTAAGAGAAGTCACTTTTAGCAAAAGAAAAACTAATAACAATCCCCCCTTGATAACGTTCCAGTGTCCTATGTCGCGCCATGTGACACAGCTGTGTGACAAACATGGACAGTAAAGCTCTTCCTGGCGGAGAGGTCTCTGTGCGTAAGTCTTGTGCTGTGGTCTCGTTCTCATTGGGTTCTGTCACAGAGGGCCGGGCTGAGGGACGTGGCAGGTATCGATGTTTGGTTCCTCCTTGGAAGCATCGGCAGCTTCACAGGATAAAGGTCTAAGACGCCGGAAGGCGCACGTTGTCCCCAGCAGTAGTTTCATGGGACAGCATCGGGCTGGGACAACCGTGTGTCAGAACTCCCTCCTGGCCCGGGCAGGGGACCACTACTGCAGTGTCACCAAGCCACCAGGCACGCCTCGCAAGCAGAAGTAAGTCTCTGCTGGAATGAGTGTCTCCCGAGTCCTGCCGTGACCACCTTGTAGGATAATGGCTCAACATAACAAAATTGCAGAGGGATCTCAAGAAAGCTCACTTCTGTGTCATCCTTTCTGGGTGAGAGGGCTGTGGAAGGTGGGGTTCCTGAGAAGCCAGACTTCCACAGGGGGCCCGAGGCACATCCCAGAAAGGCAGCTTTCTTGGGATGGGAGCACCCTTAGGGTCAGCGTTGAGGGGCCGCCCAGGCCTGCAGGAGTGGGTACAGGCGGTCCTGAAACGGAGGGCGTCGGCCAGGGCCCCCGAGCTGAGGTCACAGGCAGAGCCTCTCATTGACCCTGCTGAGGGGATGTTCTCCATCTGCCCGGGAGGTGGGGTGGCAGGGGTGCTGTCCAGCAGGGCGAGACTTGCCTCCAAAGTGGCTTTGTAGAGTCGGGCCCGTCCACTTGCAGAGCAGAGCAGGGCCCCGAGCCCACCTCCCTGGGCCCACCCAGGCCAGGGGGCCACCCCGGGTGTCTCCTCATCACCCCTTCTGTTGGGACCCATGCTGGTCTCTTGGGTCAAGTAATGACAGTGTGCCACTTGAGAGGACACCTGGTGATCCGCTGTGACAGCAGCGGCCACAGGGACGTAACAGCAGATGCTGAGCATTCCCTTCTGGTTGAAGTCACTAACAGGCTGAACTGCTGTTGTTCAAAGCTGTGTCCTTGATCAGACTAGTGACAGAAATGCTCACCGCAGATGAACCTCAGCAGCTGTCACACCAAAGCCACTGCTGCGGACTGTGGCCCGGCGACCCTGTGGACGGTAGGGCTGCCATGGGCACCACTGGGGCCAGCAGCCACAGCTCCCTCCCGCAGAGCGGCTCATGAGTCCCACCTACTGGCCTTTTAGTTAGTGGCCGAGTGCCAAACCACTGTGCTACCAGGGCTCCGTACGGCAGCCTGTTCAAACCCTCCGCCGCCGAGTCAGGTCACACTCAGGGACCTTAGGACCGAGCAGAACTGCCCCGAGTTTCCAAGGAGCCCCTACTGGGTTCCAGCTGCCAACCTGGTTCGTAATCATGGTGTTTAACCACTGCGGCACCAGGGTGCCTCTGGTGGTTTGTTAGGGCTCCCTGAAACCTGGAGAGTGAGGGGACCGTCTGCAGGGCCCAGATCTCCTGGGAGTTAGTGAGCCCTAGTGAGGAAAGCAGTGGGGTCGGGGTGTTCGTGACAGGCTGCTCTGAGAACCTCTAAGGTTCTTGGCTGTGTGCTGTCCCTTCCGGGGGTGGCCCGCTGCAGCCTCACACCAGCAACCCAGGAAGGTGGCCTCACCTGCCCAGGTGAGGGACAGCTGCCAGCCCTGACGGGCTCGCTGGCCGGGTCTGGGCCGGGGGGCTCTGGCTGTGCAGTGGTGCGCAGGCGGCCACCCATCAGCGCCAGGGCAGGTGAGTGGCATCTGGTGGGACAGATGCTACAGGTGGGGACGGAGCAGGCTCCCAGGTGGGGGTGCTGAGGCAGGAAGGGATCGGAGCTGTGCTCACTAGCCATTCCCTGAGTGCCAGGCACTGCCCCAGGCACCCTGCGGGTGACATTCTCTCAGCAGGCCAGCAAGGGGGGAGGTCACCCTTCTGTGACACAGAGCTCAGCAGTGGAGAAGCCAGAGTGTGAGCCCAAGCCTGGCTTCAGCGACTCCTTATTGTCCACGGTTCCTGGGGCAGGGTAGCAACAGAGGGGTCATCTCAGGAAGGGAGGTTGGCATTGGGGAGGGAAGAGCACCAAACGGGCTAAGCGCCCCCGTGGCTCAGAGCCCACTGTGAATAAACGTTACTAGACCCTCAGACTCGTGTGTCTCTGCCCATTTTGTGCCATTCTCTCCCCAACAGTTGGTGGACCCCAAAACACTGCATGCACCAGCATAGACCCTGGTGCATGACACCAGCGTAGACCCTGGAGTGCTGCACGCGGCACCAGCGTAGACCCTGACACGCTGCATGCGGCACCAGCGTAGTGCACACGGCACCAGCATAGACCCTGGAGTGCTGCACGCGGCACCAGCGTAGACCCTGACACGCTGCACGCGGCACCAGCGTAGACCCTGACACGCTGCACGCGGCACCAGCGTAGACCCTGACACGCTGCACGCGGCACCAGCCTAGACCCTGACACGCTGCACGCGGCACCAGCCTAGACCCTGACACGCTGCACGCGGCACCAGCCTAGACCCTGACACGCTGCACGCGGCACCAGCCTAGACCCTGACACGCTGCACGCGGCACCAGCGTAGACCCTGACACTCTGCACGCGGCACCAGCCTAGACCCTGGAGTGCTGCACGCGGCACCAGCGTAGACCCTGACACGCTGCACGCGGCACCAGCGTAGACCCTGGAGTGCTGCACGCGACACCAGCGTAGTGCACACGGCACCAGCATAGACCCTGACACGCTGCACGCGGCACCAGCGTAGACCCTGGAGTGCTGCACGCGGCACCAGCCTAGACCCTGGAGTGCTGCACGCGGCACCAGCGTAGACCCTGGAGTGCTGCACGCGGCACCAGCGTAGACCCTGACACGCTGCACGCGGCACCAGCGTAGACCCTGACACGCTGCACGCGGCACCAGCGTAGACCCTGACACGCTGCACGCGGCACCAGCGTAGACCCTGACACGCTGCACGCGGCACCAGCCTAGACCCTGACACGCTGCACGCGGCACCAGCCTAGACCCTGACACGCTGCACGCGGCACCAGCCTAGACCCTGACACGCTGCACGCGGCACCAGCCTAGACCCTGACACGCTGCACGCGGCACCAGCCTAGACCCTGGAGTGCTGCACGCGGCACCAGCATAGTGCACACGGCACCAGCATAGACCCTGACACGCTGCCCACGGCACCAGCGTAGACCCTGACACGCTGCACGCGGCACCAGCGTAGACCCTGACACGCTGCACGCGGCACCAGCGTAGACCTTGACAACGCTGCACGCAGCACCAGCGTAGACCCTGACACGCTGCACGCGGCACCAGCATAGTGCACACGGCACCAGCATAGACCCTGACACCCTGCCCACGGCACCAGCGTAGACCCTGACACGCTGCCCACAGCACTAGAGTGGGCCCTGGAACGCCGCCTACAGTGTACCCTCTGCAGCCCCCGGGTTCCCAAGATCAGCAGGCTCTTGGGGCGCTAGCAGGAACCACAGTCAAGTCCTCGTTACCAAGACACAAGAAGTGGGAGAAGGTGCTCATGTTTGTAATTAATTCAAAGAAAGAAAAGGAAACAGGAGTGTGTGTCTCCATGCCAGTGACCGCTGAGACTGAGGGGTTTTCTCTGCTCCTTTCTGCAAGGCCCAGGGGTGGTCTCTGAGGAGCATCTCACAGGCCAGCCAGCCACATCAGAAATAACAGTCCTTTGTGAGGATCTAGTGTCCTCTGGAAAGACAAGTGCATGCCTGTCCCAGCTGCAGGCGGGGGAGGGCTGTGCCGGTCAGAGCTGGCACCTCTGGGGACAGCTTGCTTTGTGGCCTCAGCTGGGAACACGTGCCCCTGCCCCGCCTTGGGTGCTTGTCAGGTCTGGCAGCCCCCCTGTGGGCTGGAAAGAGGTGAAGACCCACAGGGAGATGTTGACGTGTCCTGATCCAAAAAGCCCCATGAGTTGCTTCTAGTTTCTAAGGGACGTAACCAGCGTGTCCCCATAGTCACACTGACTGGAATTTATGGAGCAAATCGGAGATTTCTGTCCCCCCCAGTTCCTAGACCAAGGAGTGGCCTGAGGAAGCCAGCCTCACATACACCCTGCACACACACAGGGCACGCCCCTCCCCGCACACACTCCCTGCGGACAGTGAGGGAGCAGGATGGAGGTGAGCAGCAGGGCTGGCTGATGTGACACTGTAAGGTCCTCCAGGGACTGAGACAGCTGCCACCTTGTCCCAAAGCACCAGCTCCTGGCTCCCAGTGTGGCTGTGTCGGGGAGACCAGACTCAACAGTGAAACGGCCCAGTCGTTAGGGACCTGCCATCAGTCTGTCACTCACACAGGACTGGAAGAGCTCACCCCAAGGACCGTTCTCTTCAAACAAGGACCCTCTTGGTCCTGAGGAAATGATGGCTTTGAAATCCTGAGAGTGACAGTTTCTTCAGAAGCCTTTTCATGTCCCCATGAGCTCACGTGCAGGCAATGACCTGGGTCGCCGCTGTCCCCGTGAGCCCACGTGCGGGTGCTGTTTCTGTCACTGTGAGCCCATGTAGATGATGACCTGAGCTGCTTCTGCAGTGTGGGGCCCCCAGAGGACTGGCCAAGGGTCTCACCTTGGACTACCACACATTACAAAATTAACAAAATCATAGTGCATCCTGGGAAGCGACTGAAGTGCACATTGCTGGTTCTTCAGGGACCGGTCAGTGGATCTGAGTCCTCAGTCGCCATATGGCCAGGTCTCCCGTGAGGCTGGCACCATGTTCTTGACTAAGGAGCTGAGGGGTAGCCAGAAGGAGCCGTGACACCACGCCAGCATCCTCCAGGGGGAGGGGGTGTGTGAGGCCCAGAGCTGAGCTGGGCACCGCTTCCGTCTGTCCCTCCTGGTCCTTGGGCCCAGCCCAGCAGTCCAGGGGCAGCCTGAGGGGGGTCTGTGATGGTGTGGGGACCTCGCCACGGTCCACCACATTCCTCCAGGGGCCTGAGGGAGCACAGTGGCCAGCACCTCCAGAGCACAGCAGTCACACATCAAGGATTCGACGAGCTGGAGCGTGGAAGATGGCTGAGGGGTTGGGGGTGAACTTCCTCCTGACCTCTGGGCCCTGAGAAATGAGACTGGTCAGCAGTGGGCCTTGTCCCCAACTCCCTGCCACCCGCCAGCTCCGGGAGGAGGAGGCGTCCCAGCCTCCTCAACCTAGCCCCAGGGTCCGAGAGGGGAGACCCCTCAGCAGGCAGTGTCCCAGAAGGATGTGGCCTTCCTGTCATCTCCGCCCGTAAAACAAATGCCTGGGTTCCCCAGGGCTCGGCAGGGGTGCTCACCAAGGTAAGACGGGGGATGGGAGGAAAGAACCCGGTCAACGACAGAAGCTCCCTGGCTTCCTGTCACGGGGCAGCCGGGTGGGGATCCAGCCAGCGCTGTCCTTGGCCACACTGCCATCGGAAACCAGCATCTGACTCCCGGGGCTCGTGGCCCCACAGCTGGGAGCTGGCACGACCTCAGGCTGACCTGGAAGCCGGTCCCAGAGCCGCTGTCCCACCCGGAACCAGGGGTCGTGATCACTGTGGCTGGTTTCGTCCTTGTGGCTCTTGAGGGCTTCACTCCCGTCCAGGCCTGGAATTCCTGTCTGAAACAGAGCGCACCGTCACAGCCTTGCACGAAGCCGCCACCCCTCCCCAGCCCCCAGGAGCACCACGGGGTGCCCTTCTCTACCCCCAGCTCTGTCTACGGCCTCGGCTCCAGGTGGGCCTTCAACACCGAGTGCCCGTTACAGGGGCATAAGCAGCAGGTCTTGGCTGGCTGCCACTCACTCTGCTCTCCCTGAGAGTTGGCACCTTCAGTCAGCTGACACTCCTTCCCCCAACCCTCAGGTCCCCTGAGGAAGCAGTGGCAGAAACTGCTGGTGTCCCCCATGAGAGCAACTCCGGGGTCAGGGCTCTCACCCCAGGGATGTGAGCACCTGGAGGCCCCAGGCCTCAGAGACAGCTAGTCTTCCTCCAGGGCATTTGTTTCCAGTCACTGCGAGGGGCCCAGACCTGTGACTGGTGGCCACCTGTGCCCAAGGCAGTGCCAGCCTCTCTGCATGGTGACTGTGGTTACCGTGACAACAGGGAGGAAGTTCAGTATTATGGTTTGGCTTGCTTTCATCTTGATATAAACCCAACAACTGCCATCGAGTCAGGTCCGACTCACAGTGACCCTGGTGGCGTAGCCTTAAGTGGTTAAGTGCTATGTCTGCTAAGTTCAAATCCGCCAGGCGCTCCTTGGAAACCCTATGGGGCAGTTCTACTCTGACCTCTAGAGTCACTAGAAGTCGCTATAAGCTAACCTGATATAAGCATTGTAATTTCCTCATTAACACCTGCAAAGAAAACACACTGTAATGACCAATTTAAAAACCTGATAGTTTGCCTTTTACGTGGCTCTGTGCTTACGGGAAGTTCAGTGGTTAGGTGATAGAGTGGCTAAGCAAAGGATGGGCAGTTGGAACACTCCAGGCACCCCCTGGAAGCCCCTTGGCATCACGGGTTTGGTTTGTTTTATGCGGAGGGAGCCCTGGCGGTGCAGTGGTTAGAGCGGTTGGCTGCTAACGAGAAGGTTGCTAAGTGAAACCTACCAGGCCCTGGGGAGCAAGACGGGACAGCCAGCCCCCATGGAAGACAGCCTTGGAGACCACGTAGGGCCGCTTTGAGTCGGAACCACACCACAGCAGGGTTTGGGTTTTCATGCATGTGGGGGCTGGGAGGCGCCGGGGGTTGCAGATGGTGGCCGTGCTCTGCCGCTGACTGGAGGCGGGGAGTTCGGGCCCACCTCAAGGCTCGTCTGGAGAAAGGCCTGGAATCGACTCCCACAGAGCAGCTGTGGGGACCTCTGGGCACACTGTTACCCCAACGCACATGGGATCACTGTGCACCAGGGTCAGCTCAGTGGCAGCTGATTTCTTGGTGTCATGTAGACAGAGGGAACATATCTGTGCAGCACTGTGCGTGTGGCAGTGTATGTTGCACTCTGTGTGCCAGCATCTGGCACTGCATGTGTGGCACTCTGCTGTAGCAGAGTGTGGTGCTGTGTGTACGGCGCTCCACGTGTGCCAGCATGTGCGGTGCTGTGTGTGGCGCTCCGTGTGTACCAGCATGTGTGGCACTGTGTGTGTGGTGCTCCACGTGTACCAGCGTGTGGCACTGTGAGCGGCACTCCGTGTGTGCCAGCATGTGTGGCACTCTGCATGTGCCCCCATGGCAGAGCCTCCAGGGGACAGCTGGCTCCTGGGCGGGACACAGTGAGGTCGGCTTCACTTGGCCTCACGCAGTAGCTTCTTGAACGAAAGGTTTAATTCCCGTGAGCCAGAAACACCTGTTTAGCGAACATCACTTGCTCGGCCCCTCAGCTGGTGAGCTCGGGCAGGCAGAGCCCCTCCGGCCCAGGGAGCCCAGCCAGGCTGTGGACGGTGGACGGGGCCCAGCTGGGCAGGGCCGGCCCCGCCGTGTGGGCTGGGAGCCAGGCCCCGCCGGGCAGGGCAGGGCAGGTGGCAGCGCCGGTCTGCCCGCAGGCCACACTCAGATACTCCTGCGGCAGGAGGGCACTGGGCAGGGCTCGTCGGGGGATTGTGCTGTGAGGCCTCATGCTTCTGAAGACCAGCTGCCCACACCATCTGCTGCTCCCCTTCTCCTGGGGACACAGGTCCTCCCCATCTGTTCCCAGACTGCCTCTCGGGCCTCAGCTCAGCTTTTGACATGACAGTCTTAGCCACACCCGAGTGGCTGTGGGCGACCCCAGGAGGAGCCCTCGGAGGCGGGGGCTGGTGCTGCAGCCCAGGTCAGAGGTCAAAAAGCTGCAGGAGGATGGAGAAGGGCAGGTAGCCAGCAGGACCCGGTGACACCCAGGAGAGGAGGTGGCCAGATACAGGACTGACTACACCCATAGGAGCCCCAGTGGTGCAGTGGTTAAGCCCGGTGGCCACCCATGAGGGGAGGTGGCATCACGCTGGGAGCAGGTTGAACAGTGACCCTGTGTCCCTCCCGAGGGTGAGCACCAGGTCCACACAGCCAAGTACTCATCCTGCTCCACTGTGAGGACACGGTCAGAGGCTCGGTGCCTGGCCAAGCTTACACAGCAGGCAGCAAGCAGCACCCGGAATCCCCACTCCTGAAGTGCACCGGCTAAGTGGTGGGAGCAGCAGTGTGGGGGGACCACCTGTTGTTAGGTGCCGTCGAGTCAGCTCCAGCTCACGCCAACCTGGGGTGCAGCGGACCCGCCCCTGCCCACGCCTGCACCTGCCCACAGCCAGGGCTCCCCTGGGCCCACGACGGCCGCCGCCGTGTGAGTCTGTCTCCTTGAGGGTCTTCTTTCTCGCTGACCCTCCACTCCACCAAGCGTGAAGTCCTCCTCCAGGGAGCCCCTGGGAACACATCTCCCCTCCTCACGCTGAGGGGTGCTCCGGCCATGCTTCTGAGACAGACTAGTTGGTTCCTTGGGCAGTCCGTGGCATACCTGGTATGTTTCTGCCGACCCCATAACTCAGATGTGTCAGGTCTTTGGTCTTCCTTAGTCACTGTCCAGCCTTCCCACACGTACGGGGGACCTGAAAACCCCACAGTGTGGGTCGTACACACCTTAGTCTTCAAGGTGACATCTGAGCTTTACTGACACTGTAAAGAGGTCCTTTGCAGCAGACCTGCCCGGTGCATCACGTCACATGACCTCCCGACACCGGCTTCCACGGGAGCTGACTGCAGATCCCGGTGAAGAGACACCCCTGACGACTGCCATCCTTCCTCAGACGGCCTGCAAAACAGATGTGGATCCCGAGGCCGGCTGATGTGGTGTCCACTGCTGCAGCCCGCAGGACCCCTGGCTCCCGGGAGACGTCTTTCCCAGACCCCTCCTCTGGCGCCTCCAGCAGGTGAGGCCCCCCAGCACCGCTGCTCAGGGTCTGCTGACACCCACATTCCCCCTCCAGCTCGGGCAGCGGGGCTCAAGTATGTGACCAGTGGCCACCAGACCCTCCCTGCAGTGTTCCCACAGGCCCCTCGGACAGGGCAGGCCTGCCCAGGAACCTTCTGGGTGATGGAATGTTCTCCACATCCCAGTAATGGGTGCCTACATTTGTCAGAAGTCATCCATCCAGACACAGTATGGGACAGTTTCGTTGTCGGGACATTATACCTCAACATAGGTGATTTTTAAACATCAGAAAACTGGGGGTAGGGGAGGGCACACCTTTGGGGACTTTACTGCTGCAGGTAGGGAGCGATCCCCAAAAAATGAAGACCTAGCTGGAGACGAAGCTACAAGGATGCTCGCGGGTGAAGTTACGTTTTCTTTTGAAATTCGTGTCTTTTTTTTTTAATAGATGATACATGTACATGACCTTTTTTTTAAAAAAGGCTGAAGATCCTCTCCAGCATCACGGCAGGCCCCGCAGCCCCCTCTGTGCCCCTTCTGGCGTGTCCTCGCAGGGTTCTGTGCTCCGTGAACGCTGGCATGAAGGCCCAATTTAAAACACAGTGGCGTGCTGGACCTCCTGCTCGGCGCCGTGCGTTGGCACGTGAAGCTCCATCATAAAGGGGCTTCATCAAGTCCTGGGTGTCTCAGTCACCTGGTACTGCTCCAGCAGAAAATATCAGGAGTGGAAGGCTTCACAAGGAGAAACTTTATTGTCAGAGCTCCATAAGCTGTAAATCCACTCATGAGTTACAAGTCCATTCAGTAGGACAAACCATCACAATCCGGTGGGCTGAGTCCAAATCCAAGCAGAGCATCTCAGCGCAGGAACCTCAGGTCCAAAGGACATGCTCGGTTCTCAGTGCTGCTTTCTTGGTGGTGGGAGGTTCCCCACTTCCTCTGCTCCCTTCTCTCCCTTCTACCCCACAGGCTTGTAGCTTAAGTCCCGCCTCACCAACACAACTGCAGCCCATTCTCCATCATCAACATCACAGAGGCAGGACTCACAACACACGGGAGGAAGGGCACGACACTGGGGCTGCTAGCTGAGTCCAATCAACACATACATTTGGGGGGGACACAACTCAATCCGTGTATGCTGTGTGCCGTGACTAACCCGTCTTTGTCATCTCACACCGCTCTAACAGAAATACCACACGTGGGTGGCTTCAACAAAGAGAAATTCCTTTCTTCACAGCCCAGCTGGCGAAAAGCCCAAATCCAGGGGAAAGCACTCTCTCTGTGGGCTCTGGAGGAAGGTCCCTGTGATGCATCAGTTGTCCCCTGGTCTGGGAGCACCCCAGCACAGGAATCTCAGGTCCAAAGGACACGCTCTGCTCCCAGCACTGCTGTCTTGGTGCTGTGAGGTCCCCAACACTCTGCCTGCTTCCCTTTCATCTCGAGTAGGGTAAAAGGTGGTGCAGGCCACACCCCAGGGAAGCTCCTTTGGCGTCGGATCAGGATGGGACCTTAGCAAACGTGTTGTAGATGTAACAGTCCCACCCCAGCCCCGTTACCATAATCCAGTCTTGCCCTATTAACCACGGCCAGCAATTAGGGTTTAGAACACAGGAAAAGAATGGAGGACAGTCCCACAATACTGGGGATCACGGTGCAGCCAAATTACTGCATTCATTTTTAGGGGCACAATTCAATCCACGGCCAACGCTCCCCACCTCAGCAGGACACTGAGGCTGTGCCCATCTGCTGCCTCCTGGACCCCTACTCTCCACCCGACGCTCAAGAGTGCTGCAGGCAACATTCCTGAAAGTAGCCGAGTCACAAGAAGAACAATCAATCCTTTAGTAACCTCAAATGAAACCACCCCAAATGTTCCATAAGAAAACTCAAGGCCCCTGCTGTCAAGTCGAATCTGACTCAGCAACACTACCAAGCTGCTCCCACTGCGTTTCCAAGGCTGAAATGTCGATGGGTGCAGGCGGCCACACCTTCCTCCTGCACAGCAGTTGGTGGGTCCCAACCGCCCCCCTCCCAGGGAGCAGCTGAGCACTTTGGCACTGTGCCACCACACTCTCATTTTCCGTAACAAAGCAGATAAACTTGGCTTCTATCCATAAGCTGACTGACTACACGTGTTAGCATGCCCGTTGCAGAAGAACCACCGGTGACAGTGACGTCACAGTAGGTGACAGAAAGGTGTACAGTTATGAATACTTAAGGGGACATGCACTCATGCACTCGTGTCTGTCAAGGATCAGAGACAAACGCAGGTCTGCGCTGGGGTCGACGCTGTTGTAATTCCCAGTTTTTCCATAGTGAGTATGTATCTTGTAGTGAGAGATACAAGAGCGAGCCCTCGCGGGCTCAGAGTTGAGGGGTGAGAGGACCCACGTGGAGACCACCCACTCCAGATCTTGGGCTCCGAAGGCGACACCAGTGTCCACCACCCCCCCTCCCCGGAAACGACCAGAGGAGCCCGGCCGCTGGCCCGCGCCCGCTCCTCGCAGGCCCGCCCGGGGACAGGGCTGGGAGCAGAGTCCTGCTCAGTGGGTCCCCGGGCTCTCCGCCCGCCGCCCGGCAGAGGCAGCGAGCTCCCCATCGCTGGCAGAGCTGGGCCACCGAGCCCGGTCACGGAGCCGGGGAAGCGACGGCTGCAGCGCAGGGGCCGCGGGCAGTGACCTTCCGGGCCGCCGGCAGGCTCTCTCCCGCCCACCCGCCGCCCTCTCGCCTTCGGCCTCCGTTTCCCGACCCGGGGGCTCGACGCGGTGCGTGCTCGGCCCCCGCCCCGTACCTGTACGACGTGGTCGCCGCTGCAGCCGCGTCCGCATCCCCGACAGGGAGCACGTAGACCGCCCTGGCGCCCGGCGCGGGCTGCCTGTCCCTGCGGCCGCCGGCGCCCGCCCCGCGCCCCTGCGGCGCGTCCCTGGGCCCCGCGGGGGCCGTGCGCACCCCGAAGTCCCGCTGGTACTGAGTGAGCGGCACGTCCCGGCTCGGCTCCCGGGCGCACGGCGCCCTGCGCGGGTCGGCGCCCCCCGCGCCCGGGTCCTCGGCCTCGGGGTCCGAGTAGCCGTGCAGGGTCAGCGGCACGGCCACGTCGGAGCGGTCCAGCTGGTTCCAGCGCCGCGCCAGGCAGCAGAGGCGGCTGACGCAGGGCCACGCCATGCCGCCCGGCGCGCCGCTCGCTCCCCGCGCCCCGCTCCGCGCCCCGGCGTGCGCGCCGGCTCCCGCCGCGCCCCTCCTTCGCGCCCCGAGGCCTGCCCTCCCACGCTTCGGCGCCGCCCCGCTCTGCTCCCCGCCTCCCCCGGGCCACCGCAGCCGCCCTGTCGCCCGCGCCTGGGCACGGGGAGCCGGGCGCCAGGCTGGGAGGCGCAGAGCCGACACACAGGAGGGGGTGGAGCCAGGGGACACGGAAACCTCCCGGAGTGGTCACAGGAGTCCGATTTGAAGAGTGTCTCCAGTTTATCCCAAACTTTCCTAAACGGTCTTGTATGAATCGTACCTGGCCCGGAACAGGACTGAGGCTGCCGTGTTTAGGGTGAGTAGCGCCCTGGGGCTCACACGCAGAGGGAGGTGCGGTAATGAGGTCACAGGAAGGCTTTAGGTCCTGCTCCTCAGAAAACGTGTATTTCAATCAGCGTGTCCGGCACCACCTAAGTGACAACCAGTCCAGCTTCCAGAAGAAATACCATCAGCACTCCAGTGACCTTTCCCTGGGTTCTAAAATCCCGGATTTTGAAGCATCCCACAAAAATTTTAGATTTATAAAGCTGCCACCGAGGTTGGGCCACTAATCTGTAGTTCCCCACCCCCATTCATTATTTATTGTCAGGCTAAGTTGGGCTAACTGTCCCAGATAAGGTCACTGTTGAATTCAAAGCCGTGCATTGGAAGCGGTTCCCTGGTCACACTCAAAAGGCTTTCTGAGTGTCTCACGTCTGCCCTGGGCATGCACTGCAGAGAGATTCCTAGTCACACGACTGAAACAGCGTTAGGGACCCGAGCCACCTCTCAGGGCTACACTGGCCAGTACCCAGTCTGTACCTCGGGAAAGGGGACTGCAGGTGGCACAGCCCAGGCCACGCAGAAAAAAAGACGCGTCTCCCAAATCACTGTCTGTCTTGGAATGAAGTTACAGCCGAGTGACAAGACAGCTGCTAGTGAGTGGCAGTCCAGCTGAGCAGGTCACATCAGGCCGGCTGGCTGCTCATGTGGAAGTGAAGGAGCCGCATGCGACCTGGAGCCGGGGCGGGTCGCCCGTCTGTGCCGCCTGTCACCTGGAGCCACCTGTCTGTGGGACCAGTGTGCCAGGACCCTGGGTTGGCCACCCTGGGAAAGTGTCTGGTGAGTGAAGTACTCTCTCCTGTCCAAAGGGCTCTTCTTGTGTTTATTTCTTCATTGATCAAACATCTAAAGAGCACCCACTTACCTACTAGGTATAATGCTGGGTGTCTCTAAGAAGTTCGGTATAACATCCAGGAGAGGAGGAAAATGTGAGCCCAGGAGACAGAAGGGACCAAATGGTCCAGAGTCTACACCAGCATGAGAGCAGAAGAACTAGATGGTGCCCGGCCACATCCAGCACCTGCCTTGAGGGGCTTTGCAATGTCAGACTCCCTGAAACAGAGAAAACACAGGTGCAGATCTAGAATTCTGTTGAAAGACCAGACCTGATGGTCCAACACTCTGGAGGGTCACTTGTGAGCCTGCCCCAGAGCTGAAACCAGCACCGAAGACGACTCTTTAGACAAAAACTGGACTGGAGTGTAAGACCTGAGGCCATCAGAGGAGCTCCCTGATAGTAATGAGAGGGAGGGTGGGGAGGAGGGGACAGGGAAGGGAGAAGGGTGCTGCCACAGGGCTGGGGGTGGCAGATGGAATCATGTAGAGGTGTCTGTATAGGGTTTGATACGGCAAATTGACTTCATTTGTAAATTTTCACTTAACTACAATATTAAAAAATAAATTCTGGCTAAGACGGCTCTCTGCACCCCACACTGGTGAGTGGTGTCTGGGGTCTTAAAAGCTGCCAAGCTGCCATCCAAGGGCACAGCAAATGGTCCCAACTCAGCAGGAACGGATGCTCACCGAGGACCAAAATGACATGGGGTAAAGACAACCCAGAAGATAGACAGACCCACATGAATGGGTGCCTACATCGACTTGGGACCAGAAGAACCGGATGGTGCCTGGCCACCACCAGTGATAGCCGTGATGGAGCTCACTAAATTGAGTCTCACTGGCAACACAAAAATACAAAGGGGTGCACCCTGAGATCTTTACTAAAAGACCAAAATTGACGGCCCAGCAGCTTCGGGGTTCCCCTGGAAGCATGGCCCCTGGCCCTGATGCTGCCCTTGCCCATAAATCATAATGAAGGTCCACTCTTCGAACACGAATGGATTGGACTTGGCGATGCAGAGTGACCATATATTGGATGCACTTTATGGTTCTGTGCATCTACAGCATATCATCCTGCTGGTCTCTGGCTGGAGGAAGGAGAGTGGGTGGAGAGGAGGGGAAAGGAGGCTGTTGGGAGGATGAGACATGTATGGAGCATAGAGGAATAGTGTGCTGTCACTGGACAGGAAGAGCAGTGGAAGCTGCATATAGGTGGGCATGTAAATTTACACGGGAATGTACATTTTCACTCAGTCATAATAAAAAAAAATAAAAAATTCTGTGTAGTAGATGACAGACATGTAAAACACACGTTATTGTCATTCCGAGGTGCTGTGGGGTCAGTTCTGACTCACAGCGACCCTCTACACAACAGAAGAAGCACTGCTGGGTCCCGGGCCAGGCTCCCCGTCCCTGCTGTGGGTGCACAGATGGCTGCAGCCACTGCGTCAGTCTCACTGAGGGTCTCCTTTTTGCGGACCGTCTACCAGGCATGATGTCCTTCTCCAGGGCCTGGTGCCTCTTACAAGAATATCCCAAGTACGTGAGGTAAGTGTCACCATCCTGGCTTCCAAGAGGTACTCTGGGTGTGCTTCTTCCAAGACAGACACGCTGGTGCACAGTAAATTCAGTATTCCTCACTAATACCGTGATTCAAACGTGTCAATTCTTGTCCAGTGTTTTCTACTCATTGTCTAGTTTTCGCGTCCACAGGGGTGCCTGAAAATACCACGGCTTGGGTCCAGTGAACTTTAGGCCTCAAGGTGACACCTTTGATTCTCAAAGCTTTAATCTTTTGCTGTTGTTTTGCCCAAAGCAATGTGTCATTTGATTTCTTGACTGCTGCTTCCACGGGCATTGACTGTAGAATAAAGTAAAGTGAAATCCTTGACAACTTCAGTACTTTCTCCACTTACCACAATGTTGCTTACTGGTCCAGTTGCGAAGATTTGTGTTTTCTTTACGTGAAGGTGTGATCCACACTGAAAGCTGTGGTCTGTGATTCACGTTAGGTCTTTCACGCCTTCTTCCCTTTGAGAAAGCAAAGTCGTATCATCTTCAAGTCAGTCTGTTAGAGCGGACGTCCTCCTCGAGTCCTGACGCCACGTTCTCCTTCAACAGTCTAGCATCTTCTATACCAGCTCAGCATACAGACTGAATGAGTACGGTGAAATGACGCTGATGCACACCTTTCTTGATTTTCCACAGTATCCTCTTTTTTTGTTCAAACAACTGGCCTATGTACAGGTGCAGCATGAGCCTGATTAAGTGTTCTGGAATTTCCATTCTTCATGGTGTTACCCACAATGTGTTATGATCCACACAATCGAATCCCTTTGCACAGTCAATAGAACACAAGTAAACCTCTTCGTAGTATTCTCTGCGTTCTGCCAAGAGCCACTGGACATCAGCCATGACATGCCTCCTTCCTCATCCTCTTCTGAAGTCAGCTTGAGTTTCTGGCAGTGGATGTATGGCTGCAACTCCTTTTGAATGATCTTCAGGAAAATGTTACTTGCATGGGATACTAATGATACAGTCTGATAGTTTCTACATTGTGTTGGCTCACCTTTCCTATGGAATGGACACAAATACGGATCTCTTCCAGTCAGTGGCCAGGTGGCTGTCTTCCAAATTTCTTGAAATAGAAGAGTGAGCACCTTCAGCGCTGCAGCACTTTGCTGCAGCATCTCCACTGCCATCCGCCCGCTCCCGGAGCCTTGCTCTTCACCGGGGCCTCCGTGCCAGTTGGACGACCTCCTTCAGCACCATCTGTTCTTCACCATGTGCCACCTCATCAGATAGCTGAGCATCACCAGCTTTTTCTGGTACAGTGGTTCTGTGTGTCCCATTTCCTCCGGATGCCTCCTACATCATTCAGTACTCAGCCCACAGACTCTTCCAATATTGGAAAGTGAGGCTTCAATTTTTCTTCAGTTTTTTTCAGCTTGAGAAATGCTGCCATGTGTTTTTCCTTTTTGGTTTTCTAACTCCATGTTTTTGATCACTTCATTATAATCCTGTCTTAGTTACATATGCCTGCTATAACACAAATACCAAAAGTCGATGGTTTTGACAATTTTTCTCTCTCACAATTTGGTATGCTAGAATTCAGAATTCAGGTGCCAGCTCCAAGGGAAAGCTTTCCTTCTCTTCCAATTCTTAGGAAAGACTCTTGTTATCCATCTTCCCCAGTCGAGGAGCTTCTCAGTACAGGGACCTTACGTGCAAAAGGACATGGTCTTCTCCTGGCTCTTGTTTCTTGGCAGTACAAGGTCCCCATGTCTCTCTCCTCACTTCTTTATCTCAAAAGAGACTGGCTTAAAACACAACCCAATCTCATAGACTGAGTCCTGCTCATTAACATAAATGCCTCTAATCTCATCGCATTAACATCATAGAGAGAGGATGTGCAACACACAGGAAAATGACACCAGATGGCATGTTGGACAGTCACACAATACTGGGAACTATGGCTTAGCCAAGTAGACAGGTTTTGCTGGGAGACAATTCAATCCATGACAAATACTTTACTTTGTCCAGTCGAGCTACCCTTTAAGATCTTCTGTTCAAGACTGCATCAACATGAGACCAGAAGAACTAGATGGTGCCCAGCCATCACCAAAGACAGCCATTCTAGGAAACTCAGAATCCTTGATGGAGGAGGAGAAATGTGGGGTGCAGAACTTGAACTCTAGTAAAAAGACCAGACTTGATGGTCTCATGGGCTGGAGGGGCCACAGAAGACATGGCCCAGGACTCTGTCTTAACCCAGAAGTGAAGCCATTCTGGAAGCCAGTTCTTCAGACACAGACTGAACTGAGACATAAGACAAAGTGATACAGGTGAAGAGTGTGCTTTTTGGCTTGGGCAGATATAGGAGACTAACTGGGCAGCTCCTGTCTGGAGGTGAGAGAGGACAGGGGGACAGGCGCTGGTTAAATGGATGTGGGAAGTGTGGGTTGGAGAGGAGGAGTGTGTTATCACAATGGGGGACAGCAGCTGGGGGCACACAGCCAAGTGTAAGTTTCTGTCTGAAAAACGGTAATTGTAAACTTCCACTTAAAACAAATGAAAACAAGTTTATAATAAATCTTCTGGTGACTGTACTTCATCCCTTCAGTTGCTCCATGTTCAAGAGCAAGTTCTGGTCTCTTCTGACACCCATTCGGGTGTTTCCAGCTTTTAGTAACCCCTCACTTTCCTCGTGTACGACGTTTCCTTTATGTCTGCTCTTTGGTCATTCCAGTTGGGTGCTTCCAATCTCTTCTTGATGTGGTCTCTAAATCCAGGTGGGCTGTCTTCACAGTGGCACTCTGGCTCTCAAGGACTTGCTCTGATTTTTCTTTGGCGTCGACTTGAATTTACACAGGAGCCGTTGATGATCTGTTCCTCAGTCTGCCTCTGGCCTTGCTCTGCTAAGGAGCTTATTGTATTTTTCCACAGATGTAGTTGATTTGATTTTCCTGTCTTCCACCTGGTGAGGTCCATGTGCAGATACTGGCAGGGAATGTCATTGATCGTGTGATCTCTGGTGTTATTTATCACCAAGGCTGCATTTTCCAACTACTGATCCTAATTTGTTCCCAACTTTCACATTCCAGTCACTGGTAATATCAGTGCGTCTCACTTGCATGTCTGATCAATTTCAAACTGCAAAAGTTGGTAGAAATCTGTAACTTCTTCATCTTTGACCTCAGTGGTTGGTGCATAAATCTGAATAGTTCTTTATTAACTGGTCTTCCTGGTAGGCATACGGATATTATCCTATCACCGACAGCACTGTACTTCAGGACAGATCTTGAAATTTGTTTTTATTGTGCTTTAGATGAAGGTTTACAGAGCAAATTAGTTTCTCATCAAAAATCTAATACACACAGCTTTATGATAGTGGTTGTTGTCTTGGTCAGTCGGTACTGCCCTAACAGAAATACCACAAGTCGATGGCTTACACAAAAAAAGTCTATTCTCACAGTCCAGAAGGCTGACAGTCCGAATTCAAGGTGCTGGCTCCAGGGGAACACGCTCTCTGTTGGCTCTGGAGGACGATCTTTGTGTTGTGTCAGTCTGGCTTTGGTCTGAGAGCAACTCGGAGCAGGACCTCAGGTCCCAAGGATGCACTCTGCTTTCAGTGCCGCTCTCGACTGTATGACGTTCCCAACGCTCTGCTTGCTTCCCTTTCATCTCCTGCAGTGCTGGCCACACTCCAGGGAAACTCCCCTGACACTGGAAGAGGGATGTGACCTTAGGCAGGGTATTACAGTCCTGCCCTAATCCTCTCTAACATAATCCAGTCTACTAACCACAGGGCGAGATTAGGATTTACAGCACAGGGAAATCACCCAATGGACGGCAACCTCACAACTCTGGGAATCATGGCCCAGCCAAATTACTATACACATTTTTTGGGGGGATACAACTCAATCCATGACAGTTGCCAGCTCCACAGAGTGTCCTCTCCCCTTCTTGGCCTCGGAGACTGCATCACCAGCGTTCCTGCCCCCTCCTGTCTTCTCATCCTTGCCCCTAGGCCGGCGTGCCCATTGAATCTCCTTTTGTTTTATGGGCTGTCTAATCTTTGGTTGAAATGTGGACCTCAGGTGTGACTTTGGTGCTGAGTCAGAAGTGTGTCCTGTGGCCATCTGAAATGTTCTTTTTGACAATGAATGACATGCTGTCCCTCTGCCTTGTCACTCCCAGCATCCCCGACCCTACGACTGTCTGATTGAGGACAGCCAGTACTAGTCCACTTCAGTTGTCTAATGCTTGAGATGTTGATCTCCATGTGTCCCTTTCCTGGCGATTTCCAGTTTCCTCAGATTCACACTTCTTACCTTCCACAATGTGATCAGTAATGGATACTTGCAGCTGTTCTCACCGGGTGATGCCACAGCAGCGAATGCAGGTCTCCTGACAGCTGGAGTCCATCACATCGTTAAGGTCACGTCTACTTTGAGAGGGCAGTATCTTGAGCATCCCCCACCATGTGGGGCTCGTCTCCCCACACCATCCACAGGGCAGTTGCCAGCCAGTTCTTTGAAGCAAACCATCAGGCCACTCTGCCCCATCTCTCAGTCTGGAAGCTCTGCAGAAACCTGTCCACCATGGTGACCCTGCTGGTATCTGAAATAGGAGTGACACAGCTTCCAGCATCACAGCAACATGCAAACCACAGCCAACTGGCGGAAGAGTGGTTGGGAAGAACAGGGGACCCAGACAACATCAGGAACAGCATGAAGAGGGGCGTGGATGTCAGGACTTGCTCCTGGAGCGAGGGCAGGACTGGGTCAGGCGGGAATGAACACACACAGCCAAGGCTCAGCCAGAGGTGGCCTACTGTGGAGGGACTTGGTCACCACATTGAGTTTTGTCACAGGTGCCAGACAGGGATGGATTAAGGGATGTAATGGCCCTGAGGACTGCTATAGTGCCCCCTCCTCTGCTTGCTCACGCATATATTTGAGCAAGACACGTTTGAACACATGCACATGTATATATAGGTCTGACCACTAGGTTTGCAAACTTGCCACTTGGTGCTTACGCTGGCAGCAATGCACAAACAACTCAGTTAGGGTTCGTAACTTTGGTGGATCAGTGCCTCACAGCTGCGTTCATGTCAATGTGCGGCAGTGTCTTGCTGAGTGGCCTTCATTATTGTTGTGTGTTTTTGTGTGCCGTCATGGGAATGTTGGAGCTTGACCTAAGAGCAGCAAACATTAAATTTCTTGTTAAATTTGGCAAGAGTGGAAGTGAAATCAGTGACATGTTATTCCAAGTTTATGGGGATAATGCCATGAAGAAAACCTCAGTGTACAAATGGATTATGCTTTTTTCTGAGGGGAAAGTGTCACTGATGAAGCCAGTTCCGGATGAGTAGTAAGGAGGAGAACTGATGAAAACACCGTGAAAATTCATCAAATTGTGAGTCAAAACTGTTGGCTGACTGTGAGAAGCATAACAGGCTGAGCAAACATCGATACAGAAACATGAAAATCTTAACTGAAAATCTTGGCATGAGCCAGGTGTGTGCAAAACTGGTCCCAAAGGAGCTCGCCCATAAACAAAAAGCAAAGGAAGGTCCAAGTTTGCCAAGACCTTGTGGAGAGGCAACACGATGCTCTGGGCCGTGTTATCATTGGTGATGAAACGTGTGCCAGTACAACCCTGAAACAAAGCATCCAAGTGTACAGTGGAAGTCAGCCAATTCTCCACAACCAAAAAAGTTTCATCAGTCCAAATCAAGAATCAAAATGATGTTGCTAACCTTTTTTTTATATCAGAGGAATTGTTCATTATGAATTTGTACCAGCAGGACAGTTATAACCAAGTTTACTATTTGGAACTGCTGAAAAGGCTGCATGAAAAAGTTAGACAAAAATAACCTGAACTTCTTGACAACTCATGGCTCTGGTACCATGACAATGGACCAGTTCACAGGGCACTGTCTGTGAGGGAGTTTTCAGCCCTCTCTACTCATCTGATCTGGCCCCCAGTGACTCTGTTTTTCTTTCCCCAAAGATAAATACTGAAAGGAAGACATCTGGATGACATTCAGGACATCAAGGGTAATATGACAACAGCTCTGATGCCATTCCAGAAAAAAACAAAAGTTCCAAAATTGCTCTGAAGGGTGGACTAGGCTCTGGCATCAGCACAGAGCTTCCCAAGGGCAGTAGTTCAAAGGTGACTGTAGTGATATTCAGCAGGGAGACATGTAGCACTTTTTCTAAGATGAGTTCGTGAACTTAACTGCCAGACTTCATGTGTGGAGTGTGTCTGCATGTGTGTCTTAGCTATCACGGAATTCCCTTCTTTTTAATGGCGACTATAACATTAACAAAACCCTGGTGGCATAAAGGTTAAGTGCTACAGCTGCTAACCAAAAAGGTCAGCAGGTCAAATCCACCAGGAGCTCCTTGTCAACTCTGTGAGGCAGTTCTACTCTGTCCTGTAGGGTTGCTATGAGCCAGAATTGACTCGACAATTTTTTTTAAAAGAACACAGCATTAACAATTGAACACGAAAGTGGCATATGCCATTTTAGCTGAATGAAATGGATTATAAAATTCTTAGTGGATTCAAGCATTAAGAGATTTACTATACACATTTTTTACAAAAAGAATACTCCACACATCCTACAACAAAGAAAAGAGGCAGTTAGTGTCATTTCAAACATCCATGTAAAATTCCGTTGAAGTCCTGAAACAAGAAAAATTTACTCTCACCAATTTTAATACAAAGCCTCAGAATTCAGTTTTGAGGCTTGGTTCGTAACAAACATTCAAGTTAAAAATGAGCAAATGAAAAGAGGTCTTAGAAAATTTAATGATCAGAAAATAAACATTACAACATTTCATCTCTAAAATGTTATTAACAACATTTCTTTCTAGTCTTTGCTTTTACACACTCGAGGATTTCATCACAATTAAACTGCCAGTTTCTCCTCTGTGTTGTCGTCAGGGGCTGTCACGATGGTCCTGACTCCAAGCGACCCGGTGTGCTGCAGAACGGAATCCTTCCCGGCCCTGCACCTCCCCGCCAGTCCTCGCTGTGTCTGTGCCCACCGCCGCAGTCCCCGTGGCAGCCGTCTCACTGCGAGCCGTCCTTTCTCACCGACCCTCTACTTCACCAAGCATGATGTTCTTCTCCAGGAACTGCTCTCACCTGGCAACACGCCCGAAGTACGTGAGACAGAGTGTCACCAATCTTGCTTCTAAGGAGCACTGCGGTTTATTCCATCCAAGACAGACGTGTTCGTCCTTTTGGCAGTCCACGGTATATTCAGTGTTCTCCTGAATACACATCAAGTCTTTATGAAGTCACTGTTGTACAGAGTTTAAGTCTCTTTAGGGATGGAAATGAGCATTTAGCTATGCAGTTTGTGATTTCTCGAGTTAGGAAAACACATAAAGCTATTCAACACTGGGAAAATACACACTGTATTTTATCTTCTATTATGGAATTATGCCTGCCCACAGGAGTAAAATTTGTCTCTCCTGTATCTGTAAACTTAGGTCTCCTGTGAGACGGAAACTGCTGCACTTCTCTATCAGTCTGCATCTAAGTCATCCAGGTAAGCCTGCACAAATGTCTTGAATGCCTCCGTGCATTCTACTTCAGAGAATGTCACACACTTTTGTCACTCTCTTCATTCAAGATTTCAAATGTGTTACTGATGGCACTAAATGATACTTCTGGAGCACTTCTGTCCCTTGTTTCCAAAGCTTCTGCAATGGTGAACTGCTGGATAATCAGCATTTAGTTGTGTTTGTTTTGCTATTTTTTAATTGTTCAGGATCTTCTCTTAAATTATGTAAATACCCATTAAAGACTGGTAGAAATCTGTGTGCATGCCTTCAAATTTACTTCTGAATCATGAATAGCTTGACTCAGCCCACGAAAACTCCACCACGTCACCTCACAGAACCAACACAAATACGCTCTCACACTTGCACTTGAACTTGAGGCTTCAAGTCTTCCTCTCATTCCTTCAGCTTCAGAAACATCAGGTGGGCTCTTCTCTTCCGGTGTTCTAACTTCAAGTCTCGGCACATGTTGCTACTTTACTCTGTCTGCTCAGGCTGCCCTTTGAAGTTGTCTAACTCTTTTGCTTCACGTCTTACGCTGACGTGAGTACTCTACGTCCAAGACCAAGTTCCAGAGGGTCTTCTGACACTCATTTTGGTCTGTCTTTGCTGTCTTTTGAATGACTTCTGGCTTTTTTCACATATGGTATCCTTGATGTCACCCCGCAGCTTGTCCGGTCTTCAGTCATTACTGCTCAATGCATCAAACCTCCTCTCGAGATGGTCTCTAAATTCAGGTGGGAGAGACTTAACACCATACTTGGGCTCTAGTGCACTTGTAATTTTCTTCAACTTCAACTGGCATTTTTAAGCCACTGATGGCCTGTTCCACCATCAGCCCCTGCCTGGTTCCAATCCTGAGTTTTTCTCTCATCTGTTTCCACAGACACGGTCAAGAGATGGAAATCCAAACCAGCATGAGATACTGTCTGATCCCTGCAAAAGTGGCATTGGTCAACAGTTCAGAAAGTGATAAACGTGACTGGAACGTTCATACATGCTGGTCAGAATGTACAACGGCACCATCAACATGGAAAATAAAACAGCACTTCCTGAAAAAGCCAACTCACAAGAATACATACGAGAGAATTAAGAGCCATCGCGTGAGCAGACATGCACACGCACCTTCACTGCAAAATCACCCACAATCACAACAAGATGGAAACAATCCCAGTGCCCGCCAGGACGAACTGAAAAAGTGATGGTACAGACACACAATAGGACACCAGATCATGACAAGCAGAGATGAGTCCGTCAAACACCTCACAACACGGATGAATCCAGAGGGCGTCAAGCTGAGTCAAGTCAGTTAATCACAAAAGAACAAACGCTGCATGAGAGCACTATTATACAAACTCAAGAAAATGTTCATACACAAAAAACAACCTACGGCAATGACGAGGGGAGGGAGGGAGGGAACGAAAAATCATCAACTAGACAGCACACAGGTGTCCACTCGGTGCAGAGAAAGGCCAGCCCAGCTTAACCCAGGCACAGGGGGACACTCCGAGGGACAGAGGCGCCCCAGTGAGCTCTGCAGCAGTACGCCCTCACAGCGACGGTAAGGACAAGTGACTTACGAGCAGATA
The DNA here is from genome assembly GCA_028571685.1 of Heterohyrax brucei. Taxonomy (NCBI): domain Eukaryota; kingdom Metazoa; phylum Chordata; class Mammalia; order Hyracoidea; family Procaviidae; genus Heterohyrax; species Heterohyrax brucei. The sequence continues at coordinate 85,651,566 of CM053157.1, read as the reverse complement.
CACACGCTGAACACGGAGGGAGGGGACACAGGAATACAGCCGTGTACTTACACAGACCAGGCTGGGACATTCGCACCCACGTCTACATGTATAGCACGTATTTCACACAGACAAGCAGAGCCTGAAGGGTGCACAGCCTAGAGGTTTCCTAGACGCAGCCAAACGCCTGGAGGAATCCAGTTAACGGCACCGAGGCTGGGGACCGTGGTCTCAGGAGACATCTAGATCGACTGGCAGAACACAGTTCATAAAGGAGACCTGCTGCATCCTACCTGGGTAAACAGGGTCTGGGGTCTTACAAGCCTGTGAGCAGCCACCTACGGTACAGCTATGGGCTGCATCCCACCTCGCGCAAAGGAGAACAAAGCAAACCCAACAGGAAAACACCGGTCCAGTGACAACTGGGCCACATGTGCCCCAGCCTCCACAGCCAGGGCCCAGGAGGACTGGCCTGCGCTCAGCTACCAGCACAACTGCTGACAGGGTCAAGACGAAGCAGGAGGAAAACACAGAACAAAAGTCAAATTCATAAAAAAGACCAGGCTTCCTGGTCCGACAGGGACTGGAGGACCCACCAAGACTGGGGTCCCTGGACACCCTCCGACTGAAGCTGCTCCCCAAGGCCGGAAAGCTAGGAAAGAGACAGTAACACGCGAGGGACTGACAGCTTCTTACATCACTCGGGTGCCAGAGCAGACGGGCGACACCTGCCCAAAATCAAACCGAGAGGGCAGGGAAGGACGGGGAGACTGGACGGGGAGAAGTGGGGAACCCCGGGCTGAAAGGAGCAGAGCGCTGGCACACTGCAGGGATTGCCCCAATGTCACAGAGCCACACGTGTACGTGCTTTCGAATGAGAAACTCATTGGCTCTAAAATTCCACATACAGCACGTGTGCACACACACGCTCCTACAGCTGTGATTTCCGACTACACCGAGACAGGACTCTTGACCTTCAATTGCCACCTGGCCAGGGGAAGGAGCAGACCACAGCCAACGCTCAGCAAGGGGCTGGAGGGCCGAGCACCAGCGCCCAAGTCTACAGCCAGTCTTTAAACCGTCCATCTCCCCAATCTCCCCATCAAATGCAACAGTTAAAAGCCCCATTCCCAGAGCAGCATTACCTCTCAAAAAGAGCACACAACCCCTCTGTTACAAACTAGAGATAGAAACCTTTATTCCACCAGTCTGTCATAATTCACTGTTTAATAAACCTGTGTTCTGAGCCATCCTTTAAAACCCTGGGGATGCAGGACTCCGGGTCTTCCTTGGCAGGAGTGGAGTCGTGGGTTCCCTGGCCCAGCCCAGGCCGGGGTCTCAGGCAGGGTGGCCATGCTGCGGAGGCCTGTGGCCCTGCTCTTACTGGGAGCCACCTCCTTTTTTGGGGCTGTTAGTCCTCAGTTCATGCCAAATTTTCACCAGAGGCTCTCGGTTCTTCCAGATGAGTTCGTGACCGTAAGTAATATACCATCTGGGGAAAAGAAAAACAAACGGGTCCAACATTAAATGGGTATGACACACAGCTTTTCAATACGATGACGCTATCAAGTTTACACTTAAAACTTAACACTGCTGTCATCTACCATCCGGCTCACTGAAACAACTGATTAATTCACCTAACGTAGAGGACGATGTCACTTTAATCACACCCATTACTGTCCAGCCACTTCCGACTTGCGGGGACTCTGCGGGGCAGAGCCGAGCCGGCCCCGAGGGTTCCCACGGCTGTCATCTCCACAGACAGACCACCACGTGCTCCTGGAGAGGCTCACGGGTTCAAACCACCCATCTTCCTGTCAGAAGCTGGGTGCTTCCCCGCAGTGACCCGGGCTCCCTTCACAGAGAGCACCCCGAAAGGCCAGAGCAGGACAGGCAGGGGCGGGTGCCCCCAGCCCCGCGCTCACCCCACTGCCTCCGGTCCAGCACCCCCGCGGCCAGTGCCGCGTCTCCACCCAAGCGGTTGGGACTGGGCCAAGCAGCCCGTGTGTCGATGCAGAAGTTGCAGAAGTGCCCCGTGGGTCCCCAGGGCCGGCCTTCCGTCGGCAGCCACCAGGCCTTTCCTCTGAGGTGATCTGGGGGACCCGAGCCTCTGACCTTCCAGTCAGCAGACCCTGGCATCACCCCACTGCTCCACCACAGCACTCTAGAACAAGTCTGAGGGACAGGAGCACCCAGAGGCCCTTCCTTCTCACCCGCCCTCTAAGACGCAGCCCTGGTCCCTGCTTTCCCATCACACACTGTCCCCAGCAGAGCTGAGGCGGCCACAGCAGCCAGGGCCCCGGGACTGTGCCACACAGGCACCACTGCCAGCAGCGCCAGCATCCAGGCCAGTGCTCACCGCGGAGCCTGCGTGCGTGTCCTGAGCCACCGGATGGAACCACAGCCCTCAGGGGCATGGCTGGGAGCTGAGGGACACAGGGCCCCACGGGAGGCCAGGTGCTGACAGGGCTGCCCAGGCCCAGGGTCGGGAAAAGAGGGGCAGCCCCTGCCTGGCCGTGAAGACAAGTGGTCAGTGCAGCAGCCAGTGTCTGCCCCGGGTTCCCCAGACTCCACGTTCCCGGAGGCAGAGAGCAGATTCAGCTGATGGTCACATCTTCAGGCAGCCGACTCTCAAATGTCATGTTTAACTCAACCAGGATCAGAATTAACTTTAATGAGGATTACAGCAGCTTAATGTTTTATTGTATTTACTGTTCTTAGCACATAGTTTTCAAAGGACTTGATGTTACCTAAATCTTATTTGTACAGGAATCAACAGCCGAAACGTAGATACTGAACAGTCACTAGAGCTAGGGTCTGATTAGGAACACATGATCACCATTCAAGCTTCAGAAAACAGAGAGAGCCCGAAGAGAATAATCAGTTAAATTCAGGGAAAAAAGACATTTACAAAGCAACTAACAGGCATGAATCAAAACTTAGGGGCAGGGACAGGGAGGCAGGGGGGTGCACCATTCAATTCTGCAGTGGATTTAGAATGCTGGAGTCAGCACCACCCTCTGATCCAAATGCAGCCGTAAGACCCTTGAAAGAAAGGAGTCGGCTGTCCAACTGTTCTTTAATCCAGCACCTTTTATCTACTTATTTTTAACCTACTTACTTCAATCAAAGAGTCAAATGCTACAATGCAGACTGTCTCTGAGCACACTCACAGACCCAAATCTCACTGTCACTGGGCTAAAAGACCTGAGAGAAAAAAAACCTGGGCGCAGAGCCAAAAGCACCCTTCGTCAGAGGTGCGCTCGGTGTGGCCTGCGCTGGGGGCCTTGGCCGCCCTGCCGCCATCCCTGCCTCCAGCCGTTTCCTGCCTCTGAAAGGGAAGAGAACGAGCCCTGAGCTCCCGGACCCCGTGAGGACCCTTCCTCCGCTCAGGCGCAGGGTGCCCCCTGGGGGCCTGTCAGTGGTTACCCCACCACCGCGTGATGTGACGATCCCATCAGGCTCAGGAAGCAAGGGGACAAAGAGATGGGTGCTCACACACGGCTTCCAATAACAAAACAGACTGAACTAAAAAAGCAAGAGAAATTTTAGACTCAGGCTTCTAAATCTGTACTAAAGAAGTGACGAAAGATGCATGCTGGGTATGACTGAGGCCTAATAAACGCGAGGGGCCCGTTGTCCCTCGGGCCCTGGACTTGAGCACGCACCTGCCCCCATCATCTCCAGGAGAGAGGAGGAAGGCCACCTCTGCACAGGCGAGCGGTCCATCACCTGGCCGGGGAGCAGGACCGGGGCAGGGCGTGGGCGCCGGGGGCTCAGAGACAGTGGCCTGCGTCAGAGCCGCCTGTTCAGGCCAGCCTCCACCCTTCACAAGGGCCGCGCGTCTTTCCTCCTCCCTGGAGGTCACGAAGGCCACAGCCTCACTCTACCACCTACTGGGCCGAGCGGCTCCCCTTGGAACGGACTCTTCTGCTTAATGAAAAGCCTTAAGTTTTCCTTGTCGGGAAACAAACTAAAATCCAGGTAAGGACCAAAGGCAACACTCTGCAGGAACAGAGAGGCCGCCCGGGCCACGGCCGCCGAGAAAGGTCAGCCGGCCCGCTGGGAGCCGGGCTGGGGGCCCACAGACTCCTCCACGGCAGGGCTGCTGGGAGCTGGGTTTCAGGCAGACGCCCGCCGTCTCAGTCACAAATGGAACACCTTGCAGCCACGGTGCCACCTGTATTCGAGACAGTGTCACAGGGCGGTAAGGGCTCTGGGTCTCTGGTCCTGGGGAGCTGGCTGAGCTCGGAGGCAGGTCACCTCTGAGCCTTGGTTTCCTATCAGTCAAGGAAGGTCCCAAAACAGTGTAACCCCAGGGACTAGCGCAGCATGGACCACATGACACGGGTCGGTCAGCGGTCAGCACTGCTCTCTGCTCGCCGCACACTCGCAGAGGCCACGCGCCCCACCAGCCCCGCAGGCGAGCACAGCACTGCTCGGGCGGAAATCAGCAGAGACGGACGGGAGGCGCACGGGGAGACGAGGGCAGGGAGGCGTGACAGCGCGTGCAGCCAGGGAGCGCTTCCTGGGGGCAGGACACGGCGGCCGGCAGCTTGGCTGATAACGAACCGAGGCAGCCGCCTCAGCGAGCAAGACCACGCAGACTTACATGCCAAAGAGGGCCCCGCCAAGGTGGGCGGCGTGGTCAAAAAACCTCCATCCCAGGACCATCCCAGCGGTGTCCATGGCGATGATGGCTTTCAGGGCCTGCAAGTCAGTGAGAGAGGGCCATGGGGATGGCCCCTAGGACACCAGGACGGACATCCCTAACATGGAGCAGCAGGACACTCAGTGTGAACACACACACCAGCACTGACATCTCTAACACGGGGCAGCAGGACACTCAGTGTGAACACACACACCAGCAGTGACATCCCTAACACGGGGCAGCAGGACACTCAGTGTGAACACACACACCAGCACTGACATCTCTAACACGGGGCAGCAGGACACTCAGTGTGAACACACACACCAGCAGTGACATCCCTAACACGGGGCAGCAGGACACTCAGTGTGAACACACACACCAGCACTGACATCTCTAACACGGGGCAGCAGGACACTCAGTGTGAACACACACAGCAGCAGTCACATCCCTAACACAGGGCAGCAGGCCACTCAGTGTGAACACACACACCAGGACGGACATCCCTAACACGGGGCAGCACGACACTCAGTGTGAACACACACACCAGGACGGACATCCCTAACATGGAGCAGCAGGACACTCAGCGGGAACACACACACCAGGACGGACATCCCTAACATGGAGCAGCAGGACACTCAGTGTGAACACATACACCAGCACTGACATCTCTAACACGGGGCAGCAGGACACTCAGTGTGAACACACACACCAGCACTGACATCTCTAACACGGGGCAGCAGGCCACTCAGTGTGAACACACACAGCAGCAGTCACATCCCTAACACAGGGCAGCAGGACACTCAGTGTGAACACACACACCAGCACTGACATCCCTAACACGGGGCAGCACGACACTCAGTGTGAACACACACACCAGCACTGACATCCCTAACACGGGGCAGCAGGACACTCAGTGAGAACACACACACATGAGGACTGACATCCCTAACACGGGGCAGCAGGACACTCAGTGAGAACACACACACACGAGGACTGACATTCCTAAAACGGGGCAGCAGGACACTCGGCGTGAACACACACATGGGGACTGACATCCCTAACACGGGGCAGCAGGACACTCAGTGAGAACACACACACCAGCACTGACATCCCTAACACGGGGCAGCAGAACACTCAGCGTGAACACACACATGGGGACTGACATCCCTAACACGGGGCAGCAGGACACTCAGCGTGAACACACACACCAGCACTGACATCCCTAACACGGGGCAGCAGGACACTCAGCGTGAACACACACACCAGCACTGACATCCCTAACACGGGACAGCAGGACACTCAGCGTGAACACACACACCAGCACTGACATCCCTAACACGGGGCAGCAGGACACTCAGTGTGAACACACACACCAGCACTGACATCCCTAACACGGGGCAGCAGGACACTCAGTGTGAACACACACACCAGCAGTGACATCCCTAACACGGGGCAGCAGGACACTCAGCGTGAACACACACACCAGCAGTGACATCCCTAACACGGGGCAGCAGGACACTCAGTGTGAACACACACACCAGCAGTGACATCCCTAACACGGGGCAGCAGGACACTCAGCGTGAACACACACACCAGCACTGATATCCCTAACACGGGACAGCAGGACACTCAGCGTGAACACACACACCAGCACTGACATCCCTAACACGGGGCAGCAGGACACTCAGTGTGAACACACACACCAGCACTGACATCCCTAACACGGGGCAGCAGGACACTCAGTGTGAACACACACACCAGCAGTGACATCCCTAACACGGGGCAGCAGGACACTCAGTGTGAACACACACACCAGCAGTGACATCCCTAACACGGGGCAGCAGGACACTCAGTGTGAACACACACACCAGCAGTGACATCTCTAACACGGGGCAGCAGGACACTCAGTGTGAACACACACACCAGCACTGACATCCCTAACACGGGGCAGCAGGACACTCAGTGTGAACACACACACCAGCACTGACATCTCTAACACGGGGCAGCAGGACACTCAGTGTTAACACACACACGAGGACTGACATCCCTAACACGGGGCAGCAGGACACTCAGTGTGAACACACACACCAGCACTGACATCCCTAACACGGGGCAGCAGGACACTCAGTGTGAACATACACACACACCGGCAGTGACATCTGTAACACGGGGCAGCAGGACACTCAGTGTGAACACAGACACGAGGACTGACATCACTAACATGGGGCAGCAGGACACTGGGTGTGATGTCACCATCAAGTCCCCAGAACCCCTTTCTGACAGTACTCACGCTGCCCGCCGTGAAGGTGAACATCGGGAGGAAGATGATGGCGAGCTTGCCGTCCGGGATCTTGGTGCAGACGGCTGCAAGGATGGTCATGATGGCACCCGACTGCAAGGTAACAGGACGGTGAGGGCAGGAACGCTCTCAGCGCACAGCCCTCAACGACCAGGCATCTTCAGAGAATGTCTCCACACCAGATGTAGTGCCAGGGGAGGGGGCAGCTTCTAAGTATTCAGTCAGCAATGTCAATTTAGATTCCGACTCACGGTGACCCCACAGGCCAGAGCGGAACCACCTCATCGGGTTCCCAAGGTCACCTCATGGATTCGGACTGATGACCGTTCAGCTGGAGCTGAGCTCTTAACCACTGCACCACCACTCAGTGTCCAGCCTGGCACAGTACTCACTGAGGACGAGACTGCAGGATCAGTGGCATGTCCACCACCCAGGGTGACAAAGCACGCTCACGAAGACAGCGCAGAGCAGTGAGACGTGCAGCAACGTGCACTTGACTGGTGAGCGCATGTCAGGGACAGTGCCGAGCACATCCTGTTTGTCATCTCACCTGGAGGCTGAGTGAGCACTTCTCCGTCTCCCCACCCAAGTCCCCCAGACACAGAGCGCACCGAGTGAGGCCAAAGAAGCCCACAGGCATGGAATGTCTTCTAAGTGTGGCATTTTACCATAACTACAAGCTGGTTCCATATCTGCATCCCCTGCCTCATAATGACATGAAATGTCCTCCTTAAAGCCTCTGATCCCAGGACAAGCCCCAGGAAAACAGGCCAGATGCTCCGTGGCCGCGTGGGTCCCCCTCCCAGCCCCTCCTGGGCCATGTGTGCACCTGTCTGCACATGTCTGTAGGACAGCCCTTGCCCAGTCATCCCTGTATCACAGGCTAGCCACCTAAAGCCCCTATGGGTAAAAAACTGTCTGTATAGCTACAGTCACTAGGTAGATATTTATTTTTTCTTACACACGTGTTTTTCCCAGTTGTTAACCAATCTTCATAATTTCAATTTGTAACGGCTGTAACCTATCTGCTGGATAAATTAAGTTGATTTAACTAGTCTCAATGTCGCAACGTTCCCCATTCCTCTAACTGGTAGGGCACTTAAGGATCTGGACCATGGTCCCTAGCTGACATTAAATCTTAGGCTAATAGGTCATTTAGGCACTTGAGTCCTACAGAGCAGGCACCATGGCACACTACTAGGTATACACAGGTGTGTAACACAGTACCTGCCCTGATGGGGGTGACAGCCTGGCAGCAGGAAAGAAAAATGTGTCAAAACATGGAGATGAGTGTGGCTGGGGAAGCAGCATGGCAGCTGGTGTGCAGACTATGCAAGGATAAAGAACAGTGATGATTTTAGGAAGCATCTCATAACCTGGTCTCAACTAGACCACATGCTGAGTGAAATGAGCCAGGTGCAAAAGGACAAGTATTGTACGAGACCACTGTTATGAGGACTTCAAAAAAGATGCATGCACAGAAGACAAGACTCTTTGATGGCTACACAGGTGGGGACGGAGGGAGAGGGCTGCTCACAGATGAGACAGCGACAGGAATCGGGCTGGGTAAGCGATGCGGCAGCACTCAGTGGAGGGCAGGTCAGCGTAACTGGACTACATCATAAAATAAGAAGTTTTTCAAATTCAATGCAACATTTCAAAGGAAAGAGTAGCAGGCAGGGGGTCTGGGGACCATGTTTTCAAGGGACATTGAGGTCAACTGGCATAACTAGTGTTTTCCAAAGATAGTCTTCTGCACCCCATATTGGTGAGTGGCATCTGGGGTCTTAAAAGCCAGCACGCTGCCATCTGAGAATAGCAGTTGGTCACAACCCACCAACATCAAAGACACAAGGAGAAATGAGCCCAGGAGACAGAAGGACTGATGTGACTGGGAGACGGTCAGCTGAGACCAGAAGAGCCAGAAGGTGCCTGGCCACCACCAAAGGCAGCCATGTGATGGGGCACACAATGCAGAGTCCCTGAGGAAACACGAGAAAAAGAGGCGAGCAGATCAAGACCCAGAATTGACAGTCCAACAGCCTGGAGGGTTCCCTGGGAACACGCCTAGACCTGCTGCTGGCCCAGAGCTGAGACCAGTGCTGAGGTCAACACTTCAGACTAAGAATGGACTGGACTCGGGGACACAGAGTGAGCACGTGGTGCGTGCACTTCATGGTGTCATACATTTATAGGAGGCTGTCCTACTGGTTTCTTTCCAGAGGAGGAAGGAAGAGGGTGGAGAGGAGGGGACAGGTGTTTGTTAAGAGAACACAAGAGAGTGAAAAGGAAGAGTATGCTGTCACAGGGCAAGAAAAGCAGAGTTTCAGAGGGGTTGGCAGACAAAACTGACTTAGATTGTATACTTTCAATTAATTATAATGCAAATAATAAAATAAACAACAACAAAAATAAAACATGATACATGGAGAAACGACTGAGGCTGCCAAGGGTTTCATTTGACTTGGGTCCACAATCAACGCCCACGGAAGCAGCAGTCAGGAAATCAAAAGACGCACTGCACTGGGAAAATCTGCTGCCCAGGACCTCTTTATAAAGCACTGAAAAGTAAAGATGTCACCTTGAAGACTGAGGTGCACCTGACCTGAGCCACAGTATTTTCAATTGTGTCATGTGTATGGGCAAGCTGGACAATGAACAAAGAAGGACTGACGCCTCTGAATTGTGGCGCTGGGGAAGACTGCTGAACGTACCACGGACCGCCAAAAGAACCAACAGATCTGTCCTGGAGGAAGCACCACCAGGGTGCTCCTTGGAAACAAGGTGGACACACTGACAGGAAGGCTCAGCCCCTGGAGGAGGACGTCCTGCTCGGCAAAGCAGAGGGTCAGCGGGAAGAAGAGGGCCTTGAGACAGACTGACACGGGGCGGCCACGGTGGGTTCACACACAAAAGGGGTGGTGGGTGCGGGGCAGGACACGCAGTCTGCTCTTCCGCTGTGCGCCACGTCACCATGGGCCGGGACCAACGTGACGGCACCTGACAACCACCTCAGGATCAACCGTCTGCACCTAGGTGGCAGCCAAGCCGGCTTCCACGCAGGAGTCCAAACCGGCAGCACGTGGGGCTCCACGGAAACTCGGGTGACCCTAACGGGACGCCCACTGCTTGAGCGGACAATGAACACACACACCCCCCTCCACAACTTGTTAGCCCTTCTTCCAGTTCTGTGCTCTACGCCCTAAAGAGGTCACAGCGACTTTCAAGGACCTCAGACCCATCTCACACAGTGGCTGGCTTGATTTCCCACACAGCCTGCTGGGTCATGTTTCCCAGGGGTTACACTGTGGTACACTGGCCATGGAAACTCTGTAAGACCTGTTCTGGCTGGAACTTCAGCACTTGCCCCAAATCCAGCAGCACTAACTGTGCAGAGGACAGCAGATGTCGGTGTCACTACTGAGCGGCGGCCCATCACCTTCTGGGTTCCGAGGCACATGTCAAACTTGAACACCCTGGATTTATTTTTAAACAGTAACCTAGCAAAGCCCAACAGAAATCAAGTCACAGCCTTTATTTGCCGAGAGGAAAAAGCACTATAAAAATACTCTTTTCCCCAAAACAAAACAAAGTTTATATTGAGATGAAAAACAACATTAAAATTTTGTGAATTCCTCCTAAGTATTTTTCCACAGAAGATCACATTCATCACCTAAAACTCATGTCAGGTATTTTAAAGAAAATTTCCATTAGCTGTGCGTTTCCATGTGAAGCCAGTTTCTTTGTGATCACAGCCCTTGGTACCCACCGTACACTACTTTAAAAATAGGATGCAGTTCCACGGTCCTTCTAGAACTCTCCTAATGTGACCTTTATCCAAACAAACACAAACATAACTGTGTGTTCAAAGAAACCAGAACTTGCTTCTCTGAGAACTCTTTAGGCCTGTCCCACACGGAGAGGTTCTTCACTTTTTCTTAAGAACCCTGTGCAAACAGACTCTCTCCTCTGGGACTGTCCCCTTTATGTGCAGCTCACAGACAGTTTCAGGGAGTGACCCACGGCCTTGGTGACCGGCAAGGGTTTCTCCTTCTCCATCAATAATCTGTGTACATTATCAACTTAAGAGTCAGTATGCACATATATTTTATTACAAAACTTGGGCATCGTATCATATTCACGCTCTCTCCCTGAGACACCACACGGCCTTTCCACAATTCCTACATGTACCGCCAGGGACACTGACCACCTTCAGGCCAAGGAAGTGTCACCACCCTCCCTCCCCGAATTATCCCACCACCGCTGACGTAAACCCAACACCCCTCAAGCGAAAGCTCTCCTCCACGGCGATTTTAAACGCTTCAAACCAGGCGTGGCTGAGACCTCAGACAGCACTGACAAAGCCAACAGAGCAGACTCTTCTCACCATGAAGAGCAAACTCCTCTCCCACCATCCTTCCCCACTCTCCTCAGGACCAAGCACTCCATGCAGCACTGGCCTGGCAAGTCAGCAATGCATGCTATCCCCACTACACGGGGAAACCCAGGCTCAGAGAGGTTCAGCAACACGCCCTGGAGATCCCAGGGATGGGGCAGGACTGGGATCCTAAGCCCATCTGTCTCATTCCAAACACCACACAGCCGTGCTCCACTCACTGCGGACTTGTGTCTCACCCATGAAATGGAAGGGACAGTTGCCCTGGGACACACCGAAACAACTTCTCAGACCCTCCTGGCCTAGGAACGGCTTCTTCCTGCCCTCAGCGCCCTACGGGCCTTCTGCGGGCGCTCACCACTGCGGCATCTGCTGCTTCTGGCCAGGGTGCTTTCCCTCTGACCGGAGGAGAGGGCCGAGCTCAGTTCCGACTGCCTAGGGGTCACTGCCTTCACACAGCAGGGGCTTAGCTGGAGCAGAGGTACAGAGAAGACAGCCCTTAGGAGGAAACAGGTTTAGGAAAGCATGTGGTCACAGGATAAGCCACAGGACACTTCAGGAAAACCTGTGTGTGCCAACAAGTCAACTCATGGTGACCCAGAGGGCGGAGCAGACCTGCTCTATTGGTGTCCTGGGCTGTAGTCCCCACCGCTGCACACAGTCTGGTCCTGCCCCCCGTGGAGCCACTCACTGCTGGGCTCACACCACTGACCTCTCCATGAGCAGCTGAACACTTACAGAGGACTGTTTCCTCCAAAGTGAACATTTTCACAGGTTTCTTTTATAACTATGAAGTCCCCTACATCTTGGTCACTTGGTATAACTAAGTTTTTTTTCTTAAGAAAATGTTCTGTGTCCCAGGGTGGTGACTGGTGTCTAGGGTCTTAAAAGCCAGCAAATAGCCACCTAAGGAGTGTCACTTGGTTCCAACCCATGGAGCAGAGAATGAAGGGAACTAAAGACACGAGGAAACTTGAGCCCAGGACACAGAAGGTGCCATACAATCCAGAGACTACACTGCTGTGAGACGAGAAGAACTAGATGGTGCCTGGCCACCTCTAATGACTGCCCTGACAGGGACAACAGAGTCCCTGACAAAGGAGAGAAACAAGGGTGCAGGCTCTAGAATTCTCTTCAAAGACCAGACTGGACAGTCCAACTGACTGGAGGGTCCCCTGGGGACACGACCCCGCGACTCTCTGTTGGCCCAGAGCAGAAACCAGCCCTGAAGCCAACTCTCCAGGCAAAGATTGGACTGGACGGTAAGACACAGTGATGCTGGTGAAGGGTGCGCTTAAACACACCCAGGAGGCGGTCAGGTCAGCCCCCCATCCAGGGTGGAGGGGACAGGAGCTGCTGAATGGACACAGGAAGTACAGGGTGGGGAGGAGGAGGGTGCCGGCACAGGGTGGGGAGAGCAGCTTGAGCTGCACAACTGTGGTGTGGGGGTGTTACACAGCAAACTGACTTGGACTGTAAACTTTCACTTAAAGTACAATAAAAAATATATATGTAAAAACAAGAAATCCCCTATCTAAATGCAATTAAGTGGCTTAGCATTTAAATATGTACAATCTGAATGTAGACTCTTCAAAGAAACCGTCCATCAAGATTTCTGTGTGCACAGAAATCTGCCATTCAACTCAAAAGCCAGCCTCCTTTTCTGAAGCATCGAGGATGGAGGCCCGAGGGCAGAACCCCAACCAGCTTGCTCATGGCTGCACCCTGGCTCCCTGCAGAGCGCCTGGCACAGCTAACAAATACTTGAATCTGTAACTAGAATTTTCCACGGCTTACATTTCCACGGTTACATTCTCTGTTTATGGGAATGGAAACTCACTGTGCTGACTTAATCCCCTTGATGTGTGCTCAGTTCAGGAAGTGATCACAAATATGACCAACTGTTAAAAGACACAGCCTGCTATGTGAAGACAGATTTCTTCACACCAAAACAGCCAGCTACAACAGAACGAGCACAGAAGCAGAGAGAAGAATCTGGCTCCTCTACAAACTAACATCAAAGAGATCTGCAAAACTTAAATCAATGCTGGCCTTCCCAAGGTATTCTGGCTTATAAAAACATTTATGGGGAAAGAAAAAAAAATTACGGGAATGAGTAATGGATTTAAATGAATCAATGAATTTATGTCTACACAAAAAACCACAGTCCAAAAGTTAGACAGCTTTACCAAGGTACAAACTCTGAAGTAGGGGCAGACCAGTTCATGGCGCAGTCTGTGTGCAGACTTCCTGGTTCCGACCACAGTAGCGGGTTCTGCAGACGTCACTTAGGACCCAGAGACATTATGGGAAGTGCATGTGGCAGCTCAGCACAAATTCTGCAACGTTTTTTGTAAATCTAAAATGATTTCAAATTTCAGTGAAAACTTGAATCAAGAATATTAAGCAATGTCATCCAAGAAAAAGTAGGAACAATGGAAGGTTTAATACACAATGTAGACAAACTTCAAGATCTGTCAAACCAACCACACACAACAGAAAACAGATCAATGGGAACTATTAAGAATCAAACACTTTTGCTCATCCAAAGACTAATAGAATTAAAAGGCCACCTACAGAATGAGAAAAAATATTTGGCAACCATACATCTGACCAACACTTGATCTCCATAATCTATATGGTAGACAAAATATCAGTAAGAACAAGATAAATCATCCAATTAAGCGATGGGCGAAGGAGATGGACAGACACTTCTCTAAGGAGGAGATCCAGGCAGCCAAAAAACACATGCGGACATGCCCATGATCATTAGCTATTAATGAAATTCAAATCAAAACTACAGTGAGACATCATCTCACCCCAACAAGCTTGGCCATGATCCAAAAAACACAAAACAACAAATGCTGGAGAGGCTGTGGAGAAATTGGAACTTTCTTACACTGATGGTGGGATCGCAAAATGGTGTAACCTCTTTGGAAAGCAGTCAGTGCTTTCTTAAAAAGCTGGATCTAGATACACCATTTGACATGGTAATTCCACTGCTTGGAATATATCCTACAGCATCGAGGCCATTCACACCAACAGATACAGGCACAAGAATGTTTATCTCAGCACAGTCCACAATAGCAAAAAGGTGGAATCAATCCAGAGGCCCGACAACAGGGGAATGTATAAATAAAATATGGTATATAAACTCTATGAAAAACTATACAATGATAAACAATGATTTTAGGAAACATCTCAACCTGGTTTCAAGTGGAGGACATGATGCTAAGTGAAAGTAGTCAGCAACAAAAAGACAAATATTGTATGAGAACCCTATGATAAGAACTTAAAGACAGACTCGTGCATAGAAGACTCTTTAATGACTACAAGGGTGGGGAGGGAGGGAGGGCGAGGGGAGGAAGGTTTAGATTAGATAGTTGACAGAAATTTGGTTGGGTAAAATCTGTGACAGCGCACATTCAAAAGAAGATCAACATTCACTGGATTTCAACATAACGTGATTATTGCTCCCATCTTAACCAAATATTGCGAGGACAGAGTAGCTGGGGTGGGGGGCTGGGGACCATGCTCTCAGCGGAAATTGAGGCCAATTGGCACAACTAGTGTTTTGCTAAGAGACTCTTCTGCACCCTACATTGGTGAGTGGCGTCTGGGGTCTTAAAAGCTGCCAAGCTGCCATCTGAGGGTACAGCAAATGGTCCCAACTCGGCAGGAACAGATGATCACCAAGGACCAAAATGACAAGAGAGAGAGAGACCCACGTGAGTAGGTGACTACACAACTTGTGACCAGAAGAACTGGATGGTGCCCAGCCACCACCAGTGATAGCCGTGATGCAGCTCAGAAAGTTGAGTTTCACTGGCAACACAAGAATAAAAAGGGGTGCACCCTGAGAGCTCCACTAAAAGACCGCAATTGATGGTCCAGGGGCCTCAGAGTTCTCCTAGGAGCATGGCCCCTGGCCTTGATGCCACCCCTGTCCATAGATCATAATGGAGGTCAACTCTTTAGACAGGAATGGATTGGACTTGGCGACACAGAGTGACCATATTGTGTGTGCACTTTATGGTTCTGTGCATCCATAGGATGTCATCTGGCTGACCTCTGACTGGAGGAAGGGGAGTGGGTGCAGAGCACAGAACAGGAGTTTGTTGGGAGGATAAGACACATATTGAGCAAAGAGGAGGAGTGTGCTGTCACTGGGCAGGGACAGCAGTGGGAGCTGCATATAGGTGGGCATGCAAATTTATATGGGAACGTGTATTTTCATTCAGTCAGAACTGAAAAAAAAAAAACAACGAATTTTAAGTGACATACACTTACCGCACCAAGTGACGGTCCGTATCTTCCTGTAGCAACTTTACACACGTAGCTGACAAAGGTGGAAATGACCCCTGAGGAGAAAGGCACATGCCTGTAACTGATAATGCGTGAAGTGTTCTCCTGTCCTGGCCTCTGTCCCCAGAGCAGCGGCGTCAGGCTCCTGTCTGGTCCCCACACGTGCAGCCACCAACCCTTACCCTGTTCTGCCTCCGCTTCAGGCACCTTACAGAGGAAAGCCTGAGTCAGGCAACCTGCTCGGCACCGTTCCCTGCCTCCCAGGTATCACTCCTTCACCTACAAGGTGAAGGAAGGCCTGGTCCCCAACTTGCCAGCTGTCTCCCAAGGGCTCCTCTCTGGGTTGGACCCAGGAATCTGTATTCTACCCAGCACCTACCCATGCCCCATTGGGGCATGGGACAAAGATGAGCCCTTCCAGGCCCTGTCACCTCCAGTGTCACTAGAGCTAGGCCTCCACCTGAAAGGGCTCGTTTAGAAAACAACTTCCTCAGTCGCAGGACTACCAGCCCCTGAGAATGGACCCTCTGCACCCACCCCCTAACTGCACGCTGACCTTACGGGTGCTGGGCTCTGACTCCCGAGGCTCTCCCGCCCAGGGTTCTCCACGGACACCGACTGAGCCTGCTCTGGTCCTGTGCTCCACACACTCACTCCTTCCTACAGCTCCCTGTGTGAGGCTGGGGTGCAGAAGCAGCCTCTGACCCCAGGTCTGTGACCCAGACTCAGGCTCTCTTCTCAGCAGTGTTGTGCCCAACATGCCACTGAACGCAGGCCTCTTGGGGTGCCTTTTTATGCTTTCTCACTGTCAGTCACTTTGCAAACAAACAGGTCACTCACTGAACCAGGTGACTCTTCTCGGCACCTTGAGTTCCCTCGTATAGTGCAGTACATCTACTTGCATCTTTTACCCAAAGAATCTCACATGAAAAACATGAAGATTTAATTTATTTACAGTGAAAACTGACCAGTTAACCAACTTGGCAGCACACAGGGACTTGGCTGTGCACTCTACTTGAAATACAGAAACAATTCCATCTCCAGGACCTGCACAGAGAGCACTCTGTGCCAGTCACACAGGCCAGCACAGATGGCAGAGAAAACCATTCCTGACACATCTTTGGTCAGCTCTGAGTCAAACCCTCCTGAAAACTCAATGCACAGGGGAAACGAGCTTGCATCGACTGAAGCTGCTCAACAAAGACCCAGGTGTCTGCAACAGCGGGGAGGGCTGTGCGACAGTGCAGCTGAACTGGGGGACCATGGCCACAGCCAAGGGTGCCCTTGGAGTCTGCACTGCCCCTGACCCCGTCTACCCAACACACTTCAAACGGGAACACTCAAAACGACTCATCAGGAGGGACTCGGCCAGACGAGAAGCAGCAGAGACGAGAGCCCCACGTGACTGCAGTGCCTGTCTCTGCGGGGGACCTGAACAAACGGTATGCACAGAGTACACTCTGCGTGCGGACCAGGCCACACTGTCCCACCTCCGGCCCTTCCTCCAGACAGGTGACATGGCTTACTGTATGCAGACCAAGCTGTCCTGTCCCTCCCCCGCCCCTCCTCCAGACAGGTGACAGGGCTCCACTCTGTGTGGACGGACTGTCCCTCCCTGGGCCCCTCCTCCAGACAGGTGACAGGGTACAGTCTGAAAGACCACCGTCAGAGCGACATTACCTGCCGACAGGTACACTGCCATGAACTGCTCCTGACCCAGAATGTTGACTATGCTGGAGGAGAAGCTCCAGAGGACATACATGTTGGCCGCCATGTGGAAGAGGGAGAAGTGGCTGAAGGTGGCCAGCAGCATGGGTGCACAGAGGACCTCTGCGGAGAGAAACACAGCCAGCGGTCAGACGCGTGCAGGCAGGGGCTTGGCTTCAGCTCTCTGCTGTCTCAGCAACCAAACAGATCACACAGGAAACAAAGACCAAGTAAGGACGGCAGATTTCTAGGTGGTTAAGAGCTGTCTGACTTCTCTAATCAGCATAAAAATACCTACCTCCACAAACAACACAGTTCTAAGTTCAATGAAAGCAGCTTTTCTTTAAAGCAAAAATTAGAAAAAAGAGTAAGTGAAATTTATTTTCAGTGATGGACAGGAAATGACGTACAGTATTTTCTTCAAATCCCTGTGACCGCAGCCCTTAATTCAGTACTGTGGTGACACCGTGACTCTGCCACAGGCCACGCTCAGGCCACCGGGCACACGATCAGGTAATGGGGCGTCCGACCCCAGGAGCTCACAGCCTGCCCTCAGGATTCTGCTGCCAAATGTGGACAAAGGGCTCGTCTTTCGTCTCCAGCATCTGGATTACCACACAACACATTTCTGTCGGAAAATCACACAGGGAAGGAGACTTACTGGAAGCTGGATTGGACGTGAAATATCTGATCATTGTCCGCTGGAGGGAAGGCACTCTCCATAAACAGAATACAAAGACATTCGCAGCTATGATGCCTACAAAACAAGTATTGACAGTTTAGGGGCATTAAAAATGAGTTCAAAGGAAGTCTGGTCTACAGTTTACCTGAGAGGATTCTGGCACACTTCTGTGAGAGCACTGAGCAGCTGGGCAGGGAAAGACTCAGGCAGCTGAGCAAGTAACGGAAATCAGTACTTTCCAAACTATCGAATGGCCAGTGGTTGCACAAGGCTGGGAATTCACGGGATAAAAACCACTCTGAGAGCTGGCTTCCTCCACCCAGATCCATTCTGCACTTCATGAAAACCATTTATTTTTCCCAATAATTAGCAGTGAGGAGCCAGAGAGAGAAGTAATTCGCAGAATTAGGTTCTTGGGCCAAGAGCACAAAAGCTATACAAGTCAGCACTTGCTTTGTTTCAGCAGGGAATGGGAAGCTTCTGAAGCTATGGGAAGCTCGCAGAAACATCTAAGATTGTCTGAGCAGAGCAAGTGCCACATGTCTGAGAAAATACTCATCTGATAAGAATTCAGGAAAAACGTGCTAGAATTTTGCGGCTGTTTTTAAAAATATGTTTACATGTGGGAGCTGAATGGCTTTTTCACTTTTCTGCAAGACTTGACATTGCTACAACTACGACTAAGCTGAGTCCTTTAGTGATCGAATTAGCTATTTAGTCACATCTAAGAAGAAATCAACTTGTCCTTGAAAACCATAATCTTTAAAAATTCTACTATGTGCCTGAGTTACTGTAACTCCTTGTGGACAACAGGCACTCCATTGTATGTTACATTAAAGAGATTGAGGCCTCCTTCTCAGCCACTCTAGGTAACAGTCACCCAGCACTGTCACCTTCTTCAGTGACAATAAGGACTATTGCCAGCAGCATCCTGGGAAGAGGGTTTCTTTAGGAAGACACACATGGCCCAGTCCCTGCAGTCGCTGTATCCTGGGGTGCCCTTTTCTCTGTGGGACCCCCCCCAACCCCTCCTGGACCCTCAGTCTGTCTAGTGTCCTCTCCTACTCGAGGCTTAGGAAGGAAAGAAGCTGCCAGTTTTCACAGACTCTAAGACCTCTTTCCCACGTGAAGATCTGAAATTTGGACGCCTCTCTCAGCTGGTGGCAGTCACAGGTTAATCGGGCAGTGTCCCCCTCCCGCCAGCACCTTTTGTGGGGTTCTACCACCTCTCACTGAGCTGACTCCATTCGCTGAGTCAGGCTGGTAAGGCACCTGGCAGACGGGACACCACCTTTGGTAAGTGATGAATGACAACTAACTAGGTGTCTCTTGAAGACAGTCACAGTATTTACAGGAGGACCGGAGGTCACAGTCAAGGCAAGGAACAGCACCACTGTCCCTGCAGCGAGGAGCCTAGACCCTGGGAAGTGGGTGGGGTGGAGAAAGGCCGAGTCTGCCCATCACCAGGGGGAACAGAGCCCTGGGGGTTATCCCACAGAAGCGAGCAGTGACTGGTGCCGTGTGGGGCCCCTTTAACTTCCTTTGGGAGAAAGGCCCACCCTCTCCTACCCCCAGGTCTGAGGCACTGCGGACAGTGGCTGACATCGCAGGGCAGAGATAACCCAGGAGGTGGCCCCAGGGTTCCTTGCTCACAGCAAGCATGGTTGGGTGTGGTTGCTGGCCAAGTGAAAGACAGCATGAGGGTCCCCAACCTGCGCTGTCCTTAAACACGGTGACAACTGTCCGCCCACACCACCAGGTTCACAGGCTGCCTCCCGAAACAGCCACCGGAGGCACAGAGTTGCTGGGGACCGGCAGGGCCACTGCGGCACTGGAGAAGCTGGAAGTGGGTCTGGCTGAAGAGACTGGAACTCGAGCAAAGACTCAGGAAAAGGGCGAAGTCCAACAGCAGCAGTGGGGTGCCCGGCAGCCCAAGATGGGACACTGCGGGTTTCCAACCCCAACCCAAGAAGACTGCCTGGTGTGGGGAGACCGGGCACCGCCACTGGAGCTGGCTGGCATGCAAGGTGACCAGTGCCACCTCCGGAGGTGACTGAGGCCCAAGTCATCATCTCACAGACCAGCGGTCACCAAACTTCCGTCACCAGGCCCCTGTCAGTAAAGGGCTGAACACGTGCACCCAGACTGCGCACGTTCACCCACAGACAATGAACACCCAGGAACCTCTATAATCGCAGCAGAAACACACCAGCAAGGTCGGGGAGAATGAGAAAAGTGGAGTGCAGGTCTGCTCTTCCTGGCAAGTCCCCCCTTGAAGACCGGTCATGGATAAGGAAACTGAGACCACGGAGAGGTACCAGTCAGCAGGGCACTACACCCAGGCCCCAACGGACTCCCAGACTCCCCACCGCAACGTTCCTGCTCTCTGCTGAGACGTGGCTAGCCGGGAGGAGCTATTCGGATCCCGGCCACTCCGGTGCACCCTCAAAGGAACAGCACCAAATGCTGGTCCAGAGCACCAGCGAGGAGGTCAGCACAACCGGGCCCAAACCCTGGCCACAGGGTGTAGCTGGGGCCAGAGGCCGGACTACTCAGCCTGCATCCTCACCTGTGAGAGGGAGAGTCAAGTCCACATCCAAGGGGCTGAGTGACGGTCAGAGGAGGAAGTACACAGTCACTGTGGTGGCAACACAGTGCTGACCCAGCACTGCCTGCCAGGGTGGGAGGACAGTCACCTGTCCAGTCTGAGTCCCAGAGATGCCACCAGCAGCTCTGTGCCATGTGGGCTAACCACCCTCACTTCCGCTCCCTTGGCTCTAAAGTGGGGCCAACGGGGGCAGGTGCGTGACCCGGCACAGACGCTCAGTGGGCACTTACCCACCTCCTGAGCTGTACAGTGAGGCGGTCGTAGGGTGGGTGCGTGACCCGGCACACGGATGCTCAGTGGGCACTCACCCTCCTCCTGGCAGAAGCCAAAGAGCTGCAAGTCTCTGCTGGCAACTCCACCCTGGGCAGCTGTCAGCTGCCTCCCCCTGACTCAGTAACTCTTGGACAAGCCTGGACCACGGACACAGGAAGGCCACTGCCTTCCCAGTGTCACCTTTGCCAAGAGACAGGCACTGGATGACATCAGCCAAGATGGCAGATGGGGACCCCTCAAACACTCCCCTGCGAAACAGCAAGCAAGAAACCAGCAAGAACTGTCAGAAGTCTGGAAGCTAACCAAAGGCTGGCAGCAATCTAAACTGTCTTCATGTAAGGAAAATAAGGACACTTGTCAGGAACAGTGAGCTCTGAGGCACCTGACCTAGCCTTAGGCCCATCCCCCACTCTCCAGCTATGTGGTACATCCTGCTGCCGTCAAGTCGACTCTGACTCACAGCAATCCCACAGGACAGAGCAGAACTGCCCCACAGAGTTTCCAAGGAGCACCTGGGGGACTCCAACTGCCCACCTTTCGGTTACCAGATGTACGACTTACCCACCAGGCCATCAGGGTTTCCAGGTGTGTAAAACCACCCCCTGCACTTTGGGTACAGCCTGACAGCCACCCGAGGGTACAGCATGGAGCTGGAGCTCTTTTAAAGCCTCGTTCCCAAGGAACTGTCATTATCTGACCTGTCTGGGGGCCCCTAGAACCACCTGCTGAGGTCTGCTTTCCTTGGCCCCTTGGCCCCAGACCCACTCCACACTCGTTCACCCAACAGATCTTCCCCGGGTGCCTCTAATGGGTCCAGCTGCGCATCCCGTGCTGTGACAACGGGCCCCAGCAACGCCTCGGGACGCTGCGATGCTCTCCGAGGTGCCACCTGTACAACCACATAGCACAGAATGTGCTGCACGTGACAGAAGGTAGGAGGCTGCAGAAAAACACTTCCTCCAAGAAACAATGTCTGAGTCTTAACCTTAAAGAACAGATTAAGTTTCCAACAAGGAGGCAGCAAAATTAAGCCTTCAGAAAACAGAAACTGCATACATGGAAAGATGCACTGCAAGGTACCAGATCAATATGCAAAAACAGCCATATTCCTACAGCCCAGTAAAGAACAATCTAAAAAAGAAACTGATAAAATAATTCCATCTACAATAGCATCTAAAAGAATAAAACACTAAGGAGGAATAGCTTTAGCCAAGGAGGTAAAACTGTACTGAGAACTACAAAACATTGCTGAAAGAAATTAAAGCAAGACCTAAGTAAACAGAAAGACACCCACACTCACAGAACGGGAAACTTAGCACTGTGAAAATGTCAGTACTACCTCGAGGGACCCAGAGCCAACACAGTCCCCACCAAACCCTGATAGCGCCTCCTGCTGATCCAAAAAAGCCAGTGTTTACACTCACGTGCTGATACTCACACTCACACATGCTGCAGGGGCCCTGAAGAGCTCCAACGTGACTGACAAAACAGAATCAAGTGGGAGGATGAGCTCCTCCGGACTTTAAACTGCAGGACAAACCTCCAGAAGTCACAGAGTGTGGTACTGGCACAGGGCAGATGTCTACACCAACGACTCAGAGCTGAGAGCCCAGAAATAAACCCATACACAGACTCTCAGCAGGGGTGCCGAGCCCATTCCATGGCAAAGAACAGTCTCTTCAAATAAATGGTGCTGGGACACCTGGATGTCCACATGCAAAAGAATGAAGGAGAACCACTACTTCTCACCACACACAAACACTGACACAAAACAGATCGACAACCTAAGCAGAGCTACACCTGTTAGAAGAAAATGGGAGTAAATATTCTAGACCTTGGTTTGACAATGGATTCTTAGACAGGACACCAAAATCACAGGCAACAAAAGACAAAACAGATTAACTGAACCTCACAGCAATTAAAAACTTCTGTGCATCAAGGGACACTGTAAAGAAAGTAAGCTGACAACTTACAAAATAGAAGAAAATATTTCAAAATCGTCTGATAAGGATTTAATATCCAGGATACATTAAAACTCAACCACAAAGACAACCCAATTACAAAACAGACAAAGGACATGAGTAGGTGTTTCTCCAGAGAAGATAATACAAATAGCCAATAAGTACATGACAAGATCCTCCGCTCCATTAGTTATTAGGAAAGGGACAATTAGCAAAAAAAAAAAAAAATTGGAAAATAGCAAGTGTTGGTTAGGATGTGGAGAAACTGGAATGCTCATCCCTTACTTCTGAATGTACAATGGTGTATTTGCTGTACAAAACAGTTAAAAAGTCAAACACAGAACTCTTACATAACCTACCAACTGTACTGCGTGGTCTATACCCAAAAACACTGACAGTGGGGACACCAATGCTTGTCCACCACTGTTCAGTGCATCACTATCCACCACGGCTAGCCAAAGAGTGGAAACCACCTCAAAGCCCAGCAAGAAATGAACAGATCAAGTACAGTCCATCCACACAATGGGGGAACGGCTCAGCCAGGAAGAGAAAGGAGTCCCAAGACACGCTACAACACAGAAGAATCCTGAAAACATCTTGTGAAGTCACCCAGTCATGCAAGGTAGATGACTGCATGATTCTGCTTACCGAGCTATCCAGAACAGGCCAATTCAGAGAGCAGGGACAGGAAAGACGGGGAGTTAATCTGCAGGGTGTGCCAAGTTTCCATCTGGGGTGATGAACAGTTTTGGAAACAGACAGTGACAATGGCAGCATAAGGCTGTGACTGTGACCCAAGGGCACTCAGCTGGGCACTCAGAAGGGCACACTTTACACATGTTTCACTGAGATCCTGGTGGTGTGCTAGTTAGGTGCCCAGCAGCTGATGGGAGGCCAGTGGAGTGAGCCCACCAGCTGCCCCGCCGGCAGAGGACGTGGCCACCTGCCTGAGGCAGGTGCACAGCCTGGGAAGCCCTCTGGGGCAACTTGACTCTGCTGCAGGGTTGCTGGGAGCCGACTCAGCAGCACTCGCTGGGTTTTTACAGAAGGTCCTTAGTCAGCATCCTCTTTAGCTGCTTCAGTAAAGGAATAAGCACTAACCTATTTCACAGGCTGGGAACTTAACACAAAGACAAGCATTCACCGGGCAGCTCAGTGGCCCTGAGTGCCACCTACCCTCCACCACACTGCTTCCACAGCACTGCGTTAGCCTGCGGCTAGAGCTGTCTCATAGCCACAGGTGAGCACGGGACAGACACCATCGCCTAGGACATACTGTACCTTTTGGTCTGATTTCTCTTCCCTTGAATGGCTAAAACGTGTAAGCTAACACAAACCTGTCACAGTCCGCTGGCCATCACTTAGGTTATTCCACCACTTGTTAATCTAAAACAAAAGGAAAACGGCACATCACCCCATGTCACGTACTTCCAGGCTAGAAAAGTGAAAACACCGTGTGTGTACAAGTGGTGTCCTCCACCTGTAAAGCCACTGGTGAATGAGAGGCATGATGAACGTGTGGTAGGGGGCCAACCCGTGTACTCTGGGGGCACAGAGACCTATGTTCTCAACATGGAGTTGCTGATCAGCTGAGGCCACAGACAAGCCATTTCTAAACTTCAGTTTCTTAATCTGTAAAATGGGGACAACAACGGATACCGAGCAGTACTGTCAGGAGCACTGGTGGCACAGCGGTTGAGCGCTTGACCCCACCTGCTGCTCATCAGGAGGAAGCTGTGGCCGTCTGCTCCCGTACAGACGGCAGCCTGGGGGTCCCTGGGGACAGCTCCTTTCTGCCTTACAGGGTTGCCCTGAGTCGGTACTGACTCGATGGTACTGAGTGTTTGGGGCAGCGCTGTCATGAGCCCTGTCAATAATATCAGATATACAGGTACTGTGTCCACCAAGGTTCAACCTGGCTTTGAAAGTCTCACAGTATTCTTGACTAAAATTGTTAAATGTTTCAGTGTAATAGTAAGCATTGAGGTTTAGGAAAAAACCATTCAAGGGAAGAGAGCAGGACAGTCCTCACTTTTCAGAGACTCACTGTCAAATCATTACCTGGAAACAGGCCTAGGATTTGCGTCACAACTATCCAGTGGGGGCGGGGAGGAGGTAGGGAGGACCGGAGAACACTAGTGCCCTTGTGTCCAGGGAGCATATCACACCACTCTCCCTACTTATGTATCTGCCTGAAATGTCCCAGGACCAAAGCTTTAAATTTTTTTTTTTAAATCTAACTATGAAATTCAACCAGATTTTGCACACTGATACGGGAAAAAATTGAAAGCTAATGACAAACACGCTGCAGACCAGTGTGTCTGTGGTTCCAAGTCTTCAATTATGGGGAAGCAAACAGTCTGTATCAGGGCTCCCCAACTCAGTCCACTGTGTGCAGTGGGGGATGGGGTCCCTGGGGCCCCGACTTCCTGTGCGCTGTCCACCTGCTGCGTCAATTCTCCGGACCAGCTGTGGATTTTAGATCTCACGGAGTGTCGTCTGCTAAGCCATCTTCTACTCGCCTCCACCTCTGGACGAGGATTACGTGTACGGCTCGTGGGATCTGTGACTATTTCCAACAGCCACTGGGCCTCACAGCCTGACTGCGCATAGACCTCTGCTTTCTAAGGGACATGGGATTAGGGGTCAAGTCAGCTGTCCCCTAGTCTCAATGTTGAACTGGAAGAGAATCCCTGCTGGTCATCCGAGCTGTCACCTGCACATGAGACAGCCATGGATCTTCTGGCAGAACACCCTTCCAGCACCCAACAGCTCCTGCTTCTTGTGTGTGTCTTTGAGGAAACAAGGCAAGAAACCCTTCTCCCCTGAGAAGGACCTCCCATCGTCATTAGGAAGGAGAAAACACGAGGCTTCCTTCTCAAGCTCCTCAGGCCAGGACTGAAGGGGAAAAGTAATGTCATCAAAGCCCTCTCTACAGAGGTCAGAGCTGCGGAAAACAAGAACAGAGACTGGTCTGTCCGCACAACGGAGTGTCGCCCAGTGATGCCCCAAATGAGCTCTCAAGCTGCGAAGGCACAGGGGAACCTTAAATGCGTGTCACTGAGAGAAGACGTGAGTCTGGAAAAGCTGCCTACTGTCTGACTCCAGCCACAGCGACAACATGGAAAGATCGGCATCTGGCAGGGACTCGGGGAGCAGGGAGGAAGGATGAACGGGTGGGGCTCAGGGCATCACAGGACAGGGAGCTCTTCTGTCTGCTGCTGTGACGGCAGGAGTGTCACAGGGAGCATCTGCCAACACCCAGAGGCCCACACAGCACCCACAACGGCCCCTGCTGCGGACTACGGACTGGGGCTCCTGACGGTGCATCCCCAGGACTGGTCCGCCGGCCACACCAAGTACCACACAAGGGAGACACATCAGTAACACGAGAGCGAGCCCGCAGGAGACAGGGGTGCGGGCACTCGAGCACTTTCTGCACAATGCTTCTGTAACTCTCAAACTGCTCTAAAAAATAAGTCAATCCAAAAAAATTCTTTCAAGACCAAAAAAGGTACTTAAAATCCAAATGGAACTGGGTCCAAGTATTAGCTCAAGGTCTCGGTACTCAGTATGGACCGGCAAGTGAAACGAATAAAATATTTACATGTTTTATCTGAAAGGCAACACCTGAAAACTCACTGAAGAAGGGCCATGAAAGTCCACGTCAGGTACAGGACCACAAGCTCTACCTGCACTGCCCCTGTGCTTGCGTCGTCAGGCCTGGGGACAGTCAGAGACACACCAACAGTGCGTCTGGATACAGAACTATCAGGTCCCTGAGGAGCCCTTTAAGGACTGACATGGTAAGCCTGCCCTCAGACCCACGGTTTTGGGGTTAGTCCACGGCTCTCAGTGTGTACTGCAAAATGACCCAGCAAGACAGAAACCCCTACAATGGCTCTGTGAGGCTGGCGAGGCCGTGGCGGGGTCTCAGGACACTGACCCTAGTGACTGTCCCTAGCGATGTCTGGTCAGGTGAAGCAGAGCAGCAGGGAGCACTGTCACTGAGCCGGAAGCCCAGTGGCGCCCTGGCTGAGAGCCCGGCGGCTTGCTCAGAGTTCTGAGGCTCCCCTCCACCGGCGGCTCCCTGGAGACCTCGCGGGGCCATCTCACTGTCCTGAAGGCTCACTGTGAGCTGGAACCAACGCAGCAGCAGGGGGCTCTGTTTGGGTTCTGTGACCGAGTGATTCTGAAGGGCACCAAGGCCTGACTTCCCATCGGATGTATTAGGGTCCAATGTGGCTATTAACTAAAAACATTCTGCAAAGAATCAGACTTCAAACACTGATCCTTCAAAACACAGTATATATATATATATATACCTTTTTTAGTGAGAAATTAACTTGAGCTATAAAACTCTGACCTCACACACACACACACACACACAAAAAAAAAAAAAAAAAAATTTGGGAAAAAAAGGCATCAACTAGAAGAAAGGCATGTGTATCATTACCTCCTTTCTGAAGTCTCCTTCCTTCTGTGGTCTTACGCTATCCAACCAATCAGCTTTTAAACCATCAAAATAGCTCTGAACCCTGGACTTCAGGGACTCATACTGCCAAATAGCAGCTGATCCGAACGCACAGCCTGTAAACTACAGAAAATCAAACACATCATAAAAGAAACCTAGAAGGGAAAGCAGGCCTCTACACATTTCCAAGGACAACAATTCATTTTCATGACTTTCCAAAACCAACCGAGGCCCCCAGCACAGCAGTGTGGGTGTTATTCGGCATGTTTTAACAACAACCCATCACAGTAGTTAAGTGAAACAGCAGGTAACCAGCAGGTTGGCAGTTCAAATCCACCAGGCGCTCCTTAGAAACCGGATGGGGCAGTTCTACTTGTCCTCTAGGGTTGCTCTGCGTCAGCATCGACCTGATGGCAGGGGCTTGGTTTTGGTGTTAGGCAACAAGGACAGGGAACCACTTCCATCTTCCTAACCTCACAAGCTGTCTGGGCCTGTTTAAAGCTAGGGATTTTCAAATAAAATTCAAAACACCATCTTAGTATTACTTTAAATGTTATATGAAATGAGGGAGTTGCAGGTTTTTCCTCTAGGTCTTACATAACCTAGCCAGATTCATGTGAACCTGGGATCAGAACTCATGACCCCAGCTACCCTGACCACTTGTCTAGCCCCTGCCCTTACCTTAAGGGGGCCTCCTAGGGGCAGACAGAACTTGAACACAGCACCCATAACAAGGTCATCCTAAACGACTACGCTCTTACCCCAACGGTGAAAACCAGAGGCTTTACGAGAGTCCGTATGGGATAGGGAGAAGGAGAGAAGACTGTCTCTTCCACAGGAGGGACTAAAGAGCTTCTCTTGTACGCCCCACCGCTGGCGTCAGATCGGCGAGGCTCGACCTTCCTGGGAGCTTTTCTGAATCCACATTTTTGCTGGAGGAAGAGGTTAAACCTGCGGGGGAAACAACAGGTCAGGGACACAGGGGCATTCTGCAAGCACTCCCCCTTGCACCCCCCCACCCCACTCTGCAGCCCCTGGAAGCTCCCAGGCAGCAGCCAGGTACGACACCCCTCGGTGCCTTTCCAGAACAGGCGAGGCACGGAGCGCAGCAACCCAGCAGGCTCGGCTGCTCCTCACTCCCACCCTCCACGCGGGTACAGGAAGAACCCGAGCGGGGCCCGCACAGGCCGAAGAACTCCCGTTGGTTAGAATCAGCACACAATGGCTTTGCTACCTGGTCTGAAGTTTGGTCAATTTCCAGAAAAAAAAGAAATTTAGGTGTAAGTATTATCCTTGACCTATCCCAAATTCAAATAAATTCTGATCACTGTCTGTTGATGGACGCCTCCCCCCTTGCCACCCCTGTACTACGCCACCAGTTCGGGGTGCCACCCCCAAATCTGAAGAGGCTCTGCTGCCTGGGTCCTCACAACCCACCTGCTACAGACACTGGGAACTGCTACTCACCCCAGCCAGATGTCTCTAAGACCACTGACCCGTTCTGCACCTTCAGGTTACCTGTGAGACCACCACCCTGCTCCGCCTGTCGGGTGACCCGTGCATGAGGCCACCACCCTGCTCTGCCTCTCGGGTGACCCGTGCGTGAGGCCACCGCCCTGTGCTGCCTCTCGGGTGACCCATGCGTGAGACCACCGCCCTGCGCTGCCTCTCCGGTGACCCGTGCGTGAGACCACTGCCCTGCGCTGCCTCTTCAGGTTACCCTCAACTCTGGAGCCTTCCTTCTTTCTCTAATACCTGAAGGACAGACACGCTCAAAGGCTCCAAGAATTCCTTCACACACTCTTTTCAAACTCAACCTGCATCAGTTCCTGCGTCATTTTTCTTTCTCTTTTGGAAAACCCTAACTTCCTACATGGGTAGGGGACAGGTCCCCTCCTGTTCCTTCTCATGGCGGCCTGAACACACTCTCGGGCCACTGGGCTCAGAGCTCCTCGGAGCAGAGTGCACCCAGGCCTTCTCAACCTCACAGCCCAGGCCCTGAAACAAGATGATACTTACATTTTGATGGAACGAAACAAACTTGTTTGGTGGGCTTGAATGACTTCTAAGCATGTAAATGATTCAAAATGTGTTTTTGTTCCTAACCTAGGTTCTAGTAACATGCTTCCATCTGGACATGCTCCAAACTGCCTCAAACCCAGATTTTTAAAAAGGAAGGAACGCACCCTTCTCCACGAACAGCTCCACTGCAACCGCATTCTGTCAGAGGTCTGACAGCCCTGTCACTGTGGGGACCCCTCCCTTATGCTTCCCTCGTAAGGGGAGCCCAACGGTCAAAGCCGCCCTCCCCCGGGGCCAGGCGCGCTCCTCGCGTCTGTCACAGCGCGACAGCGGAGCTCACCGCGAGCCCCTCCTGTTCACCTGCCATGGCTCCCGCAAATACCCGGCTGTCCCCGAGTGTCCTCGCAGAGGTCACCAGACCCTCGGGCTGTCTCAAACGTCCTCTTTCGGTCACAGCAGCGGGTGACGCTTGACTTTTCTCTCTGCTGACCCTCACTGAAGCCAGAGCAGGCCCCTCCACGTGGGCAGAGTTAAAAGAGCCAACAGCGCAGTGTCACTGGGCAACGCGGCGTCTGTCTCATGGAACGGGAGGACAGCGCTACGCAGAGACCACTCCTCAAGCCAGGCTGGTGCCAACACTGCTGCCTCTGTCACTGCTGTGACTTTGGGGCGTTTTCACCAGGCACCAGGACCACGGGAAGCCAGAAGGGACTGCCACGCACTTGCATCTTTGCTGGGAGCCCTCGTGGCGGAGGGGCTCAGAGCTCGGCTGCTAACTGAAGATCGGCAGTTCGAATCCATCAGCTGCCCCTGGAAACCTTGCGGGCGGTTCTGCCCTGTCCCCAAGCGTCCCTGGAGTTGGAAGCCACTCAACGGCAACAGGCTTATGGGTTTGGTTTCAGTGTTTTTCCAGATCTTGGTTTTAAAGCAAAGTCTGGCAGCGGGAAAGCAGACAGACGGAGCTGGAAAAACAGCACAGCACAGTCCCCGTCCTCGCACAGCGGCCCCCGGCCCCGCAGGCTCCTCACCTTACGCTCTCTGTCCTGAGTTAGGCAGGAAGCCAACTAATGTCCCCATGAGTGAACCCAGTGAGGAGTGAGGACCCGACTGAGGGTCCAAGTGTCGGGGCGGGGACGAGGGGCAACGAGGAGCTACGCAGGAGGAGCAGCAGCAGCTCCTGCTCCATCGGCCCCCGAGAAGGGAGGCCCCCACCTCGCCGCCTCACCTCAGCTCACGACCCCCGCTCAGCCCCCCCACTGGGCACCACCCAACTCTGCCGCCCGCTCGGCAGCGCACGTGCCAACCGCTACCCGCGTACAGAACAGCGCTGCTGGGAGTCGGTTCTGACTCACGGCCGCCTCGCAGGAAGCAGCAGAACCGCCCCATCGGGTCCCCAAGGCTGTGACCCTCACAGAGGCAGACGGCCACATCTTTCTCCTGTGAGGCGGCTGGTGAGCTCAGACCGCTGGCTTTTCCGTTGCCAGCTGTGTGCTTCCACTGCTGTGTCCCTGGAGCTCCTTACAATCTCAGGGATTCTAAGGAGAACTAGAACTTGTCAGTTAGAACCACGTCTTGTCTCTTCAACACCAACATCTCTCTCTGACCACAAAACCGAAAACCAAACCACTACCATCGAGTCGATTCTGACTCAGAGTGACCTCTAGTTACAGTACAACTGCCCCACAGTTTCCAAGGAGTGCCTGGTGGATGTGAACTGCTGATCGTCTGGTCAGCAGCCTGTCATGGACTGAACGGTGTTCCCCCCAAAATCTGTAGCAATGGCTGGGTCCTGATTCCTGGTGATGCATGAGGTCTTTCCTGTTGTAAACTCTGCCTCTGTGATGTCAGTGATGGTGGATGGGCTGCAGCTGAGTTGGTGGGGCACGACTTCATGTGTGGAAATACATTGAGGCTTGGGACAGAAAAGAAAGGGGGACAAGCTGAGATTTGGGGACCTCCTTCCACCAAGAAGCAGAGCTGGGAGCTGAGCACGTCCCTTGGACAGGACTTGTATCCCTGAGCCTCAGAAGCCCCCTGTCCAGGGGAAGACTGATGACAATGCCCCTTCCCCAGAGCCAGTAGAGAAAGCCTTCCCCTGGGGCTGACACCCCGAATTTGGACTTCTAACCTACTGGAATGTGACAAACACAAGTACTCTTTTTAAAGCCACCCACCTCCGTTTCCGTTAAGGCAGCACTGGAGGACTAAAACACAGCCACAGCACCCGGCCACCACGCGCAGCACCTGGCCACCACACCACAGGGGCTCCCCTCTCACCACAACCCCACCTTTTCCTTTTTCTCACCGTCAAGTCTGTGTTCACTGTGTTCTCTGACCTCAGTAAGCTGTACAATCTCTGGCCCATCTACCATCCGCAAACCAAGTAACCTTCTGCTTCCCGTTGCTGTGTAGACTAAAACCCACAGGCCACTATTCAAACTACTTTTCTGCAAAGATCCTCAGTCTCCTTGGTCTCTGGTCCTTCGACCACACCAGTTCAGCCACCTGTCAAACACTGCTGTCACACCTCGCTGGACA
Source organism: Heterohyrax brucei (assembly GCA_028571685.1). Classification (NCBI taxonomy): domain Eukaryota; kingdom Metazoa; phylum Chordata; class Mammalia; order Hyracoidea; family Procaviidae; genus Heterohyrax; species Heterohyrax brucei. The sequence continues at coordinate 85,619,671 of CM053157.1, read as the reverse complement.
CTCAGTGTCACACATCGTTGGCTGAGAGCTCGGCCACCCACCCAGAGGTCAGAGGCTGGAGTCCACAGTTGCTGCCAGAGATGCTGCAGGCAGTTCTTCTCTGTCTTTCAGGGGCACTGGGAGTCAGAGCCACCAGGAACCACACCAACTGGCTGCCGCTGAACCTACTCTGGCTCCCAGTGACCTGGGAGGACAGGGCAGAATGGCCCACAGGGTTCCCCAGGAGCAGCTGGTGGACCCCAACCTCTGACCTTTGGGGAGCAGCCTGAGCCCTTAACCACTGCACCACCAGGGTTGTCTCGATGACAACACGTTTGGTTATTTCTTTCCTTCATTGTTAAGTGAGAAAAAGGCTTCCTTCTATCTAAAGACAATCACTCTTCACTGGGACTTAACTCTATCAATTACTCTATTTCTTCTGAACCTTTAACCTGTGTCCTGATTCTTCTGGGGTACATTTAAAAGTGAGACCCCGTGGGGCAGCTCTACTCTGTTGTATAGGATCCAACCAGGAGTTGGAATCAACTTGAAGGCACAAACAACATACACCCACCCCTCACTCATTAGCACAGCTAGGTTCCAAGGATCAGGTTGCTATTCAAAATGAAGGATGACCACATCAGATCACCAATGGAAGAGGACTACATTCGTGACACAGCTGCCAAGCCCCTGCAATCACAACCCAGCCACGCTGACAACCGCCGCAACCATCACAGGCAGTCTCACTCTTGCTGCACACCGCATCAGATGCTGCCAGAGGTACACTGTGAATGTGCAAAACAGCATTAAAAAAGACGCTTGTGGAAAACAAAGATGGCATTTTCTAGCAGGCCTTTGGCAATAAACAGCTCAGAAAAATCATGTAGCTACTGTTGCTACTATTATTTGCCTAGAATGCCCACTTTCTTTCTTTAAAACCCAGTCCAGGGGCAGGGCTAAGAAAGCTGAGTAGCCACACGCATCTTGTGATCTCTCAACAACAAAGAACCACAAAAACAACCAAGCAGATTAGAGAGGACACCCTAGGACCCCTAAATATCTGGGGGAAAGCTGAGAGATAGGACTCAGTGACAGAGAGAAGAGAACAGGTTCAGGAGAAGAGTTAAGCCAGAATTAAATCCCCACTCCACAGGGGCCTCAGTACTGCCAGACGTGTAGAACCATAGCCCGATGGCAGCAGCGGCATGGAGAGCAGAGTACGCCACTTCCAGCAGGGAAGCTGAGCTTCAGACAGTCGCACCTACAGACCTGCTGAGGACTCCCACTGGAACACCATGAACCAAGTGCCTGTGAACCTGTGCAGACTTAAATCTTTCCCACAGGCTGATCTCTCTTCCTTTCCCCAGCACTTTCCCCTCCCTTCTCCACCTAGGCACCAAACTCTGACATTTGACCTGGGCCAGCAATGGGACCCCTTACACACACCCTAAGCCATTCTCCCAGACTTAGAGAAACAAGGGTGGGAGGGGAAGGTCTGCTAGCTCCCCAGAGACAGCAACCCTCCTCCACCTTTCTCAGTGTGTGCAGCCAACAATCTGACACTAGCCATCCTTGCTAGCTGGGCTGCTACCCAGTGACAGGGCACTGGAAATTCTAAGGCTCCAATAATCAAATCAGCTCAGATGCCCACTCTATGTAGACACTTAAAAGACTAAATAAATACAAATACATAATACGATATAAACACATACGCAGTAAGTTCAAATACAATAACCAAATGTTAATAGATTACAATTTTCTGGTGGCTTAAAGACAACAGTAAATTTCAAATGATTTCAATAAGCAGAACATGATGGCTTCAGAAAACTCCCCAAACAGAATCAAAAAATCTTTCCTGATGAAGAAAATGTCCTGCAATTATCAGATGAGAACACAAAAGATTATTGTTTAGAGCTTTTCAAGACATCAGGAAGCAAAGTAGGCAAAGTATAGCAGAGCATAATGAAAAATGAATCAGGCTGCAAGAAACACTTGAGCAACAACAATCTGAAATTCAGTAGACTGACAATAAAATTACAGAACTAGACAATCTGAGAGAAAGTCAATGGAGCAGCATTGAGGCAACACAATGCAGAATTAGTGATACTGAAGATAAAGCAACTGACACCAATGTATTTTAGGAAAACTCATATAAAAGAATTTAAAAAAAATGAAGGAACCCTACAAGTTATGTGGGATTCTATCAAGAGGAATAATTTACAAGCAACTGGAGTACCAGAACAGGTGGAGGAAGGGAAAAGTGGTAGATAACAAAAATACAGAGAGAGTTGTTGAAGATTTGTTGACAGAAAACTTCCCTGATAACTATGAAACATAGGAGGATATCTATCCAAGATGCTCACTAAACTCCACACAATGTAGGTATCAAAAGAAAGACATATTATCATCAAACTTACCAAAACTAAAAATAAGGGGAGGTTGTTAAAAGCAGCTAGGGTTAAACAGAGATAACCTACAAAGGACAGCCTGTAAGACTAAGCTCGGACTACTCAGCAGAAACCATGCAGGCAAGAAGGCAGTGGAATGACACATACAAAACTGTGAAGGAAAAACCGCTAGCCAAGAATTACAAGTACTGCAAAACTGTTTCCCAAATATGACAGTGAAATTAGGACATTCCCAGATGAACAGAAGCTTGAAGAATTTGCAAAAGCCAAACCACAATTCTATGAAACACTAAAGGAAGTTTTTCAATTAGAAAATCAGTAACAGCAGATATAAACTTAAGGTCACAATGCAGGGTGAAGCATCCAGGCATCAGCACAGGTAGAGAAATCACAAAGATAAATCAAAGCTAAAACACAGTATGTAAACAATGGCGTTATATCAAAGAGCAGAAATAATCAATGTAACCATAGATCTTGCATATGGAGAGGGAGTCAAGGTGACAAAGAAATTACGGACTGCTTTAAAGTTTGAGCATTATGGGTAAATATTAAGGTAACTACAAAGGAAATCAACAGCCCTACTCATCAAGAGACTAAATCAAGAAACCTCCGCAAATATAAAATCACCATGGAAAAAGATGAAAAGAAAATCCATAAAATTAAGTGGAATAAAGAAACTGTCAACAAACACACAAAAAGACACCAAAATGGCAGCACTAAATTCATACCTATAAATAATTACAGTGAATGTAAATGGGTCAAATACACCAATAAAGAGACAAAGAGTAGCAGAATGGATTTAAAAAACACACATCCATCTACATGTTAGCTATAAGAGACACGTATTAAAGATACAAACAGGAGATTGTTAGGAGAATATGACGTGTGTAGAACAGAGAGGAAACTCAAAGGATGGAAAAATATACACGAAGGTAACAATATTCATTCTTCTATCCTGTGATTGTACTTTTACGTTAAAGAGGATTAGGGTGGAATTGTAACACCCTTACTAAGGCAATATCCCTGATGCAGTATAAAGGGAGTTTTTCCAGATTGTGGCTTGCACTGCCTCCTATCTTAGAAGAGATAAAAGGGAAGCAGAGAGTGGGGACCTGGTATCACTCAGAAGACAGCGCTGGGAGTAGCACATGTCCTTTGGACGTGGGTCTCTGTGCAGAAACACTAATTCAAGAGAAGACTGATGACAAGAAACACCTTCCTGAGCCAACAGAGAAAGCCTTCTCCGGGAGCTGATGCCCTGATCCCGGACTTCTCGCCTACCAGACTGTGAGGAAATCAATTTCTCTTTGTTAAAGCCAAAAAATAAAATATAACATTCAAAAGAGCAAGTATGGTTGTATTAATTTCAGATAAAATATAAATTTTAAAGTAAAATCCACCACAGAGGATAAGAAAGGTCACTATATACTGCTTAAAGGGTCAATATGCCAGGAGAATATACTATACTAAACACTTACACACCCAATGACAAGGCTTCTAAGTACATCAAATGAGCTCAAACAGCACTGAAGAGTGAGGTACAGCTCCATAGTAATAGCAGGAGACTTCAAAACACCACTTCAGGGGGCAGAACAGCCAAAAAAAAAAGTTCAATAAAGACAGATGATCTAAATGCCACAATCAATCAACTGGAACTCACAGACACATACAGAACACTGCACCCAAGAGACAAGTACACCTTTTTTTCCAATACACGTACAACATTCTCCAGAACGGACCACGTGTTAGGACATAAAGCAAGATTTAACAAAATCCAAAGCACTGAAATATTGCAAAGCGTCATTTCATTCCATGAAGCCATAAAAGCCTAAATCAACAGCAGAAAATGCAAGGGAAAAAAAAAAATCAAACACATGGAAACTGTACAAAACCTTGTTCAAAGACTTCTGCGTTACGCATGAACACTCCTCCAATCTTAACCCAATACTGCAGGGACAGAGTACAGGTGCAGGGTCTGGGGACCATGCTCTCAGGGGACATCGAGGCCAATTAACATCACTAGCACATTGGTAAGAGAGTCTTCTGCATCCCATATTAGTGAGTGGCATCTGGGGTCTTCAAAGCTAGCAAGCTGCCATCTGAGGTACACCAAACAGTCCCAAGTCAACAGGAACAGATGATCACCAAGGACCACAATGACATGGGGGAAAGAGAACCCACAAGACAGAGACACCCACGTGAGTGGGTGACTACATCAACATGTGACCGGAAGAAGCAGATGGTGCCCGGCCACCACCAGTGATAGCTGTGAGTGGGCTCACAAACTTGAGCCTCACTGGCAATACAAGAATAAAAAGGGGTGCACCCTGAGAACGCCACTAAAAGACCACAACTGATGGTCCAGGGGCCTCGGGGTTCCCTTGGCAGCGTGGCCCCCTGCCATCGCTAGTGAGGCCGATGGACTGGACTCGACGACACAGTGTGACCATATCACATGTGCACTTTCTCGTTCTGTGCATCTATAGGTTGTTGTCCTGCTGGCTTCCTACTGGGCGGTGGGGAGAGGGCGGAGAGGAGGGGACAGGAGATTGTTAGGAGAATATGACGTGTGTAGAACAGAGAGGAGTGTGCCGTCACCGGGCTGGGAGAGCAGTGGGAGCTGCACACGGATGGCCATGCAAATATATATTGGATTGTACACTTTCACTCAGTCACAATAAACAAAAAAAGAAATAAAACAAAAAATATCACAAAAGATTATACTCTAAAAAATTTGGAAACCTAGAGGAAATGGAGAACTACCTACCTAAATGAATACAAATGGAGGTAGAACTAAAGTAATCTAAGTTTTTTTTTCTTCTTTTTTAAGAGAAAGAGGCCACGTACGCGGCCCTCACATAGTCCCCACCAGGCCCTGCAGAAGCTGGCCGCCCACCGATACACCTGTGCCGCCCTCCGCCTGTGAGCCACGCGCAACAGCCCAGAGCCAGAACCTCAGAACCCCCATCAGCACAAGAGTTTGCAGGCCAGCGACTTCCTCCTCAACAAGCAAAGTCTGACACCTGCCAATCAGTCCCTTCCAAGCAGCTAACAAAGCAGAGCCCCAGCACCACAGCTCCCCCAGCGCAGACCGCCGGGCGCTGACCGGCTGGCTCCCCGCGGCCGCGCCCCCACCCTTCCGAACCAACCTCCGACTGAACCCACCACAGCAGCCCGACAGGACCCAGCACAACTGCCCCAGAGGGTTTCCACGGCTGCCCATCGCACACAGGCCGACGGCCACCTCTCTCGGCCCTCGGAGCAGCCGCTCGGTGAGCAGCCGCGCCCTTCCATCGCTGCAGCCCCAGGGCTGCTGTCCCGTCCTCACAGGACCCCGGAGGTGCCCGACACCCCAACAGGCCTGCACGCCCTACGCCGGGCAACACCCAGGGCCGAGGGCGCACCGCCGCCCGGAGCCGGCCGCCCGCAGGGGTGGCCTGGGTCGCAGGCGCAGCGGTGCCCGCGCTGTACGGGCCGGCCTGCCCGCAGGGGCGGCGCGCGCGTGGAGACGGAGCCAACCGGCGCGCCACCCGGCCGGGCCTGGAGCAGCCAGCAGGAACCCAGCGCCCCGCCGCCCCGCGTCGGCTCCGACCCACAGCCACCCCGCGGGGCAGCGCCGAGCCGAGCCGCCCCGGGCTTCCCAGGCGCGCCTGGCGGACGCGAACGGCCGGCCCGCGGGTAGCAGCCCAGCGCCCAACCACTGCGCACCGGGGCTTGCGCACCGGGGCTTGCGCACCGCCGACAGCGCCTCAGAACAGGAGAGCGGACCCCCAGCCGGCAGCGAGTTCGTGCTCAGCGAGGAACAACAACCCGCCACCACCACCCCACCACCTGCAGAGACGGCCGAATTGGCAGGTTTTGCTGTATATAGTCTCAGGAACAATTTTTTTCCAAAATACCATCTAAGAAACGCTTTTAGAGGTAACAAGTATACTCATCACATCTTGTGATAAGGTACATTCTCTCCTTTGGGAGCTTTTATTTTTAATTTTTTTAAATGTAAAGCAAACCTGATAAAGCACACCTGCTTCTAGTCACAAATGTCTGACTTCTTCAGCTTTACGCACTTCAGAGGGGCATGTAACATGGAATAATCAACGTCTCCCCACCTACCTGAGATAACTGGAAAACAGGAAGTGCAGCACCCCAGGGAAACAAATGGAGGCAGAGAAGAGGGTCCCTGGAAGCTCACCCCGACCCTCACGAGGGCAGACCAACATTTCAGACCACAGCCCTGCCACTTCTGTCCCAGGCCAGGACCCAGCTGGGCTGGGGCAGAAGAAATCTGACAGCTGAGTGGGAAGGGCTCACAAACATGTGACTCGTCACAAGCCACACGACTGCTATCACTTGTCCTTCAAACATAATCCCATAACTTTTAAAAATTAAAAAGATCCCACCCAAATGTCTGCTGGCTTAACGGCAAGTGAGGTAACGCACGTTCTCATGAAGTGGACTGCGCTGGATAAAGACACATGAACAGGTCAGCGCCAATGCCAAGGCCCCTCAAGCACTGTGTGACAGCTGAGAGACAACAGAGAGCCTGGCGTAGACGTGGTCTGATGCTCAGACGCGTACATCCACAGAGGTCCGTGCCACTGAGGACAGAGCAGATGTGTGGTGCACGGGGAGCTCTGCAGATGTGCCAAATTTTGCACTTCGTAACTGTTTTCCTAATGTTCTGCATCCCACTTTGGTGAGTGCTGTCTGGGGTCTTAAAGGCCAGCAAGCAGTGATCTTAGAAACAGCAACTGGTCCCCACCCACCTGGGGCAATGGAGAATGAACACCCAAGATAAAAGGAAAACATGAGCCCAAGAGACAGAAACCAGAGACTCTGTCTGCCTGAGACCAGAAGAACCAGATGGTACCCAGCTGCCACCAACGACTGCCCTGACAGGAGACGCAACAAAGCCCCTGGTGGAGGAGAAGAGTGGGGTACAGAACCCAAATTCTAGAACCAACCAGACTGAACAGTTCTGAGACTGGAGAAACCCCCAAGACACGGCCCCTGGACTCTGTGTTAACCCACAGCTAAAACCATTCCCCAAACAATCCCTTCGGACAAACCCCAGGACCGTAAAACATGAAATGACACTTGTGAAAGAGTATGCTTCTCAGTGCACGCAGATACTCAAGACTCAACGGCCAGCTCCTGTCCAGAGGCAAAACGAGAAGGCAGAGAAGGACAGAAGCTGCCTGCATGGACATGGGAGATCCGGACGGGAAGGGGGAGCAGGTGGCCCCATCACAAGGACAGCAGCTAGGGTCACACAATAGTGCATGTATCGATTTTTGTGTGAGAAACAAACTTGAGCTGTAAACTTTCACCTGAAGTAGAATTTAAAAAATATTTTTTTTTCTTAAAATCCACCTGGGGTTAACAGATGGAGAGTTAAACGGAAAATAACATACTTGGTGGGCTTCATTTTCAAGTACTTTAGCTGAAGACACACTAAGACCGCCACCTCAATCTAGAAGATCAGCGTGTGAAAGCTCTTTTCGTTCCTCTGGCTGGTTCCACACAAGTGACAAATCAGGTGACTTCTACTTTCAGTCCTAAAGCCCATCATTCAGAAGTGCTCCTAGAAATCTGACGCTAATATAAGTTTTTGAAGAACTTACACGAGATGGTAAAAGGACCAGACAGTAAACATTCAGGCTTTACAGACCCACTGAACATTTGTCATGTATTACTGGCTTTTGTTTGGCTTTTGTCCCCATAACCCTTTATAAGAATTTAAAAAAATGTAAAACCTATTCTTGGCTAGTGGACCCCAGTTTGCAGATCCCTGTGTTACCATCTACAGTGCTTGTTAAACACACCAATTCCAGTCCCACTTCAGGGTTATGACAAAACAGAACCAGATGGACAGCGCCAGACGTCTGCCTTCTAACGCATCTCCAACACTGCCCTCCTGCATACTAATTTTAGAACTACAGGAAGTCACACCAGACCTGATCAGGGTCACATACAAGATACACCTCCTGCTTCCCACCCCAGCAGCTGCCTCTCTTCAGACAGGTGGGGAGATGCACTACTTCAAGCCTCTCTCAGTTCTCAGTAACGCACAGTCTCCTGTCCAACCACAAAAAATGCACTTTCGGACTTTCAGTAGCCATGGCAGCTTGTTAACAAGGCACAGTCATTTGGTGACCAGCTGCAACCCAAAGGCTGGTGGCTCAAAGCCACCCAGCCACTCTGCGGAAAGCCTGGGCGTCTGCTTTCATCAAGACCGCCTCCAGGAACACCCCCAGTGCAGTTCCATCCTGACACCATTCTCTGCTGTTGTTCAGTCAATGTCACACTGTGCTCTACTGTCATTCCACCTGCTCTCGTCCACCCAGGTATGAGAAGTAATCTGCGGTCATGTTCAAAACCTACTTTCTCCAAGCAGTCATCCTGAAGTGAGTCCCTTTCCCTGGAGACACACCTGCCTGCTCTGCCCCTCCTCTGCAGGGGAGTGCGCAGCAGGCTGGTCACAGTTGCTGCCCAGCTGCATGTGTCTGCTCTTCATCTGCTCTCCCAGGGGATCAACAATGCCCATTTTCACAGGTAGCTCTTCACCAAATACCGTGATGGGTATGCGGATCTTAAACATTTAACACACCTGTGGCCTCCCAATAAACATTCACCTTTCCACCTCCCTCCAGCCATGCCATCTGGAGTCCCTGTGGAGTCAAGACCTCTGAGACCTATCACCACCGCCACAGTTAACCTGGGTGAGTCAGTTAACCTTGAATCCCTCCTTCTGCACCTCTCCAGGGGTTTAAGATTAGTAAGGGAGCCCCATGATACAGTGTACCCCTAAACTGATACAATTTCCATGTTACAGTGTCACTAAATTAATGATACATGCCCATGTTACAGTGTAGCACTAAATGATACAATCTCCATCTTACAGTGTGTCACTAATTTAATGATACAATATCCATGTTACAGTGTATCTCTAAGTCAATGATATAATCCCATGGTAGCATATCAGTACATTAATAATACAGACCCCATGTTAGCATATCACTACATTAACAATACAATCCCCACATTACAGTGTATCACTAAATTAATAGCACAATCTCCATGTGACAGTATATCACTAAATTAATGGTATAATTCCTGTGTTAACAGGGTCTCACTAAATTAATGATACAAACCCCATGTTACAGTGTATCACTAAATTAATGATAGCCCAGCCCACAAGCTTTTCCAAATTTCCTGGTAAGCCTCACTTGGAATGCCTGTTAGAAATATAAGTTGTGCCCCTCTTCTGGCGACTCCGCCTTGGTAGGACTGGGCAGACCTGGAAAATAAAATGGCCAACAAGCACCCAGGAGTTTATTATGAGGCGATGACTCCTCATCCTGAAGCTTCAACTACCTGCTACTAGTACCTTCTGTTTCTTGCCACCATCAGTCCCTCACAAACTCTGGGTGAACAACCAGGAACAAATGTCTGACCAGACAAACATCAGATTCATGGACAGTGGAGAGAGTTCCCTCTTCACTATGAAATTAGAATTGGGTATTTTAATGCAAAAGCCCCCAATACTCAGGCACCGTAGTTTTCACCCAGCTTCTGCTGGGGAAGATGAAGTAGGTCTTTTCAAACCAGCTGCAAACGAAATGTTCTACTGTCTCAATTCTTCAGGAACAGCCTTTCCTATGACAAAACTCCTGCAGGAAGCAAAGTGATGTCCTCTTCCCCCTCTACCACCCCTTAGCTAAAGAAGGTGACTGCTGTCTGGGAATGTGGGCTTGAGAGCTAGCCTGATAGAGGGGCGAAAAAAATCTCAGCTGTCTGGTTTTACCAGCTGCGCAACCCCAAGGTAAAGTCAGGTGCTTCACTTAAAAAAAAAAAAAAAAAAAAATGGCGTGGCCCGCGGAAGCCCCCCTAACTCAGCACTGAGGCCACTCCTTTCAGCAAAGACGAGACAGACCCATAAAACAGCACACTCGAAGTACGTGCTTCTTGGGAGAACCAACTATAAGAAACCAAACAGGCAGCATCTTAGATGAGAAGACAGGACAGGACACCTGGGCCAAGAGACACCGCGGGTGGGTTGGGGCGTCACGGGGGAACCCGGCGTGTGAAGGGAAAGAGGACGAGCGCCGACACGCTGCGGCCACTGCAACCGCCAGCGTCACGACTTGAAAGAGGAAGCAGTTTGCGCTGTCAACTTTCACCTGAAACACAACTTTACGTATACAGAGTATGTGTGTGTGTGTGTGCATGTGTGTGTGTGTATCCACACACACGTCCACACATATGGTTCAGTATTGTTTGAGGATCCCAAGGGGTGACACGCAATTAAGCCGCAGAGCTGTCCCCTCCGGTCAGGTCCCTCCGGACCGTGCAAAGGGCCCGCGTGGGTTCGAAGGGAGCTGGGCCGGTCCCTGAGCCCGGGTCCGGGCAGGACGGAGGCGAGAGGCCAGGAGGAGGCAGTAAGGACCGGGAGAGGAGGAGGTCAGGCAGGAGCAACAGAAGAGCCGAGCGCGCCGGTCCCGAGGATGCGCGGCCGGGGCTCCGGCGGTGGGCGCGAGAAGCCGAGCGCGCCGGTCATTACCTGCGTCCGAGCAGCCGCGGCGGGGCCGAGGCGGACCTGAGCTCCTCGCAGCCGCGGCCGCCCAGCAGCGGCGCCCACGCCCGGCCGCAGCGCCAGCCTCCCCGCGCCCAGCCTCGCCACGCCATCTTCCCACCTCTGCCCCACCATGGCCCGACCTTGCCAGCCCCGCCGCGGAACCGCTTCCGGGGCGGAGGAAGCACCACAGAGCGCCGGGGAGCAGCCTAGAGCGCCCCCGCCCGGCGGAGCGGAAGCGGCCGGCCCTCCGGAAGCCCAGGGGCGGAGCCTGGAGCTCCGTGTCCGGACGGTGGGGGGCGGCGGGGGTGCGGGCCGGTGAGTCCTCGTGCGGGGCGTTTGCCCCCGCTACTGTATAGCACACGAAACAGTAGTATCATCACCGAGGCGCAGAGAGAAGAGGCTTACCCAAAATGAAACAGAATTTTCTTAAACGGCCACTCTGTACGGAATTCCACCGTTTCATGTTACCGTGCTGTGATGCGTTCCTTTGACAAGAAACCCAAGCTTGAAAGGAGAAGGCAGCTTTCTGGATAGCATGTCGACTCCCCGCCTCAGCGGTTGCCCGTCGGGCGGCCGGGCTTCCGGTCACCGCGTCGCTCGGACCCTGGCGGCCGGCGTATGGAGGGGCTGGCCGCGGCCCTGGGGCGCCGGGCTGGTCCCCTCCGTGCGACGCTGGCACTGCCCGAGACCCTTGCCCGCCTCCCCCCTACCAGCGTGTCCTTTGGTCCAGCTTCAAATGTCGTCTTTTCGGACAGCTCGGAGCCCTGGTGCCCCGTGGTTAGGAGCTGGAGGCGGGTCGTTCCGATCTGCAGCTGCTCTTGGAAACCCTATGGGGCAGTTCTGCTCGGGCCTGCAGGGTCGCTGTGGGGTCATCGAGTCTGAATCCCTTCCAGTGCTGTGGGTTTGGTTTTATGTATAGCTCTGTAGTAACACCTGATTCGTAAATACGCATTCAGCGCCTACAGTATGCCAGGCAGTGTGTTAAATCGGACGGTATAATTTTAGCAGACACCATCTCTGATCTCGCGGAGATCCTAATCCATTGGGTGGGAGAGAGGAACCAGGTAATTGCCAAGTCTGAGACGGGCTCTGATCACAGAAGCCTAGGGTGCTGTAGGGCTACGGAGAAAGGAGACACAACCCAGCGGAGTACAGGGCTGGCAGGCAGGGAGAGAAGGCTTCCCAGGGACGTCAACAGGGATTAATGAAAGAACAGGACTGGAAGGCTCTAGGCAGAGAGAATGACATTTGTGAGGCCTACCAGGGTGCCACTTATTTGGGAAATAAAAGCAAATTCACTTTGGTGATGTCATAGTTATTAAATCCGGGGCTCGATTTTACCCTACTACAAGGCAGTAAGTTAGCCTGTGATTGTTTCACGGATGATGGCAGAAGAAGGAGACTCCTGGGTCAGAGACCACAGACTTTATTACCCATTTGTTATGGACTGAATTGCGTCCCCTAAAAACTTGTGTTGAAGTCCTGACTCTCATTCCTGTGAATGTGATCTTGTTTGGAGAAATAGTTTTGTCATCACGGGGTCAGACGAAGTCAGTCTGGGGTAAGTGGAGTCCTCGACTTCATCCCTTCTCCGAGGAGTGTTTATAAAAAAAGAAAACAGATGTGGGGAAAAGACAGACACCACGCCACCACGGGTGGTGGTGGAAGCAGATGCGTCTACCCAGGAACGCCACAGTCAAATGCTTTCACGCAGTTGACAAAATGTAGGTAAACACCTTTCTGATACTCTCTGCTTTCAGCCAAGATCCATGTGACATCAGCAGTGACATCCCTGGTTCCATGTCCCCTTTTGTATCCAGCTTGAATTTCTTGCAGTTCCCTGTCAGTATACTGTTGCGGTTGCTTTTGAAGAATCTTTTGCAAGATTTCACTTGCATGTGACATTAATGATATTGTTCAATAGTTTCTGCATTCAGTTGCATCACCTTTCTTGGAAACAGGCATAAATGTGGCTGTCTTCCAGTCGGTTGGCCAGGTAGCTGTCCTCCAAATGTCTTGGCACAGACGAGGGAGCCCTTCCAGTGCTGCATCCGTTTGTTAAAATGTCTCAGTTGATATTCCATCCATTCCTGGAGCCTTGTTTTTAGCCAGTGCCTTCAGTGCAGCTTCAGCTTCTTCCTTCAGTATCATCGGTTCCTGATCACATGCTACCTTTTGAGATAGTTGAATGTCAATCAGTTCTTTCTGGCCCAATAACTGCGTATTCGTCCCATCTACTTTTGATGCTTCCTGAGTTGTTTAATATTTTCCCTGTAGAATCCTTCACTATTGCAACTTGAGGCTTGAATTTTTTCTTCAGTTTGTTTAACTTGAGAAATGCAGGGTGTGTTCTTCCATTTGGGTTTTCTATCTCCATCTATCGGCACATCTGGACACTTTATTTTTGTGAGAAATAAATTTCAGAATGGTCCATCTTCAGAATAAAGGCTAAGATAAGAAGTTACTAGCTAACCTAAAGGAATGGAATGGGGAAGGGGGAGACAAAAACCTGTTGGAAAACCAGGAGATAAACCTTAAAAGGGAATAGAATATTAAAACTTAAGGGAAGTCCAGGAAAGACTGTTCACCTCATAGTGCTCAGCTGATGAGGAACTGAGGGGGGACTTGCGAGCTGGGTACAAGAATGGCTTGTAACAAACGGCGGTGCGCCGCTCTGCCTACCTTCCTTTGTGGGCTGGGGTGCCCGATTTTGCAGAATCATTCAATAAGACTGTGCTTTCCCTAACTAAATTTAAATTGGATTTCTTGAGCATTTGTTAGAAAGACTGTGGTCACTACCTATCTGTGTCCTCATAATGGATAAGGCAGCCTTCCTCGATGACCAAGGTGGGTCCTAGCTGTGGGTTGATACCAGCCTGCTGGTTGTCAACAGAGACTGAAGCAGTATCCACATTTCTCATACTCTGTCTTTTTGGGATGCCCTTTGAAGTCTTCTGTTCAGTTTTTTTTCTTATTTATTTCTTCCTTTTGCTTCAGCTGCTCAACATTCAAGAGCAAGTTTGAGAGTCTCTTTTGACATCCCATTATAATGACCTCTTGCTTTCTTCATGAATGATGTCTGATGTCATTCCACAACTGGTCTGGTCTTCATTCATTAGTGTTCAATACATCAAATCTGTTCTTGAGCTGGTCTCTAAACTCAGGTGGCGTATACTCAAGGTCATACTTTGGGTCTCATGGACTTGCTCTAATTTTCTTCAGTTTCAGTTTGAACTTGCAAATGAGTAATTGATAGTCTGTACCATGGTCAGCACCTCGTCTTGTTCTGGCTGATGATATTGAGCTCTTCTATCATCTCTTTGCACAGATGTAGTTGATTTCATTCCTGTATATTCCACCTGGTGAGGTCCATGTGTACAGTTGCCTTGTATGTTGATGAAAACAGGTATTTGCTATGAGGAAGTCATTGGTCTCCCAAAATTCTATCATGCAATCTCCAGCATCATTTCTGTCCCCAAGGCTGTATTTCCAGCTACCGATCCCTGTTTGTTTCCAGCTTTGCATTTCAATCACCAGTAATTATCAGTGCATCCTGATTGTATGTTCAGTCAGTTTGGGACTGTAGAAGCTGGTATAAATCTTCAGTTTCTTCATCTTTGGCCTTAGTGGTTGGTGTGTAGATTTCATTAGTAGTCGTATTAACTGGCCATCCTTGTAAGTGTGTGGCTATTATTCTATCATTGACAGCATCGTGCTGATAGGACAGATCTGAAATGTTCTTTTTGATGATGAGTGCAACAGGATTCCTGTTCAAGTTTTTGTTCCTGGCGTAGCAAACCACATGATTGTCCAGTTCAAAATGGCCAGTGCCACTCCATTTCAGCGCACTAACACAAAACTCAAAGCAAAACTGACTGCCCTTGAGTCGACCCTAACTCATAGTGACCCTATAGGGCAGAGTGGAACTGCCCCCTTGCGTTCCCAAGGAGCGCCTGCTGGATTGACACTGTTGACGTTTTGGTTGGCAACTGTGGCACTTAACCACTACGCCACCAGGGTTTTTTTTCTGCTCTCTAATGCCTAGGATATTAATGTTTATGCATTGCATGTCAGTCCATGATTTCCAGTTTTCCTAGATTCGTACTTCACACATTCCATGCTCCGATTATTAATGGATGTTTGCAGCTGTTCTCATTTTGAGTCATGCCACATCGGCAAACGAAGGTCAAGAAGGCTTGACTCATCCAGGTCACTAAGGTTGATTCTGCTTTGCGGAGGAGGCAGCTCTTCCCCCGTCGTCTCCCTTGTGCCTTCCAGCCTGTGGGGCGCTGATTTTCCAGCACTATCTCTGACAGTGTTCTGCTGCTATTCATAAGGAAACCCTGGTGGCCTGGTGGATAGGTGCTATAGCTGCTAACCAAAAAAGGTCCGCAGTTCAAATCTTCCAGGCACACCTTGCGAAAACTCTGTGGGGCAGTTCTACTCTGTCTGTAGGGTCAATACTGGAATCGGCTGAACAGCAATGGGTTGGGTTTAGTTCTTAATCTGACAATGTTCTGCTGTTATCTGTGAGGTTTTCACTGGCTAATTCCTTCCCAAAGTAGACTGCTGGGTCCTTTTTGCTAGTTTGTCTTAGTCTGGAAGCTCAGCTGAAACCTGTCCACCGTGGGTGACCCTGATCGTATTTGAGTGATGGTGGCATAGCTTCCAGCATCGCAGCAACACGCAAGGCCCCACAGTGTGACAAACTGTCAGACAGATGAGGGTGGCTGCTCATGACAGACGTCGTCTTGGAGGTGATTATGTCATTACGTAGCTGCCAAACTGTTTCATAACTGCCAAGCCACTGAGAATTATGGCCCAGTCAAGTTGATACACATTCTCAGCCATCACAGAGGCGTTACCTCATTTCTCAAGAAATGCTCCCCAGTTGCAAAGCCTGGCACTCCCTGTCCTTTGCTCCTTTGGGGGAATGTCTGTATAGCAAACAACCTTGGAAGGTAGACATAGTGTTTATCTGCAGGGCGGAGGCAAGCTTGCTTACAGACTTGGAGGACAGAGACAGTAGTGCCCTCCAGAGCAAAGGCGTGCTTATGGCCCTTTATAAAAGGCTCAAGGAGCCCTGGTTCTGCAATGGTTAAGCACTCCACTGCTAACTGGAAGATCAGTGGTTCAAACCATGAGCTGCTCCCTGGGAGAAAGTTCTGACAATCTGCTTCCACAGAGATTATAGCCTTGGAAACCCTATGGGGCTATTCTGCTCTGTCTTATAGGATTATTATGAGTCCAAATTGCCTCAGTGGCAATGTGTTTAGTTTTTTATATGAAAGACTTAAGTTCGCTAAGCTCAGAGCTCCTCTCTATAATGCGGTTTGCTGAGTGGGCAGGTGTCATCTGGCCCTTCTGCATTGCCTGTGGGACATGGGGCCCAGGAAACCAGGACAAAAATACCAGCAGTCTAACTGACGTTCTTCTGAGCGTAGATGGTCTTTGCCCGTGACCTGGCCATCCTGGTTTCCCACTAGCATCGACGGAACTATGTCAGGCTGGCTTGTTAGCATTCAAGTAGGATAAAATGTTGGGTCCTTCTCAGTTCTTAACAGGGATCTATGAATTTATGGTTTCAGAAGGAGGACTTCCCCAGGATCAAGGGCTTGTGTGGCTTCAGGGTGAAGGCTGGGGAGAAGTGAAGCTGGAGGCCACCAAAGATAAGAGAGCCCAGAAACTGAGCCTCCTGAGGGTCAGCTGGGTTGCTCACATGGACTTGGGGTTGCCAGGGGTGTGGGAAGATTTGGATGGAATCCCAAGACTTCAGTGAAGAAAGGGTGGTGACTAGGAGGTGGTTAATAGTTCTGAAGGGGTGCTAGAGATGGAGGGTGGTCTTTAATGTATGCTCAAGGCCACCTGTGGATAAGTGCCTGAAGAAGTCGTTAGGGCAAGAGGGGGATGTGGCCCAGCTCCAGACCTCAGGGGACCTGTTGGCTGGGGTGTGCTAAATGTCCTCTGCTGGCTCTTCTGGATCCCTCTTCTGTCCAGCCTGCTTGAGGCTGACCTTACTGGGCTGCACCCATGGGCTCCCCTGCCTTCTCAGCTGGGCTCAGCCAACTTCAGGCACCAACAGATTGCAGGGAGGCAGGAGACTGAGTTTAGGGCACTTGTTAACCCCACTGGTGCCCTGGTGGTGCAGTGGTTAAGCGCTTAACTGTTAACCACAAGGTCAGTAGTTCAGATCTACCAACCGCTCCCTGGAGGCCCTATGAGGCAGCTGTACTCTGTCCTGTAGGGTTTTGTCTTGTTTATCCCCCTGCCGTGGAAAAACTTGGCAAGGTCTACTCTGTCACAAAGGGGTGTCTCTGAGGATCGACTCAGTAGCCCCCAACAGCAACAACCTTCCCCCTCTTGGCTCCCCCTGCAGCCGTGCGGGTTGGTGTCCGTGTCCTCTGTTGTTACACCACCCGGAGAGTGCAGTTTCCTGTGGACCCTGGACGGGCAGCAGAGAGACAACAGGCTCTACTCACAGCCTGCAGGAGAAGCTGGGTCCTTAGTGAAGGTCGGGGAGCCGGCTGAGGCACCGGTAGGGACGGGTCCCTGAGAGTATGCTGAGAGTGCACCAGGCACAGACATGTTTGTCATTATTGGTGTTTGCTATTTATGGAGCACTTAATATGTGCCAGATGCTATGCTAGGTTTTTAATCTTCTTAGCAGTCAAATGAGTTAGCATTGTTCTCCCCAACGTGCTGATGAAGGAGCCGAGGTTTGCTGATACTCTAATACTTTCTAACTCCTTGTTCATGGACAGTATTTTTAATCTTCGTAAATCTTATTCCTATAAAGGCAGATACTTTGTTAGTCGTGAGTTTGGTGACTAAATGACTGTGTCTGTCGGGCACCCAGTTCAGTCACGCTCACTCAACACACGGTGGCTGTCATTGTTATCACCAAAGCCATCACTGCTGGTTCTGACTCACAGGGACCCTATAGGACTGAGGAGAACAGCCTCATAGGGTTTCCAGGGAGTAGATGTTGGATTATAAGTGCTGATCTCTCTAATTTTTTAAAAATGTGATTAAGTAGAAGTTTGCAATCCGAGACAATTTGCCGTATAAAACCCTGGGCACCTGCCTGTCTGCAGCTGTATCTATTCTCCTCCCCTGGGACAGCACACTCTCCTTTCACTCTTCTAGTGTCACTCAGCCAGCACTTGTCCCCTCCTCTCCCCACTCTCCTTTCCCCTCTAAAAAGAAACCAGGGGCCCCGCCTCCTAGGTACACATTAAACCTTCAAGTCCACACGCCACCTGCGTCAGTCTGTTCTCAGGACCGGTCCATTCTTGGTCTGCAGTGTTGACTTCAGTTCCCGTTTCAGCTCTGGGCCAGCTGCAAGTCTAGGGGCCACGTTCTCAGGGCACCCTCGAGGGTGTTGGACCATCAAGTCTGGTCTCCTTATAACCAATGGCCGATCTCCTGAAGAGCAGCTGAGCTCATCACCCCCTGTGCCACCAGGGCGCCCTTGTTATTCTCACACGATGGCGAGTGGAAACCGAAGTGGGAGCTACCGCTCAGGGGCAGGCCCGCTGTCGCCATCAGCGCTGTGGCTGAGGGCCGCGGGCAGAGGCGCCCTGTGCCTGCAGACACGCGTCCAGCAGAGCTTCCTCTGTGGCATGCACTTCCTGGGCCTCAGCCCTTGGCCACCCTAAGGGAGGGCTCTCACGGTCCCATCTGACAGATACTCAAACCAAGTCACAGCAGTTGGGATGTTAATAGCAAAAGCGGATTTTCACCCAAAGTTAAAGCCCATGTGAGGGAAAGCTTGGTGAAGGAGTGGGCCCTTGGGAAGAATGACACGTCAGGCAGGATCAGAGACAGGAGGCTGGGTAGGGGCAGGGAGACAGGTCAGAGGGTGCTGTGGGGGCCACGCAGGCGCTCTGACAGGGCGCGGGCCAGCAGGGGTCGAGGAGGGTGTCTCGGTCACTTCATGCTGCTGTAACAGACAGGTGGACAGCTTCAACAGACAGACATTTATTCTCTCGCGGTGTAGACTAGAAGTCCGGATTCAGGGTGCCAGCTCCCGGAGAAGGCTTTCTTTCTGGTTCTTGGAGCAGGTCCTTGTCAGAAGTCCTCTCCTGGTGTGGGAGCTTCTCAGCACAGGGACCCTGGGTCCAAAGGACATGTTCTAGTACTGCTGCGTCCTGCTTGGCAGCATGAGGCCCTTCTCTCTCCTGGCTTCTCTGTTTTGTATCTCAAGAGACTGACTCACAACGCAATCTAATCTTATTGATTGAGTCCTGCCTGATTCATATCACAAACAATAACAACAAACCTATTGCTGTCAATTCTGATTCCTAGAGTCCCTGTAGGACAGAGGAGAACTGCCCCAAAGGGTCTCCAAGGAGCAGCTGGTAGATTTAACCTGCCGGCCCTTTGGTTAGCAGCCAAGTTCTAACCACTGCACCACCAGGCTCTAGCACCAACCTCACAGAAGCTAGGGTCTACAGCATGCAGGAAAATCACCTCAGCTCATGAAATCATAGACAACCACACAGTATTAGGAGTCACGGCCTAGTCAAGTTGACACACATTTTGGGGAAACACAATCCAGTTTACCACAGAGGGTGAGGCAGGACACCACTGAATTAGGGTCTGGCCTTGTGGTCCCTCCTGCAGGACCAGCCTGACTCAACTGCAGGCCTGGGTAGGGGCCGATCCATCAAGAGGACCGCAGAGTTCTACCATGCTTCTGTGTTGTGGTGTCAGGTGCCATCCACGTGGTTCTGACTCACGGCAGCCCTGTGCCCAACAGAACCCAAAACCAGCAGGCCCCACACTGGGTCCACACATGTCTTTATGCTTATGTCCACTGTGGCAGCCACTGTCAGCCCATCTTCTAGGCCCCTTTAACCCAGTGTGTCTTGTTTGGGGATCCCTAGGACCTGGGAAGAGTTCCACAAAAAAAAAATCAGGGTATCTGTGAGCAAGCATCAGGATTTCAGAAAGGCTAGAGGAACTTGTATGCTGGCCTGCAAACAGGCCAGGGGCTCATTGATACATCAAATCCGAGAAACCACTGAGTTGCCACTGAGTCATTTCTGACTCGCAGAGACCCTTTGGGACAGAGTAGAACTGCCCCACAGAGATTTCAAGGAGTGCCTGGTGGATTTGAACTACTGACCTTGTGGTTAGCAGCTAAGTTCTTAACCAGTGCACCACCAGGGCTTAATAAATATGTCAAGTTTCCTTATTTCTGACTGGAATTCTCCCTGCCTTGCATACCAGTAATAATTGATGTCCTGCTAATTAGAAACGTTGGTTTTTTTACCTATATACTTCAAAAATAACTCAAAGGAGAAAGTAAGTTACGCCTTTCTTTAAAAATCAGATTTGTGGAGATATGATTTATATACAGTTATGTTCCCCCTTTTACATGTACAATTTATGAGTTTTGAGAATCACACAGTCATACAACAAAAATCACCGCAACCAAGATACAAAACTTTTCCATTGCCCTAGAAAATGCCTTTCTAGTTGGCAGCTGCCTGCACTCCCAGCCCCTGGCAACTGATTAACCTGTTTTCTGTCCTGAGAGTTTTGTCTTTTCAAGAAATGTCATAAAAGTGGAATCATACAGTATGCTTTTCTGTGAACATTTATTTCCCTTCTTCTGAAGTAGGATTGCTGGCTCACGTGGTATATAATGTTGAACATCATAAGAAATCGCCAAGCTGTTTTCCAACATGGATGTAAACTTATCCTTTTTGACTCTCGCCAGCAGTGTATGAGAGTCCCAGTTGCCCTGTTTCCTTGCTAGCACTTGGATTTGTCGGGGTTGGTTAGCTGGCTGACGTCTAGCAGTTCTAACAGAGGTAGCGAGCCCTGGTGTCACAGTGTTTAAGAGCTGTGGTTGCTAACCAAATGGTCAGCAGCTCAAGTCCACTGGCCACTCCTTGGAAACCCTGTGAGGGACAGCTCTACTCTGCTCTACAGGGTCGCTGTGAGTTAGAATCAACTTGACAGCAACAGTGTAACGGGTATGCCGTGCTACCTCGTTTTTATTGTCATTGCATTTCCCTAAGGGAAGTCATGAATTCTTTTAATAAACAAGGGTTGTCTGGAGACATATGGTTCAAGACTTGGGGATCCTGGGGGACAAGCAAGAGGTGTCCTGGATGAGGAATCCTAGGTGAGCATTCCCGGGACTGTGGGCCAGCCGTCTCTCTGCCCTGGGAGCCCTGCAGGGACTGCACTTCTCTGCTCTGGTCAGAAGAGGGCGGGAGAGGGCAGGAAATATGCCCGTCATCCAAGGCACAAACCTTCCCAGACACCTTTTTCCCCTGAACCTCCTTAGGCGCTTGTCTTTGCCAACGACACAAGTGCACGGATTCAAGGAAGAGACGTTTCATCCTGTCCCGGTCCAGTAGGCTGCAAGTCCCAATTCAGGACATCAGCCCCGGAGGAAGGCTTTCTCTGCGGGCTCTGGAGGAAGGTCCTTGATGTCAGTCTGCCCTGGACGGGGAGCTTCCGAGGGCGGGGACTCTGCTCCTGCCACTGCTTCCCTTTCCGTTAGATCCCAGAGAGTGCCTGGAGGCACAGTATAAGCTGATACACTGAGTCCTGCCGCAGGGACACAGCTGCCCGCCCATCCTCCCTCAGCGACATCACAGGGTCAGCGTTTACGGCGCGGAGGGACAGCAGCAACACCAGGAATCCGCGCGACTGCAGGGCTACACACGTTTGGGCGAAGATGCCATTTACTCAGGACAGCGCTACTTTGGGCAGCTCAAGTCCCCAAATTATTAACCTTGTGACATGAATTAATGCTAAATCTCAATTAACCCTGTGAAATCCTTCCCCGCCAAAGCTGAGGAACCTAAACTGAGCTACTTTCAAAGAATCCTTAGTAAGTCCGCCCTCCAGTGTCGCTCCACAGGGCTTGTGTTAGGGGAGCCAGGAGTAACCGGGCTGAGTGAACCCCTGTTCTTCCTGCTCCCCGACCCTGCAGGAGCCAAATGGGACAGAGGAAGGACCTCGTGGGAGAAAGGTCTCCTGACCCAGCAGGCTACAGACCATCCCCGGGACCTGGGCTGGGGCTGCATGAGGGGGTGCTACCCGAGGTCTTCTGGGGCTGGGGTGGCTGAGTGCCCCCCAAGGTCTAATGCAGCCAGAGCCCCGGGCTCCCCTGGCCTTGAAAACTCAAAGGCCCTCAGCGGGACAGCATACGTCAGGAAGAGCTCGGGCAGAGCTAGCAGGTCCTCGGGCACATCAGGTGGCCAGGAAACAGAGGGAAAGGCCAGAGGGTGGCAGCTGTCACTGTGCTTGCCCACCCATGCCCCACCACCACTCGGGACCCAGCACTGTGCTTGGCACCTGCAGAGAATGGCAGGAAGGTCTCATGGATGGTAACGTTTCCTTCGTTGTCCAGGAAGTGACCAGGGCCGAGCTGTAGGGGACTGTCCAGCAGTTGGGGCTGCAGAGCGCAGAGGCCAGTCTGCACAAGAAGGTGGCCCCCTCAGAAGAGACTCTGGTGTGGCTCAGAGACCTCGGGTGGCACAGTGCCAAGTCCTGACACGGGTCAAAAGACCCTGAGAGAGTACCCAGGTGCCGGCGGGGCGGGCCAGGGGCCAGCAGGTCTTGGGGGATGCAGTCAGCAGGACTTCTCTAGGCTCCCACCCTCCAGGGGCACATCAGTGAGGGGGCTGAGCATCACATGACATGCCTGAATGGGACCTATCTGTGCCCTGAAGACGCCCAACCCAAGTCTGGGGACACAGAGTAGCTCCCTGGTGTGAAGAAGCCAAGAGGATGTTGGGCACGAACGGAATGAGTACCGCACGGGGCAGGGAATCTCTGGGGGGGGGCAGTGAACACTGTAGGGGTGTGTGTGTGCGTGTGAGCGATGAACGCTGTAGTTGTGCGTGTGTGTGAGAGAGAGGGCAACAAACACTGAGAAACAGTGAGCAACAAACATTCAATGTGCGAGTGTGAGAGGGAGCGACAAAAGGAGCTTTAGGGTTGAGTAGAACCTAAACGACCCTGACCATGACCCTGACCCTGCCCTTCCTCCAACTGAAGAAGTGATGGACTGGAGTCAGACTGATGGGACAGGAGACGAAGGGCACAAAGGCAGCCCTGGGTCGGGTCACGGCTGCCCCTCTCCCCTGGGCCCTGGGTGGACCAGAAGCAGCTGAAGGAGACCAGGTGGAACGAAGATGGGACTAGTTCTGCTGAACCCAGGATGCTCAGCTTCGGGGATTCTGAGAACATCACTTACTTAACCAAATACCAGAGTTAAAGCAGCCACCCCTGTGGGGGGGCCCAGAGGGCTGGCCAAGGGGTCTTGGTTTCGACAAAGACAGCTAGAAACCACGCACAAACCCAGCAAGTTTGAAGACTGCACCCCACACTGCAGACAGTGAAGAACGCAGACGCCCACGGTCATTAAGCTGCTCTAGCTGAGACAGTCCCCCTGAGCTCTGCACTCTTTTAAAATGTGACCACATAGGGCCGCGGGAACCCCAGGGTTGCAGCGGTTGGGAGTCTGGCTTAGAGTCGGGTTCGACTTGATGGCGATGGATTTTGTTTTTGGCTTTATGAGGGGTTGAACTCACAATAGCAACTTGAAGGATTAAATAGGAACCAGAGATGGCAGTGGGTTTGTGTCCCTGGGGGAGAAAGATCCCTCCACTCCAAGAATGTCATCAGTGTCACCTAAATTGTACATGCAGAAAGTGTTGAATCAGTGTATGTTCTGGTGTGTAAATTTAACAACAACAAAATAAAATGATAAAAAGAAAAAGTGCCAAAATTCAGCCAACATAAAATACTTCCAAAAGGCACTTTTTTAATCTTAGTTGCAGAACTGTAGGTTCATGTGAGGGGTCTGACCCCAGCCAGGTGGACCAATAGGGTCTCCAGACCTGATCACTCCGGCTTTAAGCAGAGGCGTCGGGAAGGCAGGCGCCCTTGCCTGAGCGAGCTCTGTTACCTGGTTAACGTCCTGGAAATGTCCCGTCTTTCCTCCCCAGGACTGCGTAAACCACCGTACCACAGTGCATCTTAACCGGCAGCCGTGGGCCGAGATGCTTAGAGCAAGAAGCTCTTTGTCTCCCAGAAATGCCCACATCCTGCCCGAGGTCACGCTCTGGACTTCTTGCCAAGTAACAAGCTGATCTCAGGTGGTGAAACAGCCCCAGAACATAGCCTGTCCAGCACACACAAGAGACAGCTCTGCCTCCGTTCCCATTACAGAGCTGTCCTCCTTCTGGGTGACCTCAGTCAGTGGGGGGCTTGGAGTTCACAAACAGCAGGTCTGAAGAGAGAGACTGGACGTCCAACCACGGCGTGAGGGCCCCTGGCTGTTGCTGCCGTCACTCAGCTGGGAACATGGTTCAGCCACAGTTTTCTTGGTAGTATTTGATGACCTACTGTCAAACTCGGACTCCTGTCTCAGGAGGCATCACTTGCCCAAGCTGCAAGAGTCTGGTATTGATTCCAGGCCATAAGCGGTTCCCTGGAGCCTTTGCCGAAGAACGACTCCTAGGAGAGGATTGGCAGAAATAGGTTCCTAACAGGGAAATTTCCAAAGCCAAACTGAGTAAGACAGAGCTGAACTCTGACTCCCCTCCTTGACCTAATTTGGCAAAGCTTCTGGAAGACCTGGACCCCGGCCCTCCACCACTGCCAAAAACAAGATGAGCTGATAACGGGGTCTGCCCCCACACTTGAACAGTCCTGACTGGTCATTTTCTGCCGAGGACACTGTGGTCAGCCTGGCAGGCCAGTGACCCATGCAGAACACTTCTGCAGAACACCTCTGCCGAACACAGCAGGTCACGTATTCACCCAGAGAGGCCTTCCTGGAGTGATGTGGTGTGAGAGGCAGGGAGTCGGGAGAAAGAGCAAGAGAAGTTTCTCTTTTTAAAGCCGTCCACCAGCGGTATTTCTGTTAAAGCAGCACGCAGTGACTAAGACAGCCCCCTCAACCGGTTTCCCTTCCTGTGAAAAAGGAGTATCGCTACCACCCCTGCAGGACAGCGTTGTTGTGAGGAAAACAGTCTGATGGCGAAATTAATAATCGCGCCCCGGCAGGCCCTTGAGGTCAAGCCTGCCCTGCGTGAGCCTCTGTGAGTGCTGACCCGGAGTCTGATGACGGGCGAGACGGGACCTCACGCTTTCTCTCCCCCTTGCGTTCACAGCGCCCCACGTGGTAGCACCGTGGCATCTACCTGCGGGGGCTGGTGCATCAGTGAAGGCCCTTTCCGAGGAGTCTTGGGGCCCTGGCCCCACCCGTATACAGAGGGATCAGTCTGCCCCCGCCCACTGAGACGCCTGATGCTGCTCCGCTTCCCTTGAGATACCAAGCCCGTGGCCTACACACCTGTGGTGGGCTACCTCCATCACAGCCCACCTCTGGGACGATCCCTGACTTGCGATGGTCACATTCTTGTAGAATTCCCTCCCCTGAGTGTGGGCTGGATCTAGCGAGTCCCTTCTCATGAACAGACTCCCTCCAGGTGACCCTGGTGGCCTAGTGGTTAAGAACTACAGCCTCCCAACAAGATTGGCCATGATCCAGAAAACACAATACAACAAATGCTGGAGAGGCTGTGGAGAAAGTGGAACCCTCCTACTCTGTTGGTGGGGTTGCAAAATGGTCCAGCCTCTTTGGAAGGCAATCTGGTGCTTCCTTAAAAAAATGGATATCGATAGACCATTTGACCCAGTAATTCCACTACTTGGAATATATCCTACAGATTCAATGCCTTTCACACCAACGGACACATGCACCAGAATGTTTACCGCAGCACAGTCCACGATAGCAAAAAGATGGAATCAACCCAGATGCCCAACAATAGAAGAATGGATAAGTAAACTGTGGTACATATACTCAATGGAGCACTATGCAATGATAAAGAATAACGATGATTCCAGGAAACATCTCCTAACCTGGTTTCAACTGGAAGACATTATGTTGAGTGAAAGTAGTCAGCGACAAAGGGACAAATACTGTATGAGACCTCTAGAATAAGACCTCAAAAACAGACTTGTGTATAGAAGAAAAGACTCTTTGACAGCTGCAAGGGAGGGGAGGGGAGGGAGGGAGGGGAGGGGAGGGAGGGATGGGGAGCGGGGAGGGTTTAGTTTAGATAGTTACTAGAAATCTAGTTGGGAGAAAGCGGTGACAGCACACATTAGAGACAAGAACAACATTAAGTGGACTTCAGCATAACTTGAGTACTCCTTCCATCTTAACTCAATACTGCAAGGATAGCGTAGCTGGGGCGGGCGGCGGGGGACCATGCTCTTAGGCAAATTCCAGGCCAATTGGCACAACTAGCGTTTTGCTAAGAGGGCTCTCTGCACCCCACATTGGTGAGTGGCATCTGGGGTCTTAAAAGCTGCCAAGCTGCCATCCGAGGACACAGCAAATGGTCCCAACTCAGCAGGAACGGATGCTCACCAAGGGCCAAAATGGCATGCGGTAAAGACAACCGAGAGGACGGAGAGACCCACAAGAGTGGGTGCCTACATCGACTTGGGACCGGAAGAACCGGATGGTGCCTGGCCACCACCGGTGATAGCCATGATGGAGCTCACAGAGAGGAGTCTCACTGGCAACACAAGAATAAAAAGGGGTGCATCATGAGATCTCCACTAAAAGACCTCAATTGATGGTCCAGCGGTTTTGGGGTTCCTCTGAGAGCATGGCCCCCGGCCCTGATGCTGCCTTTTCCCATAAATTATAACAAAGGTCCACTCTTTGGACAGAAATGGATTGGACTTGGCAATGCAGAGTCACCATATATTGGAAGCACTTTATGGTTCTATACATCTATAGGATATCATCTTGCTGACCTCTGGCTGGAGGAAGGGGAGTGGACGGAGAGGAGGGGAAAGGAGGCTGTTGGGAGGATGAGACATGTATGGAGCAGAGAGGAATAGTGTGCAGTCACCGGACAGGGAGAGCAGTGGAAGCTGCATATAAATTTATACGTGAATGTACATTTTCACTCAGTTATGTTAAATAAAAAAAAAAAAGAACTACAGCCTCTATCCAAAAGGTCGGCAGTTCAAATCCACCAGGTGCCCCGCAGGAACTCGACGGGGCAGTTCTATTGTCCTGTAGGGTCGCTATAAGTTGACGCATCGAGCTGACTCGGTGGCAGCAAGTTTGCTCTGGTTTTTGGCTTATGAGACTTTGATGCCCCTTAAGGTCTGAGAACCACCAGTGTGGCAGAGCCTGGGTGTGTTAAGTGGACAGCCTTGTTGCACGTGAGGTGACATGACCACTGCTCCAGAAGTCACCTCTTTTTACAGTCACTTCCACCTTCTCAAGGCATTAGATAAGTAGCTAAGCCCACCAGTCGCTGATCACTACCTCCAAACCCCCCACCTCCCACAGGGACCGTCCTTGCCTTCCTCTGAGCCAGTCATCGGTTCTGTTAATGACCCTGCAAGTGGCTGGACCGTGCCCAGCTCCCGAGGGCAGGCGCGGGCCTCCCCCAGTGCCCACCAACTGCCCAGAGTCCTGCCTGCTGCCTCATGGTATGGACTCATTCACAAGGACCTGGTGGCCAAAAGTCCATGCCCCGTGGTGCTCAGAGTTCTGCTGGCCGAGGACACAAGTGGCTCCCTTCTGAGAGCCCCCCCTTGGTGCCCCTTTTATCCAGGACCAGAGCCTTGTTTGACTCCTCTCCCCATGATTGCAGTGGGGGCGGCTGTGGCCAGTGATAGTTCTCCACTGGATAACATACTCAGCTGCTGAGGGAAATTCTGACCGTTGCAGCCTGCCCAGAGCCCTCGAGGTCTGCTTATGAAAAACCAGTTGTGGAAAACCCTGTGAAGCACAGTTCTCTGAGCCACCTGGGGTTGCCATGATTTGGGATTCACTAAATGGAAACTTTTTAATTTAATTTAATTTTATTGTGCTTTAAGTGAAAGTTTACATTTCAAGTCAGCCTGTCACAAACTCTTAGACAGACATCGTTGTGTGATCCTAACTGCTCTCCCACACTGTGACAGCACCCTCCTCCTCTCTCCCCTGTGTTTCCCGTGTCCTTTCAGCCAGCCCCTGTCCCCCTCTGCCCTCTCACCTCCCCTCTGACGGGAGCTGCCCGTTTAGTCTCCTGCGTCTACTTAGCCAAAAAGAACCCTCTCCGCCAGTCTCATTCTGTGTCTTGGAGTCCAGTCCAAGCTTTGTCTGAAGAAGTGGCTTCAGAAATGGTTCTAGCTCTAGGCTAACAGAAAATCCAGGGACCATGTGTTTGGGGGACACCCTTTTCTGTCAAACCATCAAGTCTGGTCTCTTTAACACAGCTCCAGTTCCATACTCAGTTTTCTCCCACTGTGTCAGAGGGTGGTTTTGATGGGGTGGTGTTGGTGTTAACAGGGGTTTTAACGGAGGCTTTAGAATGAACAGAGGTAGTCAGGTAGTGGCTATGAGAGGGATGGCACTTTTGATGGTGATGGTTTTGACTGTGTGCCTTTGGCAGTGGACTTTGGAAGTTGTTAGGGCTGGTGAGCATGACCGTTGCTTTTACGGGGTTGATGGTAGAGATGGGTGTGCAGTTATTAGCTTCTACAGTGTTGCTGGCAGTTCCAAAAATGACGGTAGGATAGAAAGATGAGCCTGGCGTCTACACTGTGGCCCACTGTCACCTGGGCCCTTGGCCAGAGATGTGTCTCAGAGCCTCTTCAAATCACAAGCAGCGTTTGAGGCCATTTCTGTAAGAAGGAGAAATGCATTACCTCGTGGGGGACTGGAGCCCTGCTGGCAAAGCGGTAAGTGCTTTGTCTGCTAACCAAAAGGTAGGCAGCTCAAAGCCACTGGACACTGGAAACCCCTGTGGGCAGTTCTACTCTGACCTGTAGGGTTACTATGAGTAGCAATTGATTCAGCTGCAATGGGTTTGGTGTAGTTTTTAGTGGAAGACTTGCCTGCTCAACATTCCCAAGGGTGTTGAACTTCAAACTTCGCCCTCTGCAATCCTTAACCAGGAAACCCTGGTAGCATAGTGGTTAAGTGCTGCGTCTGCAAACCCAGAGGTTGGCAGTTCAAATCTGGCAAGTACTCCTTGGAAACTCTATGGAGCAGCTCTACTCTGTCCTATCGAGTTGCTATGAGTCAGAATTGACTCTACAACAGCATGTACCCTTGTCCAGTGGTCACA
Organism: Heterohyrax brucei; assembly: GCA_028571685.1. Classification (NCBI taxonomy): domain Eukaryota; kingdom Metazoa; phylum Chordata; class Mammalia; order Hyracoidea; family Procaviidae; genus Heterohyrax; species Heterohyrax brucei. The sequence continues at coordinate 85,590,581 of CM053157.1, read as the reverse complement.
GCATTCTGGCTGCTGAGGGTGGGATGCAGGTCCTGAAACAGAGGCTCACCCAGGGCTTCCGGCTCCAGTGGGATCAGATTCCAGGGATGGCAGGTCCCAGGGACACAGTACACCTTCTCCAGGTGTGGACAGGAGCTCCCTGGGCACCAGTCTCTTCTTCACTGCCGAGCTGCTGAGATGTCAGTGTCTGATTGCAAGATCATGGGAGGTCCTCGTGCAAGTATAAGTGCCCTGGAGAAGCCTGTCCCCAGCCTGCACCTCCCTCTTGCTGGTCCCCCTTGATTCAAGCCACTGGTGCCACCCTGGCCACAGGCCGTCTCTTGCTGTCTGCGGTGCTAGGCCCGTGGTGCCAGAAATCAGAGCCCTCTCCTTTTTCCAAGAACAGCCCAAGTCCCCTAAAATGTCTTGTCTGCTGAGTACCTACCCTGAATGTGGCCTTTTCATGCCAAGTTTCTTTTTTTTTTTTTTTTAATTTTTATTTAACATGAGTGAGTGAAAATGTATATTCCTGTATAAATTTACATGCCCACCTATATGCAGCTTCCACTGCTCTCCCTGTCTGGTGACAGCACACTATTCCTCTCTGCTCCATACATGTCTCATCCTCCCAACAGCCTCCTTTCCCCTCCTCCCCATCCACTCCCCTTCCTCCAGCCAGAGGTCAGCAAGATGATATCCTATAGATGTATAGAACCATAAAGTGCTTCCAATATATGGTGACTCTGCATTGCCAAGTCCAATCCATTTCTGTCCAAAGAGTGGACCTTTGTTATAATTTATGGGAAAAGGCAGCATCAGGGCTGGGGGCCATGCTCTCAGAGGAACCCCAAAACCACTGGACCATCAATTGAGGTCTTTTAGTGGAGATCTCAGGGTGCAACCCTTTTTATTCTTGTGTTGCCAGTGAGACTCCTCTCTGTGAGCTCCATCGTGGCTATCACTGGTGGTGGCTGGGCATCATCCGGTTCTTCCGGTACCAAGTTGATGTAGGCACCCACTCTTGTGGGTCTCTGTCTTCTCGGTTGTCTTTTGGTCCTTGGTGAGCATCCGTTCCTGCTGAGTTGGGACCATTTGCTGTGTCCTTGGATGGCAGCTTTTCATGCTAAGTTTCTAATCGTTTTATCTGATAGTTCCTCACGTATGTTGGTGTCAAGCTTATTTTCAGCCTCACTAATTCTGCCTTCTGTTGCCTTGACTATGCTCCTTTGACATTCTTTCCAAAACCAACCAAAGCCAGTACCATTGAGTCCATTCCAACTCATAGCAACCGTATAATACAGAGTAGAACTGCTCCGTAGAGTTTCCAAGGAGAACCTGGAGGATTCGAACTGCTGACATTTGGTTAGTGTATGTAGCAGTTAACCATTATGCTACCAGGGAGTTGTCCAATTCTATAATTTTACTATCAACCTTTTGAATCCATGCACACTGTTTCTCTCTGCCTTCTTCGCAGCCTGTTCAATTTGTCCTTATGATCTCCTGGGTTTTGTTTCATCTTGTCAAGAGTTCTAAATATTAATCTTTTTTATTCCATCTCAAATAATTCCAGGAAGTTCTCTACATGTGGAAAATTTCTTGATTCTTTGTTTTGGGAGTTTTCTGAAGCCATTTTTGTGTTCTGCCTCTTTAAGTGATTTGATATTGACTGTTGTCTCCAAGCCATCAGTAAGTTGTATTTATTTATTTTATGTTTGCTTACTGTGTTCTAGTTTCTTGTTTTGTCTTGGAATGCTTCTTCCATGGGCCTTGGAGAAAGAGAGAATGAGCAGCACACACTCTGTGGGAGTCCGTCAGTAGCCTCAGCTGAGGGGGCCATGCCCGAAGCAAGGGCCATTTCCCGTCACAGAAGTCCCTCACTTTGTGGGATTACCCACCCCTTCCCACAGGAAACCCCGATGGTGTTATTGTTAAGTGCTATGGCTGCTAACCAGAAGGTCAGCAGTTCGGATCCACCAGGCACTCCTTGGAAAATCTATGGGGCAGTTCTGCTCTGTCTGTAGGGTTGCTATGAGTTGGAATGGACTTCACAGCAGTGGGTTGGGTTGGGTTGGGTCTTTATTTCCCACAGTGGATAAGTCTCAGATCTGAAGGCTGCCTCCTCACAACAGATACCCTCCCACCCAGACATGCACCACCACCCCCATGCCTTCTGCCTTCAGAGTGTGAGGGGAAGCAGAAGTCTCCATCAGACCCTAATTATGTCTCTCTGAGGTAGCTTTTACTAAAAGGAAAGATGCAATCTCTTAGGAAGGCTAAAAGAAAACACCCAAATAACCCGACCGACAGCCCTCAGTTTCCTCTCAGCCAAGGCAAGAAGCAGAAGCCTGTGTCCAAGAATCTTCACTGAGAAGTGGAGCATTCTTCCGGTAACAGATTCTGAATAGCATTGGTTGTGTGGGTCACCAGCAGGGATTTTTGGGAAGAGGCAGGCCAGCACTCGCCACGTGCCCCTTTCTGAGAGTAACCCCAGGACTGGCCGGGGGCAGAGCACTGAAGCCCAAGGGGCACAGCTCACCTGAGCTGGGGTGATTTGAGGGCGGAGCTCTACCACACCTGACGTGGGTGACAGTGTGTGTCCTCCTCAGGCTCACTGGCTGAGCCAACCGTTGTGTGTGCTTATCTGAATGTGGACACTGGGGCTGTGTCAGATAAGTGGCATGCGGCCAACACCCAGCATCTGCATTCTGTTTTCTTCCAGGTTCCCTGGTTTTGTTTTGAATCTTACAAAGACTAGAATTATTCATCCACGAGTGTAAACAGGGTCCTGTCGCAAACCATGCAATAACAAACCATAATAGGATTCACAGGGAAAAAAAAGATGTACAGCACCTGCTTTTTTTTTTTTTTTTTTTTTTTACGGTACCAAGATTAAAAGTATGACATGCAATCTAACAGTGTGTGAAGTGCTCTGAAATGCTGCCAGTTCTTTCCTCACAAGGTTAAACTGAGCAATAATTATATGCACATATTCAAATTTAGACGAGAAACACCAGGCAGGCTGATTTCCTTTCAGCTGAAAATTTCTGTGCTTATCTTTTTAAACATGTTAATGCACAATGCACTTTGCTTCAGACATGTGCTGTGTAGCAGTCACCTGTGAGGTGACTCCAGCTGGTCCATTTGAGAGCCCGCCCGTCAGCGTTCTCCGTTCCTTGAGGAGCAGTTTGGGGCACCCCTTCAATGATGTATTGATTGTTACAGACTACCTGTGCACCTTAGTGACTCATCAGAAAGCAGCCCCTTTGATGACCCCTGACCCCACAGGCCAGTGTCCAGATAGCTCAGTGGGGCTCACTGTCTCTGCCTGCCCTGGTGTTGGCGGGGTGCACCCCTGCATTGACCAGCTCTCAAACACACCCCTAAAATGCAAGCAGAGCCTGCTCAAGGCAAAACCCTTCTGCTTATTACTTCAAGACCTTGACCCATGCCCCCTGCAGGCCGCTCGGTGGACTAGTCTGGACAGACTGGATGTGAGGGCTCTTGCAGGGGCCCGGAGGAGGACCACGGCCAAGCGTCCTAGGCCGCAGCCCCAGAAGGAAGGGAAGAGACTGGTTGGGTCAGTGAGGCTGGAAGGAGACATGGGTGGCTAGAGGAGGGCTGGGAGTAAAGGTCATTGTCACAGGCCTGAGGACAAGTTCATGGCAGACCCCAGGGCAGGCCTGTTGACGCGTTCCCTCTCTTCTGTGGCCTGGCAGCTTTTTCTTCACGGTAGATGCCAACAGGTAGGTCGTTTGGAACCAGCTCTTCTGGGTGAGGTCAGAGTCTTTGTCCCAAGGGCACGTGCTCACTGGCCAGTCCTGGCTGGGCGATGGGTTTCCCTGGAGGAAGATGGCTGGGCAGGGCTGTGGGGGACCATGGCTGGGTCTGATGGTACTCCTGCAGGCAGCAGCTGTGGTGGTCCCTTGAGCTGAGTCCCCAGCGGGGTGGAGGAAGCACACTGGAGCCAAGGAAGGGTGCCAAACCCAGGCCAGAGACCACAGAGAAGCTTCCAGAAAGAGGTGACCCTCTCCCAGTGATGAATGGGCACACGTTCGGATCCAGGTCTCTCAGGACGTGTTTATTCATCCACGTTTGTCCCTGAAGACCATCCAGTTCCACAAGTGCATGTAGGCACTCTGAAGAAGCTGGAGGTGAGGTCTGAGGCCACTCGAACTCTGGAGCCCCACTGACAGGGCTTGGCTTCTTCCAGTCTACCTCGGATCGCAAAGGGCCTCGTTAAAGCATCGACAAGCAGAGATGTCACTGTTTGAGTCACCTGGTACTGTTCTAACAGAAAATACCGTGAGTGGAAGGCTTTATGAACAGAAAGTTTACCTGACAGTCTGGTAGGCCACAAATCCATTTATGAATTATGAGTCCATTCAGTAAGAATTTATCACAGTCTGGTAGGCTGTCCAAATCCAGTGAGAGCACCTCAGCACAGGAACCTCCGGTCCAAAGGACGTGCTCTGCTCTTGGTGCTGCTTCTTGGTGGTGTGAGGTTCCCAACTCTCTGTGCTCACTTCTCGCCCTTATGTTCCACAGCTGGTAACTTGAGTCCTGCCTCACCAGCACATCTGCTGCCCGTTCTCCATCATCAGTATCACAGAGGCAGGATTCACAACACATGGGAGGAATTGCACCATACTGGGACTCACAGCCAGCTCAAATGAATACATATGTTTTCAGGGGGACACAATGCCATCCATGACAGTTACCTTGAAGGCTAAAGTGCACCTGACCCAAGCTAGAATATTTCAATTGCATCATATGCATGGGAAAGCAGGACAATGAATAACAAAAACAGAAGAACTGTCACCTTTGAATTGTGGTGTTGGAGAAGAATGTTGAATGTACCACGGACCGCCTGAAGAACAAACATACCTGTTCTGGAAGAAGCACAACCAGAGTGAGCCTTGGGAGCTGGATGGTAGGAGTACATCTGACAGAGTTTGGACATGTTGTCAGGAGGGATCTGTCCCTGGAGAAGGACATCATACTTGGTAGAGTGTAGGGTCAGCAAAAAAGAGGGAGACCCTTGACAAGATGGACTGAGACAGTGGCCGCACGAATAGGCTTAAGCATAAAAATGATTGTGGGCATGGCACAGACCGAGCAGTGTTTCGTTCTGTTGTTCATAGGGTTGCTGTGAGTCGGAACCAACTCAGTGGCACCTAACAACAACCTCATGTTTAGATGCAGGACCTGGCATAACTCACTATCCGCATCAGCAAAATGTGGTTAAGGAGACCTACCTTGTAGAAACCCTGGTGGCGCAGCGGGTGAAGCGCTACGTCTGCTCCCTGAAACGTCTCCAGCGAAAGGTCTTGGGTGTCGTCAGTGCTGCTCAGCAGAGCTCTCTTTCAGGATGGAAAGCCCTCTGTATCTGAGTGAGCCAACACCAGGGCCAGAGGCTATGTGCAACCACTGAGCACTTGAAATGTAACAACTGAGGAACTGGTTTTCACTTTTGGAGCAAAGCCTCTGGAATTTTCAAGACCACAGTTGACAAAAGGGCTGTGTTAAAAATGTGATTTCTGTGGCCGGTCACTTTAAAAACTTTTCCAGTTCCAGGCAACCCAGTCCATCCAGACACTTTGCAGTGCAGCTCTTCATGACCTTCATTTTCAGTGGGTTCACTGGAGTGAACGGTGGGACCCGCTGCCACAGAGTCGGTCACGTTGGGGACGCTGTGCAGCCGCTCTCACCCTCCTTTTCCAGATTGTTCCCTTGTGCTCCTAAGGAGGCAGGGAGCTGACCGTGATGGAGGAAGAACCACCGCTCTTGTCAATCTGACCCCAGGCGTTTCAGAGTGCACCTGCCCCGTAGGGTTTCCAACGGCTGTGATCTTCAAGAAGGGGAGGGCCAGACCTTTCTTCTGAGAGGCCGCTGGGTGACTTCAAACTTCCAACCTTGCCATTAATAGCTCAGCTCAAAACCTTCACCAGAAACAGTGATCACCTCAAAGTGCTGAGAACCCTTAACAAACTACTCTAAACACACAAGGACTGCCAAGTGAAGTTTGTGAACTCGTCCCAGACAGAGTGCTACCTATCTCCTTGCTGAACGCCACTGCAGGCACCTTCCAGGGCCCCCCCCGGGGAGCTAGGCGGTGGCACCGGCACCTAGTCTACTCTACAAAGTAATTCTGGAACTCTTTTTCTGCAATGGCCATCAGAGGTGTGGTTGTATTACCCTTGATGTCCTGAATGTCATCCAAATGTCATCCTTTCAATATTTCCTTCATCTTCGGGTAAAGAAAAAATCACTGGGGGCCAGAGCAGGTGAGTAGGGAGGGTGTTCCACTACCGTTATTTGTTTACTGGCTAAAATCTTCCTCACAGACAACTGTACAATTAAGTTCACACACTCCTCACTGTGCCACTGTGCCCAATGGCTATTCCAGAGTTCCCAAACTGCTCTGAAGGGTGGACTAGGCGCTAGCATCAGTGCACAGCTTCCCAAAGGGAGGACATCAAAGGTGACTGAGTGACATTCAGCAATGAGGTCTGTAGCACTTAGAGCAATTCAGTTCACGGGCTGACCTGCTGGCCCTCGTATCTCGCAATGGCCACCCACCCGGCTGCACCGTCCCCCCACCCACTCCCACCCTCTGATGCAGCCTCAGAGCCTGACCGGCGGCCGTGCCCGGAACACAGTCCATGGGCACGAAGGCCCAAGGTCACGTGACACCTCCTGGCACTCTGGGCCCCATGCTCGTCGCAGCCTGCCTGCTCTGCTGCTGGTCCCTGTTACATACACCCAGGACCATCACTGGATACTCCACCCCACAGCTGTGCAGACACGCAGCTCCCTTCCCAGAGAACTTGCTTAGACGCCAAGAGTTTTACAAAATCCAAAATAAGTTTATTCACTTTTTCAGATTTTCGCTTCCACAAGGTGTTCAGCAAACATGCTAAAAGGCGACAAGATGTCGAGTTGCTCACGACATGCAACACGGACCGACGGACTGATGACAGCAGCGACCACGCCCGCCGACGCTACCGGCCCCCCAGGACGAACAGGGTTCGCGGGAACACACCGAACCACACAGCCATCGGCAACCTGAGGTAGGTCTCTTTACAGTAAGAACTTCTATGCCAGTGTGAGACACTGATGAGCAAGAGCTGCTGACGTCGCAGACTTGGAGAAGACGTGGGGAGAGAGAGAGAAACCATGTGAAGACAGCAGTAAGAAGGGACAGACCCACCGAGTCCTGAGCCCTGTCCTGAACCGTGGAGGGGTGGGCACAGGCAGGTGGAAACGTACCACCTATAAAAGCAGCAGCTGGCTCCGGGGTTTGGAGCCCCGGGTCTAGGAGCTGGAGAGCTCTGTGCAGCGGCCAGCGTGAGGACCTGAGGCAGTGGGACACTCTGTGGACAGACCAATTCTTGTCCAGAAACCACAGCGAGAGGAGGAAGGCAGGGAGGGGACTCTGTCTCCGAGGAATGTTTTTGTGCTTCTCATTCCCCACGGAGGGAGCAGAGAGGAGCATGGGGCCTCGCCCGACTGCCCTCCAGCCAGACAGGGACGTGGGGCAGGACAGAAGCGCTAGCCCTGAGTCTTCATGGCGCTCTGCAGGGTCTTTTACAGCCCTGGCCCCCCCCAAGGGGCCCACTGTGGCCACATGCCCTCCTTTCGGGCATCCGGAACACCTGCCTGGCTCCCCAGAGAAGACCAAACGCTACCCTCCCTACGGCCTAGTAGCAAAGCCAGATGTCCAGTACAGCCAAGTGTGCACCGGTGATGAGACGGAGTGCGCACTGCTGTCCGCACAGTGCTCATTTTAATATAAAATAAACAGCTTACATCTTCACTGTAAATATAGGCTATGTACAGTTATACATAGATACAGCTACACGTATAAAGCTTCATTATAGGCCTGATACATTTATAATAATGGTTCCCTGAACCGTTCAGAGTGCAATTAAGAACAAAATCTAAATTCTGTTTACATGAGTATAGAATAAATACAATCATCAAAATAGGACTCTTCCTAAAAGTGGAACACACAAGCCGATCCTGAACTGCTGTGCCAGAGATACACTCGGGAAAGGCCGGGTTTCCGTGGGAGGCGATGGGGGGCCCGCCCCAGGCAGAGGGTGGCGAGGCTCCGGAGGGCGAAGGCGGCCTCGTCTCCGGGGAGGACCTAGCCCTTGACCGCAACCTTGTTCTCGGCAGCCGCGAACATGGCGTAGAACCGGGAGCTGTCGTTGGACAGAAGGACCGACGGCGTGTCAAACTCCACCACCTGCGAGAGGAGGGGACCACTGAGGGCGGGGGCCCACAGTGGGGTGTGGGTCCCTCCCTTGGGGGCGTGGTTCCCTGGTGAGGGCGGGGCGACGCTCAGGGGCGTGGCCTGCATGAAGCCGTGGCCGCACAGAGGTGCGGCTCAAGGGTCCTGGGGAGCCTCGGAGGGTCCACTGTGCTGGAAAGGAGGGCAGCCCCAAAGTGCCCTAACGGCAGAACCAGGACAACAAGTCAACTGCCCCGGCCATGCCCAAATGGTTTCGCTTTTCTCTCCCCTTCCTAACCAGGATTTAGGGGAAAGGCTAGCCTTGAATATTTCCACTGCAAAGGAACCAACCAAAAAGGTTCCATAAACTACAGGGGAAAAAATTCCTTTCTCCTCCTCTGTAAAGCAAAGAGCTGTCTCTTAGTGGGTGTGAAGACTGATTATATGTTGAGACATTACATGGAAAGCAGTCAGCACAGCGGCTGGGACCTTGTGGATCAGTGGTTAGGACTGCAGCTGCTCACCAAAAGGTTGGCGCTTTAAATCCACCAGCAGCTGGTCCTTGGAGACCCTCTGGGGTGTCTCTACTCTGTCCTAGAGGGTCACTACGAATTGGAATCCACTTGATGGCAACGGATATTATGGTAGCCATTATTATCAGTAATGGAAGACACATTATTTATTACAAATGGCTTGTGGGTTCCACATTCTGTAATTTACTTCCGTCCCAGGGGCACACAGAAAAGGTATTCTACATAAATTTACTTAACATCTATTATATGTGAAAAACTGGAACACTGAACACTGCTGAGGACCCAGAAATGAAGGGGCTATGATCCACAGCCTTCAGTCAGTCTGTAGTCTAACGGAGAGTGAGGGGACATGCTCCACCAGCCAAGGACCCAGAGACAAACAGGATATGATGCCAGCCTCCAGGGATTACAGTCTAACAGGGAGCCAGGGGACATGTATTGTCACTATCAGCTGGGACTCAGAGGTGAACAGGCCATGAAGCCAGCCCTTGGGCACTTTACAGTGTAACAGGGAGCTAGGGGACATGTACTGTCCCCATCAGCTTGGAGAGACCTGCTACAAGAGAACACTGTGATCACGTTCAGAGGGTGCAGGGCTCTTGGCAGAGTGGGGAGTTAAGAAGACCGGGTCAGAGCCAGAGTGTGGGCAGCTGGACTTTGGTCAGAGCCAGAGTGTGGGCAGGCCGAGATGCTTGGCACCATTGCAGGGCTACAAAGAGCAAACACAGGACGGCTGCTCTTGGCCGCCTGGGGCTGTCCTGTGCAGGTCAATGGGTCCCTCAGCGTGTGCGACCTCAGACCTAAATCATGGCACTCCCATGCACAAGAAGCAAGTGGGCCAGTACTAAAGCAAAACATGGACCCAATGCCAGCACTTCTGACCCAGCCTCCTGGGAGCACAGCACCCAACGGAATGGCTCAGAAACCACACTGAGATGACATTCAGCCTGCCCTTGTTGGGGCCGGGTGTCCTCCTCTCCAAGGCCACAGGCCAGGCCAAGGTCCCTGATGGCTGAGTACCTGTCCCTGGGCCAGCACCATAATCCGGTCAGAACCGAGAACGGTGTGTAGGCGGTGGGCAATCGTCAGCATGGTGCAGTCTGCAAAGGCTTCTCGGATGGTCTCCTGAATCAGCAGGTCCGTCTCTGTGTCCATGGCTGCCGTGGCCTCGTCTAGGATCAGAATCTGCCAGGGAAGCAGAGGAGAGCTGCAGCTGGCCGCCACCGAGAGGGCGCTGACCCACCACCCACTCCTGCCCCTCTCCTCGGGGGAGTTCTGCCAGACAGTATTCAGTAGAGGAGGGGGAATCAGGGAGTTCCTCACGCCCGCTGGTCCATCAAAGTCTTCCTAGGTATTTCATCACTTAAGAGTCTATACTGGCCTGTTGCCGTGGCCTCCAGCTCATGGTGGCCCTGTAGGACAGGGCAGAACTGTTCCCTAGGGTTTCCAAGGAGCCCCTGGTGGATCTGAACTGCTGACCTTTCGGCAGCAGCCACAGATCTTAACCACTGTGCCACCAGGGTTTCCAGATTTTATACTGTGTGTTGTTTTTTCCTATGTCGATACACATACATGTAAAAATACTGTTTTGCTTGGAATTGATGTAGCTTTAAACTCATGTTTGCCTTGATTTCTGCAATGAAAAAAAAGGTGCACGTACAATACTGATGTATTAAAACACTTGCCCCTACTTGGGTCCTGGCCTCTGAGCACCCACACTGATCTTTCGGGATGTCCCTTTTCCTGTCATGCAATAAGGGGATTACAGCAGATGACCTGGATGACTCTAACAGTTTTTAAATCTCCCAAGTCTGTGGTCTCCAGGATGACAGCTCTTCATTGGCCAGAAACAAAACAAGTCCTTGGAAACTCAAGGCTCCAGGAAGCGAAAAGCAAAAAGCAAACACTCTGATGCCTGAGCCCTGTCAGGGCCAGAAAGGCACGTCCCAGACATGTTCTCAGGAAGTGCAGCCTGGCTGGAGTGCCACAGGGGGTCCCCTGCCCCCCCAACACCTTACCTTGCAGTGCCGCAGCAAGGCCCTGGCCACACACAGGAGCTGCCGCTCCCCGACCGAGAAGTTCTCCCCGTTCTCCATCACTTCCGATTCGAGTTTCAGAGGTAGCTGAGCAATCTGGGGGAGGAAGGCGGAGATGAGACGCATCCAGAGTGGCAGTGTGTCAGAAACTTAGGGACAAGAAGGAATTCTTGTGAAACAGACAGAAGAACCCGCGGCTCAGACACCGTTCCAACAGAAGGCAGGCATGGGGGATGGCTGTGTGTGGTCAGAAATGGGGGGGACCAGGTATGCAAGGGAGAACTGTGCTCTGCAGGGTTTTTAAGACAGTCACCTTTCAGAAGCAAAGGGTCTCGGGAAAGGTTTCAAACTCTGATTTATCAGCTACTGGTTAGTGCTTAGCCGCCTGTGCCACCCAGGATCCTGACTGTGTCCCGGGACCCACTTCGCTGGGAAAGTCCTCATTTCTACTATGCTACACTGTTGGCCTCAGAGGGGCCTTGGTGGTGCAGTGGTTAGGCGCCCGGCTGCTAACCCAGAGGCCCCTGGTGGGAGGCCACCAGCTGCCCTTCGGGGGAGCCACGTGAAGGCCTGCTTCCGTCACAAGTGTGGCCTTGGAGACACCAGGGGCCAGTTCTCCTCTGCCCTACAGGGTTGTCAGGTGTCAGAATTGACTCGACAGCAGTGCGTTTGGTTAGCCTCATGTCATCAAAATGCACGGAAATTCTAACATTTTCAGGTCTGAAATTTCTGTGGTGAGCAAATGCCTCTCCTCCTGTGGTTCAGAGCTGCAGGCCCACGGCTTGCAGACCGTCCTCAGGACGAGACTGGAACCTAGTCTCCAGATGAAACCGCAGGAAGAAGCCCCACAGAGAAGGGACACAAACGAGGAGCTTAGCTGGCTGACTCGGGGTGGGGGACCCTGTGCCAGACCCTACCTAGGGACCCCTGAGGCCCACCCAGGGCACAGTCTGCAACCTGTGAGCCTGCGGGGTCTGCTGGGCTTCCCTCAGAGAGGCTCCGGGGGTGTATGCTGCCTGGAGACTCAACAGACTGACCAGTGGGGGTGGGGGGGTCAGGTGATGCCAGCTTCTCTGACGTATGTGACAAGCCTGAGAAGTCCCCACTGCAGCGCTCTCCATGGCCTTCCTGGGACGCGGGGACAGGCTGGGGAGTGACAAGAGCACTGCTGTGTGTCGTCGGGGCTTCACTTACACATTCCTTCATGTGGGTCCTTTCTAAGGCGTCCCAAATCTGGTCCTCGCTATACTGGGCAAAGGGATCCAGGTTGGACCTGTGGAGAGGAAGACAGGACAGCAGCTTCTCAGGGCCCAACACTGAAGCAACCGCGTGGCGCCAGCTCTCGCTGTGTAAACGCTCAGGCACTGAGGGACAGGGAAGCCTCTAAACTCGTGAGGTCACGGATGGGTCACAGCCCACCCAGCCGTGGGGATGGATGCTGGAGTCTCCCCACATAGGCGACGTCCCCCGAGAACAGCCCTGGGGCCTCTTCCTTCTTTACAAGTTTATTTTAATGTTTATTACTTTTAAGACAAATTAGTTACAGAAAAATTAGGAAGCACAAACAAGCAAACAAAACAAAACCCCAAACACATAAACCCACCTATCCTCAACCCCCTACAAATAAGCACGGTTAGCATTCCGCCGTTTTAGCCTTCGGATTTCTCTATGCATACACACGTTAAGACACATCTCTCTGGATGCACCACAAACTTACAACAGGGCCCTTCCTGTTCTTAATTACCATGGCCAAGCCCTGGCACTGAGCGGGGCTTGATGGCAGCTAGCCTGCCCGGGGAAGGGACGCATCTGCAGAGGAGAAAAGAGAGAGGGCATGTGCGAGGGAAAGGACGTTCCCGGTACAGAGGACCACCCTGGTGGTGAGGCCTGCTTCCACCCAAGGAGCAGGACTAGACATTTCCGCAAATGTGAAAAGATCAGAGAGAGAAGGATTTGTTGTCAGGGTCAGGGTGTGATAGTACAGCAGATTATTTGCTGGAAAATAGAAATATTACAGCATTTTTTTGTTATGCTTCGTCTTGATCTAAAGATAACATCTGTAGGTCCGGTTGTCAAAAAGATATCAGGCATCATTTGCTTGCTTCATACAGTTAGGCTTGGTATTTGGGAAACGGGAAAACAGCTGACCCCGGGGGTTGGGACAGAACTTGGGGGGTCCAGATAAGAGAGCTACTGGAGCCACGGGGGTCTGCACAGGTGGACTTACTACTTCTGGGCACAGCAGAGTAGAATGGCCCCACGGGGTTCCTCTGAGTGGCCAGGGGATCAGATCTGCCGACTTTTTAGTCGACCACCACGGTCCTAACGGCTGTGCCCACTAGCTGGTGACTGAATTCTGACAAGGTGCTCACGGACCTGCTAGATGTCCACTCCCAATGCCGGTGACCGTCTGACCTACACTCAGCCCATTTTCCCAGTGGACACAACACGCACAGGAACCTGAATGCCAGGACCAGAAGTGATTCCAGTTAACCACCCCATCCGTGACAGGTCCGGACTGCTCTCCAAAAGGGACACATCCAGAAAGAGCCCCCTTAGTGACAGTGGTCAGCTTCATCAATAATCTTAATTGACTGCCATTAAATGGCCAACTACAGACTAAATCTAAGGAGAAGTTCACCTGATTCTAATCCCAAGGGCAAAACCAAGAGGGACCCACAGCTTCTGATCTTGCCTGCCCTCATCTGTCCTGGAGTCTGTCTGCACATGTGTCTGGGCTGATGAGATTCACGTTTACTATTTCCCGCCCAGCTGTGGTTTCAGGGAGCCTTCTACACTGATGCAGCAGCAGACTGGGGGCAGACTGACAACCGTGTTCTCTGGCCCTGGTCTGATGGGTGAAAGGTTAGTCATACTTGTGCCTGGTTTCCCAAAGCCTGTTAGGAATTCCTACAGGGCAAGGAGAACTGCTGTGCTGGGTCTGTGAATACTGCCAATTCCCGGCACTGTGGTCTGTCCGCCTGTGGGAAATCTATGACAGCAGAGACCTGTTGTCTTGGGTCTTTGAGTGCCGACCAGTCTCTGCTCTCAGCCTACAGGAAACCTCCATCACCGAAGGCTGGAATTTCAGCACCTGTGACTTGACAAACTGCCACCTGTGGCCTGGTCCCTATTCTAGATTTCTGGTTTAGCCCATCATGCACTGCTTCAGCCTCCTGGCATGCTGTGTAGGTCTAGGTTTGACTGCTCTGCTCAGACCCCTCCTACCTCTCCCGAGCGGAGTCCCTGGCAGGGGTAAGAGCTCTACCAACCTTCACACAGGGCTGGATGAGTCCGCAGGCGAGAAACCTGTGGACAGGTCTCCCAGCCTTAGTTCAGGAAGTGGTCCCAGCATGTGCAGTGATGCCTACCAATGCCACCAGAGAGCTCTTATCAGCAAAGTGCACTCAAGGGTGGGTGCCTGCTGGCCCTGCAGCCTCAACAGGCGTGACACTGTCTGTCTCCCGGGTCCGTCCCACCACTGACGGCACCTCAGCAGACTAACCGACGGGATCCAGGGACACAGGGAAGACTCACCATCACCACCCCAACACCACTGCTGTCAAATCGACTGACTCGGCGACCCCACGGGGCAGAGCAGCACTGCCCCCTCGTTTCCAAGGAGCAGCTGGTGGATTTGAACTGCTGACCTAGTGGTCAGCAGCCATAGTTTGCCATACCCCTACCCACTGAGCAACCAGGCGCTTCACAGCCACCAGCAAGTGGCACACATTTACATTCAGGCAGACGAGACTGGCCTCAGGGGAACTCCATCGGGAGCAGAAAAAGCATGCCCTCATCAGAGGACCCAGATGGCCCTGGGGACTGGCCCGCAGGCAGAGCCAGCAGCAAAGTTCAGGACTCACAGCTTTGGAGCAGACCACTGGGGATGGGCCAAAACCCAGAGACCAAGCTGTCTGAAACCCTGAACATCAGGGCTCTTGTGTTGTAACGGAGCTCTGGGGCCTGTTATCGCCCAAAATACACTTCTGTCTCTGGGGCTTATTTTTTTTTTAAGCCTTGTGGCCTTTGCTACACGATGCCAAGAACGGTCCCTGGAGTCAAACGAAGCATACTCATGCTGCCTCCCGACCACAGCAGGCAGGTCCTTAAGGACCTACGGCCTGAGAGCAGGAGGTTGGCACTCCCGGCCCACTGTCCACACAGGGTGCCTCCTCAGAGACCTAGGTCCCAGGAGCAGGAGGTTGGGGCTCCGGGCCCATCGTCCACAGGGAAGGGAGAGAAAAGCTCCAAGTAAAAATAAACCAGCGAAGTCAGAGGTGAAAACAGGCAAGAACGGGAAGGGGCATGAACGGGAAAGGCTGAGGGGCGGCGAAGGTGCGAGTTTCACTTTGTTTTGTTCTGTTTTCAGATGGGTGAGGCCTACACACCTCGGGGAGAGTTCAGAAAAGCTCTACAGCAGCTGGAAGACCTTCAGGGCAGCAGCTGAGCCCTGGCTCCCCGAGCTGGAGTCTCTCTCAAGGCCATTAACTGTGGGGACACCAGGGCAGCACACAGGCCCCGGAAGGCAGTGTCCTGACAGCAGTGACTACGAGCCCTAGCTCGGCAGCCAGCCGGCCAGGTGCACACTCCGGCATGGGACTCCCAGGCCGCAGCTGAACCTCTGTGTGTCTGTCACTTCATTTACAACGCAGACAGAGCAGCGGTGCTACACTGCACACAATTCTGAATTCCGAGTGTCTGATAAGGAACGCACGTAGAATGCCTGCAACGGCACTGGGCGCGGAGTGTGTCCCAGTCTGACTTAGGACGGCCCTTTGCTGCCACCCTTCAAAGCCATTTTGGAGCTCTTTTTCTGGAATGGCCATCAGAACTGTTGCTGTATTACTCTTGATGTCCTGAATGTCATCCAAATGTCTTATTTCCTTCCTCTTCAGGTAAAGAAAAAAACTGGGGGCCAGATCAGCAGAGTAGGGAGGGTGTTCCAATGCAGTTCTTTGCTGACTGGCTAAAAACTCCCTCATAGACAACCAGGCAATTGAGTTGACAAACTTGCCACCGTGCCACTGTGTACAAAGGCTGTTCCAGAAAGAGTTCCCAAACTGCTTGGAAGGGTGGACTTGGCCCTGGTGTCAGTGCACAGCTCTCCCCAAGGGGAGGACTTTGAAGGTGACTGCAGTGATCTTCAACAGGGAGGGATGTAGCACTTAGAACAACTAAGTTTGCGGACTTAATTATCAGACCTTGTATGCCAAGAAATTTGGAATACAGCTACCTGGCTGGCTGACTGGAAGGGATCCATATTTATACCTAGTCCCAAGAAAAGGTGACTGAACTGAATATGGGAATCAGTAAACAAAATTAATATCACACACAAGTAACATTTTGCTGAAAATCATTCAAAAAGTTGGAGCAGTGCACCAACCGGGGACCGCCAGAGATCCAGGTCGGGTTCAGAAGAGGACACATGACAAGCGCTATCAGACAGATCTTGGCCAAATGCCGAGAACGCCAGGAAGACGAGGGCTTCTGTTTTAGTGACGATCCAGAGGCAGTCGATAGCGTAGACCTTAACAAACTGCGGGTAACACTGAGGAGAACGGGATTCCAGACGGCTGACTCATGTTCACGAGGGGCCTGTGCGTCACAGAAAGAAGTTGTGTCCCCCCAAAACGTCTGTAACAACTTGACGGGGCCATGATTCCCAGTGTGGTGTGACTGTCCTCCATGCTGTGATGTCCCCGTGCTGTGAATCCTGATCTCTGTCCTGATCTCTGTGGCTAACAGACTGGACTACGTTCAGGAGGGTTGGGCTGGGACTGTGGCACCTTTCCAAGGTCACCTCCCTGCGGAGAGGCAAAGGGAGTTTCCCCAGAGTGTGGCTTGTATGACGTTTTACCTTTTTATCCTACAAGAGATAAAAGGGGAGCAAGTAGAGAGTGGGAACCTCAAAACACCATGAAAGCCACACCAGATGACTAAGACGGTACAGAGTCCACGAGGCAGTCATTCTCATGGGGAGAGGGGATACTGCATGGTTTAAAATAGCAAAGGTGTGTATCAAGGATGTATCCTTTCACTAAACTTGTTAGTCTGAATGCTGAACAGATAATCTGAGAAGCTGAACTAAATGAAGGATGCAACATCAGGACTGAAGGAAGACTCACTAACAACCTGTGATGTGCAGAGAGTACAACCTTGCTTGTTGGAAGTGAAGAGGATTTCAAGCACTTGCTGATGAAAATGAAAGACCACAGCCTTCCAGTAGGGATTACAACTC
Organism: Heterohyrax brucei; assembly: GCA_028571685.1. NCBI lineage: Eukaryota > Metazoa > Chordata > Mammalia > Hyracoidea > Procaviidae > Heterohyrax > Heterohyrax brucei. The sequence goes on along the minus strand of CM053157.1, from coordinate 85,573,556 downwards.
AACATCAAGAAAACAAAAGTTTTTTCAACTGGACCAACAAGCGACATCATGATAAAGTTAGAGAAGACTGAAATTATCAAGGATTTCATTTTACTTGGACCCAAAATCCATGCCCATGGAGGCAGCAGTCAGGAAAGCAAACAACACATTGCAAAAGACCCCTTCACAGTGTTAAAAAGCAAAGATGTGAGTTTGGGAATCAGGTGTGGCTGACCCAAGCCGTGGTATCTTCAATCACCTCACACGCCTGTGACAACAGTCGGACAATCAATAAGGAAGACAGAAGAGGAGAGAACAGCTTTGAATTGGGGTGCTGGTGAAGAACACTGACTATCCCAGGGAATGCGAGAAGAACAAACACATCTGTCTTGGAAGGACAGCCAGAACGCTCCTTAGAAGCAAGGATGGCTGAGACTTCATCTCACATACATGGGACACGTTACTGAAGGAACTAGTCCTGGAGAAGGACATCACGTTCGGTCAAGCAGAGAGTTAGCAAAAAAGAGGAAGGCCCTCGGTAAGATGGACTGACACAGGGGCTTCCAGATGGGCTCAAACACAGCAAAAGAGTGTGCGGCTGGTACCAGACGGAGCCCTGCTTTGTTACGTTGTAATAAGGATGCTGTGAGTCAGACCTGACTGCATGGCATCTAACAATGTCATTTAGATTGTATGTGCACAAACAGCAAACCCGAGTGGCACAGTGGTTAAGGGCTGCACCTGCTAACCACAAGGTCAGCAGTTCAGATCTGCCAGGTGCTCCTTGGGGACCCTATGGGGCAGTTCTACTCTGCGTATATAGGGTTGCTATGAGTTAGAATCAACTTGACGGCAGTAGGTTTGGTATGATTCAAAAAATTCATACCTTCTAACTTTTAGCTGATTCCGGTTTAACTCACTTTCCCTCTTAGGCTTTCTCTCAAGTTTTAATTGCCTGTTGTTGTCAAGAAGACGTGCCCACTCCCGGAACTCGCTAAAAACTGCAGACACACGTCCCATTCAGAGTCTAAAGGAGGCAGCTGAGTACTGAGCTGATCTAGCCTGTTCTTGCCACGGGAAATGCATTCTAGACTTCTAATTTTCTATGAAAAGCAGGACAGCCGAAGTGCAATGCTCTTTGGGATCTGTGAGAAACCTTGTAGGACAGAGGAAGAAGAACAGATGGCCTGGGACTTAACACTTCATAAAGGTGACGCAGTGGTTAAGTGCTGCAGCTGTTAACCAAAAGGCCAGCAATTCACATCCACCAGGTGCTCCCTGGAAACTAGGGAGCAGCTCTATTCTGTCCCATAGGGTCCCTGTGAGTCGGAATCGACTCCATGGTCATGGGTTTGGAGAAGAAGCCAGCATCACACCTGGCATAAAAGCAAACCTATGTGATGTCCTCAGAAGGCCCAGCAGCCTGCCCGCAAGGCGCTCTGCACTGGGTAACAGGGACAGCCCGTCAGCCACACGGCTGTCCACAGAGCAGCAGGGAGCTCTCTGCGGAGAACACATGGCCCCCTTGCCACAGAATCTCCACCTCCATGGTGTCCTGCAAACACCACCGTCTGCATGTGCCTGCCCGTCACCTCTCTGCTGTTCCCTCTGGATGTCTGATTCACAAGCCAGGTGAAGCCCTGGGAGAACCTTCAAGCTGAGGCTTCCTGGTGGCAGCATTCTGCAGGGCAGCCCCAGTTCAGCAAGCCTGACCTCTCAATCCTCTCCACATGATGGCTCAAAACAAACACCACGTACGGTTCTTCCATCCCGAGGATTACAAAGCAGATTTTATTCTCAAGGACATTCCTGTGGCATCTAAATACAGTGTGGTCAGGGCAGGAAGAGCTGATTAGGCAACGTACCCTGATTTCTTCATTTGACTTTCAATCAACTGTGATTCTCTGTTGACACTTGTCCGACCTGGGTGCCTCAGAGCCCAGTTGCCTCAGAGCCTCAGTGCCACCGTCCATAGGTCTGTTGGATCTGTGGTGACAACTCCCCTCTCATTTCTAATTTGGGTTATTTGTTTCCTTTCCTGCTTTTCTTTAGTAAGTTTAGCCAATGGTTTGTCAATTTTGTTGATCTTTTCAAAAAACCAGCTTTCAGCCTTTTCAATTGTTTTTCTGTTCTCTAATTCATTTAGCTCTGCTCTAATCTTTATGATCTCATTTCTTCTGATGCCTGAGGGGTTCCTCTGTTGTTCTCTTTCTACTTGTTCAAGCTGTAGGGTTAGTTCCTTGTTCTGGTTACTTTCTTCCTTCCAGATGTGTGCATTTATGGAGATAAACAGACCTCTGAGCACTGCTTTGGCTGTATCCCATAGGTTCCGGTAGGAAGTGTTTTCATTCTCATTGGAATCCATGAATTTCTTTAATTCATCCTTGATTTCCTCTATAACCCATGTTTTTTTGAGCAAGATGTTGTTTAGTTTCCAAGAGTTCCACTTTCTAACTATGTGTTTTCTGCCATTGATTTCAATTTTTATGGCTTTATGATCTGAGAAGATGCTTTGCAGTAATTAAATGGTATGGATTTTGTTGAGCACTGCATTATGACCTATCACGCGGTCAATTCTGGAGAATGTTCCATGTGCACTAGAGAAGAAGGTGTAGTTGTCTGCTGATAGGTGGAAAGTTCTGTATATATCAGTGAGGTTTAGTTGGTTAATTGTGGCAATGAGGTCTTCTGTATCTTTACTGAGCTTTTTCCTAGATGATCTGTCTAGTAATGAGAGTGGAGTGTTAAAGTCTTCCACTATTATTGTGGAGTCATCTAACTCTCTTTTGAGTGTAGTCAGTGTTTCTTTGATGTATTTAGATGTTCTGATATTAGGTGCATAAATATTTAATATAGTTAAGTCTTGCTTGGTCACTGAACCTTTCAGCAATAAATAGTGTCCATCTTTGTCCACGATGGTGGATTTGACATTAAAATTGATTTTGTCTGAGATTAGAGTTGCCGCACCTGCTCTTCTTTGTTCATTGTTAGCTTGGTATATATTCTTCCATCCTTTAATTTTCAGTTTGTTCCTGTCTTTAGGTCTCAAGTGAGTTTCTTGTGGACAACATATGGATGGGTCATGTCTTTTGATCCAAGATGTCACTCGATGTCTCTTTACTGGAGTCTTCAGTCGTCCACAGATCTAATCTACACAGGCCGAGCCCATGGGCAGATTACAGAAATGCCCGAACACATCCAGGAGCACCGAGCCTGGGTGCAGGAATGTAGGTGATAATTCTGGGTCTCTACCAAACCTCCTTGAGCCAAAGAGCTCCAATATCATTTCAAAGAAAAGTGTGTGTGTGTCTGTGAGTGTCTGTGTGTCCATGTGTGTGCTGGTGTTGCAGTGTATATGTGTGTGTGTGTGTGTGTGTGTGTGTGTGTGCACATGCATGCACATGCGCCAGTGTTAGTCATGTCTGAGCACTGGTTACGGTTTACCTGAAATTATGTTGGCACCAGTATCTTTTGGAAAGCACTAAAAAGAAAGAAGAAATGACAATACAACTTTTACAGTGATTCAAATAAAAAGTCCTGTTTAGGCCAACTACAGAGTTCAAGCTGTGCTTTTCATAAAACACATGGACACCAATGACGGAAATCCACTGTTTTTAGGAGGCCGAAGCCTCAGGCTAAAGGTGTTGTTCCATTGCTGTGGTTCTGACTCACAACGACCGACCACAGGCCCAACAAAAGTCACACTGGTCATGGGGATGGCCCGAGACCACTGCTGTGCCCGAGGCCCCCTGTGGCCGCCACTGTGTCCCTCCGTGGATCCGTGGATGGTCTTCCTCTTCTTCACTGACCCTCTGCTTTACCAAGCATGATGTCCTTCTCCCAGGCCTGGTCTAAAGGGAAGCTAGAGGGGGACAGACGCCAATCGAGCGGCTGCCAGTGAGGTGATCCCTGCTGGAGGCCAGCCCGTGCATGCTGGGTAGCAGTGCTTCACTGTGGGATTTTCAGAGTGGGTCACCAGCTCTGGCGGCTACCAGTTAGCTTCTTAACGATCTGCACCTCTCGGGGATCTCAGAGGCAGGATCAAGCACAGGAAAAGAGAACAAGATTCACCCTATTTCCTTCTCAGTTGCTGTTTTAACAGGCCAAGAACAGGAATTTGGTCCCTGGCGTGCTTTCAGAAAGAGGAACCAGGCCACAGTAAATATCGCAGGTTGGAGAAGATACTGGAAAAGGAAACAGCATGAGCTATAATAATGTTGAGAACCCAAACCCAAAATCAAACCTCTTGCCTTCGAGTTCAGTGCGACTTACAGCCACCCGACAGACACCAAGAACTGCCCGCCCCCCCCGGGTTTCCAAGGAGAGGCTGGTGCACCACTGCCACAGACCTTCCGATAAGCAGCCAAGCTCTTAACTATCATGGCACCAGGGCCCCAATAATGCTGGAAGGTACCCTTAAATGGGCAACCTGTCACAGACCCGCGGAGATAAGACACCCGGTGGCTGCGTGGTTAAGAGCCCCCTACCCAGGCGCTCCGTGGAACCCGCACGGCGCCGTTTTACTCCGTCCTGTAAGGCTGCTGTGTCAGGGTCAACATAATGACAACAGGTTTGGTTTCTGTATTCTTCAGGAGACGAGAGTGGGGCAGGTGTCAGATGGAGGCTAGGCGGTGTAGGTGAGGGCAGACACCGTCTGGTGAATCCCAATGACCTGCCCGCCGCCAGGCTTGTCCACAGCACGGCCTCTGCTCTGCTATCAAATGAAGGGCTCATGGCTCACGGCCACCCGGTGGCACCACAAAGAAAGGCCTGGTGACCTACAGCTACCAAAAACCGTGGAGCACTGTTCTATCTGCACACACGGGTCATCAGGGGTCAGAACTGACCTGGGTTCAGAACTGGGTCAGAACTGGGTCAGAACCTGGGTCAGAACTGGGGTTCAGGCTTGTGTGACCTGTATTGACTTATTCAGCCTTCGCAGTGACCAAGATTCTATCTGTGTGGGTGTGCTCTTGGTTTCTTCTTCGCACCAACTTTGTTAAGCAGAAGGGATCTCAGGTGTACCAACTGGGCCCAACCCACGTGGAACGAAGGAGAACGAAGAACATCAAAGAGACAAGGAAAACATCAGGTGAAGAGACAAAAGGGCCACATGAACTGGAGTCTCCACCAGCCTGACACCAGAGGAACTCCAGGTGCCTGGTAACCACCAATGACCGTCCACCAGGGGATACAACTGAGTCCCTGATGGGGCAACAGAAACGTGTAGAGCAGAGAGAGCTCAGATTCACGTCAAAAGGGCAGACTTCACGGCGTGACCGACGCCGGAGGGCCCTCTGCAGTCACGGCCCCTGGAGACTCTGCTAACCCAGCCCTCCGTCCGCTCCTGAAGCCCACTGGTCAGACAAACATCAGACGGGACTGCAACCTCAAACAATGCTCGTGCCAACGGTACTCCTCAGTTCAGGCAGATGCCTGAGAGCCTATGTGCGGCTTCTGTCTGCAGGCAGGATGAGGAGGCAGCAAGGGACAGGAGCAGCGGGCTGGTGGACTTGGGAAAGCCAGGGGAAGGGAGCATGCTGTCACGTGACAGGGATTGTATCTGGTGTCCCATAACAACGTGTGTGTGAGATTTTTGTACGAGACACTAACGTGAGCTATAACCTGTCACCTAAAGCACGACAAGCAGAAGACGAAGCAGCAGGCCCAGCGACACTCCGGGGCGTGCTCCAGGTTCAGCATCATCCCCAGCTTACAGAGGACGGCCTCGGCGTAGAGAGCCGACGTAGCTTGTCTCAGTCACAGAGCAGAGGTCTGAGCCCAAGCCTACGTGACTTCCTGTTCACTGGCAGCAAAGCCTCTCGGCCCCATTTTGATGGCAGGCCAAGGCAGGCACCGACGTCGTGGTCCCCCAGGCCTCCAGCCTCGGGTGGCGCCCGCCCGCCCGCAGCAGCCTCACCTGACGGTGCCACTGAAGAGCACGGGCTCCTGCGGGATGATGGACAGCTTGCTGCGCAGGTCGGCGAGGCCGATGTCGCTGATCCTCACGCCGTCGATTTGGATGCAGCCCCCAGACAGCTCCACCAGGCGGAAGAGCGCCATCCCCAGGGAGGACTTGCCTACCGGGCAGAAGACACCACAGATGGAGTTCAGTTAGCAAAAAACTATTTACTCTCTGGACAAAAACTTCTGTTTTCCACTTCTGTTCAACCATTAACCTAGCTGCTCAACTGAGAGAATGTACAAGACGCCCAGAAACAGAAAGGCTGGCTTCGCTCAGCAGGTAAGCCTTTGGTGCACAGCGTCGGCCGGAGGGGAGGGAAGGACTGTCGCACCTTCATGACAGCAAACTGGAAAAACGCTCCCTCCTCACCTGAGGAGCAGGCGCCCAGGACCTCCTTCTCACCTTGGGAGCAGGCACCCAGGACCTCCTTCTCACTTTCAAGAAAGGTACCCAGGACCACCTCCTCACCTTAAGACAGGTACCTGGGATTTCCTTCTCACCTTGAGACAGATGCCCGGGGTCAATGCTTCTCAGGTAGTAGGAGGTGAGACCTCAGAGGAGGGAACTAGGGGGTCCAGAGGACAGGGTGTCCCCTCTCTCTGTCCTTCACTGTAGCTAACAGAGAACTAAGAAAAGCCATTTACGGCCACCAGCGCCACAGCAGCTACGGAACAGAACGGTTCCAGGACAGAGACATACACAGCAGGGAGAGGGGGCACGGGGTAAGCTGGGTTCCCAAGATCTGGGCCTGAGAACAGGTGTGGCTGTGGATGACACGCTGAGAGAGGACTCTGGTGGAGACAAGGGTCTGGGGACCCAAAGAGTGTGACCAGCAGTGTGCAATTATTTATGTAATCCAGGAAGACAGTGTCCATTTCCCGTCCTCTCACTAATGTTACATTTTAACCTCCTTCCAGTCATCCTCCCTGCAGGTTGAGAAGGTATCACAGGGATGATACTGTGAATACTTTTCCTGTCACTCGACACCATGGAACAGGGACCCAACCAAGCTACTTAAAAAATTTAAGATAAAATTTTAGTGGCTGCACCTAGCTCATCACATGGCTGTACCCTCAGTGGTTAAAGTGGTACCCTGGCGCCAGACAAGCGGGTCATCTAAAACTGATTATCCTAAAGCTGGGACGTGGGTCTCATCACTCAAACTTTACTGCTGCCTGAGACGACCTCAGAAATGAAACTACGGAGCCCAAGGGTACAGACATTTAAAATGGGCTTCTCTGTAGAAAACGAGACCCAATCCTCTGCTGTCGCGTCGACGCTGACCTACAGGACACAGCAGAGCTGCACCACAGAGTTTCCACGGAGGGCCTGGCAGATGTGAACTGCCAGCTTCTTGGTTGGCAGCCGGTGCACTTAACCACTGCACTAGCAGGGTTTCCACTCTGTACAGTGCCAATTACAAATTTAAAAACAGAAAAAGAAAAAGAAAAAGCTTCTGACATAGTCTTATTTACCTTTAGATTTACAACTGCATTTTTTTTTTTTTTTTTGTCTTAGCCAGATATCTGGTTCTTTCTTGTTTTAAAAATTCAGTTCTGTCACGTGGTTATTGTTGGGAATACACACAGCAGAACCTACAACCGTCCCCACATGTACAATTCGGCGACACTGACGACAGCCGTCGACTTGCAGACTCGCTCTCCCTCTCCTCTGCTGAGCTGTCCCTTCCTCATCAGCATGAACGCACCACCCGCCAAGCTTGCACTTATTTGATCCTCCTGCTAGTCTCCTGCCTCTGTTTTCCTAAAGACCTTTCACAAAAGCCTCACAGAGGTCACCACAGTGTTGTCTCCTCAGCAGTCATTAAGGGTGCGAACACTTTGCCTTGTCCCCTAGGCATGCTTCTGCCAAACAACTATGGAGAGCTTAGAAGCATCTTTTCTTATCTAATGCAGCAACCCTCAGAAATGTGCTGGTAAACCAGAGTCCATAAAGAAGGACTACTCTTTTTACTGTGCTTTAAGGAAAAGTTTACAGAACAAATGAATTTCTCGTTAGGTCTGCTGTTAACGAGGCCTTCTCCTCACTCAGGATTGCAGGACCTGTTATTGGAACCCTTCCCAGAAATAAAAGGAGTGGGATAGTCCCTCAGCACCAAGGCATTCTTTGTTTTATGGTCCAAGCTAAGGGAGGCGTGGTGCTGGCCTTGACTGGCCACGGTGTTCCGCCTCCATCAGCGATGCCTAGGTCTGGGTCATCTGGACTGCAAGACAACCACAGTGACGGAATGTGCCAGCAAAATGGACAAGAACATCTTTACAGCAGTGTCCTCGACCATGACCACAGAAGAGCCAGGGCCTGTGAGCCTTGGAAGCAGCTGTCACAACTGGAATTTAAATTTTGTACAGCGGGCTATTTGTAATTACTTTCTTCTGTCACTGCTCAGGGTTTAATCAAGTCTTGGCAAATGTTCTGGCCAGTCTTACCTATGTCAAGCAGACATCACAGAAAGCAACACAGCCAGAGCCTCCCGGAGCACACTGAACTCAAGGGGCCAGTGTCCCAGAGAAAATCCGGGACGCAGCAAAGTCAGAGCTGGGACAACCGACTTCCTGGGGTGAACCTCTTTCTGGCATGAAAACCCTGGACAGTGGTCTTGTCTTAGCATGAAATAATGCAGGCAGGAAACAGGACGTGGTCTTTTCCTTCTTAGCAGTTTCTTTAAACTCAATTGCCCAGAAAAAATAAAAGGCTTTTTTTCCCCTCTTTCCTCTTCACAGCAAGAAAAGAAGGCAGGAAGAGCTTTGATACCAAGGAAGCAGAGCCCAGAAAGCTCAGGACAACGGAGCCACGGAGGCCACCGCTCCTGCCAGCCAAACGGGCAGTAAAGCAAGGCCTCATCTTCGAAATGCTACTCAGGGAGCAGCACTGACTCAAGCCTGACTCCAGAAATCTGGTGGGCACAGGGTGACACACGTCTGAGGACGAGAGGGACGGGAAGGCCACCTTCCTATTTCTTTGCAGCTGACGCCTTCCCCCGAAATGATTTCTGCTTCCAAAGGAACAGTGACTCCTCATTTAGAGCTGTGCCAGCTCCTGACAACACAGGGCACACCAGTAACACGTCACAAGGCACTGAAGACGGTTCACGAGTGCTGACCTGACACAAACAAGGATGTCACCGCAGGGCTGTCTGTCCTTGTGAAACCTGTCCACCACCTCAAAGCCTTCCAAGTGGGGACTGGGTGAATACGAATTACGGTCCTCCATAAAATGGGGTCTCAGGCCGCATAAAAATCACATCACAGAATATTAGTTGGCGTGAAGAAATACTAACAATTTAAAAACTAGGCTAAGACACTGAGGGGCATAATCTCCTTTTTTGTAAATTTGTGTGCTCATAGAAAGAGTCTAAGAAAACAGTCAGCAAAACATCAACAGCAGTTACCTTTGAGCAGTGCTTCGTTATATGTTTTAAGTATTCTCAAACTTGTACAATCAGAAAAAGCACACTACCAAAAAAATGGCTTAACAAAAATCTGGCTTCAGAGGCGTCCGAGGCACCAACCACCCATCCCAGAGACCTGGCTGAACAGGGTAAACCGCGACCCCCCGCTCCGCGCCCCCAGCTCCGCCTGTTCTTACCCGACCCTGTCCGCCCCACGATGCCGATCTTCTCCTTGGGTTTGATGGTGAAGGACACTTTCTTCAGGACCAGAGGCAGGTTTTCTCGGTATCTCATCTCTGCGTTCTCGAAGGTCACCTCTCCTTGCTGGGGCCAGTCAGGAGGGGGGGCTTTGTTCTTGATTCTGGCCGGTGCTTCCAAGGACAGGGTCTGGGGACATAAGAGGTAGTTTCAGACCGGCCACACAGCTTGTGTCACGGGAGACGGAAGCCGGACAACTGCAGAGGGAGCACCCCTGGCCCCTTGCTACAGAAGAGTCCCTGACACCAGACCCATCACCACCAGAGAGAGACGGAGCACGGCAGCTGGCATGCTGCCGCCCGGGACAGCGGGCTGGCCTCCTCACCACCCTCTGTCCCGAGGAAGCCTTCCACGGCACGGCCCTGGGGGCTCAGGGAAAACTCAAGCCTCTTGTCAACCACAGCAGCTTTTACTAGGGTTCCTCAGTGACAGTCCACAGGAAACAGGACACCTGGTTTGACAACTGCTGGCCTAGACCAAGAGGAAGGAAACGACATGGACAGGCCTTCTCCATCAGATCCCGGCACTCTGACACCTCAGCCCTTTGAGGAGGCATTTCCATCTCAGCTTTGCTAGGAGCTGAGCCACCTGGACATGTCACTTCTTCTCTCTTGACTTAGCACCTCAGCTGGGAACTGTGGGCCTGGGTTAGATCATCTTGGCAATCCATTCCAGCTTTAAAACACGGAGATTATGTGACTGCTTAGTAAATGCTGTCACCCAAAGTCACAGCTTACTATGTTTGGGGGACTAAGCCTCACAGGGAAAGGGCCAGGGTCTACAGTGCCACGGGGGAGGCACATGAAGTCTAGAACTCCAAGCTGGAAGGACTTAGTTGTCGGACAGGCATTCAGGCTGGGCACAGGCGGCAGAAAGCCACCTGGGAGACGCGACTGGTTTGTAGGATCCAGCCTGACTACTGCCCTGCCATGCTCAGGAACACTCCACAGACGTGTTCACACATGTGGCATCTTCCACAGACCAGAGCAGTGAGCAGAGAAGCTAACATACACACACGAAGAACAGCAATTAGCAGACACACGAGACAGGGGGCTGTCATTCCCTGTGGTGAGAATCATTTGTCAGTTTCAGACGTATCCTACAATCAATGAGGTTCACTGTTAAAACCCCACATTCGGTGAAGCATGTCTCTGCCAGAAAACAGAGTTTACCTACGCTCAGCTCTCAAGGGAAAGGGCCCACGGGAAACCTGTCTGTAAGTCAAGTGCCTGGAACCTGGCAGTCACTCTTCCCATGCAAGCAATGTTATGAATGCTCCAGGCAGCTCACAGAATACACAATGCTGGGAACAGAGTAAAGCTGGAGAACGCCAACTACTCAGGACTCCGCTTCCTTCTGCCAAAACTTGCTTTCAGGGTCCACCTATGCCAGCAGCCAGATGCTGCCCAGAGCCAGCTGCAGGCGCTCCTGGGGGAAGGTGGGGAAGGCCAGACAAGCTCACTGTCAGCCAGGTTGACAGGTTTCCAGGCTGTGGGTGCCGTCTAGAATCAGCTAGGGAGCATGGGTCACATCAGAACACAGGAGCCCCTCCCCCTCCTCCTCGTCACCTCCGCCCCCGCTGTGCCGGGCTTCCCGGAGACGACACTAATGTCTGTGCTTCTAACACCCTACAAGAGGCTTCTCTAGTGAAGAGCAACCGAACCAGACAAAGAATGAAGGCAGCATGTGGTTGTGAGCTAAGGAAAATGCCACATTAGTCAGCAGTGAACAGACAGGTTCCTCGACACTCTGGATGTGAAGCCAATGAACCAACTCTCAGCCAGGCAACATTTACAGATAGATTTAGAAACTTTGCAGATAAGTCTCTTCTCCATCCCACGCAGGCATGACAGGCTGTGGGGTAAGATAAGGCCGAGACCAGGGGTGTCCTCCTCGCACAGCTACTGGAGTCACCACCCAAGCCACGCATCAGTCCGTCGTGATGAAAGCACCCCCGGAAGAGCCCGTGCACCGCAGAGGCCGGGCGACTGACCTGGATGTAGCGCTGGATCCTCTCCACAGAGGTGAATCGAGCTTCTGTCTCGGACGCCAGTCTGACGGTGAACTGGAACAGCCCCGTTAACTGAACAGAAACGAACATGGGACAGGGACGTCACCGTCAGCACGTGCCAGGTCAGTGCCGGAGAGCGCCCTCCAGCCAGGGAATCACAGCTCCAATATAGGAACTGTGGGGACACGAGGAGCCTTGGCAGGACCGGGGTCAAGGGCCTGGCTGCGGGGTTCAGATCCACCAGGTGCTCTTGGGAGACCCTACGGGGCAGTCCTAGTCTGTCCCAGAGGGTCGCTAGGAGTTGGAATCAGCTTGATGGCAACAGGTTTGGCTTGGGTTTTTTGGTGGTGAAATGTGGCCTTTGCCTTGACTCTTTGGAATGACAAGGAGAGACATCCTCCTAAGCCCTGAGGAGTTACCTAGTTTTCCACCCACGAGGGTTTGTTGCCGTTGTCCAAGCTGGTTGACATTTCTGGGGTTAGCTGGAGACAACTGGCTCTGATACGCTCTGTCTGGTCTTGGGCTGCGGCCTGCCCGGGATGGGCGGGCAACCTGCAGGGACTGGCCCACAGACTACGCACATGAGTTGAGGTGCAGGGTCTGAAGTCTACTGAGAGTGGGCTGCTCAGTTTGTGGGCTCCCCACCGGTAGGGACTGTGCCTTGAAATTGACAAGGAGTTGGGTATATATATAGCCAGCCCTGCAGAAGTGTGTGAGAGTCAGAGGAGGGAAGAGAAGCAGGAGGCAGAGCCAGAGCCAGAAGGACACAGGAAGAGGGGGGACACAGAAGGCAGGGGACCTTCTGAAAGAGCTGGAACATAGGCCACGGGCTTTAATGCTGAAGACAGCAAGGGCCTGGAAGGGGCCCAGCTGCACAGTCAGTGGTGTGGACAGCAAGACCTAGAGAAGCCTGTCTTGAGGGGGCTGCGAGAAGACTTGGTCCTCAAAGGCTGAGAGGAGGCCTGTCCCTAGGGACTGGGAGGGGCTTGTCCTGAGAGCACCCAAGAGGGACCTATCCTGAGGGGCACAGGCAGGAACCTGTGCCGAGGGGGCCGAGGGGAGCCCGTGCTGAGGGGACCGAGGGGAGCCTTTCCTGAGGGGCCTGTCCTGAAGGACCAGGGGGAGCCTGTGCTGAGGGCCCTGACGTGGGCCCATCCTGAGGGGGCCTGAGGGGGACCCGTCCTGAGGCCTGTGAGGCCTGCATGCCCAGAGAAGCTCAGAGCTGTCCCACACTGAAGGCCAACTTTGCCTGTGTTCTTCCTGAGTTGCGGCCAGCTGGTCCGGACCCTGAGTTGCACCTTGTTCCTTAATAAACCACTTAACTGTAAGTACAGTTTGTGAGTTCTGTGAACCTAAACCAGGAACACAAATGTGTTGAGGGGAAGGAGGGTGACCAGCATCAGAGACGGCATGGTGCAGTGGCCTGCAGCCTGTGGACATCTGGAGCACACTTGACCTCCACCCCACAGGAACTGGCTTTGTGCTGATGCTTCTGTCCAGAGTCACTCTTCGAGGAACTCACTGGGCGCACACAGCAGCTGCTTTTAGGGGCTGGGCTGTTCTCCTAACACTGAGGACAACTTCTGTGACCCCCCAATCAAGTACAGTTCCCAAGGAACCCAGGCGGCACAGGGTACTGCTGGCAGCAGCTTGCCCGTGTCCAAGGGCTCTCCCCGTCTTTCCATTTTCAGTAACACACACCTGCAGTCACTTCTGGGGTTCACACCTGGGCCAGCACCCGTTGTGCAGTCACAACAAATGACGACAACAGCCCACAAGCAACTCATGAGCATGCTTCTGGGAAGGCCAAACGAGACCCAGGGCCAAGCAAACGGTAACTGGGGAGCCCTGTGCTCCCCAGACGGAAGATTCCAGAAACAGCACACACACTACGTAGTCCTCCTCAGCCCACAATGAAGTCTGCTTAATACGGACAGACATCTCTGAGTATCTGAGAAGACACACAGACCTTGGCTTTCTCTGTTTATTTATCTTTTGAATATGGAAATACCTTAAACATACAAGACTAAAGAGAACAGAATAATGAACCCCTGTGTACCAGGAACAGCTTCAGAAGTTATCCACTTACACCAAGTATTCTTTTATCTGTACCCCCACCTACTTCCCCTCTCCCGAGCTGTCTGGAAGCAAACCCCTGATATTCTATCATTTCACCCATGTGTGCTTTGGCTTGTATCTCTCTAAAATATAAACCAACACCAAAGCTGTTGCTGTTGAGTTGATTCTAATCTACAGTGACCGTATAAGAAGGAGGGGAACTGCTGCATGGGGTTTCAAGGAGTGGCGGTTAGATTCTGACTACTGACCTTCTGGTTAGCGGACAAGCTCTTAGCCACCAGAGCTCACTCAAGTATAAACACTCTTTAAAAATACAATTTGATAACCTTCAATGTCAAACTCACTGCTGTCAAACTGATTCCAACTCATAGCGACCCTAGGTCAGACTAGAACTGACCCACTGAGTTTCCAAGCAGCACCTGGTAGATTTGAACTGCCAACCCTTTGATTACTACATGTAGCCCTTAACCACTATGCTACCAGGTTTTCTTCAATAACCTTAGCACATCTAATAAATGGAGAAAGGGCTGAAGTTGTCAAAGTTTTCATTTTACATGGGTCCATAATCAACGCCCATGGAACTAGCAATCAAGAAATCAAAAGACACACTGCCCTGGGAAAATCTGCTGCAATGAATCTTTTTAAAGTTTAAAAGGTAAAAATGTCGGGCGGGGTCAAGATGGCAGACTAAGCACACGTTTCCTTATATCCCTCTGGAAACCAAGACCTGAATTGACAATCAAACAGAGCTTTCTCGTCACCTAGTGAGCCCCCAGGACACAGCACAGGGCTGTTAATTTGGACTTCACACCACTGAGCAAAAAACCTCCTCTCTTTTGCTGACTCCCGTTCCTGGCTAGCCCTGGCCCTCACGGACTGAAGGTAAACGCACCATTTTGACTTTTCTTTTTTACTCTGTCTTGGCAGGCAGGCAGAGCTGGGTCTTGCCTAGTGGCTACACTCAGACGCACTGGTGATGGAACAGGCAGGCAAAATTGCCATATTTTGAGAGCCAGGCTTAGGATTCTGTTCATCTAGCCACTCTGGGCCTGTCTTTTCATCACTGCCACAGCGTGGTTTGTACGGAACCGCACTGCCAGTGTGCAGGACGCCATGTTGGATATGGAGATTTTAGCGGGACCTAATTCTTAGCCTGGGAGCCAGTGCCTGCAAACAGGACAATGCTTCTCTGACAGAAAAGCAGTAGTTTACACAGCGTTGCCTACGGTGGGGGCCCGGCAACAGAGGTGGAGGATTGATTACCTTTCGGCACCTTTAGCCCCTCTATTTGCCGACCGTGTGGAAGGCGCCTTCTTAGATACGGTGGCTGCAGCTGGACCTATTTCTTAGCTTGGGAGCCAGAGCCTGCCCACAGGATAGAGCTTTTCTACCAGAAAAGCAGTAGTTTACACAGTGTAGCCTAAGGCTGAGCCCTGCTAGCAGAGGTGAACAGGGCAGTGGCATTGCTGTATTTTCAACTAGTTTCTATCATCTGGGGTTGGAAATAGAGGTGCTTACTTTGCCAGTTGGGAAGAAGGACCTCTACACCTGAAAACCTGACTGACTTGGGAAGTGGTCAGATACCTTTTGTTTTACATTTTAAGACAGCCTAGCGAAACATCTGCAGTCCATCCTCACAGTATCTCTTCCAGCCTCTGCTTACTCACATGGGACCCAAAAAGCAACAGACACTTGTGGCATACAAGAAATCACCCATGGCTTCAGAAGGCTCCCAAACAAAACAACCAAGGAGTTTTCTAGATGAAGAAACTTTTCTGAAATCATCAGAAGGTGAATACAAAATGATTACATACACAGCCCTTCTAGACCTTATACAAAATGCAGCAGAACAAAAGGAAAAATTAAGCAAGTTGTTCAATCTGATGGAACACCAGTACTCTGAAATCCAACAGATCAAGAACAAAATCAAAGACACAGAAACTTCCATTCAAAGCCAAGAAAACAGAATGGAAAAAAGAATTTCTGACTTGGAAGACAGAGCTACTGATGCCAGCATCTATGAGCAGAAATCAGAAACAACAAAAATGAAGAAGCATTAAGAAACATGTGGGACTCTATTAAGAGCAACAACCTTCGATTAATTGGAGTCCCTGAACAGGATGAGACACCTGAGAATAGGGAGTACTGTCCTGAGCTGCTAACAGAAAACTTCCCAGAAATCATGAAGGAAGAGAATATAGATATCCTACATGCATATCATATTCTACCCAACATAGATCTCAAAAGAAAGACTCCAAGACATATTATAATCAACCTTAACAAAATGAAACATAAGTAGCAACTCTTACAGGCAGCAAGACTCAAAGCAAGGTTAACATTCAGAGGGAAATCCTGTAGGCTTTTGTCAGATTTCTCAGCAGAAACCATTCTGGCACAGAGACAGTAGCATGACACATTCAAAGCCTTGAAGGAGAAGAACTTCCAACCAATAATTACATATCATGCAAAACTATCTTTCAAATACGAAAATAAAATTAAGACATTCCTGGATAAACAGAGACTTTGTAAAAACCAAACCAAAACTACAAGAAATACTGAAAGAAGTTCTTGGCGTTAGCTTAGAAGAACAAAACCACTAACTTTATATTTTAGAATGTCACATTATTCAGAACTCTACTCAGTTAGGGAAGGCTCCAAAGTCATTCACAGCTTTAATACTGAAAGAAACAATCCAGTGATTATCATGAAAACTATGGTGCCATCATATTAAAAAGAGGGATGTACTACAGTCGTTACATTCCTTCCAGATGGAGAGGAAGATGACAAGACTGGTAGTAATTAAAATTGGGTTTATATATAGTTTATTAAGGGGGATCATAGGGGCAGCTGTAAAGTACAACAAAGATGTAACATACCATTTCAAGAAATCTAACACACGAGTCTCAACAACTACAAAAACAGCTCTGAAAAAGGTGAAAAATCAACTCACAAAAAAGAGCGTCCCAGAACAGACTAATAAGAACAACACATCAACACAAAAACAATGGCAGCAGTGAACACATACCTATCAATAATTACACTAAATGTGAATGGACTGAATGCTCCAGTAAAGAGACATCGAGTGACATCTTGGATCAAAAGACACGACTCATCCATATGTTGTCTACAAGAAACTCACGTGAGACCTAAAGATAGGAACAAAATGAAAACTAAAGGATGGAAGAATACGTATCAAGCTAACAATGAACAAAGAAGAGCAGGTGGGGCAATTCTAGTCTCAGATAAAATCGATTTTAATTTAAAATCCACCATCGTGGACAAAGACGGATGCTATTTATTGCTGAAAGATTCAGTACACAAGCAAGACTTAACTATATTAAATATTTATGCACCTAATATCAGAGCACCTAAATACATCAAAGAAACACTGACTACACTCAAAAAAGAGTTAGATTACTCCACAATAATAATGGGAGACTTCAACACTCCTCTTTCAATACTGGACAGATCACTTAGAAGAAAGCTCAGTAAAGATACAAAAGACCTCATTGACACAATTAACCAATTAAACCTCATCGATATATACAGAACTTCCTACCCATCAGTGGACAATTACACCTTCTTCTCCAGTGCACATGGAACATTCTCCAGAATTGACCATGTGTTAGGACATAATGCAGTTGTCAGCAAAATACATACCACTGAATTACTGCAAAGTATCTTCTCAGATCATAAAACCATAAAAGTTGAAATCAGTGGCAGAAAAAATACAGATAGAAAGTGGAACTCTTGGAAACTGAATAACATCTTGCTCAAAAAACCATGGGTTATAGAAGAAATCAAGGATGAAATAAAGAAATTGATGGATTCCAATGAGAATGAAAACACTTCCTACCAGAACCAATGGAATACAGCCAAAGCACTGCTCAGAGGTCTGTTTATCTCCATAAATGCACATATCTGGAAGGAAGAAAGAAACCAAATCAAGGAATTAACCTTATAGCTTGAACAAGGAGAGAGAGAACAACAGAGGAACCCCTCAGGCACCAGATGAAACCACATCATAAAGATTAGAGCAGAGCAAAATGAAGTAGAAAATGGAAAAACAATTGAAAAAATTAAAATGACCAAAAGATGGATTTTTGAAAAGATCAACAAAATTGACAAACCACTGGCTAAACTTACTAAAGAAAAACAGGAAAGGAAACAAATAACCCAAATTAGAAATGAGAGGGGAGTTGTCACAACAGATCCAACAGAAATCAAAAATATCATAACAGAATACTATGAAAGACTGTACTCTAACAAATTTGAAAACCTAGAGGAAATGGACAAATTCCTTGATTCATACCACCTACCCAAATTATCACAACGTGAAGCAGAACATCTTTCCCTGTCCGGTGACTGCACACTATTCCTCTGTGCTCCATACATGTCTCATCCTCCCAACAACCTCCTTTCCCCTCCTCTCCGTCCACTCCCCTTCCTCCAGCCAGAGGTCAGCAAGATGATATCCTGTAGATGTATAGAACCACAAAGTGCTTCCAATATATGGTCAATCTGCATTGCCAAGTCCAATCCATTCCTGTTCAAAGAGTGGATCTTTGTTACAATTTATGGGAAAGGGCAGCATCAGGGCCGGGGGCCATGCTCTCAGAGGAACCCCAAAACCGCTGGACCATCAACTGAGGTCTTTTAGTGGAGATCTCATGATGAACCTCTCTGTGAGCTCCATCGTGGCTATCACTGGTGGTGGCTGGGCACCATCCAGTTCTTCTGGTCCCAAGTCGATGTAGGCACACACTCTTGTGGGTCTCTCTGTCTTCTCGGTTGTCTTTACCGCATGTCATTTTGGTCCTCGGTGAGCATCCGTTCCTGCTGAGTTGGGACCATCTGCTGTGTCCTCGGATGGCAGCTTGGCAGCTTTTAAGACCCCAGACGCCACTCACCAATATGAGGTGCAGAGAGCTCTCTTAGCAAAACGCTATTTGTGCCAATTGGCCTGGAATTCGCCTAAGAGCATGGTCCCCCGCCCCCTGCCCCAGCTACTCTATCCTTGCAGTATTGAGTCAAGATGGAAGGAGTACTCAAGTTATGCTGAAGTCCACTTAATGTTGTTCTTGTTTCTAATGTGTGCTATCACCGCTTTCTCCCAACTAGATTTCTAGTAACTATCTAAATTAAGCCCTCCCCCACTCACCCTCCCTCCCTCCCTTTGCTTGCAGCTGTCAAAGAGTCTTTTCTTCTATACACAAGTCTGTTTTTGAGGTCTTATCGTAGAGGTCTCATACAGTTATTGTCCCTTTGTCGTTGACTACTTTCACTCAACATAATGTCTTCCAGTTGAAACCAGGTTAGGAGATGTTTCCTGGAATCATCGTTATTCTCTATCATTGCGTAGTGCTCCAGTGAGTATATGTACCACAGTTTACCTATCCATTATTCTATTGTTGGGCATCTGGGATGATTTCATCTTTTTGCTATCGTGGACTGTGCTGCTATAAACATTCTGGTGCATGTGTCCGTTGGTGTGAAAGGCCTTGAATCTGTAGGATATATTCCAAGTAGTGGAATTACTGGGTCAAATGGTCTATCGATATCCATTTTTTTAAGGAAGCGCCAGATTGCCTTCCAAAGAGGCTGGACCATTTCGCAACCCCACCAACAGTGTAGGAGGGTTCCACTTTCTCCACAGCCTCTCCAGCATTTGTTGTTTTGCGTTTTCTGGATCATGGCCAATCTTGTTGGGGTGAGATGGTATCTCATTGTTGTCTTGATTTGAATTTCTTTAATAACTAAAGATCGTGAACATGTCCGTATGTGTTTTTTGGCTGCCTGGATCTCCTCTTTAGTGAAGTGTCTGTCCATCTCCTTTGCCTATCACTTAATTCAATGGTTTATCTTTTTCTTATTGATCTTTTGTAGTATCTTATAGATTACGGAGATCAGGCGTTGGTCTTACATAGAGTTGCCAAGTATTTTTTCCCATTCTCTGGGTGTTCTTTTAATTCTATTAATAAAGTCTTTGGATGAGCAAAAGTGTTTGATTCTTAACAGTTCCCATGTATCTACTTTCTCTTCTGTTGATTGAGGTTTCTTTGACAGATTTTGGAGTCTGTCCTCATTGTGTATTAAAACTTCCATTGTTGTTCCTACCTTTTCTTGGATGAGCTTTATCGTTTTAGGTTTGATATTTAGGTCTTTTATGAAGTTGGAGTTGGTTTTCGTATAAGGTGTAAGATACGGATCTTGATTCAGTTTATTGCAGATGGACAACCAATTTTGCCAGCACCATTTGTTGAAGATACTTTTTTTACCCCAGTTTAATGTCTTAGGGCCTTTGTCGAATATCAACTGTTCATAGGCAGATGGTGTCATCTCTGGGGTCTCAATTCTGTTCCATTGATCGATCTGTCTGTTCTTGTACCAGTACCAGGCTGTTTTGACCACTGTGGCAGTGTAGTATGTTCTAAGGTCGGGTAATGAGAGGCCTCTCAGTGTGTTCCTCTTCTTTAGTAGTACCTTACTTATCTGGGGCTTCTTCTCTTCCCAAACAAAATTGGTGATTTGTTTCTCCATCTCATTAAAAAATGATGCTGGAACTTGTATTGGGATTGCATTATATAAATAAATTGCTTTGGGTAAAATAGACATTTTCACAATGTTAAGTCTTCCTATCCATTAGCAGGGTAGCTTTTTCCATTTATCTAAGTCTCTTTTAGTTTCTTGTAGTAAGGGCTTGTAGTTCTCTTTGTAAAGGTCTGTTGTTTCTCTGGTTAGATTAATTCCTAGGTACTTTATCTTCTTAGAGGCTATAGTAAATGGTATTGATTTGATGATTTCTTCGTTAACAGTTTCGTTGTTGGTATAAAGGAATCCTACTGATTTACTTATGTTTATCTTGTACCCTGAGACTTTGCTGAACTCTTCTATCAGTTTGAGTAGATTACTTATAGATTCCTTGGGGTTCTCTGCATATACAATCATATCATCTGCGAACAGGGAGATTTTAACTTCCTCTTTGCCGATGCAGATGCCCTTTATTTCTTCGTCTTGTCTAACTGCTCTGGCTAGAACTTCTAGTACAATTTTGAATAGGAGAGGTGAGAGTGGGCATCCTTGTCTAGTTACTGATCTCAAGGGAAAGTCTTTCAGTCTCTCTCCATTCAGGATGATGTGGGCAACTGGCTTTGTATAAATGGCCCTTATTGTGCTGAGGAATTTGCCGTCTATGCCCATTTTGCTAAGAGTTTTTAGCATGAATGAGTGTTGGACTTTATCAAATGCCTTTTCTGCATCAATGGACAAAATCAGGTGATCCTTGTCTTTTGTGTTATTTATGTGGTTTATCACATTAATTCTTTTCCTGATGTTGAACCAGACTTGCATCCCTGGTATGAATCCCACTTGGTCATGATGGATTATTTTCTTGATATGTTGTTGTATTCTGTTGGCAAGAATTTTGTTGAAGATTTTTGCATCTAGGTTCATGAGTGATATCGGTCTGTAGTTCTCTGTCTTTGTTGGATCTTTCCCTGGCTTAGGTATCAGGGTTATGCTGGCTTCATAGAATGAGTTTGGGAGTACTCCATCCCTTTCTATACTGTGAAATAGTCTCAGTAGTATTGGGGATAACTCTTCTCTAAATGCTTGGTAGAATTCTGTCTTGAAGCCATCTGGGCCCGGACTTTTTTTGGCTGGCAGTGTTTTGATGACCTTTTCAATCTGTTCCTTTGTGATGGGTTTATTAAGTTGTTCTGCCTCGTGTTGTGATAATTTGGGTAGGTGGTATGAGTCAAGGAATTGGTCCATTTCCTCTAGGTTTTCAAATTTGTTAGAGTACAGTCTTTCATAGTATTCTGTTATGATATTTTTGATTTCTGTTGCATCTGTGGTGACAACTCCCCTCTCATTTCTAATTTGGGTTATTTGTTTCCTTTCCTACTTTTCTTTAGTAAGTTTAGCCACTGGTTTATCAATTTTGTTGATCTTTTCAAAAAACCAGCTTTTAGGCTTTTCAATTTTTTCAATTGTTTTTCTATTCTCTAATTCATTTAGCTCTGCTCTAATCTTTATGATCTCCTTTCTTCTGGTGCCCAAGGGGTTCCTCTGTTGTTCTCTTTCTACTTGTTCAAGCTCAAGCTGTAGAGTTAGTTCCTTGATTTGGTTTCTTTCTTCCTTCCAGATGTGTGCATTTATGGAGATAAACAGACCTCTGAGCACTGCTTTGGCTGTATCCCATAGGTTCTGGTAGGAAGTGTTTTCGTTCTCATTGGAATCCATGAATTTCTTTAATTCATCCTTGATTTCCTCTATAACCCATGTTTTTTTGAGCAAGACGTTGTTCAGTTTCCAAGAGTTCCACTTTCTATCTCTGTTTTTTCTGCTACTGATTTCAACTTTTATGGCTTTATGATCTGAGAAGATATTTTGCAGTAATTAAATGGTATGGATTTTGTTGAACATTGCATTATGGCCTATCACGTGGTCAATTCTGGAGAATGTTCCATGTGCACTGGAGAAGGTGTAGTTGTCTGCTGATAGGTGGAAAGTTCTGTATGTATCAATGAGGTTTAGTTGGTTAATTGGGTCAATGAGGTCTTCTGTATCTTTACTGAGCTTTTTTCTAGATGATCTGTCTAGTAATGAGAGTGGAGTGTTAAAGTCTCCCACTATTATTGTGGAGTCATCTAACTCTCTTTTGAGCGTAGTCAGTGTTTCTTTGACATATTTAGGTGCTCTGGCATTAGGTGCATAAATATTTAATATAGTTAAGTCTTGCTTGTGTACTGAACCTCTCAGCAATAAATAGTGACCATCTTTGTCCACGATGGTGGATTTGACATTAAAATTGATTTTGTCTGAGATTAGAATTGCCATCCCTGCTCTTCTTTGTTCATTGTTAGCTTGATATATATTCTTCCATCCTTTAATTTTCAGTTTGTTCCTGTCTTTAGGTCTCAAGTGAGTTTCTTGTAGACAACATATGGATGAGTCGTGTCTTTTGATCCAAGATGACACTTGGTATCTCTTTACTGGAGCATTCAGTCCATTCACATTCAATGTAATTATTGATAGGTATGTGTTCACTGCTGCCATTGTGATAGGTTTATTTTTATGTTGATGTTTTCTCTGTTGTTCTTATTAGTCTGTTCTGGGACACTCTTTTTTGTGAGTTGATTTTTCACCTTTTTCAGAGCTGGTTTTATAGTTGCTGAGACTCGTGTGTTAGATTTCTTGAAATGGTATGATACATCTTTGTTGTGCTTTACAGTTGCCCCTATGAACCTCCTTAATAAACTATTTATAAACCAAATTTTAATTACTACCAGTCTTGTCATCTTCCTCTCCATCTGGAAGGACTATAACAACTGTAGTACATCCCTCTTTTTATTATGATGACACCATAGTTTTCATGATGATCACTGGATTGCTTCTTTCCATATCAAAGCTGTGATTTACTTTGGAGCCTTCCCTAAATGAGTATTGAGTAGTGTGTAGTTCTAAAATATAAAGTTAGTGGTTTCGTTCTTCTAAGTCAAAGCCAAGAGCTTCTTTCAGTATTTCTTGTAGTTTGGGTTTGGTTTTTGCAAAGTCTCTGAGTTTCTGTTTATCTGGGAATGTCTTAATTTCATTTTCGTATTTGAAAGATGGTTTTGCAGGATATATAATTCTTGGTTGGAAGTTCTTCTCCTTCAAGACTTTGAATGTGTCATGCCACTGTCTCCGTGCCAGCATGGTTTCTGCTGAGAAATCTGACGAGAGCCTACAAGGTTTCCCTCTGAATGTTAGCTTTGCCTTGAGTCTTGCTGCCTTTAAGAGTTGCTGCTTATGTTTCATTTTGTTAAGCTTGATTATAATACGTCTTGGAGTCTTTCTTTTGAGATCTATATTGGGTGGCGTACGATATGCATTTGAGATGTCTATATTCTCTTCCTTCATGATTTCTGGGAAGTTTTCTTTCAGCAGCTCAGCAACAATTCTCTCTGTGTTCTCAGATGTCTCACCCTGTTCAGGGACTCCAGTTAATTGAAGGTTGTTCCTCTTAATAGAGTCCCACATGCTTCTTAATGTTTCTTCATTTTTCTTGTTTCTTGTTTCTGATTTCTGCTTATAGATGCTGGCATCAGTAGCTCTGTCTTCCAAGTCAGAAATTCTTTTTTCCATTTGTTCCATTCTGTATTCTTGGCTTCGCGTGGAAGTTTCTGTCTTTGATTTTCTTCTTGATCTGTTGGATTTCAGAGTACTGGTGTTCCATCAGATCAAACAACTTGCTTAATTTTTCACTTTGTTCTGCTGCATTTTGTATAAGGTCTAGAAGGGCTCTGTATATAACCAATTTGTATTCACTTCCTGATGCTTTCATAAAAGTTTCTTCATCTGGAAAACTCCTTGGTTGCTTTGTTTGGGAGGCTTCTGAAGCCATGAGTGATTGCTTGTATGCCACACTACCAGCTGCTTTTTGGGTCCCATGTGAGTATATAGAGGATGGAAGAGGTACTGTGAGGATGGATTGCAAATGTTTCTCTAGGCTGTCTTCAAATGTAAAGCAAAAGGTACCTGACCAGTTCACAAGTCAGTTAGGTTTTCAGGTGTAGAGGTCCCTCTTCTCATCTGACAAAGTAAGCACCACTATATCTAACCCCAGATGATAACAAACTAGTTCAGAATACAGCAATGCTACTGCCCTGGTGGCCTCTGCTGACAGGGCCTAGCCTTATCCAACACTGCGTCGAGTACTGGTTTTGTGATAGAAAAGCGCTCTCCTGGGCAGGCTCTGGCTCCCAAGCTAAGAATTAGGTCCAGCTGCGGCCACCGTATCCAAGATGGCGTCCTCCACACAGGCAGCAGACAGAGGGGTTAAAGGTGCCGAGAGGTAGTGATTCCTCCGCTTCTGTTGCAGGGCCCCCAACGTAGGCAGCATCGTGCAAAATCACTACTTTTCTGTCGGAGAAGCGCTGTCCTGTTTGCAGGCGCTGGCTGCCAGGCTAAGAATGAGGTCCCGCTAAAATCTCGGTACCAACATGCCGTCCCGCACACTGACCGCAAAGCGCTGCACAAACCCCGCTGAGGCAGGTACAAAACGAAAGGCTCAAAGTGGCTAGATTAACAGAGTCACCAGCCTGGCTCTCAGAATATGGGAACTTCGCCTGCCTATCCCCCCAGCAGCGCATCTGAGTCCAGCCGCCAGGCAAGACCCAGCTCCGCCCGCCAGCCGAGACAGAGGGAAAAAAAGTCAAACTGGTGCGTTTACCTTCCGTCCGTGAGAGCCGGGGCTAGCCAGAAGTGGGAGTCAGCGAGAGACAGGAGGTTTTTCACTGAGTGGTATGAAGTCCCAATTAACAGCTCTGTCCGTGTCCTGAGGCTGATTAGGTGATCAGAAGGCTCTGTTTGATTGTCAATTCAGGTCTTGGTTTCCAGAGGGATAGAAGGAGACGTGTCCTTAGTCCGCCATCTTGACCCCGCCCCCAGAACATCTTAATAAACCCATCACAAAGGAAGAGATTGAAAATGTCATCAAAAAACTGCCAACCAAAAAAAGCCTGGGCCCAGATGGCTTCACTGCAGAATTCTACCAAGCTTTTAGAGAAGACTTATCTTCAATATTACTGAGACTATGTCACAGTATAGAAACAGACGGAGTACTCTCAAACTCATTCTATGAAGCCAGCATAACCCGATACCAAAGCCAGGAAAAGACACAACCAAAAAGGAGAACTACAGACCACTATCACTTGTGAATCTAGATGCAAAAATCTTCAACAAAATTCTTGCCAATAGAATACAACAACATATCCAAAAACTAATTCATAATGACCAAGTGAGATTCATACCAGGGATGCAAGGCTGGTTCAACATCAGAGAAACAATGAATGTGATTAATCACATAAATATCATAAAAGACAAGAATCACCTGATTTTGTCCATTGATGCAGAAAAGGCACTTGATGAAGTCTAACACCCACTCATGCTAAAAACTCTTAGCAAAACAGGCATAGACAGAAAATTCCTCAATGCAATAAGGGCCATTTATACAAAGCCAACTGCCTATGTCATCCTGAATGGAGAGAGACTTGAAAGACTTTCCCTTGAGAACAGGAACTAGACACAGATGCCCAATCTCACCTCTCCTATTCAACGCTGTACTAGAAGTTCTAGCCAGAGCAATTAGACAAGACCAAGAAATAAAGGGCATCTGCATCAGCAAAGAAGAAGTCAAAATCTCCCTGTTTGCAGATAATATGACTGTAAGTAAACTATTCAAACTGATAGAAGAGTTCAGCAAAGTCTCAGGATACAAGATAAACATAAGTAAATCAGTAGGATTCCTTTATACCAACAACGAAACTGTTAACGAAGAAATCATCAAATCAATACCATTTACTATAGCCCCTAAGAAGATAAAGTACCTAGGAATTAATCTAACCAGAGAAATAACAGACTTTTACAAAGAGAACTACAAGTCTGTCCTACAAGATACTAAGAGAAACTTAGATAAATAGAAAAAGCTACCCTGCTAATGGATAGGAAGACTTAACATTGTGAAAATGTCTATTTTACCCAAAGCAATCTACTTATGTAATGGAATCCCAATACTAGTTCCAGTGTCATTTTTTAATGAGATGGAGAAACAAATCATCAATTTTGTTTGGAAAGGGAAGAAGCCCCAGATAAGTAAGGTACTACTAAAGAAGAGGAACACAGTGAGAGGCCTCTCATTACCTGACCTTAGAGCATACTACACTGCCACAGTGGTCAAAACAGCCTGGTACTGGTACAAGAACAGACAGATCGATCAATGGAACAGAACTGAGACCCCAGAGATGAAATCATCTGCCTATGAACAGTTGATATTTGACAAAGACCGTAAGACATTAAACTGGGGTAAAAACAGTATCTGCAACAAATGGTGCTGACAAAAGTGGATATCCATCTGCAATAAATTGAAACAAGATCCATATGTTACACCTTATACAAAAACCAACTCCAACTGGATAAAAAACCTAAATATCAAACCTAAAACGATAAAGCTCATCCAAGAAAAGGTAGGAACAACAATGGAAGTTTTAATACAGAACTCAGACAGACCTCAAAATCTGTCAGATGAACCACAATCAACAGAAGATAAAATAAATAAATGGGAACTATTAAGAATCAAGCACTTTTGCTCATCCAAAGACTTTATTAATAGAATTAAAAGGCCACCTACAGAATGGGAAAAAATATTTGGTAACTCTACGTCAGACCGATGCCTAATCTCAATAATCTATAAGATACTACAAAATATCAATAAGATGATAAACCATCCAATTAAGCAATGGGCAAACGAAATGGACAGACATTTCTCTAAAGAGGAGATCCAGGCAGCCAAAAAACACATGTGGACATGTTCACAATCTTTAGTTATTAAAGAAATTCAAATCAAGACTACAGTGAGATACCATCTCACCCAAACAAGGTTGGCCATGGTCCAAAAAACACAAAACAACAAATGCTGGAGAGGCTGTGGAGAAAGTGGAACCCTCCTACACTGTTGGTAGGGTTGCAAAATGGTCCATCCTGCTGACCTCCGGCTGGAGGAAGAAGAGTGTGTAGAGAGGAGGGGAAAGGAGGCTGCTGGGAGGATGAGACATGTGTGGAGTAGAGAGGAATAGTGTGCTGTTACTGGGCAGCGACAGCAGTGGGAGCTGCATAGAGGTGGGCATGTAAATTTACACAGGAATATACATTTTCACTCAGTCATATTAAATAAAAAAAAAAAAAAGTAAGAATGTCCCCTTGAACACTAAGCTGTGGGCAACATGGCCAAGCTTAGGACAAGCATCATGGCCTGGGTGCCGGGCTTGTGAGCCTGTGAATGTGTGAATGAAATGGCTGGGATGCTGACATCGGACCCTCGCAAACGATGGGTCTGGCCCGCTGAATGTCATCTTTGTACCTGTGCCCAGGCCTACATGCTTTCCTCCTTGAAAGGTGGATTCACCTGAGGAAGTGGCCTTTGTTACACTGATTAGACAGAAGGCACAAGTTTGCCTGGGGAGGAACTTCCCTAAAACCCTATTCAACTCAACGCCTGCTTTCCTGCACACATACATACCTATTCTGTTAACTAAATAAATAGGAGCTGCATAATGCCCCAATCAGACTCTAGGGCATTAGAGATCCTGGCTCTCCTCCTCACCACCAGTGTCTTCCGTGTGGCATTCTTCATTGGCACCGACCAGCCGCAGGCAATACAGACCAGCGGGACTCAACATAAGGTGTGCCTGACCCAAGCCATAGTACTTTCAATTGCATCATACACATGTGAAAGCTGGACAATGAACAAGGAAGACAGAAGAAAGACGGATGTCTCTGAATTGTGGTGCTGGAGAAGAATCCTGAATGTCCCACGGACCACCAAAAGAACACACAGATCTGTTCTGAAAGAAGTATAACCAGGGTGCTCCCTGGAAGCAAAGATGGTGAGACCACGTCTTACATACTTTGGACATGTGGTCAGGAGGGATCAGTCCCTGGAGAAGGACATCATGCTTGGTAGATTGGATGGTCAGTGAGAAAGAGGAAGACCCTTGACAAGATGGGCTGATACACAGCAGCTGGAACAAGGGGCTTAAGCATAAAAGCAATTGTGGACATGGCACAAGACCGGGCAGTGTTTCATATTGTTGTGCACAGGGTCGCTATGAGTCGGAACTGACTCGACGGCACCTCACAATAACAAACACACCCCAAATAGAATTCCTTAAAATCTTACCTTCAAATAAGTTGTCAGTGTTTGGGTCCTCAATTATTGCATAAGCTATTTAAAGACCTTCAGTACTTTTAATTTAACAAAAAAATGTGCCGAAGGGGCAGCTTTTCTTAGGAAGAGGCCATAGAGGGAAGGCTGGCCAACACTCAGCTAAGAAATGACTTTCCACATCATGCTTCTTTACACAGCAAACAATACTTGTTTCTTAAGCACATGGAAGCAAATTCAACCCCTCCTTTCCTAGACACACCGCCCCTACCTGCCCCACCTAAACACAGACCACCGTCAGCACACGAGACCACGAGGTGTGCCCAGGTCTCCAGGGGAAGTGACGGCTTAGGGTGTAGCCCCCATCTGGCCCTTCCAGGTCAGCACAGGAAGGGCTCAAGGCAGCCGAGGTATCTAATCGTGCCACTGACCTGCACGGCGTAGGAGATGGCGAGACCTGCGTAGGCCGGGGGGATCCTCCCATGCATCAAGACGATCATCAGCCCTGTGGTGGTGATCAGCGCAATGCTCACCAGGTCCAGCCGCACGGCCAGCCACCGCATCGCGCAGGTGAACAGGAAGAAGGGGGCTTGGTTGGTGTCCAGTAGTTCTTGGTACCTGTGGGGAGATGGAGACCTGCTGGGCCAACACAGCACCACACATCCTCACAAAGGATGTCGCAGCTGAGCTGGCTTTCAGAACAGAGGGCAGAGGTTTGGACACTTCCTGCTGGTCACAGGGAGGACCTCAGGGAACTTCAGGAGGGCAGGGCATTCCAGCCTCATGTGGGACAGGCTTTATCCTCACTCGTGGGGTTTTCCAGTTCCAGTCTTTTAAAGAAACATTTTGAAGGTGTTAGGGAAAAATATTTAACTTAATGTAAAAGGAGTATGGGAAAGATGACCAAATAAGGAGGCTGGTGCTGAGCTTCAGAAACGTCTCGGGTCAGGGGTGAGTTTCTCAAAGAAAGGGAAGTCATGTAGGCAAACAGCAGAAACGGTCCAAGTCTAGAGGGAAGAAGCTGAGAGGCCAAGTATGAGCAAGTTGAAAGGTTCTGCCAGTACACCACTGCTGGGCAAAAGGGTCTATGCTCACCAAGGCCGGGAGGCCCAGAGCCAGGAGCCATGAGCTAAACCATAGCAGAACAGATAGGCACCGAGAGGCCTTCAGAGGTGGGCACCTTGCTGCCACCAGGGGCCCCAGACAGCAGATCAGACCCATGTGAAGGCAAAGGGTGCCGGGGACAAATTCTATGTACAAAAACCAGAGCAGAAAGTCTTGCTAAGCAAATGTTTTTAGCTTTAAGGAAAAAACAAAACAAAACAATTTTCTTCTTAAAAGAAAATATGTACTCTGCAGAGAAAATTTCGGAAATGAAATCAAAAAGGGGAAAGAACAGTGTGACTCTAGTAATTTCCTCCCCAGTGAAGGCCAGAGTTAACGGTCCACTGTGTTTTCCGGCAGCACTGTTGGTTCATTGCACTCACATTTACTCTCTCCCTGTGTGTAACTTACACATCACAAAGTCTGTTCTCTTACCTGTTGCTGTCGAGTCGATCCCGACTCACAGAAACCCTATGAGACACAGCAAAACTGCCCCTAGAGTTCCTAAGGAGCACCCGGTGTATTCGAACTGCCGACCTTTCGGTTATGTGACGTAGCACTACGCCACCGAGGTTTCTCATTCTTGGCTTAGCTCCCCTTACAATAAAAACATTTCTTCCTGAGTAGTTTAACATGCTCTATACATTTTCCACTAGCCTTCCTAGTCTACACTTCCTTTTTAAACTGACCAGTTCATTTTGGCATGGCTGTTACATGCACGAACAGAAAATGTGGAAGGTTCACAGGGTTTTACCATGAAACCAGTCTCTCTCCCACTCAAGCACCAGAACTCTCCATTTCCCATGTCTCAGCCAGTTCCCTGTGTCTCCTTTCAGGGATGTTCTGAAGGTCATACACGTGGCCTCCACTTCACAGGAAGCATGTCACACATGCATCGATGCCCTGGGCATCCCTAGAGCGGCCTCAGTGTTTTCAGGGCCACAGGACTCCCCTGTGGGGGTACACCACAGCTGTCTAACTAGTCCTATCCTGAAGGTTATCCGCAGGTTATCCACAGTCTCCAGCTCCCACAAAACCTCCACAAGGACTACCTGTGACTCTACAGCTAAATCAAATGGCTGTCTAATGGCAGTGACCACCTTTCACTGTTCAAAAAGAACCCAACTCCATCAGATGCAGCCACTCAAAACTAAAAGCAACAGACTCCATACCTGTGTCTCTGGCTTCTCACTTGCTCAGAGGAAGTCCCACCAAGCAAGTGAGTTGTCATCAGAACTGTTCTCCCTAAAATCACTAATTCCCAGAGTAATGACCTGTAGAATCTCCCACCTGACTGCAAAGGGACCTAAGTACCTGGGATGCTGGCTTCCCCATCAGCACTGACCTGTGCAGAAATTCTTGCCCTTTGTTGTAGGCGTGGATGGTGGCAAGGCCCTGAATGCTGGACGTGATGTGAGACAGGAACGGTGACTGCGTGATATTGTCCAGACGCTTCAGCTCGCGAATTAAAACCCTGGAGAGAGATGAGTTGCGTCAGAGTGGTGGACTGACAACTTGGGCTTTGTCCCCTGCTCCGGGAGACATGGACACTTCCTATTTACCTGGAGACGACGTGGAGAATGACAAAGAAGATGAAGAGAGGCCCCACAGCCACGAGGAACCAAGGGAAGACGCCCGCAATCATCCCAACACAGAAGACCACCAGGATGACATTCTGGATGAACATCTCAGCCTGGAAGGGCAGGCGCACATCAACTGGGGACCGGAAGGAATAAACGTCAGAGTGGAGCCCACACACAAGGAAAATGGAACCCCAAATGAAGACAGACAAAGAGGCTCCAACCCTGGTTACTATTATGGCTCAGCTTGATCAGACTCCAGAAAAATCCTGACCCAAACCGAGAAAATGCAAAATAGAATTTCAAATTCTAATGGAGGTCAGATTTTCTGTAGCCACTGAGGCTTGATACACCCCTGAAATATTGCTCTAAGATAATCTTTATATCTTAAACCACAAACATCCCCTGAAGTCTTCTTCCAACCAAACAGCGGTTTAGCTTAACTAGCAATGCTTGTGTGCCAAGAGCACTGTGCTCTTCTTAAAGATCTAAAACAAAACAAACCCAGCCGCCATCAGATCAGTTCTGACTCATGTGACCATACACTGCAGACCAGAAGGGCCCCACAGAACTTCCAAGAAGTGCCTGGTTAGAAGCTGTAGTACTTAACCACTGTGCCCCCAAGGTTTTCAAAGAACTATCTCTATGGGATCATCTGACATTATCAACTAGGAAGGGCTGACGGCAGTGGGTCAGTGACTTTATGTTAAACGGGGAAGCAACAACGCTAAGAAGGGGGTGAGAATGGCTGCACAACTTGAAGGATGTCATCAGTGTTACAGAATTGTCATCATTGATGAGTATCATTAATGTCACTGAATTATCATTGCTGAGTATCCTCCCTGTCACTACACTGTCATCATTAGTGAGTATCATTAATGTTACTGAAATGTGATTGATGAGTATACTCAGTGTCACTGAACTGTCATGGATGAGTATCATCAATGCCACTGAACTGTCATCATTGATGAGCATCATTGATGACTACATCAATGTCACTGACTTGTCACTGATGAGTGTACTCAGTGTCACTGAACTGTCATTGATGAGTATCATCAATGCCATTGAATCCTCATCATTGATGAGCATCATTGATGAATATCATCAATGTCATTGACTTGTCCATGTAAAAATTGAATTGGTGTACATTCTGCTGTGTACATTCTCAAGAAAACCAATGAAATAAAATCTTTCTTTAAAAAAGAGATTCCAGCAAAATCTCTATCTGAAGTTTATGATTCTGTATTTTGAATAACTGGATCAAAGAGAAAAACCCGTTAGTCTCATTTTTGTGATCCTAGTAACAGCTGAAGTCCATCTTGATCCCCACCCTTTGGTTCATTCTTCTGCATGCCCTCTTTTCACGTTTTCTTTTACAAAGTAGTATGTGGTTGCTCTGAATGAACTGGGAAACAAACGAGACAAGAAGAAAAAAATCACTGACATATTCACCAGTCCCAATGAACTGATTTAAGAGACTTGTGATTGTGGAATTGCAGAACAGACACGAAGGTGTCTGTTGAAAGAGGGGGAGAGAATCGCCCACCGTCACGGACTTTTTTTCATCTCCTTTCGGGAACCTCTTCCCTACCACTCCCCTTTTTCTGGCTGTAATATTTTCATGCAAATCCCAGACACGTAACAGATTTTTTTTAAAAAAAATAAACTCTTTTAATAAACTTTATTTTTATACCAGATTTTAGGTTTACAGGGCAAGTTTGCACAATGTGCAGAGTTGGTCTACAACTCCCACCCCCTTGCACACAACTCCTACTCAACGTTCTCGCATTCCTGTGGTTATGTCTGCAACTCATGAACCAATGTGGACACACTGGTACCAACTACAGCCCACAGTTTACACCAGGGTCCACTGTTTGTGTGGCACAGTCCATAGTGGGTTTTGGCAAACACACACTGCCATGTGGCCACTGCCACAGCCTCACACAGAACGGTTCACGGCCCCGGGATGCCCGTGCTCCACCTGCCGGTCCGTCCTCCCTGCCCCGTGTGCCTGGCTACTGTAGATCTTTCCACTATCTCTATCGATTTGCTTCTCCACAACGTCAGTGTCACTGGAAGGACAATTATGTAGCTTTTTCAGACTGGCTTCTTTCACTTTTGAGATGCTGCTGATCCAGTTCTGACTCACAGCAGCACACGTACAGCAGAAGAGAACACCGCTGAGTCCTCGTCATCCTCACAGCCGTTATGCTTGAGCCCACTGTTGCAGCCACTAGGTCAATTCATCCCGCTGAGGTCTTCTTTTTTGCTGACCCTCTACTTTACTAGGCATGATGTCTTTCTCCAGGCACTGCTCCCTCCTGATAACGTGCCTAATGTATGTGAGACGAAGTCTTATCACCCTTGCTTCTATGGAGCATTTGGGCTGTCTCCTCCCAGGACAGATCTGTTTGTTTTTCTAGCAGTCCATGGTATACTCGTATTCAATATTCTTTGCCAACACCATAATTCAAAGGTATCAACTTTTTGGTCATCTACAGCCACTGTCCAGCTTCTGCCTTCACATATAAGGCAACTGAGACCACTGTGGCTTGGATCGGGGCAACTTGGTCCTCCAAGTGACATCTTTGCTCTTGAAAGAGTTCTCCTGCAGCAAGTTTGCCCAGGGCAGCAGGCGTGATTTCCTGATGGCTGCTTCCCCAGGTGCCGGTTGTAGACCCAAGTAAAATGAGATCCTCGACAACCTCCACCTTTTCTCCATGTGTTGTGATGCTGTGTATCGGTCCAGCTGTGAGGGTTTCTGCTTTCTCTGCATTGAGGTGTGATCCACACAGAAAGATGGAGTTGTCTTTGATCTTCATCAGTAACTGCTCCAAGTCCTCTTCGCTTTCAGCAAGCACGACTGTGCCACCTGCTTAATGCAGGCTGTTAACGACTCTTCCTCCAACCCTGATGCCTTGTTTTTCTTCATATAGTCCATCTTCTTGACTCGGTTGCTCTGCATACAGACTGAGTATGTATGTTGAAAGGATACAACCCTCATGTATACCTTTCTTGATTTTAAACCAGTTTGAACAACTGCCACTTGATCTGTGTACAGGTTCCTCAACAGTACATGCCCACAGAATTCCCATCCCAACAGAATTCTCATTCTTTGCAATGTTATCCATAATTTGTTACGATCCTCATAACTGAATGCTTTTGCATAATCAATGAAACACAGGTAGGCATCTTTGCACGCTTCTCTGCTCTCAGCCAAGGGCCATCCAACATCAGCAATGACATCCCCGGTTCTGCGTCGTCTTCTGAACCCAGCTTAAATTTCTAGCAGTGCCCTGTCAATGTACTGCTGCAACTGTTTTTGAATTAGCTACATCAGAAGTTGGTAAAAATCTTTAATTTCTTCATCTGTGGCACGCTTTCTTTCACTAATATGCATTTAAGGTCCCTCTACTTCTTTTTAAAGGAGGGGAGTACATGGCTTTTGTTGTATTATTCTTCATGCTTTTCTACATCAAGAAATTAATTTTTAGAAGCATAATACATGCTCATTGTAAAACACCAGAAAACACAGAAACATAAAGACAGGACGGAAAGCCTTCATAATTCTACTGTAAATATTTTGGTATTCTTTCTAGTTTTAATTAATCTTTAAAAACAATACTCTTACATGTATTTACTTTTTGCATCATGTTTTTGCTTTATAATACTGTAAATACTTCTCCATTCATTAAATCGTTTGGAGTAAACTAGACCAAGCCAAAAGCTAAAGAGTTTCCTAAATATAATCCAACACTTCAAGGATAGAGGCATGAGTCTGGGACCATGGTTTCAGGGGACATCTAGGTCAACTGGTGTTAACAAAATGTCTTAAGAAAATGTTCTGCATCCCACTTTGGTGAGTGGTGCCTGCAGTCTTAAAAGCTAGCAAGTGGCCATCTCAGCATAAGTAGCACCAGTTGGTCCCAACCCACCTGAAACAGAGAACAATGAAGGACATCAAAGACGTAAGGAAAATGTGAGCCCAAGAGACAGCGTGGGCCACGTAATCCAGAGACTGCGTCAGGATAAGACCAGACTAGACGGTGCCTGGGCACCACCAACGGCTGCCCTGACAGGGAACCCAGCGGAGTCCCTGGCACTGGGGGAGAAAAATAGGGTGCAGAACTTGAACTCTAGTAAAAAGATCATACTCGATGGTCTGAAAGACTAGAGGGCTCCCAGAAGACATGGCCCCTAGACTCTCAGCCCAGAACTGAAACAACTCTTCAAAGACTGGACCGGACTATAAAACATAAAAGGATCCTGGTGAAGAGTGTGCTTCTTGGCTTAAGCAGATACACCAGACTTACTGGGCAGCTCCTGTCCAGAGGCACCAGATGAGAGGGCAGAGGGGGACAGGAGCTGGCTGAAGGGACATGGGAAATACAGGGTAGAAAGGAGTGTGCTGTCACCGGATGGGGACGGCAGGTGGAGTCACACAGCAGGGCATGTGGAAGTTTACATGACAACGTGTGTGTGTTTTATATGACAAATTGGTTTGGATGGTAAACTTCTACCTGAAGCATAACAAAATATTTGTAAAAAATTGTTCTGAGTCATATCCTTTTGTTCTTTTCAAGGTTTACTATGAGGGTTTACACAGCAAATCTGGTTCCCATTAATTATTACACGCAAACTGTTCAGGGATGTGGCTCCCACTGTAAACACCTACTGACTTTCTCATCACTTCCGTCCTGGATGTCTCACTGTCGGTGATCTGGTTTGCCCGCTCCCTAATCCTTCTGCCTTCACTGTAGAGCCAACATGGACCAGCTGTTCTCACACAGATGACTTAAAAAAAAATGTCACTCAGAACACACCCAGCAAAACTACACCAACTCAGCAGCTTCTACAGGTGCCAATTCAGTGACAACAGCTACAGTTCTGTGAACCACGTGACCATTCTCACTTTTCTTTCTGAACTGTTCCTCCCCCATTAAAATATACTCGCTGCCCCCCTAGGGTTCCCATCTCAACCTTCAAGTCGCTGTTGTCAACATGATCCCATACAAAGAGCACTTAAAAGAGCAAAATGCTTACGGTAGACATTTTTACTAGTTAAGCTAAACTACTGTTTGGTTTTAAGACTCCTGGGGGATATTTTACACTTCAAAGTTTAAGGATGACCTATGAGCAAGAGTTTCAGGGGCTGATCCAAGCTTCATGGCTCCAGGAAGTGTGGGGTCCATCAGAGTTTGAAATTCTGTTGTATAGTTTTCCCCTTTTACTATGGAATTCTTGATCAAAATGTTCACTGACTGTAGCCAGGAATCATCCGGTTCTTCTGGACTCCTGAGTAAAGGAAGCAGTTGTTTGTGGACACAACTAGCCACATAGGACACCTCCCCTCTGCCTGCCTATCCTTTGTCCTGTGCTGTTACAGGTCAACAGAGACCAATCGTTGGGGCTCACACGGCTGCCTGCAAGCTTTTCACGTCCCAGGCCCTGCAGAGCCAATGAGGAGGTAAACAGAAGCACTACCAGGTCCCATAAAATCATGACTCTAAACCTCTAAACCAAGGAATCAAGTCCCATGAGGTTTTTTTGTTGTACGCAAGTAGCCTCAGTTGCTACACTTTGTTGTTGTTGTAGAAATCTATCTATCACACAGCATTCACCAATCCAACTTTTCTCAGGTGTACAACATACTGACAGTAATTTCAATAATCAGCTCTGCGACCCTACCGTCAATGGGGTATTTCTATTGCTGTTAACCTCTTCTTGCCCACTCCTGCTAGCCCCTGGTAACCATTCATGGGCTTTGTTTTCTGTACACATGTTTTTCTTCTTATGTAAGTAAGGCAGGATTTGGTTTCCTTTTTCTGCATATGGAAATCCAATTTCCCCAGCACCCTTCAACCATCAGATGGACTTGACACTCTTGTCAAAAATCAGTTGGAACACAGATGTGTGAGTTTCCTTTTGGACTCTCAGTTCTATCGCACTGATCTACGTCTGTTATTACATAAGCACTGGGCTGGTTTGTTTACTGCTGCTGCATAATTTGTTTTCAAATCAGGAAGTGTGAGTCCTCCTACTCGATTCTTTCCTTTGAACACTGTCTTAGCTGTTTGGGACCTCTTGCCATTCTACATAAAGAGATGCCTTTACTATTTCTGTAAAGAGACTACTGGAATTTTTGCGTGGAATTGCACTGAACTGTGACAGGTTGTTTTGGGTAGTACTGACATCCTAACAATATTAAGTACTCCAATCCATGAACATGGAGAATCTTTCAATTTATTTATGTCTCTTTAAACTCTTTCAATAGTGTTTTATAATTTTCATTGTGTAGGTCCTTCACATCCCTGATCAGATTTATTCCTGGGTATCTGATTCTCTCATATGCTATCATACATGGAATTGTTCCTCTAATTTCCCTTTCAGATTTCCAATTGTTGGTATATAGAAACCTCACTAATTTCTGTTTGTTAACCTTGTATATGACAATTTCGCTAAACGCCTCTATTAGCTCTAGAAGTTTTCTTGTGGACTTTTTGGGATTTTCTATATACAGGATCATATCATCTATGAATAGAGATAATCTTAATTTTTCTTTGGCAATCCAGATATCTTTTAATTCTTTTTCTTACCTTATTGCTTTGGCTAGGACTTCTAATACAAGATTGAATACAAGTGGTAAGACTAGGCACCCTTTTCTACTTCCTGATTTCAAAGGTAAAGCTCTCAGTCTGTCTCCCTGAAGCACAATGTTGGCTTTTCACATAAGTCCCTTACACTGAAGAATTTCCCTCCTATTCTAAACTTCTCTGAGGTTCCCCTGTATCTTTTTGTAGCTTCAGAGCTCGCTTCCTTTTATCACTGACAATGCTCCAGTGCGTGGAGGCACCAGAGTCTGGAAGCAAGGCCCTGGCTGTGCAGTGGCTATGCAGACAGATGCTCAGCCTGGTACATGCTGAAGAATGCAGGGAACGCTCCTGCGAGGAAACCTGCAGATGACGTGTTCTCAGACTCAGGAACGCACAGGCCTACACATCCGGGGAATCACCTAGGAGACCAGAGCAGACAACGAGGTCCAGTGTGGGCTGCAAAGCACAGAAGCAGGCTGAGTGACAAGTACCTTCATCCATATCTTTGGAAAACCTGTTGAGAATCCTGCCAGTGGGGGTGGTGTCAAAGAACTTCATGGGGCTTCGAAGGATCTTTCGGAACAGCTCATCGTGAAGCCGGGATGAGGCTCGGAGGGTTCCCTGTGGAGTGGAGCACACGGGGGTCAGGGTCAGAGCCCTACAGACTCAGACAGCTCAGTCTTGCACCATCCGGACCACAGCTCAGCAGGACACCCCAAGGCCTGGGAAAGACAACCGGCCTGGCCTCCAGGTAACCCCTCAGGGAAGAGGGAGGTGGCCAACAGGAAAGCCTGAGGCACATGGGATACAAGTCATTTCAGTTACGACTGCCCTGCTTCCAGGGAGCTCCCTGACTCAGGATCAGCCGCTGGGAAGGCATGCAGGGAGACGGGCAAGGCTGGCACCACACACCTTGACAAAGACAACTCCGCGGACGGCCTTCAGGAAGAGAATGACCGCCATGGACAGGGCGTAGATGCCGGCATAGTACTGCATGAAGGGGTGGTCCTTCATGCTGTCGCTCACCGCCGTCTGGTTCCCCCGAGTCACCGTGGTGTTCTGTTGGAAGGCAAGGCACCCTAACAGACTGCTAACAGCCGCTGCCTATACCATGCTCGGCTCCGGGAGGGGTGTCGGGACAGTAGCCGGGAACCTGGCTGTGACCAACACGAGACGGGCTGTGCCCACCCCCTCCTCTTTTCCCATGGATGAAAGCAGCCAGTCTGCAGGTGTCCCCGTGACAAGGAGCTCTTCCACTCAATACACTGGCCAGGGGGTTTTTGGCTCATGACATTACATTAGGGATGCATCTTTTTCATCCTGGTCAGCCCTGAGCATCGCTCCTTTTACGTTACAACTAGAGCAGCTTCCCTAGGAAGAGCCAGACGACAGGGACAGGTGGTGGTGGCCACAGGCTCAGCCCAAGGAGTCCCTCAGTCATGAGCAACCTTACCCCACTTCCTTGCTTGATCCAGTAACTCAACCACCAGGTGCTGAAAGCCGTGCTGCCCACGTTCAGTATGAAAAGGGACATGATGACCAGGAAGGCCAAGGGGCCCCCAGCGGCCTGGATGTAGACACCATATACTGACCAGGGCACAGAGCCCTGTCCCTTCTCTTCCACCTGCACTAGCTGTCCTAGGGAAGAAGAAGGAAACACAAACTAAGAGAGGAAAAGCCACTCTCCCCAGTTAACCCAACGCAGAGCGACAAGGGCCCTGGTGGGTGCAGTGGTCAGGAGACTGGCTGCAAACCGAAGGGCTGCAAGTTCAAATCTACCAGGCACTCCTTGGAAGCCCCATGGCGCAGTCTGACTCTGTCCTCTACGGTCACTATGAGCTGGAATCGACTCAGTGGGGACGGGTTTTACACAGCCACAGAACCAGAGAGAGCCTGCAGCCCACAGGCCCTCGATTACAATCATTTCCTCTTTATCAGGAGTGTTCACTCAGCCCTTCTCATATTTACTAAGCACCCAGGAGGAGCCGGCCAGGATGAGGTCTAGGAGCAGCAGTGACGAGGACAAAGGCCAGGCCCTGTCCAGAGGGCCTCAGTCGGCACAGCCAGCAGATGAATGCACGCTACATCACCGTACGGATGGGCTGAGTGCCAGGGAGCACACAAACAGCCAGGAGGCACCCCTGACCCAGCTGGGGAAGGTGTGGTATCCTTAGCAGGTAGGTGTCCAGGACAGGTGGGGAGCCACACGCCCTAAGGTGGGGAAACAGCCAGGTACAGACAGGTAAGTGCGGCACCTGAGCACTGCTGAGCATCGCATGACCACAGCGCGGAAAGAGAGAAGCAGGCTGAGCAGGCTGGGGTCAGAGGGAAAGCACGGGAACTCTGTCCTCCATGTGAGAATGTCTCAAGAGACTGGACTACAGGGATCCAAATCCCTTGGGATGGCCACAGCCTCCATGCCAGGTGCCCGTGGGCATCCTAGGGTCCCATCTCACAGCAGGATGTTCTAGGCGTGTCACGTCAGGGCAGAGGGGAGAAAGCACGACTTTGAACACAGTAAGGTTTCCCACAGGAACGTGAGATGTGTGGGCTGCTGGGCTAGCTCTCCGCACTCCACAGAAGACACGTGTCAGCGGCAGCAGGTTAGAGAAACATTCAAGATGTAAACACAAGACAAAGCTGTTCTGTCCCATAGCGACCCTACAGGACAGAGAACTGTCCCATAGGATCTCCAAACAGCGGGAGAGTGGGTTCAAACTGCCAGCCTTCAGGTTGACAGCTTACCCACTGCACCACCAGGGCTCCAGGTTCATGGTGCCTGCCAGGGTGACCCTGGTGAGGCCAGGTGACTGGTGCTGACATGACAGCACGGAGAAACGGAGGCACAGGGAGCCTCCGCCTCTCCCTCACAGACAGCGCAGACAGCGTTGTGCAGTGCAGAAGGGCTCAGCTTCTCACCTGAGGAGGCCCCAAGGGCTACTAAGAAGTACAACGGGCTTGACGGCACGCAACAACCACCTTGGAGTAAGCCACACACACCTTGGGCATCTTAAGAGCACACAGGTTTGCGGCTAGCCAGATGCTGCTCTTGTGGGCTGCCGAGCGATCACATGACTCTACAGCCCAGACCAGAACCAGCCGGGACGGTTTCCCGGGCTGCAATCCTTACAGAGCCGGTCCTGGGTCTCCCCGCCCAGCCCCCACGGGCCAGCTGGAACTGCTGACCATCTGGTTAGCAGACGGGCTCCCAGCTACGCAGCTGAGAACACACGTTTTCCTAATGATGGCCCATGTTTTATGCTGTCCCAGCAGGAACTGGCACTCCACCTGTGCTGGGTCTGCCTTTCCCGGGTATAAAAGAGATCACACCAGAATCAGAAATCTCACCTTGATTTTTTTTTTAAAGAAAGAAGAAAAGATGCAGGAAGTGGCAATCAGAATGGCCCATATAGAGTACTGGGGTGTCTGCTTGCAATTTTAAAAACGAGAAAGTGGAAACAGGCCCATCCAGCTGCCTCAGAACACCTAAGCAAGACTGGGAACAAAATTCCTCCGAGGAAGTAACTCAAGGAAAGGGAAGTCTAAGCAGGACCAGACAGCCCCTTGTTTTGGGTGAACGGGCCTGCAGGTATTAACCCTCAGGAAGGTGAACATGCCCAAGGCAATTCAAACAGCTTCTCTGATTTGTTTCTGCTGACAAGATAAAGGGATGGCAAACAGGGCAAAGGTCTTGGAGGTGGGAGGTCAGGCAGCCACCAGCACTGTAACAGCGCTGTAACAACCGCTGCGGGCAGGGGCGAGTCACAGGACGGGAAGGTCAACCCCTCCCTGCCCACAGTGGCCGCTCAGGATGACTCAGCCAGAACTCCCGAGGCCCCACCCACCTTGTACAGTCCAGAGACAGCCTAGGCTTACAGGTCAGCCCACACCCACAGAAGGTGTCCCCGGTCCCCAGGGTGCCCTAAGGCCTCTTGTTCCAAGAGCACCGGGAACTACCTACCATGTAGCATTGTTTCTGATCAACTGGGTGCTCCTTACCTTCCTCAGGCTTCGCGGCTTTCTCCTTCTTGACTGAGCCTGTTTTTGGACCCTTGTCTTGTGGCTTCTTCTGTGAACCACTGGTTTCCTTTTTAGAGTTAATCTAATAACATGTGAGAGAAAAAAAGGGCATTCCATTACCACCTGGCCGTGGGGTGCAGGTCCAAGGACAGACGAGAGAAGGAGCCACAGATGCTGTCAGTGGAGACACACCGCATATTCTGCAAGTGGCACCTGTACTCCTTTCTTCCTCCTCAGCTCTTTAAATCTCTGAGATGCCAGTTCCCACCAACTCTGCTCTCCCCACCACGCTGCTCAAGGCTTTCAAAACCCCAAACGCAACAGCCTTGATCCAGTTCTCACCCACTGCAGTGGGTGAGAAGCAGGGGTCACCGCCGTTCTCCCCAGCTCTGATCACCTCGGGAGAAGCTGACACCCTAGCCTGGTGCTGCAGGACCCCACAGCCCGGCCCCAACAGACTTTGCAGGCTTCTCTCCAGCATCACCATGCCCGACTCCTCCTCTCCCGCCACGCTGACTTTCACCCCAGTCCCTACTTGACTGAAATCTTCCACTGCTCCCCACTTGAGAAAGACTGGGATACCCCTCCTGTGTCCCAGTCTCAGCCTAGGCAGTCCCCATTCAGATGGGTTCACATCTTACATCCTCAGTGAGGTAACCCCGACTGCCCCAGAAGACAGCCCCTCTTCTCCGAGATCTGTACGGGTCTCTACCCAGCACAGAAGCACAGGCAGAGTTTGCAGTAGCCCCGGTCCCCTCTAGAGGGCTGGGAGCCCCTCAAGGATGGGGACGAATTCCCACCAGGGCTAGAAAGCACCCAGCACCTGGCACGGAGGGCTGCCCGCATCATGGGCTCGATCCCAACAGTCACCAAACTGAACCGGGAGGACAGCAGTGACCGAGCACTGCCCTTTCCAGTTGACCCTCCCTCTTTATAGGGGAAAAGCCCTCTGTGCGGAGCCTGGCACCCCAGTCAGCCCCCAGTTCCCTTTTCCCTTTCTGGGGCAGACCTCCCTTGCCCACAGACTTGAGCTGACAAGTGAAAAAAACGTAACACAGAATTTGAAGTCCCATCTGGGACACACGGCAGGGCTCCAACGTCTGTGTTTTCTCTGCAGTGTGGAAATACGTGCACTGTGAGAGCGAAAATCAGCGTTTTCTTGACCCGTTATTACACTAAGAAAATGACACGTTATTTCATTTCGTCTATGCAGCAACTCTCAGACACGGGGCACTCCCTCCTTTATTATGATAATGTTGTTTGTTTTCGTCCTTCAAGAAACCATGCTCTCTTTCAAAATTTAATGTTTTGTTGTTGTTGTTCAGAATATACACAACAGCACACACAGAGGGTACCACTCAGTGACATCCATAATTACCCTCTTTATCAAAACAGTTTCTCCTCCACAAACATACACTGGGCAGCCCCAAATGTCCTTTCTAGTCTCCCAGGCTGCTGTTGACCTGTTGATGGAAAGCACCCCCACTTTTAAGACAAGGAAACCAAAGTCAGGAAAATCCCAGGACACGCCGAGAGGAAGCTCCCTCCACAGCGGCACACCGGCTCTTCACCCCCTTTGCTCTCTGGGTATTCCCTCGCAGTTCAGTTTCTCCCCCTCCCTTCTCTCCCTCCCAGTGAGTCTGGAGTACCCCAAGAATGCTAGGGAGGCATCATAAAATCCAAACATAGATCAGGGTGTCTCTGCAGAGGCTACTGAGGACACGTGCAGTGCGCGGGTTCCATCAAAAGGCCTAAAATGCATGAGCCATGGGCCGTTGTGCCGTGTCTCAAATCAAACACGATGACACCTAAAGACCCAGGACAGGTTCCAACGACATTCTGCTTTCATCCCTTTCAGATTTATAAATGACTTGGTAGCCAAGAAAACAGCTTCAAGCTCAGCCTGAACACACTCCTAGGACCTTGGGGGACCACAGCATCAAGAATAAAGCAGACAGGACAGCAAGAAGGAAAGCTCGCCTCTTTCCACCCCTTGCTCCAGCTGTGTGACCTCTGCTTAGAAAGGAGACAGATGTGCACACACAGCAACCCTGCTAATCT
Organism: Heterohyrax brucei; assembly: GCA_028571685.1. Classification (NCBI taxonomy): domain Eukaryota; kingdom Metazoa; phylum Chordata; class Mammalia; order Hyracoidea; family Procaviidae; genus Heterohyrax; species Heterohyrax brucei. The sequence goes on along the minus strand of CM053157.1, from coordinate 85,529,793 downwards.
TACCTCCACTGGGGGCGTCTCTCCCAACAGCAGGTTGTTAAAAATCGTGGCATAGTCACCATTTAAATTCATCAGCTCCTCATGGGTGCCCCTTTCAGTAATGCAGCCCTCCTTCATGAAGACCACCTCGTCACAGTCCACCAGGTACTGGGGACAAAGGCAGGGACAACACAGTGTGGTTGGTGTCTGTGCAGATATGTTCAAACGCCCACCCCTGTAGCTAGTTCAGTAATAGTCAGAACTGGGGTGACTCAGCCATCCAGGGACATCTGGAAAAATTGGGAGACATTCTTGGTTGTCACAACTTGGGAGTGAGCATGGCTGGCATCTACTGGGCAGAGGCCAGAAGTGACAACCACCCTACCACATCCAGGATTGCCCCCTTCAACAGAGAAGCTGCCAGCCCAAACTGTTGGCAGGACCAGCACAGAGAAAGCCTGTGTTAGTGGAGGCTGCCCGTGCCGCTGGTTCAAAGAACAGCTGTTCCAGTGTCTCAGACGAATCCACTGACGAAGCCACCCTGGCCTTGTGCCCGACGTCACAACCTTCCACTGCACTCAGAAGTGCGCATAACTGCAGACTTGCTGTGGTGGGGGTGAGGGATTAACCCCAAACCTGACAATGTATATAGCCCCTAAGCTACTCTTCCAGGTGGGTGCCTGTCACAGAGTGACAGGGAAGATGAGCTTGCTTCCTCAGCAGCCACCACTTGTTGGGATGCCGGCACACCACTTTCCAAACATCACACCCAAACCCTGCCGTCGGCCTACTCCTCTCAGCCCATTCACCTGCGGACTCCCGCACAGAAGCTCACAGGCTCCAGGCAGCTCAGACTGGATGGCCACCTGGTATACCGCCCCTGTGTACCACTGGTATACCGCCAGGACGCTGCGTGCTGAGGACGTGGAGCTTGTGCATCCGGGAGTCTCCCCGTCAAGGAGGCCCCGAGGGCAGGACCCTGGACCAAGCTCACCTCCCTCTTTCTGAAGGTCCAAGCCACGGTGGGTGGGTGGGCAGCCTGGGGCAGCAAGTGCCATACCTGTAACTGGTGGGTGACAAAGAGCACTGTCTTGGACTTGAGGTGCTTCTGGATAGCACTGCTGAAGATGTGGTTGCCCACGTGGGCGTCTAAGGCACTGAGGGGGTCGTCCAGGATATAGATGTCCCTGTCGCTGTACAAGGCCCGGGCCAGGCTGATCCGCTGGCGCTGGCCGCCGCTCAGGTTGGCCCCTCGCTCGCCAATCTGCAGGAGCCAGAACACAGCGAAGCCGCCAGCTCGCCTCGGAAGCCCTCCTGTCCAGCCCAGGCAGGCTCCCACTCTTGGATTCCCTGCCTGGACACACGGTCGCCAGGATCCTTCCAGGGCCTCCTCCGGAACGGTGGGAGCCGACCCAGGCCCCACAGCCCCACCCCAACCAGCTGGTCACCAACCCGTCCCATGTCGGGGCTGGCCAGCAACCCTCAGGGCTTCCCTCCCGCCCATTCTCCACGTAGCAGAAGGACCTTTCCCAAAGCAAAGCTGAACGTGTGCCACCCCCGCGGTCTTGTTGAAGAGTCCAGTAACCCCCGAAGGATGGAACCCAACACCCTCACAGAGACAACAAAGCAGGCCCTTTCCCATAGGGCCCCCCGCTGTTCTCGCCTCCACCGTACAGCCCCTCCACGGGCTGGGATCGCAGCCCCGTCAAGCGGTGCGTACGCCGTGGAACACACACCGCGGCTGCCCTGTCACTTCCTGCCCTGCGGCTGCTCGGTTCTGGGCCATCTCCTCCGGGACCCTCCCCTCCCCCTTCTCCACTAACACTCGAGAGAAGAAGGACTCCTCTTCGTTCCGTCACTTGTGCCTATCTGGGCATGTCCTCCTCTTCACAGGAAGCCCTGGACAGTCTCCCCTCCCACCCAGCTCCTTACCCTCCCAGTGCCCAGTAGTTCTGGCAGGCAGTGGCCACCTGAACAATGTTTACTAAAAGAAGCAATAAATCACCAGATGGAAACTGGTTCTTTGTGTTTTAAAAACCTTGTCCTTAAAACACCATTCAATTGACTTCAAACTTCCCAGACATCAGAATTACCGCCAGGACTCCTTAAAACAGGCTGCTGCTCCCCCTCTCCCCCGAGTTTCTCATTCAGTATGCTTGAGATCCCAACCAAACTCGACACCACGGAGTCAATTCTCAGTCAAAGTGACCCCACAGGGCACAGCAGACCTGCCCCACAGTTTCCAAGGAGCGCCGGCGGAGACGAACCGCTGACCTTCTGGTTAGCAGTTGGAGCTGTCAACCTCCAGGTTTCCTGGGAAAGACCCCAAGAGTCAGCAGTTCTAACTAGTTATAACTAGTTCACAGGGGAGGCAGATGCTGCTGATCTGGGGACCAGTTTGAGGGCCTCCAAGCTAATTAAACCGTTCGCCAAATTCGGTTTGAGGAATGTAACTGAAGTCAGCTCAAAAGACGCTGCCTCCGAGACCCCGAGGTGGCTGGAGAGACACAGGCCTCCACAGTGAAGAGCACCACCTAGCTCAGGACACATGCCAGGCAACTGTCACGGGGCACAGAAGCAAAGAGGGCCAGCTGTGCTCTGAGATGTCCTTCTTTCTGCTGAGGAGTGTTTCCTGCAGACCCCCAGAGCACAGCGGCCAGCAATGAATTCTGGGAAGATGCTCCACGTGCAACGCTGGACGTGGTGGTGTGACGAATACAGAGCCCAAACAGCTGCGCTGAGCCAACACAGCAGGCCACGCTCACGGCTCTGCCCGGAAGGACACATGTCTTCCTAACGCCAAGTCCCCAGGAGTGCAAAAATCCCACGCAGCCTGATAGGGCTGCTTCTTCAAAGCACTTACGGAGCCCCAAGGTGGTGCTCAGGCACAGCCCTGCCACCCCACTCTGAGAACACCCTCTGCTAACCCCCCAGCCCCAGCGGCGCGGGAGGCCTGTACCTCGGTGCCACCCCTGCCCCCGGGGCGGGGCCTGTACCTCAGTCAGGTCACTGTTGGGCAGAATGGCCAGGTCGGGCCTCAGGCAGCAGCTGTTGAGCACGGCGTCGTATCTGAAGGACACAGGGAGGCAGAGCATCAGGGACGCGGCGGCGGCAGAGAGAGCCTGGCCGACTCGGGCTGCCCGGCCTCTCCCAGGGCCCCAAAGGGAAGCAAGACGGAAACGAAACACTGCTTGCCTCTCTTCGTCAAATTCCTTCCCAAAGAGAATGTTGTCCCTTAGCGTGGCGCTGAGGATCCAGGCCTGCTGGGCCACATACGCGACGGTCCCACTGACGGCCACGCTGCCTTCCACGAGAGTCATCTGTGAGACAGACACCCCCCGATGGTGTCAGAACTCATGACCGCCACCCAGAGCCAGCCAAGTCCCCCACCTGCCACAGTGGAGTCTACAGTCTGGGCGATCCCCTTGGATGCTTTTTAGGCCCAAATCCAGACCCTACTTTTCTTCCAGAGACTTTCAGCAGCTACAGAGAAAATCAAAGTTCTGCTTGCACGTGGGTGCTGGGCACCTGCTCAGCCCACACACAACGAGTGAAGACTCTGCTGCCCGTTTGCTCCTGGACAGCCTTTCCTCCTGATGGCAAACCGTTTTAACTACAGAAAGCACCAACAACAAGACCCCTGCAGAGTCCCCTGTAGCGGATGCCATGAGAGTTCGGAGCTGGTCGCTGCCTCATGCTGAAGGCAGGCCAACTCACCTAGAGTTCATCTGCGCTGTTGGCCATGCCAGCTGCTTCTCTGAGGACCAAAAGGGGAAGACGCCAGGCTAGACACCAACTAGTCTCATGCAGTCTCCATGTGATAGTGACAGCCTCCACTTTAACACGAAGGGCTTCATGAGTCATGAGCCTTGAACGGCCCTTCCAGTCCAGCGATTGAGTACGAGCCAAACCTGTCTGTTTCACGCTCTTTCATGGTTCCACCTGGGACCAACTACGGGCCTTTTTCTCAAGTTAGGGATGTGACCTGTTGCTCTGAAACCAAACTTTCCTTCACCAGCCTGGGCAGTCCTTGCACGCATAAGCTTGTCCTCTTGTGCACACACGCACGGGAGTACCTGCCACAGGCCGCAACATAGCAGTACGGAACCACCGACCTCCCAGTCAGCACTCTGATGGTGCATCTCAAAGTGTTCAATCCCCGTGGAGGGCCTGTGGTGAGACGCAGCTCTCCTCGCAGCTGCGGCCCCCACGCCACACCCCGCAACGCCACCCACAAAGAGTTCAGCTCTCAAGAAGCTGGTGGGCTGCCAGTTCCTTGTCAAGACCCGACAGGGACTCAGAGTCCTCAACCCAGCTACTTCCCAGGCAGGTGAAGAGGAGCATCTGGCTCCAGCGTGGCGCTGAGCAGCCCCTACAAACTGGCCTTCTGTTACCTTCCATTTTCTCTCTTCCCCTCTGTCCTCTCCTCTCTCCTCCCCTCTCCCCTCTCTCTCTCTCTCTCTCTCACTCTCTCTGTTCCCTCATCACTGGCCCCTAAAGCTGGCTGACTGTCACAAAACACCTAGGAAGTACTGTGCTTTTTGTAAAGAGCAGTCAGTACCAGGGCCCCACCACTGCAGGGTGTCGCCTGCCCCCCAACCCCAGGTGACCCCTCGGACCACCATGACCTGACCTGCCCTGCTCTGAGCAGACCTGCGGTGCCAGCAGACATGCCAGCTGACGCAGCATGAGAGAAGAGATCCCTCAGCCCAGAGGACCCAGAGACACCCTCCCTCTGCTACCATGGGGAAGACCTGAAGGTCTCCATCCGCAGGAGGCAGGGCCGTGCCCGACTCCTCACCTCGACCAGCCAGGTCGGGCCAAGTGGCTGTAAGTATCTCATTATAATTATTTTTGGGTTCTTCAGTTAAACCACCAATCCTGTCTCAGCTGGATGATCGCCCCCCCTGACCCCGGGCCTCAGCAAGGACAGCCCTCTGCTGAGCCTCTGTGTTTTGCACTCAGCACCTTGGGCAGTGCTTGGGGATCTAGAAGGCCTAGCTCCCCAATTAGACCGTGAACCCCTAGAAAGCAGCTTCTAGCTCTGACTCCTCTCAACACACTGTCTGGGACACACACAGTGGTCAGCCAAGACGCTGAAAGACGCGGGGGCTGACTGTCCTCCAGAAACGCCCCGGCACTCGTCTAGACATAAGTTCCCCTGCCCTGAGAACACTGCCAACCGGAGCCCAGAAACAGAAGCAGGGGATGACAAGGTCTTACCTGGCCTAAAACGGCTGAAATGAGAGAAGTTTTCCCGCTTCCCACGCTGCCACAGATTCCAACCAGTTTCCCCTGGACAAAGCAGACAGAGAGAGGCGATGACTCGGACAGCACTGACCGCTCCTTCCGGCGACTTCTCTGAGGAGAGACAGGGAACACAGCCCGCCCACCCGGGAGCTGACGCCCCGCTGATGTGGTCCTCTCCCTGTCACCTCCCCTCATGTCAGAGGGGGTCCGCGAGGACCCACTGCGCTAGAGGCGCGCCACCCCCGGGAAGGCCTCAGCGCCCCGCACATGGAGGTCGGAGCCCCCACTTCCCCACTCTGCGGGCAGCCGGCGCCTTCTGTATCTTTTTGCTGTGTTTCAGAAGGGAGGGCAGGACTCTTGAAGATTATTTTAGGCTCTTTCTCCAGGTTTTTTAAAATAAATTTTAAAAAAATTTTCAATGAACCCCACGTACGCCACTGCTTCCAATTTCCCACAAAATGTTTCAGAGTCTGAGGAACACCGGTGCCCTCCATGCCACAGGAGAGTAGAAAGCCGAGCCTGTCACTAGCTGCAGAGCCCGGGGCATGACAGTGAAGGCTCAAAGAAGCTTTTAAGGACCCAGCGACTTCACAGCAGCCCTTTGTTTAGTACCCAGGGCTAGCTCAGTCCTCAGGGAAGGAAAGAATGAAGAGGAACAGCACAGACAGCCCGCGGGCTCTGCAGGCGACTCCCAGCTCCACCGTCTGGCTGCCTGTGAGTCAACGCCTCTTCACAGGGACCCTACAGGACAGACGAAAGCTGCCCCCACGGGGTTTCCAAGGCGGTGATCTTTATGGGAAGAAACTGCCCCGTCTTCTCGCAGAGACCCGCCGGCAGGTTCAAACCACTGACCTCCACAGTTAGCAGCCAAGGGCTTTAACCATTGTGCTACCAAGGCTCCCCCAACTCCACTAACGCCCCAAATCCAAACCCTCCACTGCTGAGTTGACTCTGACCCACAGCAACCCCACAGGACAGAACAGAGCAGCCTCACGGGCTTTCCAAAGAGCGGCTGCTGAGCTGCTAACCACTATTCCACCAGAATCAAGACCAAAACAAATCCATTGCTGCGGAGTCGATTCCAGTTTAGAGAGACCCTACAGAGCTTTCAAGGAATCGCTGGTGAGGCATAACTCTGACCTTATAGTTCACAGCCGAGCCTCCTAACCACTGTGCCCCCCAGGACTCCAATAACCAAGACACAAGGAAACCAAATCTGTTGCTACTGAGTCAATCCTGACTCACAACAACCCCAGGGAGTCTCCAAAGGAGCACCTAGTAGATTTGAACTGACGGCCTTCTGGTGAGCAGCTATAGCTCTTAGCCACTACACCACCAGGGTTCCCATAATCAAGAGCAAACCAAAGCTAAATCCTTGGCCATTGTGTCAATTTTGACTCATTGAGACCAACCAGGACCACAGTAGAACTAGCCCATAGAATTTTCAAGGAATGCCTGGTGCATTTGAACAGCTGACCTTCTGGTTACCAGCCACAGCACTTAAGCACTGTACCACCAGGGTTTCATCAGATTTAGTAAACAAAAAAAACCACTGCCACTGAATTGACTCCTACTCACAGAGACCCAATAAGACAGAGAAGAACTGCTCCATAGTTTCCAAGGAGTGCCTGGTGGATTTGAACTATCTACTTTTTGGTTAGCAGCCATCACATTCAACCACTATGCCACCAGGATTTCCATAAGCAAGACCCCAAAACCCAAACCCACTGCCACGCACTCAGTTCTGAGAGACGCTATAGGACACAGCAGAACTGTCCCAGAGTTTCCATGGAGCACCTGGTGGATTTGAACTGCTGACCCTTCGGTAAGGAGCCACAGCTCTTAACCACTGCACCACCCGAGCCTCCATAATCACAGCAGTAGTTACGAAATCAGAACACGTTCAGAGTTACCTGGAGTAAAACCCTGATTCAAGCGCCCTTCAAAGGATGTGCTCCATCAGTCACTCCGGACGGTCTAAGGACAGACTGTAAAGTCACGCCTCCCTCACGGGCACAGCTGTCAGAAGCCGGCAGCTTTGTGCTCTCCCTTCAATCCAGCCCTGGATCCGGCTCTTTTGCCTCCAGCTAGCCGCCGGCTGTGACACACCTGACTCAGGGCTTCCCAGTCCCTCCTTCTCAGAAACTCTGGTGGCAGTGCCCCAAGGGGGCAGTTCTGCTGCTTCCTATAGGGTCCTCAGGAGTCAGAATCGACTTGACGGTCATGGGCTTGGTTTTCTTTTTTGGTTTATTCCCTTACCACCTATTTCACCTGGGTCACCTCGGAACATACTCTTCCCTTTCTCGCTGCCTCCTGGTCTCCCTGTGCGTTAGCCTGAAGCCAGCAGCTAGCACAAGTCTCCTCACACAGAAATCAGGTCATGTGATGCTAATCAGAAACCTCTGATGGCCTCTCTGACAGGTCCTCAGAGAGACGCTGGTCCTGTGCCATCATTTTCTGGTCTGTGACACCATACACTGCAGCAATCCTTTGTTATATCAAAAATAGTTACGAGATAACTGTTGGTACCAGCCGCAGGATGAGCTCCTCTTTATGAGCCAGGTCTCTGCCAGGCACAACACAGCGGTGGAGAGACGCTCACCCAACTGTAACCTGTTCAGGCCCAAGTCTGGAAAATCCACTCAAATGCTTCACTTCCCTGCTTACAAAACAAACACCCCGTGAGATCAGTTTGTTGCTAACTTCCCTTGTTAACAGCTTCAGTATGTCTTTTAGAGTCGCTGCTAGCTGACACACTGCTGAATTTCAAAACCATTCATAGCCCCAAGGACCTCTGCGAAAAAGGAACCACACCTGCCAGTTCTGCCCATGACGGTGGTGGCCCCAGGGTGATGCAAGGGCTGGAGGTGGGCACGTTACCTCTTGGACGTCCAGGTCGATGTTATACAGGGTCCTCTGTAAGCGGAGGTGGCCCAGGTGGATCTGCTTGCCCTCTTCCTCATCAGGACTTGGCCGCTCGTCACTGTCCAGCAACAGGTGGCCCTTCTGCTCCGCCAGCACCGCCTGGTGCTCCATGTGCTGCAGCTGCCTCCCCTTCTCTCTCCTGCCCCTGGCAGCCCTCTTGTCTTTTTTCATTTTAGGGGTCAGCTTGGGCGAGTTCAGGATACTGGAGTGGGAGGAGTCCCACGCCAAGGTGGCGTTTTTCATCTCTATCTTGATGTGAGGGCTGGCGGGTTTTTTCTTTATCATGTGAACCTCTTCCATTAGAAACAAACTCTGATAGTTGTGAGAGAGGTGCAAAGATGAGACACTGGATCAAGACCAGGGAAGACAAGCCTAGGGCGCACACTCACGAGCAACACACATCAGGCTAGAGAGTGAAGGAGCTGAAGGGCAAAAGGGAAGACATTAGCGCAGCCCAGCCGCAGGACCATCGAGGGCGCGTGGGAGTTGGGGACACCCTCGGGGTGCACAGGGGCCTTGCTGACACTTGCCCCAAACTCCAGACTCCACACTTCCTGCTCAGTTCCCTTCCTGCTCAGCTCCCTGCTGCTTCACTATCAGCCCACAGATGTTGAAAGAGTGTAAGCAGCCCCTAGTCCCCTTTTCAAGTCAGCGAGCAGCAGCAGGTCATAAAAAACCCACAGCACGCTGAGCTCCTGCAGACCTTTGTTTCCCCGTTTTCCTCCCAGGCCACCCCTGTACAACCCAAAAGCCTGTTCACGTCCTCACCCACACCATGGTCAAGGGCTGGGCAGGGAGAGACTAACCTGTGACGTAACCTGACTTAGACTGCTGGGAAGAGTCAGGAGTCAGAAAGAGCAGCTAAAGTTTTATCTACATGAGAGTACACCCTTCCAACAAATTCTCATGCCTTCAAAGTCCTGCCCTAGCATGTGTGAGAATTCAAACTACCCAAGGGACAGCCCTGCATGAGAGCGAATGGTCTCTCCCTGAGAAACATCCCTTGGGAAGAGGACAAGTCTCTTTCCTCATACGCATTCCTAGAGTCCCAATGAGTTAGGTCAGGGGAAGAAAAATGAAGGCTTGAAAAGGCATTTCTAAAACGAGCTCCGCACCATCAGCCACAAAGACTCTGAACAACGTCTGACAACTCTCCTCAAGCAGTCATCTTCTCCCAGAACTGCCAGCCCAGTTGGTTTCCCAAGACAATTTTAAAAACACATAAAAATTCTAATAAAAAATTGTAAACAACATTAGCCCATTGCCGTTGAGTCGATTCCGACTCATAGAGACCCTGCAGGACAGAGTAGAACTGCCTCATAGGGTTTCCAAGGAGGACCTGGTAGATCTGAACCTTTTAGTTATCAGCTGAGCTCTTAAGCACTGTGCCTCCTCCACTGGAAAGTCTTCAAGAGATAACTTTTACGGCCAGAATTTTTTTCTTTTTGTGCCTATTTATTGAAAAACTCCAATTAGTCTACAGTTTTCAGTGGCTATGAAACATAACTATGAACAAGAAAAAACAAACCCTTCCCCCATAGGAAAAACTTGGCTAGATTCCGAATTTCTAAGCTTGTACTTTTCCTAAATCAAGCCACCACATTTCCCTATCATTCCTAACCCCCAGGCTTCTTAGAAGCCACAGGGTTCTCTCTTTCCTAGATAACCTCCACCACTGAGAAGACCCAGGTTTAGTTCTCCGTTTCAAAATCCACTGGTTTCATTGGCTCAGAGCCTTCCTGAGAGACTGGGCTGAGAATACCAGGCCAAATGTTTTGGCCACTCACACAGAGTAAAACCACGCACTGACAGGATTCCCATGGGTCTCTCCCCAGCGCATGAGTGAAAGGACAGAGATCTTCTAAGCCTTGATAGACTTCAAGAATGTGCTCATGCCCACTCCTCTGCAAGGCTCTTTCCCCAAGTTCCATCGCCCTGTACAGGCCTGCACTCCTTCCAGAAAGATTTCAGCTGCGCGTCACCCTGCCCTGGGATGCTGAGCCAGACGAGGGCCCCACAACACCTGAATTTACATCTGCTTGGATTTGCAGATGCCAGGACAATACACTCCCGTAGGTGCCCTAACCATCAACCTCGACTTTCACTGCTGATCCAAACGCTTCTCTCCTTCACGGAAGAACCAAGTCAGAAGAGATCTGCTGAGCAGACGAGAGGCCAGCTCCTGGGGCTGACAGCTAAAATACAGGAGGCCCAGTTAAATTCAGATAAACACCGAATAGCTTTCCAATGTAGGTTTACTCCATAAGGTATTTACCCAGGCATCCTGTGCTTTTATTTGCTGCACGGGACAGCTCTACATTGGAAGTGACCACTCAGTGCCCATCTGAGAAATGACCAGTCACCACCCATCTGCCGGTGATCATCTTCCTAGAAATCGTGCATTGCTCTTGCTACCCCGTATCCACACTGCGCTGTGGGACACAGTAAGTTCTTCCGCCAGACACACTTTCAGGCCAGGTCCAACAGAGATGACCTCACTTCCCCGTCTCTTGGACCCCCAAGTCCAGTTAAAACAGAGAAAAGAGAAGCCACACAAACAAGACGGCAACGGCTAAAAAAGTGAGGGTGCCGTCTTCACTGAACCTCGAGGCCCCCAGAACAAAGGAAGAACCCCAGCCCCGCCAGTCTCCCATCCACCCCCGGAGATGACGGGAAGATCGGTGCTTCCTGGGGAGATACACTCTCAGGGAGGACTGCCCCCAAATGCTGCCTCTGCTTAGATGACTCCCCAGGATTGAGGCAGACTGCTTTTAATAGTCAGAAAGCTTCATAAAACAGCTCCCCCAAATCTAACAAAGTCAACGTCATTTTAGTTAATAAACACCTAAAGGTAATGAGAAAGAATGCTCACAGATGGGGAAGGAGTGAGTAATCATACTTCTTGTGTTGGTTTACGCATCAACTTTAAAAAAAAAGGGTGCCAGGAGGAGCAAGACAGAAGTGGGCAGCTCTCACAGAACTGTGGGGGACTTTCCTACTGTTAACTCTGATGCTTCCTGCATCGGGAAGGAGCTAGGATACGAGTGCCACTGGCTGGATCAAGGCCCCAACCCATCGTAAGTCGTGGCCGGAGCCTGCTCAGGGAACAAGAGCAACCACACCTACATTATTCAAAATGCCACCAACTCCATTCACTAAGGAAGAGTCAGAAAGCAATCAGCTACAAAAGGGCTGGGGGCACTCAGGGCCAAACACCTGCTCTCCTGCTAACGCAGCCACGTGTTGGGATCAGCAGAACGCCACTCTAAGCCCAGCTAGCCCATTTCTTTTCATGTGATGCTGGTTCTTGGCCTCCTAGCAGCCAGAAACTTGGGGGGTGGGATGAGGATTACTGATTAACTTTCTAGACCAAAATTCAAGTGGCTAGCTGTAAACAAAGAAAACCACCAAACCCACAGCTGTCGAGTTGACTCTGACTCACAGTGACCCTACAGGACAGAGTAGAACTGCTCCATAGGGTTTCCAAGGAGTGGCTTGTGGATCTGACCTGCCAGCTCTTTGGTTAGCAGCCAGACTCAACCACTGCACCACCACCAGGCCATCTAGCCAACCGCGACCCACAGCACCCCTGCAGGAGCAGAACTGGCCCACAGGATTTCCCAGGAACCACTGCACCACCAGGGCTCCAGGGTAACACAAGCAGGACATAAATAAGTCCTGGGAAACCATTCTCCACTCATCCTAAAAGGAAAATCCAATCTGTTTTTTCTGCACCTCTAAGGTGATGGCATTTGTCCTTCAGACACCTGGGCCTGGAGCCTGAGGGGACCGGAAGGGCCTTTGTGTGGGTCTTGCTGGCTAAGAAAGGATTAGCAGCAGCAGACCTGAGTGGTCCAGCCTCGGGAACTGCAGCCCACACAGGTGGCCCTCCTTTGTCATTCTGTTCTCTTGAAAGCATTAACCGTTTTCAAATCTCTCTCCCTCCACCCTCCCAACTATCTCTCCCTCTTGGATGACAAATGTTTTTCTGGAGGCGCAGAACCAACTAGCCACCTGCAAGGAACAAAGAAAGCTGATACTTACTTAACTGCACTTGTCAAGTGTCTAGCTTTAGGACTATTTCCATGTCACTGCGTCATGAGTGGCAATCACAGGGCAGGAGAAAGAAAGTGTCAAAAAGGGCTTAGCATAGAGACCAACCAAAACGACAGTCACAAAGATCCAGGGGGGTTCTGATCGTCTAGGTTCAAACCACTAAGTTAGGGCATGTGTCCACAATAGGCCCAGGCTGAAGGGGCTGCCTCTAGGGGGGCCCACTGAACCCCTGGGAGCCCAGACCCTGGCCATCTCCCAAGGGTAAACATCTACATTTATTATTAAAAACATAACGAGCCTCTTCCATAACACCATCTCCTCTGTTGCCCTCTTTCTCCTCGACTTGCCAAAGGTTTAAGGGCAGGCAACCAAAGAGCAGCCAGTCTCGGGGGCCCACTGGGAAGTGGCAGGATTAGTTCTGCCAGGAGGGCTCCTGACACTGGAAGGGGGAGGAGCCCCTTACCTTGAATCTGTCAACGGCAATCGATGCTTCTGAGAGCGATTTCACCGAGAATGGCGTCACCTTCAAAGCAAAAGTCATCGCATTGAAGACAGTCACCACTGTGAAAGCCTGAAAATAAGGAAAAACAGTAAAATTGAGTCTGATGAGATTAAAAAACCCAAAAGCATTGCTGTTGAGTCAATTCTGACTCATAACAACGTTACAGGACAGAGCACAATGGTCCTACAGGGTTTCCAAGGAGCACTTGGTGGATCCGAACTGCCGACTGTGCAGTTGGCTGTTGGGCCCCTAACCACTGCACTACCAGGGCTCCCTGAGCAGGCCATGCTGCAGAAACAGCAGGCCGCCATGCATTCCTCTTCAGGCCTAATGAAGGCAGCAGCTCCATTAGCAGGTGCTAGTAGACACCAGGCGCATTTTAAAGAAGCAGAGTTCATACTTAAAAAAAAAAAATTAGACCAAACCGGTTGCCACCAAGTTGATTCTGACTCACAGAGACCCTAAAGGACACAGTGGAAGAGCCCCAGGGTTTCCAGGGAGCAACTGGTGGATCTGAACTGCCCACTTTTAGCTGTTAACCAGGAAGTCAGCAGAGTTTGCGCAACCTGTAGCCTTCGGCTGACAAGAGGATTCTTACGCCTAGTGACCCTATGGGACAGAGAGGAACTCCCCCATGGGGTTTCCGAAGAGCAACTGGTGGGTTCAAACTGCCAACCTCAGGGTTTCCAGTGATTATATAACACCTTCAACTAAGCTTCTTAGTAAATCTACACTGAAAGGTGATCTCTGTTGGGGACTGGAATCTGAGCCCAGACAGACTGAGCACAGTGAGAACACTATTGTCCCAAGGACCGAGCCCCCCTTCCATTCTTTGGCTCGGTCACGTGCGTGAAAACACTAGCTTCTAGTTCTGGGGGGAGCCTCCTAATCCACTGAGAAGAGGGCAAGGTGTCTCCGTGGCGAGCGTTTCTAACGCGTTCCCCAGCCCCGAGGACCCACTGACCTGTGATGCCGTCAGATCGAAGCCCAGGGTCATGTGGACCGAGAAGGTCACCACACTGGCGATCACCACCACGATGGGGGCCACGCCAACCGTGATGCTCTGGAAGTAGCCCGCCTTCTCCAGGATGCGGCGCTCCTCCTCCCGGATTTCTGACAATAAATGGCAAGCCAATGGCACAGAGTGTCAAATGACAGGTTGGGGCCCTACTGCCCGACCACCACACAGGATTCAGTGAGGTCTGCGGCCATGCAAGTCCTAAACCAACCCTTTAATTGGGGGGACACAAATGCTAGGGCAAGAGGACTATTAACTATGACCATGAAAGAAACAAGCACTGGTCACAAGCCTGGGTTTCAGAGGAATCAGGGCAGAACCTCACAACAAGCAGTCACCATGTCAACTCTACTGTCTAACTCTGCTTGCACACTTTCTGACTCTTCTTGCAAGGTTTCCTTTTTCAGTGGTTACAGGAAACCAGTAAACGGATGGAAACGGCAACTGGCAGTCTGTCTGTCCGCCCGGTTGTTGCACACTGTCCTCTCAGGAAATTACAGTGGACCAAGGAGCAGCTGACCCTCCTGGGGTGTGTACAGCATGTAGCCACCAGGGTGGAGAACCAGCACCGAGCCAGCAGCAAGAGGGACCGGGGACAGGCAGGTGAACAGGCCTGCGGTCTGCAGAGCCGGGCTCTCACAGATAAACAAAAGGGGCCCCAGACTCACTGCCGCAGATGACGGTTCACAAGGGAGGCATCGTCAGAAGGATTTTTAAATCTAAAAGGTAATTCTTCTGGGAAGCTTTGACTGTGTCACCACTGCCCAGGATGCTAGGAACTGTCTTCAGAGCTGATGTGTGCGTCATGTAAGACCTGCCAAACCCACCGCAGTCGAGTCAATTCTAACTCAAAGTGATCCTATAGGTCAGAACAGAACTGCCACATAGTTTCTGAGCAGCACTGGTGGATTCGAACTGCTGACTTTTCGTTAGCAGAAGTAGGCCTTAACCACTACACCACCAGAATTTCCACAAGCTTATATATACATACTCACATATACTGCACATCTGTGTGTGCACACGTGTCTATCTGTATGTATGTACATACATGAACCCAGTGCCAGAGTCAATGCTGACTCATGGCAACCCTATAGCACAAGGTAGAACTGCCCTACAGAGTTTCCAAAGGGCACCTGTAGGGTATGAATGGCTGACCTTCTGGTGAGCAGCTGTAGTGCCTAACCATTGCACCACCAGCGCTTCCATGTATATACACAGATAAACCAAACTCACTGAGTGAAAAGCCTTCCCATACTTTGTTCACGTCTACAGTGAGCAAGAAAGATTTTTTCATATTTACACACAGCTCAAGATGCCACAGCTGAAGGATAAGCAGACTCTTAGTGGGGTCAAAAAACTACACTCAGAGCCAGAAGGGACCATCAGTGGCCACCCTGTCAACAGCACTCTTGGCAAAAGCCCACTCAGCGTCCATTTCTTCTGCTGTCACGGCAACCTGTGCCCTCACTACGGAAGTGGCCCAGGGCAGGCCTGGACCTGTGGGGTGGTCACCCCTCTGGATGAGCCTTAGCTCCAGAGCCCCTACAGAAAGAGCACACAGCCTGAGACCAGGTAGCTGCGCCCCGTTCTGCAGCACTTGCACGTTGACACGCGTAAGCCTTACGTATCAAGACAAGGCAAGGTACCGAGAGCCTCACGATCAATGGGCATCAGTTCTTCAAGCAGAGAAACAGCAAGCCCTAGGCAGGACACTGCTGGGCCCCGAGTCGGGACGTCTAGTGCTCCTTCCAGCACAGAGCCCAGTCAGGGCCACGGCACCACCTCAGGTGCAGACACAACCGCAGGGGGCTGGGGGCCAAGGGGGAACCCCTTGAACCATTCAGTACTGTGTTCTGTGATGTCTGTGCAACTGGGCAGAATGAGAGTGTAGATGAGGAGGATTTTGAAATCAAACGAACTCCTAACTCGTGTTCCTTAGGTCACACATGATACGAGGAAATGGCTCAAATTTCTAACATTCTTTTCAAAGGGAACTTTCTGGTATCAGGGTCCTCTGACACCAGGATCTCTAGCATCTGATGTGCCCAGAGCCACAGTGCGTCCGTGACCAGCCCCAGGGAATCCACACACCTTCACCACGTGCACACAGGGAACCTTCACACTCACTTTGAACGCTCTGAGAAAACGCTTTGACCCAGGCATACATTTTAATGAATTTAATGTAGGTGAGGACTTCATTCATCTTCTGGACACGTTCATCGGTGGCTGTCACACACTTTCTCCTGAAATACGCAGTGAATCGTGATGCAAACATCTGAAAAGGAAGGGGGGTCCTGCCAGGTTAGAGCCCGTTCAGACTCCGGCACTCCCAGCCTTTCTACGGAACACACTGGCCACCCAAAATGAGTGGAGTCCTGCTTTCTGGATCAGGCCAGGTATCAGGTACTTGTGCTGTATTTTTTAAACACAAGTGGTCCACTAAAGTACAGTTAAAAAGCATTTAATTCTTATGCCCTTGTAAGGCAATTAATCAAATATTTGTTGTCACATTAACTGAAGCTACTGAGTGCTCCCAAGGGGGATGAGGGACAGCCACATCAGTTAGCATAAGCTCCAGCTGTAACTTCGCTCAGTCATTCAATGAAGAAGACCAAGGACAGAAGGGAGAGAGGGGTCCAAAGGACGAACTGACCACAAGTACCACGGCTGCCACCAGACTGGATCCAAAACAACCATGTGGTGCCCGGCCACCACCACCAACTGCTCTGACAGGGACCACAGTAAAGAGGGTCCTGGACAGAGCTGGAGAGAAATCTACAACAGACTTCTAACTCATGAAAACAGAAGACCAGACTTAGTCTGACAAAGACTAGAGGAAAGCCCCTGACACCCTTACAGCTCAGCACTGAGTCACTCCCGAGGCTCACCCTTCAACTACAGACAGGCCCATAAGACACAGGGAGACTAAACAGGTGCTCCAGCCCAGGGTGGGGACAGCAAAACTGGGAAGAGAGAACCTGAGGTCAAGAAGGGGAACAGTGTTGACCTGTCATGTGGCTGGCAACTAATGTCCTAACACCGTATGTGCATAAACTGTTCAATGAGAAACTACTCTGATCTGGAAATCCCCACCTTCAGTCCAATAAACCATCATCAGAGTGAGACAAATAACTCAAACCCCTGAGCTGCATGGGAGCACGGGCAGCTTCTCTGTCACACGGACTCACGTTCTCGTTTCACAAGGAGCTGCTGCTTTTCCTCCCTCACTTCCTCTCCACTCAGGCTTTTTGCCTCTATCAGCCGAGCACTGAGCCCCGCTACTGGACTTTTCCAAACCTGGTACCTGCTTGGAGGAACCTTCCGATCAGTGCTCCTCACTAGAGCCCATCGGAAACACCTCCTCTCCCACG
Organism: Heterohyrax brucei; assembly: GCA_028571685.1. NCBI lineage: Eukaryota > Metazoa > Chordata > Mammalia > Hyracoidea > Procaviidae > Heterohyrax > Heterohyrax brucei. Next base: position 85,512,692 of record CM053157.1, on the reverse strand, counting down.
GAGAAGCTGCCAGGACAGCGATGGGAGGCTTCCTTACCATGGCCGGATAGAAGAGGATAAAGACGGCTGACCCCAGGAAGCCCGTGGGGCCCAGCACGATCACGTTGTAGACCATGCCCAGGATGGCGACGACAGGGCCTCCAGCCAGCAGGCTGCCCACGGCGGCGGCCTCAAACATCCTCTGCCCGTCGTTGGAGCAGATGTTGATGAGCTGTGGGACACAGGGAGGACGTGGGCCGCTTGTCTCCCCAAAGGGAAAGAGGGTGCAAACCAGCCACTGGCTCTCTGCCCTTCAGCCAGCATCCCTTCCTCACTCACCTCCCCGAGAGACTTCTCTTTAATATTCTTTAACTTGAGGATCTTCTTGAAGGCCATGGTCAAGATGGCACCCCTCAGGCGGACACCCGTTCGGTAATTCAACGCCCAGGTCAGAGCGAGCGACCACGACCTCACGGTTTCTGTCAGAAAGAGGCCCAGGACTAACAGCAAGCTGTACCACAGGTTAGACTCTGTCGCCTGGGTGTACTCCAAGAGGCGTTTCACCACGAAGGCCTACAGGGAGAAATACACACTGCCGTCAACATCTCCACGACACCCATACACAGCGCCACAGTTTTGTGTTAAGTTAGAAAGTGCTGGCCACTCGGCTGTACAGTGACGAACGTGCAGGCCGAGAGCAGCCTCCTTGGAGGACGGCAGGGGACTGAGCGCCGCCTGCTGTGGCTTAGGGCCATTCGCAGGGGGCAGGTCTCACCTGAGCCTCTGGTCCCGAAGGGTCCCGGCCAGGCCGTGACTCTTTCTAACGTAACAGAAACCTGTCTGCGAGCTGCCATTCACTCTCAACATTTGACCATCAGAAGGCTACCCTTGACCTGATCCCAGGATTTCCACACGCGGCTAACAACATTTCTTTCCAGTGAAATTAAGACGTTCCTTGTGGATCATTTCAGATGTGTGTATTTGATAAAAAGGAACGGTGTACCTACAGTTGTACTGGGGAAGGGTGAGGCATTTGAAAACATTCCTGAAAATAAACACGGGTAGTTGAAAGGCACAGAGGACAGCAAACACAGCAGACGGCCAGAGAGCCACACGCCCTCCCCGCAGGCCCTCCCCACCCCCACACCCTCCCTGAAACAGAAACACGTTACCTCCAACAGCAACTGTCTACCACCACCTGTGGGGGGTCAGCCAGCCCCCGAGCACCCCAAGTGGCCCCTCCAGTGCTGAGGTCCTGGAACACCAGGAGCACACACTCGCACACGGCACACTCAACAACACCACGAAACACCAGGAGGTGGGCGGTAACGTGCCTTTATTGAAAATCAAAATCAAAGAAGCAGAAGGACCATCTTCAAAAAGCATCGGACAGACACTGTACAGGAGCAGCAGCATTGTGGTGACATACAGTGGGGTCATACAGAGTTGAGTGACACAGGGCTAGCCATCTAACAGGTTATCTGCCTCGGGCCGTCGTCTCCACCGCACACCGCAGAAATAGAGAGCAGAGCCCACGTCTATTTCCAGAGTCCGCAGGAGTACATCAAGCTGACGGCACTTAAGCGGTCAGGGCTCCAGGAGTCGCAAGCTTTCTGCAGTGCTGCAGATATTCCCTTAGGGCTAAAGACCTTGAGCTAAAGAAAGAGAATTAAAAAACAAAACAAAACGGAGAGCTCCCCCAGAGATGGACTCGGTTTAAAATCGCTGGTGCTGGTGGTTCGCTGGGCTGTGAGAAGCTGCCTCTGCTCCGGACAGAAGACAAAAATCGAGCCCCCAAGGAGAAACCGGCGACACCCTTCAGTCTTTGCAAGTCCTTGCAGCTAAAGATTGATTTTGCCAAAACGAAACCAAACCACAACAAAAGAAAGCCAAACCAATCCCCCACCTTGAAGGAAAGAAAAAAATGAACTCAGTGAGAGACCCATCCGCCCCAGACCCCAGCTGCCCCGGTTCCTTACTGCAGAGCTCACTGCGGCTGTGCAGACGAGAGGCCGGGGGCCAGTGTCCTGAGGTCGCTAACGCTGCCTTCCGGAACCCAGGAGCCCTCTCAGCTGGCCCGTCTGCTCTTCCTCCCCAACAGCAAACTAACCCTAGATGTCCAGTAGCTCCTCGATCCCCACCAATCAGCTTTACATCAAGGCCCAGGAAACAATCTCACTGAACAGATCTCTGACTCAAAGGACTACTGGACTCCACCTCTGCCCGCCTCAGATTTTTAGGTGTGCATCCATTGTGGGGTCACAACTGTACACAGCTGGGTTGTTGGTCTCCTAGTGAGAAGGCGGGCCTCTCTTCCAATGTGCAATCACAAACGTGGCACTGAGTCCCCGAAGGGCCAAGCCCTCTCCCCCTTCCTCCCGTGCAGAGACTCAGTGAGACGGCGGGGCAATAAAGCCTTTTCTCACACATCATGGCTCTGCTGGACCATTCTCCAAGGGAAGGCAGGGAGGGACAGCAGCTTGGGTTTCCTTCCTCCCCAAACTTTAGGGCGCTGGGTTGGCAGCATGAGGTCACAGCGTCAGGCGCCCCCGAGAGGGGAGGAACGGGAGGGGACGTGGCAGGCATAATGAGTATTTAAACTAGGCACAACTTTCAAATGGAGGGAAAAAGAGGAAACAGCAAATTAAAGAATTTCCAAAACACAGGGCTTTAATAATTACATTTCAAACCATTTTGTATAAGAAAAAAAAAAGAGGTTTGCATAAAAAAAATCTAACCAAAACTGAGTTTTTTAGAAGTTACAAGTTTAACTGTTTACATTTAAACAAACTGGGAGACAACTTGAGATGGTCAGCACAGCTGCCTGGCTGGGGAGGGCGTCCCCAGTGCAGAAACTTGACCTTACCTGAACTCTTGGCGAGAGATTCTGCCCAGCTTGACTCTCTCATTCTGACCGCAGAATACAGCCATCCTGGAAATTCTAAAGAACAGCTTCTGTCACTGGTCCCACTACAGAGACACCCCCACATCCACAGCCTGACAGCACCAAGCAAGCTGCAGCTGGAACGAGGTCGGAAGGGTGGGGAACTTACCTCTCTAAAGGGCTGTTCACTGCCCTGTCCCCAAGAGGCCCTCTGGGAAACTAGCCTTCACCGAGAGAGAGCAGCAGGCCTATCCACAGGCAGGTGCAAACCTTGGCACACTGCTGTAACCCAAAAAGCCGCCAAAGCCTGTCTCTGGAAGTTCAGCCACTGGGCTGCTCATCTTGGGTCGGGACCCTACTTGATTCTGGTGCTGCAGGACCCCTGGGCGCCCCACAGAGGAAACTTTGGGTCATTTTGATGCTTGAATGTCTGGCCCTGGCTGACCAGTAGTTTGAAAAAACCAACCCCAAACAAACCCATACAACTTGGCGGAGCTTCATCTGTTCTGGGTCTGAGAAGAAGTGAGAAAAGGAAGGCCTGTCTGGGGAGCCCATCTCCGCGGAGTCTGTCCTTACACACATTTCTCTAAGAACATAGCAGGACAGTTTGACTGTCATGGCAGATTAGAAAATGTGCAAAAACCTACAGTGGACATCCGTCAGAAAGACTTCAACTCGGAGACAGAATGCAGGCCCACATCACAGCCAGCCACCCGAAGACTGGCCTGGCTCTTCCATTTCCAACAAAAGTCATTAGAATCAGAGCTCCGGAAAGAAAGACGGCACGTGCAGGCTGCACTTTTAAGCCTTTTATCAAAAAGAGACTGTGGACGGACTTGTTGCTTCCGTGACGATTCTAAGACAGGTTCTCAGGAAAGAACCCTGGCTATAATGTGCTCTTCCCCCACGAGCACAAGACGCCACAGGAGGCCGCCGCTTTCCTCTTAAAAGGAAGGTTCTCGGTGTTCCCTGGGATCTGGAGGGATGGACTAGAGGTTAGTGTTCTCGTGTGCCGGGCCTGCAAACAGCTCGGAAGGGATGCGCAGGCACTCAGGGGAAGGACCGGGAAGCCTCCCAGCTGAACGTGCACAGTAACCACCTTTTTCCCCCAAGTAAAAGATCAAAATCCCAACAATTGACCGATTTTTTTTTCAAGGGTCGGGGGGCGACCAATAAATCTCTTGCGCTGCCTGAATGGAGTCAAGACAGCCCTTCACTGCTGCAGCAAGAAAACCTTCCACCTCACTGCCCAGCTGAAGGGGGTCTACAAGAGACCACAGCAGCCACCGGCCCTGGAGGGAAACAGTGACAGAAGCTCTTCCGGCTGGATGCCACTCCTACGAAGACCTTGGCCACTTGGGACAGTGACATAACACGACATCACATAGTCTTCAGTGACATGGTTGGTCCCTCTTACAAGTTATGTAAACGTATGTTGGTTAGTCAATTAATACAGAAACCCAATACCAGAAAAGTAAATGATGTTCTCTGCTTCAGGAAATAAAAAAAAAGAGCCCAACTTTGACGAGGCAACAAACATTGAAAGCAATAAGAGCAACAAAGCAAACCCTGGAGATCCGCTCTTCCTGATTCCCATGCATCTCAGGTGCGTACTTACCCAGACCAGGTAGCCCAGCTTGCCCACACGTGACAGAGCACAGCACTCGCTGTGCCACTGCTCCGGGGCCTCAAGGCAAATGTGTCGAGAGCAGGTTTAATCAAGGTCTCGAGCAGATGCGAGGAACAGGTGCCCAGAAGAGCGTCACTGCCAAGGCTCTCTGACCTACCCTGCCGCCACCCCCCAGCTCACACACCGGTCACACCCTCAGCTAGCACCTAATGGCCGTCAGAGACCTCAGCAGCCCTCCAGCTTCCTCCGAGCCCACTCGTCACCAAGCCGTCAGCCTGCAGGCAGTCGTTCTGCCCGTGGGACAGGCCCGTCACTGCCCATGTCGGCCACTGTCAGCTTGCCAGCCCTGCCACACAATGCTGCCCTCACCCACTCCCAGCATGGCCAAGACGCGGCTGTCCCAGACCGTCCACTGTCGCTTCGTGTCAACACGCCGCGAAGCAGCACAACCCTGCTGGGTCGGACCCAGAACCGGCTCGGCTCCACCCCCGGCCCGGGCCAGCACACCAGCTCCGTCTCTCAGCTGCCAGTGCAGCGGCCCCCTCTCTCCAGCTGCCACAAGCAACCAACTGTTCCCTTTCAGCAGACCTGGAGCCCGGCTAAGGCCTCTAACTAGCCCAAGGCGAGCCCCAAACCCCTGCAACAGAAGGACCGTGTTAGAGCTGGCCGCGGCCGGGCTCCAGGAGCCTGTCAGCAAGGATGGTTAGAACTTACTGGTCCACTGAAGCCAGCCAGCTGTGTGATCATCAGGCAGACGATGGAGAGGATCAGCCGGGTGCGACAGAAGGTCCACACAACCCTCCGGAGGGAAGCAGCGCCCGGCCCAGCTTCATTCAGCTCCTCTTCCCAGAGCCTCTCTAGTCTTAACAAGGGCACATGTCCTCCATTACACCCCAACCCCGGGAAGCGTGCCCCGGCCCCCCACCTGCCAGCGCCGCTGGTCTCCTGCACACCCCTCATCTAAAACGCTGGACATGGCCACCACTTCCAGAGGCCTGGGCCAAGAGGTCCTTTCTGGCTAGCTACAGATGGACTCTGCACACCGGGATTCAGAAAAGGAAGACAGCAAAGGTCTCTTCTTCCACCCAGAAAAACTGCCTTGCAATAAAATGTGTCTGTGGGTAAGAACCTCCTTTGTCAAGGGAGCCCAGCCCTTCCTCTCTGAAGGGTCCTGCACCCAAATGTACAGCTGTAAACTAGAGCTTAATTAGGACAATCAGCTACCACAAAAATGTATTCTGTCACAAGGCAGCGACATAATCTCCCTGCAGACTCAGGAAGAGAAGCGGGGCTGGGGGAGAGAGAGAAAGCCCGTGGTTAAAACAGGATTCAAGTGAACAGAGGAGATTCAGCAGAAGAGCAGAGAGAAGGCTGTCCCCCAGCGTCCCTCCCTCCACAGGACAGCTCAGAGCTGTGGACTGCACACGCCTTAGCTCAGGCCCTAGGTAGCTGGAAGGAGGAGAGTAGGGTGGACCAGGGACGCCTACCTTCTGCAGTTCACGTCAGAAGACTCGTGCTGGGACAACGGCCACACATCCTCGATTAAGAGCTCCCCCTTCTTGTAGGCCAAGCGGGCCAGAGGAGTGAGCCAAGAGAAAGTCATACAGGAGAAGAGGCCAGCGTTGTCCACCGGGTGCCGGTGTCTACAGAAAGAAAGCCCAGTTACGAAACTGAAAACTGAGGCCAGCTAGTAGGTATAACGGTGCTTCTAAAACAGGACTCCTGACTGCAAACAGGGCTCCCAACTGCAAACAGGGCTCCCGACTGCCTGTTGGGCTCCCCATGGGGTCTGCTCTTAGCCCTGAGGTTTCAAAATCACTTGCGACACTTTCACAAGTCATGAAACAGCCTCTTACTTGGACGTGGTCCGGATGGGCTTCAGAGTGCTTAAGCCATGGTGGTATTTCCCCTTGGGGTGCTCCTCGTCCAAGATTCTCAGCTGAGAATGAACAGAGACATCCAGGGAGAGCCCTTCTGCTCGGGCCGCTGTTTCCAGGGCATCCTGGCATTCCAGCTGTTTTTCGCAGGTAGGGAGAGAGGGGAAAACACAGTCAGCGAACACAAGGGAAACAAGAGAGAGGCCCATCTCGTCGGTACGACAGCTCGGACCGCAGACCAGTTCCTTCTTAACCAAGAGACTGCAAGGGCCAGGTTAGCTGTGTACAGCGCACACTTGCTAAGGGCCAGGTCAGCTGTGTACAGTGCACACTTGCTAAGGGATGTTCAAACAAGGTGCTCAAAACTGGCCTTCTAGTCACTAATGTGTCCTAGCTTTCATTTCCCGGTGTGGACTCAGAGTCAACTGTTTCCCAACCAACTACAAATTCTGTTGCCTCTTCTCTGTGACAAAAACTTCACAACCACCCTCAGCTCAACAGTCAGGTCATCTGCAGGCACAGCTGCCATCCCTCTGCCTATCAGTGGCAGGGAGAGGGGGCATGGGTCCTTGCCCCAGCTGCCGTGAGAGCTCCAATACCCAGGATGCCCTGCCGTACACAAAGGAGGAGGTTCATGGGCTGACATGCAAAGACACACACACTTACTGAGAAGCTTACGAATGCCAAATTAACCGAAGAAATTCAAGTAATTTGAGGTCTGATGGAGGCAGAAGGGGGTGGGCTTAGACTCTGGACACAGCTCTCCCCATTTATTCTAAAAGGAAATCAAAGTGCACGCCTTCTTGTGGAAGAAACAGAAGCTTCACTTCCCTCAAGGCAGGATGGTCAGTACATTTGTTACCCTATTCTCCCTGAGCAGGGACATTCACAGGGTCACAAACACCGAACAGTCAGAAAGAAAAGATCCCCAATGCAAGGATAAGGTAAGTGACACAGCACCTAATAGGTGCTTAAGCCTTTAGGGGTAAAGGGCTGTCATGTCTGCACGCTGCTCTCAGAGGGATGGGAAGAGAGGTGACCACACACCTGCACGGAGAAGCCACAATTAAACAAACACGCAAAACTGTAGCTAGGAAGTCTGGGTGAAAGGTCAACGACTTCTTGGTATTACTGCTGAAACTTTCCTGTAAGTTCAAACGGAAACATTGAAAACTAGTTATTTCTATCAACGAAGTGAAAAGAACCTACAAATTGGGAGAAAATTGTTAGAACCCACGTATCAGAAAAGGACCTAATGTCCAAATACACATCAAACTTCTCCCAATTCACACAGAAAGACAAACAACACATCCAAAAAATGGGCAAAGGACTTGAACTGACCTGACTATCCAAAAAGGAACGGTGTTCAGCATCATCAGTGGTTACACGCACAGACACGCAGACACTCAGAGACACACACACTACCAGCAAGTCAATTCAGACTCATGGATACCCTGGAGAACAGAGCAGAACTGCCCCATGGGGTGCTGAGATGGCACACATTTATTTATTTAGGCTGTAAGTCTTTCCAGAAGCAGACCGCCACACCTTCCACCCACAGAGCGGCCAGTGGGTCTCTGCCAACAAGGGCTCCTCTGTTTGTCATTCCAAAGTCAACCTACCATGGGTCACCAGAAGAACGAGCAAGTCTGTCTTGGGAGAAGTAAAGCCAGAATGTTCCTTAGAAACGAGGATGGTGAGGCTTTGTCTCACATACTGTGGACGTGATGTCAAGAGGGACCAGTCCCTGGAGAAGGACATCATGCGTAAAGAAGAAGGTCAGCGAAGAGGAGGACCCTCAAGGAGACGGACTGACACGGACAGTGACTGCAACCGTGGGCTCCAGGGTCATGATGACGGTGAGGCGGGCAGGGTTTGGTCCTGTTGGACCCAGGGTCATCGGGAGTCAGAACCGGCCCAAGGGCACCTGACGACAAATCAAAACCACCACGAGATACCACCCCACCCCAATGAAAACAGTAATACTTTACAAAAAAAGACAAACAGGAAACAAGTGTTGGAGAGGACATCTGTACTGGAACCCTTATTCACTGCTGGCAGGAATGTGACACGGTGCAGTCACAGGTGAAGAGAGTCAGGCAGTTCTTCAAAAAGCTGAACACAGAACCACTAGTACCACCCAGCACTCTCGACCCTAGGCACATACTCACAAGTGAAGGCAGCAACACAAACAGTGGTCACTGCAGTCCCGGCCACAAGAGGCAAAAGATGAGAACAACCAAAATGCCCATCAACAGGAGAACAAATAAAGCAACTTCCACATGATTAAAAATCCTACAGTTGTAAAGAGCACTGAAGCTCTGGCCCATACCACAAAACGAATGAACACGGCAACCACCGTGCTGAGCAATACACACACGACCACAAAAGGAAATACTGTAGGTTCTCATATGTATGAAATAAGCAAACAGAGAAAACCAAAGATGATTAACAGTTAACAGGAGTGGAGCAAGGGGGAAGAGGGAGATTCTGTCTGGGGGCACAGAGTCTGCGTTCATGGCAGTGGGATATTCTAGAGAAGGAAAATGATCTGAAGGGAGGGCACAACCACAGAACTCTGGACACAGTGGGAGAGAGACCAGAGGGCAGAGCCAGAATTCTACCAAAAGACCACGCCCAACGGTCCTTCTGAACGGGGAGCCCCTGGCACTTTCTAGCCCCAAGCTGCATTCAGCACCATGGCCAGCTCTCCTGACAAAGACTGAACCTGACCACACACAACAAGGAGTGCGGCCGGCAACCAACCAACCCGTGGACTTTAATAGGTGCATGGGGCTGTCCCAGAGGCTCACTGCTGTAGTCAAGAGGATGAGGTAGGGTGGGCCAGAGCTTGGTCAAAGGGTCATGGGAAGTTCTGGATGCAAGGGAGAAGCGTGCCGTCATGGGGCAGGTAGGAGCTGTTAGAACAGAGCAGCAGTGAAAGTTCAGGTGTTATATGGCAAACTGTTCTTAATCACAGTAAAATTTATTTAGAAAATATAATGCCCGTCTTTATCCCCTCCAAAAGAGAGAAAGAAAATGCTAATGACAACAGAGACCCAACACGAAGGATGTTGTCAGCATCACTTAATCATCACCGTGGAAACTGTGGTGCCAGCAAGTACTCTGCTATGTGTCTTCCCACCATGGCGATTACTAGGTGGGCAGTCTGAACCCCAGCTGCTCCATGGAGACAGATGTGCAATCAGCCCCCAGAAAGACAACAGCCTTGGAAAGCTGCAGGGCCGTTCTGCTCTGCCCTACAGTGCTGCTGAGTCAGAATCGACTGAGGGCCCCAGGTCTGGTCTGGTTTGTGCTCCCCAGCCTCTGTATGCTGCAGCGGGTGCTCCTGGTGAGCGCTCCTGGGGAACAGGTGCCTTGTTCTTGTTTATATTCTTGGCCTGCAGCACAGAGTAGGGCATCAGCGCCACAAAGCTGCTTCATGAGCCTTTTAACCCCACATTTTACCTCTGTCCAGATGTTCCAGTTGCCATGCTTATTATTAACAGTAAAACAAACAATGGGAAAATCACCAGTGTAACCCAGAGGGGAAATGCCACTGCAGTCAGTCCCTTCCTGAGGATGACATGGCTAGGAGACACTGAGTATTTTTTTTCCCAACAAGAGGTTGGCAGTGGAGAAGGGGTGCTGGGGAGCTGCAGGGGACAAGGAAATCCAGACTGTCACGGAAGGTTCTGAGAAAGCAGAGGGAACACGCTGAGAATGCTCGGTCTACAGGAAAACTGGGACTCCTCCCTGAAGGTGCTCCTTCCACCTGCAGGCAAACACCTGCCTCCCAGGTGGGAGTCAGTGCACCTGCCACACCCACAGCCCCTGCTCTGCCAGTGGCTCCGCCTCTTTTTAACAGGCTGCCAGAGGGGAGTGTTTGCTGGGACAAGACGCGGGGTGACAGAAACCACTCCTGAGGCTCAACAGTCCCTTCCTGGGAGCAGCACCCCACCAGGTGGCCTCCCAAAGCCTGAAGGCTGAGGACACATCCAGGGTGCTCCTGAGCACAGAGGTGGCAGGCATCCACAGGCAACAGAGGCGCCTCTGGGTTTCCAAGGGGACTCAAGGTGCAGTTCTCCTGGCTCGGGCACAGTCAGAACTGACCGCCCCCGTGTCCTGTGTGTTCTGTCTGCCCTCTGCTTACTGGACAGGACCTTAACACAAATACTAAATGGACACCTCTTCTAGGAAGCCCTTCTGGCCCAATTAAACCTTTCCTGCAGACATCTACAAGACAAAATTCTTCATGACAACGTTGGGCAGTCACAGCCCTGGTGGTGCAAGGGTTAAGAGCTCAGCTACAAACCAAAAGGTCCGCAGTTCGAACCCACCAGACGCTGTGGAAAGTCTACGGGGCAGTTCTGCTTTGTCCTGTAGTGTCACTATGGGTTCAAACCAGCTGGACAGCGACAGGTGTGTTTTTGTCTTTCTTTTCTTTTGGTGGTTGAACTGACTTCACAGCAACTGGTAACTGTATGTGAGGACTGCCAATCAAGTTTGCAAACTCATCCTGGAAAAAGTGCTATGCACCTCGTTGAATACTACCATGGTGGTCACCTTCCCAGGACCAAGGCCAGCACCGAGTCCACCCTTCAACGCAATATGGGAACTCTTCTGGAACGGCCATTAGAGTTGCTGCCACGTGACCCTTGATGTCCTGAAGGTCATCAAGAGTGTTTTCCTTTCAATATTTCCTTTATCTTTGGGTATAGAAAAAAGTCCTTGGAGGCCAGATCAGGTGAGTAGGTAGGGTGTTCCAATACACTTATTTGTTTACTGGCTTAAGACTCCCTCCCAGAGGGTGCCACGTGAGCTGGTGCACTGTCGTGATGCCGGAGCCACGAGTTGCTGGTGAAATGTTCAGGTCATTTTCGCCTCTTTCACGCAGCCTTTTCAGCACTTACAAATAGTAAACTTGGTTTGGTTAACTGTCCGGCTGGTACAAATTTATGATGAGCAATCTCTCTGACATCAAAACAGGTTAGCAATGCTGTTTTCTTCCACTGTGCCCTTGGATACTCTGCTTCCCGGTCACAGTGGTACACCCACGTTTCCTCACCAGTGACAACACAGCCCCACACATCGTCTGGCCTCTCCAAAAGGTCTTGACCAACTTCGACTTTCCTTTGCTTTTGTTCAGCAGTGCGCTCCCTTGGGACCACTTTTGCACACACCTTTCTCATGCCCAGATTTTTCAGTTAGTATTTCCCTGTTTCTCCATCGATGTTTACTTGGTCTGCCATGCTTCTGACAGACAACCAACAATTCTGACACACAGTTTGATGAATTTTTACAACATTTTCATCAGTTCTGCTCATTGCTGGCCACCCTGACCTCTCTTCATCAGTGACAATTTCTCTCCCGTCAGAAAAACGTTTAAGCCATTGGTACACTGCTGGTTTCTTCACGTCATTCTTCCCATAAACTTGGACTAACATGTCCCTGTCTCACTTCTACTCTCGCCGAATTTAAGAAGAAATTTAATGTTTGCTTGTTGCTCTAATTCAAGCTCTGACAGTCTCACTATGGCACACAAAAACACACAATAACAGTAATGAACACCACCCAGCAAGACACTGCCACATGTTGACAAGAACACAGCTGTGAGACACTAATGTACCAAGGTTATAAAACTTTACTGAGTTGTTTGTACAGTGCTGCCAACATAAGGACACGGTGGCCAAGTTCATCAACTTGCCAGACTCCATATTAAACACAAAGTGAAAAAGAAGTTAAAATTAAACTAAAAAATTAAAAAGCTATGCTCTCCCAAGACCAGCTGACATCCAGATCTCCTATGGCCCTTTTCCTACTAAGTGAGGGATATTTCTTCTGCAAGGTGACACGACATCCTTGGTCCTCAAAGCATTATTAATGTAACGCTACCCTTCTCTAACCCTCTCCTAAGAACTTGCAAGCGGTGGCCATGTTCAGCCCAGAGGGTCAGCAGGATTCTGGAGTGTAATTTTCAGGAGCAGGAAATAGGAGTCAAGGAACCAGCTAAGTACGTGGTGGTTCTGCCACCCTGGGCAGCATTGCATATCTCATCCGTAGCTGACCCGGGCGGGTGAACAAACGTGTGGATCCCACCATCTCACACCTGTAGCTGACCTGGACAGGTGAAGAAATGTAGATCCCGTCCCCCCTCATCCGTAGCTGAACTAGGTGGGTGAATGACAGTGTCCATCCCACCCTTCATCTGTGGCCAGGCTGTTCAGTTCCCCTTATACCGGGGATCAGCTACCAACCCAACTGGGAAAATGCACAAAACCAAGAGCCCAAACCACAGCATCCATGGGAGACCAAGAAGTTACGGCACAGCACAGGGCAGAGTGCTTCAGCGCGACATCCCACGTTGCCTCCCCGGACAGCAGTCTGGAGTGCCTCAGCGTGAGGCGGCCCAGGGCCCAGTGGCCCAGTGGCCCATCCTGTGGACAGCAGGCTGGACGCACCCACAACAGTAGAAGCACACACAGAATCAGGATGCTTGGCTATTTTTCTACTACAAGAATGCAATGCTTGAGAAAACCAAGTGACATCCCAACACCACAGTAAAACAGGAGCTTCCCTGCAGTCCTGGATGGGGCATCAGCCCCCAACATCAGCAGGAAGTTGGCGGCTTTCTCACAGGCTGAAAATTTCAAGGAAGTTACCCAGAGTTCCTATTACATTGGGAGCCTAAGATTAACTCTGTTAATACCACGATAAGGGTTCAATGATTTCAGGTGAAAGAAAACTCCAGAAAAGACAGCTTACAGGGAAGACTTGGGGCCCCCCTGGTCGAGGGGACAGAGGGGACTTATTCCACCAGATCTCCTCCTTGTGCAGCTCTGCCAGCAGGCTCTCAGCTCTGGTTACACGTCGGCCTCTTCAGGGATGCTGTCACCACTCCTGACGACTCTGCCCAGAGCCAGACTTCACTGGTCTGGGGTAGGTAGGGCATCGGTAAGTGATTTTATGATAAAACGCAGCATCCTGCCCCCATGAACCTTTAATTTAGAGAATGAAGCTTTGGGATGCCGGCCTTCTGTATTTGACTAAATCCCTTCAACAAGATTTGCAGGTGCTCGCCTGGGAAAAGGGAGGCCAAAAGCAGTGCCCGGTGCAATATGTGTGCCCACGTGGATGGTCAGCCCAAGGCACAGGGTTCACCATGTGGTCTCCCCTGCTGGACAAGAGGCCGGACCCACTGACGGTGGCGAGAAGCACACGCAGGGCAGGCAGGTCCACAATTCCTACTATGAGAAGGAAACGCAACAGCGAAGCTCTACCTCACCCCTAGCTTATAGAACACCACCAGCAGGCAGGATGTTCTAAGTCTCCTGGAATTGTCAAAGAGTCAAGCAACTCTAATCATTGACGCTGATCCATTCTGTGGCGTTTATCTCTTACAGTCTAAGGGTGTCTATTTCTAAGATACATCCTAGACTCCCTAACAGCAACACACGCATCTTTCTGGGCACAATGCCTTTTGAAAATGGTCCAATCACGTCCTGAACCTGAGGCGAGGTACAAACAACAGCTGTACACTAGTTGAGACTGCTTGTTTCTGCCAGCCCAACACCCTGGGCCAGCGCCATGGACTCAAATGTGTCCCCCCAAAATATGTGTGAAGTTGGTTAGGTCATGATTCCCAGGACTGTGTGACTGTCCACCATTTGCGTCACCTGATATGCTTAGCCTAGGTGTTGTAAACCCTGACATCTGTGCTGCTAACGAGAAAGGATTACAGGCAATTCTGTTAAAAGGTAGCACTCAATCTTCAGGACTGAGGCATAACACCACCAGGTAAGAAGAGCCAGGAGTGGGGCGCATCTGCTGGGTCCTGGGTCCCCAGGCCAAGAAGCTCCTAGACCCTCAGAAAGATTAATAGTGAGGACCCTCCCCCAGAGCCTACAGGGACAGAAAGCCTTCCCCTGGAACTGCCATCCTGAATCTGGACTTTCAGACTACTAAACTGAAAGACGATAAACTCCGGCTTGCTCAAGCCATGCACTTGAAGTTTTCTCTGTTACAGCAGTACTAGTTACCGAGACAGCCAGGACACAGAGCTAGGACCCTTCCAAGGGGAGCAATGAGCTCTATTCTGAGCTCCCAACCCTAGAAACGAAGCCCTGGGCAGAGCACCAACCTCATCCCAGCCTTCTGAGTAAAATTTCCCCTGGGCCTTGCCTACAGGGAGAGAAGGCCATGAGATCCCGGCAGCACAGCCTACAAGCTTCTACCCACCTCGTAAAGCACACAGGTGTGTGTGTCCTCCTGATCTCAGCCTCTGTGACCAGACTTCGTTAGAACAAAAGTCAAGTCTTCTGATGAGTGAGTTAAGATGGATTCTATCAACAGCTAATTCAGGAAATAATCTAAAATAATTAAAATATGTATAGCATCTAATTACCCAATTAGGCTAACTCTGAAAGGGGGACAGGGAAGGAAGGGATAGACAATTTAATTCTGCTAATTAGTGGACTTCAGTACACCAAATTAACTCCACATTAGTTATGTCGTTTTGATACTGGCCGTTGCAACCTTTGCAAAGACTCCCGGGGGGCCCTGCTTTTTCTGTCCTGGGTACCCACCCATTTCCTGATCCAGCACAAGTGACAAGAATGGTGAGACCTTCAACAACACATCAGCAGAAGGCGACCTAAAGCAGCACCAAGAAACCATAGGTAACTTCCAAGTTACAGAGCCTAGCAAAATAAAGACATACTGCTTTAAAAAAACTTCAAAAATACAAAGCTCATTCAAACACTCTGCTTCCCTTTTGATGGGAAGCCCCTGCGACTCAGGACAACAGCCTCTGTGTTTCCCTGGAGTGGTGTTTCCTTGTTGCAGACAGCGTGAGGGCTCCTGACTGAAGCAGCAGGCAGCCCCACCAGACCATCCTGCTGGGGAGTGTGTTGCCAGGCAGGAAAGCCACCTGGGCAGGGCACCAATGAGTGCACTGCTGTCATCTCTGCCGGAGAGCTTGCGGCTGCTATCCGAGCCCAGGACCTGGCGCTCGGCCAGCTGCTACCTCACACCCAGCCCCCCGGCGGAGTCCTGCCGAGCTTTACGGATGCCTCTGGGGGACAAACAGGCAGGTGCCCTCACTCAGCCTCCCACGGGCTGCCCCTCCAGAATGCCTGCTGAGTCATGAAGCACCAACCCCGGGAAAACAGGGCCAAGACTGCACACAGCAGCCCCTTCACGGCTACCCCTTCTCAGAGCACAGCAGCCCCGGGTCAAAGCTCCTGATTTTGGGACACAAGGTCACAGCCAAACACACAGACTTTGTCCTTATGGTAATGCTGCTGGAGTCAGGTTCTCTGACGGTGGAACGTTCTAGACAAAAGGATTTTACATAACCACAGCTGTCTTCAGGTAGAGGGATTAACTTTAAGGTTAATTTTTTTCTTCCAGCTCTGATCTGCACTCTGCGAATTTTCTATAATGAGCCCCTATTTCCTTCCTAATAATAGCATAGCTTCAGAATTCTATTTCCTAGTAAGAGATTAGACTCACACCCTGCCAGCCAGGTACACTGCATGTCCCACAGGCCCAGCTACCCACAACAGCTGAAACCAGGCAACAGGAAAGCTCCCAGCAAAGTGAAAAGTCAGCCCAACACAGAACAAAACCCTAAACAGAGCCAAGGTCACCAGGTTTATGAACAGCTGCTTTGTTACCTTTCCTGAAGGCAAAACAGTGTCCCTTGGTAGGAGGACAAGTCTGCCCCTGACCCCCTCCATGGTACACTTGTAAGATTGTGAGGGAAGCAAAGACAAAGTGAGTGGGAATAAGGGGACACGAGCTTCAGCTGACTTCTGCTCTGTCCTTCCTCCTCCTCTTCTGCGCTCTAGATCCGACACACCAGCGGAAG
Source organism: Heterohyrax brucei (assembly GCA_028571685.1). Lineage (NCBI taxonomy): Eukaryota > Metazoa > Chordata > Mammalia > Hyracoidea > Procaviidae > Heterohyrax > Heterohyrax brucei. The sequence goes on along the minus strand of CM053157.1, from coordinate 85,496,451 downwards.
AAGTGCAACCAGAACCGCCTGAGAAGCAAGGATGGTGGAGACTTCATCTCATGCCCTCTGGACATATGCTACCTGGAGGGACCAGCTCCTGGAGAAGGGCACTTCACTTGGGAAGGCAAAGGGTCAGCAGTAAAGAGGGGGACCTTCCAAGAGACGGACTGACACAGTGGCGGCCACAGTGGGGCTGAGCACAGCAACCACTGTGAGGAGGGTGCAGGACCCGCCACGCGTCCTGTGGGACGCGGGGTCCCTGCGAGTCACAGTGGACCGACTGCACCTAACAGCAGCAGCAGCAGGCAGAAAACAAGTCATCCTTCTTGGCCCGGGAGTGGGAGGAAAACAACCATCACAATATAAAAGCTTACAAAAGTATTTGACAGTTGTGTCTTGCTTTTTCTCTTTCGAGGGGCAAAAAAAAAACATTAATCTGTAGCAACTCAAATCCAAGCCCCTCAGCCTGCAGCCCGTTCACTAACACCCCAGAGCTGCTTTTACAGCCTTCATGCAAAGCCTGATCAAGAGTTCAGCTGCCGATGGAAAGGTCAGCAGCTGGGAGCTGCCAGCTGTTCCCCGAACGCCCTATGGGAGAGGCCTACTCTGTCCCCAGGGTCACTAAGAGTTGACACGCTGGTTGGTTGGTTGGTCGGTCACACTCAAAGCCAACAGGGCCTGCCTGTCTGTACCAACTCTTCCACCCAGCACTTCTGCATCATTTCAAATGACCGTTCAAGTCTGCAGTCCAAGACTAACTCCTTCAGAGGTCTCCCCTGATCCCAAAGATGGAAGCCCTCTCTCCTGGGCATGCCTTTCCACAGGACCTAAGTGACACACAGGTGACGCTCCCACTGCGGTGTGAGGAGGGACAGGCCCAGCATAGGTTTATTTTTATGGCCCTAGACCACCTCCCTGGGGGCTGTGTCTGCTGGGGAAGAACGCTGCCTCCCTTCCTCCCCCATGCTACAATGATTACTGAACAAGTAAACCAAATAAAGATGCATCTTATAAACACAAACACGCTTCCAGACACAGACGGGACCACAAGGAGGAGCAGAGGTGCCAGCCCAGGGCGGCCAGGCCTCAGGCACAGGAGGAGTGCTGAGGTGTGGCCCAGATGCAAACCTTCCCTCTCCCTGACCTAGGTCAGCCTAACTCCAGCCAGGCTCAGTGACCAGGCTCAAAGGACTGACAGCAACAGAAGGCTCCCTACCCTATTAACACCTCAGGATTCCAGAATGTCTGCTTAGCCTCCAACTGTGGCCTACAGCATTCAGTTCAATGGACCTAAGAGGGTGGAGGTGCAAATCCCGGCAAGTCACCCTAATTCACTCTTAGTAGATGTAAAAAAAGACAAACCCTTTGGCACTGAGCAGATTCTGACTCAGTAAATCCCCCGGAAAAACCCACTGTCTTCAAGTTGTTTCCGACTCTTAGTAGCGACCCCACAGAGCAGAGCAGAATTGCTCCATAGTGTCCAAGGAGCACCTGGTGGATCTGAACTGGTCACCCTCTGGTTAGCAGGCAAAGCACTTAACCACTGCACCACCAAGGTTTCCTCCTACTCAGCAGGGCACCAAAAATACGTGAAAGCCTGACTGATTAAAGAGGGGTTTCACAAAGGGGACGGTGAAGGACACTTGTGTCCCAGCACTCAGTCATGGGCACGCTGTGGACACCCTGAGGCCTTACAGAGAGGGCACACTGCTGATATGTGTCTAAAATCAAACCTTGTTCCTTGGTGCTCTGCTTCTGACTCTTGGCTTCTCCTGTTTCCAAGTTCAAGCTCGGCTGCTCACCAAAAGGTCAGTAGTTCAAATCCACCAGCCACTCCTTGGAAGCCCTATGAACCCTCTGTCCTATGGGGTCGCTGTGAGCCAGCATCAGCTGGACAGCAAGATGCTTAGAGGAACTAACAGTCATGAACAAAACCTGCTGTTCCATTAAGAGCTACAGGTATACTGCTACCTTGGAGAGCAGTGGCTGGGTCTTAAAATCCTGTGAGTGGCCATCAAGGATGCTCCCCGGGTCTCACTCTTTCTTGAATAAGGGAGAACACAGAAAACCAAAGACACAGGGAAAGACAAGACTACAGTCTAATGGACTGCACCCACAGGGCCTCCACCAGGCTGAGGACACACAAGGAGACGGTGCCCGGCCACCAGTGACCACTGTGACAGGGATCACCACGTGTGGTTTGGCATAGAACTGAAGAAAAATGCAGGACAAAATTTTAACTCACAAAAAAAGAAAAGCCTGGCCTTACTGGTCTGACAGACGGCAGAAGCCAAGACGGTTGCTCCCAGACACCTTCTTAGCTCAGTACTAAAGTCACTCCTGAGGGTCAACCCTCAGCCCCAAACCAGACAGGCCACCAAAACGACACTAAAGAGACATGCCAGTCCAGGGGCAAGGACAAAAAGTCAGGAAGGGACAGGAAAGCTTGTCACAGGGACCCAAGGTCAAGGAGAGACAGTGTTGGCATGTCATGCAGCTGTTAACCAACATCATAAAATGATACGAGCACTAACTGTTTAATGAGAACCTAGTGTGCCCTGTAAACCTCCACCCAGAGTATAAAAACATCAACCAGTCACTAAATCTACAGACATATCCTCATCCTGTGATCCTTGGAGGTAAAGTTCATTTCACTTGTGATGGATTAACCAGCATAGCTGGCATCTGGGCGCTGGTGACTCAGATGCCTCTAAAACAAGGAACACACAGACGATGGCTGCAATCAAGAGTCAGAAAGGTGTCATCTCCACTCAGCCAGCTCCTTACTCTTAAAAACAAAACCAAAAAAAAAAATGCATCTGCTTCCCAACTACTCAAATTATCAATGTTACACTATCCAGGAACTGGAAAATTTGGTGGCCTCTTGCTGGCTCCCTCTGTCAGTGCACTGAAGACATCCGACACAAGTTCAAAACAAACTTAACGAAGAAATTCTGTTTTTTGGCAGCTCATGGGCAAGAAAATTCCAGGCACCACGTGGCGTTAAAACCACGCGTCAACAGCTACGCGCTGACTTTAATGGGCATAAAAATACCTTGCATAAACCATGATTTTATTGTTTAAATCAATACTGAGCAAAATAAAAAGCATACAGATTAAAGTAAGTATTCTAAGTTTAAAAAAAGGATACAAAGAATTGGTAATAGTCCAGGAAACAGTATTCAAATTTAAAAGTTTACGACACACAAACGGGTCATAAAAATAAAATTCACGTGGACTCTCAAAATGTCACAGAGCAGTGATCAGTTATCCTGCTTCTTCAAGGTAAAGATTGCATTACACAGAGGAAACTGGACATGGCGGCCACCTCAAGATCCAGGGGACAGAAGGCACACAGCTGTGACTTCATGTCCAGTTCTTCTCCACCTACACAGGACAAGCTTGCTGCCACCACTGGCTATCTGAAAGCCGTGTCCACTCTAACAAACTGGACAGGGACCCTGTCTGCAGGAACTTCACAGGCCCACATGCAGCTGGCCAGGTCCCCACCCTCTCCTGCACGGCAGCCATCCTCGGGCCAGCCTGCTCACTGTCTCACATGAGCTCTGGTCACCCAGATGGGACACGACCACAGCTCCACCACGCCATCGATTCAGATCCAACGTGTTTTCAATCAAGCTCCGTCTCGTCTCCCCACACTTCTGCTTCTCTTCCTCTTGCCCACTAATAGTCAAAATCATTACCACCGATGCCAGGCACCCCAGTGGTTCCTGGCCCTTCCAGAGCTGCCCCTCAGTCCTATCCTTTCTCCTCCCCCACAACTGTGTTTTGGAACAGAAGCCTGGCCTCTGCCACGTGGGCGCTGCCTTCCAGATGTCACTGCACTGACTCAAGATGAATCCTTCTGAGTCAGAAAGCTAGTCTTAGAAATCCCTCCTCTGGTTAATGCCACTAGCAATTTGAGAAACGCAAACTCCAATCACAATGAGCCCACACTGCCAACCCATCAAAACTGGTACACTAAAAGAGTGCCACCCCTAAATGCTGAAAACCCATTGCCACACTTGTCCCAAATGTAAGGCTGTCCTAGAGTTATGCAAGGGGTCACCACTGGGGGAACCTGAGGGACAAGAATACATTATCCCTCTGTCTTATTTTCAACTTCATATGAATCTATCATTATCTCAACATAAAAAGTTAAAAGAAAACAAAACCCTCCTTGATAACTTTAATAGTCCCCCAGTGCCTGTAGTAAAACAAAAATCCTTGGCCAGGCATACAGAGTGTGCCCGGACCAACCCACACCTTTACAGAGCCTATCTGGTCTAAGTGTTGCTGCTGACCGAGCCTGGCTCTGTGCTGAACCCTTCCCTTCATATGAATGACACCCCTCGATTCCCAGTGACCCCTCAGGGTAAGTACTATCCTCACCAGTTTCCACAGAAAACGCTAAGGCACAGATGACATAAGGAACCCAGGCCGGGCCTCTACACGCCCACTTTCTCTCTCTGTACCTGGGTCTTCACTTCTGTCACCTGGAGAATCGCCTGACACCGTCCCAGCTGTCAACGCTGAGCCGGTCTCCCCGGCCTAGCCCCATGTTCCCTCGGTAGCTTTGTCGGGATCAGACTACTACACTCAGAGCCCACCACTTAGATGCTCCTCAAGGGTGCCTCACGTACGGTTTAGGAAAAGGACATGTGACAGGCATAAACTGACCCCAAAAAGGATCTGACGCTGATCACAATGACTCTGTTTCTTCAAAGTTAAGCCGGGGTGGCACAGCCTTCTACGGTAGGCAGCAGGCACAGAAAAGACCCCAGCGTGAGAAGAGGTGACGCACAGGCCAGAGTCGGATGGGCAGCAGCAGGGCGAGTGTCAGCTGCAAAGCCCGTTTCATTATCAGGTTTTCCTATAACAAAGACCTGAACACAAACTTCAACTTCCTAAACTGAGCTGCTGCCCCAATTCTGCCTTTTCGGTTCTCCTTGCATTTCAAGAAAAAGTACAATCTTTCTTTTTCCTCAAGAGAACTATTTTCTCCAGTTTCAAATACATCTCTACCACTGCCCCAAGAGCCCTGATGGCGACCTGCTTAAGAGCTTGGCTATTAACCAAAGGTCAGCAGTTCAAATCCACCAGCTGCTCCCTGGAAACCCCCCTTCTATGCTGTCCTGTAGGGGTTGCCATGAGTCAGAACTGACTTGATGGCAATGGATTTGGCTTTTTTTAAAATTTCCCCTGGTGGGAACGGGGAAGTCTAATGGCGCCACAGTTAACTGCTACAGCTGCTCACCAAAAGGCCGGCAGCTCCAACCCACCAGGCGCTCGTAGAAACTCTATGGGGCAGGTCTCCTCTGTCCTACAGGGTCACTACACATTGGAATCAACTCAACAGTAGTGCGTTTTTTGGTGGTTACTGGTTTGGGTAGCCACTAGACCATTATCTAAAAACGCCTACACACTCATGGATTAACCTGAAAAAAAACTTGATTATCCTACAACTATCTAGAATTGCTCAAGAACCACCTAAGTATAATGCAGTCTCTCCAAAGGACTGGCATTTTAAGCATAGCACACAAATGCAGCTTAATGCTTCCCACCCATCTCTTCCCCACATCCAAAGCTGTCTTAAGTAAAGCCTTTTCATAAGCCATCAACCTGGACCATGGCCACGGAGTTAATCCCGACTCACAGCAACCCTCCAGGACAGAGCAGAGCTGCCCCATGGGGTTTCTAAGGCCGTAAACTATCACGAGGCAAACAACCGTGTCATCCCCCGAGGAGAGTGGGCTCAAAGCATGGACCTTCTGTGAGCACCCAAGGAATAACCACTGTACGACCAGGGCTCCTGAAGACACCCAGTTGGGGAATCCACGACCACTGGGTCAGCTGGACTCCCAGCAACTCTGAGGGACAGAGCAGAACTGCCCTGGAGGGTTTCCAAGGAGCGGCTGGTGGATTCCCACTGCTGGCCCTTCAGCTGGCCACTCAAGTCTCCATCACCGTGTCACTGGGGCTCTGCAGGCACCACAGGGGTAAGAATGGAGGAGTGGGTGACGCAGAGGAAGCCACAGCTGGAGGCGGTGAGCTGGCTTCTTTCATGGAAACCCTGGTGGCCTGGTGGTTAACAACTGTGGCCGCCAGCCAAAGGGCCAGCAGTTCAAATCCACCAGGTGTTCACTGGAAACTACGGGGCAGTTCTGCTCTGTCCTATAGAATTGCTGTGAGTTGGAACCGACTTGACAGCAGCAGGCTTGGTTAGTTTTTTCCGGTATAAACCAGTGGGAGCCCTGGTGGCACAGTGGTTAATAGCTCAGTTGCTACCCAAAGGCCAGCCGCTGGAATCCACCAGGGCGCTCCTGGGAAGCCCTGTGCGGCACCCCACTCCGTCCTATAGGGTTGCTGTGAGTCAGAATTAGCTTGACAGCACACAGCAATACAATAAGAAAGTCACTAAGGAAAAATAAATTTCTCTTTAATCGGCCACCATACAAAGAAACACGAGGTGTGGTCTGCTACCACATGCCGCTCAGAAAAGGCCCCCCGAGCCAAGGGGAACTGACCGGCCGAGTTCGCTGGTACTTGGACCCCTCGCGGCCTCGCTGCGGCCCGGAAGCGCCGGCCCTCTCGCCCACACTCCGGTACCCAGGACTGGGGATGATGTACTCCTTTCCCAGGTCGATGTCCTTCATCCTGTCTGAGTGACGGGGCCAGGGCTGACAGGTGCTTGGTTTCACGTCAGAAGTTCTGAAATTAAAAATTCATGAAGAATAGGTATGATCTAAAATGTGCTTAATCATATGCTAACGCGCTTTAAAGTAGGAAAAACCTTTCCACTGCTCTATCTATAACACTGTAATTTTCCCCCAAAAAGTTCAATACCATTTCTTTTTTTTTTTTCAATATAGTGGAATCAAAAATAATTTCTTCAGCTACCTCTAATTCGGCTCAAACCCAAGATATATAGATTTAGGTAGCTCTTTAAAAAAAAAAAAAAAGACAACTTTGTGGAGGAAATCTGAATTTGTTCCAAACATTACAAACACCACAATTTTAAAATGTGCACTATTTCTCCCACTACATTTTACTAAATGAACACTTACACACAAAACAGTCAGTCTACCAAAGATATATACCATCTCTATGCTTTTATAATTAGCTCCATGAATTTATGTGGCTAAAATACAAAAAAAGTATTGTATCTTGGCGCTAAAATTAATCCCCTGCTGAAAAATGTTCTAAAATTAGACAGTGGCAAGGGTTGGCACACATCTGCGAATATACGGAAAAACACAGAATCGTACAGTTTTTAAAGTGGGGAAATTGTATGGTATATAAATTCTATCTCAATAAAGCTGTTACTTACAAACTAAACACTAAACAGTTTCCAATCTAAACTCCTAAGTCTTACCCAGTTTCTGGAACTCTTGTCCTAAACCCTTGCTGCCTGGCTAAGGAAACCCATCTTCTCTATCAACTCTAGTTGCTTTTAAAAAAATACACGGCGGCGGGGGGGGGGGCATGGCTGTGAGTCATCTCTAATCCATAGTAACCATACAGGAAAAAGGGAAACTGGTCCCTAGGGTTTTCAAACAGCGGTTGTTAGATACAACTGCTGACCTGTTGGTGAACAGCCAATCTCTTAACCACGGTACCACCACGCCTCTCTAGAACCTTCTCCCTCCACCCACTCCAGATACAGGAGAACAACTGCCACACCAGCCTTGCTACAAATGGAAGCAGTACAGCCGCACAGCCCATGGATCCCATAAATCCCCATCACTGACCTCATACTACTTCTGCAGTACAAAATTCTCACAGCTACCACTGATTCTGCAAGGTACCGGGGAAAAAGAGAACACTTCTTAGTCCCCACAATAAAAAGAACTGACTCCCCTCCACAAGAGACCAGCCCAGAGAGAGCTCGGTTGCTTGCCTTTTGGAGGTCTGGCTTAAGTATAATAAGTGGACTAGCTAAATTACTTTTCTTTCAAAAAAAGTCACCTTGTCCAATGACAGGCTGCACCATAAGAACACCAGCTTACCAAGCAAGAGGACAGCAATCACGTCACTGAGACCTCATTAAGCCCAAACTATAAACAGAGTTGGCATCAGCCAGTGTCCCCAATCTGCAGGTACAGATCACCCCACATAACTCTTCTGGTTACCGGGATCAGGGCAGCCTGACTGCCCTCTCCAAGAGTTCCTGAGCCCAGCTGGTTATCTGGAAAAGATGGGCCCTACTTTAAAAAAAAAGGTGGGGGGAGGGAGGTCTGCAAGAGAGGAAGCTAAATCACAATACCAAATGCCACGTCAGGGAAACACGGAGAGCACTCCCATCATCCAAGAACCCGTGATAACCATGGTTTCTTTCAGTCACGTAATTTCAAAGGCTACAGCACAACCAGTAATGCCTATGGGCAGAGTGGCAGCGATGAAATGACTTCTTTGTTAATACACAAACAATTATTGGTTCCTGACTGTTGGGGCTGGTATGGTTAACACAGTGCTAAACACGGGGGCCTGGAAGGTGTGGGGGGCAGCTGTCCGTGGCCTCTAACACCCAATCTCTTTAATGTCCAGGGAAAGAGCACAGGCGGGAGGGTAAGCTGGCCCTGGGTAGGTACAAAGGAACAGCTCCAAGCTTTGATCATAGCGAGGGTACCACCCTGTGTATGGGGGTCTAAGGCAGGGCACCCCACACAGGGGCCAGCCAGGAGCCAGGATTTGGACAGAAACAAGGCCCAAATCTGAAGAAAGCCAGACGTTTTGGATTCTATTTGCATTTCCCTATTTTCTTCTGTTCCCCTTAAAGGTTTTTTTTTTTTTTTTCTTAAAAAGAGAAAAAGCAGTCTTTTAAAAATGCTAGAAGGCCTGAGCTCCCCAGAATAATGCAAGCGGGTGAAGCCCCAAACAAGTGCCGGCCTCTGGGATAACGGGGTGAGGCCGCCAGGCTTAGCTGCTTCTTATCAAGGCTCTGTCCAGAGATAAGCACCTCCACCCGCCCTGCAGCACAGTGCAGACAGAACTGCAACCAGCCGACTGGTGCTCCGAGCCGTCTTCAGGACGACATTCCTCAGCCGGATTCCGGGAGCTCAAGAATCTCGGGAGCTCAAGAATCTCGGCCGCCCTCAACAGCACGGGAACCTGGAGCTGGAAGGTCACATCCTAACCCTACTCACCCCGCCCTAACCGGCAGGGAAATTCTGGTGGTGCAGTGGCTAAGTGCTGCAGCTGCTAAGCAGAGCTTCTCTGAAACTCTTACGGGGCGTACTACTCTGTCCTATAGGGTCGCCATGAGTTGAAATCGACTCGACAGGAAAGGGTGTTTGGTTTTTTGGTAACCCACTTGTTGCGCCCTCCTGGCTTCTGCACCTTGCACTCAGCCTCGCTGGAGACCCCCAGTATAACCTTCAAAACCTTCCGGACCTGAGAAGTCATTCCTGAGCCCATCTGCCCTCCGCCGTGTGTCCAGAAGCCTACGGACCCCCTCATAACGACACTGAGCAGCACGCAGCTGTGCGGTGAAAGAGGAGAGGGCACCGGGTGACACGCCTAGGTTTGGTTCCGGGCTCTGCCGCGGCTTTCAGGGGCGCGAGTATGTCACCCTCATCCATTTGCCCACTCGCGACCACAGGGGGATGACTTCCGCGGTCCTGGCAGCTCCGAGTCTCCGGCCTGCGGCTTGAGCACAGGGGCTCCAGGTCGCCCTCCCCGCAGCCTGGCGGCCGGGGACTTCTCGGGGGCCCTCTGAGCCAGGGTGACCCGCGCCCAGGGCGTTCCCACGGCCAACTGGAGGCCGGCGAGGCGACACTGACCCGCACGGCCGTGCTGCAGGCGCAGCACCCCCTGGCGGCCGCACCCGGGAACGGAGCCAGCACCCCGACCGCTCGCCTCAGCGCCGCCGGCTGCCCCCAGCACAGGGAGCTCCCCACGAGCTCCCGGGGGTCGCAGCCGAGAAGAGGGCGCCGGGGCACCGAAGGGAGGTCCAGCAGCAGAGCGAGGCCAGGTCTACTTCTGAGATCTCCAGCGTCCCCTGAGCAGATCGGGCCCCCGAACACATCCCGAGGACACACACAGAGGTGACCCCAGTGACAACCGAGAGGGAAGGAAGTGCTGCGGCCGTGGCCGTCACCTACCTGCGCCCCAGCTCCCGCGGGACACCCCCTGCCGCTCAACCACGCTCCGGAGCATCAGCCCCTGAGCAAAACAAGCCTTTATAGCAGCATCGGCGCCGCAGCGCGCAGGCGCGCGACACAAAGGCTCCCTAAGGCACATGGGAGTTGTAGTCCTCCTCCCAGGCGTGCGCGGCCCCGTGAGCGGCACAGGACTACATTTCCCGGAAGCGCCGCGGGAGCCCTGGGGGAGGGGCAGGGTGCGCCTCCTCTCCGGCGCGCCCGGGCTCTGCGCTGTCCTTCCCGGAGCCCCTGCGAGCGGGTCTGGAACCTTCTGTGAGGTCGCGTGTCCCCGTGGGCAGCCAGGAGGGTGGGAGGTAGCCGTGTGTCTGTGGGCAGGGCTGTCCCTGGGGTGCGCGGCGCTGATGCACCCGCAGGCTCCTGAAGGTCATCGCAGTCCGCATCTGCGTCTGCCCTGCGGAGTCGTCCCCGCGACCGGCCACCCAGACTTACCTGCTGTGGCCCTGGACGCTGTGCAGTTTTTGGCTTGCTGGCGTGAGAGCCTGCATTCTGCACAGCCGCGGCCTCTGTCACTGGCTCCGAACTGGCTGTCGTGTAGCCTTGTGCGCGTGGTTTCTGGATAACAAAATGCTGGGATCGCAGGTTTAGAAGCGGCAGCAGCCCTAGAAGTGGTACGCTAACCCATCCCTTTCTGTTTATTAATGAAGCGCGGCGCGCGGCGCGCGGAGCGGATGGTTACTTGACTCCTCGGTTGGCTACGGCTACGTTTGTACCTTCAGCCTCTAGCATGCCGCAGTTAGGGTGCACCAGTAAAATCCCGTTGTCCTTGAGTGGATTCTGATGGCAGCCCCACGTGTGTCAGAGTAGAACGGTGCTGCCAGGCTTTCCAGTGGCTGACTTTTCAGCAGGTCCCCAGAGCTTTCCTCCAAGACACCTCTGGGTGGGACTCAAAACATCCAAGCTCTCTGTAGGGAACTGAGCAGAGAGAGAGGGGGAGTTAACCTTTTACACCAGACAGGGACTCTTGTCTACCCTGTACCTGGTGCTTTCCTTACATTTCCGGTTCCTTGTAATATCCGTAACAACCCTATGGACGGGTATTATAATCCTCCATTTCAGAGATGAAAAGAGAGGAAAAGGTCATTTGTCTGTCTTCATACTAACTGGTGTGAGCACACGAAGGTGAACAAGTGGACCAGCGTAACTGAGACAAGAGCCTAGAAACACTCGTGCATCTGTGTAAGCTCCATTTGTGGCAAAGAAGTCATAAATCAGCAGGAAGAGGAAAAGCAGTCAGCAGGCTGGGAAAATCATTTATTCATATGGAAAATTAAAAAAAGAGATTCCTGCTTCATACCATACAGAAACATCAGTTCTGGGCAGATCAAAAGCCTGGTTAACTGTGAAAAGGAAAAGTATAAACTTTTAGAAGAAAATATACAATATCTTTATGAGTTTGGGAATACAAAACTGCTTAAACAAGATACAAAAACAAATAACAAAGATAAATTTTGCCGATATTTCGTATTTTGATTTTTTATTGTACTTGAGATGAAGGTTTACTGAACAAACCAGTTTCTCATTAAACAGACTGTTTTCAGACACTGGTGGCCGCCCCCACGACAGGTCCACACTCTCCCCTTCTCTGCCTTGAGTACCTTGTTACCAGGTTTCCTGTCCCCTCCTGCCTTCTTGTCCCTGCCCCAGGGCTGATCTGCCCGTTCAGTCTCATTTTGTTTTATCGGCCTAATCTTCAGTCAAAGGGTGACCCTCAGGAGTGACCTCATTACTGAGCTGAAAGGGTGAAAGGGTGCCCAGGGCCCTTACTGTCAGATTTTCTCCCGTCTGCCGAACCAGCAAGTCGAGTCTGTTTTGTGAGTTAAAATGTTGTTTTCACTTTTCTCCAGCCCACTCTGGGCCTCTGCTGTAATCCCCGTCAGAGACGTCAGTGGGGTCAGCTGGATGACATCTAGCTGTGCTGGACTCAGTCTGGTAGAAAATTTTGCCTATGTTTAAAACTAAAATTTCGGTGTTAAACACCATAAAGTGAAAGATAAACCACAAGTTATAACCAATGGAAGTTTCTGAATAAAAAAAAAATATTATAAAATTGGATACAAACCATAACAATACACAAACACCAGCAGATATGTTAGATCAAGTGAGTTCTTATAAAAATAAAATACTGTGCTCACAGTGGTGCGGTTAAGTGCTACGACTGCTAACCAAAAGGTAGGCTGTTTGAATCCACCAGCCACTCCTTGGTAACTATGGGGCACTTCTGTTCTGTCCTACGGATCAGGATTGAGTGAACAGCAACAGGTCAACAGAATGTGCTTATCGAAAGATCTCACCAAAAGAGTAAAAAGAGAACCTACAGACGGGGGGAAAAATTTGGCTATGACATGTCTGATAAAGGTCTAGCTCTAAAACCCAGCACCTCTACAACAGAAAGACAATCCAATTAAATAATGATCCAAAGATATAAATAACGTGCCATGAAGGAAGGAGGTCAGGCAGCTGACACAGGAGAAAATGCTCGCCATCACTGGCCATTAGAGGAGTGCAAATCGAAACTACAATGAGATACCATCTTACGCTGACATTAGTGGCATGAATCAAAAAAAATCAAAAAATGCTGGAGAGGCTGCAAGAGATTGGAACTCCTATGCACTACTGGTGGGAAGACAAAATGATACAACCATTTTGGAAAATGATACGGCACTTCCTTTAAAAGCTAGAAATAAAAATATCGTATGACCCAGCAATCCCACTCCTAGGAATATATCCTAGAGAAATAAAAGCCACCGCACAAATGACACATGCACACCCATGTTCACTGTAACATTGTTCACAATAGCAAAATAATGGAAACGACCAAAATGCCTATCAACAGATGAATGGATAAATGATAATACATACACACAGTGGAATACTGAACAACAACAGAACAACAACGGCTCTGCAAAGCGGCTCACAGCATGAAGGAATCTGGAGGGCATTATGCTGAGTGAAGTAGGTCAATCACAGAAGGACCAAAACTGCTGGAAGGCACTCTTAGAAAAACTCACAGAAATGTTCCCCCACAAAAAGAAGTGATCTCTGATGGTCACAAGGGTGGGGAGAAGTGGGACGGACAAACCCTAAACAGGGCATAGATCAGTGGTCACTGGTGAGCAGTAGCACACTACACAGTGCTGGGGAAGCCAGCGCAACTTAATCCAGGCCAAGTCATGGAAGCCTCAGACACACCCAAAAGCCCAGAGGGACTCAGTTACTGGCTGAGGGCTGACAGCATAGTCTCAGGGGACATCTAGCTCAACTGGCAGAACATAATATCCTCCTTTGGTGAGTAGCATCTGGGGTCTTGAAAGCACGTGGGTGGACATCTCATATACGGGTCCTGCCCCACCTAGAACAAAGAAAAATTAAGACAACCAAAGACACAGGGAAAGATGAGTGCAAAGGACACTTAGACCCCAACTCCTGCAGCCTCCACTAGACGGGGTCCAGCCCAATTAGATGGTGCCCAGCCATCACCGCTACCTGCTCTAGCAGGGGTCACAAGATCCCAGCAGAATGGAGAAAAATGTAGAACAAAATTCAAACTCACAAAAAAAGAGCAGACTTACTGGTCTGACAGAGACTGAAGAAACCCCAAGAATGTGGCCCCCTGACACCCTTTAGCTCAGTACTGAAGTCACTCCTGAAGTTTGCCCTTCAGTCAAAGATTTGACAGACCTGGAAAACAAACAATAACACAGGTGGTTCAGTTTTGCACACGAGGCCTGGTGGGTGCACCAGCCCGAGGGCAAAGAGGTGAAGAGGGGAGGAAAATGGGACAAATGGAAACCAGGAATCCATGGTGGGGAAGGGAGGGTGCTGACACCTCCCAGGATTGACAACCAAGGTCACAAAACAATGTGTGTATTAATTATTTAATGAGAAACTAATTTTCTCTGCAAATTTTCACCCAAAGCACAATTTTACAAATATTACAAAGCATATTACTTTAAATGCATGCAATTCTGCATTACAAAACAAATTCTCTAGCCCTTTGCCTGAGAGTGGGAAAATATCACTCCTAAATTCACAACACATCTCAGCAAGAAAATGGAAAATAACCCAAGAGGAAAATGATGAACAGTTTACAGCAAAGGAAACCTAAACAGTCACTGAATTATGAAAAATCAATCTCACCAATAACCATGGAAATGAAAACAGCAATATAAAAGTAACTATCACTGTACGCCAACCTAATTGGAGCCCCGGTGGCACAGTGGTTAAAAGCTCAGCTGCTAACCAAAAGGTCAGCAGTTCAAATCTACCAGCCACTCCTTGGAAACCCTATGGGGCAATTCTACACACCCTGTAAGGTCTCAATGGGTTGGAATTGACTCCATGGCAATGGGTTTTTTCTTGCTGTTGTTAATAGGGTGCTATGTTGAAGACGCAGAGAAGCAGGAAGTCACATACCCTGCTGGTAGAATGAGCATAAACTGATAGAATCACATTTAAGAGCAATTTGGCCAAATTCGTAGGTTGGAAATAGACTGTACTGTTAGACCCCAGACGTCACTGTGCTCCATTTAGTCAATCCTGACTCCCAGCGATCTTCTGGGGCAGAGAACTGTCCTCAGAGGGCTTCCTGGGCTGAAATCTTTACAGAAGCAGTTAACCAGTCCTTATCTCCATGGAGTTTGGGGGTCAGTTTGAACTACTGACCTTTCAGTTAGCAGCTGAGTACTTAACCACTGCACTACCATGGCTCCTAGACCTTAAATAAACCCCAAGCCCCAAAATTACTGCCATTGAGTCCATTCTGATTCATAGTGACCCCATTAAAAAAAAAAAAATCCACTGCCATCAAGTTGATGCCAACTCACAGCGACCCTACTGCTAAGCAAAAGGCCAGCAGTTCACATCTGCCAGGTGTTCCCTGGAAACTCTATAGAACAGTTTTACGGTCTTGCAGGGTCGCTGACTTTCCGATCTGCCTCTTAGTTCACTGCATCTTGTACCCAGCACTTTAAAAGCATGCAAGCAGCCATCCAAGTCGACACTTGGTTGCTATTAGCCTGGACCACAGAGGATGGACAGTCAGGAACAGGAGAACTTATTGAGTGGTCCTGTAGTATACAGTGAAACTGGTCCACTGAGTTTCCAAGGAGCACCTGGCAGATTTGAACTGCTGACCTTTTTTTTTTAATTATGATTGAGTGAAAGTGTACAATCCAGTTTAAATTTTCATGCCTGCCTATCTGCAGCTCCTTGTGCTCTCCTTGGCCGAAGACAGCACACTCCTCTTTTCTGTTCTATATATGTCATATCCTCTTAACAATCTCCTGTCCCCTCCTCTTCACCCGCTCCACTCCCCTCTAGTAAGAGGCCAGCAGAACGCTATCCTACAGATGCACAGAACCATAAAGTGCACACATAATATGGTCACTCTGTCTCCCCAAGTCCAATCCGTTCTTATCCAAAGAGTTGACCTCAATAACGATTTATGATGAGGGGCAGCATCCAGTCTAGAGGCCATGGTCCCAGGGGAATGCCCCAGTCTTCAGATCATCAATCATGGTCTTTTAATGAAGTTCTTAGGGTGCACTCTTTTTATTCTCATGTTGCCACTGGGACTCGACATTGTTAGCCCCATCACAAGAACTGCCAACCTTTTGCTTAGCAGCTATAACTTTTAACCACTATGCCACCAGCGTTTCCAGACCTTAAATAGAGCCCTAGAATTCAGTGGCTTCCAAGCAACATAATTATATATCACTAAGTTGTACACCTGTAAAAAGTTGGATCAGGGAATGCTGTGTGATACACATTTCTACAACAGCAAAACAGTGAAGTATAGCTGCTGATGCTGCTCACACACAACCAGACACCTCGTGGGATTTGTCTTCTTGGTTTGGAGGTTTAGGGTCATGGCATGGGGCATCCCAGTTAATTGGCCTTATATAGTCCCTAGTGCTTCTGTGCTAACAACTGGTCTGTCACTTCTCAAGCTCACGATCCTAAAGCATGCCAGCAGCCATCTAAAGTCCACCCTTGGTTGCTATTAGCCTGGACCACAGAGGATGAAGCAGAGTTAGGAAGAGGAAGAGGAAGACGACGTGAAATGTGTGGCTAATGGCCTCCGTGAACCACTGACTCCCTTGTCACGAGACAGGATGAACTGGATAGTGCCTGGCTGCTATTACTGAACATTTTGATCAAAGGTTCTACAGAAGACTCCTGATCAAAAATGGAGGAGCTCCAGAATAGAATTTCAAATTCTCTGGGAATTCAGAGTCTCTGGGGCCGTTGAGCCTGGGAAAATGCCTGGAACTATTGTCCTGAGATAATCTCTAAACTTCAAGCCAAAAACATCCCACTTAAGTCTTCCTCAAAACAAACAGTAGATTAACATAATCTGTAAAGACTGGTTTTGGCACTGTGTTCTTACAAAGAACTCTCTTTATGGGATCAAACTGACAATAGCTGGTCCAAAGGTTTCAAGGGAAGCCCCTCTCCACTAACCTTCCACCTCTGGGCAATTCTTTTGTGGCTAGTCAATTCTCCTCCCCCAACTCCACTCCGCTGCTTGTCTAATTCCTTTTTTATCCCAACAGAAGATTGACTCAAGGTACACCCTGTACGAATCCTTCCTCATCAACCCAACAAAGACAACCCAGTTGCAGGAGCAGATCTGGTGTCACTCATTGTGGTAACCCTCTACCTTCCCCACTCTTCTACCACTGCTGCTTTTTTGGTGGTATGAGGTTCTCAAGTCTCTGCTTGCTTCCCTCTCTTTTTACCCAGATCTGGCTCAAAGGCACTGGGGAATTTTTTTAGGATGAAAGGATAAAATGTTGCCCCACTCCAGGGAAACTCGTTTAGCAAGGGTGTTGCGGTCCCACCCTAATCCTCTTTGAACATAATCATCATATCTATTAGCCACAGGCAGAGATTAGGATGTATAACACAGGAAAATCACAAAATATTGGGAATGATGGCCCAGCCAAATGGCTTACACACTTTTGGGGGGGCAATGCAGTTCAATCCATGACAGTGACCATAGTGACATGCAGCAATGAGGTGTGCAGCACTTTTTCTAGGATGAGTTCTCGAACTTGTCAGTCCTCGTATGACACCAGAGAAGACAAAGCCTGTTTGCCATCTAGTCAATCCCAAATCACGGCACCCCATGTGTTACAGGGCAGGGCTGTTCCATAGGCTCCACTGGACTGGGCTGTGACAAGAGAGGATCACCAGCTGTCTCTTCCAAAGTGCCCCTGGGGAAGAGGGGTTTGACCACCAGCCTTGAGGCTTGTAGTAGAGTACAAACTGTGGACCCCAGGGACCAGATGACACAATTTAAAAATCAGAAAAAATCAAACCCACTGTGGTCAGGTTGATTCCAACTCAAAAGAATCCTACAAGACAGAGTACAACTGCCCCATGGTTTCCAAGGAGCTCCTGGTGGATTCAAACTGCTGACCTTTTGGTGAGCAGCTGCAGTACTTAACCACGACACCACCAGGGTTAGTGGTCACAGCATTGCAAGTAAGAACAGTGGCGGCAAGCTGAGCGTGCACACGGCACGCAGTAGCCCAGGCACGCATCCCTGAATCACGCCATGTGCTCACATGATGAAGGAAAGCACCACATGGTTCCTGCTTTGTAGCAACAACTTCCCAGTGTCCATTTGCAGAGAGTAGTAGTTAGCATGCAACGAACAAGTGTCTTTTTCAGTTTTTAGGTAATGTACCTTGAGATGTAATATCAACTGGGGTGGTCCTTCACAATCACTGATAAATGGTCAGAAATGAGCTCCTTGTTGAAAGGAAAGGGAGAAGTGGCAGTAGTGATCCAGTGTTGGCAAGACAGGATGATTCATTATAGTAAATTAGTATTATCTTGGTTTTACAGTCTTTCTTGTGTATAACTTCTAAATTGTAGTATTATAGCAGTGTGAGAGCTGTGTCCAGAAGGACTGGGTACATGACTTTATAAATACACATATTTATGTAATATTAGAATAAATGATACCCTCTTATCATAGTCATTTAGTCTGTGTGCTGAGCAAATGATCTGAGAAGCTAGACTAGATGAGGAAGGCCATGGTCTCAGGATTGGAGGAAGAGTCATTAACCTGTGCTATGCAGATGACAGCCTGGCTTGCTGAAAGTGAAGAGGACTTGAAATACTTACTGATGAAGATGGAAGACCACAGTTTTCAGTATGGATTGTACCTCAACACCAAGAAAACACGAGTCCTCGTGACTAAACCAGCAGGCAACATCATGATAGACAGAGAACAGATGAAAGCTGTCAAGCATTTCATTTTACCTGGATCCACGATCAACACGCATGCAAGCAGCAGTCCAGAAGCCTGACATATTGCATGGGGCAAATCTGGTGCAAAAAGACTCCATTAAGGGGTTAAAAAGTGAAGCTGTTGCTTTGAGGACTGAGGTGTATTTGCCCCAAGCCGTGGTATTTTTCATTATCTTCATATGCACACAAAAGCTGGACAATGAATAAGAAAGACCAAAGGAAACGGAGTGTTCAAAAATGAACAACACTGTCCTGGAAGAAGTACAGCCTGAGTGCTCCTTACACATAAGGACAGACATTCCACTATTTAATGGCGCCTCGTGCACTTGGAACATGTTATCAGGAGAGACTAATCCCTGGAGAAGGACATCACGCTTGCTAAGGCAGAGGGTCAGCAAAGGAGAGGGAGACCCGCAGCATGACGGACTGACACAGTGACTACAGTGGTGGTCTCAAGCCCAGCGACAACTGAGAGGATGGAGCGGGCCCAGCTACCTGGCTTGACCGCACCTGACAATGACAGTGTAGACCAAGTCAGCATCAGGGCTTTGGGCTTTAAGAGAACTATTCACCTGCAAAGACGGGGGACCGTAGGGGAACGCTGGGCAGTAGAATGATACCAAACTTCAGCCGGATAGACAGGGCCCTCCATGGCCTGGCCCCACGTAGGCCACAGCTTCACCTCCTGTCACTGTCCCCCTGAAATCTGAGGGTTCCACCAGCACGGTCATTTCTAGACTTCCGCTGTAGCAGCTTCTGCCACCCAGAGCCACCTTCGGAATCTGCTCGGCTGAAGTCAGGAACATTCAGGCCCCTGGTGACAGACTTCCCAACTGTAATCCTCACAAAACGAATTGCGAATGACTTGCCTGATTGGATAACATTTTATAGATGTTGTGAATACAGTATTTCTAACACCTCTTAATCACAGGTCCCTAGTGGTGCGGTGGGGAGAGCTCGGCTGCCTACCCTGAGGCTAACGGCTCAGATCCACCCACAGCTGCTCCTCGGAAGCCTGTGGGGCAGTTCCACCCCATCCCATAGGGTCGCCGTGGACTCCACAACAACACATTTGGTTGGTTTGCAGATTTTCCACTGATAATGTGTGTCTGGGGTATCATTTATTATAGTACTACTTCAATAGGTGTATTCATAAAGTCGTATAACAAGTCCTTATGGATACAGTTCTCATACCAGTATAAAATCAAAATAAATTTGGAAATTATATACAAGAAAGACAGTGAAACCACTACAACACTAATTTACTATTGTGCATATG
This sequence comes from Heterohyrax brucei, assembly GCA_028571685.1. Taxonomy (NCBI): domain Eukaryota; kingdom Metazoa; phylum Chordata; class Mammalia; order Hyracoidea; family Procaviidae; genus Heterohyrax; species Heterohyrax brucei. Next base: position 85,476,756 of record CM053157.1, on the reverse strand, counting down.
AATTTTTGATCAGTGGAAGATAGAGACAACTTTGCTCTGTGTTTGTAGTAATTTTTTCTGCATGCATGTTGGTTCAGGAAAATTAAAAATAGATGCAGGCAAAAATACCTGTATTTCTCATGCTGTTGTCACTAGGCGCGGTCAAGTCAATTACCCGGGCCTGCTCCATCCTGGCTGGGCGTGAGGCCACTGCTGCAGTCACCGTGTCGATCTGTCGTGCTGAGCGTCTTCCTCCCATTTGCTGACCCTCTTCTGCTGCCCCGTGACTGGAAGGTGTGGGCGATGCACCTATCAGGCCATGGCATGGGAGTCAGCAGGGTCCCACAAAGTCAGAGAGCCAGAACCCACAGTCCAGTCCAGAGGGAGCCATGCTGTCCACACAGGCCTAGGCAGGAGAGAAGAACGGTCACCCTCAGTCAGTCATTTCTCGAAAGTTCTCAGGTGCTCTGATTTGTAAGTATGAATTTTTGATCAGTAGAAGATACAGACAACTTTTCTCTGTGCTTACAGTAATCTTTTCTGCATGCCTGTCGCTTCAGGAAAATTAAAAATATGTGTGCGTTACCTGTATTTTTCATTCAGAATAAAAGTTTTATTGAGTCCCAAGGGCAAAAACTCTGTATTCTTAAAACACATTTAAAATACATTTTATCAACTCTAAGACTTCCAGTGAGAAAGGTCTGCATTGTTTTTCAACTGCTGTTGAACTACTGCCTGTACTTGTTTGACAAGTAGCAACACCAACATATCTTTTTCAACTCCGATTCTAAAATTAGATGTAGGTGGATGACACGCAGCCTGCAGCTGGCCGTCACCACTCATCTGACGGGGACCAAAACAGCTTCCTCCTTGAGCCAGGCAAGGCTCGGGTCGCCAGGGGTCCAGACAGCTTGAGCTCATACCCAGTTCCCTTTCTAGAGCCTGGAGCTTCTTAGATGTCCAGTCAAACCTCATGTGTTAAAATATTTATCCACTTTCTTTTTGTAAACTTCCTGATTTATCTACACACATGCACTGTGTATTTTGTATACTACCTACAGTAAATACAAGAGAAGTTACAAGAAAAAAAATTTTTCTTCTTCTCAACTCGTTCTATGTACCTAAAGCTGTATTTCCCCAAATATAACCCATGGACTTTGTCATGGATTGAACTGTGTCTCCCCAAAATGCGTGCATCGATTTGGCAGGGTCACGATTCCCAGTATTGTGGGATTGTCGTCTGTTTTGTGATTTTCCTATGCTATAAATCCTAATCTCTGCCTGTGGTTAATTGGGGAAGATTGGATTATGTTACAGAGGATTGGGGTTTGACTGTAACACCATTACTAGGAGAGTTTCCCTGGGGTATGGTTGGCATCACCTTTTATCCTACAAGAGATGAAACGAAAGGGAAGCGAACACAGAGCAGGGGACCTCGTAGCGCCACCAGGGCAGCATCGGCAGTGGAGCAAATCCTTTGGACCTGAGGGTCCTGCTCTGAGATGCTCTCAGATCAAAGAGTGATGACCTTTGTCCAGAGCCAACCCAGAGAATGCGTTCCCAGGGAGCTGGCACCCTGAATTTGAATTCCCCACCTACTGGGCTGTGTGAGAATAAACTTTGTTAAGGCTATCCACTGAGGGTATTTCCGTTAGAGCAGCCCTACACAACTGAGACAGATTTCTGGTCCTGCAAGATACCCTGCAGAGGGCAAAAAAATTCTAAGGTCAACTAAGTTTGGGAAATAATGTACATGATATTCAAAAATCACATTAGCATTTTAAATGAACACTTGGAGAAATAACACAACAATAAGAAATCCGTTTAGTCTTTTTAATTCAGCATTTCTCAGGCTTATTTGAACATGAAACAAGAAAAATGGTTTTCCAGAAACAGCATTTTGCACCCTGTAGTGCAAGCATTAGGAGAAGTTGCTTTGGGAAATTTGAATCTAAAGTTGAAATGTTGGTACAAGAAGACTTTTTAAAGAAACAGGAATTCTCAAATGACGATGGGTAACACTGGGAGGGGGACCACACATCAGCACCCAGCTCAGGAAGACTGAGCAGAAAGGACTCTTAGCACTCACAGAAAGAAAGAGCCCTGGTGGCACAGTGGGTCAAGTGCTCAGCTGCGCACCAAAAGGTTGGCAGTTTGAATCCACCAGCTACTCCTTTAACCCTATGGAGCGGTTCTCCTCTGTCCTGTAGGGTCACTGTGAGTCAGAACTGACTTGATGGCAACAGATTTTTGTTTCTTCAATGCTCACAGGAGCTGGGGTTGCTTTGTTCAACTCAGACATTCTATGTATTTGTTTGTTTTACTGTACTTTAAATGAAGGGAAACTCTCGTGGCATAATGGTTGGCAGCTATAGCTGCTAACCAAAACGTTGGCCAACAGCTGGACTCTACTAGATGCTGCTCCTTGTAAAGTCAATGGGGCAGTTTTCCCCCTTTCCTTTAGGGTCCCCGGGAAGTGGAATTGACTTGACAGCAGTGGGCTTTTTTGGTGTAGGTGAAGATTTACAGTGCAAACTGGTTTCTCATTAAACAATTAATGACACTGGTTAAGAACCCACAACAGGTCAACACTCTCTGTTCTCAACCTTGGGTTCCCTTCTACCACTTTTCCTGTCCACTCCTGCCTTCTAGTCCTTGCCCCTGGTCTGGTGTGCCCCTTTAGTCTCGTTTTGTTCCACGGGCCTATCCAGTCTTTGGCTGAAGAGTGACTCTCAGGAGTGATTTTGATACTGGGCTAAAAGCTGTTGGGGGCCATACTCTTGTAGTATCTCCAGTCTCTGTCAGCCCAGGAAGTATGTTTGTTTGGGTTTGGTTTGATTTTTATGAGTTACAATTTTGTTCTCCATGTCTCCCCAGTTCTGCCCAGGACCCTCTTATTATGATCCCCAACAGAGCAGTCAGTGACAGTGGCTGGGCACCATCTAGTTGTGCTGGACTTGGACCCAGACATTTTAAGTCTAGAAGATTCTTCTCAGGCTGAAGCAACCTCACCAACGTTACGTTAGCCAGCATAACAAGAACAGCTGAGATTACTGCCACTTCTACAGCCATTTCTGCTGCAGGTTATTACAAATCTCTTGGAATGAGCAAGGCACCGTGCGTGCATCATCTCTAAAGCACTGAAACCCCACAAAAGTCGTTCATCCTCCCAGACTGAGCGATGAGGAAACACAGGTTGGGAGATAGTGCCCAGATGCTTGTATAAACAAGCCTGGTCTTAAACTTCTCCTATGCATCATGTCATCTCAATCTGGAAAGCTTCTTCGTGGAGGCAACTGGTCTGTCTTTGTTCTCTAAGACACTGATTGCCAGCCAGCCAACTGATTACCCTCCCTGAAGTCTTTTTCCCAGAAATCATTCCAGGATAAAGCAGGTTAAGCCACTGACGACATTGGCCCACCTAACCACACCAGGTCTGGTTTCCACCAGAAGCCTGATGATCAATGGTGTCTCCTGAATCTGTTAAGACATATGATCACCTGCAGCACAGCATAGTCTACTCAAACTGCTTTCTCGAGCTGTTGAAAAATCACACAAAAAAGCGAGTCTTAACACTGAAAGGCAAACTCAGACTCCACAAAGGCCCAGCAGGTTCTCCCCAGTCAGGGAAGCTGGTTGGATCTAAGGCAGCAGGTCGGCTGGTTGTCAGGCAGAGGTGTTACTCCAGTGTTGTTAGATTCTGTCATTTTTCCAGATGAAGCCAGAAACACATGATGTGAAATCCCCTAATTTTTAAACACCGACAACTTTAAGTTCTTTTTTTATTACTATGATTAAGTCAATTTTGCATGCCCGCCTCTCTACAACTCCATCTGTTCTCCCCACCCTGCGACAGCACACTCCTCCTTTTCACTCTTTACTGCTTAGTATCCTCCCAGTGAACACCTGTCCCCTACTCTCCACCTCTTCCTCTCCCCTCTAGAAAGAAACCAGTAGGACAGCCTCCTGTAAATGTATAAAACCACAAAGCACACACACCATATGCTCACACTGTGTCCCCGAGTCCAGTTCATTCTTGTCTGAAGAGTTGAGCTCAGCACTGGTTTCAGGTCTGGGCCAGCAGCAAGTCTAGGGGCCATGCTCACAGGGGACCTTCCAGGCTGTGAGACCATCAGTTTTGGTCTTTTAGAAAAGTTCTTGAACTGCATCTCTCTTTTTCTTGTGTCACGTCAGGAACTCTACATTGTGTCTCCTATCAAGGCTGTAATGCTGACAACTAATTTCTTAAAAACACTAAAAATCAAAACCAAACCCATTCACGTTAAGTAAATTCCAACTCAAAGCAACCCTATAGGAGAGAGTAGAACTGCCATAGGATTTCCAAGGCCATAATCTTTATGGAGATAGACTGCCAAGTCCTTCCCCTGAGAAGCAGCTGGTGGGTTCAAACAGTTGACCTTTCAGTTAGCAGCTGAGTGCTTAATCATTTATGCCACTGGGCATTAAAAAAATTATAGAGGCAAGATGAGAGGGTAGAGGGGGACAGGAGTTGGCTGAATGGATAGGGAAGTACAGGGCAGAAAGTAGGAGTGTGCTGTCATGGGGTGGTGGTGGGAGAGAGCAGTTAAGATTGCATAGTGGCATGTGTTCAGGGTTTTGGATGGCAAATTGATTTGGATTGTAAACTTGTGCTTAAAGCACAATAAAATATTTATATTTAAAAAAAATTAGCAGGGCCCAAAACAACACAAATTTGTAGGCTAACGGCTCATGACATCTTCCGTAAAACCATATGTCAACTTCTTCCAAAAACAATTGTTTCTTCTGCTACTTCCCTTCCACTTGACTGTCCACTTCTTCCTTCAGCTGACACCTGGCTCCAGTGGCTTCTGGCATGCACAAAGCCTCGAAGATACACAGCACAACTATTTTAAAAAGAAACAAACTGTAAGATGATATGATAACCAGTTTCTAATATATAAATACAGAGGGGTAGTAGAGACAGATGTGGCAGTTTGCTTCCTTAAAGATGGCAGCCAAGAAAACCCTAAGGAACAGCTCTGCTCTGTCACAGGGGCAGCCACAGGTCAGAATCAAACCAGCAGCCTGCAGCAACAACACAGACGAGCAAATTAGATTTTTACTTTTAAAACAAAAGGTAAAGACTTGCCAGTATCAAAGTCATTTTTAAAGCCTCAGTGTCTTCAGTGGATTATATAAAAGGAGAACCCTAAATGTTTTTTGAAAGATGGCCGTAGATAAGTGCAGATACCACCTGAAGGTAATGGCAGCCCTTATGTACCTTCTCAGTGATGCACTATAATGCCAAGGTGACTTTCAAAGTCAAAGGAGTTAGCATTGTTCCAGGGATAAATATTTCTGCTTCCTCCTCTCCAAATGGATTCATCAGGTTCCCTTTGGAGACTATGAGTTATAATCAACTCCACAGCAGTGGTCATTTCCCCCTGCCTTTGGAAACTAGATTCAAGTCTAGTCAGGGAATCCAAAAAAAAAACCTCATTGCCATTGAATCAATTCTGACTCCTAGTGACCCTACAGAACACAGCAGGACTGCCCCAGCAGGCTTCTCAGGAGCAGCTGGGGGATTTGAACCATGGACCTTTTGGTTGGCAGCAAGCTGTTACCATTACACCACCAGGACTCCTATCAAGGGATAGGGTGGATGTATTCCTCCTGTGACATTCTCTTGTCAGCAGGGGTGCTTGTCAGAAGGGTGGGGAATGCCACCTGATACCTGTATTATGCAAAGCTATGGCTCAAGGTGTGGCCCGTGGTCTTTTAAGGTCAACAGCATTAGTAAGTCCCCGAAGAAGAGCCAAGGAGAGGAAGATGGAAAGAGTTCGGCCTCACAGGGAAGGATTCCTCCTCTGCCTCATTCTTCATCCTTTGCTTCAAGGTAAGATGCAAGAGCAAGGCAGTCATGCAAATCTGGCCAAGTTTTGTTTTTCCTAGATAGCCAATGGCTGGATGTCTGTTTTGGTAAAAATGGAGGTTCCATGGTACCAACACCTTCATGCCTCTTTCCGGGAATCTCAAAACTAGTCCATGGTCTTTATCTACTTCTTCATTTGCCGATGCTTCTGTTGGCCTCTTCTGCCTTTCTGCGTCTCTCTCTTTTTATCTCCATAGTTTCTGAGTAGCAGCTGATGATAAAACGAGGAAAATAATGAAGCCAAATGAGACGGCCGGTGAAGATGCTAAGGGGAAGGAGGTCAATGAGAAGAACTATAGTGGAAGATGAACATTTTTTCAGTATTATTTTCTCCATCCACAGCATTTTTCTTGTATATTACTGAAAATGAGCAGTGAGGGACAGTGCAAGATCAGAATAGATAAAAGCAAGATTCTACCAAATATTACCACCTAATTCTCTGTTTCTGCTTCAGAAAATGGTGACTAGAAAGGTGTTAGGTAGAAGATGTGCACTGAGACAGTCTCTTTAAAATAGTGTATGGGGGGGATATTATTGAATTCTAGAAGAGCGCAGTCATAGTGCAGCATAAAAACATGGTAAATATGCATGAAATTGCAGACCTGGAGTCCTTCCTTAAGGTCCCACAAACCTCATACTACTGCCCTGATTACTTCCCTCCTCATGAATTTCTGATCCTCTATAATTTATTAATACAATGAGAAGAACAGTGATTCCATAACTTGTCCATGACATCACCTAGGTGGCTCAAGGACAGAAGTGGGCAACGGAAGGGCACTGAGTGAAGGTGGGAAGGTGTGTGGTCAGCTTGTTAAAAACATAGCCAGCTAATGTCAGGTGGTGCTCAGGGCTGAGTTTGCATACACATGTGGACACGGTTGGCAGGAAGATGGAAACAATGAACTTGAGGACAAAGCTCTGACTCAGCTGACCTCACCAACTTCCACCATTTGCTTACCAGACCAGTCCATCCTCCCTGGGCCAGAAAGGAGAGGCTCAAAGGCTTTCCCAGCGCCCCCTGGTCTTTTCTCTCTGCAGGAACACCCCCCAGGCTCCAGCCCAGCCTCCCTCTCACAGAGGAGACAGAGACCCTCATTCCATCTCACAGGCTTTCTGTTCTCTACAGGAAGAGCGGACACTTTCACCATCAACTGTTCAGGGTTTGACCAGCATGGGGTGGACCCCGCTGCCTTCCAGGCTGTGTTTGACAGAAAAGCCTTCCGTCCAGTCATCAACCACAGCATCCCCACTGAGGTCAACATCTCCCTGACCCTGTCTGCCGTCCTAGAAGTGGTGAGTACTGACCCAACACTACAGTAGTCTGGGGATGAACACTGGGTCGCCTGAATGGATTTTGCAGAAGGAGAGGTTCATTCTATGGAAAAGGAAGCTGTGTAGAGGAATGCTGCAGTGACATTTCTGCAGGTAAAATTTTCCCCTTTATGGAATACCCCACAAGGAACCTACTCCCGGTGGACCCTAGTACTGGGTTTTTTCATGTACATTTTCCACATACCCTGGATTGTTTTGACCTACATTTTTCAGCGGCTGATGATTGAAAAATCACAATTTTCATGTGGAATGGCCTTGGAAATGAGTAAGGGTGGGAGCACCAGATCTGACTTTATGGAGTTAATGATCCTCAATGGAAATTGTTTTTCCAGAATCCACAACTTCAGCTGATGACGTCATTCCTGTGGCTAAATATGGTAATGACAGACTCATTTTCCCCCTTCATTACGGTATCTTCCCTTTTCCACTTCTGGGTCCAATTTCGCAGATTACATTGAATAAGTTGAGAATACCCACAAATTAGGGAAGTTCAAACAGAACCAGATCAACAATGAGAATGCTACACTTCTTTTATGCTGCTGGTTTCAGAGGGCAGAGATGGGATAGGGAGAAGGCGGATAAACCAAGGTCATGGGAGCCAACACTTAGGTGGCTCCTTTCCAGAATACTCAAAGCCGAGCTCAAGGTCTCCCTCAAGAACACTGAGAGTGAAGCAGAGGCAGGTAAGCTCTTGTTCATGCCATCGCTTCAGCAGTCACCAGAGGGGGGAGTGGGAGAGTGAAAAGTAGGGGGAGGGGAGTGACGAAAGTGCAGGAGACAGAGCAGGCCCAAATCTACTTTATCTTTCCCTCTGTTTACTCCGGGCCTTGGTCTCCTCTAGATCTGGTACAACCCATTCATCAGGTGGAACCCAGAAGAATGTGGGGGCATCAAGAAGCTCAGCGTGACAGCTAATAACCTATGGATTCCAGATATCTACATCCAAGAGTTGTGAGTATCGGGCTCAAAAAAGCAAGAAGCAAACCTCATCAGCGAAGGGTATAATGTAACCAATCGAGGTCACACAAAGACTCAACTTACAAAAAAGCCAGGTCTGACTTAACTAGCTTACAAAACTCCCAGAATGTGGTGATAGATGGACAAGGCAAGTCAAGTAGGGCTGGAGCACACACAGGCAGGGACCTGAGAGAGAAGGAAGGTCAGGTTTCACGCGAAACTCACCTCCCACTCCTTCTCCCCTACAGCATGGATGTAGATAAGACACCCACAGATCTCATGGCTTATGTCAACAGTGACGGTCGCATCAGATATGAAAAGCCGATGCGGGTCATCAGCATTTGTAACCTGGACATCTTCTATTTCCCGTTTGACCAACAGAACTGCACACTTACCTTTGGTTCTTTTATCTACAAGGGTGAGTGAGGCTCATTATACTTGCTTGTTGAGAGGTGGAGAAAGAGTGAGAAGAGAACAGAAAATGGAAATACTGAGGGAATCTTACTTAAGGAATATAGAAGCTAAGTTGTAAGGAATCCAACAATCTGGGCAAAGGGGTGGGGAACACGGGAGAGGCTGAACTGTATGCATCTCCTTTGCAGTGGAGGACGTGGTCCTGGGCATGGCGAAGGATGTGCAGGAGATTTCAAACACGTCACTGAATCTCATTCGGAGCAAGGGGGAATGGGTACTTGTCAGTATCCACCAAAGAGCAGAGAAGTTGATTATGGACACCAGCGAGTACCACCAGATCATTTTCTATGTGAGCTCAGGAGCCCTGGTTGTGATCTTCCCCTAAGATTCATGGCTATGACCGCCATTAGAATTTAAGTTCTCCCACTAGAAAGTAAGTTCCATGAAGGCAGAAATTTCAGTCACTTTTTTCCCCACTAGTAATCGCCAGTACCTAGAATATTACCCAGCACATTGTTTACACCCATTGTTTGTTGAATAAATCTTCCTTCGAAGAAGAAACAAAGATCCTATGCCATTGATTCACAGCAAGGGTGAGCTTCCTACCCCCAAAGGGTTATCAGAAATTAAGAGGACAGGAATTTTTATTTTTATTAAAAAAAAAAAAATAAGGTAATGGAAAAACTTGAAATGCTTCCTGAGCAGTATTAAGATTCCAGACCCTCCTGACTCCAAAATTAGGCCACTGTCTGGACTTCCCTCCCACTGGTCTTTGATATCTACCAGCAAAGCCACTATAGATCAGACTTTGATGAAGAAAGCAAGCTCTTGTCTGCAGAAATACAAAGATGGCACACACATGATACCCACCCACAGTTCTATTCAGAGCCTACCAGTAAGCATAAACATGTAAGCGGAGAAAGTCGACATCCTGGGCCAAGAAGGAGTAAGATACATTTTCGTGGTAAAGAGCATAGCAGAATCAAACCAGGAAAGGCAGACTGTGATGAGTAAGATGGCTTTGGATGAAGAGACGTGGCAGGTAAAGGGACATAAAGGGATGTTTCCTTACTACACAGTTTGGTCTGGAACAAATCCTAACTCATGCTCTTGCCTGCCTGTCAGCCTCCCATTTCCTCCTCACTTATTCCTCTCTTCCACAACCAGGTGGCCATCAGGCGCAGGCCCAGCCTGTATGTGATAAACCTTCTGCTGCCCAGCAGTTTTTTGGTTGCGATTGACACCCTCAGCTTCTACCTGCCTGCGGAGAGTGAGAGCCGTGCCCCATTCAAGATTACACTTCTACTGGGCTACAATGTCTTTCTGCTCATGATGAATGATTTACTCCCTGTTAATGGCACCCCTCTCATCAGTATGGCCCCTCCCTCAATCCAGAGAACAAAATCAAGATGGGAGGGTAGGGAGGGTAGGGAACCAGGCCAGAGTAAGAAGGGATCCTGGAAAAGGATCCTCAGAGAAAACAAAGAAAAAGAAGGTCTCAGAAGAAGGAACAAAAAGGTCTCACATAGGCCTGCCTTCCCTCCAGGTATCTACTTTGCCTTGTGTCTGTCCCTGATGGTGGGCAGCCTGCTCGAGACTGTCTTCATCACCTACCTGCTGCGCCTGGCCACCACTGAGCCCCGACCCATGCCTGAGTGGCTCCGCTCCCTTTTGCTGCACTACACCAGCCCCCAGAAGTGCTGCCCCACTGCACCCCAGAAGGAAAATAAAAGCCTGGGTCTCACATCTATACGTCTACCTGGTAAGAGAAGTCAGCACCCACACTCCGTCTTCCAATACCTCCACGACTTTACACCTTCCACCTTCCCTGTCACTCCACTGCCCAGACTCATTCTCAGTCCATGCATGAGTCTCTGTCCTCTCAGCAGGCCTGAAAGAGCCAGAAGCTTTGGCAGAGGAGATGCCCAGCTCTGGAAAGGCAGAGTTAAATGGGTGCCCTGAATCAACCAGGGCCCAACAGCAATCAGAGGCCCAGAAGCAGCACCTTGTTGACCTATGGGTGCAGTTCAGCCACATGATGGACTCCCTGCTCTTCCACGTCTACGTGGTCTTCATGGCCTCCTCCATCATCACAGTCATCGTCCTCTGGAACACCTAGGAAGTTGCCCACTTGCAAAGTACACCTGGAGTTTCTCCTGACCTCCCGAAGCTAGCCAGGTTTCCAGGCCTGTCCAAGTCCCAGTCTCAAGGCCCTAGCAACTATCTGTCTTTTAAACCAGTCCCTCTGTGCAGTTTCAGAGCAGACCTGTGTATTTTCATAGACCCTTCAGCAGTTAGGATCTTGCTCCTATACTCTGTCAGCTCCCTGTAGCCGTTCCAGGAGTCCTTTATGACTCCTCAGGATCCAGGTCCTTGGAGTACTTCCTTGATTGAATCACCCACAATAAACCATTTTGCAGAAAGCATTGACTCCTTCATGCACTACATTAAAAAAAAAAAAAAAAAAGCTGAGTATCTTATTACAGAAACTTGTTATCCATAGTAAAAGGATTGTTTTGGTTTGGTTTTGTTTAAGTCTATGAGACACTATATGAAAGTGAGGGAGGAGGAAGAGGGGCCAAAATCTATTACAAGGCAGTAATTAGAAAATAAAGGGTAAATACTCTTTGTTACCAAATTTTTATGAAAAAAATTTTTTTTTTCTTTTTCTGATGGCACGTGTCTTCAGTATTGGAATACATGCTTACTAACTGAGTGTGTTAATTTTGGGCTGATAATGTGGATTCTGGGAAACCCTGGTTACATAGCAGTTAAGTGCTACAGCTGCTAACCAAAAGGTCGTAGTTCAAATCCACCAGGTGGGCCTCAGAAACTCTATAGAGCACTTCTATTCTGTTCTATATGAGTCAGAATCAACTCGATGGCACTGAGTTTCATTTGTTTTATAATGTGGATTTTGAGAAATATTACTAGGTAACACAAGCCATCAGTAAGGCGAGTGGCACTCTGGCACCAACAATCTGTGGTATGCCAATATACGAATAAAAACTAAATGAAGAATTTATTGCAGGCACCTTTCCATTAGTTTACATGGAGAACCTCTGGTTTTCCAAACATGACATAGAAAGACAAAAACAAACCCATCTGGCCTCCGTAACTATCACACAGCAAAGGCATAGTTAGTTTGCAAGCCTAGTCTCACAAAAATCAAGGGAAAAAGGCAAAAGCTTACAGAACTAATACACATAGGAAGCATTATCTAAAGGTCAACCTATACAACTCAGGTCAGCCGAGCTTCAGCGTTTCAAAAGGGACCCACACTGAGGCTAAATGCATTACAACTGGAATAACACACTACCTACAAGGTCCAGAGGCATAAAAGTGTCTGGTATACCGTTAAACCAATAGCAAGTACAGACTCAACCACACTAATCTGACTACCCTGGATTTAAGCTTCAGAAATTAATAATATGCCAGAACTAGACCTTTCTTGCTGAAAGAGCGAAGCCTTTTGTCACAATGAAGCCTGACATATGATTCATTCATTAAATAAACACTTAAGAGTGTTAACATAACCCCATGTTACCATTAACAGTGTCTGTGTTGCAATCTGAGTTAATCTACCCTTAGTCACGCTAAGAAAAGAACAATTGGGGAAGCACATTGGAGGACTGCATCTGCTTTGTCACTGTGAGTCAGAACTGACTCAACAGCAATGGGTTTACTTGGAAGAAATACAAATGCCCCATGTGAGCTGGAACATTCCCCTTCCTACCACTTGCCTTATTATTTTAAAAGTTTTTGTCTGCTGCCCCATTTCCTGAACTAGCTGCCTGGGGGCAAACGGAAACTCCATGGTATCTTCACACACGGGAGATGCAGCATTATTTGCATGCTCAGGTTCAGAGATGCAGAGATTTGAGAGCAACTGAAAGACAAACATAATCTTTCACTTTTATCAATCATTTCTCTCCCTTTCTGTTTTACTCATCTAGAGATACCACAAGTGGATGGCTTTAAAAAGAGATATTTTACTTTGTCACAGTTCAAATTCAGGGTGTCTGCTCCAAGGGAAGGCATTCCCTCTTTGTCTTCCTCTTCGTCATCTCTGGAGGAAGGTCCTTACGTTGCATCAGTCTTTGGTCGGGGAGCACCTTGGTGCAGGAACCTCAGGTCTGAAGGGCGAGCTCCACTCTTGACGGTATAATGCCCTTAAGTCTCTCTGCTAGCGTCTTTCCTTTCTATCACAAGAGACTGCCTCAAGGCACAAAACAATCTTTCACGTTGAGTCCTGCCCACCAACACAACTGATGCTCCTCCTCCCTCATTCACATCACAGAGGCCGACTTCACAGCATACAGTAACATCACACAATACCCGGAATCAAGACCATCATGGCCAAACCGCCACACACATATTTGGGGGAACACAATTCAGTCCATGACACTTTTGTTGATTCTACTACTTTCTCTCTGAAGCCTACAGCTTTCACGTCATAACAGGTTAGGGATGAAGAGTCACAATTTTGTTCAATCAACACTATTTGTCAGGTCTTTCCCCCACACTGCTCTTTCTCAAACTCATCTAGCCTCTGAAACTCACAGTGGATGCCCAAATGTGGCAAGGTTGCTGTGATGGTTAAGGCTGGATGTGAACTTGGCTGAGTGATTGGCAGTTAGGATACAGTCTGGCAGTTACGTACTGGTATAACCACCTCCGAGATGAGATCTGATTTAATGGAATCATCTCCATGATGGATTTGCTAAGGGCAGCCAGTTGGTTGAAAATGAGTTCCCTTGGGGATGTAGTCTGCACCCAAGATAGCTGCCAATGACCACAGAGGTGCTACTGCTGTAGCTGCTACCACCGAGTTCTCTCCAGGCAGTAGAGAACCTAGAGGACAGAGTAGAGCTGTCCCATTGGATTTTTAAGGCTGTATTTTTCACGGGAGCAGATTGACAAGTCTCCTACAGAGCGCGGACCTTCCAGTTCGCAGCCAAGCACTTGTCTTTATGCTTCCAGGACTCCCCTTCAGTGCTTGTCAGTGGTCCTGCTTACCAGTTCACAGCCACCTGAGGGTTGGAGCCGTAAAGGCAGATGTTCCCAGCTGGATGCTGAGTCCTCAGGAACAGTGAGTCCTTGCTCTGGGATGCAGGCCGTGGTCCACAGGAATTGGGGCTTCTGAGGCCGGTGTACTGTTCTATTCTAACTCATTCCTTTCTCTCTCTCTCTTTTTTTTTTTTTTTTTGATATTTGATCTTAATTGTTTTATTATTATTTATTGTGATTGAGTAAAAGTGTACAATCCAACATAAATTTGCATGCCTGACTATGTGCAGCTCCCACTGCTCTCCCTGCCCAGTGATAGCACACTCCTATCCATTCTATACATGTCATATCCTCCTAAAAGTCACCTGTCCCTTCCTATTCACCCTCTACTCTCCCCTCCAGTAAGAGGCCAGCAGGACGACATCCTATAGATGCACAGAACTATAAGGTGCACACACAATATGGTCACTCTGTGTCATTGAGTCCAATCCATTCTGTCCAAAGAGCTGACCGCAATAACGATTTACAGACAGGGGCAGCATCAGGACCAGGGGACATGCTCCCAGGGGAACCCCAAGGCTCCTGGACCATCAATTGCAGTCTTTTAGTGGAGTTCTCAGGTGCACCCCTTTTTATTCTCGTGTTGCCAACGAGACTCCACTTAATAACTCACTCCTTTCACTTGCTAAACTTGTGTCCTTCGATTCTTCTTTCAGGACATGCACTTTTCTCAAGAAGGTCTCAGGCTCCTCGGTTCCCAGAACCTGTAAGGCTCCCTCCTGCCTACCACACGGCTTCCAGGCATGTGCACAACCTATTGTACACAGTCTAGGCTCAAATCACAAGCCCTGACATTCGCCCTGATAAGTTAGGGACCAAACCAAACCCACTGCGATTGAGTATAATTCCAACTCATAGCAACCATGTAGGACAGCATGGAACCGCTCCATGGGGTTTCCAAGTCTGTGAATCATTAAGCCAACCACCAGGTCTTTCTCTTGCAAAGCAGTAGGTAGGTTTGAATTGCCAATCTTTTAGAAATTAGGGACATTCACCTAAAAAAAAAAGAAAGGCTGTTTCTCAACTCACAGCTTTCTACTAAGTGGGCCTTCAGAAAAGACAGAGTAATAATAACCACCAACTTTTATGAAGTTATTCCTGTGTGGCAGGCACTCTTCTCAGAGCTCTGGGTAAATTCATACATTTAATCCCTACACAGCAGGCCTAGGAAGTAAGAGCTCTAGGGCCAACTCCTGGAGCCAACTGGGTTTTAGAATTTAGAATTTTTTAGATTTTAGAAAAGGATATCACTGTACAGGAAGCCCAGGTTAAGTGCTCTGGCTGCTCACCAGAAGGCTGGCAGCTGGAACCTGTCAGGTGCTCCTTGGAAACTCCACGGGGCAGAGTTTCCTGTAGGGTCCTACAGGGTCACTGTGAGTTGGGATTGACTTGATGGCAGCAGCTTTGGGATAATTGGGTATGTAGAGCATGTTATTCACACCCCACCCCATAATTAAACATTAGTACGCCAGCATGAAATCTAGGACTACTCCACACTGTCGCTGTTGTTCTCTGCTGCCGAGTCAGCCCTGACTGATAGCGACCCAAGTGTTACAGGGTAAAACTCCATTACAGAGTTTTCTTAGTTGTTATCTTTTTTTTTTATTCAATATGACTGAGTGAAAATGTACATTCCCGTATAAATTTACATGCCCACCTATATGCAGCTTCCACTGCTCTCCCTGTCCGGTGACAGCACACTATTCCTCTCTGCTCCATACATGTCTCATCCTCCCAACAGTCTCCTTTCCCCTCCTCTCCACCCCCTCTCCTTCCTTCAGCCAGAGGTCAGCAGGATGATATCCTATAGATATATAGAACAATAAAGTGCATCCAATACATGGTCACTCTGCATTGCCAAGTCCAATCCATTCCTGTCCAAAGAGTGGACCTTCATTATAATTTATGGGCCAGGGCAGCATCAGGGCCAGGGGCCATGCTCTCAGGGGAACTCCGAAACCGCTGGACCATCAATTGAGGTCTTTTAGTGGAGATCTCATGATGCATCCCTTTTTATTCTTGTGTTGCCAGTGAGACTCCTCTCTGTGAGCTCCATCGTGGCTATCACTGGTGGTGGCTGGGCACCATCCGGTTCCTCCAGTCCCAAGTCAATGTAGGCACCTACTCTTGTGGGTCTCTCTGTCTTCTAGGTTGTCTTTACCACACGTCATTTTGGTCCTCGGTGAGCATCCGTTCCTGTTGAGTAGGGACCATTTGCTGTGTCCTTGGATGGCAGCTTGGCAGCTTTTAAGACCCCAGACGCCACTCACCAATGTGGGGTGCAGAGAGCTCTCTTAGCAAAACGCTAGTTCAGCCAATTGGCCTCGATTTCGCCTAAGAGCATGGTCCCCTGCCCCCTGCCCCAGCTACTCTATCCTTGCAATATTGGGTTAAGATGAAAGGAGTACTAAAGTTATGCTGAAGTCCACTTAATATTGTTCTTGTTTCTAATGTGTGCTATCACCACTTTCTCCCAACCGGATTTCTAGCAACTATCTAATCTAAACCCTCCCCCCCTCACCCTCCCTCCCTTCCCTCCCTTGCAGCTGTCAAAGAGTCTTTTCTTCTATACACAAGTCTGTTTTTGAGGTCTTATCGTAGAGGTCTCATACAGTATTTGTCCCTTTGTCGCTGACTACTTTCACTCAACATGTCTTCCAGTTGAAACCAGGTTAGGAGATGTTTCCTGGAATCATCGTTATTCTTTATCATTGCATAGTGCTCCATTGAGTGTATGTACCATAGTTTACCTATCCATTCTTCTGTTGTCGGGCATCTGGGTTGATTCCACCTTTTTGCTATTGTGGACTGTGCTGCAATAAACATTCTGGTGCATGTGTCTGTTGGTGTGAAAGGCCTTGACTCTGTAGGATATATTCCAAGTAGTGGAATTACTGGGTCAAAGGGTGTATCGATATCCATTTTTTTAAGGAAGCGCCAGATTGCTTTCCAAAGAGGCTAGACCATTTCGCAACCCCACCAACAGTGTAGGAGGGTTCCACTTTCTCCACAGCTTCTCCAGCATTTGTTGTTTTGTGTTTTCTGGATCATGGCCAATCTTGTTGAGGTGAGATGGTATCTCATTGTAGTCTTGATTTGAATTTCTTTAATAACTACAGATCGTGAACATGTCCTCATGTGTTTTTTGGCTTGTTATCTTTACAGAAGCAGATCAGGAGGTCTTTCTTCCTCAGAGCTACTGCGTGGGTTTGAACTGCCAACTCTTAGGTTAGCAGCTGATTTTAAACCACTTTCCACTACCTAGACTCCTACACACAAAAACAAACCCACTGCCATCAATTTAGTTGACTGTGACTCATAGTACCCCTGTAGACAGAGTAGAACTGCCCCACAGAATTTCCAAGGAGGGCCTGGCAGATTTGAACTGCCAACCTCATGGTTAGTAGCTGTAGCATCTAACCACTATACCACCAGGGTTTCCTATAGTCTTACTAAAATCAAATCACCAAATCCATTGTTGTCTAGTTGATTAGGACTCACAGTGACCCTACAGTACAAAGTAGAACTGCCCCATACGGTTTCCCAGGAGAAGCTGCAGAATTTAAACTGCTGACCTTTAGGTTAGCAACTGAGCTTTCAACCACTGCACGATGAGTGCTCTAGAGTCATACTAAATAAAAAATAATTTTAAAAAACCCCACTGCCATTGAACCAATTCCAACTCACAATGACACTATAGGACAGAGTAGAATGGCTCCACAGAGTTTCTAAGGAGCGTCTGGTGGATTCCAACTGCCAACCTTTCAGTGAGCAGATGTAGCACTTAGCCATTAGGCCACCATGGACCCATAGTCATACTGGGTGGCAAAAATTAAGACCAGAAACAGCCCACATCAGTCCAGGGCAAGTTTTGCCACCAGACAACTGAGATTTTTCTGACTGTTTTCTTAGTACTCTTCTCGCCAAATCCATGGAACAAACGAAGCCAACAGAGGCTAAGGGACAGTTAACCAGGGATCCCCGTGTTGCACAGCTAGCTCAGTGACAGCTGCAGGCGGAACCCAGAAGGCTGACACAAGGCAAAGGGAGTTACCTCTCCGGTCCACTGCCTTGTAAAATCGGACAAGAACCAGACAGGTTCACTCAGAGTCCCATACTGAGACGAAAAGTCCATCTCGAGTCCCTGTCCCTAACATTTTAGGAAAATTAGAACAGAAAGAGTGTTCGTCCTAAGGGAGAAGAGTAATTCCCCAAAGAGGGAGAATGGTCGCACAGCTTAAAAAAAATAATGAGGTCACTGAACTGCACATGTGGAAAGCATGGCATTAGTGTATGTTTGGCTGTGCTTTCTCCATTTCCTTCTGGAATGTGTGACCTCCCCAAATCAAGCCCCATCCCGGGGCTGTCTCTCATTAGTGGACCCCAAAGTCACCTGAAAGGAAAGGAGAGGAGCGGTAGCAGGCAGCAGTGCCCCAGGTCTAGCTGAAGTGACACAGCCCAAGAGAGCCGTGTTTGTAAGGCTGTGTGCAGAAGCCCTGGTGGTGCAGTGGTTAAGAGCTACAGCTGCTCACCAAACGGTCAGCAGTTCGAATCTCCCAGGTGCTTCCTGGAAACTATGGGGACAGTGTAATTCTGTCCTACAAGATCGCTATGAGTCAGAATCAACTGGACAGCAATGGGTATTTTTTTCCGGATGCCACTGTGATGGTCGGTAGGGGTCAGCAGAGCTGCTGGACTAAGATTAGATTAGGAAGAAAGGGCTGGTGATCCACTTCCGAAAATCAGCCAGGGGAACCCCAGTGGATCCCAACAGTCCAAGCCATAGCTGATCACGGAGGTGACACAGGACCAGGCAGCATTTCATTCCATTTGCCCAGTGTCCCGGAGAGGCAGGCTGGCCCGATGGCAGCAAAAGACAACCACCATCTGAGCAGTCCATCTTGCCTCCGCATTCCCTGAGAACTTTCTAGATCTTGCTGCTGACATCTACTCTACTGTCAGATCCTATTCCATCTCCTCCCAAACCCTGTGCTGAGCCTGCCTTCTCATCTGGAAACGCAGCCTTGGCTTTTGCTGAGCCATAGCTTGTTTTCCCGGCTGTCGAGGGTCTGAAATGCCTCGAGGTCACTCAGCACGGCTTCCGTTTTCTCCACCCATCTGCACCCCCACCCTTTCCGTCTGTTTTCTCCACTTTTTTATTTTTCCCCTATATGTAGCCTTTAGTCTTACTTGAACAGAAGATCTGCAGTTTACCTTTTGGGGCACATGGGTTCAGAGTCTGCATCTCCTTTCCGTAAGAAAGGACTCATTATAATTACAGTGGTTTTACTTCCTCCGTCAACAAATCTCAATGTAGTATCCCAAAATGTAATTGATAATCACACAGAACCTTGAAACTGGAGGTCACCGAAAGAGGAAAACCATGCCTGTTAACAAGGGTTGATTTTTGTTCCATCTACAAGAGAATCACTTGGCACTGATGACTTTTCCTCTTGTTTGGTGGCAAGCCTCTGCAAGACTTCACAAGTGAGGTTAGGACCTTGTCAGAGAAATCGGCTGGTGGACAGCTGGTCCTGCCTGCGCCATCTCGCATCTGATGGCCTGTTCCACCTGGCGGCTCCTCACAGGCCTTCACCTGCAGCGCTGTTCCGCAGTTCCTACACAAATTTCCGTTCCCCTTCTTGTTCTCTAAACCACCACACAAAGCACTTCCGTGTGTTTCCTACCTTCTCTCTCATATTAAACCAGGCCAACAGCCACCGAGTCAGTTCTGACTCATGGCGACCTCACGGGTGTCAGGGTGGAACTGTGCTTCCCAGGGTTTTCAAGGCTGTGATCTTTCAGAAGCTGATGGCCAGGCCTTTCATCAAAGACATCTCTGGGTGGATTCAAACGGCCAGTCTTCTGGTTAGTAGCTGTCGCAGCCATCCAGTGCTGCCGTAACAGAAACACAAGTAGATGTCTTTAAAAAAGAGAGATTTTATCCTGTCCCAGCCCCATAAGCTACCAGTCCAAATTCAAGACACGAGCTCTATGTGAAGGCTCTCTTTGTCGGCTCTGGAGAGAGGTCCTTGCTGTCAGTCTTCCTTTGGACCGGGAGCTTCTGAGGTGCAGGGGCCCCAGAGTCCTTACAAAAGGACATGCTCTGTTTGAGGCGCTGCTTCTTTCCTGGTGGCGTGAGAGCCCTAGCTCTCTGCTTGCTTCCCTTTCCTTTGTGTCCCGAAAGATTGCCTCAGGGCACAAGATAATCTTACACCTTGGAGTCCCGGTCCACCAACACAACTGCCGCCCATCCTCCCTTATTAACATCATTGAGGCAGTGTTTACGATATAAAGGAACATCACACAATACTGGGAATCGCAGCCCAGACAAATTGCTGCACACATTTCTCAGGGACACAATTCAATCCATGACAGTAGCCAAGCACTTGACTATGGGTGCCACTTGGAGGCTCCTGTTAACCTCACATTAATATCTTTTTATCTCATTACCACCTCTGCATCCACTCTAGGATGGAGCCACTCTACGCACCCCCCACTCTAGGATACAGCTACTCTGCGGTCCGCTGTCAGGTAGAGTCACTCTGCCATCCACGCTAGGACGGAATCACTCTATGGTCCACTCTAGGATGCTAAACCACAGACTTCAGTTCAAGCCTGTCTTTTTTCTCTTCGATAATCTCTTATTGAAAGGGCTCATAATTGTAAAACACTGATTAAAAATCTTTGCCTGATCTTTCAGGCTGACTAGAAACAAACCTGTAGATGGCGGTTTTTTTTCAGATCCTGCCCGGGGGACTGAGCCAGATAGCATCACCCACCTTGCCCAGGGACCTGAGAAAGCTACAGAGTCCAGATAACATCACAGTTCCTCTAACAGCCCCCTGTGACTCTGGCTCAGCTGTGACTCAACCTAACGACCCCCGAACCCTCTGGCTGGAGCTGGTGACATCACCCACCTTGTGGGTCCAGACCGCTCAGGGACAGACCACCATCCAGATAACATCACAGTTCCTGTAACAACCTCCCACGGCTCTGGCCTCGCCCAAGGACCTGAGACCACTGCCCAGATAACATCACAGTTTCTGGACAACTCACCTGGTAAACAGTGACTCCCTCCCTCCCACCCCCCACACCTGTATAATAACGCCCTTTATTTTTCTATAACACTTCCTCCTTCTTCCTATTAAAACCTCCGGCTTGAGATGAGGTGCTAACCCAGCATCTTCTCAGATCACCAGCCATCTGAATAAAGCACAATCCCTCCCTTTCTCTGTGTCTGACTTGGAAGCGATGGGCAGCGCAAAGCTGCCACCGGCTTTTCCAGTTCCACTATTTGATCACCCATTGGCACCCATTCTTCTACGGAGCAGGAGAAAGCAGCAGCACGTAGAGACTTCGGGATCCCGCAGCCTGCTTCTAATCTGACCCCATGACTGAGTAGTGGGGTAACCTTAACAAATGCCCTAGCCTCACAAGTTTAAATTGTACTCGTGAAATGCAGCTGATATCACAGATGGAGTTATTTTAAGAAATTTTTTTTAGTTGTTTATAAGCTGACAGAAGCTAAAAGGCTAAATGTGAAATCCTAGACAGTATGTTTATTGTGTTGGCTGAGACCTAGTGTGTAAAACAGACTTCTAGGTGAGAGTCAAGGAACATAAAGAATTACAGACTTTCTGGTTTGATGTCCCCGTTTTTTAAATAAGAAAAGGGAAGTGACAAGTATGAGGTTGTCATGTTTCACCAAACCATGGGCTCAGAGCCTGGGTCTGTCCAAGAGGCAGCTACAGGTGAAACCTTGTCCAAGAGATTCCTTTCCTCAGGGGCCACTCAAGAATACCAGGCCCCCCCATCCCTCCTGTTCCCAGGTCCCGCAGCCAGCCTGACCTCAGTAGTGACGCACCCTGCAGTCTGGATGTTCTGGCTGCCTCCTGCATGCCTGGCTGCTGAGCCCTGGCCCACGGCCTCTCTAGTGACTGCTGTCCATCTGGGCTGAAATACTGAGGCCCTTACATTGCCCATCTTGGCTGTCTAGTGCTGCTGTGACAGAAATATCTCAAGCAGACAGCTTCAACAAGCAGAGATCTGCTCTGTGACAGTTTAGGAAGCCAGAAGGCCACACTCAGTGCACCAGCTCCAGGGGAAGCTCTGGGGGAAGGTCCTTGTCACCAAACTTCCCCTGGTTCAGGAGCTTGAAGGGCAAGGGACCCCAGGTCCAAAGGATGCACGCCACTCCTGGCTTTTCTTTCTTGGTGGGAGGAGATTCTTCTCTCTGTTTACTTCTGTCTTTTATATCTTAACAGAGATTGACTCCAGATATAACCTCATTTCGTAGACTGTGGCCTACCCCCTTAAGGTAACGGCCTATAGTCCTGCTTCAGTAATATCATAGAGATTAGGATTTACAACAGATAGAATAATTACATCAGCTCACAGAATGGAGCACAACCCCGCCCTACTGGGAATCATGGCCTAGCCAAATTGACATGCATTTTGGGGGGACACAATTCAATCTCTAACACCCCCTTCCCACCATCTCATTCTGCCCTTGCCGGATTACAGCCATGTTCCCAAACCTGATCCCCCAAGCCCCAGAAGAACCTGGACTATCAGGTGAGACACCACATGATCTTCTTGCAACAAAGTGAGGAGAAAGGTGTCTGTGACCAGCAGGACGATGGCCGCCATCTCTACTGTTTGCCTTCAAATCCAAGCATCAAGGCCCAGATGTCACTCCTGGAAACCTAAACCAGTTACCATCAAGTTGATGCTGCCTCGTGACAAAGACACCTGTCTCGGAGTATACCTGTGCTCCGTAGGATTTTCACTGGCTAGTTTTTCAGAAGTCACCAGGTCTTTCTTCTAAGGGACCTCTGATAGACCCCAGCTGCCAACCTTTCAGCATACTAACTGTTGGTACCATCCAGGGACTCTGGAGGAAGCCTAGGGGTCTATTAAATCAGCCCACAGAACTTTCCAGCTATTGAACAATGGTGAGACCAAGGGAGAAACAATGGAATCAGATCCATGTGGGTGCTGATTTTCTACCAGTTTCTACTTGGATGGACACTGGGCATAGTTCTCGATCTCGCTGTACCTCACTTTTCTAATCTGCGAAATGGGAGTAACAATACTAACTTCACAAAGCAGTTATGAGGATATAAAAATGCCAAACAGTACAGAGTACATAGTACAATCTCAATGTGTGGCAGTTCTGATTAGGCCCTAGAGGTGCGCTGGTTAAGAGCTTGGCTGCTAATCAAAAGGTCAGGCGTTCAAATCCACCAGCTGCTCCTTGGACACCCAATGGGATAGTTCTACTCTGTCCTGTAGGGTCACCTATGAGTCAGTTATCTACTGAACAGTAATGGGCAGTGGGATATCGATGAGGCAGGATCGGAGGCACTGACATTAACAAAACAGGACTTAATCATAGTATCAGTCTGTATCTTGAATCATTTTCTGGAGATCTAAAAGAGCAAATCATGCAGAGAGAAGACAGACCTCACTACCATCAAGCAAGCAGATCAAAGAGCAGAGTGAGTCCTTTACACCCAGGGTCCCAGCACGAGAAGCCCCTAGTCCAGGGGACGATCCATGACAAAGACCTCCCCCAGAGCTGACAGAGAGCGAGCCTTCCCCCGCAGCCAGCATCCTGAATTCAGACTTTCAGTCTCCTATACTGTGAGAGAATAGATACCCGTTTGCTAAAGGCTCCCACTTGAGGTATTTCTGTTACAGCAGCACTAGATGCTGAGACAGGGTCTGAGGGAGAACAAAATGAGCTGCTGGTTCTTCAAGAGCGTACACACGTAGGGAGGTACACACACAGGGAAAGAGCTGTTTCCAGTTCAAGTAGCCCACCAGAGTTCACGGTGTGTGCACGTGTGTGAGCATCCCAGCAGAGTTCATGGTTCGTGTACATGTGTGCACATGTGTGTAAGCATCACCCCAGAGCTCATAGGTCATGCACGTATGTGCACGTGTGTGTGAGTATCCGGACCAAGCTCATGGAGGGGCACGTGTGTGTAAGTACCATCGCAGAGTTCATAGCTCATGCATGTAAGTGTCCCAACAGAGTCCACAGTGTCAGAAATAAACTTCAGAATGGTCCATCTTCAAAACGAAGGCCAAGATAGGAAGTTACTAGTCAACCTAAAAGAAGGGGTGAACTGTTCAGGAAACAAGAGATATAACCACAGAAGAAAATGGAATGTTAAGACTTAGGTGACGTCCTGGAGAGACTGTTCACCCCATTGTACTCAGCCAGTGAGGAACTGAGGGAAGGATTCCCAAGTCAGAAGACAGAAAGGGCTGGTAAGGAACTGTTTGGTGCACCCTCTCTGACCAGCCTCCTTTGTGGGCTCAGGTGCCCAATTTTGCAAAATCAACCAACAAAGCCTCGCTCTTGCTAACTGGATTTGAATTGGATTTCTTGAGTGCTTGTCGAAAAAAGACACGGTAATTGTCTATCGGTGACCTCATCAGGGATAAGGCGGCCTGCCTCAACCATTGAGGCAGGTCCTGATACCGACCCGCCAGCTGTCAAGAGGAACCAGAACAGTGTCCAGGGTGCTGGCAATGTTTCTCACACAGAGCGCGTCCCTGTGCGTGTATGTGTGTGTGTGTGAGTACCACAGCAGAGGCCACGGTGCTGCATGTGTGGGCACATGTTTATAAGGGAATGCTTGGGTGCTTGAGTTGACCTGAATTTTTAAGAAATTGTTAGTAGGTCAGGAGAATAGTGGTAGAAGGTGTATTTCAGATTAAGGGAAATATCAAACCTCCATTGCTTTCAAGTAGATTCGGACTCACAACAGCCCCATACAACAGCGCAGAACTGCCCCATGGGTATTCCAAGGCTGTAAATCTTTATAGGAGGAAACTGCCACATGGGTCTCCTGTGAGCAGCTAGTGGGTTCCAACTGCTGGCTTTTCAGTTAGCAGTCCAGCACTTAACTACTGCACACTCCAGGGCTTCTGAAGGAAACAAAGAGCAGTGAAGGCACACGTCGTGTGCTCGGGGCACTGTGTAGTGTGTCCCAAAGCCCACCTGCATTGAACTGGCTGTGGATCTAGTTACAAACGTGAATTCCTGAGTCTGCCAACCTGCTATTAACAAACCCAAACCCACTGTGGCCAAGTCAATTCAAGCACACAGCAACCCTATAGGACAGAGGGGAACTGCTCCACAGAGTCCCCAACGAGCATCTGGTAGGTTCAAATTGCTGACCTTTGGGTTAGCAGATTGAACAGTGAACTACTATGCCATGGTCTGCTGTGTGAGGCTAAAATGCTGATTTAGGGCCAGAGGAGTTGGGGGGCCATATGAGGTAATTCTGACACACATTAGAGGTAAGAACAACTCTTTTAAAACACAATGTCCAATGCAAACCATGACAGTGGTGGTCCAGTGAGAGAGGGAGTTCCTTTTATGTCATCTCAAGAGCTAGAGTCTACCCTGTAGACCAGTGGGTCTCAAAGGCTGCTCCCAGCACCAGTAGCAGCAGCATCCGGAAGCTTGTGGCAACTGCAAATTCTCAGGTCAGTGATCTTAATAGAATTGCTATAGTCGACGGGAATCACTGAAGGATGCCAAGAAACAGAGGGGCATGGTCCAATTTGTGTTGCAAATCAATCCCTCAGGCTGCAGAGCATAGGCTAGTTTAGAAAATGGCAGACTAGCAGTGACACCATGAGGGAGGTGACCAGGTATGAAGCTAGAGGCTTTGATGGCACTAGCACAGTTACTAGAGGGAGTGGACCCTCCTGGGGAGGCTGGTTTATGCTGCATGAGACCATCCTCCACAGCAAGGGGCAGTGGACGACAGGCAGCCCCTGGATGGAGGGAAACGCTTTTCGAGGTGATGCTGACAGAGCTTTTACAGAGCTGCTGCCAAGGCTTCGGGAACCCCAAGGGAAAGCAAGGGGAGCATCCATGCCCGCCTGGATGCGTGGCTAAGGTTGTGTGACAATTTGGCTGGGCCATGATTCTCAGGGACTTGGCAGTTAGGAGGTAGTCTGCCAGCTATGGAATGACGTGATCAGCTCCATGATGAATCTGTTATAAGCAGTCAGTCAGCTGAAAGGCAGTCCCATTGGACAGTATTGCCACCGTTAGTCACTGTACACGAGAACCCATCCCAATCCATTTCTCGCCAAGCACAAGAACTGGGCCTTTTGTTGACTACAATTTGGTGGCTTTTGCATCTGGACTTGAAGTTTTACCCTTACAAAACTGTTTTAACTCAAGAACTGAAGTCCAATGACCATAGATTGTGCTGCACATTTGCTGACTGGGTTCTACAACAACTGGAAGTTGATCTTGCTTTTGGCTGAAAAATCATCTTCAGTGACGAGGCCCGTTTTTGGATGAACGGTCTTGTTAACAAACAGAACTGTCACATTCGGAGCGATGAGAATCCAGTGGAGACTCAAGAGCATCCACGTCACCCCAACAAAGTGACCAGTGTGGAGTTGGGTCCGGAGGAATCACTGGCCTTTATGTTTTCTAAGACGAATGAGGAAAGGCTGTGATTGTCAATGACGAAAGATACCAGACTATGACAACTGATGGGTTTTGGCTCCATTTGGAAGGTACCATGGTGGCCATTTACCTGAAGTTCTTTTGCATACATAATGCCATCAAATGTACTTCAAAATAAGACAACAGTTAAAACTGAATCATTTACACAACTTAATTTATTCAAGTTCAAAGGGGTTCCTTAGGGATACATGACCCCAAAATGGGGGCCCCAAAGATGAACGAAGGAAGCAAGTATGGAGTAAGTCTCTGCCCCCACCTCCATGACCCCAGAATTAGCCTACAGGCCCAGAAACACCTGCTAGTTCTGAACCACCATGAAAGCCCACCGCTTGGCTTAGAGAGACACATCCTGGAGCTAATATGGGAATCCTGACTCGGCATGCTACTTCAGAGAACGCAGGGGACACAGGGCTCCTAACACCTTACAAAATGATATTCTAAGCACTGAAGCTCTGGCTAAATATGGCTGACCTGCTCTTGCCAGAGCCTACAGTGAGGAGAAGAAGGAAACAGACACATCCAAGCCACACGGCAACTCGAGAATCTGTCCAACAGGGAGCTCTAGACAACAGGTGATCAGAGAGAAAGACTGATTCCAACTCATGCGGACCCTATGCGCATCAGATCAGAACCATGCTCCATGGGGTTTTCATGGCTGCTTTTTCAGAATTAGATCACCGGACTTTTCTTCTGAGGTTCTGGTAAACTCGAAGCTTCAGCCTTTAAGTCAGCAGTCAAGTGTATTAGCCATTAGCACCATCCAAAAGAGGGGAAAAAACCAAACATCTCCACTGAGTCTATTCCAACTCAGAGTGAGTCTATAGGACAGAGTAGAGCTACCCCTCAGGGTTCCCAAGGAGTGGCTTGTAGATTCGAACTTCTAATCTTTTCATGACCTGCTGGGCTCTTAACCACAGTGCCACAATGGCTCCTGGCACCATCCAGGATGCCCAAATAACAGAGAGTCTCCTCAGCTTATCCCACATGCTTAATACCTTTGCCTGAGATGAAAGGCTGGCCAAAGGAGGAAGTAATATCTGTTCTGTGGGGACCCTGTCTGCCTGAAGAATTCTGAAAGCAGGAAAAAGACCCAATGTCCCATGTTAAAAAACCAGATGTGATTCTTACATGGTTTGTTATAATTGATAAGCATTGTAAACTTACAACCCAGGTTATTTTAAGTATTAGCTTTGTCATAGCTTTATTTGAAAATGATGCCTAATTCTTCATTTTAGGTTTTTTTGTTTGTTTGTTTTTAAGATTTATCATGGGTGCTCAATTTTGTCAATTGAGAGAATTTTTATTTTCCCCAAATTTACTCTCTTCTAAAATATAGCCAGATACAGGAAAAACAATGTAAACTCCCTGATGCAACAGGAGAGAAATGGGTATGCAAAACAAAAACTCTCAAAGACCACACCCAACGGTTCATCAGACTGGAGGGTCCTCTGAAGACGCGGCTCCTGGACTCTGTGTTAGCCTAGAGCTGAAACCGGGACCTAAGACCCAGAGTGATGCTGGCAAAGCATGTGCTTCTTGGCTTAAATATACACAGGAGGCTGACTGAGCAGTTCCTGTCTAGAGGCGAGATGAGAGGGGGAAGGGGGACAGGAGTTGGTTGCATGGATGTGGGAAGTACAGGAAGGAAAGGAGAAGTGTACTGTCACAGGGTGAGGAGAATGGCTATAGGTACATGATGGTGTGTGCGCAGGGTTTCATACAGCAAATTGATTTGGATTGTAAACTTCCACTTAAATCATAATAAGATATTAAAAAATAAAATATACTCAGATGATACAAAGCCAAGTGGCCGTTTCTCTATTTATTTGGCTCGCTTTCTTTTCTCCCACATGCTCCTATCCAATATCTATGTTTTAGGATGTGGGAGAGAATGAAATAAAATAAGATAGGTAGAGCAATTATCCCAATGCCTGCCATGCACCCAGTATGTCAGCCACCACCAGCAGTAGCCGCAGTAACAGCAGCAACCGTAACAACACTTGAAATTTCTGGATAACCGTGTGGAGACTCTGACTCCCCAGGAAGGGTGTGATTCAGAATCTTATTGCCTTATTTCTCCTGCCTCCCCCTCTCTTAGCAGCTGAATCTGTTTTTGAGTTCAATCTACAGCAATAGGTCCACTCCAGTTTTTCAGTCAACCTCAATAGACAAGAGTTAAATCATCAGCCATCCTCCACAAGGCTTGAACTTAACTTAACCTACCTTTCCTAGCTCTAAGGTCTGACAGCCCCACCTACATGCAGAACTTGTCTTCCTCCCTTGAAAGTCCTTCACTCTTACCCAGGAGTTCCGTGTCCCAAGGGTATCTTCAAGTGGCTAAAGACACAGTACTTTGGTTCAACAAGCCCTGATGGGTACAATCAAAAGGTCTTGCTTCCCGCTCAGTTTTCACCTGATTGCTGACTTATACTCAGTCATGTATTTCCTCCTTTCAAGGAGAGAGTCGCCTTGAATGACAGCCCATTTTCCTAGGGGTCTTGTCCTCTAAGTTACTGACTTGTATTCTTGTCCCAAAGTGGACCTCCTAGGATCTCATTCGCTACTGGCTCAACTTCCAACTGCATAGCCACTCTGCGGGAGGGCCGCAGCCATGCCTGGCTTTCCAGATCTGTCCTGGGTCACATCTGTGTTTGCTCTGCTTTCGGGTACGTTACATGTAGGACAAGCTGGCCACTTGGCCTCCAAGCTGACCTAGGACAGCAGTAGTCTGGTCAGTCGCCCCAGTTCTCATGCCAACAGCCTCCTCCTTGTGCGAGTCAATACCCTCACATTGCCGGAGCCTGACGTGCCTCCCAGCTGAACACTTTCCACTCACAAACCACTGCTGTCTAGTCACTCTCATACAGCCCTGTAGGACAGAGTCGAACAGCCCCACAGGGTTTCCAAGGAGCAGTGGGTACTGTCAATCTTTCGGTTAGCAGCTTGAGCTCTCAACCACTGTGTCGCCAGGGCTCCTCAAGTTAAAATACTAAAACCCACCACCATCTAATCGATTCTGACTCATAGCAACCCAATAGGACAGAGTAGAACTGCCCCATAGAGTTTCCAAGGAGCAGCTGGTGGACTCAGATTGCTGACATTTCTGTTAGCAGCCATAGATAGCACTTAACCACTATACCACCGGGTTTCCGCAATAGACAGCTCTAAACACGAAATAGATTTTCTAACAATCCCCATTTGTCCTGCTCCTTCTCACTTTCTTCCTCCTTTCAACCTGATTCTAGCTTCCTTTCTTCTTCTCCTTGTCTTCTGCCTTTCCCTCCAACCTTTCCCTTCAACCTGTGCCTCTGGCGGGCCAAGTTTCCAAGAAATTACTCACAGAGCTGGCAGGGCTGATGGCCTACAGATACGGCCAACCTCAAACAGAAGGCACAACAACCCTCTCTCCTATGCCTTCCTATTTTGGGTCCCAAGTCACCCTTGCCCTTCTCAGCACCTTCTATTTAGAGTCCTCAAAACTTTCTATTCTGAATAATTTTTTTTTTTTTTTTTTTTTTTTTTGTATTCTTGGCCTCACCCTTCACTTGTTCTACAACAAAAAACAATTTCTGAGTCTTTCTGGAGATGTCAGCTATTAATCTAAGCACACTCCAATTTACTGATTGAGTCCAACTGTGCTTTTTCACAGAGACGTATTGTAAAACACAACAGTTTGTAATAATTTATAACACTACCAACATGAAGATCTTCAAAACAGTTCTTCTGTTCTAATCTTATGCTTTCTATCAGCATGTAACCAATGCGTTACGATAAAGATGTTCAGGGAACATCTGTTTGGGGAGAAAGAATTAAAATGGAAGAGACTGGAAAGAGAAAATCTAATTGGGGTCTGCTAGGAAAAAATAGGTACTAGATGATGAAGGTACCAATCAAGCTTTATAAATTGGTCTTTTCAATAACCCCTAATGTCACAAAAGCTGTAAGACACTTTGTTCATAACCAAGTAAGCAAATATTGTCACTTTCCAAATCTTCAGATGCCCTGGCCTCAGAAGAGCCTAACCCTGGTTCCCCAGTCTGTACGCTCTCAGCAAGGGGAGTTCATCTGTTATCACTCTCGGCACCAAGCTGCCAAACGGGATGCTTCTCCCTTCGTTGTGGCCAGTGTTCTTCACTGCTGGCAGCCCAGAAGGCATGCCTGGGCAGGGACAAAGCAGGACACTCTTCTCCGACCTCTCAGGCCACAGCCTCTTACTCTGAAGCAGTCACCTGACAAGAGTAGTATTCAAAACTAAGTATTCAGGAACTAAGGTGTGGTCTGAGCTCATTTAAACTCGAGTTTGGGGGACTTCTAATGAGAAGAGTCCTGAGGAGGAAGATGGAAGGCGGGTGGCCTCCTATAAGGGGCTTCCTCTGCCTGACTGTCAGCCTTCTGCTTCAAGGTAAGAGACAGGGCAAGAACGGGGCAAGACCAGAGTGCCGTTCTGAAGGACCTCCAGCAACTTTCTCCTAGCACTCAAAGAGTATTCAGAATTAACATAGTAAATAGTTCTTCCGTGACGTCTGTGCCTTGACTCCCTTTTTGGTGACAAAGAGACAGTCTCCTGATGAGCACACACACCTCTTCTCTGTTTCTACCTGCAGAGCAATTCTGCCAGACTCTCCTTGCCTTTCATTACCTCTCCATCTTGTCACTGACTTCCTCTGTCACTTCAAACCATGTCCCTTATCCAACCCTGTTTTCCATCGACCCACTACCCGTAAGAAGGGTAGTCATTCATTTTAAATATACTCTGGAGGGTTGGAGGGTTAAGCAAAACACTGGGAGAGTTTAAGGATCAATCTGAGATACAAGGAGTGGGGGCTTAGCTTCTGTGAAAAAATCTCTTTCCCTAAATTGGGCACAGGAAGATGTGGTGGTGCAGTGGTTAAGGGCAGTGTCTGCTAACCAAAGTTCGGCAGTTCTGATCCGCCAGGCCCTCCTGGGAAACTCTACGGGGTAGTTCTACTCTGTCCTATAGGGTTGCTATGAGGCAGACTTGACTCGACAGCAGTGGGTACATACCTTAAATATTATGGAAAGGGATGGGTTTGTGGAGAAGGACGCAAAGAAAAAAACAGACAAAGTGGTAACGGGGCAAAGAATCTCTTCAGATGTCCCTCAGGTCCCTCTTCTTTGGGAGTATTCCAGAAAAGAGCCTATGTGATTGGCACGTGGTATACCCTCGGCGACAGCACTGCTTGATCCTGATGGTGAAGGTATCCCCCAAGATATCTGAGGTCACGAAATCCGAGAGGAGAAACATCAGTGGGGGCATCTAGGTGGGCACCCACTCAGAAGGCCTAGGGCACACTCCCCACATCTCCCCAGTGACTAGACTTGTTTTCTTCTCTTATCCTCTTGATAAATCAGTTTTCCTTTCAGTAGGTGGAAGTCCCGGAGAACGAGAAAAGAGATACATTAAAGCAGATTTCTCAGTGACCAGGACTCTGAGTTTCAGCAGTGCTAAGTGGTGCAGGTGCTGGGTGGGCCCAGGAGGTCTGCAGAAGGCATGTGAAAGGGCTCTTTGAAGCGGACACCACTGCACCCAAGCCAAGTTTGCATAGACATCTGGGCAGATTTGGCATGAGGATGAAATAACGGGAGTGAATAGGATACTACTGACTCAGCTCACCACACCAACGCCCATTTGCCTACCAGCCCAGCCCATTCTCCCCGGCCCCAGCTGGCAGGGTGTCGGCTTCAGAGGGCCTTGGCCCAGGAGGAAGGGACACACCTGCTTTTCCTAGTGCCTTGTTTTCTTGAACATTGCCCAGGCTCCAGCCCAGCCTCCCTCTCACAGAGGAGACAGAGACCCTCATCCCATCTCACAGGCTTTCCACTCTCTACAGGAAGAGCGGACACTTTCACCATCAACTGCTCAGGGTTTGACCAGCATGGTGTGGACCCTGCTGCCTTCCAGCCTGTGTTTGACAAAAAAGACTTCCGTCCAGTCATCAACCACAGCATCCCCACTGAGGTCAACATCTCCTTTGCTCTGTCTGCCATCCTAGAAGTGGTGAGACGTGCCCCCTACCCCATCCTCTCCATAGGCTTCTCATTGTTCCTGCTAGAAACAAGGACCCTCTGCCCTGTGACCCCAACATGACACTGGTCCACTAGTGAGCAACAGGTGCCCTGAATGGGTCTTGTACAAGTGAGAGGTTCATCCCACGGGGTGAAGAGGCATAAGAGGAATTACCACAGTAATATTTTTACAGCAAACATTTGTCCCAGAGTCCTTCCCTTTCTAGAATATTCTAAACAAATATTTTAATTATATTAATTAAAATCTGAATTGTTCTTAAATGCAAAAGGAAACAAAGAAAAGGTAGTCCAGCTTCTAGACTTATATCTGGCTGGACAAATTAGTAAATATTTGTCGGAATATGAGGTGGGTATGGATGATCTTTCTGCACTGATAATCCTG
This sequence comes from Heterohyrax brucei, assembly GCA_028571685.1. Classification (NCBI taxonomy): domain Eukaryota; kingdom Metazoa; phylum Chordata; class Mammalia; order Hyracoidea; family Procaviidae; genus Heterohyrax; species Heterohyrax brucei. The sequence continues at coordinate 85,444,149 of CM053157.1, read as the reverse complement.
GCTGGGAATTTCTTTATCAGAATGCACAGCTCCAGCTGCTGACCTCATTCCTGTGGATGGACATGGTAAGGTAGCTGCAGCTCCCCCATCCCTACTTTCAGTGATAATTTTAAGTTGGAGGAGTTAGAAGTGACTTAGAAGTTTAGTCTAAACTTTCACTCAATGTATGAATCTCCCTTTTGGGGACAAAACAACTCCATCAAGAACTAGACGGGTCCCAGGGACACAAATCTCCCTGGACAACAAAGGAAGCAGTGTGATCCAAAGCAATGGCCCAGGTCATTGATCAAATGGGCCTGAGAATTTCTGGGTGATGTGGGGGAGTGTGCTGTCACAGGAGGGCACAGAAGGGAGGGGAGAGCAGGTAGAGCAGAATAGTGGTGTGAGTTCCCAATGTTATATGGCACATTGAAATGGATTGCTTACTAGTATTTAAATCAGAGTAAAATTTATTTAAAGAGAAAGGAGGGAAGGAAGAAAATGGCCCAGGCCAAATGGTTGTAGGCCAATACATTCTGGGTGTGCCTGGTTCCAAGTGGTTTTAGGGCATATTTAAGATCTGCCTGGAAAAAAACACATGAAGGACTTACGTAATGATACTTGGTAGGATAAAGTGGGGGAGATTGCTGTGGTCATTAAAGACACCGGTGGATGTGGGGGTCTCAGAGTACAGAAGAACGGAGAGGGCAGGAGGGGCTCCCCCAGCACTCCCCTTCCTGTCCCACTGGCTGCAGACGTGGGACAATCCATTCATCAGCTGGAACCCAGAAGACTGTGTCAGCATCAAGAAACTCTCCTTGTTAGCTGAAAACCTGTGGCTCCCAGACCTCTTCATCATGGAATCGTGCGTACCTGGGCTGGGGAAAGCCAGCAGGAAGCTCCATGTTGCGAAGGACAGCCCAGTGTCAGTGCAGGGCACCGGGTACCATAAGGTTCAGACAGGGGTGTGGTCTCTATTATCGACTTCCACAAAAGCCTAGCAGCAGTAGTATAGACGGGAGAGACCAAAGCTGACTAAGGCACCCCCAGCACCCACCTCTCCCTCCTCTTCACAAGTAGCATGGATGTGGACCCGACGCCTCCAGGTCTCATGGCCTATGTCAGCAGCGGAGGTCGAATCCACTACAGCAGGCCGATGCGGGTGACCAGCATCTGTAACCTGGACACTTTCTACTTCCCTTTTGACCAGCAGAACTGTACCTTCACCTTCGGTTCCATCTTCTACACCAGTGAGTGGAATACATATTGGTAGGGATTTCAGATTCAGGGGAAGATATTTAAGTGGTGGAGGCGTGGTTAGGGAAGGTGCTGGTTCACCATTTCTCAATCTGGCTGCCCACCAAAGCTTTTCAAACACACCCGTAACTGCATATCACCCCCAAATATTCCAATTTACTTGTTCCAGGGTCAGGCCTGGGCACTGCTGTTTTATGCAACCAGGCTTAAGACCTGCAACTTTAGATCTTGGGTGGTCCTGGCCCCCAACAAGGCCCACCTGACCCCAGTCTGCAGCACACCCATACCTTTTACCTCAAACCTTTTCACCTCAGCAGCTAGCACACCAAAGCTGGTGAACTAACGTGACCAAATGCCAGTAGGCGTGCTGTAGTGGGTACGGATAAATTAATCATCACATGGACATGTATGGAATCACAAATTTGAGCTACTCAAATTTGAATCCACTAAAACAACTTCAAATACCTGGAGACTTAAGAAGGAAAACAGGAATGACTCTAAGTGTTTTTGACTCCCCATATTTCCCTAACAAACAACTCTTGATTTCAACAACAAAAACCAATGCTGTAGCCCACACACGTGTGAATTGCTGGTCCTGTAATCCACTTCTGAAAAACCTGGGATGTCTTGCTTTAAAGTGAGACGGGAGGAGATTTGCTGAAGAAGCTCAGCAGGGAAGGACTCACATTTTATGAGGCGGGAGGGGGCACTACCGGGCTGCCCTGACTGGCTCTCCCTTGCAGAGGACAGCATGCGACTGGGCATGGAAAAGGAAGTGTGGGAGATCACAGAGAAGTCTCGTAAAGTCATCCAGACCCAGGGAGAGTGGGAGCTCCTGCGCATCAACAAAGCCACCCTGAAGGTGCTGCTGGGCAGCAACGTATACGAGCAGATAGTATTCTATGTGAGTCGAGTCCAGGGCTGCCTGTTTGACTTCTGGTCCAGTTGCTCTGTGATTTTCCTGTATCTGAGCCCCTGTGGACAGTAAAAAGAAGCTTCAGAGGTTCAGCTTCTGCTTCCCACTGTACCCTAGCCAGAAGTCCAACCCTTTGCTGTCAAGCCGGGTCAGCTCATGATGACCCCACGTGTTACACAGCAGACTGCCCCATAGGGCTTTCCAGGCTGTGATCTTTACAGAGCAGATCACAAGGGCTGTCTTCACGGCACTGCTGAGTAGAATCAGACCACCAACCTATATACTACTAAGCCTGTTGCCATCCAGTCAATTCTGACCTGTAATGACCCTACAGGACAGAGAAGAAATGCCTCATAGGGTTTCAAAGGCATGGCTGGAGGATTTGACCTGCTGAACATTTGGTTAGCAGCAGAGCTCTTAGCCACTACACCACCAGGGCTCTATAGATAGTGGACCATAAACTGTTTGCCCCACCTGGGAAGATTACTCTCTACTCAAGCTTCTTTGAAGCCAAACTGCCAGGAGTTCTCCCCACCCCAGAGAGAAGGGGCCGGGCAATAACAAACAGTACTGCTCAGAACGCAGTATCACCCATTTGATGGTCTCAAGGACTCTGTTTACCCCTAAAAGTCTGCAATTGCATTGTGTTCCCAGCAGATTGTAAATGAAAATGTGACAATAAATCAGGGCACTTCCGTAGAGTGGAACTAAACATGTGGTATCTAAAGAGACTGTCCCATCACCAGCCTAACAGCACTTTAGCAGCGATCAGATAGTCAAATACACAAGTTGAGCCCTTTGGTTATCAGTTCATTTGTGATATTCCCCACTCTCTCCCCACAACCAGGTGGCCATCAGGCGCAGGCCCAGCCTCTATGTCATAAACCTTTTGGTGCCCAGTGGCTTTCTGATTGCCATCGACGCCCTCAGCTTCTACCTGCCAGCAGAGAATGAGAATCGTGCCCCATTCAAGATGACACTTCTGCTGGGCTACAACGTCTTCTTACTCACGATGAATGACTTATTTCCTGCCAACGGCACCCCCCTCATTAGTATGACCTTTCCTACTTTCTGGAGAAGCTAAGGACAGGGAGGGGGACCAGGAGAACGAGCTGCTGCTCTGCTTGAGGAGGGAAAGGGTTCTTGAGCAAAGATGAGATTTGGGGAAAGAGGCTCAAGAAAAGTTCAGACTTGATCTACCCTGGTTGATTTATAATTTGTTTTGTCCTCAGGTGTCTACTTCACTGTGTGTCTGTCCCTGATGGTGGGCAGCCTGCTAGAGACCGTCTTCATCACCTATCTGTTGCACCTGGCCACCACCAAGCCCCCACCCATGCCCCAGTGGCTCTGCTCCCTTCTGTTGCACTACATCAGCCCCAGGAAGTTCTGCCCCACTGCACCCCAGAAGGAAAATAAGAGTCTGGGTCTCACCCTTACCCACCTGCCAGGTAAGGGAACTCATAACTGCCCACACCCCATCTTCCAATACCTTCACTTATCTGCTCCTGCCTCTGTCCCTGTCACCCTCCTGCCCCAGGTGACTTTCCAGTCCATGGATGAGTCTCTGTCCTCTCCACAGGCCTGAAGGAACCATTGGAGCTGGTGGGGAAGATGCCCAATCTTGAAAAGGCTGAGTTAAATGTGTGCCCTGAATCAACAGGAATCCAGCAGGAACCAGAGGCCCAGAAACAGTACCTGGTTGACCTGTGGGTGCAGTTCAGTCACGTGATGGACTCCCTGCTCTTCCGCCTCTACTTGCTCTTCATGGCTTCCTCCATCATCACGGTCATTGTCCTCTGGAACACCTAGTCAGACCTCTTCCTACAAACCACAACCTAAAGTCTTTCCTCTAGTTTTAAGGATAGCCAAGCCTTTCCTAATCTTAGCCACTTACCCCAGCAACTACCATATCCCCTTCTATATTCCAAACACTCCAACATGGTGCTGCCAAGCAGGTTCAGAATGGCCCCGGATAGTTTCTTGACTTCTCATAAACCAGAGTCCTCATTCCTGCACATCCAGTGTCCTTTAGCCTACAACTAAGTTCTGACTCCCTTATCAATGGAAATTCAGGTTAGAAAAGTCACTCCTTGAGTCTCTCCTTGACTGGCCACCCCAGTGGATGACCTTCTAGGAAGCACTGCCTGCTCAGTACACTCTATTATAGATCCATCAGATCCACTGGAGAGTCTTTTCATAAAAGTCTGATAGTTCATCCTAAACAAGTGTGATCTGATGTGATTTTAAGTGTTTCAGGCATTTTCAGAGTTTTAAAAGAAAAGATCAAGTCTCATCTTCAAAAAATTACTATATAGTATTGACAAAAGCAAGGATTTCCTTTCCTCAACCATTCCTCTTTCACTTTTTTTACCTTTTATTCCGCAATTGCTCTTTAAACTAAATAATATGTCATTTTTTTCCATTCCAACAGACTCTGAATTCACATCAGAGTGAGTCTTCTGAGTATGCACGCTTGAAGGAGGCCAAGGAACACTGACTAAGGGCCCTTGTTAAAGGGTCCTAGTTAAATAAATTTCCATACGGTCACATGCTATGCAGCCATTTAAAGTGTGGGTGCAGATCTATGCCAATACTATGGACATATATACATGATATATTAAGAAGGGAAAATAAGTTACAAAATAGTACATATACATAATTTCTGTAAAACAGATATACAAAGAAAAAAAGTATAAATGGCTAGTCACCAAAACATTAGCAAACTTTGTCCTAGACAATGGGATTATGAATGACTGCTGCTTTCTTTTATATTCTTGCCTGTGTTTTCTGAATTGTCTTCAGTATGCGTGTACTAATTTTATTATCAGGAAAAAATAATAAAACAATTTTTAAAGCATTTCCTGTTAATAATAATACATTATGCCTTCATCAGGAGATATCATCCCATGGAGAATTCTAACATTAACTGGGAACAAGTCTCTGAGAAGACACAGAGATTCAAAAGAGAAATGGAAGAATACTAAAAGCAGTTACCTAAATTATATTTCAACTAAAAAGCAGCTGCCATTGAGCTGATTCCAACTCATGGCAACCCCACATGTGTCAGAGTAGAAGCATGCTCCATAGGGTTCCAGTGGCTGATTTTTTGCAACTAGGTCACCACGTCCACCTACAAGTACCTTGTCAACCTCCAGCCTTGCAATTAGCAGCCAAGTATGTTAACCCTTTGCACCCCCAAGGACTCCATATTTCAATTAGCTAAGTACAATTTGGGGATTTATTTGATTTCTGCCTCCCCTAAGAGAGTTTGCATCCCTGAAGATCAGGGACAACATCTCAGCTGCTTTATTTTGCTTGGTACCATGCCTGATATATGACAGGTGCTTAATACAGATATGCTGAGCGAGTAAGTGCATGAATGAACGCCAGCCAGTCAGGGGTCAGTATTTCACCAGCTCTGAGTGTCATCTCTCTATCCCTTCCTTGTATATTTTACATTTTCATATCTACTGTGGAAAATCAGGGTCTTCATCAGGGATGTCTGGAGAAAAAGCCAGTAGGAGGCGTGCGGCATGTGCACACGGTACGAATGAGTGTGTGTGCAAGTGTGTGCAGACAGAGAAAGAGATTTTACGGAAATGGTTCACAGAACTGCAAAATCTGTAAGCCAACTGCCCAAAATCTATAGGTCAGGTGACAGGCTGGGGATTCCTGCAATCTTGAGTCCCAAAATCAGGCAAAAAAAGAGGGAATTCTGACAAGATGTCTATTTATAGCCTGGAGGACAGGACTTTCATTTTGCTCCTAACACCTTCAATTAACTGAAAGAAGCCCACTTACGTTATGGAGGGTCACCTACCTTGTGTTCCTTTCAATAAATTTTATTGTGATTTAAGTACATGTATACAATCCATATCAATCTGCCATATAACATTGGGAACTCCCACAAGTATTCTACTCTACCTGCTCACCATTCCCTTCCCCCCATGACAGCACACTCCCCCTTATCACCCAGAAGTTCTCCAGCGCATTTGGTCGACACCTGTCCCAGCCACACTATCTTCTTGCCTCCAGCAATGAGCTTCTCAAACAGTCCCTGTGTATTTATTTAAGTCCAAAAGTTTGTTCAGCACAGGATCTCTACAAGTCTTACATAGTCCAGTTCAGTCTCCGGGAGTTTGCATTGTCACTAGATGCACTTTGGGGCTAGACAGTCCAGGGGCCATGCTCCTGGGGGGCCTCCAGACTGAAGGACCATCAGTTGTAGCCATTTGGTAGAGTTCTAGTTCTGCACACTTATGTTTCTTCTGCCATGTTGGGGGGGCTCTATGTTGTGTACCTCATCCTGGCAGACACTGATGGTGGCAGGCACCATCTGATTCTTCTGGTCCAGTATTAAAAGTAGTCTCTGGTTTATATGACACCTTTCATCAGCAGGGCTTTTATTTTCCTCCTGTGCTCGATGTCCTCTGTTTAACTCTGGTCCAGGTGGACTGAGACCAATCGGTGCTACTTAGGTGGCAGTTTCTGAGCTCTAAAGACCCCAGACGCCACTCACCCAAGTGGTACGCATAACATTTTTGTGCACCCCCTTCAGGCCATCTTTGGTGGTGGCCGGGCACCATCTAGTTCTTCAGGTCCCATGCTGAGGCAGATTCTGGCTCATATGGCTGCTTCCATCTGGTGGATTCATATTTTCTTCTTGTCCTTGATGGCTACTGTTTACCAGTGGTCCAGGTGTGTTGGGGTTGGTGCTTCTTAGATGGCAGCTTGTTAGCTTTCAAGACCCCAGATGCCACTCACCCAGATGGTATGCAGAACCTTTTCTTAAGAGAAAAATAGAGAAAAAAAAAAGAACTTGGCTATGCCAACTAGTTTAGATGTCCCCCAAGAATATAGTCCCCTGACTGCAGCGTGTTATTCTGTCCTTTCAAAAAGGTCGGCCGCATTTGGGGAACAGTTTAGTTTTGGAATTGAGCAGCAGTGTGTACCTCCTTCCTATTATGTGCTGTCATGCCCTACACCCAACCCTCGTCCTACCCCACATCTAATATGTAGAAATCCCTTTCCCTCCCTCCCCACTCTTGTAACTGTCAATAATTGATTTCTTAGGTGCTAAAATGATTCACTGCATTCTTACCTCAATGGTCTCATGCAATGTTTGTCCTTTTGTGTCTGGCTAATTTCTCTCAGCATAACGTCTTCCAGATTGCCCCACACTGTCAGATATTTTTCTAAGCCATTGTTGTTTCTTATCATTGTGTAGTATTCCATTGTATATGTATAACAGTGTGTTTAACCATTCGGCTGTTAATAGGCATCTAAGTTGCTTGTGTCTTTTTGCTGTTGTGGAGAGAGCTGCAACAAACATTGGCGTGCATATATCTGGTTTAGTGGTGTCCCTTATTTCTTTGGGGTATATTCCAAGGAGTGGGATTGATAGATCATATGGTATTTCTATTTTTAGTTTTCTGAGAAAGCGCCAAATTAATTTCCAAGGTGGTTGTACCATTTTTCACTCCTACCAATAGTGTAGAAGAGTTCCAGTCTCTCCACATCCTCTCCAGCACTTATTATTTTGTGGTTTTTTTGTATAACGCCCAGTCTTGTGAGGGTGTGATGGTATCTTATTGTAGTTTTGATTTGGATTTCTTTAATGGTGAATGATCTTGAGCATTTCCTCCTACATCTGTTGGCATCCTGTATGTCTTTAGCAAAGTTCCTGTTCATGCCCTTTGCTCATTTTTTAATTGGGTTGTTTGTTTTTTTCTTGTTGAGGTTTTGCAGTATCTTGTAGACTAGAGAGATTAAACAACAATTTGAGGTATGATAGCCAAAAATTGTTTCCCACTCTGTAAGTGGTCTTTTTACTGTTTTGATGAAGGCTTTGGATGAGTGTGTTCCATTTTTAAGAGTTCCTATTTGTCTATTTTCATTTCTAGTGTTTTTGGGTTACCGGGGATTTTTGTGTAGATTGTTACCTGCTTTTTTTAAGGTCAGCTGATTTAATCACACACAACAACCTCATAACAGCATCTAGATGAGTGTTTGCTCAAACAATCAGGTACCATAGCCTAGCCAAGCTGAAGTTAATCACATGAAGTTAATCATCAAAATTAGCAGCCCATTTTTTTGTGTTAACTATCATTGTGTTCTGAGAAATACTAGCAGAAGGCATTTCTGCTATCAGATTCTCTTGATTCCTTTTCCTTTCTACAGACTGTCTGGGGCACATCCTCTCAGTCAGAAATTCATCCTTGAATTTCGCCAACCACTTAAAATGTGGACTGCATCCCAAACCTGTGCGAAACTTCAAATCTCTTAAGATCAGCTCTGCCTTAATTCTTTTTCCCTCCCCCATTTCCACACTGATGTTTCTTTGGCTTCACCTTGCAATTGTTTTCTGCCTCAAACATGCATGGCTTTAAGTTTCCCTTGCCACAACTGTCGTTTGACACTATTCTTTATAAAAGAGTATATTATTGATATGTGAGGGTTCCGGTGAGCCTTGTCATCTGACCTGACAATAAAAATATGTTCAACTAGAACTTGGCAGAACTAGCCTAAGGACCTCAGCAGGAGTTAGAGGTATTTCACAATTTGGAAGGTGATGCTTCTGGTTTCTAATTCAAGAAAACATATGTGAATTAATTCTTTTTTTTTTTTTTTTTTGGCTTTAACAAAGGAAAGTTTACTCTTCCCCCACCCCCCAGAAGTAATTCTTGAGACAATAACTTTAATTCCTCTTCCTTCATTTGATATTCTAAACCTCTGTTGAGGGTATGCGTTGGGAATTCACAGTTTGTGAAAGCCAGACCATTGGCTCTCACCAAATGCCTGATTATAATTCTACCTTCATGGACTGGCACTGCTACTAACTTCCTACTCTCTCATTTTATCAACAGTATCCAGCAGTATAACCACAACTTTCTCACCTCTCATTGTTTATTATTCTTTAACAATTCTGGAATGAACTCCTTCAAGAAAAATTTCTCTCCATTCATTTTTTGGTACCATATATACCCGGCCATTTTTACGGTATGTTTTAGTCTCTTCACTGCCTTGATTCCTTCCACCTTCTGGAAATCTGGAATACCAACCATATACTATCTTTCACATGTATCCCCTCTTAGGTCCCTGCTGCTGTCACCAAAAACCAAGTTCCTCTGTCCACTCTTTCACCACTATTCTCTCTTATCTTCTGTCTGAGAAATACCACAAAGAGAAGTTTTATTCACTCACAGTGTAGCAGGTGACAAGTCCAAATTCAGGGCATCAGGAACAGTGGAAGGTTTGCCCTCTCTGTCAGCTCTGGAGGAATGTCCTTGTCATCAATCTTCCCACGATCTGGGAGCATTTCACCACAAAAACCTGGGTCCAAAGCATGCATTCTGTTCCCAATGCTGCTGTCTTAGGGGTATGAAGTTCCCATATCTTTCTGCTCACTTCTGTCTTATGTATCCCAGAAGAGACTGACTTAAGACACTGTCTAATCTTGTAGATCTCATCAGATGGAACTGCCACTAATTCAGCTCACTATATCACAGTGATAGCATTTACAACACATAGGGACATCATATCAGATGACAGTCACAATACTGGGAATCACAACCTAGCCAAACTGACAAATATTTTGGAGGAGATACCATTCAATCAATGACATCTCCCTTTATTACTTTTCTTATACCTTTTCCCATGTCAACATCTCTCACTCTTATTTCTCCTTTATCTTTTCATCAGCTTTTCTAAAAAACTCTCATCCATATCTAATATTTAGGAGAAGTGGTCTATACTATTATCCTCAACAAGTCAATCAGTATTCCTAATATGATTATTCTATATGTATAGCATAGGTGCAGAAATCTATACAAAATAAGCAACACTTTTTAAAAGTTTTGTTTTAGGTCAAAGTTTACAGTGCAAATTAGTTTCTTATTCAAAAATGTATACATAAATTGCTTTGTGACATTGGCTGTGATCCCCACAATGTGTCAGCACTTTCCCGTTTTCCCTTTATACCCTGGGTTCCCCAAATCCATTCATACAGTTTTCCTGTCCCTTCTGCCTTCTCACCTTTGCTTCTGCACAGGTACTACCCACGACTGAACGAGGAAGGACAGACATGATTCACATATGCTGTTGTTTCACAGGCCTGTCCCACCTTTTACCAAAAGGTGGATTTCAGGAGTGTCTTCATACCAAGTTAGTAGAGTGTCTAGGGACCACAATCTCAGAGGTTCCACCAGTCTCTTCCAGACTAGTAAGTTTGGTCTTGTTTTATTATTTGAATTTTCTTCTACACTTTTCTCCTACTCTGTCCTGTACCCTCCATTGTGACCCCTGTCAGCAGGACAGGTGGTGGTGGCCAGGCACCATCTAGTTCTTCTGGGATAAGACTACTGAAGTCTGTGGCTCATGTGGTCCATTAATCTTTTGGATGGATATTTTTCTTGTGTCTCTGATTTTCTTTATTCTCCTTTGCTTTGAATGTTATGGAAGCAATAGATGTATCTTAGATGGCAGTTCACAAGGTTTTAAGACCCCAGCTGCTACTCACAAAGTTGAATGCAAAATATTTTCTTTGTGAACCATGTTATTCGACATGGATGTCCCCTGAGACCATGGTTCTCCGTCTCAACCCAGTAACTCAAGCCCTCTCTGTCTAGGAAGATTCTATGGCTTTGCCTTGATCAAGTTGTGCTGACTTCCCCTATATTATGTGCTGTCATTCCTTTTACCAAAATTAACACTTGTCTATTATCTAATTAGTGATTTCTCCTCCTCACACCTCTCTTCCCTCATAACCATTAAAGATGTTTGTGTGTGAATGCGTGTGTGTGTGAGCCTTTTCTTGGTTTATTATAATAGTCATCTCGTACAGTATTTCTTCCCTTTTAAAAAACTGTGCTCTAGGCTTCCCCGCCCCCAGCCCGAATTGGCATCCTGGCTCTCCCATGCCTTCTCCTGCTGCCCCTGCCCACCCTGGCAGCCAGCCCTGCTGGAGGCCTGCAGGGGCAAGTCAGCCTGCCTGCCGTCCACACACCCTCTGCCCCAGAGCCCTGTCCAGCCGCCATCCAGGCTCCAGGTCCCACCTCTGGCTTCTGTGCAGCAGCGTGAGGGTGCACATGGGGACCTGGCCAGGGGCACAGTCCCCACCCCAACCCGGTGGACGGAGCAGCGATTCTTCATTGGTGGAAATCTTCCACAGGCCTTCGGCCCCTTCCACTGGATGCTCGAGAAATGAGAGTGGCGGCTGTCAGTCCTACGTCTATGATGTTAATGGGGAAAGATTCCATCTACAAGATCAGGCTGGCCCATAAGCCAGTCTCTTGCGGATATACGAGGAGAGCGAGCAGAGAGACATGGGGACCTTGTTCAACCAAGAAACACGAGCCAGGAGAAGAGCATGTCCTTTGGACCTGGGGTCTCTGCACCAAGAAGCTCCTCATCTGGAGAGGCCTGATGACAAGGACCTTCCTCCAGAGCCAATGGAGGGAGAGAGAGCCTTCCCTGGAGCTGGCTCCCTGAACCTGGCCTCTAGGCTGTGAAAGAATAAACTTGGTGTGCCAGACCAAAAAAAAAAAGTGCTCCAGGTGAAGGTTTGCAGAGGAAACCAGTTTCTCATTAAGCAATTAACACACATATTGTTTTGCAGTATTAGTTGCCAACTCTGTGTCAACACGCTCTTCTCCACCTTGGGCTCCCTTTGTCCACTAGTCAGCCCTTCTGTCCTCTCCTGCCTTCTCGTCCTTGGCCCTGCCTCATGTGCCCATCTCACCTTATGTGCGTATCATTGTCTTAAGGGCCTGTTTCATCTTTGACTGACGGGTGAACCTCAGAAACGACTTTGGTACTGAGTTAAAATGATGTCAGGGGGCCATACTGTTGGGGTTTCTCTGGTCTCTATCAGATCAGTAAGTCTGGTCTTTTTTTGTGAGTTTGAATTTTGCTCTACATTTTTCTCCAACTCCCTCCAAAACTCTCTATTGTGATCCCTGTCAGAGCTGTCAGCGGTGGCAGGCGGGCACCATGTAGCTCTGCTGGACTCATTCTGGTGGAGACCCTGGTAACTGTGTTCTTTTTCTTTTTTTTATTACGACTGAATGAAAATGTACATTCCCATATAAATTTGCACGCTTACCTATATGCAGCTTCCATTGCTCTCCCTGCACGGTGACAGCATACTCTTCCTCTCTGCACCATACACGACCTACCCACCCACCACAAGTCTCCTATCTCCTCCTCTCCACCCGATCCCCTTCCTCCAGCATGAAGTCAGCAGAATGACATCCTATAGATGCACAGAACCATAAAGTATCCGCAAAATATGGTCACTCTGTGTCACCAAGTCCAATCCATTGCAGTCCAAAGAGTTGACCTTCATTATGATTTATGGTAACATTGTTCTTTAGTCCTTCAGACTAATTCTGCCTTTGTATCTTTGGTTTTCTTCATGTCCCTTGCTCCAGATGGTGTGTGAACAGTAGACGTATCTTAGAGGACCACTTGCAAGCTTTTAAGACCCCAGAGGCTACTCAATGAGGCAGGATGTACAACATTTTCCTTATAAACTCTGTTATACCAATTGAGCTAGATGTCTCCCGAGACCACGGTCATCAGCCTTCAGCCCCGTAACCAGATTCCCGTGGGAGTTTGCACATGTCTAAGAAGCTTCTATGGCTTCGCCCTGGTCAAGCTATGCTGACTTCCCCAGTGCTGTGTATGGCCTTCCTCTTCATCAGTCGCCACTTATCTATTGTCCTGTTACTTTTTTCCCTCCCCACCCCTCTCTCCTCTCTTATAACTATCAAAGACTATTTTTGTTGTGTGTATACATTTCTTTAAGTTTTTATAATAATTGTCTTACATAGTATCTGTACTTTCGTGATTGAGTTATTTCACTCAGCATAATGCCTTCCCATCTTCATCAATGTTGTGAGCCATCTGGGGGATTTGTCAGTGTTTTCTACTGTTATGTAGAATTCCACTATACGTACACACTATAGTTTGTTTATCCATTCCTCTGTTGAAGAACATTTAGCTTGTTTCCATCTTTTTGCTATTGTGAATAATGCTGCAGTGGATGTGCCTGGGCGGGTCTACCTGTGTGATGGCTGTTATCTCCTAGGCTATGTTCCTAGGGGTGCGACTGCTGGATTCTAGGGTGTTTCTATTTCTAGCTTTTTAAAGAGGTGTCAAATTATTTTCCATAGTGATTGTATCATTTTGCCTTCCCACCAGAAGCACATACAGGTTCCCATCTCCCTGCAGTCTCTCCAACGTTTGTTAATTTTTGTTTATTTTTTTAATTCTTGCCAGTAACATCAGGGTTAGATGGTATCTCATTGCTGTTTTGATTTGAATTTCTTTGATGCTTATGATTGGGAGCATTTCCACATGTGTCTGTTAGTTGCCCGAATGTCTTCTTTGGTGGCGTGTCTGTTCATACTTTTTGCTCATTTTTTAAATTGGATTATTGGTATTTTTTGTTATTGAGGTATTGAAGCAGTCTGTAGATTGTAGCGATTGGACCTCTGTCAGCTATGTCTAGCCAAAATAGATTTTTCAGTCTGTAGGTTGTTTTTTCACTCTTTCAGTGAAGTCTTTTGATGAGCCTAAGTGCTTAGTTTTTAGGACCTTCCAACTATCTAGTTTACCTTCTAGTGTTTGTGCAATGCCAGTTATGTTTTGAATTTAATTTATGCCATGTAGTAAGGTCCCTAGCATAGTCTCTATTTTTTCTTCAATGTCTTTATCACTTTAGGTTGTACATTTAGGTCTTTGATCCATTTTTTAGTTATTTTTGTGTGCGTGGTATGAGGTATGGGTCCTGTTTCATTTTCTTACAGAAGGACATCAAGTTTACCAGCACCATTTATTAAAAAAGGCTGTATTTTTTTCATCTGATGGACTTTGATCCTTTATCAAAGGTGAGCTGACCATAAGCTGGTGGATTTGTAGCTGAGTTCTCAATTCTGCTCCATTGGTCTATGTGTGTGTTTTTGTACCAGCACTAAGCTATTTTGACCACATTGGCTGTGTAGTAGGTTCCGAGATCAGGTTGTATAGGCCTCTTGCTTTGTTCTTTTTCCCTAATAATGCTTTGCTTATTTGGGGCCTCTTTTCTTTCTATAAAAGTTGGTGACTAGTTATTCCATCTTGTTAAAGAATGCTGTTGGCATTTGGGTCAGAATTGCATTATATTTGTACATCACTCTGGGTAGAATTAACATTTTCACAATGTTGAGTCTTCCTATCCATGAGTATGGTACGTTTTAAGCAACATTTTTTTAATACATCATGAGAATATTCCACTACATGTATGGCTACCTGTCTCAAGGAACCACCATACAACTTTGGAGCTTCTTAGTGGACAAGTATAAAAATTTATAAAGGCACAACTTAGCCCAGAGAAGATAAATGTAATTAGGAGGTAGGTCATTATGTGAGATTCTTTCTTTCAGAGAAACTTATTAGTAATTCTATACAGTTACCCCAAACCAACATTTTCCATGCTCAGGTCTCCCTGCTACGGCTAGTTGTAAACAGTCTTTTCCAGACAAAAGATTCAGTAATTGTATCTGCTTTCCTAGTGTATCCTTCTGACAAAAGTGAAAATCACATCTCTTGTCCATTTCCTCATACTCGCTGAGGCAAGATTTACTTTGATTCCTGGTTGCAGGGATCCTGAGGTCACTCGTCTTTGTCTTACACGGGTGTTCCACCTTCTGTGAATTATTTGAGCAAAGCCAAGATGTTCAGTCACCTAAGCAGTTTCTTTTTTCAGTATTCAATAACTCTTAACCAGTACTTTGAATTATTAACCTAAATTTCATAGAAAAGAAAACATGGTAACTTTTAAACATTCCTATTCACCAACGCATTCTGAGAACTGAAGCAACATACTGCATTATTGTTTCTAGTCTCAAGTCACCACTGCTCACTGCATAGGACCACTGAGAAGTCTGAGCAAGTATATTCGGATTCTACAGGCGCAGTGAACTAAAAACAGATTTTCTCACCAGTACACAGGCCAGGACAGAAGGGAAGAGGAAACAGCAGAGCTGTCATGGAGCACCGAAGGTTGAGAAGGGTAGTGTGCTGACATTTCCTGGGGATGGAAAACAGTGTCACAAAACAGCATATATATTAATTGCTTAATGAGAAACCAGTTTGCTTTGTAAACCTTCATCTAAAGTACAATAAAAATAGATTGCTTTGAATAAATTTCCGACACTTTGGCTTTCTTAATACTTCTTTAGGCTCAAACCTTAAAACATAGATGGATTTTGTGCATTCATAGTCTAAATTTTCTATAGTGACCATGATTAGTTTTTGAAAGAGAGGAAAACTGTAAAAATATCAACACAGAAAATACTACAACAAAAAACTCCGAGGAAAAGTTTTAGTTCTCTGAGCAAACTAGGTGTTTAAATTCCAAGAAATAAGGGTATCTTGGTTTGGAAATCAATTTGTCTTCGAAAAAGTACAGCCAGAATGCTCATTAGAAGCAAGGATGGCAAGACTTCATCTCACATATTTTGGACACGCTGTCAGATGAGACCGGTCACTAGAGAAGGACACCATGCTTGGTAAAGTAGAGGGTCAACAAAAAAGAAGCCTGTCAACAAGATGGACTGACGTAGCGGCTGCAACAGTGGACTCAAACATAGCAATGAGGACAGTGCGGGACTTGGGCAGTGTTTTGTTTTGTGATACATAGGGTCAGTGCAAGTCAGAATCAGCTCAACAGCACCTAACAACAGCAATAATTAATATTTCATCTCCCTAAGACTGGCTTTTTCCCCTAACTTTTTATATAGTTGTTGTTTTGGGTGCTGTCACACTGATTTCTGACTCACAACAACCTCAGCGTGACTGCTCCACAGAGTGTTCTTGGCTGTGATCTTTATGCTGGCTGGGCACGAACCACCAATGTTTAGGTCAGCAGCTGCGAGCTTATAACTTCTTTTTTATGTAAAACACTAATTTTCTATTTTCTCTGACTTTCATTACTAGAACTGAAGGTTGGAAATCCTCCCCGACTCAAAAAAATTTAACAACTCTTTCTTGTAACTCACCTGCTGTTCTTTCCTCTTTTCCAAATTTCTAACACAAAGGAAAAAGAAAGCCACCTTTCTCCCCCAGTTACCAGCACTTAACCAAACATAGGCCATCGCATCAATTCCCACTCAACACAACACTACAGGACAGGGCAGAACCGTTCCACAGAGTTTTCAAGGAGCACCTGGGCGATGTGAACTGCCACTCTGGGTCAGCAGATGTAGCACGTAAGCACAGCATCACCAGGGATTCCTATCAGCATTCGCCTTCTCTCTATCCTGAGGACTCCAGCTGCAATAAAAGTTGTAAGACTGAGGGAGCTACTCCAAGTTCCTTCACAGCTACTCCCTGCCTCCTCACCCCTCTAAAAAAAGCAATGATTCTTTTCTGCAACTCATTCCCTTCTTGAAAGTTTCAAACATAGTATGTTATCTTCCTAATTGGCAAAAATTTCAAAGTTTGTAAAGGCTATAGGGAAGCAGGCCCTTTCACACACTGCCTGGTCTTACCCGGACACTTTGGCAGTATCTATCCACGTTACCAATGCTTAGCCTCTGTGGCTCAGCATGCCACTTCCAGAAATTTACAACCTGCATGATGAGGAATTATGGTTTCTGTAAGACTTTTTATTAGAGCATTGTTTGTCATAACAAAAGACAGAGCAATCCAAGAGGCCTTCAGTTGTACACTGCTTAACCAGACTGTGGCAGAGGGCACCTCACGTGGATGGCCAAGAGATCCTGCTGAGGCCACCATCCTCTAGGCCACAGCCAAGCCTCAGTATAGCTTTGTTGGTTGCTTGTGGGGGCTGGTTGAGGTGAAGAGAAGGCTGTGGCAACTAAGGAGGAGCCACAGGACCCCAGCTAGCCCATTTCTCCACGAACATGGCAGCTCTAGCTGACCAGGAGCCAACTTCCGTTTCTGGGTTGCCCTGCCCACACACCCATCACTACTTCCGGGCACAATTCACCATTTTGTGCCTTGTCAAGAAGCTGTCGCAGACACTAAGAGATCAAAAAAAGGAAAATACATTCCCTGAAAGGGCTTCCTGACACAAAAAAGTGTTAAGCCACTTGGCATTTGGATTTAATAGCAAGCATAAGCCAGAATGCTGTAGTGTCATCGTCTCCACTGACTGATCCCCCTGAAGCATACAGAAGCTGAATAATTTTTCCCTCATGCTTGTGTTTGATCGAAGATAAGACTTTTGCACTGCCAAGATCATATTCTCGCTGATCTTCCGTCTCCAGCCTATAGCACAGCAGCACTCTGGTGAATGCTGCCATCTGGGACTTCCCCAGTGGGTCTGGATCTTGAGGCATTACTTGTCAGCTTCTCGGTTAGGTAACTTAGTAGATTATTCCGGAAGGATGCATGACCTGATGACTTGTACTGACCAGCACATTTCCAACTCCCTGATAACAGAGAGGAAAACTTGGGAGTTGACTTAGCTATTGTAGATATCAAATGATCTGGAAAAGGAAGGTCACATAACTCTACCTCACTAATCTCCATTTTAGGAAGACCAGGCATGGTCAGGGGTGAGGAGGCAGGGAGTAGCTGTGAAGGAACTTGGAGTAGCTCCCTCAGTCTTACAACTTTTATTGCAGCTGGAGTCCTCAGGATAGAGAGAAGGCGAATGCTGATAGGAATCCCTGGTGATGCTGTGCTTACGTGCTACATCTGCTGACCCAGAGTGGCAGTTCACATCGCCCAGGTGCTCCTTGAAAACTCTGTGAAACGGTTCTGTCCTATAGTGTTGCGTTGAGTGGGAATTGATGCGATGGCCTATGTTTGGTTAAGTGCTGGTAACTGGGGGAGAAAGGTGGCTCCCTTTTTCCTTTGTGTTAGAAATTTGGAAAAGAGGAAAGAACAGCAGGTGAGTTACAAGAAAGAGTTGTTAAATTTTTTTGAGTCGGGGAGGATTTCCAACCTTCAGTTCTAGTAATGAAAGTCAGAGAAAATAGAAAATTAGTGTTTTACATAAAAAAGAAGTTATAAGCTCGCAGCTGCTGACCTAAACATTGGTGGTTCGTGCCCAGCCAGCATAAAGATCACAGCCAAGAACACTCTGTGGAGCAGTCACGCTGAGGTTGTTGTGAGTCAGAAATCAGTGTGACAGCACCCAAAACAACAACTATATAAAAAGTTAGGGGAAAAAGCCAGTCTTAGGGAGATGAAATATTAATTATTGCTGTTGTTAGGTGCTGTTGAGCTGATTCTGACTTGCACTGACCCTATGTATCACAAAACAAAACACTGCCCAAGTCCCGCACTGTCCTCATTGCTATGTTTGAGTCCACTGTTGCAGCCGCTACGTCAGTCCATCTTGTTGACAGGCTTCTTTTTTGTTGACCCTCTACTTTACCAAGCATGGTGTCCTTCTCTAGTGACCGGTCTCATCTGACAGCGTGTCCAAAATATGTGAGATGAAGTCTTGCCATCCTTGCTTCTAATGAGCATTCTGGCTGTACTTTTTCGAAGACAAATTGATTTCCAAACCAAGATACCCTTGCAACTGATAATATATAAAACATTATCGTTGTTAGGTTCCATTGAGTTGTCTCTGACCCATAATGACCCCATGTATAATGGAACTAAGTGAACATTGCCCAGTCTTGTGCTATGATAACTCATTGCTGTGTCTGAGCTTATCGTTACAGACACTGCCAATCCATCTTGCTTAAGGTCTTTTTCACTAACACTCTACCTTCTCCAGGAGCTGATTCCTCCTGATAACATGTCCAAAGTTCATAAGACGAAATCTTGCCATCTTCACTTCCAAGGAGTGCTCTGACTGTACTTCTTCCAAGACAGACTTGCTGATTCTCCTAGCACTGTGGCATGTTTGATATTCTTCACCAGCACTGTAATTCAAAGGCACCAGTTCTTTGGTTTTCCTTACTCATTGTCCAGCTTTCACATGCATGTGAGGTGACTGAGAATATCAAGGCTTGGTTTAGGCTCACTTTCATCCTCAAAGTGACATCTTTGCTTTTCAACACTTTAAAGAGGTCTCTTGGAACAGATTTGCCCAGTGCTTGCATCCACGGGTGATGACTGTGGATCCGTGTAAAATGAAATCCTTGACAACCTCACGTGTCAGATCCGACTCAACGGCACTTGACTTGGCTGACAACCTCAATCTTTTCTCCACTTACATGATGCTCACTGATCCAGTTGTAATGATTTTTGTTTTATGTTGAGGTGTAATCCATATAGTTAGTTGTGGTCTTTGATCTTCATCAGTAAGTGCTTCAAGTCCATTTTCAGCAAGCAAGGTTGTGTCATCAGTATAAAGTAGGTTGTTAATGAGTCTTCCTCCAATCTCGATGCCTCATTCCTCATATTGTCCAGTTTCTTAGACTATTTGCTCAGCATACAGATTGAATAGACACAATAAAAGGGTACAGCCCTGATGCATGCCGTCTCTGACTTCAGACCACAAGGTATCCCCTTGTTCTGTTCACACAACTGCGTCTTGGTCTACGTACAGGATCCTCAAAAACACAACTGAATGTTCTGGAATTTCCATTCTTTGCAATTGTTAGCTATAATTTGTCATGATCCACATAGTCAAACATCTTAGCATAATCAATAAAGCACAAGGAAACATCTTTTTGGTGTTGTCTTCTTTCAGTCAGATCTACCTAATGTTACCAGTGATATCCCTCATCCCACATCCTCTTCTGACTCCAGCTTGAATTTCCTCAGTTCCCTGTGGGTGTGCTGGTGTATCTACTCCTGAATAACCTTCAACAAATTTTTACTTGTGTGATATTAATGACACTGTTCAATAAAGTTCTCATTTGGTTGGATTACCTTTCTTTGAAATGGGTACAAATACAATCTCTCCCAGTCAGTTGGCCAGGAAGCTGTCTTCTGTGTTTCTTGACATGAATGAGTGAGTACCTCTAGCACTGCCTCTGCGTGTTGAAACATCTTAGCTGGTACTCCGTCAATTGCTGGAGCCTTGTTTTTGTAATTCTCTGCTCACACACCACTGTCTGATGGTCCCAGGGATGTAGGTTTTTAAAGGCACTAGATGAGGGTAAAAGGAGATTTGTGGAACAACGAAGCAAGGATTAGATTGGCAGAAACCTGATATACAGACTACTACAATAGTGCAGACAAGAGGTGCAGCTGCTGTGGGGCTAACAATTGGCACAGAGACCTGTTGGTCAGGTTTATGTAACTGAAACAGGAGTTTATCCACAAGCAAACGTCTTAACCCTATATTGACAGCAATCACTGATATCCATAGTTGGACAAAGGATACACTTCTAGGCCTGCAACGAAATAACTACATGATCTTGTCTTCCAAAAGTGGCAGATGTCCTTGTCCTAAGACGACCTAACCATTCCTTTCCTGGTAGCCCGGGGACTCTCTCTGAGGCACAGTTTCACAGGGATGTGATGAGGCTTTTAACAGTCTCACTCTCTCCTGCCCTACAAAAAACCCAAATCCACTGGCACTGATTGTGACTCATAAACACCCTATAGGACAAAGTAGAATGCCCCATCGGATTTCCAAGAATCAGCTGGAGAATTCGAACCGCCAACCTTTTAGTTAGCAACTGAGCTCTTAACCACTGTGCCACCAGGGCTTCCAGCCTCCATCCTCATCTAGACGAGGCTGCCAGCCACGCACTTCTCAGCCAGTTATGATCTAGCCTTCTCCCAGGTAGACATCCCTGGGAAGGGACAAAGCACTCTCTGCTGATCTCTCAGGCCACAGCCTTCCATTTAGGAATGGTCACCCGAAAGGAGCAGTATTCAAAACTAGGAACTAAGGTGTGGTCTGAGCTCCTTTAAGTTCAAGAGTTTGGGGGCTCCTGGTGAGTCCCCAGAGAAGAGCACAAAAGAGGGAGATGGAAGAGGCATGGCCTCTCAAAAGGAGCTTCTTGCTCTTCTTACTCTCAGCCTTCTGCTTCAAGGTAAGATGGGCAAAAACAGGGGAAGATGCCAACACTTTCTGGACGGCATCCAGAAACTGTCTGGAACTGGAGGGCATCCAGAATAAGTGGGTTAAGCATTTCCTCTCTGTAACGTCTGTGCCTTGGCTTCATTCTGGGCACAAATGAAAAACTGTTTTACTGATTGGCACACACGTTTCCTCTCTCATTTGCTTGCCTAGGCATCTACTACACTGCCTGCCCTTCTACTTGGCCACTTCCCAAAGCCCATTCTCCTACCAGGTTAAGATCTCAGGCTGCTAACCAAACAGTCAACAGTTTGAATCTACCAGCTGCCTCTTGGAAACCCAATGGAGCCTACCAAAAAACAAATAAACAACATAGCCAAAGTCATAGCTGTGGAGTCAGTTCATAGTAACCCCATAGGACAGAGTAGAACTACCCCTGAGAGTTTCCACAGAGTGGCTGGTGGTTTTGAACTGGCGACCTTCTGGTTAGAAGCCATAAAACTTAACCACAGCACCACCAGGGCTCCTAACTAGTATGGGACAATCATAAAAGAGGCTTCGGACTGAACGTGCTGAGCTCTTGCTACAGAAAATAACCGTACGACTGTCTGCAGTTGGAGTTTGGCCAGAAGGATTTTTACATTTCATCCCAGGCCCTTGTGTAGCTTGATACAGTGGATAGTGCCTGACATTTTGTCAAGATAGGGATGATAAAAATGGTTCTCACAGATCTTTAAGGAAATCCCTGGGTCTGAGAAGAGCACAGCACATAGTAGGTAGTCAGTAAATTCACACTGAATATAAGATTTCTTAAGTCACCGTACAGTTTCTATCACTCTCCTGTTTACTTCTCTCCAAACTTTTCCTTTCAGGAAATGGGAAAACCTAAAAGTGAGAAGGGAAAGTTGAGGGGGAATTTTTTTTTATTATGAATAAGTGAAAGTTTACAACCCAAGTCGACGTGCTGTATAAAACCCCAAGCACCCGCCTGTATGCAACTCTATCTGCTCTCCTTATCCTATAACAAACACTCTTCCTTTCCATTCTTTACTTCCAGTGTCCACTCAAATGACACATGTCCCCTCCTATCCACCCTCTCCTCTTCCCTCTAAAAAGAAACCAGTTGGACAGCTTCATATACATGTTAGACCATAAACTACATGCACTACCTGCATCACTGTATGCCCCATAGTCCAGTCCAATCTCTGTCTGAAGTGTTGGTTTCAGTACTGGTCTCAGCTCTGGGCTAGCAGAAAGTCCAGAGTCTACGTTCTCACTGCGGTCTTCAGGTTGTCAGACCATCAGGTGTGGGCTTTTAATAGGGTTCTAGATCTGCACTCTCCTTTTTCTTGTGCTGCGTCAGGACCTCTACACTGTTTCCCCTATCAAGGCTGTCTTCGGTGGTGGCTAGGCACCATCTAGTTCTGGTCTGATGCTGATGTAGTCTACCAACCATACAGATCCTTGTGTCTCCTGGGTTCATATTTTCC
Organism: Heterohyrax brucei; assembly: GCA_028571685.1. NCBI lineage: Eukaryota > Metazoa > Chordata > Mammalia > Hyracoidea > Procaviidae > Heterohyrax > Heterohyrax brucei. The sequence continues at coordinate 85,421,558 of CM053157.1, read as the reverse complement.
TCATGTCTTTGATGTCCTTGGTTTTCATCTGCTGCAGGTGGGTTGGGACAAATTGATGTTCCTTAGATGGCAGCTTGCTGGCTTTTAAGACCCCAGGCACCACTCACCAATAAGGATGCAGAACAGTCTCTTAGAAAAAGACTGTTTATGCCAACTGACCTCGATGTTCTGAGGGGGAAACTTTTTTTTTTGATTGAGTTGAAGTGTACAATCCAGTTTAAATTTACACGCCTGCATATCTGCAGCTCCTTCTGCTCTCCTTGCCTGGTGACAGCACACTCCTCCTTTCCATTCTATACATGTCATATCCTCTTAACAACTCCTGTCCCCTCCTCTCCACCCTCTCCACTCCCCTCTAGTTAGAAGCCAGTAGGATGACATCCTATAGACTCATAGAACCATAAAGTGAACACGCTCTGTGTCCCCGAGTCCAATCCATTCCTGTCTGAAGAGCTGACCTCAGTACTGATTTATGATCAGGGGCAGCATCAGGTCTAGGGGCCATGCTCCCAAGGGAACCCCTGAGGGAGAAATTTTTTTTGAGGGAAATTTTGGTCAGTGACTATGAGGAAGAGTCGAAATAGAGCTGGAGAGATGAAAGTATGGTCAGATGAAGGTTCAAAACGTAGAGTTGTGAGTATGGAGACAGTAGGATTCCCCAGAATGGCTGTTTGCATACATATTTGGATAAGCTTTCCACGGGAGCAGAAACAGGAAGGCCTGAGCCCTGACTCAGCTAACCACACCAGCTTCCAGCATTTGCCTACCCGCAGCTCACCCTCCCCGGCCTCAACAGGAAGAGGACGGGCTGACGAGGCTGTGGCCCTGGAGGGAGTGGTTCCCCTGCTTCTCTCAGTGCTCACATCTTCTCTCTGCCGAGAAGCCCTCTGGTACCAGCCCTGGCTCTCCTCTCACAGAGAAAACACATTGATCCTACTTCTACCTCAGAGAGCTGGTTGTCTCTACAGGAAGGGCAAACACGTTTGCCATCAACTGCTTAGGGTGTGGCCAACGTGGAGTGGACCCTTCTGCCTTCCGGGCTGTGTTTAACCAGGAGGCCTTCCAGCCAGTCATCAACTACAACATTCCTATATATGTCAACATCTCCTTCACCCTTTCTGCCATCCTAGAGGTGGTGAGACCTGGCTCCTCCATCCTTTCCATACATTTCTAGTAGGTAGAAATGATCCTCTGCCTTCTCAAACCAACATGGCATGGCCCAGTGGTGAGAAATAAGTTTCCTGAATGAATTTTACACAAATTGGAAGTTCATTTTATGGGGTGGGGAGACTGCAGTGAGATTTCTGCAGTGAACATTTGTCCTTGAAAACATTAGGAGAATATTCTACAAAAAGTACGTTTCCGATGATCCACCATATTGTTTTTTCACCCCCATTTTCCATACAGCCTGGATTTTCCTGACCTACCTTTTTATGCATGTGACTTGTGTTTGACAAGCTGAACTGCCATGCAAGACTAGTTAGGAAACAAATCAAGGTTAGAGGTAAACTAAGACCTGATTTCATGGCATAAATGATCCTAGATGGGAATTTCTTTGACAGGATGCACAATTTCAGCTACTCACATCATTTCTGTGGATAAATATGGTAAGTGAGGTTCCTTCTTTCTCCTTCTCTTTTTTTCTGGCGTCACTTGCAAAACTCACATTGGTTGACATTGACAGTGCCTGGAGGAACAGACAAATGCAACCAGAATGAGGCCAACACTGGTGACAAATAGCTTTCTGGGCTGCCAATCAACCTTCAAAGACTTAGATGGAAAATTAGGGTGAAGGAGGTGGCACAGTTGCAAGCTACTAAGACAGTTCACGGCCCAAACATACTCAGGGTCAAACATAAGATTTCCCCTGAGTGGGAAGAAGAAAGCCAATAAGACAGTTATCACCAAAAAGGAAGAGGAATCAGAGTTATAATGAGGTCCAAAAAGTCGATATGCTTAGTATGAGTCCATCTGAGTTAAATACAAATGAATGCTGGAAGATGAACTGATTTTTTCCTGGAAGGGTACAGAGGAAACTGACCAGAGTAAGGCTAAATCGGAGTACTGGTGGTACAGTGATTAAGGGCTTGACTGCTAATGAAAAGGTCAGCAGTTCAAATCCACCAGCTGCTCCTTGGACACCTTTTAGGACAGTTCTACTCTGTCCTATAGGATCACTATGAGTCAGAATCCACTCATCAGCAAAAGGTTTTTTAAGTTGAGGTGGATCATGGCAGAAGAATATTACTTTTCATGTTATACTTTTTTTATTATTATGAGTGAATGAAAATGTACATTCCCATATAAATTTGCATGCTCACCTATACGCAGCTCCCATTGCTCTCCCTGTCCAGTGACAGCACACCCCTCCTCTCTGCTCCATACATGTCCTATCCTCCCAACAGTCTCCTATCCCCTCCTCTCTATCCACTCCCCTTCCTCCAGCAAGAGGTCAGCAGGATGACATCCTATAGATGTATAGAACCATAAAATTCCCACAAGATATGGTCACTCTGCATTGCCAAGTCCAATCCATTGCTCTCCAAAAAGTTGACCTTCATTATGATTTATGGACAGGGGCAGCATCAGGGTCAGGGGTGATGTTCCCAGGGGAATCCCAAAGCTTCCGGACCATCAGTTGCAGTCTTTTATTGGAGATCTCAGGGTGCACCCTTGTTGCCAGTGAGACTCAGGGTGCAACTCTTGTTGCTAGTGAGACTCAACTTTGTAGCTCCATCGTGGCTATCACTGCTGATGGCCGGGCACCATCCAGTTCTTCTGGTCACAAGTCAATGTACAGACCCACTCACGTGGATCTCTCTGTCTTCTGGGTTCTCTTTTCCCCGTGTCATTCTTGTCCTCAGTGATCATCCATTCCTGTTGAGTTGGGGCCATTTGCTGTACCCTCAGATGGCAACTTGGCAGCTTTTAAGACCCAGATGTCACTCACTGATGTGGGGTGCAGAGAATCCTCATTAGCAAAACGTTAGCTGTGCCAATTGGCCTCGATTTCACCTGAGAGCATGGTCTGCAGCCCCTGACCCAGCTACTCTGTCCTTGCAATATTGGGTTAAGATGAGAGGAGTACTCAAATTGTGTTGAAGTCCAGTTATTATTAATCTTCTTTCTAATGTGTGCTGTCACAGATTTCACCCAACTAAATTTCTATTAACTATCTAATCTAAACCCCCCCCACCTCACCCTTCCTCCCCCCCAACGCTTGCAGCCATCAGAGTCTTTTCTTCCATGCATGAGTCTGTTTTTAAGTTCTTATCATAGGGGGCTCATACAATATTTGTCCTTTTGTCGCTGACTACTTTCACTCAGCATAATGTTCTCCAGTTGAAACCAGGTTAAGAGATATTTCCTGCTGTCACCGTTGTTATTGCATGGTGTTCCACTGAGTGTATATACCACAGTTTACCTATCCATTCTTCTATTGTTGGACATCTGGGTTGATTCTATCTTTTTGCTATTGTGGACTTTGCTGCAATGAACATTCGTGTGCATGTATCAGTTGGTGTGAATGGCCTTGATTCTGTAGGATATATTCCAAGCAGTGGAATTCCTGGGTCAAATGGTATATCTAGCATTTTTTTAAGGGAGCACCAGATTGCTTTCCAAGAGGTTGCACTGTTTTGCAATCCCACCAACAGTGTAGGAGAGTTCCAATCTCCCCACAGCCTCTCCAGCATTTGTTGTTTTGCATTCTTTGGATCATGGTCAACCTTGTTGGGGTGAGATATTCACTGTCATTTTGATTAGAATTTCTTTAATAGCTAATGATCGTAAGCATGTCCGCATGTGTTTTTTTGGCTGCCTGGATCTCCTCTTTAGAAGACTGTCTGTCCATCTCCTTTGCTGACTGCTTAATTGGATGATTTATCTTTTTTCTTATTGATATTTTGTAGTACCTGATGAATTATGGAGATCAAGCGTCAGTCTGACACATAGTTGCCAAATATTTTTTCCCATTCTGTAGGTGGCCTTTTAATTCTACCAGTAAAGTCTTGGGATGAGCAAAAGTGATTGATTCTTAGTAGTTCCCATTTATCTATTTTCTCTTCTGATGATTGTGGTTTGTTTGACAGATTTTGAAGGCTGTCGATGTCGTGTATCAAACCTTCCATTGCTGTTCCTACTTTCTCTTGGATGAGCTTATCGCTTTACATTTGACATTTGGGTCTTTTATCCAGTTGGGGTTGGTTTTTGTATAATGTGTAAGATACGGGTCTTGTTTTAATTTACTGCACATGGATATACAATTTTGCCAGCACCATTTGTTGAAGAGATTGTTTTTACCCCAGCTTAATGTCTTAGGGCCTTTGTTGAATATCAACTGTTCATAGGCAGATAATGTCATTTCTGGGGTCTCGATTCTGTTCCACTGATATATCTGTCTGTTTTTGTACCAGTACCAGGCTATTTTAACTACTGTGGCAGTGTAACAGGTTCTAAGGTCAGGTAATAAGAGGCCTCCCCGTGTGTTCTTCTTCTTTAGTAATGTTTTACTTATTCAGGGCTTCTTCCCTTTCCAGACAAAGTTAGTGATTTGCTCACCCATCTCATTAAAAAATGTCACTGGAAATTTTATTGGGATTGCATTATGTAAGTAGATTGCTTTGGGTAAAATAGACATTTTCCCAATGTTAAGTCTTCCTATCCACGAGCAGGGTACATCTCTCCATTTATGTAAGTCTCTCTTAGTTTCTTGTAGTAAGGGTTTGTAGTTCTCTTTGTAAAGGTCTGTTATTTCTCTGGTTAGATTTATTCCTAGGTACTTTAACTTCTTAGGGGCTATAGTAAACGGTATTGACTTGGTGATTTCTTCCTTAATAATCTCATTGTTAGTATAAAGGAATCTTACTGATTTACTTATGTTTATCTTGTATCCTGAGACTTTGCCGAATTCATCTATCAGTTTGAGTAGTTTCCTTACGGATTCTTTGGCATTCTCTGCATATACAATCATATCATCTGCAAATTGGGAGATTTTTAGCTCTTCTTTGCCCATGCAAATGCCCTTTATTTCTTGGTCTTGTCTAATTGCTCTGGCTAGAACTTCTAGTCCAATGTTGAATAGGAGAGGTAAGAGTGGGCATCCTTGTGTATTTCCTGTTCTCAAGGGGAACTGTTTCAGCCTCTCTGCATTCAGGATGACGTAGGCAATTGGCTTTGTATAAATGGTCTTTATTGCATTGAGGAATTTGCCATATATTCCAATTTTGCTGAGAGTTTTTAGCATGAATGGGTGTTGGACTTTATCAAATGCCTTTTCTGCATCAATAGACAAGATCAGGTGATTCTTGTCTTTTGTGATATTTACGTGGTTGATCACATTAATTGTTTCTCTGATGTTGAACCAGCCTTGCATCCCTGGTATGAATCCCACTTGGTCATGATGGATTATTTTTTGGATATGTTGTTGTATTCTATTGGCAAGAATTTTGTTGAAGATTTTTGCATCTAGATTCATGAGTGATAAATTGGTCTGTAGTTCTCCTTTTTGGTTGGGTTTTTCCCTGGCTTTCGTATCAGGGTTATGCTGGCTTCACAGAATGAATTTGGGAGTATTCCATCCCTTTCTATACTGTGAAATAGTCCTAGTAGTATTGGTGATAAGTCTTCTCTAAAAGCTTGAGAGAATTCTGTGGTGAAGCCATCTGTGCCCGGGCCTTTTTTGGTTGGCAATTTTTTGATGACTTTTTCAATCTCTTCCTTTGTAATGGGTTTATTAAGTTGTTCTGTTTCACCTTGTGATAATTTTGGTAGGTGACATGAATAAAGGAATTTGTCCATCTCCTTTAGGTTTTCAAATTTGTTAGAATACAGTCTTTCATAGTATTCAGCTATGATATTTTTTATTTCTGTTGAATCTGTGGTGATGACTCCCCTCTCATTTCTTATTTGGGTTATTTGCTTGCTTTCCTGTTTTTCTTTAGTAAGTTTAGCCAATGGTTTATCAGTTTTTGTTGATCTTTTCAAAAACCAGCTTTGGGTCTTTTCAGTTTTTTCAATTGTTCTTCTGTTCTCTAACTCATTTAGTTCTGCTCTAATCTTTATGATCTGTTTTCTTTTGGTGCCTGAGGGGTTCCTCTGTTGTTTTCTCTCTACTTGTTCAAACTGTAGGGTCAGTTCTTTGATTTGGTTCCTTTTTTCCTTCCAGATGTGTGCATTTATGGAGATAAACTGACCTCTGAGCACTGCTTTGGCTGTGTCCCATAGATTCTGGCAGGATGCATTTCCGTTCTCTTTGGAATCTATAAATTTCTTTATTTCATCCTTGATTCCTTCTATAATCCATGTTTTTCTGAGCAAGGTGTTGTTCAGTTTCCATGAGTTCCACTTTCTATCTATGTTTTTTCTGCTATTGATTTCAACTTTTATGGCTTTATGATCTGAGAAGATGCTTTGCATTAATTCAGTGGTATGGATTTTGTTGAGAATTGCTTTATGTTCTAACACATGGTCTATTCTGGAAAATGTTCTGTGTGCACTGGAGAAGATCTAGTTGTCTGCTGATGGATATAAAGTTCTGCATATGTTGATGAGGTCTAGTTGGTTAATTTATACTTTTCTAAAATGGTTAAAGTTTTACCATAGATGCACAGCATACACATTGATTAAAAAACACATACACTACACTGCTGTCAAACACATAAATATCTTCAAGGCAATGAAGGGCAGGAAATGCTGGCCCAAACTCAGCCCACGTTTAAGTCACCGCTCACTGTTCACCGCTCCTTGCTCTGTGCTCTAGACCTGGGATAATTCATTCAACTGAGACCGAAAGAATGTGGTGACATCAGTAAACTCACTCTGACAAATGACAACCTTGGCTCCTAAACATCTTTATCATGGAATCGTGGTTATCAGAGCTGGGGAAAGCTGGAGAGAAGCCTTGTCTGCAGAGCACAGGCCGGGGGTGGAATAGGGCAAATCCGTCTGGTGGGGTCACTGACAACTTACTACAGAAAGGCGTAAGATCACAGCAGACCAGCTTCTCCCCTAGAAACAGGAAATGGGGGACACAGAAAGATGGCCAAGTTGGCATAATGAGCAAAACCGGGAAGCCCTGACTTTACAGAAAAACTCAGTCTGGTGTGAAACCCTAAGCACTTGCTTTCCTCTGCTTCTGCCACTTGGCATGGATGTGGCTTATACCCCTGAAGGCCTCTCTGCATACATGACCAATGACAGCCAAATCATACACAACATGAGGGACCAGCATCTGTATCATCCCCTCTGACCAGCAGAACTGCTCACATACTAGCTCCTTCCTCCTCACAGCTGCTTGCAGTGGGGTTTAGAGATGGGGCAAACAAGATCAATGGGTGGGACAGCAAAATAGCTTACATAAGCAAAGCCATGTTTTTAAAAACATGTAAAAATGGACAGTGAGGTATTTGTTGACTGGAGTGTGTGGATGATGGGAAGGGGTTGCTAAGCTGAGTAGGGAGTAAGGCTTTCCACACTCCCAGAATAAAAAGGAGGCAAGAGAGTCTTAAGAAATCATTTTATTGGACAGTTTGTAAAAGGTACATTTCTAACCCATCACTCTAAGCCCTGCACAGAGGAGCTATTCAGTAGATGTGTGGTGAATGACTGCCTGTCTCCCCTGCAGTGGACAGTATGTGTTGAATGAATGCCCGCCTCCCTTCCAGTGGACAATATGCTGCTGGGCATGGACAAGAAAATGGGGGAGCCAGCAGACACTCTGGGTAACACTGTCAGCACACAAGGGGAGCCAGTGCTTCTAGGTATCAACACCACCACCCCAAAGATGTCAGTGGGCTTCAGTCTTTTTAACTAGATCATATTCTGTGTGAGCCCAGAGGTTCTTGCAAGACCACATACTCTCCTGCACTCCCTTCTCTGGACCCTCCCAAGTCCCAGACCAGAGTCTCTAGTTTCTTGCCCCAAGACCAGAAAGACTGTGGGGAGTCACAGTCCTCAAGCCTTCTTCTCTTCCGAGTCCCCCAAACCATCCTCCCCTTTGTGGCTTGCCAGCTCTGGCCTAGGTTTTCTTTGGTGAGTGTAGGGGAGTTGTTTGAAAGCTGCTACTCATCCATCTTTGGAAAGATCCCCTGGTAGGGCAAGGACACCAAGGAAGGAAGGGTCAGAACCACCCCTCGGTCTTCCTTCAGGCCGAGCATCACCTGGCACTCTGCTCTCTACTTCCCACCAGGTAGCCATCAGGGGCTGGTCTATCCTCTATATCATGAATCTTCTGGTGCCTACTGACTTTCTGATAGCCATCAACACATCAGCTTCTACTCCCAACAGATAGAATTGGGCCCCATTTAAGGTAACTCTTCTGCCAGGCTCCAACAACTTCCTGCTCATGATGGATAAACTACCCCCCACTAACGGTACCCCACTCATCACTATACCTGCTCCCACTGATAGAAAAACAAAAAGATACTTGTGGACAGGTGACTGGCAAGGGAGCTGAGACAGAATGGGGAAGGCATCCTTAGAAAGGAGTCTCTGTGTGCAACAGATTAAAATGGGACTTGGTGGTGCCTCTGGACCTGCCTTACTCAGGTGGGCACCTTGTCCTCATCCTACATGTCTGCTTTGCTCTGTGTCTGTCCTTAATGGTAGCCACCCTGGTGGAGAACATTTTCATTACCTACTTGCTGTACCAGAAACCCTGGTGGCATAGTGGTTAAGTGCTGGGTCTGCTAACCAAAAGGTCAGCAGTTCAAATCCACCAGGCATTCCTTGGAGACTTTACAGGGCAGTTCTACTCTGTCCTATAGGGTCACTATGAGTTGGAATTGACTCCTACACCTGGTCACCACGCAGCCACCACCTATGCCTGCGTAGCTCCACTCCCTTTTGCTGCACTGCACCAGCCCTAAGAGGTGCTGTTCCACTGTCATGAATTGAGTTAAAAACAAACAAAAAAGACAAATCCAATGCCACTGAATCCGTTCCAACTCATAGCGACCCTGTAAGGCAGAGCAGAACTGCTCCATAGAGTTTCCAAGGAGCATCTGGAGGATTTGAACTGCCAAACTTTTGGTAAGCAACTGTAGCACTTAACCATTATGCCACCAGGGTTTCCATGGATTGAGTTGTGTCCCCCCCCCAAAATGTGTGTAGTAGTTTGGCAGGGCTATGATTCTTTATATTATATGATGTTCCTCCACGTTGTAAATCCTGCCGTTAGGGTGTCGCTGAGGGAGGATGAGTGGTAGTTTTGTTGGTGGGGCAGGGCTCAATGTATAACATTGTACTGTGCCTTGAGGCAATCTTTTGTGATGTAAAGAAAAGGGAAGCAAGCACAGAGTTGAGGACCACATACTACCAGACCCCGTAACACCAAGGCAGTGCCATGAGCAGAGCATGTCTTCTGGAAAGGACCTAGGGCCCCTGCACCTCAGAAGCTCCCAGTTCAGAGGAAGATTGACAACAAGGGCCTTTCTCCAGCACCAGTAGAGAAAGCCTTCCCCCCTGAGGCTCATGCCCTGAATTCAGACTTTTAGTTTACTGGACTGTGACAGAATAAAAATTATCTTTTTCAAAGCCATCCACTGTGGTATTTCTGTTACGGCAGCACTGAATGACTGAGCTCTGGAAAGACAACATGGGTTGTGGCCTCCCCTCCACCTACCTGCCTGATAAAGGAATTCAGCACTGCCTACATTTCTTCTTTGCACCTGGCCCAACTCGCTAAATCCCCACTTCTCCAATCCTGTGTCTTTGCTACTTCATGGCTGAGTCTCTGCCCTCTCCACAGGCATGAAGAGCAGAGGAATTTCTAGGAAAGGAGCTGGAACCCAAAGAGACAGAGCTCACTGGGCTCAGGGTTGACAAGGGCCCAGCTAGGTGACGTACAGGTGTAGTTCAGCCACATAAGGGACACCTAGCTCTCCTGCCTCTACCTGCTCTTCCTGGCCTCATGCACCATCACAGTCGTTGTCCTCTGGAACACCTAGGAGTTCAATCATGGAAGAGCACCCCTGGAGATCACTTTCTCTTGGTCTCAGTTGACCTCCCCTGACCCTGGTCCTTTCCATCATCACACATACACACCCCAAACACATCCATGACCCTGCTCCAGCTCTTCCATCTGTGCTCCAAACACTGCCAACTGTCCCAGAAATGAGACTGTGATTCAAAAATGAATTTAGAATATACATGTTGACCTTAGAAAATATAATTTTTTACTGGAAAAGGAAGACTTTATAAAAATCATGTTACTGATGTAGAAGGAAGGAAATAAACCTTTTATTTTTTAATAGGCCAACGTATTTTTTTGGACCACGGTGGCACAGTAGTTAAGTTTCATTGCTCACCAAAAGGTTGACCATTTCATCCCACTGGCCATTGCCTGGAAAGGCTAGTGAACAGATTTACTCTGTTCTATAGGGTCATGATGAGACAGAATTGACTCAACAGCAATCAGCTTTTTAACATAGTTATTTGTTCTTTTACCAAATCATTGTTGTGCACCTACATATGCTAGGCACTGTTCTGGGAGATGAGGATAGAGCAGCACATCAAACTGACAAGAATCTCTACCCTCTGGAAGCTTAAACTCTAACAGGGCAGGGAGGCTGACAACACAGAAAATAACTGAATAAAACACTAAGAAAATGGCCGCTGTGGTCTCTGTTCAAAGTCACGGCCACCATACATGTGCAGAGCAGAACTACTCCATAGGTTTGCAACGCTGTGACCTTTCAGAAGCAGACCGTGGAGACACCTTTGGCTGGGTTTGAACCACCGAACTTTGGCACCTCTTTGAAGACAACTCTTGAATTTGTACCACCCAGGGACACAGTTTGTGCTAAGTGCCAAGGTGAAAAAGCAAAGTCGGGAAAGAGGGGACTAGGGAGTGGGGAGGGGGTTGCCAGTTTAGGTAGGATGGCCAGGGAAGGACTTTTGATATTCCCATGTGGCTGGCTCTCACAGTTCATGTTCAACCCCAGGGGGAGGTGGAGTCTGTTGTAAAATGGCCTTTCCCAAGAGGCTCAGTGGCTGGAGGGCTTGCCTAAACCATACAACTCCTTCCCTGTTTAGGGCTTTCCTCAGGTATGTATTTAAAGACCCGGTCCCACTGAGAAATGGAATCCGCGGTGGTATATTGAGAGCAGGTGAGAGGTAACACACGTGAATGCCATTGGCTAAGCCCCGTGGGAGGGTGAATCCAACAGAAACTACAGGAGCTCATAGCCCAGCTAGAGAAACAAAAGACGTCTAATTACACAATTTTAGTGAAACATAGAACCATGTTTTAAAGTTTATTGAATGCCATAACAGAGCGACTGCAATAAAGTTCAGGAAACAAAGGTTGCTTCTTGCTAGAGCAAGGGCTCTGAATCCCTCCTGCTAGTTATTAGTCATCAGACCCCAAACATCAAACCCACCACCATCGAGTCGATTCTGACTAACAACAACTCTAATACCACAGAGCAGAACTGTCCCATAGAGTATCCAGAGTGCCTGGTGAAATCAAACTGCCAACCTTTTGGTTAGCAGCTGTAGACGAGCTGCTAAAACAATACTAATACCCAATCCTCACTCTAGCTCCACTGGGGTCTTTGGTGTGGGGCTCAGCTTCGGTTTACCTGAAAGCTCCTGGTGAGATTCTGATACTCAGCCAGAGCTGGAACCATCGATGGTAACAGTTTTGCGTGGAGGAGGTGGTGTTTGGCTTGGCTTTTGAAGGATTACTACTATTTGAACAAATGGAGGAATGTGAGGCTTGTTGGAATTGACCGGTCCCAATAGACCTCTGGAGTGAAGGTTGTTGAGGCAGAATCACAGCAGACTCAGCCTCCTGGAATGCGGGTGTTTGTGTAGCAACAGCTGAGATGGTGGCATCCAGATGGCATCACAACAAAGCCAGCCCTGCGGTGCTCAGGTGGCAGTGTGCGAAAATGTGCTAAAGTCATTTCCCAGAAATTCCCTACCCCCAGCCCTGATGGGATCTAAAATGGTGCAGCCACCTTGGAAAACAGGTCAGCAGCTCCTCAAAAGATGAAACACAGAGTTACCATATGACCCAGCTATCCCATTCCTAGATACACACCCAAGAGAAATAAAAGCGTATGTCCACACAAAAGCCTGTGCAAAAATATTCACCGTAGCACTCTTCCTGATAACCAGAGTGGAACCAACCCAAATGTCCATCAACAGAGGAACAGTTAAAGTAGACTGTGTCTGTACAATACAGTCATAAAAAGCGATGGAATCCTGATACAAGCCACAACCTGAAAGGACCTTGGAAACATCGTTTCTGGTGAAAGATGCCAGTTACCAAGGACCACACCCTCTGCTATTCCATTCATATGGAAGTCTGGAATAGGGAAATCTATGCAAAGTGCATCAGTGGTTGCTTAGGGCTGATGGGGAAGGTGGATAAGGGCGTGATAACCAAGACTTCTTTCCCGTTGATGACAATGTTCTCAGATTGACTGAGGCTCCGGTTGCATACATCCATGAATACAGTAAAAGCCACTAAACTGTATACTTCAAATCGAGGAGTTTTATGGTAGGCAAATTGTGTCTCAACAAAACTGCTAAGCAAAAATAAAAATAAAAAAAAGTAATAATCCAATCATCAAATTCATTCTGCCTGTCACCTTCCCCTGCCTATGTCAGTCCTCTTCTGCCACTGGACCACTGTGTCTCCATGTATCTGAACCCTGGCTCCATGCAGTCAACTGCCTTCAGTGTCACCCTGGTGTCCCCACCGTCTGGGCCTCCCGAGCTTCCTCAGTTTTGACACCACGGTCGGCTTCTACCACCTCTTAACTATAGGGAACCCTCCCTGCCAAGACCAGCTCAGGGCTCCCTGACAGGAGATGGAAGGGAGCATTAGCTATTTTACTGGAGACAGCTCTTCCTACCCTTCAATGACTTCCCAGTGGGGCTGTGGGGCTGCAGGGCCATGGATGGCAGCAGCTGTTCTTCATTCACCCTGAGAGATGCTAACACAGGCCTGGGTAGCTGATAACCCTTGCAAGTCAGCTGCAGGCGGAGCTACTATCCACACAGCATACCACCATACTTACACGAGAGCCTCCTGTCTGGGGTCTTAAAAGCTTGTGAGCGGCTCTCTGAGATACTCTACTGGTCTAGCCCTATCTGGGGCAAGGGAGAAGGAAGAAAACCAAAGATGCAAGGGAAAAATTAGTCCGAAGGACTGATGGACTACAAGCTCCAGTGGACTGAGGTCCAGAACAATGGTGCCCCCACCAAACTGCCCTGACAGGGATCGCCATAAAGGGCCCTGGGCAGAGCTGGAGAAAAGCTAGAACAAAATTCGAACTCACAAAAAACCAAAGACCAGCTGTACTGGTCTGACAAAGACTGGAAAAACCCCAAGAGTACGGCTCTCTGATATCCTTATGGCTCAGTAATGAAGTCACTCCTGAGGTTCACCCCTTAGCCAAAGACTAAACAGGCCCATACAACAAAAGGGGACTAAAGGGACTCAACGGCCCAGAGGCAAGGAAAGAAGGCAGGAGGGGACGCAAAAGCTGGTAACAGAGAATCTAAGGAGGAACACTAACTACCAAAGACCAGATGAGTTGTGGAATGACATCAAAGACATCATCCATGAAGAAAGAAAGAGGTCATTAAAAATCCTGGAAAGAAAGAAAAGACCAAATTGGATGTCAGAAAAGACTTTGAACTCTGCTCTTGAATGTCAAGCAGCTAAAGCAAAAGGAAGGAATGGTGAAGTAAAGGACCTAAACAGAAGATTTCAAAGGGCAGCTCGAGAAGACAAAGCATTACAATGATATGCGCCAAGAGCTGGAGAGAGAAAACCAGAAGGGAAGAACATATTCTGCCTTTCTCAAGCTGAAAGAACTAAAGAAAAAAATTCAAGCCTTCAGGTGTATCCTTCTATCATACCTTTTCAAGGTGTATGATGAGCAAATAACCTGAGAAGCTGGACTATACGGAGAAGAATGAGGCATCAGGGTTGAAGGAAGACTCGTTAACAACCTGTGTTACACAGAGGACACAACAGTGCTTGCTGAAAGTGAAGTGGATCTGAAACAATAATGAAGATCAAAGACCACAGTCTTCAGTACAGATTGCACCTCAACATTAACAAAAACCCTCACAACTGGACCAGTAAGTAACACTGTGATAAATGGAGAAAAGACTGAAGTTGTCAAAGATTTCACTTACTTGGGCACACAATCAACATCCATGGAAGCAGAAGTCAAGAAATCAAGACACACGGCATTCGGAAAATCTTCTCCAAAGGACCCATTTATGGTACTGAAAAGTAAAGATGTCACCGTGAAGACTAAGGTGCACCTTACCCCAAGCCATGGTATTTTCAATCGCATTATATGCATGTGAAAGCTGGAGAACGAACAAGGAAGACAAAAGAAGAACTGATGCCTTTGAATTGTGGTATTGGAGAATATTGAATGTACCATTGACCGCCAAAAGAACCAACAGATCTGTTCTGGAAGAAGTACAACCAGAGTGTTCCTCGGAAACAAAGATGGCAAGACTGTGTCTTACATATGTTGGATGTGTTGTCAGGAGAAATTAGTCCCTGGGGAAAGACATCCTACTTGGTAGAGGGAAGGTTAGCAAAAAAGAGGAAGACCTTCAACAAAATAGACTGACATTCTGGCTGCAGCGATGGGCATAAGCATAAAAATGATTGTGGGCATGGTGCAGACTGGGCAGTGTTCCGCTCTGTTGTGCAGAGGGGCACTGTGAGTCGGAGCCAACTTGAAGGCACCTACCACCAACAACAAAAAGGTTGAGAAGGGACAGTGCTGACATGTCACAGGGTTGGTAGCCAATAATCACAAAACAGTATGTCTGCCATCTGATGAGAAACTAGTTTGTTCTGTAAATCTTCATCTAAAGAATAAAAAAAATTACAGCCTGGAAACCCCTATAGGGCAGTTCTAACCTGTCACATGCGGTTTTCTCTGAGTTGAAATCAACTCAATGGCACCCAACAATAACATATTTGTCATTGATTAAATTGTGTTCCCCCCAAAATCTGTGTAGTTGTTTAGCTAGGCCATGATTCCTGGTATTGTACGATGTTTCTCGGTTGTAAATCCTGCCTCTATAGCATTAATGAGGGGTAATGGACAGCAGTTGAGTTGGTGGGGTAAGACGCACTGCATAAGACTGTGCTATGCCTGGACCCAGTCTCTTGAGGCTCAAGAAGCTGAGTGCACGCTTTGGGAAGGACCTGGGTCCCTGTGTTACCAGACAAAGCTCCAGATTCTCGTTATCTGCCTCAGAAAAAGCCAAGCTCTGAGACAGGAATTTGTGTGAGTGACCAAAAGTTTATTTCTGTATGTTAGCTTTTGTCCACTAGTTTTACCATCTTTTGATGTCTGGGCGACAATTATTCTATGATCTTTGCACCAATTATTCTATAATCTTTGTTGTGTTATTGGCTGCTGTCTAGTTGTCTTTTGGGGATCTTATGTACAGCAGAAGGACCACTGCCTCATCCTGCATCATCCTCACAAATGTCACCATGCTCAAGCCCACCACTGTGCCTACAATGCCAGCCCTTCTTAACCAGGGTCTCTCTCACCCTTGTTGGCCCTCTACTTCACCAAACACGGTCTCCTCCTCCAGTGACTGACGTGTCCAAAGCAAGTGAGCTGGACAATGTTCTGTTGTCATTGTAAGGTTCGCACTGGTTAATTTTCAGGAGTAGATCACCAGGACTTGCTTCCTAATCTTAGTCTAGACATTTCACTGAAGTCTCTCCCCTGTGGGTGACTCTGCTGCAACACACAAAAGTATGACAAGCTGACAGATGATTGGTGGTCAATGATCTTTACAAATTTATGATTTTCTAATTTCACTACCCCTTCTGCCATTTGTTTATTCATTGGCATTCTAACATAAGATAGAGCTTTCCCTTCTCTTTTATTCTTTCATTTATTCATATATATCGATTCCAATTCATGGATTCCTATTGTATTCAGAAAGTACCATTGCATTATGGCCATATTTATTTTGATGCTCAGATTGTTTGGACTTCCTGTAGACCAACAGAGAAGAGAGCACTAGTTTGTGATGCGGCAGTGAGAGACAGGTGGAGGAAAGTGACCATTTCATTCACTGATGCGTTGGAACCAAAGACCACCAGGAACACACAAGCTGGCTTTGTTACTCACTGTCACGTGGGCCAACACACACCATGAAGAATTATGTTGTATCTCCATATGAGACGGTTAGAAAGAACCTATTCTAGGATCTTGACTTTGGCTGAGTGACTTGGTGGGCCTGAGGGCTTGGGGGCTTGGACTAGATTGCATTCTGTAAGAAATTGGGGTCTATTCTATGATTAGATACAAAAGTAGCAGTCATACACCTAGCCAGAGAGTGGACTGTTTTATAGCGTTCAGGCTGCACAGTGACCTTGTTTTTGTCTGTGCTTTGACAAAATTACACAGTGACTTGTTCTGTCTCATTTTATCATGGCCTCAGGGTATTGATGTCTGAAGGTGGTATTTTGTAAAATTGTTCGTGTCCTCCAGGAGGACAAACTGACCTGGCTGTCAGTGTCCCATCAGTTCTGGACTTTAGAAATGTTCTGGACATTGGAGATATTCTGGACACCAGAATTTTTCCTCACTATCTCACACAGTAGCTTTCAGTTCTTCAAAATCAAGAGGAAACTTGGCAGAAGCAAACACGGGCAACGTGTATTGGGAAAGCAGATTCCAAAAACACGCAGGAAAAGGATACTTGGTTTCCTGATGAAAGACTCCAACAACATGGAAAAATTGGGCCATGTGATCATTGATTATTCCAGTTGGGATTAAAAGGAAAATAATAAACCAACGTGCCCATGGGGGAGCCGGAATCTATAAAGGCCACTTGGCCAGTTCAAAGTCCAAAGCTGACCCCGTTACAGGAAACACTTCTCCATCTCACCAGTTCTGGAGTGGCAGCTCGGAAGAGGTGGTCCTAGTTCACCCACCTGTTGCTGCTGCACTGGGGCTTGCATGTTCCCAAAGTTGTTGCTAGGTGCCGCCCAGTTCATAGTGACCCAACGTACAACAGAAGGAAAACAGGCCGGTCCTGCGCCCCCCTCACAGCTGCTGTTGTGTTTAAGTCCACTGTTGCAGCCACTGTGTCAATCCATCTCGCTGAGGGGGTTCCTCTTTTTTAACAACCCTCTACTTTTTATTTTTTTATTTTTATTTAATATAACTGAGTGAAAATGTACATTCACATGTAAATTTACATGCCCCCCTATATGCAGCTTCCACTGCTCTCCCTGTCCAGTGACTGCACACTATTCCTCTCTGCTCCATACATGTCTCATCCTCCCAACAGTCTCCTTTCCCCTCCTCTCCATCCACTCCCCTTCCTCCAGCCAGAGGTCAGCAGGATGATATCCTATAGATGTATAGAACCATAAAGTGCTTCCAATATATGGTTACTCTGCATTGCCAAGTCCATTCCATTCCTGTCCAAAGAGTGGACTTTTGTTATAATTTATGGGAACGGGCAGCATCAGGGCCAGGGGCCATGCTCTCAGAGGAACCCCAAAACCGCTGGACCATCAGTTAAGGTCTTTTAGTGGAGATCTCATGATGCACCTCTTTTTATTCTTGTGTTGTCAGTGAGGCTCCTCTCTGTGAGCTCCGTCATGGCTATCAATGGTGGTGGCCGGGTACCATACAACCCTCTACTTTACCAAGAATGATGTCCTTCTCTGAGAACTGGTCTCTCCCAATAACATGAGAAAAAAATCTCTCCATCCTCATGTCTGCCACTCAGGCTGTACTTCTTCCAGGACAGATACCAAGACAGATATGTTCACTCTTCTGGTAGTCCACAGTGTATTCAGTACTCTTCACCAACACCATAACTTAAATGCACCACTTCTCCTTTGGTCTTTTGTTTTCATTGTCCAGCTTTCCCATACATATGAAGCAATTAAGTCAGGCGCACCTCCATTTTCAAAGTGATGTCTTTGCTTTTCAACACTTTAAAGAGGTCTTTTGCAGAAGATTTGCCCAGTGCAACACATCACTTGCGTTTCTGACTGCTGCCTCCATAGTCATTGATTGTGGATCCGAGTCAAAGGACACTTCAACCTTTTCTCCTTTGATCATGATGCTGCTCATCAGTCCACTTGTGAGGATCTTGTTTTCTTTCTGTTAAGGTGTAATCCACATGGAAGACTGTAGTCTGCTCTTCATTAATAAGTCCTTCGAGCCCCGTTTATTTGCTGCAAGTAAAATTGTGTCATCTGCACGTCACAAATTGTTTTTGCATCTTCCCCCAAATGTGATGTGCCATTCTTCTTCGTGTAGTCCAACTTCTCTGATTATTTGCTCAGCATACAGACTAAGTATGTTGAAAGCATACAACCTTGAAACACACCTTTTAAAATCATTTAAACCACACAATATCCCCTTGTTCTGTTTGAATGACTGCCTCTTGGTCTTTGAACAGTGTCCTCACAAGCTCCAGAAGTTCTCTATAACTTGTTACTATCCACACAGTTGAATGCCTTGGCATAGTCAACAAAATACAGGTAAATGTCTTTTTGGTATTCTCTGCTTTCAGCCAAGGTCCATTTGACATTAGTAATGAGATCCCTCATTCCAGGTCCTCTTCTGAATCCTTCCTGATTTTCTATTAGCTCCTTGTCAATGCACTGCTGCAATCAGTTTTTAATTATTTTCAGCTAGATTTTATTTGCTTGTGGTACTAACAATACTGTTCAAGAATTTCCACATTCTGCTGGAGCCTGAACAAAACTATTAAGTGGAATTCTAGACAGGTATTTTTATGAACAGAGAAGAATACAGTGATGAATGGATCACTGGAAACACTAACTACCCAAAATAAATTCATCTTCCTTGGTGATAAGGGTCTTCAGGTGAGTCTGAGAAGAGACTCAAGCTAGACTCCTCGGTCTATAAACGCTCTGCAATTGTATGCAAAATGTGGTGCACGCACAAGTTTTTCTGGCTGGGTCAAGGGACTCAGATCTTTCCGTTAGATCCTCAAAGCGGTACTGGGGGGCTTTGTGATCTGTGGCAGTGAAGTAGGGGCCTCCCGTCAGCAGGTGGCATATGCAGATCTTGATGAGTTTTTGAATTCTCATCTCCCTTGTCTCTTGGCCTCTGGGTACTCTGTTGACAACACCGCTGGAGCCCGCCCCGGTGAATGCTGTCACTCTCGCCCCGACAGAGCACCTCCCTCCGGCCTCACCTCCCCAGCCACCGCTGCTGGGGCCTCCCTGAGCCTCAGCCAGGGCTTCCACCCGGGCTCCCCCCCTCCCCACCGCTGGCCCATGCAGTGCTCTCTGCTCTTTCTTTCACCCCACACACAGGTACAGAGAATTTCTGGGGCCTGTCCACAGCTCACAGGGCCCAGGGGATTACAGGGGCACTGACTCGAGCCCTCTCTGCCTGAGAAATCTGTACTGCTGATTCTATTCTGCAGTGGCTTCCCCGTATCTGAATGGGGCCACATGGAATGCCAGCCTCCTTCCAGGGTCACAAATGGGACACAAACCCCCCTACTTCTGACTTTTTCC
Organism: Heterohyrax brucei; assembly: GCA_028571685.1. NCBI lineage: Eukaryota > Metazoa > Chordata > Mammalia > Hyracoidea > Procaviidae > Heterohyrax > Heterohyrax brucei. The sequence continues at coordinate 85,402,024 of CM053157.1, read as the reverse complement.
TCGAAGTCATGTCTTAGTTTCCTAGTGCTACTGTAACAGAAAGACCACGAATCCAAGAACCCGTTACTGTTGAGTCAATTCCAAGCCATAGTGACCCTTGACGACAGAGTGGAACTGCCCCCTAGAGTTTCCAAAGAGAGGCTGGTGAACTCAAACCGCTGACCTTTCAGTTAGCGGCTGGAGCCACTACCCTATCAGGGTTTCCAAAAATATCGTATTTCGGTGGCTTTTAAGAAACATAAATTGACTTTCTCATCGCGGAAGAGACTAGAAGTCCAAATTCAGGGCACTGGCTCTAGGGGAAAGTTCTCTCTCTGTCCTCTGGGAGGGGACCCTTATTCTAGCTTCTCTATCCAAGTGTCCCCCTAGTCCTTTGTGCTTGCCTCTCTCTGTCTAATCTGCTCTTTTTATAACTCAAAAGTCATTAGTTTTCAGATACACCTCACACTGCTGCAGCCTGTTCCCAAGGAGGATACACCCACAGGTATCGCAGGCAGACTTCAACACATATTTCAGGGGCATATGATTTAACCTATCACCCCCTAAGAAATATACACATACACATATACTCTCTCTCACACACACACACTCATGCATACACATACACTCACACACATACACGTGTACACACATGCATACTCGTACACATATATAAACACATGTACACACACACACATAGTATGTGCACACATATACATGTAGGCATGTACATACACAGACATGTACACACACATATACACAGGTACACGTAAGAACCCACATGCATACATGTGATGGCTGCCAATCAAGTTGATGAACTCATCCTAGAAAAAGTGCTCCACACCTCATTGCTGAATATTGCTACGGTCATCTTCAAAGTCCTCCCCTCGGGAAGCTATGCACTGACACTACCACCCACCAAAGCAATTTTGGAACTCTTTTTTCTGGAATGGCCATCAAGCTGTCACTGTATTACCCTGATGGCCTGAATGTCATCAAAACATCTTCCTTTCAATATTTCCTTTAACTCTGGGCAAAGAAAAAAGTCACCGGGGGCCAGATCAGCAGACTAGGGAGGGTGTTCCAATAGAGTTATTTGTTGACCAGCTAAAAACTCCCTCACAGACAACTGGACAACTGAGTTCATGAACTTGTCACTGTGCGTGCTACCATGTGCAATGGCCATTCCAGAAAAAAGAGTTCCAAAATTGCTTTGTAGGGTGGACTAGCTGCTGGTGTCAATGGATAGCTTCCCACAGGGAGGGCTTTGAAAGTGACCGTAGTGACATTCAGCAGTGACGTATGTAACACTTCAAACAATCGGGTTAGTGGACTTAATTGTCAGACTTGGTATGTGTGCATGCATACACACACATATATGCTCTCTCTCACACACACGTACATACACACACATTCCCATCACACACACAGATACACATAAACATACACACATATACATACGCATGCACACATACACAAACACACACACACATGCACAACTATACACATACATCAGATTCCAGCACAAAGTGTCCCAGTCAGCCTATGTAAGTGTGATCACCGACTCACTCCTCTGCCTCTTTCTCTTCTCTCCTTTGTCCCACAGCTACCAGCCAAAGGAGCACGAGCTGCTTCCCTTCTACTCGGAGAGACTTCCCCTCAGTCACGCTCTTGGGGGGTAGCGCTGACCCTCCCCCAGGTCTCCACGAGTAGCAGGGCCACAGAGAAATGGATTAGGGAGCTGGTGGGAGCAACAGTCAGAATGAAACATGTCACCGTTATAATATTTTTAAACATGACTACACTACATGTGATAATTGTCTTCAAATATTTGAAAGGCATGATGCAGAAAATAGGATATGCTTATTCTTTGTTTTCTGCTGAGGAGAAATTTGACCAATGGGTAGAAGTTACAGAAATTTTGGACTAAAGTAAGTTTCAAGTAACTCAAGCCTATGTTCAACAATGAACACAACCAGCTGCCATCTAGTCAACTCCAACTCCTGACACCCGGTCATGCGTCCGAGTAGCACTGTCCTTGACATGGTTTCAATGGCTGATGGTAGACTGTAGAAGTAGACGGTCAGGCCTCTCTTCCAAGGGACCTCTAGACAGACTCAAACCACCCATTGTCTGGTTTGTGGCCGAGCATGTTAACCGTTCATACCACCGAGGGACTCCCAGAATTCAGTGATGGAAAGAGCCAAACCTACTGCCATGAGATCAATTCTGACTCACAGAGACCCTACGGACAGAGTAGAACAGCTGTGCAGAGTTTCCACGGAGTGCCTGGCTGATCCGAACTGCTTACTTTTTGGTGAGCAGCCGTAGCACTTACCCGCTACACCAGCAGGGCTTCCTAGAGTTCAGTGATGGAGTGGGAAAATCTGAGAAGTAACAGACTGACACCGGGAAGCATTACTATTGAACCACAGGTTAGGTCACCATTTATCACAGATACACAGAACGGAAAAGGAAAAACAGAAAACCCTATAGTGGTTGAAAGACTGGCATACAAAACCTCAAAATGACTTAAAAATACAGACTCTCTTGCCTTTTTCTTCCACAAATGAGATTTTTATGAAACGTCTTCCGACACTGTTAACCATCAGACTGTACACTGAAATGTCACCAGGCAGCCATTCACTACCGCCGGAATCTCCAATGACTTGGAGGCAGAGAGAGAGAGAAAAGAAGCATATGCAAGGGACTGAGTGCCAAGCCTGTGCCACGTATGGGTACAGAATCTCAACTTACACCAACTACATGGTGTGGGATTCCTAAAAATCAACAGCCAGAAAATGTCTAGAAAAATACAATCCCAAAGGGCATGTCAGAAGCAGATGAAAATTTTCTCTGTAGAGAAACTTCCACAACTCAATTCACATGAAACTGCCACAGAAATAATCTCCTCCTGATGATGAGTTGACAATCAGAAATCACATGAGGAAACAAACCACAATGAGAAAAAGTTAGCAAGAAGGTAGTATACCAAGAACCAGAGGTGACAGAACAATCTAAAAGTGATTAGAAAATAAACATCTTGCAAATAATAAATGGAAACCAAAATTAAAGAGCTGAGCACTTCAAAAAAGAAAAGAACAGATTTTCAAAAGAGCCAAATAGAACTTCTAAAAACAAAAAACACAATTGTGGAAACTAAAGACTCAGATACCAATCTAAGCACAGTTGTGGACAGAATTGGTTCCTTGGGAGCTAGTGTTAGAAAAATCACCCAGGAAACAGAAAAGATGTGGAAAACAGAAAGAAAAAAACTGTAGTGAGCACAGTCAAGCCCTCTCCCCCAAAATGTCCACCTCCTGATCCCCAGAAACTATGTACACATCAGGTCACATGACAAGGGGGAAATGCCTGCTGCAGGTGGGACTGAGGTTGACATCCAACTGATCTCGGGATGGGGACATTATTCTGGGTTACCCAGAGGGACCCATGAACGACAAGGGGTCTTAAAACTGGCAGAGGGAGCAGGAAGCATGGGAACCAGTGAGATGAAAACGCAAGAAGACTCGGCCCCATGCTGCTGGCTTTGGAAAGGGAGGAACAGGCTATGAGTCCAGGAATGCAGGTGGCCTCCAGAAGCTGCAAGCAGCCTCCAGAAGGGACACAGCCCCACCAACCTGGCTCAATGAGCCCTGCGGAACTCCAGGGTAATAAATCTGTGTTCTTTTCAACCACTAAGTTGGTAGCAATTAGTTACAGCAGCAGCAGTGCTGGTACTGGGTGCCATCGAGTAGATGTGTGACTTCACAGTGACCCCATACAAGGTCCAACTAGTCAGTCTGCGAACTTAATTGTTCCAAGTGCTGCCTACCTCATTGCTGAACATCACTATGGTTGCCTTTAAAGTCCTCCCCTTGGGAAGCTATGCACCAATGCCAGCACTTAGTCCACCTTTCAAAGCAATTTTGGAACTCCTTCTGGAATGGCCACTACACATGGTGGCACAGCAGCAAGTCCACCAACTTAATTGCCTAGTTGTCTGTGAGGGAGTTCTTTAGCCAGCACACAAATAACTGTATTGGAACACCCTCCCTACCCACCTGATCTGGCCCCCAGTGAATTTTTCTTTACTCGAAGATAAAGGAAGACATTTGGATGAAATCCAGGACATCAAGGGTAATATGACCACAGCTCTGATGGCTATTTCAGAAAAAGAGCTCCCAAATTGCTTTAAGGGGTGGACTAGGCATTGGTGTCGAAGTACGGCTTCCCAAGTAGTCAGTCCACCGCAAGATGACCGTAGTGATATTCAGCAATGAGGTATACAGCACTTTTTCTAGGGTGAGTTTGTGAACTTAACTGTCAGTCCTCGTGTGACAGGTAGACCCACCCCACAGGATTTTCTAGGCTGTAACCCTTACAACAGCCGACTGCCAGGTCTCTGTCACACAGAGCTGCTGGGTGGGTTTAACCGCCAATCTTTCAGTTAGAAACTCAGCGCTTAGTTGTTGTGCCCGCAGGATTTCTCACAGGAGCAACAGGAAAGTAGTCAAAGAGGTTACAAAGCCTGCAAGAGAGAAGGAAAGGCTCCACACAGGCTCACTAAGAGAAAGAATAGAAGAAATTTAGGTATTTTTGAAATGGCTGAGAGTTTTCCAGAATTAAGGCAAAGAGTTTTTAGACTGGCCAAGGTTGAATATGATAAATAGAAACTAGTCCACAACTGTACACATTTGGTGAAATATCAAAGACAGAGAAATTCTTAAAAGCAAACTGAACCTCAAACACGGGCGAGAACAAAGCAAGATGACACCATGGCCACACGGGACACTCTGCCCAGGAAGACCACAATGGCAGCGGTCAACCAACCTACCAGGAAGATTACACATGTCAGCGGTCAACCATGGCTTCAGGAAGGTCACCACAGCAGTGGTCAACCAAGGCTCCAGGAAGGTCACACATGTCAGTGGTCAACCCATTCACCAATATTCAAAGTTACGCTCTAGGTGTGGTCTGTGTGTCTTTCCTCGGGGGTCTGGGTCCTGGTACCCACGCAGAGCTTAGATGAAGGAGATGGAAGGAACCTGGCTCCCTGGGAGGAGATTCCCACTCTGCCTTGCTCTCAGCCTTCTGCTTCACGGTAAGAAGGGCCAACAACAGGGAAGCTGGAAAACGCCTCCCTTCTGCTTTCACATCTCCCTCTCCTGGAGACGAGCCAACCCAACAACCAAATCAAACCACTGCCACTGAGTCAGTGCTGACTCGCAGCGACCCTGTAGGCTTTCAAGGCTGTAAACCTTTATGGAAGCAAACGACCACGTCTTCTTCTTTGGGAGCAGCTGGTGGGTGCCAACCATGGGCCTTTTAGAAGTTGCTAAGTGCTTAACTGCCGTGCCACCCACCAGGGCTTCGGGAGCTTATCTAAAAGGGACACAATTAGAATTTTCCAAAGCTGTGGGGTTAAGTGCTATGTCTGCTAAACGCTAACCAAAAGGTTAGCAGTTCAAATCCACCAGGCACTCCTTGGAAACTCTAAGGTGCAGTCCCACTTTGACCTATAGGGTCACTATGAGTCAGAACTGACTCGAGGACAGTGGGTCTGGACTTGGTTTGGGTGTTACCATGATTGTGTCCCCTTTCATTTAGTCATTTTTGTATGGCCATTCATCTTTCTATGTGATTCTCTATCTACAGCATGAAATCTACCACACTGCAACCAGGTACCCACCTATCTTAGCCCTAACTCCCCCTTCTACTTATGTATCAAAGTGATCTGGGTTAGGTAAGATGCCAAAGGGCAGCAAGGTAGGGATAGAAAGAAAACAGGATCGGGAGCCAGGCAGACCGGGCTTGGAATCTCGGTCCCCACTTTGCCAGCTGTGCAACCCTCGGTGTGTTGCCTGACTCCTCTGAGGTCCTGTTTTGTCACCTCTGAAATAAGTACCACCTGGTGGGGCTGTGAGGATTCAGTGAGACAAGGGTTGCAGCATAGTGCCTGGGGTTTGACAGTTGCCAACAAATGTCATCCGTCCCTCTTAGTTTGTCCATGGCATCTGGAGAAGGGAGCACAGGCAAGGACTGAAACAGCGGTGGCTTTAGAGCTCAGAGCCGGCAAGAGGCACAACTTGTACACCTGCTCTACATCAAAGCAGGCCTGGGGGTGCAGTGGTGCAAGCAACTGCTAACCAAAAGCTGGAGGCTGGAAACGGTTGGTGGCCCCGGAGCAGAAAGGTGTGGCCGCCTGCTTCTGTAGCAATTTATGAGCTTGGAAACCCTTCCAGCCTCCGCGAGTCACAATCAACCTGATGGCAGCAGATGGTGATGTCTTTACCAAAACCCACTGTCACTGAGTTGATTCTGACTTATACAACCCTCTAGGACAGAGAACTGCCCCACAGAGTCTGCAGACAGTGGCTGGCGGATTTGAACTGCCGACCTTCTGGTTAGCAGCTGAGCTCGTAACCACTGTACCACCAGGGCTCCAATCTCTACAGAGGCCTGCTGCTATATCTCTCATCTGCAGAGAGGCTGGTGGGTTTGAACTGCTGACTTCTCAGTTAGCAGCCGAGAACTCTTACCGCTGGGCCACCAGGGCCCAGCATCAGTCCTGGGGAATAGAAAATATTACACAGGCACATCTGAGCCCTCCCAGACCATGAATGAGAAATGACTATTCATGGCTCAGAGGATTACAAGATGTGCCTGGAATAGCACCGTGACTTTGGGAACACAGAAGGCTCCCTGTCACTGCCCCAGAGGTAATCGCTCACCTCCCCCCTTTCAGATTGCTCATCCTTCAACAAACCTCTGCCAGGAAAAAACTGGAATCTCTGATTTATTATAATCAGAAGAAGGGGGAAGGCGATGCCTCAGAAACGTCAAACTAGAAGCTGACGGTGGGCGGACCAGCATAGCAGGGGAGAAGGGGGTTGAGGGGAGTTAAGGTTAAAATAGGAATTCTCTCTGGGGCAGCAGGACTGTAACCCTATCCGAGGACTATCACTGCCCCAGGCACTGTTTGCATATGGATTTGGGCAGGATTTGCATCCAGGCCAAAGCTTTAGAGAGGAGGTAGGCGCCCTAATGCAGCTTAAGCTTTCGCCCAGCCCATCTTTCTTGTCTGGAAGGACTTGGCATCTGGTCGCCTCTCAGTGGCCTCCTCCCCATTCTCCATTGCATCCCTGGGGTGTAGGACACAGTGGCATTCAGACCTTGGAAGTTAACTTATTGTGTTTCAGTTTACTGATTTATTTCATAAGGATAAGAAGACTACTCATCTGACAGGGCTTTGACACGATTAAATGAAGTGATCCGTTTAAAGGGTTGAGAACATGAGCACTGCCAACTAAGTTCGTGAACTCATACTGGGAAAAATGTTACCTACCTCACTGCTGAGTATCACTACAGCCAGCTTGAAAAGACTCTCCTTGGGAAGCTGTGCACCGACGCCAGCACCTAGTCCACCCTTCAAAGTAATTTTGGAACTCTTTCTGGAATGGCCATCAGAGCTGTCATCATATTACCCTTAGTGTCCTGAATGTCATCAAAATGTCTTCCTTTCAATATGTACTTATCTTCGGGTAAAGAAAAGTCATTTGGGGCCAGATCAGGTGAGCGGGGAGGGTGTTCCAATACAGTTATTTGTTTACTGGCTAAAAACTCCCTCACAGACAACTACACAAGTTTGCAAATTTGCCACCATGCCACTGTGCACAACAGCCATTCCAGTTAAGAGTTCCAAAATTGCTTTGAAGGGGGGACTAGGTGCTGGCATCAGTGCATAGCTTCCCAAGGAGAGTACTTTGAAGGCAACTGTAGTGATTTTCAGCAGGGAGGTAGGTAGCACTTAGAGCAATTAAGTTCATATACTGGCACATGGTAAGTACTCTATAAACTTGAGCTATCACAGCTGTTGGAAACCTTGGTGCATAGTGGTTAACAGCTAGGGCTGCTCACCAAAAGATCAGCAGTTCAATTCCACCAGCTGTTCCTTGGAAACCCTATAGGGCAGTTCTACTCTGTCCTGTAGGGTCGCTATGAGTCAGAACTGACTCAGTGACGGTGGGTTTGGTTTGAGTTTATCATAACTATCAGAGAGTCCCTGGGAGGGGAAAGTGGCTAAGCACGTGAATCCACCCAGAAGTGTCTTGGAAGAAAAGCCTGGTGATCGCTTCTGAAAGACCACAGCCACCAGTCACAGTCCAACCCTGAAACTCACGGGGTCTGTGAGGCTCAGGATCAACTAGCTTTTGTTTGTTATTGTCCAATTACTACGTATATTATCCTGGGCTACGCAGGCTTTGACCCAGGGCCTCTCTCCTATGAAGAATGCAGATTCTCCCCTCGATCTCACATGTGCTTTGTCCCCTACAGGAAGTGGCAATACGGTCACCATCAATTGCTCAAGGTTGCCCCGCAGCAGCTGGATCCCACTGTTCTGGACTCAGTGTTTGATAGCAAAGGCTTCCGTCCATTCACCAACTTCACCATCCCCACCCATATCAACCTCTCCTTCACCCTCACTGCCATCCAGAACGTGGTGAGCATCGACCCCTCTAGCCCCTCCTGTTGTCCTCAACTTTATCCCAGCCCCTGACGAGGCCACCGCCACCACAGCTGGGAAACACACTGCAGCCCACGCCATCAGCCCTACAGGGCACTGCAGGTCTCACAGAGGCTCTGTCCCATTCAACCAGGTGACGTCTAACCCCCCGGCGGGGAGAGAATCTTTCCTTCCCACCCAGTGGTTCTCTTCTGTGGTTGCATGCTGTGGCGGGGTACCCCCGGGGGTTCTGACCAGTTATGGGGCATCGGTATTTCTTAAGCTCCCAACTGATTCTAGCATAGTCGAGGTTCATAAGCCCACGGCCACCAGGTTGATTCTGACTCATAGCAACCCTATAAAAACCAAAAGCCACTGCCATTGAGTTGATTCTGACTCACAGCAATTCTAGAGCACAGGGCAGAACTGCCCTGCAGAGTTTCCAAGGACTGCCTGATGGACTTGAACAGCTGACCTTTTGGTTAACAGCCATAGCACTTAACCAGTACACCAGGGTTTCCAGTAGGACAGAACAGGATTTCCTATTCTGCCCCATAGGGTTTCCAAGGAGTGTCTGGTGGATGTGACATGCCAGTCTTCTGGTAGGTGACCCTTGTGGGGTGGTAAACAAAAGCAGACAGGGTGGACAGACTCCTCCAAGGCAACCTGCTGACAACAAGGAACTTCTCTTGGCAGGACGAACAGCTTCAGCTCTTGTCATCCTTCCTGTGGCTGGAAATGGTACGGTGAATACAGCTTATTCTCCCCTCCATGCAGGGTCAGAAAGGATCTGAAACAAAGCTATGATGAGGATGGTCCTCTCCATACCTGACAACACAGGTTTGAAACCCCTGAAGGAGAAGTGAGAAAACCTACAATTGTGGAGAGAGGCTTCAATACGCTGCTTTCAAATATCAGGCAGAATAAGAGCATAAGAACATATTCTGATTTTTTAAAGCACAATTAAGATGACTGATCAAGTGACTACATTAAACTTAGGACTTGGGAAGAGACACAATCTTTTCTGACCCACATAGAATATTCCCCAAAACTGACCCTATTTTTAGCTATAACTTAGATCTCAATCAGTAGTGTCACGGGGGCGGGGGGTGAAGGCCATATCAGTGACCACCAAAGGGGGTGACACCAAAATGACTGTCTAGAAAATTTTTTTCAGTGTTTCAGCAGAAATTTATTATTTTTATAAAAAAATCCCGGTAGTTGTTACAATAACAAGAACTTTTTTGCGAGCCCAGCTTACACTATCAACACACCTACAAAATTAAAAACTCTACACTAATTAACTGTCTGAACCCTCGAATGTGCTGGGGTCAGAACTGTCACTGTTACCTGGTTACAAGGACACCTCAGCCTGCATGGTCTCGTCAGCCAGTGCAGCTGCTTGTCTTGCTGCCAGTGTTTCTACAGCACCGATTTTGTGAAATTTTCTGGTGTGTTAGCTACAATATGGCAGTAACTAGTATTTGTAAGTCTACATCAATAGCTTTTTGGAGAATAAAATCGTAATTTAAGAAGGGGAGAATCAAAACGGTTTCCACTCGGTGCCTAATAGTGTTGTGACAAATGACATTGTAGTTCAATGTAGAAAGATTATTCCAAACAGTTTTGTTGTTAGTGTTCACGCAATCTATGAAATACTATGTTGGAGCCATTTACAACTATATCTATCACGTGTTATTGTATGATGAAAACCGATAATAGACATGACTTAGGACGTTGTATGTCTGACAGGGAAGATCCACAAGGGATGAAACCGTGAGTTACCACGCTGGATGGTCCCCACCGTAGTGATGCCACTGACCTCAGCCAAGTCAAGAAAGCAGACCTTATCTAGGCCACATTCTCTTGACTATGGTACAATAAGATAAAAGCTAACTACAAAAGGATAGTCCGCCTCTCCCCCCAATCTTATTACTTGGGAATTTAAAATTAAACTTGTAAATACTTGAGGCCAAACAGAAAATAAAATTACCAAATGGAATCTAAGAAGTAGTTAGGGAGAGCTCTGCAGATGAAAATCTATAGAATGTAGTCAATTCATAATTCAGTGGACAATGTCTCAAGTGCATTGAACAGAAAGTACGAATACAAAAGGAAGGTAAATGAAGTGAATTTCCAAGGTGAAAAGCCAAGGGCAGCATTACAGATTTAACTTTGTCCCCCCAAAATATGTATTGTAAACTGTACCCTCTGTAGTAAGCAGCCCTGGTGGTGCAGTGGTTAAAGCACTTGACTACTAACCAAAAGGTCAGTAGTTACAGCATGCCAGCCACTCTGCAGGCGAAGGAAGTGGCCATTAGGTTTGGTAAAGATTTACAGCCTCAGAAACCCTATGGGCAGTTCTGCTCTGTCCTCACTACGAGGCAGAATCCATCCTCCAGCAATGGGTTTGGGTTTGGTTTTATGCCTGTGGTTATCATCCCATTTGGTACTGTTACACTACGTTTTGTGAATGGGGCAGAATTAGCGTAGTGTGTGACTTGAGTCAGTCTCTTTTGAGACACAGGCAGTCCCAAGTTACAAATGGTTAAGTTACATACAACCCCTATAAAGTCTATTACATTAAAAAACTGAGGTACATACAGTGATTTGTAACAGCAATAGCCACTACTTTGCAATACACACCAAAAATATTGTTATTATTATTATATTATTATGTTTAAGGTATTTTAGTGTATCTGGAAGTGTTTAATGTTTTTTATGCATAGAAAGGTACACTGTATACTATATATTAAGACAAACATATGACTAGCTGCCATTAGATACAAACTGTGCCAGTTTACATACAAATTCAGTTTAGAGGTAAACTGAGGAATGGCACTTGTTTGTAATCTGGGTACTTCCAGTATAAAAGATTAAACCAGTCAGCTGGTACCAACTCACCTGGAGAAAAAGAGACTGAAGAACACCAAAGACACAAGAAAAATACAAGCCCAAGAGACAAAAGCACCACACAAACCAGAGACTTCCATTAGCCTGAGACCAGATGGTGCCAAGATGGCACCAGTGACCACCGTGACAGGGAACACAGCAGAATGTCCCCGAGGGAGCAGGAGAAAAGCAAGCTGCAGAACTCAAATTTATGTAAAAGGGCCAGACCTGAAATGACATAAAAGGACTGAGACCAGAGGAACCCTTGAAGACACGGCTCCTAGACTTTCTGTTAACCCAGACCTAAAACCATTCCGGAAGTCAGCCCCACAGACACAGATTAGACTGGACTATAAAACATAAAATAACACTTGTGATGAGTGTCCCCCTTAGTTGAACCAGACACACAAGACTAAAAGGGATGAGAAGGCAGACAGGGCCGGGAGCTGGCCGGATGAGCACGGGAAACTTGGGTAGGAAGGGGGAGTCGCTGGCACTTTGTCGGGATTGCCACTAATGTCACATAACATGTGTATCAACTTTTGTGTGAGAAATTAACTTGAGCTGCAAACTTTCACTGAAACCACAATAATAAATAAACAAAGGATTAAACAGGCAAGTGAGCTAGTGGAGACGGAGGAGGAGACAGGCCAAGGCACACGAACACTGCCCAGGAGCAGAAGCTCAAAGACGCAAGGACTTTCCCTCAGAGCCAACAGAGAAAGAAAGCATGCCCCTAGAGCTGGCACCCTGAATTCAGACTTCCAGCCTGCTAAACTACAGGTCAACAAATTTCTGTTTGTTAAAGCCACCACATGTAGTATTTCTGTTAGTGCAGCACTAGACAGCTAAGACAGGCAGGGCACTGGGCAGTAATGATCACCTAACCTCATGCCCAAAGGATGTGGCTCCCAGACCACAGCAACGACTGCACCACCTGTGAGCTTATCAGACGTGCTCTGGGTCTCGGGTGCCTTCTAGGGTGACCCACTGTCCCAGTACGCCTGGGACTAACATGGGTTTCTCAGGATATAAACTTGTTGTCATTGAGTCTATTCCAACACATAGTGACCCAGTAGGATGGAGGAGAACTGCCCCCTAAGGTTCCCAAAGAGGGGCTGGTGGATTCCAACTGCTGACCTTTCGGTTAGCAGCCACACACCTAACTATTGCACCACCAAGGCTCAAACACAGTTTCCAGAGAAGAAGGCCAGCCTTGGAAGGGGAGTTGGTCACCCAAGAGAGAACAGCACCCACCAAGGAAAGGAAGACCACTAAGTCTCTTGACTTCAAAGAAGCCAAGGGCTGGTCTCCTTGCAACAGAGCTGGTAAGAGGGGCCTGGAACACAGTCAAGATTTACTGGACACTGACTCATGATAGGAGCCCTGGAGGCACAATGGTTAAGAGCTCAGCTACTAAACCAAAGGTCAGCAGTTCCAATCCACCAGCTGCCCCTTGGAAGCCCTGTGGAGCAGTTCTACTCTCCTATGGGGTCACCCTGAGTTACAATCAACTCAACAGTAACAGGTGTGTGTTGTTGTTGGCATTCACACTGCCCTTTCTGGAGTCTCTGGGTGGTACACACAGTTAACACACGTGGCTGCGAACCAGGAAGTCTGAAGTCTAAGCCCACCCAGAGGAGACCCTGAAGCCAGGACTGGAGATCCACCTTGGAGAAATAGCCACTGAAGTCCCTATGGAGTGGGCGCAGTGCTACTCGGACATACAAGACGTTACTAAGCATCAGAATCAACTTCACAGGAGCTCTTTTTACTTCCTTTATTTCATGGTAAGGAATCTTATTCCCATTGTACAAAGGAGTGGATTTCCCTGATCCTCAACAATTTCCCACAGAAGCAGGAAAGCAGAGGCCTACAAGTTTATCAAGAAGTGGACTCAGGAAGCTTCAGTTCTCTCTGTAGTTGCTATTTCTTGGGAAAAAGCAGAAGCGCATTTATCAAAATATTAAAACTTCATCAAGTCGGATGGTAGATACACGATGTTCATTATATCATTTTATATACTTTCCTGCATTTCTGAAATATCCTAACTTTTTTTTTATTTAATATGACCGAGTGAAAATGTACATTCCCGTATAAATTTACATGCCCACCTATATGCAGCTTCCACTGCTCTCCCTGTCCGGTGACAGCACACTATTCCTCTCTGCTCCATACATGTCTCATCCTCCCAACAGCCTCCTTTCCCCTCCTGTCCACCCACTCTTCTTCCTCCAGCCAGAGGTCAGCAGGGTGATACTCTATAGATGCATAGAACCATAAAGTGCATCCAATATATGGTCACTCTGCATCACCAAGTCCAATCCATTCCTGTCTGAAGAGTGGACCTTTGTTATGATTTATGGGAAAGGGCTGGGGGTCATGCTCCCAGGGGAACCCTGAAACTGCCGGAGCATCAGTTGTAGTCTTTTAGTGGAGATCTCAGACTGCAACCCTTTTTGTTCTAGTGTTGCCAGTGAGACTCAACTTAGTGAGCTCCATCGCAGCTATCACTGGTCCCTAACTTTTGTTTTTTAAGAAGAAATTAAAGGTCAGAAGAATAAGACTCTGACTGATATCAGGCTCTCCTCTTTCCTCCACCTGGGCTGCAGGTCTGGGATAACCCATCTATCAGCTGGAACCCGGAGGAGTACAAAGGTGTCAAGAAGATCAGTGTGGCTACCAGAAACCTGTGGCTCCCAGACATCTTCATCGTTGAATTGTGGGTATTGAGGGCTGTGGAAAGTCAGAGGGAACCCGTATCTCCTGCTATCAGCAAAGTCCAGAATCTACCATTGTGGCCACTATAAATGGCCTCAAATGGCTGATAAGTGACCATAGGAGAAAAAGCAGTAACAAGTAACCAAAGCACATGCCTCCCACCTCATCTCTCTTACAGTGTGAATGTGGATGAGACTCGAGAAGACCTCAAGGCACATGTAAGTAATGAAGGTCGCATCAGGTGTAAGAAACCAAAGCAGGTGACCAGTATCTGTAACCTGGACATACTCTACTTCCCCTTTGACCAACAGAACTGCACACTTACCTTCAGCTCATTCCTGTACACAGGTGCGCTGCACGATGGAATCAATGACAGCAACCAATAAACAACAGAAAATAAAACACAAAGAAACAATGCATAAACAGTGACCAGCGGGCACAGGAAAGCAGAAGATGTCTCTGAGGATGGTTAAACTGGAGAACCCAAGACTGCCTTGTTCTTTGCTTTCCCCACTGCCCTCAAGTCAATTCCAGTTCATAGCAACCCTACAGGACAGAGCTGAACTGCCCCATGGCGTTTCCAAGGCGTGCTTGGTGGATTCAAACTGCTGCCCTTTTGGTTAGCGGCCATAGCGCTTACACAGCACACCACCAGGGTTTCCTTACTACCCCAACTCCTAACAGAATCCCCAACAAACGGTAGACACTCATAACATATTTGTTGAAGGAGAGGGTAGAAAAAGAGAGGGCAGTTGAGCCACCAGGAAACTGTGCTTCAAAAATGGTTTGGATGGTTTTCTGTTTCAGTGGATAACATATTGCTGGGCATGGAGAAAGAAGCGTGGGAAATAGCAGACGCACCCCAGGACATCATCCAGACTCACGGGGAGTGGGAGCTCGTGAGCATCAACAAAGCCACCACGAAGATGGCTGTGGGCACTGACGTGTACGATCAGATCATGTTTTATGTGAGTTCAGAAGCCCTGGTTTTTCTTTCCTTCTGATTCTACCCTTGCTTAGAATCACCATCAAAGTCTTTCTCACTCACCTTTCCAGCCGAGGCCAGGACATCCTCTGAAATCAGCCCCTCTGTCTTGGCTGCCCAGCCTCACTCTCCTTTCTAAAGCTCACAGCTCAGGCCTAACTCTTCCTCAGCAGATTCTGCATCAAATTATGAAGCTGCCTCTCGCGCAGCATCTCACCCCATAGTTGACTTATACCAATGAGAAGGGCAGAAACAGAAATGGCTCCTACTGTTCCTGGCAGCTTCAAAATGCCATATACTTTTTCCCTCTTGTCCCCTCATTTCTTCCAGGTAGCCATCAGGCGCAGACCCAGGCTCTACGTGACAAATCTCCTGGTGCCCAGCGGCTTTCTGATTGCCACCGATGCCCTCACCTTCCACTTGCCTGCAGAGAGCGGGAACCGTGCCCCACTGAAGATGACTCTTCTCCTGGGCTACAGTGTCTTCCTGCGCACAATCAACCTACTCCCCACCGGTGGCACCGCTCTCATCAGTATGGCCCTCCAACCTTTCAGAAGACCAAAGAGTAGAAAGGGAAGACTGAACTAGCTCAGGGAAGGGGACATACAGGAAAAGGAGGCTCTCTGCCTGCCAGGGTAGGATTAAAAGAGAGGAAAGAAGTCCTCAGCAGTGTCTACGTCCTTCACGCAGGCCTGCCTTTCCTCTAGGTGTCTACTTCACCTTGTGTCTGTCCCTGATGGTGGGCAGCCTGCTAGAGACCGTCTTCATCACCTACCTGCTGCACCTGGCCACCACCCTGCCACCACCCATGCCCCAGTGGCTCCGTTCCCTTCTGCTGCACTACATTCACCCCAGAAAATGCTGCTCCACTGTGCCACAGAAGGGCAATAAGGGCCTGGGTCTCATTTCCACCCAGCTGCCTAGTAAGAGAAGTCAGTACCCATACTCCCTCTTCTAATACCCACAATCCTGTGCTCCTACCTCCTTCCTGTCATTCCCTCCCCCCAGGTGACCTTCCGAGCCCATGGCTGAGTCTCTGTCCTCTCCACAGGCCTGAAAAAGCCTGAGTTGTTGGTGGGAAAAATGCCCAGTCATAAAGAGGCAGAGTTAAACGGGTGCGCTGAATCACCAAGGACCCAACAGGGACCAGAGGCCAAGAAGCAGCAGCTAGTTGACCTGTGGGTGCAGTTCAGCCGCATGATGGACTCCTTGCTGTTCTGCCTCTACCTGCTCTTCATGGCCTCCTCCATCATCACTGTCGTCATCCTCTGGAACAATCAGTCAACAATCAGGGGTTGACCCTGGCTGCAGACCCCAGCCAGGAGCTTCTTCCGGACTCCAAGAGCCAGCTAAGGATTCACTCCTCCAGTACCAACTGTCACAGCCCCCAGAGTTGACCAAAATCCCTGTTGCATTCCATGTATCCCAATTTAGCCCCACTAATTAGTCTCAAGGAAACTATGGTGGTATAGTGGTTAAGTACTGTGGCTGCTAACCAAAAGTCTAGCAGTTTGAATCCACCAGGTGCTACTTAGAAACTCTATGGGGCAGTTCCACTCTGTCCTATAGGGTCCCTATGAGTCAGAATCAACTTGACAGCAGTGGGTAATCAGTCTCAAAGGAGCCTTGGTGGTGTGACAGTGAAGCTCTCAGCCGCTATGCTAAAGATCAGCAGTTGGAACTCCCCAGCTACTCTACAGGAGAAAAGACCTAGCACTCCACTCCCTAAAGAATACAGCCTAGGAAACCTGATGGAGGAGTTCCACTTACATAGGGTCCCCAAAGCAAACCAGACCACTGTAGTCAAGTCAGTTCCAACTCACAGTGGCCCCAGAGGGTTTTCAAGGCTGTAAACCTCCACAGAAGCACACTACCGTGTCTTGACCCCGTGAAGGCGCTGGCAGTTTCTGACCACCAGCCTTTCAGTCAGCAGTCCACCCTTTTGTCCCCTATGCCCTTTTTACAGGGTCACTATGAGTCAGAATTGATTTGATGGCACACAACAACAACAGCAACAAGCAGTCTCAAAAAATTTCCAGTTTTCCTTTGTTTCTGCATTTTGTTGGCTTCCCTTAGCCTTCCACCGGGGTTCTAGGGCCTTCTGACGCTTTCTGCAGAGCAAGTCGCGCCTCTCCTGACCACTAACTGGCCTCAGTAAAGCACTTTGCATCATCTCTGTCCCTTTATCAGGTCACGTAGTAGAAACTTAACTAGCCAGAACTTGATAGTTTCAAAATGTCACCTGTGCATCCCCCTGCCTGCAGCAAAGCTTTGATGTTATAAGGGACTATCCTTTCACACACCAGGCCAATGTAACAAGTGTCCTGTTTGAAAATTTTCAGTTCTAGGTGTTTTCCAAGGCTTATTTTAAAAGCAGAACCTCTTAGTTAATGTTTTTCTTTATCCTGTACTGGCTTCATCTTAGTACTCCCCTAATTGATCTTGTTCCATTTTACTCTTTGTCTTATTTTCTAAATTAATTTCTCAAAGTATTCTCAGTCTGTCTATAAATTTTACCCCGAGAACAGCTTTAGCTGTACCCCATAGGTTTTAGAACGAGCAGTCCTTCTCTTCATTACTTTCCAGATACTTCCTACTTTCAGCTTTTACTTCCTCTTTGACCTAAAGAGTATTTAGGAGAGCATCAGCACTTGGCTGGCTTAGTTCCTATTCATGTTTGAGGGGTTTTCATTACTGTTCTTTTTTCACCGTTAATTTACAGTTTCAGAAAAATAAATTAATTAATTAAAAATTAAAAAAACTTTCGGAGATTCATAAAGTTTTATTTCTGGCTGAAAAAAATTACTGAATTGTAACTGTCTCGGATCATTAAAAAGTATATATTCTCTATTTGCATGTATATCTATCAAGTAAATGAACTTATCGATTGCATTACTTAAATCCTATGTACCATAGCTCACCTTTTTTTGTCTAGTTGCTTGGGTAAAATTCGAAACTATTTTATTCACATTCTCTGGTAATTCTACAGTTTTGTTGTACATATTTGACCCCTATGTTATCTGACCCATAAAAGTTTATTGCATTTGGAATTGGATAGTGATTATGACTGCACGACATGGTGAACATAATGTCACATGAAAGTGGTTAAAATGACAATATTTTGTTATCTATATATGCATATTACCACAATAAAAAACATTTATGGTTATTATCTTTCTTGAATTACACCTAATTTTATCCACATACATCACTTCTATTTGTACTGTTTGAGTTGATGGATTTTCATTTTATTTCCAGTTATATGATGATATTGACACTTTTTGTTTTGTTTTGCTACATTTGTGTGGTATATTTTTGTGCATCTCTTTTTACTAATTCTTAATTAACGTTTAGAAATGTTATGTGCATCAAGAAAAAAACAAATCCACTGCCACTGAGTTGATTCCGACTCATAGCGACCCTGCAGGACAGAGCAGAACTGTCCCATAGGGTTTCCAAGGAGCACCTGGGGGGTTTGAGCTGCTAACCTTGTGGTTGCTAGCCTTTTGGTTAGCAGTCATAGTATTTAACCACTAGGCAACCAAGCTTCCTGGTAATGTCAATACCGGTGATGATAAAAAATAAAATAAAATAAAAATAAGTCTCCCTTCTGTCTTTGCTTCCCAGCTACCCAGTTCCTTTCCCTGGAGGCCACCTCTGTTAATATTTTCTTATGTATCTTCCAAACTACTTCATTATATGCCACACCATTTTGCTTTTAAGCACATTTTTCTGTAAACAACACAAAGCTGGGTTTTGCTTCATACGATATCTTCCTTTCGTAGATGAGTCTACCTGCTTTCCCTATGTAAGTTTATGTTGCAGTTTATATTTCTCTTTCATTCCTGGTGGTGTAATAGGTTAAGTGCTACGTCTGCTAACCAAAAGGTCTGCAGTTCAAATCTGCCAGGCGCTCCTTGGAAGCTCTATGGGACGCTCTACTCTGACTTCTAGGGTTGTTACGAGTCAGACCTTACTCGACACCAGAGGGTTTTTTGGTTTTACTCTCGCTGGCTTGGTCTAGTTTCTGTTTATTTCTTTTTTCCCCTCCTGTAAACGTGAAGACGTATAATGCTTTTAAATTCTGTTCATGATTATCTTCCAAACAGTTATAATTAGACCAAAGTTTCCCTCTAAGATACCACAACTAAATGATCATTCTGTTCCTCCACCAACAGGCCTGATTCGGTCATTCCTCTCCCAACTCCAGCACGGTAAGAACTTAAAAGAACACCATACACACACACACACAAAATCCTGACTTTCCAACTGTGTCCCTGTCTTCACCCCAATGCTTCCATTTCACAAATACTGTTTAAAATATTTAGTACCCAGCTAATCTCTTTTGCTTAAAATGTGTCTTTTTTTTTCGAGATTCTTTCCTTTTCACTAAGTTCCCATTTACACTATAAATCTAACTCTGTGTGTTGCAAGATTCATGACTCATCTCAGTTTTCTCTCCCCCTTGTCTTCCTGTCTGAAAATGTCTTTCTTTTGTTGTGGCAGATAATGCTTTCTTGGTTAGGTGTAGATGTTTACAATCACAATCTTGTCCCACACAACACACACATACACACACACACACACACACACAATTGTCTATACATGTTATTTCACATACTCAGTTTCCAACGCTTTAAATGAGAAATCTAAGGCTACTCTGATTACTCTGATTTCCTTTCTTTCAAAAGGACCATTTGGACACTTAAAAGAACTTTTATTTACCATCGAAATTTAGGCATTTCCCCAGGATATATCTAGATATGTGTGTGGTGTGTTTCCACTGATCATACCTATTATTTTGGTGAACTCTTTTGATGTGACAATTCAAATCTTTCTTCTGCTTAGCAAATTTTTTCCTAGCATTTAAGTAACACTCTATCCCATCTGTTCTTTTTTTTTCCTAGAATTTCGGCTTTTCCCAGGTTAGTCTCATGGACATTTCTCCAAACTACTAATCCTTCCTGCTTCTAATTCTCTGTTGTTTGGCTTTGAGTTATGATCAGTCTTTCAGACAACCAGTTCAGTTCTCAGTAGAGAACATTTATATTTTTGGCTGCTTTAATTAAAAATAAGGGCTTTCTTGTTTTATTTTGTTAAGACCAGATTTACTTGTCTGGCAGAAACTACAGAAACTCCATGAGTATGGCCCCCAGACACCCTTTTAACTCAGTACCTAAGTCACTCCTGAAGTTCACCCTTCAGCCAAAGATTAGACAAGTTCATAAAACAAACAACAATACACATAAGGAATGTGTTTTGTACTTCAGTCATATATACAAGACTAACTGGGTGCATCAGCTCAAAAGTAAAGACAAGAAGGCAAGAAGGGACCAAAAAAACTGGAAGAACAGAAACAGGGAACCCAGAGTGGAGAAGGGGCAAGTGTTGACACATCTCAGTATTGAGAATGAACGGCACAAGACAGCTTGTGTATCAGTTGCTTAATGAGAAACTAATTTGCTTATAAACTTTCAGTTAAAGCACACATACAAAAAAAAAAAAAGTTTTAATTAAAAAAAAATGGAGTTTTGTACTTTCGTGACCTTGGCTCAGTTTTCTCCTTGCAGTCCCTAGAAGTGGCCTTTCCTCTCATTAACCCTCAGTAGAGGCCCATCCTAAAAGCTCATCTTGGGCACTCCTCCTGGTACCCCATCCTCTTAGGTAAACAGTAATTTTTCTTTGCTTCTTCATAATTTTGTATCACTTCAGCACCTATACAGGTCACATTATGAGATTCTTTTTTTATTTCTACTCATCGTAAATACATACATTTCCCATTTCTACAACTTTCACATGTACAGTTGGTTATTGCTGCTGAGTGCCACCGAGTTGATTCTGACTTACAGTCACCCTCTGTGATGGAGCAGAACTGCCCCGTAGGATTCCCTAGGCTGTAATACCTACCGGAGCAGACCACCAGGTCCTTCTTCCCTGAAGCCACTAGTGAACTGTTCAAGCATCACCCTCATCCTTTCCAAATTACACCATCCCCCTTAACAGCAGCTCAATGTCCCCTAAGAAGTAAGTCCCCTTTCCATCATCTGTCCCACTCGACCCAGCAGTCATTAATAAGCTTTAGTTTTGACACACTTGCCTGTTCTAGATACTTCGTATAAGGGGGAATCACACAACCCTTGTGCTTTTGTGGCTGACTTATTTCACACTGCAAGATTCTTCTGATTGTTTCTGAACAAGAGCCAGCCATCGTAACTACAACAGGTCTGGAATAAACTGCTTTGATGAGCCAGTGATGAATATTTTCATTTGGCTGAAGCACAAGGCAGGCATGTCTTCATGTCTTCAGCAGCTGTTGATGTTGTTCTTAGGTGCTGCTGAGACAGTTCTGACTTGTAGCGACCCTGTGCACAACAGAATGAAACACTGCCCGGTCCTGCCCCATGCCCACGATCATTTTAATGCCTAAGCCCGTCACTGTGGCCATTGTGTCAGCCCACCTCGTTGAAGGTCTTCCTCTTTTTTGCTGACCCTCTACTCTACTAGGAAGGAAGGCCTTCTCCAGGGACTGATCCTTCCTGACAACAGGTCCGAAGTGTGTGAGACACAGTCTCTCCATCTGTGCTTCCAAGGAGCGTTCTGGTTGCATTTCTTCCAGAACAGATCTGTTGGTTCTTTTCACAATCCATGGCACATTTGATACTCTTCTCCAGCACCACAATTCACAGCATCAATTCTTCTTCTGTCTTTCCTATTCATTGCCCAGCTTTCATATGCATATGATACAACTGAAAATACCATAGCTTGGGTCAGGCAGACCTTAGTCTTCAAGGTGACATCTTTACTTTTCAGTACTTTAAAGAGCTCCTTGGCAGCAGATTTTCCCAATGCAATGTGTCTTGATTTCTTGACTGATGCTTCCATGGGTGTTGATTGTGGAGCCAAGTAAACTGAAACCCTTAACAACCGCAATCCTTTCTCCATTTATCATGATGTTGTTTACTGGTCCAGCTGGGAGGATTCTTGCTATACTGATGCTGAGACACAATCCATATTGAAGGCCCCACTTGCCGGTCGCTTAGTCGTGCTGTGGGGGTTTGTGTGTTGCTGTGATACCAGAAGCTACGCCACCGGTATTTAGACACTAGAAGGGCCACCCACAGCAGACAGGTATCAGCTGAGCTTCCAGACTAAGATAGAGTAGGAAGAGGAGCCCGGCAGTCTATTTCTGAAAAAATTAGACAGTGAAAACCTGATGAAAAGCAGTGCAACATCAGCAACCAGACCATGAGAAAAACTCCACAGCCTGACCAATCAGGCCTTATCCTTCTTCTTGATATGCTAAAGAGGTGTCTTAGAGTGAGTTCTGTAAAGACACAAAACCAGTAAAGCATATAAGTATATCTAGAAACCAAAACCTATTGCCATTGAGCCAATTCCAACTCATAGCAACCCCACAGGACAGAGTACAACTGCTCGATAGAGTTTCCAAGTTGTATCTGATGAATTCACTGTCAAGCTTTTGGTTAGCAGCCATAGCACCTAGCCACAGCACCTAGCCACTATATCACCAGGATTCCCTATAAATATATATATTGCCTTTGAGTTGATTTCAACTCATAGCAACCCTATAGGATGGGACAGAACTGACCTACAGTGTTTCCAAGATACACCTGGCAGACTTCAACTGCTGACCTTTGGGTTAGCACCCTTACCCCTTGACCACAACACCAAGGTTTCCAACAAACCAGGGTGTAGCTGGTAAGTGCTACAGCTGCTAACCAAAATGTGGGCAGTTCAAGCCCACCAGGTGCACCTTGGAAACGCTATGAAGCAGTTCTACCCTGCCCTACAGGGTTGTTAGGAGTCAGAATTGCTTCAGTGCCAGTAGGTTTCATTTTTTAATATATACAAAAGAGAGATTTATATTAAGGAAATGATTCACATGTCTGTAGAGGCTGGAACACCCAAAGTCCAAGGGTCAGACTGGAGGCTTCGCCTGACTCATGCAGCCATAGGGGCTGGCGAACCCAAGATCAGCAGGTCACACAGCAGCGCTTTTGCGTGCAGACCGCAAAAACTGACAAATCCCAAGACAGGCGAGTAATACGGCAGGTAAGCTGCCAGCTCAAGTCCCAGGAACCAGAACTCAGAGGAACAGGTGCCAGCTCTAGGATCTAGAACGAACAAAAGCCCACAGGTCTTTCCAGAATGTCCACCCGTATGCAGGCTACACTCCTAAGGAAACTCCTGATCAGCTACTTACAAAAGACCCCATCATGGGGGTCATCACATTCTATCAAATCTCACTATGCAGGCGATCACAGCATTATATGACTGTCAAGCCACATGATGTGACCACTGAGAATCATGGCCCAACCAAGTTGACTCACAATCTTAATGGTCACGAAAGATAAAAATATACAGGAAATCCTTTCACTTTCAAAATGCCTATTATCTTGCAGCATAGTCATATTTATTTATTTTTATTATGATGAAGGGAAAGTATACAATCCAAATCAATTTTACATGCCCGCCTCTCTGCAACTCTTTTTGCTCACCGCACCCTGTGACAGCACACTCTTTCTTACTCTTTACTTATAGTATTAACTTTAACGAACAGCTGTTCCCTCCTCTCCACCCTCTCCTCTCCCCTCTAAGAAGAAACCAATAGGACAGCTTCCTATAAATGTATAAAACCATAAAGTATACACACCACATGCTCACTCTGTGTCCCCAAGCCCAGTCCATTCTTTGTCTGAAGTATTGACCTCAGTACTGGTTTCAGGTCTGGGCCAGTAGCAAGTCTAGGGGCCATGTTCTCAGGGGACCCTCCAGGCCATTGGACCACCAATTCAGGTCTTTAAATACAGTTCTTGATCTGTACATCTCTTTTCCTCCTACGTCAGGGACCCTACACTGTGTTCCCTGTCAGGGCTGTCTTTGGTGGAGACCAGGCACCATCTGGTTCTTCTGATCTCATGCTGATGTAGTCTTTCAATTATATGGGTCCTTCTGCTTCCTGGACTCATTTTTCCTCATGTCTTTGATGTTCTCAGTTGTCACCTGTTCCAGGTGGGTTGGAACCAACTGATGTTCCTCAGATAGCAGCCTTCTGGCTTTGAAGACCCAGGCACCACTCATCAATATGGGGTGCAGAAGACTCTCGTAGCAAAAGACTAGTTATGCCAGTTAACCTTGATGTCCCCCAAGAACATGGTCCCCAGATCCCTAGCCCTGCTACCCGGTCCTGCGTAATTGTATTTTTAATATATACCATCAAATGTTGCCTCTTTCAACATACTCATTTTCTTACAATATATTGCAAGTATATAGAGCAAGAAAGGGGAACCTATAGATTAAAAGAGATTTAAGATGCCTAACTTCAATCTAATCATGATAAAATATCACACAAACCTAAACTGATTTTAGTAATTTGAAAAACTTCCCTCAGGCTCAGATAACTTCACTGGTGAATTTTACCAAATATTTTAGGAAAAATTTGCACCAATTCTATACAATCTCTTCCAGAAATTAGAAGAAAAAGGAACATTGCCCAACTCATCCTACAAGGCCACTGTTATTACCCACATACTAAAACCAAAGACATTATATTTAAAAAAGAAAGAAAACTACAATCAGTGTTACTTATGAATATGGATGTAAAAATCATCAGTGAGGTGTTAGCAAACTGTTTCCAATACCATGTTAAAAAGATTATACACTACGACCAGGAAAGCATGCTGGGTATAACATCAGAAAATCAATTACTATAATACATAATATTAACAGAAAAAGGACAAACAAAAATCCCACAAAAACCCATGTGACCGTTTCAATAGATGCAAAAAAGCACTTGAAGAACCATCTGTCTTAGTTACCTGGTGATCAAGCGCTGCTGTAACAGAAATGCCACAAACGGATGGCTTTAACAAGCAGAAGTTTATTCTCTCACAGTTTAGGAGGCTAAAAATCCAAATTCAGGGTGCCAGCTCCAGGGCAAGCTTTCTCTGTCAACTCTGGAGAAAGGTAATTTTATCAATCTTCTCCTGGTCTAGGAGCTTCTCAGCAGAGGAACTTCAGGACACACTCCGCTCCTGCCACTACTTTCTTGGTGGGATGAAGTCCCCTTGCCTCTCTACTGGCTTCTCTCTTTTATATCTCAAAAGATACTGACTTAAAACACAACCTCAACTTGTAGCTTCAGTCCTGCCTCATTACCACAACTGTCTCTAATCTTGCCTCATTAACATCACAGAGGTAGGATTTACAACACATAGGAAGACTATTTGGGGTGACAAAATGATGGACAATGGCATCACTCTGGAAATCATAGCCTAGCCAAGTTGACACACATTTGGTGGGACATAATTCAATCCACAATATACTCTTTCATGAGAAAGACACTCAACAAAGAACACATGGGAACTTTCTCAATATGAGAGAAACTATGAGAAACTCCCAGCTAATATCACTCTCAGTGGTGAAAGAATGACAGCTTTACCTCTAAAATCAGACACAAGACAAGGATACCCATGTCCTTTACCTCTTAACATTGCAGTGGAGGTTCTAGACAAGGCTATTAGGAAAGAAAAAGAAATAAAGACATCCAGATTGGAAAGAGAGAACTAAAACCATGATGATATGGTCTTGTAAGCAGAAAATCCTAAAGAAGTCACTAAAAAACTATTAGAACTAGTCAACAAATTCAGCAAGATTACAGGATAAAAGTTTGGTATATAAAAAACAATTACATTTCTATATATTAGCAATAAACAATCTGGAAATGAAATTAAGACTTGTAAAAAAGTAAGACATATAAATTTAACTGAAGTGTGCTGGGAGCCAGCCTCGGCAGAGTCTGGGGTCATGGAGGGATGGGTGGCGTCGGTGAAGAAGAAATGAGACTGAGACAACCAGGAATCAGGGGATCAGCAGTCTGTCAGGGTCTGCCTTTTTTTATTTTTTATATAATCAGTGAGGTAACGTGATTTCACCCTGGTCTTTGGCCACATAAGCTGTTGGTTAGTAAGGAACTGATACCTCGTGGTCTCTTGTCATGTTAATCATTAGGACCCTCTCTGTTGGCTAGCAAAGAACCGATACATTGTGGTCTTTTTTCACGTTAATTATTAGGGCCTTTTAGGTAATGGCCCAAGACAAATATATTGTGATTATAATCAACAGTGAAAATAAAGCTATACCTTCAGCTCTATCAACTCTATCTATGCCTCGAGCTCAAAGGTACAGGAAGGATAGGCTCATCTGGCTGTCTCTGTTTGTTCCTTCTTTGCTCTTTCTTATCTCTTCCTGTGGGGACAGTAAGCACCCACCATCCCCCACTCTAAGCCTCTCTTAAGCTATTCTAAGAAGGGTATTTCTTTAGTATTTGTTTATTTGCCATACCAAATATAATAAACTTGGAAGCCTACCTGTCTTCCTGATGTAGGGAGTGGAATGTCTATCTTTAAGAGCTGTGTAGGAGGTCGTCCCTGGGGAGCTTCCCAGGGCCTTCCTGAAATCTTGTGTTTCACATGTGGAGGGGGAAGTGCAGTTGGGGGAAGCCAGCAGAGCCGGGCCAGCCTCAGTATTCCCGGGCTGGGCATGCTGTGTCGGAATTCCTTAAGCCGAGGGGGTTGTAAAACCCTTTTTCTTTGATCCTTGTGCCGGGAGATAAGAGGGTATTTTTGAGGAAGGTTTGATTAGGATGCAAAATATTATCAGGGAGAATACGGCCAAAAAAATATGCCAAGGGTAAAACATGTCCGCCCGCCATCACATAGGCATGAGATTTTGCTTACAGAGGTGTCTGTGGGTGATGGGCCTTGGCAGAAGTGCAAGACTTCAACACCTGAAATCTACATCATTGCTGAAAAGAAATTAAAGAAGATCTAAATAAATGGAAAGACAGCCTATTATGCATTGGAAGTCTTAACATTGAGAAGATGCCAATACTACCAGAAATGATCTACAGATTCAACAGAATCTCTATCAAAAACCCAGCTGCCTCTTCTGCAGAATTTGACACACTGATCCTAAAATTCATATGGAAACACAACAGACTTAAAATAAGTAAAACAATCTTGGAAGAGAAGAATGCAGTCTGTGGATTCCAACTTCCCAATTTCAAAACTTACTACAAATCTACAGCAAATCAAGACAGTGTGGTATTGGCATAAAGACAGACATATAAATCAATAAAATAGAATTAAAAGTCCATAAATAAACTCTAACATTGGAAACTGTGGTGACATAGTGGCTAAGTGCTATGACTGCTAACCAAAAGGTTGGCAGTTCAAATCCACCAGGTGCTCCTTGGAAACTTTATGAGGCAGTTCTACTTTGTCCTATGGGTTTACCAGGAGTCAGAATTGACTCAGCAGCAACATGTTTGGTTTTGGGGTTTTTTTTTTTAGCGGTCAATTGACTTTAGATAAAGGAGTCAAAACAATAGAAGAAAGAACAGTCTTTCCAACAAATGACATTGGGACAACTGCATACCCACATTCAAAAGAATGACTTTAGACCCCTACCTCACACCATACACCTAAAAATTAACTCAAAGTGAATCATAAACATAAATGTTAGAGCTGAAACTTTTAAAGAAAACACAGTAGGAAAGCTTCATGATCTTAAGTTAGGCAATGATTTCTTAGATACAACACCAAAAGCACAAGTGACAACAGGAAAAAGAGATAAACTGAACTTCATCAGAATTAAGAACAGCACCTAAAAATAAATAGATAAATAAAGGAAAAAACCAACACTGGGAGAAAATATTTCAGAATCATACATCTGATAAGAGACTTCTTTCCAGAATAAATACTCAGCTATTCAACAATAAAAAAAGACACATAAACCACTTTAAAAAGTAGCAGAGAATCCAACAGACATTTCCCCAAAGGAGACCTACAAATGGCCAATAAGCACATGAAAAGATGCTCAGCATCAGTAGGCATTAGGGAAACGCAAATCAAAACCACAGTGAGACACCACATTACATCCACCACAATGGCTATGATCCAAAAACAAAGACCATAACAAGTATTGGTGAAGATGTGGAGAAACGAGAACTCTCATTCCTTGCTGGTATAAATGTGAAATGGTGTAGCCACTTAGTTTCAGAGTCCCTCAAAATGTTAAATATAGAATTACCACGTTGTTGTCATTGTGGGATGACATCAAGTCTATTCTGACTCACAGGAAGCTGAATACCAGGCCTTGCTCACGTGCAGTCACTGGGTCAGTCTGTCAGGCCAGTAGCAAGATGGCTCCAAAGGGCACAGACTGAAGCGCTGCTGAAGCAGAGAAAGCGGGTTGATCAGAAGGAGGCTTTATTAGGAACTTACAGAGACAGGCTGGCGCCGAGACTCCCCTGACTGATAGCAAGGTGCTGAGTCTCCAAGGTGAGGCCAGGGCAGGGCAGAGCTGGGTGTGGGTTTGTGTACTTAGTGCTGACATTCAGGGGAACCAGGAAGGCAAACATCTGACCTGTGATGGATGGGGTTGCTTTTGTACCAGTTAATCAGTTCCAGTCGATGTCACCGTGAAGTCAGGTGCTTGGTATGCTTTTTCCTGGTCCAGGTCACTGCAAGCCGAGGGACTGTTGTTTGTCCCAGAGTCCTACACGTGCAGGACCCGTCTTATGTTGTTTACAGCCCTCACAGGGTTTGAACTGCCCACCTTTCAGTTGGCAACTGACCAAGCACTCAACCATTTGACCCAACAATTCCACTCCAAGGTTTACACCTGAGAGAAATGAAAGCATGTGTCCACACAAAGATATCCACTAAGACAGCTGTGATCAAAAAGACGGGTGGTAACAAGCATTGGCAAAGACGTGGAGAAATCAGAACCTTCATTCATTGCTGATGGCAATGTAAATTGATATAGTTACTTTTACACAAATGTTAAAAACAAAAGAAAACCTGTCATATCAATTCTGACTCATAGTGACATACCCCATAGAGTTTCCAAGGACAGAGCAGACCTACCCCATAGAGTTTCCAAGGAGCGCCTACCTGGTTACCTGGTGGATTCGAGCTTCTGACCTTTTGGTCAGCAGCTGCAGCTTTTAACCACTATGCTGGCAGAGTTTCTACACAAATGTTCACAGCAGCATTATTCGTAATAGCTCCAAAGTGAGAACAACCCACTGTGCACCAGCTGAAAACCGGATGAACAAGATGTGGTAGATTCATGCCATGGAATACTACTTAGCCATAAAAAGGAATCTACTGACATATACCACAAGGATGAGTTCTGAAAACATGCTGGGTGGAAGATAAAAAGGATCGTATTATGTGTGATAAAGCGTGCAGAACAGGAGTGTCTGCTGAGACAGACAGCAGAGTAGCTTCCTGGAGCTGGTGGCGGAGGGCGGGTAGTGACCGCTGCTGGTTACAAGGTTTCTCTCTGGGGTGATGAAGACATACTCAAATTAGATTACAGTCACAGTTGCACAACACTGTAAGTATACTAAAAAGAACATCAAACCATACTCTTTAAATGGGGTAGCCATATGGTATATGTTATGGCTTAATAAAGCTGTTTTTTAAAAAAACTAAATTGAGTGACATTTTACAAAACAACTGCTTATCAAAATCAGTACTTTTCAAAGTGTCACGGTGTGAAAGACAACAGGAAACTGAGGAGACGTCATCAATTGGAGGACACTATAGAGGAGTGACAGCCGCACTCAGTGTGGTGTACTGGGTTAAACCCTGGATCAGAAAAAGGACACTGAGGACCAGATTGCTGAAAACCTAGCAAGGTCTGTAGTTTACTTAATAATACTGTACATCAAACCAAACCCACGGTTGTTGACCATGTAAGACAGAGTGAAACCGCCCCGTAGGGTTTCCAAGGCTGTAACCCCTACAGAGCAGACTTCTGCATCTTCCTCCTATGGAGTAGCTGCTGGGTTTGCACTGCTCACTCTGTTAGCAGCTGAGCACTTAACCACTGCACCACCTAAGGTTCCCAAAGAATATACCTGTATCTATATATCTATGAGGATGGCCAATTATGTCCACGAACTCATCCTAGAAAAAGCACTACATACCTCACTGCTGAATATCACTACAGTCACCTCCCAGTACTCCCCTGGGGAAGCTATGCACTGATGCCGGTGTCTAGTCCACCATTCAAAGTAATTTTGGAACTGCTTTTCTGGAATGGCCATCAGAGCTGTCATCATACTACGCTTGATGTCCTGAATGTCATGCCAGCGTCTTCCTTTCAGTATTTTCTTCATCTCTGGGTAAAGACAAAGTCTCTGGGGGCTAGATCAGGTGAGTAGGAAGGGTGTTCCAGTACAGTTCTTTGTTTACTAGGTAAAAACTCCCTCACAGACAGCTAGACAATTAAGTTTGCAAACTTGCCACCATACCACTGTGGGCAACAGCCACCTATGACATTTACAACAATTCAGTTCATGGACTTAATTGTCATACCTTGTAGTTTCTCATTAAATAATGTTCATACTGTTTTCAAAATAAAAATTTTTAAAGGAAGAAGTTTAAGAGGTGTCTCGCCCAACTGCAATGTATAAACTTTATTTTAATCCTGAATAAAGCAATGAACTGTTACAAGAAAAAAAAACTATGAGCTAACAACACTTGGTGAAATTTGAACACTGTGTGGATATTTAACGACATTAAAATACTCATTTTGAGTAGGATACTGATATTGTGCTCATTTTTATTAAATATTCTTTTTCTTCTAGAGAAAAGGCAGAAATCTTTACGGGTGAAATGACACAATGTCTAGGACTGGCTTCAAATTCAGAGGGAGAGGAAAGACGGCTGGCGAGCAGAAGCCCCCCAACTGTCCAGGGGCCGGGGCTGCGAGGGGATTATCAAACTGTTTCTCTGCTTTTCTGTACATTTAAACTGTTTCATAATAAAGTGCTTTAAAACCATTTGTTTCTTTCTCTTTGCCTCCTTTCGGTTACAAAGCCTCATCTCTTCTCAGGCTGATGTGTTTCTCACATCACCCCAGAATGTCATTGTCCGTCATTAGGTGCTGTCGAGCCAGCTCCAGCTCAGAGCAACCCCTGTGCACAACACAACAACACACCGCCCAGCCCCGCTTTTCCCTGTCCCCAGTCACTGGGATGCTTCAGCCCACTGTTGCAGCCACTGTTTCCACCCATCACATTGAGGATCCTCCTCTTTGTCGCTGACCCTCTGCTTTCACAAGCATGATGCCCTTCTCCAGGGACCGATCCCTCCCAACAACACATCCAAAGTAGGTAAGATATGTAAGACACAGTCTCGCCATCCTTACTTCTGAAGAGCCCTCTGGTTGTACCTTTTTCTAACCAGGGATAACAGCATAATATTCAGAAAATTAACGAAAAAAGTACACATCAGTTCTTAAAATATGACCTGCAAGTAAACTGGTAGCACTGCCAGTCATGCTGTCCCACAGGCTTTTGAAAACACTGCCTACTATTTAGTCATTCAGGGGCCCTGGGAGCACGACAGTTAAACACTCAGCCATTCACCAGAACGCCAGCGATGCAAACCCACCAGCCTCGTGCAGGAGAGCGCGGGATCTGTGCACTTCATCCAGAGTACAGCCTCGAAAACCAGATGGAGCTGTTCCACTCTGTAGGTTGCTGTGCTTCTGTAATGACTGGACAGCACATAACAACAGTGACAATTCCATTCTGTGTGCAGTGTTCTGTATAAAACCATCAGATCAAGGAGAGTAACTGTGATATTGAAATCTTCCCTATCCTCACTCATTTGTCTACTTGATTTACCAAATCAAGTCGGATCTGACTCCACGGCACTTGGCTTGGCTAGCAGAAATATATTTGAACACGACCCCTACCTCACATCATATACATAAGTTAATTGAAATGGACCAAAGGCTACATATAAAGCCCAAAACTACAAAATTCATACAAGAAAAAAGAGGATCAATGCTACAGGCCATAATACACAGTATTAACATAACCATAAGCAACAACACACAAACTCCAGAACGTAAGCTAGATAATCGGGATTTTCTAAAAATTAAATGCTTATGCTCATCAAAAGGCTTCACCAAAAAGTGTAAAAAGAGCCTACAGGGAAAAAAAATTGGGTGATTTGGCTAATACAAATCAAAGGTCTAATCTCTAAAATCTACATAGAAATCCAACACCTCTATAACAAAAAGACAAATAATCCAATTGAAAAATGGACAAAAGAAATGAACAGACACTTCACCGAAGAAGAAATCTCAGCATCCAGTAGACACAGGAGAAAATGCTCAAGATTACTTAGCCATTAGAGAAATGCAAATCAAAACCACGGTGAGATACTTTCTCACCCCAGGCATTACTGGCAGGAATAAAAAACAGGAAATAACAAATGTCGGAGAGGCTGACAGAGGCTGTCAGAACTTTTATGATCTGCTGCTGGAAGTGAAAAATAATACAACCATTTTGGAAAATGATACGGTACTTTCTTAGAAAGGTAGAACTGGGGATACTATGTGATCCAGCAATCAGACTCCTAGGAATCTGTCCTAGAAGAGTAAGTCATCACATGGAGGGACACATGCACACCCTACCGTGTTGTTCACTATAGCAAAAGGTAGAAACCACCTAGATGCCCACCAGCAGATCAATGGCGAAACAGATTGCGCAACACACACACAATGGAATACTACCCAATGACACAGAACAACGATGAATCGGCCAAGCATCTCATAACACAGGTGAATCTGGAGGGCCGTTACGGTGAATGAAATGAATGAATCACACAAGAACAAATACTACATGAGACCACTATTATAAAAACTCACAGAAAGGTTTACACAGGAAAAGAAATAATCTTTGATGGTTATGCGGGAAGAGGGGGTTGGGGACGCAAAAATAAACAACCTGTGGGTAGTAACTTGGCTGAAGCGGGAGACAGCACACAGCACTGGGGAAGCCAGCACAGCCTGTCCAAGGCCAGGTTGTGGAAGCTCCAGAGGCACAGCCAAGCTCCCCGAGGGACCAAACTGCTGGGCTGAGGATGGTAGGGGCCGTGGCCTCAGGGGGTGTCCAGCCCAACTAGCATAATATAGTTTACAAAGTGTTCTACATTCTCCTTTGGTGAGTAGTGTCTGGGGTCTTAAAAGCCTGTTAGCGGCCATCTGAGATACCCCACCGGTCTCACCACGTCCGGAGCAAGGGAGAAGGAAGACGACTAAAGATAAAAGGGAAAGATGAGTGCAGAGGACTAATGGACCATGTCAACCACAGCCTCCGCCACACTGAGGCCAGTAAAACTAGACGGTGCTTTGCCACCAATACTCACTGCTGTAACGGGGGACCACAGTAGAGGGTCCCAGACAGAGCTGGAGAAAAATGTTGAACAAAATTCTAACTCAAAAAGAAAAACTAGACTCACTGGCCTGACAGAGACTGGAGAAACCCTGAGAATATGGCCCCTGGACACCCTTTCAACTCAGAAACGAAACCACTACTGAGGTTCACCCTTCATCCAAAGACTGGACAGGCCCATAAAACAAAACAAGACTAAAGGGGCACACAGCCCAGGGGCAAGGACTAGCAGGCAGGAGGGGACAAGAAAGCTGGTAACAGGAAACTCAAAGGTGAGAAAGGAGGGTACGGACACATCAAGGAGTTGTCAATCACTGTCATAAAACACTATGTGTACGATTTAATGAGAAAGTAGTTGGTTCTATAAAACCTGCATCTAAAACACAATTAAAAAGAAAAAGAAACACATGTGAAATCTCCTGCTATAATGGTAGCTTAGTCAATCATTTCCTAGGGTTTCCATCAATTTTCACTTCATAGGTTTTGAAGTTTCTCACAATTTGAAATATTTTCTCTTCCTGCTGAATTAAAGCTTTTTCACGACAGTGTAACCTTTATAACTTCTGGTAAAGCTTGTTGACTGCTTTGCTCCCGGCAGCAGCTACTTGGTCCATCTTTTCCATCTTTTTACTGTCAGCTTTTCTGAGCCTTTATGTCATAGGTGTGTCTCCTGTAACTAGTATATTGCTGAGTTTTATTTCTCGATCCAGTCTTTACACGAGCAATAAAAGAATCTTAGAATGTTTTAATGCTAATCAACTCTGTCTCGGCTTATACATACAAGTATTCTATATATATATGAGCATATATGCACATTTTTTTCAGCCAATCAAGTGAGACACTAATTTTATATGATCAGTGTCTGTTTAGATTTACTTACCTTTTTCCTCACAAGACACTCCACCTTGTACTCAGACCTTTGTCCTCCAATTTTCTCCGTCTTCTAGAGCTGTACCTTTTAACAGCTCTGCTCTGTAAAACTCTCTGCGGTGCTGGAAATATTCTGTCTGACCTGTTCAATATGCCAGCCAGTAGCCACAGTGGTAAATGTGACTGAGTTACAGAAGTCTTAATTTTATATATTTTAATTAATTTTAATTTAAATAGTCACGTGTGGCGAGCAGCTACCACACTGCGTAGCGAAACTTTTGACATTTTTTCCTTAACATTTTATCATGCTTTAAGTGAAAGTTTACAATGCAAGTCAAATTGTTACACAAAAACTTACACGCACACATTGCTGTATAACTCTAGCTGCTCCCCTCACACTGCGACTGCACACTCCTCCTTTCTATCTTGGATTTCCCATGTCCATTCAATCAGCTCCTGTCCCCCTCTGCCCTCTCATCTCACCTCTGGGCAGAAGCTGCCCAGTTAGCCTCCTCTATCTGCTTAGCCCGGAAGCACACTCTTTGCCTGTGTCATTTTATGTTTTATAGGCCAGTCCAATCTTTGTCTGAAGAGTTGGCTTCGGGAATGGCTTCGGTTCTGGGCTAACTGAGAGTCTGGGGGCCATGTCTGCCGGGGACCCTCTAGTCTGTCACACCATCAAGTCTGGTCAATTGAACAGAGTTCCAATTCGGCACCTTGTTTTTCTCCCACTACCTCAGAGACTCTTTGTCGTGTTCCCTGTCAAGGCAGTCACTGGTGGTGGCTGGGCACCATCAAGTTCGTCACAAGTTCCTCAGTAAAATTTTTGATGGTTTTCACTTCCTTCAGTTTCTGTTTATCTGAAAGTACATTTATCCTTTACTTCACCCTCATCCTTGCAAGAAAATGTCTCTGGCAAGAGAGTTCTAGGTTGGCCTTGTTCTTCCTCAACAGTTAAAGATGTTAGGCCATTATCTTCTGACTTCCGTTTTACTCTAAAAAAAAACACTGCTGCCATTAAGTTGATTCCGACTCACAGCAACTGCACAGGACACAGTAGAACATCCCACAGGGTTTCTAAGGAGCACCTGCTGCATTTGAACTGCTGACTTTTTTGGTAAGCAGCCAAACGCTTAACCACCGTACCACCAGGCCGCCTCCATTTTGCTGTAGTGAAGTCAAAAGTTAGTCTAACTTTTGTTCCCTTTTAAGAGTAATATAAGTTTTCTCACTGATTCTTTTCCATCCCTTCTTCCCTTTTCCTTCGGTGTTTTGTCATTCTGCCCACCGGTAACCCCCACAATGTCTCTGATACCCTCTGGCCCACCAGACTCAAGAGTCTCCTTCCTGTCCAGGCCCCAGGAGACTCGAGCCACTTCACCTGGTCAGCCCTTCAGGAGCGAGTTCCCACAGGGAAACCCCTAGCTTGTCCCTAACTGTCGGCCTCTGTAGTGACCAATCATTAATTCCAGATCTCCTCTTGGCAGTTCTCTCAGGGACTCTACTGTCTGCCTCCCGTCAGCCTCATCTAGGAAGCTCCCTTCTCTTCAAGAGGGCTGGTCTGTACACCTCAGGACCTGGGGTAGCCAGCTCACCTTCCTTCCCAGGGTTTCTGGGCTGGGTTCCCACCACAGCCCTGGGACGCTGGGACACAAGTCCCATCAGTATTCTGGGAGCGAGTGGGTTGGTGAAGAACACGGCCCCGACCT
This sequence comes from Heterohyrax brucei, assembly GCA_028571685.1. NCBI lineage: Eukaryota > Metazoa > Chordata > Mammalia > Hyracoidea > Procaviidae > Heterohyrax > Heterohyrax brucei. The sequence continues at coordinate 85,366,079 of CM053157.1, read as the reverse complement.
CTAGGGGGTGCTGTTGTCTAACTCTGCAATCCACCCTACCAACGTCTCTTCCTGGAAGACCAGCCAAAGAAACTACTAGGTGTGCCCAGGACTTTATTTTCTTTTCTCCCTTTTTCTCTTCCTTTAGGTTTTTCAGTGATATTTATTCGATATATTCTTTACCTGTTTCAACTGAGCTATGCAGGAGTAAAAAGCACATTTTCCCCTCAAGCCTAGGCCTAGAAAACAAAGCCACCATCTCTGGAGGTAATAATAAGGACTCAAGAAACGGCAAAGAGAAGGGGAGAACTCAAAAGTTTATTTTTTTTTTTCAGTTTCTAGCAAACTAGAACAAGCCTGTAAAAACCTCAGCTGGCCCATGGCATGTACGGAGCCCTCAACTTTCAGACAGGAGTCTCAGACCAAAAAGTAATGAGAGAAATCACAACGCTTACGGCAATCAATAGCTCTGATCACGCCGAGAAGCATAAAAACACCCTGGTATGGATCTTCCAAGTACTCTAATCCATCAGCTCGATACAGGTTGTAACCACAGTCCTGAGCAGTTAGCAACGTCTAGAAAATACCAGCCCTTGTGCAGTACAAGTGCCTTGAAGGGGATGGTATCCTACCATTATATAGGGAGCTAGAAGTCAGAACTGACTAGGCAGCAATGGATTTTTTTATTATTATTATTATAGATTAAATTGTGTCCTGCCAAAACGTGTGCTGAGCTGCCTAGGCTGTGGTTCCCAGTGTTCTGTGACTGACCACCACTTGTCACCTAATATGATTACCCCATGTGTTCTATCTACCCTGGCCCCTAGAGTCGCCATGAGTTGGATCCGACTCGACGGCACTTGGCTGGCTATAAATCCTATCTCTGGAACATTAATAAGGCAGGATTAGAGGCAGCTACGTCAAGGAGGCAGGACTCCAACTACAAAATCCGGTTGTACCTTGAGTCGATCACTTTTGAGATACAAGGTCTAATAATTGTTCTAAGTGCTACCTACCTCACTGTTGAATATAACCACGGTCACCTTCAAAGTTCTTCCCTTGGGAAGCTGTTGACTGACACAAGCGCCTAGTCCACCCTTCAAAGCAATTTTGGAATTCTTTCTGGAATGGCCATTGCGTACAGTAGCAAGGTGTCAAATTTGCAAACTTAATTGTATGGTCGTCTGTGAGGGAATTGTTAGCCAGTAAACAAATAGATGGATTGAAGCATCACCTCTACTCACCTGATCTGGACCCAATGACTTTTTTCTTTCCTTGAAGATAAAGAAAATCTTGAAAGGAAAACATCTTGATGACATTCACGACATCAAGGGGAATACGACAACTGCTCTGATGGACACTCCACAAAAAGAATTCCAAAACTGTTCTGAAGGGTGGACTAGGTGCTGTTATCAGTGCATAGCTTCCCACAGGGAGTCCTTCGATGGTGACCGTAGTAACATTCAGCAGTAAGGTATGCAGCCTTTTTCTAGGATGAGTTTGTGAACTTAACTGTTAGACTTCATGTATATTAAGCTAAGAAGCACGCATACCACCTACGTCACTGTGTGTCCCACAGTCCAGTCCACTCTTCATCCGAAGTGTTGCCTTCAGCACCGGTTTCAGCCTGGGGCAGCAGCAAGCCCAGGGGCCACCTTCTCAGGAGATGCTTCAGTTTGTCAGACCACCACTCCCCTTTCTCTCGCGCCTCATCAGGGACTCTACATTGTTTTCCCCATCAGGGTGGTCACTGGTGGGGGCCAGCCACCACCTAGTTCTTCTGGTCTCACACTGATGTAGTCTCCCAATCACATGGGCCCTTCTATTGCCTCAGCTCATGTTTTCCCATGTCTTTGATGTTCTTGGTTTTCATCTGCTGCAGGTGGGCTGGGACCAACTGACGTTCCTTAGATCACCGTTTGCTGGCTTTTAAGACCCCAGATGCCACTCACTAATATGGGATGCAGAACAATTTCTCAGAAAAAACTAGTTATGCCCCTTGACCTTGACGTCCCTTGAAATCATAGCTCCCAAATACCTGGCCCTACTTATTACTGTATCCTCTGACCCAACAGGACAGAATACAACTACCCCATCAAGTTTCCAAGGAGCACCTGGTGCATTTGAACTGCCAACCTTTTGGTTAGCAGCCATAGCACTTAACCACTGCACCACCAGCGTTTCCATAAGAAGCCCATAGTTACAAAGAAAGAAAAAAAAAAGAAATAGAAAAGACTAGAGCAGAAATAAGTGAAGCAGAAAACAAAAAAACAACTGAACAAGTAAACAACTCTAGAAGTTGTTTCTTTGAGAGAATTAATAAAACAGACAAATCACCAAACTGACAAAGAAATTATGATGGTTGTGAAAAACAGTGAATATATCACGGACTGCCAGCAGAACAAGCAACTCCATCTTATGGGAAGTACAGCCAGAATGCTCCTTAGTAGGAAGGATGGCCAGATTTTATGTCACTTTGGACATGTTATCAGGAAGGACCAATCCCTGGCGAAGGACATCACGCTTGGCAAAGCAGAAGGTCACTGAAAAAGAAGACCCTCAACAAGCTGGACTGACACAGTGGCTGCAACAGTGGGCTTCAACAGACCCACTACTGCAAGAACAGCACAGGACTGGCAACGCTTCACTCTGTCACACGAAGAGCTGCTGTGAGTTGGAGCTGACTCAGTGGCATCTAACAACAAAACTCGTGACACCCTTATGAGGTAATTACTATTATTACCTCCATTTCAAAGAGGAGGAAGTCGAGGCACAGACAAATCAGTAACCCACCCTATGTGACACAGCCACTCAGTGGGGGGAGCCGGGGACTGGACCCAGGCACTCTGGCTCTAGGGTACCAGCATGTAATCACACAGTACAGTGTCTTTAATAAATATAATTCTGTGTTTGGATGTTTATAAATACACATAGATGCCTGATTGTAAGTGTGCTAGAGTGTGTGTGTGTCTGTGTGCAGGCACATCTCTCTAGATCTAGATAAATAAACACAGGAGTAAAACGGAAAAAACACACACCAAAGCAGTAACAGTCCCTGCTTTGACGACCGGGTAAGACGACAGACGGAAGGAGGCATTTTTACTTCCTCAGGTGCTTGTACCCACGTGCTTCTCAGCATCTTTTGAGTAAGTTTTGAAACAAAACCTAACAGAAGGCGAGACCCTCCCTGAGACCCATCTACTAGCACGTCCACAGAATTGTCACTCCTGGATCTGCCACGCACGCAACACCTTCAGCTGATCTGAGACTTCCTGAGATCAGGAAGCCAGGCAACAACCTCGTGTGTGAAAATTCCCCTTTTTTCCTCTTTCTGCCTACGGATTTTTAGGAGAGCCACAGCGAATATTCATTGAATTGAAAACATTTGCTGCATTCCCTCACAGCCACCCCACGTGACAAAGCAGCTCTGTTCCCACAAGGTCTTCCTGGCTGTAATTTTAAAGGGAGCAGACTGCCTAGTCTTTCTCCCACAGAACCTCTGGATGGCTTCCAATGACCACCTTTCGCTTGTCAACTGAGCGCTTAACATCGTGCCACCAGGGATCGCTAGGAACCGACATCGGCTAGCAAGCACCCAACAACAGCTGCCTTCCGCCTTTCATTCTCCAGGCTAAATTCCCCAAATCCTTCAGCAATGGTTTCCACTGGGCGCTCGCATTAACTAGCAGAGACTAGAACAGACCCTTTCTTCCGTCCTTGGACACTCTATAGGACAGGTCTACGTTGTCATATAGGGTCACTGTGCGTCTGCATGAACTCGACGGTTGTGGGCTTCGCTAGGTTTCCATCCCAAGAGGAGGGCGCGGGAGCATCGCGGCTCAGACGGTAAACGTCACGTGGAAACCACCGCCTCTCTCGGGAGGACTACAAGTCCCAGCGTGCAACGCGGCGGGGGTGGGACCGCCTGCCGGAACTCTTCAGGTGACGGGCGTTACAACGGGAGGAGTTCCGGGCAGAAAGGGGGCGAACCCTGCTGGGTATCCCCTTGTACAATAAGTGGCGCCCCAGAGACCTTGCCTCCGCAAGACTGGAAACCCCGGTGGCACAGTGGGTGAGTGCTAACCAAAAGGTAGGCAGTTCGAATCTGCCAAGTGCTCCTTGGAAACTATGGGGCAGTTCTCTGTCCTGTAGGGCAGCTATGAATCGGAATCGACTGGACGTCACAGGGTTTGGTTTTATGGTTTTCCGCAGGACTGGTTCACTCCCTGTCGCCACGGCCTGTTCCCCAAACGTGCTGCGCCTGGTCAAGCTTTAAATGGACGCTTCACAGCATCCTCTGCCTACCTCTGATCCTGTTCAGTGTTACGCTCGGATCCCCCACTCCATCCCCGCTCTTTATTATGAAGCACAGATGAGGCTTTCAGTAAACCTTGAGAGGCCGAATGAATGAATAAATGAATAACAAAATAGTAATTGTTGCCTTAACCTACCTTGGCAGAAACATGGTGGAGGCATGAAGTAAGACAAATTGGGTTCCGATAACAGCTCTTCCACTTACTAGGCTGGGTGAGGTTCTTCATCCCCTGGACACTTGAGGGGTGCTTGTTGAACAAATAACATGTCTTGCAGAGACAGGTGACAAATTAAATGAAATAATGTTCGTGTTGTGCCTGGCCCGCAATAAATGCTTAATAAATACAATTCCTTTTCTGTCGAGGGGGTCACTCAAATGGTTAAGCAATTGGCTACTAGCCAGGTTACCGGTTCAAATTTACCCGGAGGTGTCCGGAAGAAAGGCCTGGAGACCCTCTTCCCAAAGGTCACAGCCACGGAAGACCTTACGGCGCCTATTCTACTCTCACACACACGTGGGGTCACCACAAGGCAGAATCCACTCAGAGCAACTGGTTTATGCTGGGTTTCGTTTGTTTCTCCTACTGTATCACATTCTGTATTTACAGAGACTGCGTTCTTCCAGGGATGGCTGACTTGGTTCTCAAGTCCCCGCCACGCCAGGTCAGGAGTAAGGAATTACTATTAGGTGAGTAGGATGAATATGTAGTTAGGTGGCCTTTCAGACACACCGCGACCACCTGCGACGGCATGACCCAACTGCCCCGTCCTGTACCAGCCTCACAACGGGCGCTGGTTCGAGCCCATCCTTGCAGCCACAGTGTCAGTCCATCTCAGTGAACGGGTCTTCTTCTGTTTTGATGTCCCTCCACTAAGCCTGGAAACCCTGGTTGCCTAGCCGTTAAGAGCTTACGACTGCCAAGCAAAGGATGGGCAGTTTGAATTCACCAGGCGCTCCCTGGAAACTCTATGGGGGCGGTTCTATCAAGCCCTATGGGGTCTCTGTGAGTCCGAACCGACTCGACGGCAGCAGGTTTGATTTTGGTTTTCACTGAGCACGATGTCCTCCACGGACTGGTCTCTCCAGATAACGTGTTCAAAGTAAGTGAGACAGTCTCAGCACCCTCACTTGTAACGACTTTCTGGCTATACTTCTTAGGAAACAGATTTATTCGTTCTCCTGGCAGTCCATGATGTACATTCAGTATTCTTTGCTAACACCATTACTCAAAGGCGTATATAAGATGATGATTCTGGGGCGGAGATTACTGTCTCGAATAGATCTGGCTCCTTCGCGGTGACCCACAGGTCGCATCGCGCCGCAGAAGTCTGACGTCATGAGACCCCCGCCCGTGCCTCAACCGGCCAAAACCACGCGGCCTCGCCAGCCCCGGCCTCCCCACGGGGACTTCCGGCCTGGGGAGCCTGCAGACAATGCGCATGCGCGCCCTTCTGCTTCGTTCCCCTGCCTCCTTCCAGTAGCCGGTGCTTCGCGTTTCCGGTGCCGGACGTTTTTGACCTCTCCTGCGTGCGGTGGCAGCCTCCGAGCGGAAGTGGTGTCTGTAAGAGAAGAAGATGGCGGCCACCGTGGCCGGTCGAGTCAACAAGCGTGGCGGCGGAGGGCCGGGAGGCGGCGGCGGCGGCGGCGGCGGCGGCGGCGGCGGTGGAGCAGCCAGAGGGACCGAGGAGGAACCGCCGCCGCCCCTGCAAGCAGTTCTGGTGGCCGATAGCTTCAACCACCGCTTCTTCCCCATCTCCAAGGACCAGCCGCGGGTGAGCGTGGCGGAGCTGGAGCAAGTTAGCCTTTCGCTCCTAGTGAAGCGTCCTGTGTAAGGGCCTTCTGTCCAACCTCTTGCCGTAAAATCTGGTTTATTTGGTTAGGGGGAAGAAGGAGGGACTCCTACGTCTCCAATAAACTGCCTGGCCAAGTGAGTGGCTGGTGGACTTGGGCAGTGCTGTCCTTGTCAGAGTCTCTGAATCAGAACCAACTCGACGACAATGGTTTGGGTTTTTTGGTTCGGTGCGTCTGGAGTTTGAAAGGACTCAAGAGACCTGAGTGTAGAAGCAGAGCCCTGGTTAGAGCTCGGCTGCTGACCAAAAGAACGGCAGTTCGAATGCGCCAGCCGCTTTGCGAGATCTTATGGGGCGGTTACGCTCTGCGGTCTCTGTGAAACCGGGAATCGACTCGGCGGCAACGAGTTTAGATTTTGTGTGTTTGTGTGTTTGAATGTCGTAGCAGTGTTTGAGGTGTTTGCACACCAAGATTCAGTAGTCAAAGAAGAGGCTGCAGTGTCTTTAACTTTGCAGAGAAAAGAAAGCTGGCGAAGCGGAATGAGAATGTTCTTTCCTGTTAGCTCTGAGAACAGTTTGGTCTGATTCCATAGCCGTAGCTGCTTCGGATCTCGTGCGGTGTGCTTTTTGGGATGGTGGGTTTTTTTTTTTTTTTTTTTTTTTTTGCCTTACAGGTTTTAATGACAAGGCAGTGCCACCTGTTGAAAGAAGGCCAGCAAGGGTTTAGTGGCTGGTTGCCTGCAGCCCTTGTATTGTCTAGACAATGAGGAGTCAGACGGACCTAGTCCTGGGGATTGCCAGGTCACTCAGCAGTCCCCAGGTCAGTGAAAGGGAGGGGACTCCGTGGGGTTCAGAGAAGATAGTTTAAAAACCCCACCCTCCCCACCAACATAAGGCCTAATGGCTCTTGGCCCTTTGATAAGTGATCTGACTTGTTCAGCCAACCCCTGGCTCTCAGAAAGGATGTCAACCAAACCCATTGCTGTCGAGTCGATTCCAATCAATAGCAACACTATAGACAGAGTAGAACTGCTGCATAGAGTTTCCAGGGAGCGCCTGGCAGATTTGAACTCTGACCTTCTGGTTAGCATCTGTAGCTCTTAACCACTTCACCACTAGGGTTTCCAGACGGGTGTCAAGGAGAGAAATTTTACAGGGAAGAAGACGTTAGCAGTGCTTGAGTGTCTGGAGGTCAGGTTGTCTTGCGGTGCTTATGCTCTGCCAGGTGGTCTGTGATGTAGCAGCTGTGTGTCTGGTGCGAGGCAAGATGATTCTCGGTTTAGGCTGGTGCTTAGAGGGCGTGCCATGAACATCAAAGGTGTCTGATTGCTTTGGAATTGGAAAAGTAAAGCAAAGCTACAGTGTTTTAAAGCATTGCTGGAGGACTGAAAATCTCTGGCCACAGTGTGGGCAAGGGTGGTACCCAGAGGATCCTCATTTCACTTCCCTCTTGTGCCCTTCAGGCCCTCTTACCCCTGGCCAATGTGGCCCTGATTGACTACACGCTAGAATTCCTGACAGCCACGGGTGTCCAGGAAACCTTCGTCTTTTGTTGCTGGAAGGCTGCTCAAATCAAGGAGCATTTGCTGTAAGATCCTGTAACTTTTCTTTCTGTTCTTCACTGTCTTTTTCCACGTTTCTTAGCATGGATGCAGCTAAGTAAGGGAAAATTGTGACAGGAAGTCTGTGTGCCTGGGTCCCATCAGAAGACCTAAGGGATTGGGGGATTTTTTTTTCCCCATGCTTGCTTGTCAAAGGTCCGTTTCAGGTTTCCCCTGAGAAGTGTATCAAAGAGTGACACCTGGGTTTTTCTGTGACAGGGTTTGCTCCCAGTGGGTCTGACTTTATTTCTCAGTCCCAACATGGAAGTCACAAGTGTAACACCTTTGTTGTTCCACTGAGCTTCTCAATACCGTCCAAATTCTGCTCCTTGAGGACAAGAATGAGCTGCTCATCCTTGTATTTCTGGTGCCTACTTTAGTGCCAGGCACTTGACAGCTGTTTGATGAAATCTGCTTTAAAAAGGGTGATTCTCAGGCTTTATGGAGCCTTCAGCACTGAAAGCTGGAGCATTAGCAGGATCTGTCAGACAGTTTGGTAGCTTGTTAAGGACTCAGAAGGGGAATGTGCATGGAGAGTGGGCTCCCAGTGTACTTTGCCCAGGTCAGCAGGATTTTGAGTTCAAGTCCATGTTTAGAGACACGCGTCACCGTGTAAAGAAACGAGCATGTCTTTTAACCCATAAATTGTGAGTGGTGACACAGGGAGCAGAAAGCATTAATTACAGTTTATAAATGTCTTTCAAGTTGAGGATGCTGGCAGGAGCCCAAAAAAGCCCTAGAGTGGGAGTGTGTGTGCCCCAAGTGGGGGACAGAAATAGAGAAAGCCCACATGACCTGCTCCTGACTTGCTTGTCCACTCACCCTGCCTCCCAGGAAGTCCAAGTGGTGCCGCCCAACGTCGCTGAACGTGGTGCGGATAATCGCCTCAGACCTGTACCGGTCACTAGGGGACGTGCTCCGGGACGTGGACGCCAAGGCCTTGGTGCGCTCGGACTTCGTGCTGGTGTCTGGGGATGTCGTCTCAAACATTAACATCACCAGAGCCCTGGAGGAGCACAGGTCAGGGCAGGAACACGGCGGGGCTGGGGCTTGGGGACCCGCAGAGCCCGCCCCCTGTTCTCTCACCACTCTGTCCCTTGAACCCTCCTAGGGTGCGGCGGAAGCTGGAGAAAAACGTGTCAGTGATGACCATGATCTTCAAGGAGTCGTCCCCCAGCCACCCGACTCGTTGCCACGAGGACAACATGGTGGTGGCCGCGGATGGGGCCACAAACCGGGTCCTCCACTTCCAGAAGACCCAAGGCCTCCGGCGTTTCTCCTTCCCCCTGGTATGTGGCTGTCCAGGGTCCCAGAGGCAGGAAGATGGCAGCTTTCTGTGGAAGAGATGGCTGAAGCCATGGTAACCTGTGCTCACAGGGCTTGTTCCAGGGCAGCAGCGATGGGGTGGAGATCCGCTACGACTTACTGGATTGTCATATCAGCATCTGCTCCCCTCAGGTGAGCACTTCCGGTGCAGTACCTGCGTCCAGAGAGTGCTCGTGACGCCTTACAGGACAGGATGTCTTTCTTCTCTCTGTATCAGTACTGAAACAAGGTCATCGGTTGTCACCTGGGCCCCCAGTGTTCTACCGGGAGCCTGTCTGGGACTCTGATGGGGCTCTGGGTGCTTCCCTGCATCCAGAGCACCCGCTCAGCCTTGACCCCGGCCACCACCTCCACAGGTGGCCCAGCTCTTCACGGATAACTTTGACTACCAGACTCGAGACGACCTGGTGCGCGGCCTCTTAGTGAGCGAGGAGGTGTGTGCGGAGAGGCTCCAGGTCCTGCCCTGGGGCGAGTGGGGGCAGAGGACAGTGGGCCCTCCTGCTGTCACCTTTCATTTAGTAGTGACAGCTAGAGGCAGAGGGAAGCTGAGAGCATTAGAGAGGTGTTGTACCTGGGCTGTTCTCTGGTCTCCTTGCTTGAGTGACCTCCCGTCCCCTGTCCCCCAGATCCTGGGGAACCAGATCCACATGCACGTCACAACAAGGGAGTATGGCGCCCGGGTCTCCAACCTGCACATGTATGCGGCTGTCTGTGCCGACGTCATCCGCCGGTGGGTGTACCCCATCACCCCGGAGGCCGACTTCACCGACAGTGGCGCCCAGGGCTGCACGCATTCCCGGCACAATATCTACCGGGCCACCGGCGTCAGCCTGGGCCACGGCAGTGTCCTGGCAGAGAACGTGCTGCTGGGCCCGGGCACCGCCATTGGCAGCAACTGCTCCATCACCAACAGTGTCCTCGGCCCTGGCTGCCACATTGGTGAGCACAGCTAGGGACGTTGGGCCACTGTCCCAGGAGCAGGAACCTGGGGGCTCTGTGTCTGACAGGTGGGGACGTCGGGCTGCCATCCCAGGAGCAGGAACGTGGGGGCTCTGTGTCTCACAGGTGGGGACGTCGGGCTGCCATCCCAGGAGCAGGAACATTGGGCCCTGTGTCTCCAGAAACAGGAATGCACGAGGAATGTCCCTGGGAGTGAGGAGCTAGGGTGGCCGCCCTGAAGAGGGAAGGAGCTGGGGTTTGTGGCCTGTGTCCCTGTTGACGGGTGGCTCATCACATTCTGGGGTACCATGTGCTTACATCAGGGCCAAGCAGATAACAAGCCCACAGTGATGACATGCCCCTAGTGCAGTAGAGTGACAGCGGGTGTCATCCTCATGGGAACCTTGTGAAGTAGGCATTCAACATCCCCAACCCAGAGACCAGCAGACAGGCTCCGGGAGGGCGTCCCGCCCAAGGTCACAGCTGGTACAAGGCAGCGCTGGGATCTGGGGTCAGTGTTCAGACTGCAGATCCAGTGTTCTTGGCCTCTTCCCTGACCACCTGGCTGGGCTCTTGGTTGGTAGGAATCTGACATTCCTTGTGGCATTGCCCCTTTAAAAGGGCAGCAGTAAGACTCTGCTTCAAAAATGTGTGCGAAGAGTGGAACAATTTGGCTCTGCTTGTAGGTGTGGATGTGAGCTAGGAAGGCTCCTAAGTGGAGGGGTCTCCAGCAATCTCAAGCTTTCAGGCTCTTAAGTCCTGTATGAAGTCTCCTCGTGAGCCAGGTAGAGGACAGTCCGGCTGAGCAGTGGTCTGTTCTCAGGCCCAGGCCTGGAGGGCAGAGGGTCTTTGGTATATCAGAGCCAGGCGGGTCACAGTATCACCCCTCTCCACATGGGGCTCCGGTCCTAAGTTGGGGCCCTGAGTGACTGGAAACCCTTCCCTTCCCGAGCCAGGCGATAACGTGGTGCTGGAGCAGGCTCACCTGTGGCGGGGTGTCCGGGTGGCTGCTGGAGCAGAGATCTATCAGAGTGTGCTCTGTGACAATGCTGAGGTCAAGGAACGCGTCGTACTGAAGCCACACTGTGTCCTCACTTCGCAGGTGAGCCTTGCTCTGCACTGCACGCAGGCCGTGAGTTGTGTCCAAGTCCACTGGCTTCGTCTGCCTCCCGCCCGACTTGATGAAAAGCTAGTCACTGCCATTGGCTGTGTGTGCTTTTCCCCAGAAGCCAGGAGGTCTTGTCTCCAGCTCCCTTTTCCATCCCTAGGTGGTAGTGGGTCCAGACATCACACTGCCTGAGGGGTCAGTCATCTCTCTGCACCCTCCAGACACAGAGGAGGACGAGGATGACAGCCAGTTCAGCGATGACTCGGGGGCTGGCCTAGACAAAGAGAAGGGGAGGCTGAAAGGTGTGGTGCTCAGCTGGTGTGGGGCATGTGTCTTTCTGCCCCTGAGAAAAATCAGTCTTTCCTCCAGAGAGGTGGGTGCTGCGGCCCTGCCTTAAAGACTGGTGCTGTTTGCAGGTTACAATCCAGCTGAAGTCGGGCTGGCAGGCCAGGGCTATCTCTGGAAAGCGGCAGATAGGAACACAGAGGAAGAGGACGGAGTGCGGCAGAGTCTGTGGGGTGAGCCAGCCCCTTGAGCTGCCCCTCCGAGCTGGGCTCCTGCCCAGTCCCCGCCCGTGACCAGGCAGGTCTGCTGCCTCCAGCCATGGCTCCTTCCTTTGCTCCCTCACCCTTGCGGGTGCTCAGGACGTAGAGTCAGCTGGGAGGAGGAGAGCGAGACTGAGAGTGAGCGGAGCCTGGATGCTGAGGTGCTGGACAGCCGGGCGGGCTCCCCACAGATGGACGATGTCAGGGGTGAGCACCCTGGGACAGAGGTGAAGACCTGCAGTTGGTGCTCTGCTCAGGTCAGCTAGCCTGGGGCTTGGGTGCCCCCCTGAAAGAGACTGTGAGGTGAGGGCTGGGTGGTCAGAGCACTCCGGAGCGACGCTGGCCTGTGACTGACTCCAGCTGTGCTGCTAGTGTTCCAGAATGAAGTCCTGGGGACACTGCAGCGAGGCCAAGAGGAGAACATTTCCTGTGACAATCTGGTCCTGGAGATCAACTCTCTCAAGTAAGGGCGGCCTTCCTCACCCCCTGCCTGTGACAGCCCAGGCGGGACAGGCTCTCTGTGAAGCGCCTCTTCCCCACACGGGAACCTTTTTCCTCCACGTCCTGGGTGGACGGGGCCAGTGGCATTCGGGGCAAGAAGGGCTGTAGGTTCTAGGCTCATCACAGATGTCACCCTTCCACAACTCTCTCATTCCATCCCTCTCTCTCCCATGCGGTGTCCTGCCCATGTCCTAGTGCTGAGGCATGCTGAAGGGGCCAGTGGGGCCCAGTGCCACCCTGTCTCCCCACAGGTACGCCTACAACATCAGCCTGAAGGAGGTGATGCGTGTGCTCAGCCACGTGGTCCTGGAGCTCCCCCTGCAGCAGATGGACACCCCACTCGATCCCAGCCGTTACTACACCCTGCTGCTGCCTGTGAGCGGAGCAGGGCCAGGGCCCGGGGCGGGTGTAGACAGCCTTGCTGTACTTGACTTGAGAGAGTCACCACAGGGGTCTAGGTTACCCCTGGTGCCTAATTCGTGTCTGAAGGCTGCTCGGATCCTGGAGCTGCCTTGACTGGTCCAGAGGCGTTCAGCTGGCTCCAATCTCACATGGCCTTTGACCTGCCAAGGTTCACATCATCAAGACCCCCAAAAGTGTGTCCAGAATAGACATGGACTGTGAGAATCTCTGACTGAAAATAACTTGGCCCAGAAGGACATCAACCCTTAGGCTGGGGCTAGGTCTTTGGAGGAAGCAGGCAGCATCAGGCCCCTTTTCCTTTCCCCGAAGTCTCTCCTCAGCCCCGGCTGCCAGCAACTCCCCAGTCCCTCTGGCGCACATCAGCCCCCCGTCACACTCGCATGTCTGGGGAAGCCTCACGTCCTTGGCACCCCCACCTTCTCTGCTGTCCGGTGGAGGAGCACTAAAGGACACACTGCCACGTCTCCTTTCTCCTGCAGTTGCTCACAGCCTGGAGCCCAGTTTTCAGGAACTACATAAAGCGCGCCGCTGACCACCTGGAAGCCCTGGCGGCCATCGAAGACTTCTTCCTGGACCACGAAGGTCTTGGTGCTTCCGTGGCCAAGGTGCATGTCACCGCCTCCTGGTTTTGCTTATGACCCCGTGGAGACACAGAAATGAGGCTGGCAGGACCCTGGCACGGGGTGTGTGGCTGGCAGCTCTATCCACCCCTGATGTCAACAGCCGTTGCTGGGAGGTGCAACTGAGAGACAAGCTAGGGAGGCGGCCCCTGGGGACTGCCCTGGAGAGCAGTGGTCTCCAAAGTCACAGCCACCCCAGTACTGGCCCAAGCTGGGGGAGGCTGCCTGCTGTGAAAGGGAGCTCAGGGCCAGCTCAGTGGTGTCCGGCGCCTGCCTCCTCTGTTGTTCCTCATTCAGTCTCCCTGTGCTCTGCAAGGCCGCCAGGTCCCGTTTGTGATCTTCCACAGGTGCTGATGGCCTTCTACCAGCTGGAGATCCTGGCTGAGGAAACCATCCTGAGCTGGTTCAGCCAGACAGACCCAACAGAGAAGGGCCGGCAGCTGCGCAGGAATCAGCAGGTGAGTGAGCTGCGCCCGCCTCTGCCCCTCCCCGCCGCGTCCGGGGTGGCTGGCCCCGAGACTCAGCCTGCCGGAGCAGTTGACTTGCTCAGGTGAGCAGGAGGGTCACGCACGTTCCACTCTGTCCCTGCAGCTGCAGCGGTTCATCCAGTGGCTGAAAGAGGCAGAAGAGGAGTCGTCTGAAGACGACTGAAGTCGCCCCAGCGCTCTGGCTCCCGGGCCAGGCAAGTGAAGAGCTCGTGGCAGGGGTGACCGCCATCTGGGCTGAGGCTGAAAGGGACAGAGGCCGAAACTACAGTATTCATCCGCTGCCAGGAACCTGTGGCCACCATCCTGGCTGGAAGTTGGGATGACGGAGGTGGCTGGAATAAACCCTCTGCTGAGGGGCGACGTGGCCAGTCCCTGCAGCTGGAGGAAGGCGAGAGGACAGCTTCGTGCTCTGGCTTTCCCTCGGGGAGCAACGGGGAGCAGCTGTCCCTCTGTGCTGCTTGTGTTGGTTAATAATTAAAAGAGAGAGAGGTGTACCTGGTTTCCCTCCAGCTCCCACTGAGCAGCCACTGAAGTGTCTGACCAGAGTATTCTGAAGCCCCAAAAGGGCCGCCTTCCCTAACCCAAGGAAGGGGTCGGGGGGAAGTACAGGTGTCACGACCACCAGGCGGTCCTGTGGTACTCACTAAGTGACCATTCCTGTGACTTGTGGTATAGGAGGACCTCGGTTCTCGGTGGTGTCTCTGGGGCCATTATGGTCCTGGAGTGGTGGCATGAAACCTGTTCCTGGAAGGAGCCCCCGTCCCAGCACTCTGAGCCAGGTTAGTACTTGCTGACACCAGTGACCCCAGATGTGGGTGCCAGTCCCTGTCACGTGTCTTCTCCAGCCTGTCAGGGAAGGGGGGTCATCTTCTCCAGACTGCCCTGTGTTCACAGGGTAAAGCTAAGACTTGAGCTTCTTCTGCTCCAGGATTGTCTGTGCACTGCCATCTTCAGTGTTTCAACGAAAGGGAAACTGTCCCTGGGGGTGAGCAGAGCCCTGAGCATGCGAAAGGCCCTGTGAAGTAGGTTTTCCTCAAGGCACACACTCGGCTGAATAGATCTTATGCATTGTTTTGTGTAACCCTCACGTTAGCCCCGGGAAGTAGGTCTCACCACCACTTTCAGATGGGGAGCCAGTAGCTCAGAGGGTATGTCGGCACCTGAGGCCTGCACCTAGGCCTTAGCCAGGCCCGATTGGCGGCTGGGCTGGACTGGAGCCGGGCCTTGCTCTCTCTCTCTCTCCTGTCAGCCGTTGGTTGCCTTCTCTCTGCTGACACTTAAGCTGTGGCTAATGTCACAATGGTAACCGGCTGCCCTCCCCAAGCACCACAGATAAGTGGGTGCTGGTCCTCAGTTCACTGGGTGGAAAAGAGCCGAAAGAGAGGGTGCCCAAGTTCACTTGGGGCAAAGGTATCACTGGGAACTTTTCTAGAGGGAGAAAGCAGACTGTCTGAGATTTGGCCTGATTTGCTCCTTGGGTTCAGGACATCCCAGTTTCTGCTTTGCCAGACACAGGATCCAGTACCGAGAGCAGCATGGGAACAGTGTTGTGGGAGCCTAGTTCAAAAAAACTGTCCAAGTCAGCTGTGACACACAGTGGCCCTACAGGACAGAGTAGAACTGCCCCACAGGACTGCCAGCCTTTTGGTTTAGCAGCTATAGCATTTACCCGCTGAGCACCGGGGTTTCCGTGGACCTAACAGACTGATAAGTACGACCCCCGTAAGGGCCTCTGATCTTGGCCAGATGAAGGGTAGGACCAGAGGTCACCTACAGGACTTTGTTAGGTTGGCGGAACACTTCACATAATTGTGACATTCGTACGTCCCAAAACATGGGCACGGGTGGCAGGGAGCCAAGCAGAGCATTTCAAGTCCGATACGGAATTAAGCATGTGGCTTTTTTTGGCTCCACTCAGGACTCCAATAACATGCCGGGAAGAGTCCTAAAAAGGCCTGGGACTCCAAAGATGAGGAAAGAGGAGGTGGTAACGCTGGGAAGTGTGGGGTCGACACGAGGGAGGTCGGCTTGGCAGAGCAGCCACCTGTAGAGGTGGCTCTAACAAGAGGCACAGCAGAGTGCCCTTGGGAACCCAGAGAAGGGTCAGCACCTCAGACAGGGTGGCAAGAGGGGCAGACAAACATTTGTGCAAGACCCCAGAACCCCACACCTCCCATCCAGCTGAGTGGCCCTCTGCTGCACCCTGTGGGAAGCAGGAGACAGACTGTCTGAGAATGGTGGGGAGGGGACTCATGCTTAGAAAAGGTCCTTGAAACCTAAAGATCAGGAGTGTTCAGAATGGAAGAGCCCAGGAGTACCCACGTGGTGAAGGAAAAGCCCTGTGGGATTCACAGCCTCAGGGGGAACTTGGGCTGAGCCTCTGGACTTGGCTACAGGCCCTGCTAGGGAGGGCGCTGCTGAGGCGGCAGACAAAACAGGAATGAGGTGAAATGTCTGAGCAGCAAGACTCAGTCAGCTCACTAATTTATCCCCCCCCCCTGGAAAAACTAGACAGCAGTAGTAAAAAGGCCTACATTCTGGGTTTCTTCACCAAGAAAGTCGGCTTCTGCCCAGCTGATCACCCTGTACTGTTAACAAGCACCGTGAGCAGAGGAGGCCCTCATGGCAGAGTGGCAGACGGGCTCAGCTGTCAGCCCGAAGGTGAGCAGTCACCCACCAGGCACCCCTTGGGGACCTGTGAGGCAGTTCTCTGTCCAACAGGATCGCTGAGACTCAGAATCAGCTTAACGGCAACCTGAGAACTTACAAGTGTTGTTCTCAAAGCTCACAGAGGGAGGCAATTAACTGGCCATGTAAAAAAATTAGCTGAAACATGATCACCAAAGACAACAATGACATGGGGAGAGAACCCAGAAGACAAAAGGACACGTAAATGGGTGGCCACACCAGCATGTGATCAGACCAGGTGGTGTCTGGCTACCACCTATGACAGCCATGATGGGGCTCCTAGTGTAGAGTTCCAGTGGCAACACACAAAAAAGGGTGCACCCCGAGAACACTGAAAGACCACAACTGATGGTCTGAAGGCCTGGGTTCCCTTGGGAGCGTGGCCGCTAGACCTGATGCTGCCCCCTGGTCATAAATCATCACTGAGGGCAACTCTTTGGACAAGAATGGATTGGGTTTGGGGACACAGTGACCACATCGTGTGTGCACTTTATGGTACTATGCATCTATACGATGTTGTCCGACTGCCTTTGTACTAAAGAGGGGTGGAGAGGGGGGAACAGGAGATTGTTAAGGGGATATGACATAGAATGGAAATGATGTCTGCTGTCCCTGGGCAAGGAGAGCACAGGGAGCTGCAGATAGGTGGGCATGCAAATTTAAACTGGATTGTACACTTTCACTCAAATCACAGTAAAAAAAAAAATAAGTTATAAAAGGGAAGGATCAAAGAAGAAACAACTCTTAGAAATAGTGATTTCCTTCTGTTGAAAATGAAGTCCCAGAGAACCAGACACAGAGACATCCCACTGTGCGCCCACACTGTGTGACCAGTGCACACACACTGGGTAGGTAAAGGATTGGAAGGACTGGAAATAATGTCGCAAAAAGGTGACATCTTGAAGTAAGAAGGACCAATCCAGAAGGCCCAGTGCCAGGAGCCAGCCCCAACACTTTTCAGGGTCCCGCACAAAGGGAGGGAGAGGCATCGGCGGGAAATGAATTAAGAGAGACAGGAAAGAGTTTTTTGGTTTAAGGCAGTCCAAGAGCAAGAGCTGTCTTTTATTTTTTATAGATGAGGTGATGTAGTGTTCACCCTATTGTCTTCATCGTACAAACTACTGGTTAACAAGAAACTGACCCATCATTATTAGCTAACAAGAAACTGACCCCTCGTGGTCTTCTTTCTCTAGTTAATTGCCAAGGCCTTTTGGATAATGGTCTGAGGCAGGCGTTTGTGGTGATAAATGTTAGTGAACACAATTAATGGTTTTATTCGTACCTCAAAGTGGAAGGTATGGAAGGGTGAGCTCAAAGCTTTACCATTGGGCTGTCTCCATTTGTTTCTCTAAGTTTTTATTTATCTCTTCCTGTGCAGGTAGTGTCTGCTATCCCCTAATCAAACCCAGCTGCTCTAAAAAAGATGTTTCTTTAGTGTTGATCAGTTCACCATACCAGCTATAATGAACCTAGAAGTTTATTTGTTCTTTCTGCTGTAGGGAGTGAGATGCTTGTGTAGTTTTAATGGCAGTGTGGAGAACTGTCCTTGGAAAGCCTTTCAAGGGTTACTTTGTAAACCTGTGTTTGTGGAGAAAAGGGAGGGGGAGACGCAATTAGGGGGAAGTCAGTGAGGCTGGGCAGGCCTCAGTGCTATTAGGCATGCTGTATTGAAATCCATTCCTTTGATCTCTATTCCCCAGAAGTTCCTGGTCAGATTTTCCCAATATAATTTCATAAACTGAGGGGGTTGTAAAGCCCTTCTTAGAAGGCATCTTCCTTAATCCTTATATCAGGAGGGGAGGGGTATCTTTTCTGAGGAAAACTTAATTAGGAAGCAAAATATTATCAGGGGCAGTAGGCTAAAAAACATGTCACGGGTGAGATGCCTCGGCCCGTCATTTACAGAAGTTTGTGACTTTGTCTACAAGGGCCTTTGCGGATGGTGGGCTGCCGCAGCCCAGCTCTGACTGACAGGGGTTACAGAAAGGAAAAGTGACAGAACGTTCTTCAGGAAATGACTGTGGTGAAGGTCTATACGGAAGAGCAGAATCAGAAGATCCCCACCAAAACGCACCAGGACACTTCAGAGCCCGAGAAACGAAGCTGCGTTCCTAAGGGCATCTTAAGGGGAGAAAACTGGTCACACAGAGGTCTGAGGAAAGGGAGGTGGAACGGCTTAGCGACACTGGAAACGAGGACATGAAGGGCACCTTCCAAGGTCTGAAGCAAACTGATTTTCAACTTAGAACTACGTTTTCAGACATGCAGATGCTCAAAAAAGCTGTTGCCATGTCCCAGGCTTCCTTGCAAAGCAGGCTAACACATGAAGTGCTTTCCCAGAAGAAAGGGCATTCCGAGGAAAGTGGTGGATGCAGAGAAGAAGGAACCACAATTCCTGGACAACACGGAGAAGTCCCAGGACGCCAGATACTTGGCAAGTCGAGACAGTCAACAGCACCAACCACAGCAAGAAAATAAAAGGCACCAGAAAAAAGGAATCACCCAGTACATCAGAATGAAGGAACCCAGTGTGTGTTGGGGAAGCTATTGTTTAGAAAGTTACCAATAGGCTGTTGTGAGCCACCATCAGACTCTGACTCAGGGTGACCCCATGTGGGACAGAACTGTCCCATAGGGCCTTCCTGGGCGCTATCTGAGCAGGAGTAGATCACCCAGGCCTGTCTTCCAAGGTACCACCAGAGGAGTTCAAAACGCCCACCTTCACGTTAGCAGTCAAGGGCCAACTGGGCCTCCCAGCGACCAAACAAGAAAAAAAAAACGTTGCCGTGGAGTCCATTCTGACTCATAGCAATCCTACAGGACTGAGCAGAACCGCCCCGTGGAGTTTCCAGGGAGCACCTGGCAGATTCGAGCAGCCGACCTTTGGGTTAGCAGTGGCTGCCTGGAACCAGCATGCCACCAGGGTCTCTGCCTTGGGACCATTACGGCCTATGAAGAGTAACATCAAACCCACAGCTGTTGAGTCAATTCAGACTCTAGCAAACCTGTAGGACTGATCACAACTGCCATGGGTTTTCAAGGAGAGGCTGGCAGATTCAAGCCACTGACTTCCTGATTAGCTCTTAAAGCAGGTGAAAAAGCAAGGCAGTGATTAATGCCAGGAAAACCAAAAAGCTGTAAAGGGGACAATCACTGAACACACACAGTATTGCAGTGAACATTTATTCATGCATAGTCCAAATAATGTCACTGTCGAATGCCACCAAATGGATCCCTACTGGTGGCAAGGATGCAGAACAGAGCAGACAGAACTCCATCAGGTTTCCAAGGCTGTACATCTGCACAGAAGCAGACTGCCATGTCTCTCCCACAGAGGGGCTCCTGAATTCAAACTCCCAATCTTGGGGAGCAGGTAGGGCTTAACCACCACACCGCCAGGGCTCCTTACAGTGTCACTACTACCCACTAGCACTCTGGACATGTTATCAAGAAGGACAGTCCCTGGAGAAGAACATCATGCTTGGCGAGGTAGAGGGCCAGCGACCAAGAGGAAGACCGTCAATAGGATGGACTGATGCAGCGGCTGCAACAGTGGACTTGAGCACACCAACAGTCACTTCAAGGGGCACAGGACCAGGCAGGGTTTCATTCTGTCGCACACTGCGTCACTTCAAGGCGCACAGGACCAGGCAGGGTTTTGTTCTGCCGCACGCAGCGTCACTTGGAGTTGGAACCAACTTGCCAGCAGCTCACAGAAAGTACTCGAACCCAAACAGTATAATTTTAGTATATTAACAGGATGGACAGGTAGAAGAGAAAAATCCTTAATCAAATTGGAAATCACTGGGAAATGTATGAAGTGGGATAATTAAGTTCATAAACTCATCCTGGAAAAAACGCTCCACACCTCATTGCTGAGAATCACTACAGTCACCTTCAAAGTCCTCCCCTTGGGAAGCTGTGCACCAACACTACCCTTCAAAGTAGTCTTGGACCTCTTTTTCTGGAATGTCCATCAGAGTATTGTTGGAAAGTTTGTGAACTCATCTTAGAAAAAGTGCTTTGTGCTACCAAGCTGCCATCCAAGGGCACAGCCAATGGTCCCAACGCAGCCAGAACGGATGCTCACTGAGGACCAAAATGACATGGGGTAAAGACAACCCAGAAGATAAAGAGTGACCCACAAGAGTGGGTGCCTACATCGACTTGGGACCGGAAGAACTGGATGGTGCCCGGCCACCACCAGTGATAGCCACGATGGAGCTCTGCATCCTGAGATCTCCACTAAAATTGATGGTCCAGTGGTTTTGGGGTTCCCCTGGGAGCATGGTCCTGGCCCTGATGCTGCGCTTGCCCATAAATCACAACTTTGGACACGAATGGATTGGACTTGGCAATGCACAGTGACCATATATTGTATGCACTTTATGGTTCTATACATCTATAGGTTATCATCCTGCGGACCTCTGGCTGGAGGGAGAGTGGGTGGAGAGGAGAGGAAAAGAGACTGTTGGGAGAATGAGACATGTGCGGAGCAGAGAGGAATGGTGTGCTGTCACCGGGCAGGGAGAGCAGTGGAAGCTGCAGATAGGTGGGTATGTAAATTTATATGGGAATATACATTTTCACCCAGTCATATTAAATAAAAAAAGAAAGAAAGAAAACGTGCTTTGTGGAGTGGACTGGGCGCAACCCATTTTCCTAGTGCATCTTTTGATTTCTTCACTGCTGTTTCCATGGGTGTTGATTGTGGAACCAGATAAGACAAAATCCTTGACAACCTGACTTTTCTCCACTTATCACAATGTTGCTGACTGGTCCAGTTGTGAGGATTTTTGTTTTTTTGTTGAGGTGTAGTCCACAGTGACGGCTGTGGTGTTTGAGCCTCTTCAGCGTTTCAAGACCTCTTAACTTTCAGCAAGTTAAGGTGGTGTCATCTACATAACGCAGGTCTTCCTCCAATCCTGATGCCTTGTCACTCTTCATACAATACAGCATCTGTCTTAGGCCGGGTTTTCTAGGGAAGCAAAACCAGTAACACCTATATGTACAAGGAAAGATTTATAATATATATAGACAGATATAGGAAACAGCTCACACAATCACAGAAGCTGAATGTCCCAAATTCTGGCACAAGCCTCATGTGGCCACAGAAGCTGAGGAACCCAAAGTCAGCAGGTCAGAGACCAGAGTTCTAGATCACGGGTTGTGTAGTTCGGTGGATCCCAAGCTGGTGGCGAGATGGAGCGGCAGAGGCTGGCGAACCCAGGATCGGCAGGTTAGGGAGCAGGACTCTCAAGTGCCAACTGTAAGGATTGATGAATCCAACAGCTGCTAGTTCAAGTCCAGGAACCAGACGCTGGAAGAAGAGAGCAGGAGCTCCTGGCTACGTGAGCAGACCAGCAGTACTAGCGGAAGGTCAAGAGATGAGAGCCGAGGGGCGGGAAGCCACCACAAACCCCGCCCTGCCATTTAATACAGCAGCCAAATACGGAGTAGCCAAGCTGACACAATCCTGACCACCACAGCATCTCGGACCATCCGCTCCGCACACACACTGAATAGGTACAGTGAAAGGACACAGCCCTGACACATACCTTTCCCTAGCATACAGTTTCCGCTTGTTCTGTTCGCATGACTACTGCTTGATCCATGCACAGATTCCTCATAAGCTCAATCAGCTGTTCTGGGATTCCCATTCTCTACAATGTTGTCTGTAATTTGTTATGATCCAGAGTCGAATGCCTTTGGCTAGTCAATGAAACACATGTAAACCTCTTTCTGGTATTCTCCACTCAGCCAAGATCTATCTGACATCAGCAATGATATCCCTGGTTCCACAGTCTCTTCTGAATCCAGCTTGAATTTCTGGTAGTTCTCTATCAATATATTGCTGTGGCAGCTTCTGAATGATCTTTAAATAAAATTTACTTATGTGTGATATTAACAGTAGTGTTTGATACTTCCCACATTCAGTTCAATCCCCTTTCTTGGGAACAGGCAGCTGGCCAGGTAGCTGTCATAAATACGGATCTCCTGCGGTCAGCTGGCCAGGTAGCTGTCCTCCCAAGTTCTTGGCACAGGCGAGTGAGCACTTGCAGTGTTGCATGTTTGTTGAAACACCTCGATTGATACTCCATCAATTCCTGGAGACTTGGTTTTCCACCACTGCCATCAATGCAGTTCCTGCTTCTTCCTCCAGTACTACCAGTTCCCGGTCACATGGTACCTCTTCAAGTGGCCGCACATCACCCAGTTCTTTCCGGTGTAATGCCTCTCTCTATCCCTTCCATCTTCTTTTGATGCTTCCTGAGTCATTTAATACTGTCCCTGTAGAACCTTCATTACAGCAGCTCAAGGGTTGAAGTTTTTCTTCAGTTCTTTCAGCTTGAGAATTTCAGAGTGTGTTCTTCCCTTTTGGCTTTCTATCTCCAGCTCTTTGCATGTGTTATTGTAATACTCTGTCCTCTCGAGCCATCCTTTGATATCTTCTTTTTAGTTCTAATTAATGTATAAAACAAACTCACTGCTGTCAAGTCAGTTTTAACTCACAGTGACCCCACAGACAGAGCAGAACTGCCCCCAGTTTCCACTCCCGGTGGATTTAAACTGCCAACCTTCTGGTTACCAGCTGCAGCACTTAACCACTCTGCCACCAGCGTTTCCAGGCAATGTATCTCCTTGCCATCGAGTCAATTCCAACTCATAGCAAACCTATAAGACAGAGTAGAACTGTTGCACAGAGCTTCCAAGGAGTGCCTGGTGGATTCAAACTGCCGACCTTTTGTTTAGCAGACACAGCACTTAACCTCTACGCCGCCAATGTATAGAATACATAAACCAAAAAATAACACGAGCTTTAAAAAGGGGACTGTTCTGAGGGTTCGAGCCCTGGTGGCATAGTGGTTAACCACTAACTGAAAGGTCAGCAGTTCAAATCCACCAGGCCTTCCTTGGAAACCCCTGTGGGCAGTTTTCCTCTGTCCTATAGGGTTACTGTGTGTTCAAATCAATGACAGGCTTTGTTAGTTGATTCTGGAGGTGGGAAGAGGAATAAGACAGAAAGATTTTGTTTGATTTGTTAAAAGCTTTCCTTAATACTCTTTGACTATGCACACACATTACTTGAATAAATATTTTAAAGTAATCTAAAGGGAGGAAATGGGAAGGCACAAAGTAGGGACGTGCCAGGTACGCACAGCGCTGGCAGGTAGGTGACTGCCTGGACTTAAAAATCTGGCCAGGACGTCTAGGGTCTTAAAAGCTAGCAAGCTTCCACCTGAGGTACACCAAATGGCCCCAACTCATCCAGAACAGATGATTTTCAAGAACAAAAAAGCCACGAGGCAAAAAGCCCAGGAGACAGAATGACCGATGTGAATGGGTGACTGTATTAACATGTGACCAGAAGAATCTGATGACGCCCAGCCACCACCAAGGACAGTGATGGGGCACACAATTCTGAGTCGCTATGGCAACATGAGAAAAAGAGGGGCGTACCTCAAGAACTCCCCTAAAAGACCACAAATGATGGTTTAGAGGCCTGGGGGATCCCTTGGGAGCACAGCCCCTAGACCTGCTGCTGCCCGACCAGAGAACACTACTGAGGCGAACTCTTTGGACAGGAATGGACCAGATGCAGGGACACAACGTGATCATGTGGTGTGTGCACTTGATGGTTCTATGCATTTAAAGGATGCTGTCCTACCGGCCTCTGAGTAGAAGGGACAGGGGATTGTTAAGAGGATGTGACAAGTACGAAGAGGAGGAGTGAGCTGTCACCAGGCAAGCAGAGCGGGAGCAGCAGATAGGTGGGCATGCAAATTTAATTTGGATTGTATACTTTTACTTAGTCCATCCCCCCCCCAAAAAATTTGGCCAGGATATTTTTTAAAAAGATAGCAAGACAGAGAGAGAAAAAGAAAACCACCACTGCTGTCAAGTCAACTCCTTCTCATAGCAACTCTACAGAACAGAGGGGAACTGCCCCAGAGGGTTTCCAAGGAGCACCTGCTGGATTCCAACTGCTGACCTTTGGGTCAGCGGCTGAGCTCAACCACTGTGCCACCAGGGCGAGGATCTAGCGAGACAAAAGGCCGCCACGTAGGGTTTTTATGGGGAGAATGTGGGATGGTTTCTTAGAAAAACATGTCCCCCGGTGGCACACAGTTTGTGCTTGTCTGCCAACCGAAACTTGGAAAACTGGCAGCTGGTAAACCAGCAACAACACAGAAGAAAGGCCTGGTAGTCTGCTGCTGTAACAGTTACAGCCAAGAAGACTCCACAGAGCAGCTCTGCTCTGTGACACAGGAGTCACCAGGCACTGGGCTGGCTAGATGGTACTGGGTTTGGTTTGGGTTTTCTTAGAACTGTCTAAAACAGATACTCTTCAAAGGCTCCTTTGTTGACAGTGTACCAGATGGAGTCTGACGAGCCCACACTTGGCAGTGTGGCCTCAAAAGCCCCATGTGATCTGGCCCCTGCCTCCTCTAGCACTGCCCCTCTAAGAAGTCACAGTAGCCTTCTTCATGTTCTTCAATTCTGGAAGAAGGATGGCCAGAATGCTCTCAGAAGCAAAGATGGCAAGACTGGTCACTTACTTTGGGCCTGTCGTCAGGAGGGACCAATCCCTGCAGACAAGCATCATTCTGCTAAAGTGGAGGGTCATCGTGACAGAGGAGGACCCTTAGCAGGACCGACTGACACAGCGGCTGCAGCAGAGGGCTCAATGTCACCAGGACTGTGAGAATGACAGGGGAACAGGCAGGGTTTCATTCTGTCGTACACAGGGTTGCTTTGCCTCGACAGCGTCCGACAACATTCCTGCCTACAGTCTGCACTGCTGTGCCCTCGGCCTGGAACACTGGTCCCTGAGATCGTCTCTCTCTGCTTCCTCCTCACCAGTTACCTCGTAGTTCACCTGGAAGAGGTCTTCCCTGACGAAGCCGTCATCCCTCTGTCCCCACACATCACTCCATTTTACCTTCTCGGCTGGATGTTCACAGGCCTCTGTGTGCCTTCCAGATGAGGGACCTTCCTGAGGACAGCCTTACCTGTCTTGTTACTGTATCTCAAGTACAGTACCATGCCTAGCACACAGTTGGCACTCAGTTAATATTTATCAAATGAATCAAACGCTAAGGCGTGAGGGATCTACCAGGGCACCATTTTACCCAGTTCTAGGAGCCTCTGGATGGCAACACTAAGGGGGCACTGGACTACCAGACAAGTGGCTGGCGGTGTGGGCTCACCCAGAGGCACCTGGCAAGACAGGTCTGGTGATCTGCTTCAGAAGGTCACAGCCTTGAAAACCGTGTGGGACACAGACCTACCCTGACAGGCATGGGGCTGCCATGAGTCAGAACGGACTCAGTGCCAGGTAACAACGACATACCTGGTCCCGGTTTGCGATGCACTGTTCCGGACACGCATATGCCCCTTCCTCTTTCAGTCCGTTTACCGAATCGTTCAAACCACTGCTATGCACCCGACTCAGGCTGGGCTCTGGGGTTGTACGAAGGATTCGGAACCCCCACCTGCCCTGGCCTCGAGGAGTTCTGTTTGATGGGCTATATGACAGCGGTTCACTCCTCAGCAGACCCCGAAGTGCCACACTGAGGTCCCCTTCCTCCAGTCATCGCGCTTAGAACCATTCCCCCACCCACCACTACCACCACCGTCTCTGGGGACCGAAGGGACCCTGGCCTCCACTCCTCCCCGGTAGAGAGGAGCTTGGGGTCCAGGGGCGCGGCCGTCCCGTCAGGCCTGGGCGTCCGGGCGCCCTGCCCCGCTCCCGGCGGTCCGGAGGCTGGCCCTCCGCGCAGGGCGGCGCTCGGCGGCCGGGGCGGGGCGCGGGACCGGAAGCGCGTTGGCGGGCGGCGCTAGGACCCGCGGGCGAGCGGGCGGGCCGGCGCGCGGAGCGGAAGCGCGGCGGGCGGCGCTGGGACCCGGGGGCGGCCGCAGAACAAGGAGCTGGGCTGAGCTGCGCCGAGTGCCCGAGGCCCGGCCCGGCGCCCGGGAGGCCGGAGCCATGGGCGAGACCAAGATCATCTACCACCTGGACGGGCAGGAGACGCCGTACTTGGTGAAGCTGCCGCTGCCCGCCGAGCGCGTCACCCTGGCCGACTTCAAGGGCGTGCTGCAGCGACCCAGCTACAAGTTCTTCTTCAAGTCGATGGACGACGATTTCGGGTGAGGGGCCCCCCGCCCCGCGGACCCCGCCGCCCGGCCCGGAGGCTCCCCGGCCCGCTCGGGCTGCCCTGGCTCTTTGGGCGAGCTGGGGTTTCAGCCCCGCGAGGGACCGCCGTCTTCCTCTTGCGGGGAATCCTGGTCTCTCGGGGCGCCCAGCTTGGGGAACGTCCAGCTCCCCAAGGGCGTTCAGCCCCCTGGCCCGCATCTCGTCGGCGTCCCAAGTAGGCGACACACACCCTCCCCTAGACTCCAGCCCGCCCCCGCCGGGGAGCCACCTCTGCGGCGCAGACTTGGGGTGTCTGGCACCCAGCCTAGCGCTTCACCATCTTTTCAGCTGCACGGCTCAGGGCTGTATTTGGAGTACCCCTCCTTCTCCGGGCTGCGCCGCGGGACTGTGGGCAGGGGGCAAGGAGGCGGCTGGGGCCTGGGGCCTGCAGACCTGGTATTTGCTTAGCTGTCGTCGCCTCCCTTGTCGGGTGTCTGGGATGCTGTCAGGGGAGCGAGGCGAGCGCCCGACCCCCGGGGAGGAGTCCAAACTCTCCCAGATGCTTGTCTCCCCTCGGAGGGAGGCCTTTTCCTCCAGGCGGCGGCCCAGGGGAGACCTCAGGAAGGGCCCCGAGGCGGGGAGCCGGGAACAGCCGCCGGCTGGTCTCTGTTTTCCCCTCCCCGCCGGGTCGCCCAGCTGCGGGGCCTCGGCCGGGCGGAGTTTGGAGGCTGCCGCTTCCCCTTTAAGAAGGGATGGAATGTTGGGGCCGGAAGGTTCTGTAGCAGCTGGCCCGGGACGGGGAGGCTGGCCCACCTCCTCGCCCCCCCAACGCCCACCTCCCCGGGGATGGAGGAGGGGGAGCCCCACACCAGCCTGCGGCCAGGAGCTGGGTGCCGGCCTGGAGGCCTGTGGGGGCGCCGCCGGGCGTCTTTTAGGCTGCAGGCCCCTCAGCAGCCCCCTGCCTGAGGTCCGCACTGCCCTTCGGAGCAGAGGGAGGGGTCTTCTCCCCTGTGTCCGGCAGTCCGGTTCTCCCAGGGCCCTGCCCTCCCGGGTCAGGAAGGAATCCCCTCTGTGTCTGCTCGGCTGTCACTTTCCATCCTGAGAGTCGGGGTTTGAGAAACAGATGAGGGGGGCGGCGGTGTGGGGGGAGTGTCTGTCTGTCTGTCCCGCGGTTTGAGAAGCAGATTGTGGGTGTGGGTGTGGATATGGGTGTGTGGGTGTGTGAAGAGCAAGTGGGCAGTACTCGGTGGAGTCTGAGTCTGTTGTGTTGCTCCTACCCTGTGTGTGATGGTGCTGTGAGATCACGTGTGTGAGAGGGAGACGGTGCTTGGTACAGTGGGCAGTGCTTCCTGGAGGCTGTCCTGTTTCTCTCCTGCTGCTCTGACCCCAGGGCCAGGTCCTTCTGGTCCTCTGATGGTTCTCTGGCTTCTATCCAGAAACAGGGGTCGATCTGGAAGGGGCGGGAGCTAGGGACAGGAGCTAGGGACAGGAGCTAGGGACAGGAGCTAGGGACAGGAGCTAGGGCCGGGTGGCCTGGCCTAGTTGGAGAGAGTCGGGTCAGCAGACAGCAGGATGGTGATGAGATGTGAGAGACGAGTTGCAGTCTGGTAGGACGCTCCTAGGGGCTGGGGAAGGTCTGTGTCCCCACCCCACCCTCCGTCTCCAGCGCTGCCAGCTAGCCAGGTCAGACTGCGGTCACAGAAGGACCCGGACGTCGGCTAATTGCTAGCTGAAAGCTTTTCTTCAGCTCTGCTGTCAGTCACTCGCAGTTTTTTCTTGGCTTGCCCTAACCGATAGTATGAAATCACAGGTCTGGCTTTCTGTCTTTTGTTTTCTAAAACATGTTCCGGTAAATACATGTAACTACTGAACTAAGCAGTGCTCCTTCAGACGTCACTTAAAGCCATCCTGTATACACGAGCAGTGCTGACACTCCTTTCGAAATATCAGACTAGGTCACTTGACGTGTCTACTTTCTAGTTCAGTGCATCTGTAGGATGCTGTCCTACTGGTCTCTTTCTAGATGGGAGAGGAGAGGGTAGAGAGGAGGGGACAGAAGACTGTTATGAGGATATGACAGATAGAGAATGATAAGGAGTGTGCTGTCACCTGGCAAGGAGAGGAGAAGGAGCTGCAGATAGGCAGGCATGCAAAGTTAATTTAGATTGTATAGTTTCAGTTAATCACAATTAAAAAAAAAAAAAAAGAATAGGTCCACTGAGCAGGGCTAAGACCAGTACTGAAAGCAGAGTGGAGGGGGCTGGTTTGTTTTGGGCCCCCAGGAGGCTAAGTGAGCACTTTGTTATGGTGGTGGCACTTTGTTGTCTCAGAGGATGCCAGCATGCCGGACACCAAGGTGAATGCTTTCTGAATCTTCAAGTGTGTGATCCTTGTAATAGCCCCATTTTACAGATGGGGAAACCAGGGCACAGCAAAGGAAGTCACTTGTCCAAGGTGACATCAGGGCTTGATTTGACGTCAGGCACCTGGCTCCCAAGTCTGGCCCTAACTGCACAACAATAGGTGCTTCTGCTCCCTTTTACAAACACACTCTGGCAACCCACATAGAAGCCAGGGCGGGCGCCTCCCTGAACATCCTGAGAGAATAGGGCTGAGTCTGGGACCTCCAAAGACTGACCTCCCCGAAGACAGACCCCTAAAGACCTATGGGAAGGCAAGTCCGGAAGAGGACTGCTCTCTCCAGCCTCTGCCTGCGTCGGCAAGATGCCCCTCTGAGGCTGCGCTCTGGGAGGCCAAAGGACCCCTGTCTCCCATCTGGTCTCCAGAAGTGTCTGTCAAGCCCAGGGTAGGCCCAGCCTTCTCATTTGGGAAACAGAGGGAAGAGGAACACTTTCTCAGCACTGAGGAGAGAGCAGATGGAAGGACAGGTAGCCACCGTGAGACTGGCCCTAAGCTGTGAGGGGCGGTAACACAGGAAGTCGGGTTGCTGGCTGTGAGGCTGCCCCTCCGTGTGACATGCTCTCCTGCCTCTGGGCCAGTCTCCGTCTCTGTTGAACCTCTCCCTGAGAAGCATCATGGCACTTTGTCCTCTCTCTTTACACCCAAGAGCCCTGGCAGTGCAGAGGTTAAACACTTAGCTGCTAAGTAAAAAGTTCTAGTCTGTCCTGTAGTATTGCTGTGAGTCAGAATCAACTCAACAGCAATGACTTTGGTTTGGGGTTTATACGTATATTCCTACCCAGATGTTCCTCATCACCTGGAAGCTGCGTAGCACTGAGCAGATTTCGGTCCAGCGAGCAAATCTGCTGCCTTTAGGGCTTTTCCCACGTCCCACTCAAAATACATACACATGAACGACTCCTTTTGCAGTGCCACAAGGAAAAGGCAGGCTCCAGGTCTGATGCTTCTTGGGGTCCACTGTTGTTGTGGGGTGCTGTCACGTCCATTCCGACTC
Organism: Heterohyrax brucei; assembly: GCA_028571685.1. Lineage (NCBI taxonomy): Eukaryota > Metazoa > Chordata > Mammalia > Hyracoidea > Procaviidae > Heterohyrax > Heterohyrax brucei. The sequence goes on along the minus strand of CM053157.1, from coordinate 85,336,203 downwards.
ATGGCGGCCCTGTGAACAGCAGAATGAAACACTGCCTGGTCTTGAGCCGTGTTCACCATCGTTTTTTTTGGCTGAAGCCCGTTGTCGTGGCCACTGTGTTGATCCGTCGTGTCGAGGGTCTTCCTCTTTCTCGCTGACCCTCCACTCTACCCAGCATGATGTCCTTCTTCAGGGACTGATCCCTTCTGACAACATGTCCAGAGTATGTAAGCTGTACTCTTCTCTTGTCGTCTCTGCTTCCAAGGAGCACTCTGGTGGTCCTTCTTCTAGAACAGATCTGTTTGTTCTCTTGGCGGTCCATGGGACATTCAGTATTCTCCAACACCACAATTCAAAGGCATCAATTCTTCAGTCTTCTTTGTTCAGTGTCCAGCTTTCGTGTGCGTATGACGTGACTGAAAATACCACGGCTTGGGGCAGGCGCACCTTAGTCTTCACGGGATCCACAAGGTGGGTAAGCCCATGGCCTAAAACCAGCTCGGCTCCCAGCCAAGTTTTCTCAGTTGATAGAATCAGCGAATAAGGATCAGATGTGTGTGGTCCCTGCCCTGGAAGGTTTGCACCTAGTTAGAAAGAACGTGGATGGTGCACAAACTCTGAGAACAGTCATAACTAGTTGGTGTTGTAAGCCTGGCCTATACCAGGAGGAAGAGATAGCTGGGAAAGTCAGGAAATCTCTAGGGTGGAAAGACCGATGAGTGGCAGTGTTGGAATATGAACCCAGATCTGTCCAGTTCCACTCGGGGTGTGTGAGTATGACTTTCTTTGTGTCTTTGTATGTGTATGTGTGCTCATGGGTGTCTGTGTGTGTGCTTGTGCCTGTGTAAGTATGCATGTATTTGTGAGTATGTGTGTCTCTGCATGTGTGTGCATGTGTGTGAGTGCTCTGGAACCCAGAATCCATGCGGATCCCCGTGGGAGGAGGAGGAAGCCAGCTTGAGGTCCCCCAAGGCTTCCCACTGATCACTGCCGGTCAGCAGAGCCTTGGCGACCTATGGGTGAGCCCCAGAAAGAGAGGGGACATCTATACGTAATGTGGCTCTCTGGTGGGCCGCCTGGGGGCAGGGGTGGTGGGGACTCAGTAGGAATTTCCCACCTCAAGGAGACCCTTTCCAAAGCAGATCACATAGTCCCTGTCACCGGGCCACATGTCCCTTTTTTCTTTTTGAGCTTGGGTCCCTGTGGACAGCCTGCAGGACTGGGACACCCTGTGGCTGACAGGCTGGGGCGCCTGCGTGGCCGCCGTCTCTTCCCCCATCCCGTTCTGCCTGCGGACTTGGTGCCTCCGGGGCCTGAGTGTTCTCGGGGTCCTTTTGAGGTTAGGGTAGAAGCCAGAGCTGGGTGGGAGGGAGCAGGGAGGCTCTGTCTGCGGACTTGGCTGGGTGTCCAGGAATGTGAGTGTCACAGAGCCAAGTGTGTTCCCAGCGCTGGGCAGAAGCTGCTCCAAGAACACAGAAGGACTGGCTTCCCAGCCACCCTCCTTGTGGTCAGCTCTCTGCTCAGAGCCCCAGGCACAGCACCCCTCTTCCCGATCATGTCCACCCCAGCTCTGTACTCTTGCAGTGTCTGACACAGTCTGGGGGCCCTCAAACTTTTCCATGCCTTCCCCTGGCCCCAGACAGTAGTCTGTGTCTGATTTCCTGCCTCATTGCTTGTCCCAGGCCAGACTGTGCCCACGACGGGATCGCACTCGTCAGTGCCCCACGGAACTGTTCCCACACCCCCGTGTTCTGCACAGACCCACGTGGCCACTGTCACCTTGCAGGAAAATGTGGAAAGAGCTTGGCTGTGGAATCAGATAAGCCTGGGGTGGAATTCCAGTTCTGACATCTCGTTCCCTGACCTGCGATAAGTTTCTAAATCTGTTTCCTTGTTCGGGAAGCAAGGGTCCTGTTTTCTACATCACGATGAAGATGATAATACGTTGTCATTCTAGGTAGAGAGGAGAGGATGGCCATACGTGGTAAAAGGCGGGCTTTGAGTCAGGCTGACGAAACTCCAATTCCAGCTCTTACTGGCGGCATGCCTTGAGGTGGCCTCCTTAACCTCCCAAGCCTCAGTTTCCCCAGCTGTACCTGTTTATAGCAGCGTAGTGAGTATGAAGGGAAATGTACAAGTAAGGCGCTTAGCACAGTGCCTGGCCTGTGACATGTGCAGTGAGCGAGGACCGCCATGCTCCATCATCACGTGGTGTGTGGACGATGCTGTTTGCTCTTCTTGTCCCTGACTCTCTAACCCCCTGTCTCCCTGACCCCGTGGTGCCCTGACTCCCTGACCCTCAGTCTCCCTGTCTGTTTCCCTGATCCCCTGTCTCCCTCACTCCATGGTGCCCGGACTCCCTGACTGTCTGGTTCCTTGACTCCGTGTCTCCCTGACTCCTTGACCTCCTGTCTCCCTGAATCCCTGGTCCCCTGATGCCCTGACTGCTGGTTCCCTGGTACCCTGACTTTCTGACTCCCTGAATCCCTCCTTGACACCCCTCAGGAGAATGTCTGGATTCCTGCCTCATAGAGAAGGGAAGCATGGTGTGCTTTTCCCATTTGGGGATCAAAGGAGAAGAGTGCAGGAGAGACACACTGGGGAGGGTCAAAGCTCTCTTGAGACCCATGGGGACAGCTATTTGTCAGGGGGAACTTGGGGTCACCTGATGCCTGAGAAGATGCCCCAGGAAGGCAGCTGTCCTGGCCCCCACCCCACCGGCCTGCTCGCACTTGAACCCACCCTGGCTTGGCATACAGGATGCCCTGAGAACAGAGTTGTAACGACGCCTGTGTTCCCAGCCCTGAGGGCTGACTGTGATGCCTGTTGCCCGCAGGGTGGTGAAGGAGGAGATCTCCGATGACAATGCCAAGCTGCCCTGCTTCAATGGCCGCGTGGTGTCCTGGGTGAGGAGCTGCCCCATGTTCCTGGCAACGGGAGGGGTCAGAGCGAGCCCCTGGCTAGCTTGAGCCATGTGCCCTGTCCCCACGTCCTGTAGCCTCGGTGAAAAGGGGGACACAGTGGGAGAGAAAAGCCGAGACAGAAACACACTGTGGGGACAGAAACACCCTGGGGACACTTGGTCTCCGTGTCTGCCCGCACCTGCTGGTTTCTGCACCGACCACTGACCCCTGCTCTCCACCCCGTCCCCACCCACCAGCAGTGTGTCTCAGTGCCCCATCCACCCAGGCAGGGGGTCTGCTCATCTCAAGTGTTGCCTCCCCTCAGTGCTTCCTGCTTCGTTTCCCCCAGGGGACACGTTCAGACCCGGCCAGAGGTGCTCATCTCCTCTCCCTGCTGCCCTATATCGTGTTGTCCCCATCAGCTGGTCTCCACGGGGGGCCCTGTGCTGTAACATAACTGTCCCCATCCCCTAGTTTCCACTGAGGGTTCTGCCACATAACATACTGTCCTCCACAGTCCCAGTTGGCTGGTTTCTGCTGAGGTCTCTACCCTGTAACATATTGTTCCCCACTGCCCCGTAGCATAACTGTCCCTGTTAGCTGGTATCTGCTGAAGACTGCCCCATAACGTACAGTCACCAACTATCCTTGTCACCTGGTATCTGCTGAAGGCTGTACCTCATAACACATGTCCCCCACTGTCCTGTGACACACTGTCCCTTGCTGTCCCCATCGACTGGTGTCAGTGGAGGGCACTACCCCATAACACACTGTCCCCCACTGTCCCCCATCAGCTGGTGTCCGCGGAGGGCACACACCCGTAACACATTGTCCCCCACTGTCCCCCCCATCAGCTGGTGTCCACGGAGGGCACACACCCGTAGCACACTGTCCCCTACTGTCCCCCCATCAGCTGGTGTCCGCAGAGGGCACACACCCGTAACACACTGTCGCCCCATCAGCTGGTGTCCACGGAGGGCGCACATCCGTAACACACTGTCCCCCACTGTCCCCCCATCAGCTGGTGTCCGCGGAGGGTGCACACCCAGAGCCCGCCCCTTTCTGTGCTGATAACCCACCGGAGCTGCCGCCCGTCATGGAGCGCACAGGGGGCATTGGGGACTCCCGACCCCCTTCCTTCCAGTGAGTGTGACCTCGGTGGAGAGGATCCTAGAGGAGGGCCTCATCCACTCAACCTGGGGCTGCGGGAGGGAGCCCCCAGCCTCTCCCCTGCCCTACTGAGTCCTCTCTTCTGCAGCCCTCATGCTGGCGGGGGCAGCCAGGAAAACCTGGACAATGACACAGAAACAGACTCCTTGGTGTCTGCCCAGAGGGAGCGGCCACGCCGGAGGGATGCCACCGAGCACAGTGTGTTCTCCCCTGGCCCCTGCCTGCCCACAGCTCCCCCTCAGCCTCCTAGCCTTGCCCTACGCTTCCCCCGTATCAGGCACCCTGTGAACCCAGCTGTCTGCACCCCTGCAGCCACACGGATAAACGGAACTTCCAAGGGGGAGCGGCGGCGGGAACCAGGGGGCTACGACAGCTCCTCCACCCTCATGAGCAGTGAGCTAGAGACCACCAGCTTCTTTGACTCGGACGAGGACGACTCCACCAGCAGGTGGGGTTTCCTTTCCATGGGCACTCTGGGGAGGCTAGGCCCACAGGAGGGACCTAGGCCCTGTGTGGGAGCTGGGCCTGCCTGGAGGGAATGACTGTGGGCCCCACAGGTTCAGCAGCTCCACAGAGCAGAGCAGCGCCTCGCGTCTGATGAGGAGACACAAACGGCGGCGGCGGAAGCAGAAGGTGGCCCGGATCGAGCGGGTATGGGGCTGGGGTGCCAGGGTGGGGGGAGCAGATGGGGAGGGCTCACCTGGAGGAGCAGGGTGGGAGCAGTGAGTGGCTGCAACCCCTCCCTGCTGCTCAGGGCCTCTGTCTGTTCTAGTCATCGTCCTTCAGCAGTATCACTGACTCCACCATGTCACTGAACATCATCACGGTCACGCTCAACATGGGTGAGTCTGTACCAACATCCCTCGAGCACCTACTGTGTGCATGGGTGAGTCTGCACAGACAAGCCTTGAGCACCTACTGTGTGCATGGGTGAGTGCACAAACAACTCTCGAACACCTACTGTGCGCATGGGTGAGTCTGCACGAACAAGTCTCAGGCACCTACTGTGTGCATGAGTGAGTCTCCACAAACAACTCTCGATCACCTACTGTGTGCCAGGTGCTGGGAAGATTCAGGGGCTTCAGAGAGGCACAGATGAGGTCCCGTGTATTCTAGGGGTGTGATTACGAACACATAAAGTGATCGTTTCAGTGTCTTATGGTCAGTGCTGTGGCACATAAGCCCAGAAAGCTGTGGGAGCAGAGAAGGGCAGAAGGGAGGGCTTCCTGGAAGCAGCGATTCCCGAATGTGTTACACCAACCTCCCCTTGTCATCTCTCAGCCAGTGTGTCCTTGCTCAGGGATTTCTCTTGTATGAGATGGACAGATGTGGTGGAAAGAGCCCTAACTTTGCAATTTAAATCTGAGTTTGCGTCCTGGCTCTGCTACTCTCTGGCTGAGAAATAATCCACTGCCATGGAGTCGGCAGTGGCTCGTAGCCACACCGTAGACAGAGTAGAACTGCCGCATAGAGTTTCCAAGGAGTGCCTGTTGGATTCAAGCTGCAGACCTTTTAGTTAGCAGATGTAGTGTGTAAGCACTGCACCACCTGAATTCTCTGAGCCTCAGTGGTCTGCTGTATAAAATGGGACCGGCCGTCCCTGCCTTACTACCAACACAGGTTAAATGGCAGTACCTTTGAGATGCTGAGCATGGCATCTGACTCGAGTTCAGTAATTATCCGCTCTTACCCTTTCCTGCCCCTTTTCCAGTATGGGGTTAGAGTCTGGGTAGGAACCCCACCTCCCTCTCAAGGCCCCGCTCCTCTTTGTAGAGAAGTATAACTTTTTGGGCATCTCCATCGTGGGCCAGAGCAATGAGCGCGGCGACGGGGGCATCTACATCGGCTCCATCATGAAGGGCGGTGCTGTGGCCGCTGATGGGCGCATCGAGCCCGGGGACATGCTGCTGCAGGTACCTCTCAGTCCTAAGAGCCCCGCCCTCCGGCCCTGCTCCCTCACACCCTCCTCCTGTGCTGAGGGGAAGACCCCAGCCCACCAGGCTCTGGTCCTCTTTGCAGGTGAACGAGGTCAACTTTGAGAACATGAGTAATGACGACGCTGTCCGGGTCCTGCGGGAAATCGTGCACAAGCCAGGGTAGGGTTAGGGGGTGCGGGTCTGCGGGAGACCATGACAAGGCGGGGTAGGGCTCGGGGGGCGGGTCCTGCCAGGAGAAGGTGTAGGAGCCGGGGTAGGGCTGGGGGAGGCGGGTCCTGCCAGGAGAAGGTGTAGGAGCCGGGGTAGGGCTGGGGGAGGCGGGTCCTGCCAGGAGAAGGTGTAGGAGCCAGGGTAGGGCTGGGGGAGGCGGGTCCTGCCAGGAGAAGGTGTAGGAGCCGGGGTAGGGCTGGGGGAGGCGGGTCCTGCCAGGAGAAGGTGTAGGAGCCGGGGTAGGGCTGGGGGAGGCGGGTCCTGCCAGCAGAAGGTGTAGGAGCCGGGGTAGGGCTGGGGGAGGCGGGTCCTGCCAGCAGAAGGTGTAGGAGCCGGGGTAGGGCTGGGGGAGGCGGGTCCTGCCAGGAGATGGTTCCTGAGCTGGGAGGGGGTCAGGTCCTGTGGGAGATGTTGTGCAAGCCGGGGTAGGGCTGGGAGGCAGGTCCTGCGGGTGAAGTGCATGAGCAGGGGTGGTGGGGGCAGGGTTTGTGGCCATCACAGTGGCTCCCACACATCCTGTCCTCACCCTCGCTTTCAGGCCAATCACCCTGACTGTGGCCAAGTGCTGGGACCCCAGTCCGCGTGGCTGCTTCACACTGCCCAGGAGTAAGTGGATAGAGACTTGGCCCCAAAGTGGGTGCCTGGCACCTGGGAGCCCTGCCTCTTCTTCCTCTGTCCCCCTCACCTCTACAGCCACACTGTCTGGCCTGCCGTGGGCAGCCTGGCAGCCTGTGACGTGTCCTCTTGGTGTAGGTGAACCTATCCGGCCCATTGACCCTGCGGCCTGGGTCTCCCACACCGCAGCCATGACGGGCACCTTCCCTGCCTATGGCATGAGCCCCTCCCTGAGCACCATCACGTCCACCAGCTCGTCCATCACCAGCTCCATCCCCGACACAGAGCGTGAGTGTCTGCTCCTGCCCGGGGCCAGTGGGCGGGCCGGCTGGGAGCAGCTGCTGACAGCTGTTAAGGCCACACTCGGAGACCTGCTGGAGCCTCACAGGGGTCTGGGGATGGACGTGGTGCATCCAGCTACCTGTGACCAGATCCCTTCTGTCTAGTCTCTCAGTGAATGCCTCTGTGTCCAGTCCCCTAGGGGATGCCTCGGTGTCCAGTCTCCTGGAAGATGCCTTAGTGTCCAGTTTCTCATTCCCCCACCTTGGTGTCCAGTCCCATGGTGGATGCCTCCATGTCCGGCATCCCCGGTAGACACCGCGGCCTTCACCAGCAGTGCTTGCTTCAGAACATGTGTGGGACACCCAGGGAGCCTCAGCCTCCCCTTGTAGAACAGACTGAGCGACACATGCTCCCCAGGCTCCCATGAGGCCTGATAAGAGGCGCAGCGGCGCCCGGACCCCAGTGAGGGCATGAGGAGCAGAGGGGCACCCCTGCCCTACCACAGCCCAGACCTTGTCCACCAAGCAGAGCTGTTTCATCTGCTCTTCAGGTGTCCTGAGAAGTAGGCGCTGAAGTCCCCATTCTTAGAGAAAGGAAACAGTGCCCAGAAGTGATTTAGGTGCCCGACAGCTGTCCTGTAGGTATTGGGCAGAAGAGCTGCCGTGCCAGCGCCTGGCTGCCTGACCCCAGAGCCACCTTGTGATGGCCTTTCTGCCTCCCACCCCCAGGCCTAGACGACTTCCACCTCTCCATCCACAGTGACATGGCCGCCATTGTGAAAGCCATGGCCTCCCCCGAGTCCGGCTTGGAGGTCCGCGATCGCATGTGGCTTAAGATCACCATCCCTAATGCCTTCATTGGTGAGAGTGGGCCCCGGGAAGGTGCACAAGGTGGGGGATGAGGCAGTGCGAGGGCCCACAGGGGGTGGGCAGAGGTGGGGGACAGAGCAATAAGAGTGACCCCGGGGTGTGGGCAGAGGTGGGGGACGGGGCAGTGAGACTGACCCTGGATGAGGGACAGTGAGCATGACTCTGGGGGGGTGGGCAGAGGTGGGGGATGGCGCAGTGAGCGTGACCCCGGGGGGCTGAAGACAGAGGTGGGGTGATGGGCGGGGTAGCCTGGGGGCCCAGGAACCCCTGGAGCCCCTCCTTTGAGCTGGAACCTGCCAGTCTCCTTCCTGGGAGACCCGGTGAGCCCACGTCTGGGGACCCTCACGTGGCGGCCTTGCCCACAGGCTCCGACGTGGTGGACTGGCTGTACCACAACGTGGAAGGCTTCACCGACCGGCGCGAGGCCCGCAAATACGCCAGCAACCTGCTCAAGGCCGGCTTCATCCGCCACACCGTCAACAAGATCACTTTCTCTGAGCAGTGCTACTACATCTTTGGGGACCTCTGTGGCAGTACGTCCGCCCCGCCCCGCCCCTGCCCTGTCTGCCTGCTGGAGGCGGGGAGTCCAGCCCCAGGCTAGAGCAAGTCCCTGCGGCCCCCTCGCCTGCCCTGCGGCCCCCTCGCCTGCCCTGCGGCCCCTCTTTGACTGGTTCTGCATGCTGGTCATTGCTAAGGTGTCGTTGTCCTCAGCGCTCACGGATGTCTGTTCCCCAGAGCAGGGCTAGTACCACTGTGTTCAGAAGAGGAGGGGACAGACTGGCAGGTATTAAGTAGCCTCCCCCTCCCCCAAGGTCTCAGGCACAGCAGCAGAGGACCTTGGCATCAATCCGGGTCTTGTTGCCTCCGGAGCCTTAGTTTACCCCGCCCCCTGCTGCGCCTCCACCTCGTCACACATGGTACCCAAGCAGCACTGTCTCAGCAAGGACACAGTGGTCAGCTTCCCCACACTAAAGCAGGTTCCATCAGGGCGGGACCTGGGACTGGCCAGAGACCCTGAGTCCACAGCCTTCCCGGCCCTGGAAGGTGATAGTGCCACAGGGCAAAGGTGGAGAGGCTGTTAGGGTCAGGCAGAGGACCCTGGAAGTTGGACACGGGGTTGAACTTGGCCCTTAGAGAACAAAATGGCAGTGCGGGCTGGTCTGCAGGGAGTCTCCCTTCTAAGCCTGCAGAGTGCCCCTGGGGTAGGAAGTCCTCAAAGACAGGACAGCACCTCTCAGGGCTGTGGACTGAGGCTCACCGCACTCTTCTCTCGGTTCTGAGGTAGGGACTGAGGTCCAAAGACTAATGCTTGAAAAGCTTCAGTCCAGTTCTAGGGACTAAAATGGCTCTTCCTGACAGTCACAGTTCCTGGGGTGCAGGGTAAGTCCCTGGCCCTGAACCGTTCCAGTGTGTCGCAGGGAGGAGGTGGTCCCAACCTGCTGCCATGGAGTAGATTCCACTTTCTAGTGACCCTTCAGGACGGGCAGAACTGCCCTCCAGGAGCACCTGGTGGATGCCATCTGCCAGCCTTTCGCTTAGCAGCAGAGCTTCTAACCACTGCACTACCAGGGCTGCAGAGGGGGTGATGTGTACAAGTGTGTAGGGTTTTAGAGCTAGACAGTTCTGAGTCTTAACTGAGTCTTTGCTGTGTGAACACGGGCAAACTGGTGTCTTCGTTTCTGAGATCTGTGGGATGGAGCTGACAGCAGGTCTGACCTCACGGTGGTCTGGAGGATGAAGTAAGACAACATACAGGATGGTCCCAACACTGTTTGGCCCACAGTAAGCAGTCTATAAGAGTGGGCCGTCTACAGGGAAGCTATTAAATGATTCAGGGAGCATCAAAACAAGGTGGAAGGAACCCACAGAGTCATCACACCAGATAGAACTGCTCGATGTTCAGTGATCTGAAGAGGCAGCATGTGGCCCAGGACAACGGTACTGAAGGAAAAAGTCAAGGGTGCATTGAAGGTGTTGGCAAAAACAAGGCTCTAGGAATTGATGGAATGTCCATTGAGGTATTTCAACAAACAGATGCAGTGCTGGAAGTGCTCACTTGTCTAGGCCAAGAAAGTTGGAGGACAGGTACCTGGCCAACTGCCTGGAAGAGATCCATATGGATGCCCATTCCAAAGAAAGGTGATCCAACCAAATGTGGAAATCACCCTAAGCAATATCGTTGATGACACGCAAGTAAAATTTTGCTCAAGGTCTTTCAGAAGCAACTGCAACGGTACATGACAAGGAACTGCCAGAAATTCAGGCTGGATTCAGAACAGGATGTGGAACCAGGGATACCATCACTGATGTCAGATGGATCTTGGCCAAAAGCAAAAAAATACCAGAAAGATGTTTACTTGTGTTTCATTGACTATGCAAAAGGACTCGACTGTGTGGATCATACTAAATTACGCCTAACGTTGCAGAGAGTGGGAATTCCAGAACACGTAATTGTGCTCTTAAGGAATTTGTATATGGATCAACAAGCAGTTGTGTGAACAGAACAAGGGGACACTACATGGTTTAAGGTCAGGAAAGAGGTGCATCAGGGTTGTACACTTTCACCATACCTTTTTAATCTATATGGTGAGCAAATAATCCGAGCTGCTGGATTAGACGAAGAAGAACGAGGCATCAGGATTGGAGGATGACTCATTTAACAACCTGCATTACACGGACACCACCAGCTTACTTGCTGGAAATGAAGATTTGAGACACTTAGTGGTGAAGATCACAGACCATAGCCTTCAGTGTGGCTTGAACCTCAACATCAAGAAAACAAAAATCTTCACAACTGGACCAGTAAGCAACATTATCATAAATGGAGACAAGATTGAGGTGGTCAAGGATTTCATTTTACTTGGGTCTGCAATCAATGCCCATGGAAGCAGCAGTCAAGAAATCAAAAGGCTCATTGTATTGGGAAAATCTGCTGCAAAGGACTTCTTTAAAGTATTCAAAGGTAAGGATGTCACCTTTAAGACTAAAATGTGCCTGACCTAAGCCACGGTATTTTCAATCACATCATATGCATGCAAAAGCTGGACAATGAACAAAGAAGACAGAAGAATGGATGGCTTTGAATTGTGGTGTTGGAGAAGAATGTTGAATGTACCATAAACTGCCCAAAGAACCAACAGATCTGTTCTGCAAGAAGTACAACCAGTGTGCTCCTTGGAAGCAAAGAGGGCAAGTCTGTGTCTCGCATACTCTAGACATGTTGTCAGGAAAGATCAGCCACTGGAGAAGGACCTCATTCTTGGTCGAGTGGAAGGTCAGCAAAAAAGAGGAAGACCCTCCAGGAGATGGACTGACACAGTGGCTGCAACAGTGGGCTTAAGCATAAAAATGATAGTGGACGTGGCACAAGACCAGGCAGTGTCTTGTTCTGTTGTTCACAGGGTCAGTATGAGTTGGAACCAACTCAGCTGCACCTAACAACAGCAAAAGTGGGCCACTGGTGGTGTGTTGAACGGATTCTAACGTGGACTTTTTTTAATATCCCTGGAACTGGAGTGTATCTTATAGTCAAGCTTCTTCCAGTCTATGATACAGGGTTCTCACTATCACTGACATTAGCAGAAGTCATCGTCGGCCTTACACCTCCAGGGACACACACAGCTCCTCAGGGCAGCTGTGGCTTTCCCTCAAGAGACATTGGTCCTTCCCTGGGGCCTTCTGGGTCTCCCACCCGTGGACCAAGGACACCAGAGGCCCAGCTCAGGGAAATGCTGGCAGAACAGGCCTTTTCTGTCTCATTGGCCAAGGTCTCCAGCTGGGAGTACAGCAGTCCCTCTCCTCAGGACAACAGCCAGAAGGCTGACCTAGTCACCACAATTTGAGTGTAAGCCAAGGCAGAACATGCTTCTGTCCCGCCCGCGCAAGCTTGCTGCTGGCCTGATGACACCAGTGGCCGGTGGACAGCACAGGTCACCTCAGCCCCTCAGGCCTGTGCTGTTTTCCTTGGCAGGATGGGCCAGCTCACCTCAGGGCCTAGAGGACAGGGCTCTATCCCACAGGTCACAGGCAGCTTTCTGGGCCCTAAGACCTGGTATGTAGATGGGGTGTGCGCAAGGTGTGTCTCAGGCAGCTCCAGTGACCCCTTGTTAACCCTTCAGGGGCATTCTGACCTGGGAGGGACCACCTTGCCTTTAAGGACTGCATAGTTTAAGGGACAGCCAGAACCGTGAAAGAAGTCCTGTTACCGTAGGGAGACGAGAAGCAGGCCAGGCTGAGGAGGCAGCGGAGAGCCCCGAGGAGGAGCCTGTTGTCCCCACCTAGGGCCCCTGCCTGCCCCACTCCCACCCTGCCTAGCAGCAGCAGGAAACTGGTCAGGATCAAAGGTCTCCCAGAGGGTCACTGCATGGGGAGGTTCTGAAAGGCCTTGTATTGTTTCTGGGCTTTTAATGGATATTTGTTTAATGCTATGTGGTGGGGGAGGGCCGAGTTGTATGTCCATTTTCTCCAGACTTCTCCGTGTCCATAACTAACGACCATGCCCAGAAAAGTGACGAGAAGGAACTGTTCTTGGCTCCTGGCTACAGCTGGAGGTGACCTCAGGCTGGGCCGTTAACTCGTGAGGACTGGGCTTCGTCCTGGCAGATGCATGCCCAGGGCCTTCCCCAGCAGGCCGCGCGAGCCGTTGCCATGAGATGTAGGGCTTTGTACTGCACTCAGCAGGCGCCATGGTGGCACAGTGGTTAAGCGCTTGGTGGCTCACTGAATGGTTGGTGGTGTGGACCCACCAACCACACTGGTGGGGCGCTGGCTGTGGCAGTCTGTGTCCATGAAGACGACAGTCTCGGAAACCAGACAGTGGTAGTTGTACTCTGTAGGGCCGCTGTGAGTTGGAACTAACCCCATAGCAGCGGATTTCTCAGCTGAGCGTGCCCTGTGAGCCGTAGGTGGCCGTCCAGTATTTTGGAGGCCCTGGAGGCACAGCGGCTAAGAGCTGCGTCTGCTAACCGAGGTCGGCAGTTCAAATCCCCCAGCAGCCCCTTGGAAACACTGTGAGGCAGTCCTACTCTGTCTTGTCAAGTCACTGGGAGTCAGAATCAACTCAGAGGCAGTGGGTTTGGTTTGGTCTCACCTATTTTTATGGAGCTCTGGAGGTACAGTGGTGAAGAGCTTTGCTGCTAACTGAAACATCAGTAGTTGGCATCTCCATATGTGGCAGTTCTGCTCTGTCCTGTAGGGCAGCCGTGAGGCAGAGTCTAGTGGAAGACAGCAGGTTTGTGGTGGTATTTCAGCCTTCCACAGCCCCACAGCCTCTTACCCTCTAGTGGAGAGAAGACAGCCAGAATTTTACCCCTTTTTCCAGCCCTCTGAGCAGGAAGGAAAAAGCACCTAAAGCTTGGTAGGGGCCCTCCATGGTATTGGAAGTTTTGGCGCAGAGGATCTGAAGCAGGGACTGGGGACCCTCCCCGTGGGAGGATGGCAGGCGGCTTTGCTCTGTGGCCCCATCTGACCCGAAGCTGTCACTGCTGCCCCAAAGCCCCCACTCCTGATTCAGGGGTGTGGCGGATGGCGTGGACCTAGCTCACCCAGCCCTCCTCCCCTTACAGACATGGCCAACCTGACCCTCCATGACCATGACGGGTCCAGCGGCGCCTCTGACCAGGACACGTTGGCCCCGCTGCCGCACCCGGGGGCCGCCCCTTGGCCCATGGCTTTCCCGTACCAGTACCCGCCGCCCCCGCACCCCTACAACCCACACCCCGGCTTCCCAGAGCTGGGGTACAGCTATGGTGGGGGCAGTGCCAGCAGCCAGCACAGTGAAGGTAAGTAGAGTGCGGTGCGGAGGGGGCCCCCGGACTGGCCGGTGGCCCTGAGCGCCCCGGCCCCTCAGCGCCCCCACCCCGGGCTGCCCTGTCCCGCCCCGGGGCCTCTCCATCCGACCTCGGCCCCGCCCCCTGGCTCAGGCCCCGCCCTCCACCTGGCCCCGCCCATGGCCCAGGCCTGGCCCCGCCCTCCACCTGGCCCCGCCTCCCCCGCAGGCAGCCGGAGCAGCGGCTCCAACCGCAGCGGTAGCGACCGGCGGAAGGAGAAGGACCCCAAAGCCGGGGACTCCAAGTCCGGAGGCAGCGGCAGTGAGTCGGACCACACGACGCGGAGCGGCCTGCGGGGACCGCGGGAGCGGGCGGCCAGCGAGCGCTCGGGCCCGGCGGCCAGCGAGCACAGCCACCGCGGCCACCACTCGCTGGCCAGCAGCCTGCGCAGCCACCACACACATGCGAGCTACGGGCCCCCGGGTGTGCCCCCTCTCTACGGGCCCCCTGTGCTGGTGATGCCTCCGCCGCCCGCGGCCATGGGGCCCCCGGGGGCACCCCCGGGCCGCGACCTGGCCTCTGTGCCCCCCGAACTGACCGCCAGCAGACAGTCCTTCCGTATGGCCATGGGGAACCCCAGTGAGTTCTTTGTGGATGTCATGTGAGCAGTCCCCTCCCCACAGCCGTCCCCACTGAGCCCCGCCGCCTGCGCCCCTCTGGCCATTCGTATTTTTTTTTATTTTGTTTGGTACCTGAAAGGGAAATAAACGGAACTCAGTCCCGGCACGCTAATGCTCAAGGGGCACGCTGAGGCAGGGTGTGCCTGCTCCCCGGCTCTGCACCCCTAACCGCCTCTAGCCCCGGCGGAGCCCTCTGCCCAGCAGTGCTATGCAGGAGTCCCCAGATCCTCCGACTTGGGCTCTTGTCTCCAAGCCCACCGGAGCTGCCCCAGGCCCACACCCTTAGAGCTAACGCTAGCAGTCCCTGGAGTCCTCAGCCCCTGTCCCTCCTGTCCCCTTCGTCCTCTCTGTCCATGCATTCAGCTATAGCATTCCTCTCTCAGTGTCACCGTCAGGCGTGTGTGCAAATCTCTATTCTGCCACTCCCCAGCCCCCCCAACATTTCCCACCTCTGTTCCTCTTATCTGTTCCCTAGGTGACGTCTTCCAGTGATTGCACCCATCTCTGCCTGCACCCAACCCTGGCCGCCCCCTCCCTGCCATGCTTGGTCTGTCTGCTCTTTCCTCAGACCCCTAGCCCCACTAATCCAAGGGCTCACCTCACCTCTGGAGCTGAAACATTTCTTCTCTTTCTTTTTCCCTGCCTCAATCCTCCCTGGGCCTGGAGCAGCCAAGAATTTCGGGCTGTTTGACTTTCTGTGAGCCCTTGCGAGGGGAGGCCCAGCCTCGGAGGAGACCAGGCAGCCTGCTGCAGGAACCGCCCCCCCCCCCCCCAACTACACTTCCACACTCAGTTCCTGGGCGTCTTCTCGTCCGTGTCACTCAGGAGAGAGGCTCCCTCCTCCACAGGCGGTCTTCTGGCTCCCGCCCCCGCTTCCCCATAGACAGACAGACACACACACAAACGTGCCTATACAGACAGGTTCGCTCAGCCTCAGGGCTGGTCTCTGCCTCGAGGGCTGGATCCCTCTCTCCTCGTCCTCCCTCAGGTTGTGGGGCTGGTCCCAGGACTTCTGCTCCCCTTTTTGGCAGTCCTCAAGCCTTTCACAGTAGTCCTCACGTCTTCCTGCCTAGATGAAGCCCACAGGCTGGCTCTCAGGCTGGGCCCCGCAGAGCAACAAGCATAGGTGGTTCTCTCACATACCCCACGTCCACCCATGTGCCCTTCCCTGTTCTCACATTCTGCATCATACCTCGGAGCAGGGACAGGAGCTCACGGGCCAGATGACGTTGGGACTGTCAGACAGACTGCTAATACATGTTTTTAGACAAGTCATGACTGCCATAGACTTCGGCTCCCCTAGGCTCACTAAGGCGCCCATATTTTCAGGGCAGAGGTAACAAGAGGGAGGCAGGGTCCTTGGCTGCAGGCTCTAGGATAAGCCAGGAGCCAGGCATATTGGTGTTTGTTCCTTCAGCAAACACCTCCAGGGCTGTGGGAGGCAGGGGGCTGTGCTGGGTGACTCTGTCTCTCTCACCCTAGCTCTGGGCTCCCTCCCAACTCGCTCTGTGGCTTCCTTCTGGTGCAGAGCTGTCTCCTGTCCTCTGTCCTCTGACTCGGCTGTGTCCAACTCTTGAGAATCCCTCCAGTGTTGCTCATGCCTTCAGTGTCTGTGTTCTCTGGTGTTCCATCTTTGGTCCCCTTTTCTCTCTAAGATCCCCTGAATGGTGTCATCTATCGTTTATCTCTGTAACAGCCACTGATACATTAGTAATTCCCAAGCATACCCCCCAGCTCGAACCTCTCCCCTCATGTTTAGGTCTGTATTTTTATTACCCACTGAACATCTCCACAGACGTAACCAAGTGGACCCAACATGCCATCTTTCCCACCAAGTGTGTTCCTCCTGAATTCCAGTCCTTGTCACTTTCAACACAGTCTACACAGGCTTACAAACCAGCAGCATTTCTGGGCTCTAACCCCTTCCTCCGACGTCCTCCTGGTCAACCTATCACATCCCATTCCACTGCAGCGATTGTTCTTGAGCTCAGCCCTTCTGTCCCCTCTGCCTTGACTCATTTAGCCCCTTGGAGCATGGGATCTAGAGTCACGTTGTTCTGGGTTTGAATTCCAGCTCAGACTTTTCGGTTGTGTGATCTTACGAGAGTTACTAAACCTCTCTGAGCCTCAGTTCTCTTGTATGTAAAATGCCAATAATAATACCTACCTCACAGGGTTGTTGTGAGGATTTAAATTAGATATTGTACGAAAAGTGCCTAGCACAGTGCCTGGCACACAGTAGAGTAGGTGCTCAATAAATGGTAGCTATTATTATAATCACTGCTACTACTATTCTTATTACTTAGTTCAGACCGTAGGGAATACATGGCAGGAGTTCTGGTGGTGCAGTGGTGAAAGCACTCTGCTGCCAACTAACAGGCCAGTGGTTGAACTCCACCAGCCAGTCTGTGGAAGGGACACGTGGCAGTCTGCCCCCGTAAACGTTTACAGCCTTAGGGGGCAGTTCTGTTCTATCCCATAGGGCTGCTATGAGCTGGAGTTGACACCGTGGGTAGGACAGCTGTGGCAGATTCTGGAGAGGCAGGAGTGAGGCCTTGGGGACCAGCTCCCCTGTATTCTCTCGGCCTGGGACCACCATCAGGGGAGGCCCGATCTTCATCCAGTTACCTTCCGGCTTGGGGCAGGCGGAAGTTAAGGACAGCAGGATGTGCAGCCACGTTTGCTCTTCCTCGCCCTTCCTCTTGGGCCTGGCGCAGCCCTGCCCAGCGAAGGCAGCAGGGTGTCTGCCTAAGGTGGGAGAGCCTGGAGGTTTTCCTCAAGGTCCTGCAAGTGCCAAGCAGACCTTTCATGTCGAAGGCTGGCCCTGTCACCTCCTCTCAGCTGGGCTATGAAGCTTGAGTCTTGATCAGAGAAAAGGTTCCAAATCCTTGTCCAGTGAAATTCAACTGCAGAACGTTTTCTAAGCCATGTGTGGCCTGTCCCCTAGAGGCCCACCGCGGCTGGTCTCGGGGAGCTCGTAGTCATGGAACTGAGGTAGAACTCAGGCACGTCCCCGAAAAGCTGTGGCTGACTTTCCGTGTGTTTGGCAACAACCGTTCTGCACCCTGCTTGGGTCTCGATCCCCGGGAAAAGGCTCGTGGCTGGAATAATTAATACATCGGGGAAACACAGGTGATGTCAGTGGTGGCATTCAGCACAGGCTCTCGCGCCAAGTTGTGTGTTTGTGTGTGAGTAAGGGCAGCCAGTCCTCAGACTCTGGGGCAGAGAAAGCAATCCAAGCCTTAACCGACAGGCGTCGACAACCTCGAGTGACACTAGAGCCTTTGGGCTTCCTCAAAACGCAAGCACGGGAGGAGGTGTAGAGACTACAATTCCCAGCGTGCTCAGCGGGACAATCAGCTGGGGAGGGCGCCACGTGTGCTGGGATGCGTATTCGCGGAGTGGCGTGATGGACCACGCCCGCCCCGGAAGGCGGCGGGTGTTTCCCGAAGGCTCCCGGTAATTGTAGTTTTGAAGGGCCCAGAACGCTTCCACTAGTCCGGGAGAAGGCCGAGCGGCCTGACGGGGGTTGTAGTCCGCGCGGGGACGGGGGCGGATGCGCGCGCGCAGCCGTGTCCGGGGCGGGGCCGCGGCACTGCAGTGAGGCCGAGGCCGCGGGCAGCCGAGCAGGGGGCGGGCGGACATCTTGGGAGCCGGAGAGCGGCCTGGCTGAGCGGGTGCCGCCGACCCCAGGTGAGCCGGGACGGCGGCCTTTCGGGCGGGAGGAGGGCGCCGAGCGCCACCGGCGCCGCCGCCCGGCTGTGCTCTGGCCTGCGTGGCGCGGCGCGCCGTGCCGCCCGCCCCCGGGAGCGGCCTCAGCCTTCAGGCCCGGGGCGCGGCTGCAGGGCGGGCGGGAGCTGCCCTCCACCTGACCCACCGGGCGCGCCCTGGGACCGGGACCGACCAGGCGTCGCCCAGAGCGGGGCACCGCGCGGCGCGGCGCGCTCCTCCCTGGGGTCGGGACCGGCGCCTGGCGCCTTCTCTCCGCGCAGGGTCGATTTCCCCGTCCCCAAGGACAGTGAGTGACGCTCCCTGGGACAAGCCTCCCACCGCGCCGCGCTCTCTCGTCTCGGTTTAGCGACATTCCTAGCCGTTGGTCCTCAGACCTGTGACAGCTCTCGCACCCCGCAGCACCGTCTTTTCCGTGGTCGCCCTCTCTCTAGAGCAGAAACCCCACGACCCCCCGTCGCGGCTCTGCACTAAGCCCCAGGCCGCCAGCAGCTCCCCGCGTTCCTGGTCGGCGCTGTCAGTCTCCCCCTGCCACCCCCCACCCCGGGCCCTGACCTTGGCCGGCCTGGAAAGGCTCTCCGCCCTGGGCCCCCGGCCTGTGGGCTTCTGTGGCTGCTGGCGTCCCCTGCCGCGCTGCCGCTGCTTTGCCCCGCCAC
Source organism: Heterohyrax brucei (assembly GCA_028571685.1). Taxonomy (NCBI): domain Eukaryota; kingdom Metazoa; phylum Chordata; class Mammalia; order Hyracoidea; family Procaviidae; genus Heterohyrax; species Heterohyrax brucei. The sequence goes on along the minus strand of CM053157.1, from coordinate 85,317,405 downwards.
ACCTCGGGGTCCCCTCCCAGAGCCCCGCGGCAGGGAGCCGCCTGCTGCTGGATAGCCGTCAGCTGGGTCCCTTGCCTGGGGCTCGACTGCCATCTTGGTTTCTCTCCCAGTCTCTTTGGGACCCACGGACAGGATGTGTCCGCCACCGTGGGAGAGTCTCTCTGGTTCTGGAGACCTTTGTCTTTCCATTCAGAAAAGCCTGGTACAGCCTCTCGGGTGAAATTCAGGCGAGGGAGCCGCCTTAACGCCTGCCCTCTCTCGGTCGGAGCTCACTTGACCCAGATCACTGGGGAGTTCGCCCCTTTCGCGCGCCTTTCTGGTCCACGGGGTGCCGCTTACAGGCTCTCAGGACAGAGGGCAGCTAGCTGGTGGGTGTGGGGTCACTGAATCTCCCCAGGAAGGGTCTCTTTGTTTCATCTGCCCCCCCATCGCTTTCATTGCACTCGGGAACTGCGGGCACCTCCCGCGTTCAAAGGCGGGTGGGCAGAAACGGCAGGGTTGAGCACTGGGATCCCCGAAGGCTGTCTGTTGGCCCGGTCGGAGCCCTGCTTATCGGCCTGGGAGGGGCCGAGACCGGCCTCCCTTCCCGCTCCCCCAGCACCCCCTTTCCTGGAACGCCAAGACTCCTGTGGACCGGAGAACCCTGCTTCGGGCCCTGCCACCTCCACAGAAGGGCAGTGAGCGCGGGCCCCGCGGCCGTGCTGGCGCCCCAGGCCACAGCCATCTGGAGCCTTTTACCGGCCCTTTCTCAAGCTGTAGGCCAGCGGGCCTGGCGGTGACTCCTCCCAAGCTGGGGCCTGGGGGAGCGCCTCCAGGGGAGAGGGCCACAGGGGTCCTCGCTGAGCTCAGAGCTGGGAAGAGCAGGAGGCAGTGCCTCCCTGGGCCAACCTCAGGATCCTGGGCCTTCCCATGTAGGACAAACAGGAACTGGGGCCTGGCTGAGGGGAGGGGCATGCCTGGAAGGGCTGTAGGGTCACTTGCTGACTGTCTTGAGTCAGGAAAAAAGCCCGGCCTGTGACCTGCTGGGAAACCCTGGTGGTGCAGTGGTCAGCACTTCAGATCCTCCAGGCGCTTCTTGGGAGCTCTGCGCGGCTGTTCTGCTCTGCCTGTAAGCGAGGGCTGTGGGTTTTTGGCTTTGGTGACCCGTTCTGCCCGTCCTAGGTCCATTCTGTGAGCCATGGGCAGCGGAGACTGAGTGGCCGCCATGATCGGAGGGCTGTTCATCTACAATCACAAAGGGGAGGTGCTCATCTCCCGCGTCTATCGGGATGACATTGGGTGAGTGAGCCCCCTGGCAAGCCCCCTCCCCAGCACGTTCCCGCCATAGGGTTGAGTTGGCCACCCCTTCCCCGACCGCATCCTGGGAGCGCAGCAGCACAGCCTGGTCCCCTTTGGGGCCATGGTGGTGGCCCTGCAGCAGGCTTGCAGGCTGCGGGGCTAGATCTCTGGAACTCCTGCCAGCTCCACCCTGCTTCAATTTTCCTTGGCAGCAGACATGGCTGCTGGGGGCCATTGCTTTTGCCAAGCAGATCGGTTCCTTCTTGGAGGAGGACAGGGCTATCTGGTGGGTGGAGTTGGTGGCCAGGCTAGAGGTGCTGATCCAGCCCAAGTCTGTTCTCAAAAGCCCTGCTGACCTTGGGAGCCTAGGCTGGATTCCCTGAAAGCTGCTGCAAGCTGCAGAATCCCTTGGCACCACCCTTTCTCACGAGGAATGGGGCTGCTGACTCACACGTTTCAGTTCCTTGGGACCATTCCTGGAAGAGATTGTGAACTGCCCGAGGCACTCACCCTGAGGTTCTCAGTGGGAGGGTGGGGAAGCTGGTCTGCAACAGCTCTTGGTCTGCGGTCCCTCAGGCCCTCAGCCTCGCTCCCTTTCTCCCCACCCCCCTCCTGCCCGCCCACCTTTCTTCCCTGACTGGGGACAATGGGTCCCAGCTTCCATAGCTCTCAGATGAGATTAGGCCTCCTCCCTGATCCCGGGGACGGTCCCATCCTCCACAGCTCTGATGAGATCAGCTCCATCCTCCACAGCTCTGATGAGATTGGCTCTTCTCCCTGACCATAGGGACGGTCCCAGCCTCCACAGCTCTGATAAGATTAGGCTTCTTCCCTGGCTGAGGGGACAGGTTCTGGCCTCTGCAGCTCTGATGAGATGGGGTCTCTCTTGTTTTGCTGCCCTGATTTTTTTGCTTGAGGAGCTTGAAATAAGCACTTAGAGCAGGAACTTGCTGCAGTGTACCTAGCTCCTTGGCTGCCCAGCTGGCAGGCTGGTCTGGCCATGGTGGCTGTTTGTCCACTGGCTGGTGGGGGGGCACGAAGAGTAGTAGCGATGCCTGGCCTACCTGAACCCAGCTGGCTGCTGCCCCTTCCCCACTTCTCCGCCCTGCCCTGCTAAGTCAAGGCCAGGTCTACCCCACCCTGACACCTGGTCAGCCAGGGTCTGGTCCACCCCACTGCACACCTGGCTGTGCCCCAGTAAGCCAAGGCCAGGCCTGGCCTGCCACACACGCTTGGCCTTCCTGGTCAGCTAGGGTCAGGTGCACACCGGGCTGTGCCCTAGTAAGCCAAGGCCGGGTCTGGCCTGCCGTGCATGCTTGGCCTTCCTGGTTATGGTCAGCCAGGGTCAGATCCACCCCACCGAGCATGCCTGGCTGTGCTCTGCACCTCTGCTCACGGTGTGTGCTGCCTCTTCTCCCGTGTGTCGTGTGTCTAACCCTCTCTCTCGTTGCTGTCACTGTCCTCTCCTGGCTGGCGTCATTTCTCTCACTCCATCTCACTGGCTGCCGTAGCAATAGGTAAGCGGCTGGTCAGGCTGCTGCCCGGGCTCAGGTGGGTGGGCCCGGCCCTCATCGTTCTCTGTCGTCTCTCTCCTTTCCCGGAACTGGATCCTGGACAAGAATGGGGGTACAGCTTCAGAACCCCCAATTAATTCTTCCCCAGAGCCTTCTCTGCATCAGGCTGACTTGGTCAGCTTCCAGGGAGGCTGGTCTCCCCTGGTCGAAGCACAGCGGGAGGACTGGAGAAGTGGCTGTCTCCTCTGGGCCTGGAGCTTTTGGGGAGCTAGAGAAACCACAGCTGAGCTGGCAGAGGGCCATTGGGGCCAACCTTGGGAGTAGGGAACACGCCTCTTGCTGCAGTGGCTCCCACTTTTGAGGTCACATTTGCCCTCTTGTTATCCCCACTTCCCTTTTGTCCCTGACTTTCAAACACCAGCCCTGCTCGGGCCTTCCTCTGCTCCCAGCAGGGAGTTACCACCCTGTGGGTTAGGGCTAGGAGCAGCAGCTTCAGTTCTGAGGAGGGTGGGGCTGGCGCCACAGGGGCCCACCTGCTGGGCTCGGGGCACCCGGGGCTGAGTGGCCTGCACGTGGTGTCCCGCAGGAGGAACGCAGTGGACGCCTTCCGGGTCAATGTCATCCATGCCCGGCAGCAGGTGCGCAGCCCAGTCACCAACATCGCTCGCACCAGCTTCTTCCACGTTAAGCGGTCCAACATCTGGCTGGCAGCAGTCACCAAGCAGAATGTCAATGCTGCTATGGTCTTCGAGTTCCTCTACAAGATGTGTGACGTGATGGCAGCCTATTTCGGCAAGATCAGCGAAGAGAATATCAAGAACAACTTTGTGCTCATCTACGAGCTGCTGGATGGTGAGGGCGGAGGATGGAGGGTGGAAGGCGGAGGGCAGGCGGGTGGGTGGCAGGCGCGTCGGGGGGTGCCCCTAGGGGCTGGAAGCGGGAACGGTTCGGGGCTGTGTCCTGAGTATCTGGGACTTGGCCCAGGGCCTCTGTGCCCCTCTGTGCCCAGATGGCCCTTCCAAATACAGCTGTTTGCAAGTGGAACACAGGCCAGGAGGGCTCAGGGAAGGAGCTTTGGTCATTCAAGGGGCCAGGCCACAGTAGACATTGTTCTCTTGTGTATGGCATTTGGTTTACTGTCTTCCAGCTGCCTCAGAGCCCTGGGGGGTGAGGCATTCCAGGCCGAGGGTGTACTGTCTCTGACCTTCTGGGGGGCATCATAAGTGTGAGTCCTCCCCTGCACAGCCATCTGTTTCTTAAGGGCACAGGACCTTTTGGTCTCATACCCACCAGCCATGTGGCTTTTCTGCTGGCTTTCTCTTGGTAAAAAAATGATGACGTTCTAATGATGTTTTCTGAGAAAGCTCAAATCCCAGAGTGAACGCTGGAAGGTTGGGAGGCTTTCCTGCGCATGCGCCCACACTGCCACTGGAGCCATGCTGGCCAGATCTGCCCAGGCCAGTGGAAGGCTGGGTGTGAGGTGTCGTTCGCTTCCCCTGGGGGCTGATGGCTTCCTCTGTTGCAGAGATCCTGGACTTTGGGTACCCGCAGAACTCTGAAACAGGGGCGCTGAAGACCTTCATCACTCAGCAGGGCATCAAGAGCCAGGTATGGCTGTGGCTCAGGCCATGGGCATCGAGAGCCACGGCTACAGCCACGCAGAGCCCAGCGCCCTGCGTCCCGCTGCTCCCAGAACCTGGTGCAGGCTGACTCATGAGCCCACCCCTGCTAGGAAGTGCTGGCCTCCACTGTCGCCCACCCATGCAGCCCTCACCCAACCCAGGGCAGCCCACTCAGCATCTCCCCATGGGTGCTGAGCAGTTTTTTTCTGCACTGTGGGAGGCGTGTGGGGCTCCTCAGAGTGGGGATTGCGGGCCTACCTCTGGAACCCAAGCCTCAGGCCTGTCTCTTTTCTTCTCTTACCTCTTCCTGCCGATGCTGTCCCGCTGTTGCCCTGGGGGTGCCTCGCCGGCCTTGTGGCTTCCAGCATCAGGTGAGCTGCTCCCTCAGCGTCCACCGTGCAGCTTCCTGGCTCTGCTGCTCCTGGCCCTGCCCCCTGTGGAGCACAGGCTGGGAAAGAGGAGGGAGGTGGGGCAATGGGGCTGCCGTTGTCACTTGTCTCTGCCTCCTTGTAGACAAAAGAAGAGCAGTCTCAGATCACCAGCCAAGTGACAGGGCAGATCGGCTGGCGGCGGGAGGGTATCAAGTATCGCCGAAATGAGCTCTTTCTGGACGTGCTGGAGAGTGTGAACCTGCTCATGTCCCCGCAGGGTGAGGGCCTCCCCGGGAGGTAGGGCAGCGGGCCGGCTCCCGTCCTGCCTGCTGGCCGCAGCAGCCTCCCTGTCTCTTTGCGTCCCCAGGGCAGGTGCTCAGCGCCCATGTGTCGGGCCGGGTGGTGATGAAGAGTTACCTGAGCGGCATGCCTGAGTGCAAGTTTGGGATGAATGACAAGATTGTAATTGAGAAGCAGGGCAAGGGCACGGCAGACGAAACAAGCAAGAGGTACCCAGGAGGGGTCTGGTGGGAAAGGTGGGCCTCGGGCCGGGCCTGGCCAGCCGTGGCAGTGCCAGCTCCGCCGGCCGGGGGGGCCTGGCTAGCTGCTCCTGGCTCCTGTTGGGGTCCAAGGAGCAAGGCTGTTAGGAAGGGGCAAGCTGACCCAGGCCAGGACCCCCGGGTCAGAAAGCCACCTTCCTGGGAGCTTTTTAGAGTCTGTGGTACAGACCTTACTGGGCTGTGGCAGCCTTGGGGGCAGGGTGGTCTCCTCGCCTGCTGCTGGCCACTGTCCTGAGCCAAAGAGAGTCCTCTTGTCCCTGCCGGCAGCGGGAAGCAATCCATCGCCATCGATGACTGCACCTTCCACCAGTGCGTGCGGCTCAGCAAGTTTGACTCCGAACGCAGCATCAGCTTCATCCCACCCGACGGGGAGTTTGAGCTCATGAGGTGCCCTGGGGCGGGGGGTGCGCGGGGGGGTCACGGGCCAGGGCTCCCTGTGCTGACACAGCTCCCTGGCCCCAAAGGTACCGCACCACCAAGGACATCATCCTCCCTTTCCGGGTGATCCCGCTAGTGCGGGAAGTGGGGCGCACCAAGCTGGAAGTCAAGGTGGTCATCAAGTCCAACTTCAAGCCCTCGTTACTGGCCCAGAAGATCGAGGTGAGGACAGGGCATGGCGGGGAGGAGGAGCGTGTCGGAGGTGACGGCAGGGGCATGGGGAGGAGGAGGAACCTGCTCCAGGAGAAGGGCAGTGACACTGGGGCCTGACGCAGGGGTGTGCGCTTCCAGGTGAGGATCCCGACCCCACTGAACACAAGTGGGGTGCAGGTCATCTGCATGAAGGGCAAGGCCAAGTATAAGGCCAGTGAGAACGCCATCGTGTGGAAGTGAGTGTTCCATTCAGCGGGCACCGTAGGGCCAGGACGCCTTAGTGTTACACCCCACTATTGGTCCCACCATTTCTCCTCTGAATGTTGGGGGTGTGTGCATCTCAGCTTCTCTGCGTGAGCATGTATCTGCCTGCATGTGAGTTCACACCCATATCCATTTTTCCACGGTGCTTCACCGTTGCCCTGTGTAATGTCTCTGTGGCCAGAGAGAGTAGGGGGTAGCCTGCACACGTTCCCACAGGCTGGAGGAACGGCAGACCCCAGGGTGCAGAGCAAGTGCTTGGAGTAATGTTCCTTGTCCCGGCACTCCCCACCCCGGCCCAGGCCCCCCTCTGGGACCGCTGAGGCTGTCAGGGGCACTTGCTGCCATCACCCCTGTGTTCCAGGATCAAGCGGATGGCTGGCATGAAGGAATCCCAGATCAGCGCCGAGATTGAGCTGCTCCCCACCAATGACAAGAAAAAGTGGGCTCGGCCCCCCATTTCCATGAATTTTGAGGTAGGGCCAAGAGGTGGCCGTGGAGCTTCGCAGGGTGTGTTGGGAAGGGGCTGCCTCCACACAGTACAGATGTTGTTATCTGGTGCCACCAAGTCGGTTCTGACTCACAGTAACCCTGTGAACAACAGAACAGAACCCTGGTCTTGTGCCGTGTCCACAGTCGTCTATGCTTAAGCGTGTTGTCGTGGCCGCTCTGCCAGTGCATCCTGCTGGTGGTCTTCCTCTTGCCAGCTGACTCTCCTCTGTGCCAAGCACAATGTCCTTCTTCCACCCCTGTGGATCAGAAGGCTCAATCTGGAGCTTGTTAGGAGCCCTGCATTTCACAGCCCCGCTTCCCCCCCTGGAGGCCTCCTGGTGGCAGTGACTGTTCACACAGACAGGAGTCTGACTGGTCTTGATGTGTCATTAAGCAGTCCTGTGGAAGGGCTTAGATTACTTGAGTGCCTGGTTAGACACAAGCTGAATTAGACAGGAAGATGGACTGACTGTGTAGTCCATGCAGACGTAACTTGTCCTCTTCTGTGTGAAGTCCATGATGCTAGACAGGACACGGGTTGTAAAGCGATCCAGTCGCTGCCGCCTCCTGCACCTGACAGGCTTGGATTCCAGGTGTCACAGGCAGGGCTGACTTCAGACCCAGGGGACTGCTCGTTCCTCATGGGCATGCACTGTTTAATGACCACTTACAGGCCCCCGACCCCGGCTGCTTTCAGGAGCCCTTCCAGCGGATGTGAGATGGGGCTGGGCTGTGCAAGGCCAGCCACATTCCTCACTGCCACTGTCCCTTGCCCAGGTGCCGTTTGCGCCCTCTGGCCTCAAGGTGCGCTACCTGAAGGTGTTTGAGCCGAAACTGAATTACAGCGACCATGATGTCATCAAATGGGTGCGCTACATCGGGCGCAGCGGCATTTATGAGACCCGCTGCTAGCTACCCAGCAGCAGCAAGCCACCTGCCACCTGCCCTCATCCAAGGCCCCGGCTCGCACACATCAGTGTCTCCTCCCCGCTTTGCTGCCCCCCTCTGCACTGGCCCCCAGTCTAGGTCTGGACCAACCCTGTCGCACACAGCTTGGCTGGAGTGCTGCCGGGACTCCCTGGGCAGGGGGTTCCTGGGGCACCTGCTCCTCCCCATTCACGTCTGTCATGGCCCAATGCCAGGCTCTGTGGCAAGCTCTGTGACCAAAGGCAGGCGGGCTCTCTTTCCGTGTCCCCTGTGGCCACCTTTCTGGAGTGGGCAGGGTGGCTGCCCTCCACCTCAGAGCTTCCCTGAAGGCCAGTAACAGACCCCCGGCCCTCAGTCTCTCCTCTGCTTGGCGATAGCGTGAGCTTTGTTTTGTACACGTGTGACTGTGTCCAGTTGTAAACCCAGTAAAGTCTGTAGAATGGAACTGCTGAGTGTCGATGTGGTGGCCACATGGTGGGGGACGGAGGGACTGCCGGCTCTGTTCCCTTACACCACCGGCACTGTTGCCCAGGCTCCTGGCAGGTCTCCCCTGCGGGTTCCTCCTGGGCCATCCACACCCTTGTCCCCTTAGGTGGGGGCCCAGTTTTCATCCTGTAAGAAGAAAACTGCGTCAGGCAAGCAGCCCCACTTGGGCTGATTTCCTGAGGTCTGAGACTGCTTCTCGGAGACCTGTCTCACGCAGGTTCCCTGAGATCAGAGGTGTTGCAAGCCCTCACCAAGCCTCAGGCAGGTCAGGTCTTCTGTCGTGAGGGAGCCTGGGAGGCTTTCGTCTGGTTCTCTCCGGCCCTCTGAGGAACTCCTCTCTCCATCCTTTTCCCTGTGCCCTTGGCTGCCAAACCCTGATGGGTGGGTGATAGAGGGAAAGACAGGATTCTTCCAGCCTCCCTCCTGAGAGCAGTGTGGCGGGCTTGTCGCTGAAGGGAAGGGAATGTTGTCCGTCCTGCTGGTGTGCCAGGACAGGTGAGACCAGACTGGCCCAGGTCTGCTTTCCCTTGCTCAGTCTCAGCCTTTTTAAAACTTGAAAACTTACTCTAGGCAGTGCACACCCTGCTGGCGTAGTGGCTAAGTCCTACGGCTGCTCGCCCCGTAGGTCAGCAGTTCAAATGCCAGGCGCTCCTTGGAGACTACGGAGAGAACAGTTCTACTGTGACCTACAGGGGCGCTGTGAGTCAGAATCGACTCAGCAGGGGTCGGTTTGGTTCACAGGAACATCAGACATCAACAGAAGAATATAAGCAGCTCTCGTGCCCATCACCCAGCTTCAACGGCTACCTCAGCAACTTTCTCTGTCACTTCCCGTGTGCACATTTAATGCAGTCAACCTATAAATTATTTTTTTTTAAGACTTGCATCTCCATCCAAACGAGAGCCACTCAGCGTGGTTGGTTAGTGGTTCCGGAATCTCACCATAGGTTTCCCTCAACATTACTTCTTTCCCTGGCAGTTCTGTTGACGAAATCACAGTGGTCTCAGTATGTCAGAATTTGACTGATTGATCCCATGGTGTCCCCTCACATACTCCTTTTTCCCTGTGAAGGGTGGGAGCCCTGGTGGCACAGTAGTTAAGAGCTCAGCTGCCAACTCCAAGGTCAGCCGTTTGAATCTACCAGCTCCTCCTCGGAACCCCAGTGGGACAGTTCTGTTGTGTCCCACACGGTCACCGTGAGGCAACAGGGTTGGGTGTTTTGGTTGGTCGGTCTGTAAGGCTCGGTGGGTGGTTTTCTTTACTATAGAAGCTGATCCCCCAAGGGCGCTGCTTAATCGGGAAGCCCCGCGGGGGCGGGGGACAGGCGGGCAGCAGGATCGTGCCCGGGGCTGTGCAGAAGCGGCAAAGCTCAGGGACAGTGGCCTGCTGAGCTTGGCCGACTGCGACAGGCTGACAGCAGGCCGGGGACCCAAACGACCCCGGCGGTCACGGGACAGTGTAAGGAATTACTTTTAAGGGCGCAGGAACGAACGCCAGGCACCGACGCTTTCGACGGCTCCAAGGTGACCCCACTGGACACGCAGCGGCAGACAGGCCTCACTGAGCGCATAACATCGAACGCCGCGGTTCTCAACCGCCCGCCGCCTCGGGGCCAGGAGGCTCCCCGCGCCCAACACCGGCACCTCCGGCCCGAGAAGCCCCGCGTTCCCATGCTCCCCTGCGACGTAAGCGCCACCTCCCAGAAGGCAGCGCAGCCGCACACGTCTCTGCTCTGCCGGTGGGAGGGCAACGCGCACGCGCACAGTAAGCATTCCCGGCGGACACCGAGCCGCGGTTGCGCACTGCGCCTCCAGCGCCGCTAACCCGGGCCGCAGGGTTCCACGCACGCCGCTGCTTTCTTACCTCACCGAGGCGCATGCGCCCTCGAAGGAGAGCCGCGTTGTAAGGGGGAAGGGCAGGGGGCGGGCCTTGGCTGAGGCCTCACCGAGACTGCGCGGACGCGAGCCCCCCGGGAAGATGGCGACTTGCGCTGAAATCCTGCGGAGCGAGTTCCCCGAAATTGACGGACAGGTGTTCGATTATGTGACTGGTGAGCCGAGCTGTGTCCGCAGGCCCGGACGGCAGACGTGGAGGTCAGGGTAGGGGGGCGGGGGGAAGCCTGGGGGAGGGCGGTGCCGGGACCGCCGCCAGGTCTCTCTTCGGCGTGATCTCTTGTCCCGAGGCCGCTTGGGTCGGGATCCCGGACGGGGGCCGCGGTTCGGGAACTCAGGCTGTCTGGGCCCCGACCTGTTCTCTCTCCGGTCTCGCCGCGCGGCCCAGGCGTTCTGCACAGCGGCAGCGCCGACTTCGAGTCCGTGGATGACCTGGTGGAAGCCGTCGGGGAACTGTTGCAGGAGGTGTCCGGGGACAGCAAGGATGACGCGGGCATCCGGGCCGTGTGCCAGCGCATGTACAACACCCTGCGCCTGTATGTGCCCGGGCCGGGGTGCCGGGGTGATGGGAGACAGCGGGAGACTGAGACGAGGGGTGGGGGGCGTGAGGGCTGGAGCCCTTTCCTTAGCTGCTGACTGTGCGCCCTCTGTCCCTGCCCTCAAGCTCTGAGCCACAGAGCCAGGGCAACAGCCAGGTGTTGCTGGACGCGCCCATCCAGCTGTCAAAGATAATGGAGAACTACGGTGAGTGAGGGGCCCGTTCCCGCTAGCACTCCCCCCTGCCGGCCAGCCTGTACCACTGGACGGGTGGTAGAAGCTAGTGGTTGTCTGTACAGAGATCAGAAGAGCCCAGGGGGAGGGGGAGGGCCGGCGATTGTTCTAAACTGTGAGTGGCAGGAAATCTATAGACCTTGGAGATGAAGGACTGGGGTTCATCCCCTAGATTTGTAGCTTGATAACTAGGCTCATTAGTCAGAGTTATTTATGTATCTATAGTTTCTTTAACTACTTAGGACTTTGTATTTGGAGTCAGAAGGAGAAATTAAGGGGCTATTTTCGGGTTTATAAAGCATCACTGAAAAATGTCTGTGTTTCTGCCCGGTTCACATTAGTCACTGCGAGCTTTAGCTTCCCTTACATCAGAAAGAAGGTGACTGCTTTTCTTATCGGTTTCAGATTGTGATCCTAGACTTCCAGGACTGCTGAAGAGGGAACAGTCCTCGGTGAGGGCCGAGTGGTACGGGAGGGTGGCTGGCCCGGAATGCTGAGGCGTCTTTCTGGGGAATCTCTGACTGCTGTCTTTATCGAGGCTCGGAGTCTGTTTATCTCAGATAGGGGGAGAGGGCTTAGCTTGAGTTGTTATCTCTGGGAGTCCTTTTCTGATCTCACACCCTGGGGTGAGGTGCTTGTGTCTGGACTATTAGACAGTGGATGCGAAGAAGCTGGAGAAGGCCGAGGCCCGCCTGAAGGCCAAGCAGGAGAAACGCTCCGAGAAGGACACGCTCAAGACGAGCAACCCTCTGTGAGTCTCAGGAGAGCAGGCTCGGGGCAGAGCGAGCCGAGCAGTCTCCACAGAGCACTGGAAGTGTTGATAGCTACCTGTTTGTCTTTTTTCAAAGAGTATTAGAAGAGGCCTCAGCTAGCCAGGCAGGCAGCAGGAAGGAGAGCCGGCTGGAGTCCTCCGGCAAGAACAAATCCTACGATGTGCGAATCGAGAACTTTGATGTGTCTTTTGGAGACAGGTGAGGGCGTGGTGGCAAGGGCGGCACTTTGCTTCCCAGGAAAGGAGAGCTGGGCGCAGACATGGGGCTGACACAGTGTCTGTTGTGTTTTTAAGCTCGTCGTGCCCCTGTCTTGAGACACCCATTGTTTTCTCCATATCCGTCCCACAGGGTACTCCTGACTGGCGCAGACGTGAACCTGGCATGGGGCCGCCGGTACGGGCTCGTGGGGCGCAACGGTCTGGGGAAGACTACGCTGCTGAAGATGCTGGCCAGCCGGAGCCTGCGAGTCCCAGCCCATATTTCCCTGCTGCACGTCGAGCAGGAGGTGGCTGGCAATGACACCCCCGCACTGCAGAGCGTGCTGGAGAGTGACACTGTGCGCGAGGACCTCCTCCGTCGGGAGCGGGAGCTCAGCGCCCTAATTGCCTCTGGCAGGTAAGGATGCCAGGCCAGGGAATGGCAGGCTCCAGGTTGTGCAGGCTTCTTGACATCCGACCAGAGTGCCTCTTCAGCTGATTGTCCTTCTGCTCTCCCTGCCTCACCCCCAGGGCAGAGGGCTCGGAAGCTGCACAGCTGGTAGAAATCTATACCCGACTGGAGGAGATCGAGGCTGATAAGGCGCCTGCCAGGTACTGGCCTCCCGCCTCCCGCCTCCCGCCCTTGAGATTGCACTTCCCACTTCTGCCTATTCCGGTGGCAGACGTGACTGTATTCACTCCTAGGGCATCCGTCATCCTTGCCGGGCTTGGCTTCACCCCTCAGATGCAGCAGCAGCCCACCCGGTGAGTAGCCCCTGGCTGTCTCAGCTCTGAGTGTGGCGGGCTCTGCCCTGGCCAGCCCCCGCCTGTGATGTGGCCCTGTCTTTCTGTAGGGAGTTCTCAGGTGGCTGGAGGATGCGGTTGGCCCTGGCCCGGGCCCTGTTTGCTAGGTGAGTCCCCAGGCCTGTGTCCGCAGCCCTGAGGAGGATGGGCCGCGGCTGTCGGGAGAGGCAGGCTCACTGACGTGAAGGCTGATGCCTGTACTCTTGTTTTTCACAGGCCAGATCTCCTTCTGTTGGACGGTAAGTCTGGAACGGGCTGCCGGGCTCTGGGGTGGGAGGTGTGACAGACTTCAGGCAGCCAGTTCTCTGACCTCCCGGTCCCACACGTGTGCTCCTGACCTCTTTTCCAGAACCCACAAACATGCTGGATGTAAGAGCCATCCTGTGGCTGGAGAACTATCTGCAGGTGAGTGCCTGCCGTGCCAGTGGGCCTGGGACACGTGTGCCTCCGGGACAGCTGAGGCGGTGAGCTGAGTGCCCTCTGCCACCGGGCCTGCCACCCTGTGCCCCCTCAGACCTGGCCATCCACCATCCTGGTAGTCTCCCACGACCGCAACTTCCTGAACGCCATCGCCACCGACATCATCCACCTGCACAGCCAGCGGCTGGACGGCTACCGGGGAGACTTTGAGACCTTCATGAAGAGCAAGCAGGAGCGGCTGCTCAACCAGCAGCGGGAGTACGAGGCCCAGCAGCAGCACCGGCAGCACATCCAGGTGTGGGGCCGGGCCGGGGCCACGTCCCGGGGGGGCGGGGGCACGGTGCCTGACGGGCCCTGTCCTCGCCCCCACAACAGGTGTTCATCGACCGCTTTCGCTACAACGCCAACAGGGCCTCCCAGGTGCAGAGCAAGCTGAAGATGCTGGAGAAGCTGTGAGTACCGGGCCCTGGCCAGGCCCCGAATGTGTCCCTCTGCACTCCCGCCCTGGTTTGCCCAGTCTCCTGAGTGTTCCCGTTCTGGGGCTCCGCTTTGCTGGAAGACAACGCGAGCTTCCTCTTCTGTGGCAAAACAGGGTATCCCACTGCTCTGGGGAGTAGGCCTGGCCCCGGCCCTGCGCAGTAGCTGATTTAACTGTGCTTTTGTGTATTGTGGACATTCTGTATGTCAGCTGATACAGCATGTAGCCAAGTTTCGCCCACAGTGTGGTATGTTTCAGGATTTCACGTCTTCTCACAACCTGTTAAGCACTACTTCGTTGTGTGTCTTTAGCACTTGTCTGTCTGGTGGCGCGGTGGTTAAGTACTGTGGCTGTTCACCAAAAGGTCAGCAGTTCACAGCCAGCAGGCCCTAATTGGTACCTCTGTGGGACAGTCCTGCTCTGTCCTGTAGGGTCGCTGTGAGGAGAAGTCGATTTGATGGCAGTGGGTTTGCTTTTGTGTCCTTCAGTCTGTCAGCTGATAGACACTGAGGATTTCTCCTTTGGGCTGTTGTGAGTGGTGCTGCTGTGAACACCTGTGTGGGGCTTGTTAGGTGGTCATGCATTTTTAGTTCTCCCTCGTGTGTGTCAACGGGTGGACTTGCTGGGCCCCAGGGTGATTCTGCTCAGTGTTTGCGGACCTGCGCAGCATGTCTAGAGCGACAGCAGCAGTCACCATCCCGCCTCCCCCTCCCGGCCAGCCCTCTCTGTCTGCCCAGTGTCAGCCATTCTGGATGGGGACGTGGTACCTAGTTGGGTTTTGGATTTGCACCTCGAGGGGTTCATCATGAAGTGATCTTTCAAGAAGTGCAGACAGAGGAGCTTGACAATTTTGCAGCTGGAGTGCTGACTCGGGTGCACTCACGTGGTGTGTTAGGGGAACAGGGTTGTGGGAAAGGCTGACCCGGTCTTTCAGCGGATGGTGAACTAGAGGACTGGGCTCTGGAGCAGGAATGTCACCTGGCAGTAGGCTCGCAAGTGTTCTCATGAGATGGGGACAGAGTCGTCGTGAAAGCCTGACACCCAGCCCCCGTCTCTCCCTCAGGCCGGAGCTGAAACCCGTGGACAAGGAATCGGAGGTGGTGCTGAGGTGGGTCCTGGGTGGAGGGGCTGCCCCGGGGCTGGGCTGGCCGGCCCGTGCTCCTGACCCCCGCCGCCTGCAGGTTCCCTGACGGCTTTGAGAAGTTCTCCCCGCCGGTTTTGCAGCTGGATGAAGTGGATTTCTACTACGACCCCAAGCACATCATCTTTAGCCGTCTCTCTGTCTCCGCTGATCTCGAGTCCCGCATCTGTGTGGTAGGCTTGCCGGTTCTCTCTCTGTTTGTGGAGTGGATTGGCCCCAGACCTCAGGCTGCGGAGGGAGACATCGGCAGGAGCGGGAGGCCTGGGGTGGATACTGGGCCCTGGCTCTGCTAATCCTACACAGATGCTCTGGCAGAGCGCAAACTTATGGGGCTTTGTTAATACTTCGTAGTTGGACACCCTCTTAGTTGTCTCAGCTCTTGAGTTTTCTTAGGCTGCACAACACACAGGAGAGACCTGGGCACCAGGGTCAGGCTTCCGATCCTGGCTCTGGCATTCCTGGCTGGGTTGCGGTCTTAGTCGCTGAGTGCTGCTGTAACAAACAACACACGTGTATAGCTTTAGCCAACAGGAGTTTGTTTCTCGTAGTGTAGGAGGCTTGAAGTCCAAATCCCAGGTGCTGCTTTACGGGAGAGCTTGCTCTGTCGGCTCGAGGGGCGAGTCCTTGTCCTCTCTGCGCTTCAGCTCCCGGGCCGTCTCTAAGGCATGGAGTTTGCCGCCCCCACCTCGGCCTTGTGCTGGCTGATTTCATCCCTTAGGCCTCTCAGAAGAGGTTAACATAAGACACACCGCAAACTAAGCCTTTTGTGTTGACGTAACAGGAGATCTCTCACCCAGGCGCAGGGCGTAGGGTTATGACACATGTTGTCATGGAACACGGTTATGGGACCATTAGACCTCCGCTACTCAGCAGGCAGAAACCCTGGTGACTTCGTGGTTCAGAGCCACAGCTGCTAACCCAGAGGTCAGCAGTTCAAACCCACCAGCTGCTCCTGGGAAATTCTAGGGGGCGTTTGGTTTTTGGTCTTAGCAGGCACCCGACTTGTATCTTTTCTTCCTCCTTCGTTGTCCTACAAAACCAAAAATGAAACCCGTTTGCATCAAGTTATTTTCAACTCCTAGCAATCCTGTAGGACAGAGTAGAGCTAGCCAACACAGTTTCCAAGGAGCAGCTGGTGGACTCAAACTGCCAGCCTTCTGGTTAGCAGACGTAGCTCCTGACTGGTGGGACAGCGGGCTCCTGTTCTTCTGTGGTTCCTGTGGAGTATTTTTTTGGCTGTTGAACTCAGTGTGACTTCATGGGGCCTGTCACTGTCCTCTCTCTGTTCTGTGCACCCCTCGAGGTTCTCACACTTCTCACAGGTTGGGGAGAATGGAACCGGGAAGTCCACCATGCTGAAGCTGCTCATGGGAGACCTGAGCCCCGTTCGGGGCATCCGACACGCTCACCGGTAAGGCCCACCCGCCCCGGTGCGCACACCGGCACGCGCTCACTGTGGCTCTTGCCTTCACTGCCCCGTCTGCTCTCTGTCTCTGCTGCAGGAACCTGAAGATGGGCTATTTCAGCCAGCACCACGTGGAGCAGCTGGATCTAAACGTCAGCGCCGTGGAGTTGCTGGCCCGCAAGTTCCCCGGTGCGTTTGGGGTCAGGGCCGAGAGAGGACGGCTGGGGCAGAGCCGGCCCCGAGGTCGGAGCTCTGGGAGGATGGCCAGTGTGGGGGAACCAGCCCGAGGCTAGGGGAGGGACATGGGCATTTGTAAGTGGGGCAGGAGGGTGAAGGGAGCTGGGCCAGGGACCCTCCTGATGGGGTGGGGCCCCTGCCTCTCCAGGGCGGCCGGAGGAGGAGTACCGCCACCAGCTGGGCCGGTACGGTGTCTCTGGAGAGCTGGCCACGCGCCCCCTCGCCTGCTTGTCTGGCGGCCAGAAGAGCCGGGTGGCCTTTGCTCAGATGACCATGCCCTGGTGAGGCCTTCCTTTCTGGCACTCTTGCCCTCTCTGCAGAAGGCAGCCCCCTGTGGGAGTCAGGCTCATTTCTGCCGCCACCCCTGTAATGTCGTGGGTTCTGCCTTCCAGCCCCAACTTCTACATTCTGGACGAACCTACAAACCACCTGGACATGGAGACAATCGAGGCCCTGGGCCGCGCCCTCAACCGCTTCAGGGTAAGCTGGCCTTGGCTCTGAGCTGGTGGCCCCCCGGGCTGGGCTTCCGTCCTGGGGGACCCTGAGCACCTCCTGTCTCCTGTGTTTTAGGGGGGTGTGATCCTGGTTTCCCACGACGAGCGCTTCATCCGGCTGGTGTGCCGAGAACTGTGGGTGTGTGAAGGCGGGGGTGTCACCCGGATCGAGGGGGGCTTTGACGAGTACCGAGCCCTCCTCCAGGAGCAGTTCCGCCGCGAGGGCTTCCTCTAGGGCCACCAGACTGAAGACTGCCTGGGACAGGGACTGCTCCCTCAGACCCCTGGGCCCCCACATAGCAACCAGCTCCAGGCCATGGACTTCCCCCAACTTGGGGACAGCCTTATTCCCAAACCTCCTTTTGACTGGAGTGTTCTCTGCACAACCCAGAGAGGTCCATCTGTGGGTCTTTCAGGACTGGTCTCCCAGGTGCTGGGGCCGGGGATGCTCCCTGGAGTTGTGGGTCCCTCCAGCTCTGACGGGGCCCTGAGTGGCTGCTGTGTAAATTAAATTTCCCAAGCACCTCCTTGCCTGGTATCTGCTCTCCCTGGGCAGAGCTGCTGTCCCTGGGCTGGACTTCTGTCCCTTTCAGGGCTATGGTGGTGGCCACTGGGAGGGGCTGGGGACTTGGATCGAGTGTTTTCTGTGTCTCCCAACAAGATGGGACAGCATCAGCCTTGCTGGTGAGAGGTGGCCTCGTCAAGGCTGTTCTGGGGTGGCTGAGCTGGTAGAATGGAGGCTTGTAGTGCGTTCACGTCACTGTGGAACTACTCCCGCTATCCCAGGCTCAGCCTTCGTAACAGGGTCTGGGGCTCTGCGCATCCGGCCCTCTGCCCAGAAGGCTGGACACCACTGCCCCTGGCCTCAGGCGTGGTTTGCCCAGCTGCTTTCTCCAGGGCCCCCAGCCCAGGCTCACCTCGCCTCTAGGAGTCCTCGAGCCCACAGAAAAACCATCTCTGCCTTCGTTTTGCTGGAGTGGTTTCCCGGCCTTCGCTTTCCTCTGGCCGCAGACATGGGGCCTGGGTCTGGGGCTCTGTGAGCCGTCTGGAGGGAAGGGACCGAGTGCTCTTGTTTGCAGATGACGCTCTGATGACGTATAAATGCCTTTTCTCAAGGACTCGCTGCTGTGTGTCATTATTATACAGAAGATGCCGAAAAGAGAGTACCTCTCCCTCAGTGGCGAGAAACAGGGTTCATCAGAAGAAACTTGCTGGCTTTGTGGGGATTGTCACCCCAAGGGTCATGCAGAGACTCCCTGTCTGCTGAGCAGTGAGGCATCCTGGCCTAGGTAGCAGGGGGTCAAGGACAACAGAGACAGGCAGGCTCTGGGTTTGTCACAGAGTGGTGTCAGAGGACTGATGAAGCTGGTGGCTGGGCTGCAGGTCTGCCTGCGCCCTCAGCCTCCCTCCCTCAGCAATCCAGCGTCACTCTCTTCCCAGCGCCCCCGCCGCCATGGGTGCTCCGAGGACCCTGAGTGCTCTCAGCCCCATCCTCTGTCCCTCCAACATCAGGCCTGCAGAGGGGCAAGCCAGGAGCCATCTGGCAGGATTGGGCCCTGTCTCCTGGCTCCTGAGCCTCTCTAGGGGGTGCTGAGTGGCTTGGAGGCCCTGGAGCGGCAGCTGGGGGTCCCTGACATGGCCTCTGCACTGTGGTGGTGCTGGACACTGTGCCAGTGAGCGCTGGGGTCAGCTCTGAAATCAAAGGCCGACTCAGTTACCAGTGAGAGACGGGTTACCGCATCCGCTGGGCACGCTGCGCAGTCACCGCAGCGCTCTGAGCATCTCTGACCTGGTCTTGGAGGGCTAGCGGGAGAATTTGCCAACAAGCTCACGGGGCCTGAGTGTTGGAACGTGAGGCCGGTGTTGCCAGTCCCTGACTGGCGACCATCAGAGAGGAAAGAGGGTTTGGTTTTCTCTGAGTGTTGGCAGGGGGTAGACCAGTTTGGGCTCAGGAAGGAAACACTTTTTAATTGTACTTTAGGTGACGGTTTACAGAGCAAGCTAGTTTCTCATTAAGCGGTTAATACACGTGCTGCACTGTGACAGTGGTCGCAGATAACACATTCACACTCTCTCTGCTGAACCCTGGCTTCCCAGTCGCCGTTTTTCCTGCCTCTGGGCTGGTGTGCCCATTTAGTCTCATTTTGGTTAGGGACGTGTCTAATCCTGGGCTGAAGGGTAAACTTCAGGAGTGACTTTATTACTGAGTTGAAAGGGTGTTAGGGAGCCTTACTGAGGGTCTGGCCGGCCAGTGTGTGTGGATGCATGTGTGCATGTCCGGGGACGCTGTCAGGGCAGTGACTTGTAGCAGAGGGCTGTGGCAGAGGCAGTGGTACTTGTCCGTTAGGCCTGGGAACTAATCTTGCTGTTGTGTCTTTGGTTTTTTTCATTCTTGCTCCGGACAGAATGAGACCAGATGGCCACTCACTGGCCTTTAAGACTGCAGACACTGCTCACCAGAGTGGATTGAAGAACATTTCCTTTGTAAATGACACCAGCTGACCTAGATGCTTCCCAAGACCACGGTCCCCACAGCCCTGAGCCCAGCAGTGGCTCCCAGTGGGGAGTTAGGATGTGTCTGTGGCACTTCCGTGGCTTGTCCTGGACTAGCTGTGCTGTCAGACTGCTTTGTGAAGCAAGCCCCATGGCAGATGGTGAAGACCCCACGGCGGGCACGTGTAGTAGGGAGGGGCCCGACAGCGGGAGACGGTCACCTGGAGGGGTGGACGGATGGCGGTGACCTCACCCAGCTCCGTTCCAGAAGGCCCATTGGGGAGAGGACCCTGACGCGGACGGTCGGGAGCTGCCCGTGATGGCTTCCCCCACCTGTCGCAGCAGCCCCCATTTCCCTCTGTGGAGAGCCACTCCCTACGCCCACCCCCGGCAGGGCTGTAGCCGCTGTGTCTTCCTGGAGACCAGCCTCCCCGTGGCTGTCCTGACTGTCCTCGCCCAGGGGCACCGGCGTCGTCAGTCACGTGGGAGGCAGGTCTGCACAGCATTTGTAGCACGGTGTGGGTGTTGTGTGAAGCTTGTCGGCCGTGCACACTGCTCTGCTGCATTCTCTGACCTCCAGGTAGCTTCTCGGATGAAGTGGGAGGGCAAGTGTTTGGGTGCAAAGAGCCCTTTACAGGGACCTGTGAAGCCTGGGTCAGGTGCACCCACTGAAGCAAAACAACAGCACCCCGCCATCAGCAGGCGACCAGGCTGTGCTGGCTGGCAGCCTGCGGGCAGTCTCCACGGGCAGGCAGGTGGGTCCGGGCTGGCGGGGGGCCTGCACGCCCTGGCTGATGGCCTGCAGGGGTCCCCTCAGCTGGGCTCCCGTTGCACATTGTGCTTGCCTGGTCAGAGCACACACGTTACAAGAACAGTAAGTTTGTTGTCCCCACTGGATCTTCATGTCCCTGCAAGCCAGACCACAGTGTGACCACCTCTGCATCTTTGTGACTGTTGCAGGTTGGGCTCCCTTGGGAGCAGCCCTGCGGCAGGACACTAAGGGTGCTCCTGAGACCAGCGCCATAGCGTGAAGGGTAGGCAGCAGGCTGGGGTGGGCCGACGAGAGCTGCGGCCCACCCGGCGGACAGCTCAGCAGGCCGGCCCTGCCGCGGTGTCTTGAGCCGGGCCGCGGGGCAGGCTGCCGTACTGCCGGGATGGGCAGTCTCCGCTGCCCCTGGGAGGAGGCGTGACGCTCGCCAACAAGCCCTTTGTTGCTGCGAGTCTGGGCGGCTCACAGAGTGCCTGCTGCATTGCCTGGCATGTAGCTGAAACTCGGTCAGAGGCTCGGAGCGTAGCTTAGGAAAATCAATGAGAAAAAATAGAGAACGACCTGGAAGGCAGACAGTAGAAGCCAGGAGGCCAGCAAAGAGGCTGTTAGCAAGGTCTCACCCGGTAGAGGTGGGTCAGGACGGTGGAGGTGTGGGGGTATGTGCAGGCCCAGCAGGGCTTCAACCTCCCCCCAGAACCAGAGGGCTCCCCCGGGGCCAGACCTCCAAATTCAGTGAAAGCTTTGCAACGCTAAGGGACACACAGGTTAAAGGAGTCTCTTTTTTTTTTTAACCTCCCTTTGTTGCTTTTCAAGACCATTCTAAAGGACACCCCAATAGTTAATATTTGTCAGGATCTTGTGTGTGTTGGAACTCTGGTGACAGTGGTTAAGAACCCCGGTGAGCTCATCTGCCAACCCAGATGTCGGCAGCTGGAATCCACCAGCTGCCGCTCAGAAAGCCTGCGGGGCAGCTCCACTGCGTCCTGTGAAATCTCTGTGAGTCCGAGCTAACTCAGTGGCAACAGATACGGTGGTTTTTAACCGTGTCTCAGACTCCACCGGACGTGCTCTACCTCTACGAACTCAGCCCTGACAGCAGCCTTCTGCTGTGGGCAGTGACCGCACCCACCGTACAGACGAGGACGCGCAGCTTCCGTGCTCAGTGGATGGCCGGGCTGGCACACAGAGCCAGTCTGGCTCAGAACGAACGCAGTCCTTAACGGCTCCCTCTCTGCCAGAGTCGAGTGGAATTTGTTCCATGGCTGATGACATGGGGGTTTGAATAACTTGTTAGAAGAAGTTATTGGTGGCCACCCAGTGGGTGGGTGTGGAGTACATGTCCCAGGGGCACAGGGTAACGCCAGGCTCTGGGATTATCCCAGCGGCACCACTGGCCATATCCTGGGCAGATTTCTCTGTGACTCTTAATTGTCCTTATTCATAAAATGGGCACGACAGTCTGTCTCGCCTGCTGCTTTGGGTACCTATGTGGAGGGATTAGGTGTGTACACGGAATAAAATTCCTGAGAAGTTGTGAAGCGCTGCAGATCCAAAAGGGGTCACTTCATGGGAGAAGGGAGAAGGACGGGGGCCACAGGTGACCTCTGGAGACAGAGACACACAGGCACGCCTCACGCAGGCCATTGTCAAGATGGTCACACCAGGAGCACCACCTGCGGCCTCCACGTCTGCTGAGCCAGATGCAGTCAGTGAGGGTGGAGGAAGGCTGCAGGGCGGCCCGGCACCAGCCAAGCTGCAGGGGGCAAGGCAGAAACCCCATGCAATCTACGCCCATTCTAACGACACGTATAGGTCACATCCTGCCAGTAATTTGGGGTTTCGGTTTTCTTTGTGTGAAATAAATGGATGGTGTAAAAGTGGTTTCTGCTTTATTGTGTATAGAGAGGCCTGTGAAACCCTAAATTAGAAAAAATAAAATTTGTCAACCCACGCCACCATGTGTCCAGCTCTGAAGGGCACTCTGCCAGGTGTGCCTTAGGTCTGGTCTTCCTGAAGCATCATATGTGATAATCTTCCCATTTCACAGAAAAGGAACTTGAGGCAGAAAGACGCGAGGGGTCTCCAGTAGGTTCAGAAGCCTCTGTGAGTAACAGGACATGGGTCCTGGTTTATGGGTCCCCAGCCTTCTCACATCTCCAGACCGGCAGCTGTCAACTTTGTTCCACAGCTCGTCTTACATGGGTGACATTCTGACATCACACCCGTGAGCACACCTGGCGTCTGTGAGCACACCCAGCATCACACCCAGCACCTGTGTGAGCACATCCGGCGCCCGTAAGCACACTCGGCATCTGTGAGCACACCCAGCGCCCATGAGCACACCCGGCGACCCTGTGCACACCCAGCACCGCCCACCCAGGTCCCGTGAGCACACACAGTGTCGTGTGCCCTCTGTCCCATTGTTGCTGTACTCAGGTGCCATGGTACAGTGTGACCCACGGCGGCCCTATATGACCCTCTGTGACAGAGGAGAGCTGCACCCACAGAGTTCCCTAGCCTGTCATTACAGGAGCAGAGCACTGGGTCTTCCGTCCCCGGGGCAGCTGATGGATTTGAACCACAGACCTCTCAGTAGCAGCCTGGCGTTTAACCACTGTGCTGCCAGGGCTCTTACTCTGTCCCTTCAGGGACAGGGAAGGTGATAATGAATCTAATTTTTTCTTTTAACCTGTAAATTAGGGAACTAGCTCTGATGTTGCAGGAACTGCATTTGAATCTGGATTCTACCATCTAGTAAGTGCACCAGTCACTCTGCACCTCAGTTTCCTGATCTGTAAAATGGGAGCAGTAAGGATGTCTACATCCTGGGGTTGTGGTCAGTATTAAATAAGGCAAGCAGAACTCTCAGGAGCGGTGCCTGCAGGGCCCGTAAGTCTCGGCCATTGTGGTGGTCACTAGTATTCATTGTGGCCCTTGCTGCTTCATTGATTTTTAATTGAGATATTGTTGACAACCTGTAGCTGAGAGCGGCTGTGGCTGGTCATGATGCCTCAGCCAAAATGGCAGATGTCCATGCTTGCCTCTTCGTGCCTTGGGGCCCAGACATTCCTGTCCCGATGGGACCTGCAGCCACTGCAAAGACGTCTCCATCCGAATCCTCTACAGCTCCCCCTCATCCTCCTGTAATCTTTCCTGTCTGTTCTGTGCTCCGCCTCTCCTATCACCCAATACTTTGCTCCAGGCTAGTGTCTGTCCATCACTGGAGGGTCCAGCTGGCTCTTAACCGCTAGGGACCTTGGGAGTAGTCACTCTGAATTCTGCCACTACCACAAAGCAGGTCTGACCCAGCCAGAATTTGTAAGTAGAGTTCTCTTTAGAGTAAAACCTGTAAGAACTAACAGTGGTTCGGATGTAGAAGTCACTCAAAATATCATTAACTGTAGCTTGGTGGGGGGGGGGTGTCAGGGTCATCAGACTTTTAAGAAATATCAGGTTGATTAAGGTATCAGATGAGGGTGATTAGCCTCAAGCCTGCAGAACCCTGCAGCAGAGGGAGAATGGGTCCTGGTTGAGAGAAGGAGGTGCGGGCATCAAGCATGGCCCTGGCTGGAGGGCGGCAGTCTCTGTCCAGTGACCTGTCCCCTTAGCAGGGCTTGTCCCTCAGAGGCACCGCATGCCTGAAGCCATCAGAGCTTGACCCGCAGGCCAGACCTCCGTCTCTTAACCCCTTCAGCTCTGTTCCACTCCCATGGGGCTTCTCTGGGTTGTTTCATGGCTCCCCGAGGGGACTTACTCACCAGGAAAGAATGAGCTGACCGCAAAGATGCATTTCTGATGGGAGCAGCCTCTGAAACGTAAGGTCTCCTAAATCTCAACAACGTAAAATAGAATCCCTTCACTTGATCCAACAACAATAATGTACCGAGCAATGGGAAACCGTCTTAGTCAGCTGGTGCTGCTCTAACAGAAACACCACATGAGTGGATGGATGGCTTTAACAAAGGAAGTTTATTCTCACACAGTCCAGTGGGCTGAAAGACTGAATTCAGGGCACTAGCTCCAGGGGAAGGTGTGCTCTCTGTCAGCTCTGGAGGAAGGGCCTTGCATTGCCTCAGTCTTTCTTTGGTCTGAGAGCATCTCCGCCCAGGAACCTCAGGTCTGTAAGACACACTCTATTCTCAGTGCCACTTTCCTGATGGTATGAGGTCCCCAGCTCTGCTAGCTTCCCTTTTATCTCTTGTAGGACAAAAGATGGTGCACGCCAGGGAAGCTCATTGTCTGGAATAGGGAGGTGACTTTAGGAAGGGTGTTGCAGTCCCACCCTAATTCTTTTAAACTTAATCTTATCTATCAACACAGGCAGAGATTAGGATTTCCAGCACTGGAAAGTCACAAAATGGAGGGCAATCACACAACACTGGGAACCACGGCCCAGCCAAAGAGCTAGACACAGTTTTGAGGAGAGAGGGAGAAAAAGCTTTTAAGAAGATACCACTTAAATTTCAGAAGTCCTGGGTGCAATGAGTGAACCTGTGAATGAGTGAATATAAACACCTGCAAACAGCTGGAATGCATGACGTCAGACCCTTGCAAACGATGGGTCTGGCCCACTGAATGTGACCCTTGTACCCTCACCCAGGCCTACGTGCTTTCCTCCCTGACAGGTGAATGCACCTGAGGAAGTAGCCCTTGTTATGCTGTTTAGATAAGACACCAGTTTGCTTTGTGAGGAACTTCCCAAACCCTATTCAAATCAATGCTTGCCTTACTACACATATACCTGTTCTGCTCACTAAATAAAAATGAGCTGCATGATGCCTAAACTAGAGTTGGGGTGCCAGGGATACCAGCTCTCCCCTCCCCCATAAAAGTCTTGAGATAAGCCCAGTTTCTAAGGAGAAGGTAAAAGTTCAGATGCATCTCTCCAGCACCAGCCTGAGGACACTCCCTCCTGCCCCCATAGAAATCCTTGAGATAAGCCTAGTTTCTGAAAAGAGGGTAGCTTCTACCCACATAACTTAATGCTAACTGCTTATCTAGTGCCTCTTCAAGTATACTGTACCAATAGGAATGCACTATGAAAATATGTATACCTGTAGCTGCCAGTTAGGAGGGAGGATGTATGGAAATTCCTTTGTCTACTTTCTTAAGAAACGTATGAATAGGTATGTCTGGTAACAGAGTGGGGTGTGCGGCTGTTTCTCGGACTTGAGTCCATCCGCCGCACCGCTGGTTAATATAAGCTGCTTCCTCTACAAACAAAGTGGTGTTCGAGGTGCTTTCTGCTCTGTGGGCTGAACTTATCCTTTTACCTGCTACAGGGAGACACAATTCAATCCACGGCATAAACCCTGGAAGCACAGTGATTAAGTGGTATGGCTGCTCACTGAGAAGCCATCCATCCAGGTGCCCCTGGGAACCCTGTGGGGCAGTTCTGCCCTCTCCTATAAGGTTCCCGTGAGCTGGGATTGACTCAACAGGGATGGATTTGTTTGGTTTTTTGGTTTACCTTTTTGAATGTGTCCAGCATTGTGCTAAGACTTGACAGGCACTCACTCACAACAAAGCAATGAGACAGGCATTACCTCATTTTATAAACGAGAAAATTGAGGGCTAGCAGAGCTAACTTTAAGTTGCTTAGACTCACCCAGCCAGTGAGACTCCAACCGGGGCTCAGAGTGAGATCACGCTGGGCACAAACCTCAGGCCCGGTCCCTCACTGTACCACGGGGGCACACACTGAATACGCTGACGTTCTGAACTCCACATCAGACAGCAGTGGTACTGTGGGTGCCACAAGGGTCCTGAGGTGAGGGAAGGGCACATCTGGGCAGCCCACCGGCCTTTTACTGGCCTCTCCTCCTGGAGTAGAGCACTATATCTATAAAAAGCCTAATTTGTTCACTTTCCTGTTTTAAGAATTTTGTTTATTTTGTGGTTGAGAATATACACAACAAAACGTACACCAGTTCGAGAGCTTCTACACGTGCAGTCCAGCGACACTGATGACTTTCTTGGAGCTGTGCGACCATCCACACCCTCCTTTTCTGAGTTGTTCCTCTCCCATGGACATAAACTCACTGCCCCTAAGGTTCCCACGGAAACTTGCAAGTTGCTGTTGTTAGTTGAATCCCATAGAGATAGTTCTCAGACGAGCACAGTGTTCAAGGCAGACATTTTTCAAGAGTTAAGCTAAACTGGTGTTTGTTTTTAAGATTTCATTGCCTTAAAGTTTAAAGATTATCTTAGGGCAATAATTTCAGGAATCCACCCAGTCTCCATGGCTCCAGAAAATCTAGAGTTCATGAGATTTTGCACTTCTATTGTGTATTTTCCTTTTGATCAGGATTCTTTCATGGAATCATTGATCAAAACATCCAGTAATAACGGCTGGGCACCATCCAGTTCTTCCCGTCTCGTGGCAGAGGAGGTAGTTATTGACGGGGGCAGCCAGCCACACACTCCTTACCCTCCAGTTCCTGACCCGCCTTCTTCCTCTGTTGCTCCAGTCAAATCAGAGATCAAATGTTGAGCATCACTTTATGGATTGAACTGTGTTCCCACAAAAACGTGTGTAGCCATGTTGGCTAGACCACGATTCCCAGTATTTTATGATTGTCCTCCACGTTGTGATTTACCTATGCTGCATCTTAGAGGGTTAGGGTGGGACTGTAAATCTTTTTATAAGGGATGGCATAGAATGTTAAGAACCCCACAACAGATCAACACTTCCCTGCTCAAACTTGGGTTCCCCGGGGACCAGCTTTCCTGTCCTCTCCTACCTCCTAGTCCTTGCCCCTGGGCTGGTTCACCTCTTTATCTCATTTTGTCTTGTGGGCTTGTCCAGTCTTTGGCTGAAGAGTGCATCTCAGGAGTGAGCTTGTTACTGAGCTGAAAGGGTGTCTGGGGGCCATAGTCTGAGGGTCTCTCCAGTCTCCATCACGCTAGCCAGTCTCGTCTTTCTTTCTGAGTCAGAATTTTGTTCAACGCTTTTCCCCAGCTCCACCTGGGACCCTCTATTGTGATCCCTGTCAGAGCAGTCAGCAGTGGTAGTGGGGCACCCTCTAATTGTGCTGGACTCAGTCTGGTGGAGGCCGTTGGAGACGTGGTCCATCAGTCCTTCGGACTCATTTTTTTCCTCATGTCTTTAGTTTTCTTCATTCTTGCTTGCTCCTGAAGGGGTAAGACAAATAGAGAGTGCTAGACTCACAGGCTTTTAAGACTCCAGACACTACGCACCAAAGTAGAAGGTAGAACATTTTCTTTATAAAACATGTTATGCCAACAGAGTTAGATGTTCCCCAAGACCATGGTCCCCACCACAGCCCTCAGCCCAGCAGTTCAGTCCTTGTGGGAGTTTGGATGTGTCTGTGGAGCTTCCACGACCTGGCCCTGTACAAGCTGTGCTGGCGTCCCCAGGACTGCAGACTGTCTCACCCTTCGCCAGAGTCACCACTTGTCTGTTTTCTACTTGGTGTTTTTCCATGCTCGCCCCTCTGTTCCCGGGTAACCATCAAAGATTGCCCCTTTTTATGTGTAAACCTTTCCATTCGTTTTTAAAGCAGTAGTCTCATACGGTATTTGTCCTTCTGTGACTGGCTTACTTCACTCAGCACAGTGCCCTCCAGTTTCTCCAGGTTAGGAGGTGCTTCACAGACTCCTCCTGGTTGTGTAAGCCTCCATCAGGTGTACGTACCACGTTTTGTTATCCGTTCACCTGTTGATGCGCATCTAGGATGCATCCAAATTTTGGCTATTGTGAACAGTGTGGCAGTGAACATGAGTGTGACATGTCTGTTCATGCAACAACTCTGATCTCTCTAGGATATATTCCTAGGAGTGGGATTGCCAGACCATACAGCATTTCTATTTCTAAGGAAGCACCATACTGTTTTCCAAAATGGTTATATAATTTTGCATTCCTACCAGTGGTGCATAGGAGTTCCTGTCTCCCTGAAGCCTCTCCAACACTTGTTAGTTCCTGGTTTTGTGATTCCTGCCAGCAAACCGGGTGAGATGCTGTCTCTTTGTAGTTCTGATTTGCATTTCTCTAATGGCTGGTGATCAAGAGCATTTCCTTAGGTGTCTGCTGGGCACTTGAACGTCTTCTTTGCTGAAGCGTCTGTACATTTCCTTTGCCCATTTTTTAACTGGATTGTCTTTGTGGTAAAGGTGTTGGATTTCCTTGTAGATTTTAAAGATTAGACTTTTGCCTGATTTGTAATAGCTGAAATGTTTTTCCCAGTCTGTAGGTTCCTTTTTACTCTTTTGATAAAGTCTTTTGATGAGAATAAACATTTAATTTTTAGAAGACACCAATGATCTAGCTTATCAGCTGGAGTTTGTGTGTTGTTGGTTAGGGTCTCTGTCCTGTTGAAGCTGTGTGTTGGGGCTTCTAGCTTCTTCTTCCTTCTATGACCCCTCCGTGCCTTCTTGCCTTGCATTCAGACACAAGTGGCCCATTTGGTCTTGTGTATGTGACTGAGCCAAGAAGCACATTCCTCACATGTTATTTTTTTTGTTTCAGAGACCTGTCTAACGCCTGTCTGAAATGTGGGGACTTCAGGAGTGGCTTCAGGTCTGGATTAGCAGTGTCCAGGGCCATAGTTTTGGGAATTTCTCCAGTCTCTGCCAGACAAGTAAGTGTCCTTTTTAATAAATTTGGATTCTGTTGTGTGTTTTCCTCCCACTCTGTCTGGGACACTCTGTTGGGCTCCCTGCCATAGCTATTCGCGGCAGCAGCCAGGCACCATCTAGTCCTTCTGGTCTCAGGTGAATCACAGTTTCTGATCAGCCATAAATTATCGTAGTTGCCTCACTATTTTGATTCCAACCTCAAGCAAAGAACACCCTTCAGTGGTGATATCTCCGTGGCCCTCTTACTGTCTTCTCAAGACCCAGGCTTGCATGTCAGTGCGCTGGGAAATCTCAGATTCCTGTCTTGTGTTTACACAGATGGTCTCTTCTGTCCCTGGCTACTTGACGTGGAACTGTCTGAACACAGATGCGTATGACTCCACCTCACTGGTATGTCAATGAACAGGGTGAGTTGGGTGTATAGAGAAAGGGCATTCCATCAGCCTTAGTCACCTATGGCTGCTGTGACAACATACTGCCAGGTGGGTGACTTGAAAGAAGAGGAATGGATTGTCTCACCATTCTGGACTGTGGCAGTCTGAATGATCTCAGAGAGCAATTGTTCCACGCTCTTCTCCTCACTTCTAGTAGCTGCTGGCGATCCTCAACGTCCCTTTGCTACTCTTCTTTTTTTTAAGAATGAAAACTCCTTCCTCCAGAGATAATCTCCCGTCCTCTACTGCAGGTGTGTCTCGCGGAACATCTTCCTCCTGTGTGATCCTGTTTCCATGTCTGTCCTCCTCTTTTATAAGACATCACTTGGGAAAGGACAGGATTAGGACGCTACTGCATCGTGATCTTGCTAACTAATAATAGCTCCAGAGAAAGATCCTGTTACCCCAACAGTCACATTCATAGGTCTAGCCTTAGGACTTCCCTGTAGCTTTCTGGAGGACACAATTCAATCTCTAACACCTTCCGACTTGACATTCCTTAAATGGCCAGTGTTGAGGCTTGGGCTTCCCCTCTCTTAAATGGGAATCCCAGTCCCCTGTCCACTACCTAACTTATTCAACATTCTGAAACAAATCTTTTCCAGAGAGCAAACTCAGAGAGATGCCCCTACCTGATGATGTTTCGGGTTCTTTCCATCCCTCTGAGTGCAGACAGGACCAGCTCTCCACGGAGGAGCTCGCTAGAGGAATGTTTTCTCTCTACATCACCCATCCAGGCTGCCTAGGCAAAGGCTTTGGGCCCAGAACCTTCACTGATAAGCAGGCTGGGAACCAGGTAACCTTCTCTCTCCTGGCTCCTTCTCCTTATCAGAAAAACCTTCCCCTGTTCTGAGCACATGGTAACTTCCTCTGTCTCTTACACATGTGCAGACACCGCACAGCACCTGGCCAACTCCGATTCTGTATCTGTTCCCAGAGGGGAGGGAATGGGGTCTCTTTATATTGCAGTACAAGAGAGAGGACATGCCAGATTTTAAGAACTGGCCTGGAAGGGTGGACTGAAGGGGAAACAACCTTTATGAGGCCCAACATGAGCGCCCTCACGTGGTCCACTAGTTTACTGCAGTTTGCTAAGTCATCCTCACGTAAATCTCTGGTAGGTAGCCACTACTGTCCACCACCGCTATCCTGCCCACCGCAGAATGTGGAGACCTGCTTTGGTCCTGCAGCTGCTCAGTATCTGGCCTTGTGTGTAAATCTCCTGATAAACTCCTTCACTGCCACAGTGGACTTGCCTGGCTCTTGCTTCACTTTCCTGGCACCTTCCATTTTGGGAAGCAAATTTTAAGCTACCAGCCCATGCCTTAGCCAAGCTGTTTGGGAGCAATAAGCCATCAATCCCACTGCTAAGAGAAAGATCTCAGGTTTGAGTCTGCCTAGAGGTCCTCCAGAGAAAGGCCTGGTGATCGACTTCTGAAAAATTAGCCACCGAAAGCCCTGTGGGGCACAGTTGCACTCTGACACATGATAGTTGCCATGGGTCAACTCTAACATAACTGAAGGTTTGCAGAGCTTTGCACACACTAGCTGCAAAACAGATGGTGGTCACTATCTTCAGAACCTAATTAGTACGGATTTTGGATGAGCTTTTCTTTTCTATACCTGCCAGAGACTTTCAGGAGAAGAAAAACAAATAAGGAAATCTCATAGAAGGCTGCAGTCACTAAACAACCTCGACTACTCCACACTCAGTGTTCCCATTCCCACTTTCTAAAAAACATTCCTGAACTTGTTTTCCATCATTATATATGAGCTCTGACAACCGAAGTTCATGAGCTCATCCTAGAAAGAGTGCTACACACCTCATTGCTGAGTATCACTACAGTCACCTTTGAAGTACTTCCCTTGGGAAGCTATGAATCTATGTCAGTGCCTAGTCCACCTTTCAAAGCAATTTCAGAACTCTTTCTGGAATGGCCATCAGAGCTGTTGTCGCATTACCCTTGACATCCTGAATGTCACCAAAATGTCTTCTTTTCAATATTTCCTTTATCTTCAGGTAAGGAAAAAAGTAATTGGGGGCCAGATCAGGGGAGTAGGGAGGGTGTTCCAACACAGTTGTTTACTGGCTAAAAACTCCCTTACAGACAGTGCCGTGTGAGCTGGTGCATTCTCACAATGCAAGAGCCATGGGTTGTTGTCAAAAAGTTCAGGTCATTTCTGTCTAACTTTCATGCAGCCTTTTCAGCGCTTCCAAATAGTAAACTTGGTTAAGTGTTTGTCCATTTTGTACAAATTCATAATGAACAATCTCTCTGATACCAAAAAAAGGTTAGCAGCATCGTTTTGATCCTCATTTGGACTGAAGGAAATTTTTTGGTTGTGGAGAATTGGTTGACTTCCATTGTGCACGCTGATGCTTTGTTTCAGGGTCGTATTTGTACACCCATGTTTCATCACTAGTGAAAACACAGCCCAGAACATTGTCTTGCCTCTCCAAACAGTCTTAGCAAACTTCGGCTCTCTTTTGTTTTTGTTCATTGGTGAGCCTCTTCAGGACCATTTCTGCACACACCTTTCTCATGTCAATATTTTCAGTTAAGATTTTCCTGTTTCTGTATCGATGTTTACTGGGTCTGCAATGCTTCTCACAGTTAACAGACAATTCTGATACACAATTCAGCAAATTTTTCAAATGTTTTCATCAATTCTGCTCATTAGTGGCTGCCCTGACCTCTTCTCATCAGTGACACTGTCTCTCCCATCAGAGAAACGTTTTATCCATTTGTACACTGCCATTTTCTTCGTGGCATTATCCCCATAAACTTGGACTAACAAGTCCCTAATACCCCTTCCACTCTCGCCAAACTGAACAAGAGATTTCATATTTGTTTGTTGCTCTAATTCAAGCTCTGACATTCTTGTGACAGCACACAGAAACATGCAACAATGATGAACACCACTCAGCAAGATGCTGCCACATGTCAACACGAACACAGCTGTGAGACATTGATATACCAAGGCTGTGAAACCTCACCAAGTTGTTTGTACAGTGCTGCCAATGTTAAGTGCATATGGCAAGTTCACAAACTTGTCAGATCTCATACAGTAGCTTCATTTTTCTACAACATTTTAGAAGTACTTACAAAAAAAACCAAAATCATGCTAGGAATTTTGATATTAATCTTTCCACCTGTGGTAGACTCCCAAAAGCTTGTTTGAACGTTGGAGATCTCTGGCTTCTTGTTGTTGTTGTGAGGTGCTGTCAAGTTGGTTCTGAGTCACAGTGACTCTATGCACAACAGAATGAAACACTGCCTGGTCTTGTGCCATGTCCACAATTGTTTTTGTGCTTAAGCCCTTTGTTGCATCCGCTGTGTCAGTCCATCTTGTCAGGCCTTCCTCTTTTTTGCTGACCCTCCACTCTACCAAGCATGATGTCCTTCTCCAGGGACTGGTCCCTCCTGACAACAGGTCCAAAGTAGGTAAGATCCAGTCTTGCCATCTTTGCTTCCAAGGAGCACTCTGTTTATATTTCTTCCAGAACAGACCTGTTTGTTCTTTTAGTGGTCATAGTACATTCAACAGTCTTCTCCAACACCACCATTCAAAGGCATCGATTCTTCTGTTGTCTTTGTTCTGTGTCCAGCTTTCACATGCATATGACGAGACTGAAAATACCATGGCTTGAGTCAGGCACACTTTAGTCTTCAAGGTGACATCTTTGCTTTTTCACTACTTTAAAGAGGTCCTTTGCAGCAGATTTTCCCAGTGCAATGTGTCTTTTGATTTCTTTTTTTTTTATTTAACATAACTGAGTAAAAATGTACATTCACATGTAAATTTACATGCCCCCCTATATGCAGCTTCCACTGCTCTCCCTGTCCGGTGACTGCACACTGTTCCTCTCTGCTCCATACATGTCTTATCCTCCCAACAGTCTCCTTTCCCCTCCTCTCCATCCACTCCCCTTCCTCCAGCCAGAGGTCAGCAAGATGATATCCTATAGATGTATAGAACCATAAAGTGCTTCCAACATATGGTTACTCTGCATTGCCAAGTCCATTCCATTCCTGTCCAAAGAGTGGACCTTTGTTATAATTTATGGGAACGGGCAGCATCAGGGCAGGGGGCCATGCTCTCAGAGGAACCCCAAAACCACTGGACCATCAACTGAGGTCTTTTAGTGGAGATCTCATGATGCACCTCTTTTTATTCTGTGTTGCCAGTGAGGCTCCTCTCTGTGAGCTCCGTCATGGCTATCACTGGTGGTGGCCGGGCACCATCCGGTTCTTCCGGTCCCGGGTCGATGTAGGCACCCACTCTTGTGGGTCTCTCTGTCTTCTCGGTTGTCTTTACCGCATGCCATTTTGGCCCTTGGTGAGCATCCGTTCCTGCTGAGTTGGGACCATTTGCTGTGTCCTCGGATGGCAGCTTGGCAGCTTTTAAGACCCCAGACGCCACTCACCAATGTGGGGTGCAGAGAGCTCTCTTAGCAAAACGCTAGTTGTGCCAATTGGCCTGGAATTCGCCTAAGAGCATGGTCCCCCGCCCCCCGCCCCAGCTTCTCTATCCTTGCAGTATTAAGATGGAAGGAGTACTCAAGTTACGCTGAAGTCCACTTAATGTTGTTCTTGTTCCTAATGTGTGCTGTCACCGCTTTCTCCCAACTAGATTTCTAGTAACTACCTAAACTAAACCCTCCCCCCTTACCCTCCCTCCCTCCCTCCCCTCCCTTGCAGCTGTCAAAGAGTCTTTTCTTCTATACACAAGTCTGTTTTTGAGATCTTATCGTAGAGGTCTCATACAGTATTTGTACTTTTGTCGCTGACTACTCTCACTCAACATAATGTCTTCCAGTTGAAACCAGGTTAGGAGATGTTTCCTGGAATCATCGTTATTCTTTATCATTGCGTAGTGCTCCATTGAGTATATGTACCACAGTTTACCTATCCATTCTTCTATTGTTGGGCATCTAGGTTGATTCCACCTTTTTGCTATTGTGGACTGTGCCGCAATAAACATTCTGGTGCACGTGTCCGCTGGTGTGAAAGGCCTTGAATCTGTAGGATATATTCCAAGTAGTGGAATTACTGAGTCAAATGGTATATCAATATCCATTTTTTTAAGGAAGCGCCAGATTGCCTTCCAAAGAGGCTGGACCATTTTGCAACCCCACCAACAGTGTAGGAGGGTTCCACTTTCTCCACAGCCTCTCCAGCATTTGTTGTTTTGTGTTTTCTGGATCATGGCCAATCTTGTTGGGGTGAGATGGTATCTCATTGTTGTCTTGATTTGAATTTCTTTAATAGCTAAAGATCGTGAACATGTCCGCATGTGTTTTTTGGCTGCCTGGATCTCCTCTTTAGTGAAGTATCTGTCCATCTCCTTTGCCCATCGCTTAATTGGATGGTTTATCTTCTTATTGATATTTTGTAGTATCTTATGGATTATGGAGATCAGGCGTCGATCTGACATAGAGTTGCCAAATATTTTTTCCCACTCTATGGGTGTTCTTTTAATTCTATTAATAAAGTCTTTGGATGAGCAAAAGTGTTTGATTCTTAACAGTTCCCATTTATCTACTTTCTCTTCTGTTGATTGAGGTTTCTTTGACAGATTTTGGAGTCTGTCCTCATTGTGTATTAAAACTTCCATTGTTGTTCCTACCTTTCCTTGGATGAGCTTTATCGTTTTAGGTTTGATATTTAGGTCTTTTATCCAGTTGGAGTTGGTTTTTGTATAAGGTGTAAGATATGGATCTCGATTCAGTTTATTGCAGATGGATAACCAATTTTGCCAGCACCATTTGTTGAAGATACTGTTTTTACCCCAGTTTAATGTCTTAGGGCCTTTGTCGAATATCAACTGTTCATAGGCAGATGGTGTCATCTCTGGGGTCTCAATTCTGTTCCATTGATCAGTCTGTCTGTTCTTGTACCAGTACCAGGCTGTTTTGACCACTGTGGCAGTGTAGTATGTTCTAAGGTCGGGTAATGAGAGGCCTCCCAGTGTGTTCTTCTTCTTTAGTAGTACCTTATTTATCCGGGGCTTCTTCCCTTTCCAAACAAAATTGGTGATTTGTTTCTCCATCTCCTTAAAAAATGATGCTGGAACTTGTATTGGGATTGCATTATATAAATAAATGGCTTTGGGTAAAATAGACATTTTCACAATGTTAAGTCTTCCTAACCATGAGCAGGGTAGGTTTTTCCATTTATCTAAGTCTCTCTTAGTTTCTTGTAGTAAGGGCTTGTAGTTCTCTTTGTAAAGGTCTGTTGTTTCTCTGGTTAGATTAATTCCTAGGTACTTTATCTTTTTAGGGGCTATCACAAATGGTATAGATTTGATAATTTCCTCCTTAACAGTCTCGTTGTTGGTATAAAGGAATCCTACTGATTTACTTATGTTTATCTTGTATCCTGATCTTTTGATTTCTTTATTTCTGCTTCCATGGGTGTTGCTTGTGGACCCAAGTAAAATGAAATCCTTGACAACCTCAATCCTTTCTCCATTTATGACGATATTGCTTACTAGTCTGGTTGTGAGGATTTTTTGCTGTGGTCCTTGATCTTCATCAGTGTTTCAAATCTTCTGCACTTCCAGCAAGTAAGGTGGTGTCATCTCCACAACGCAGGTTGTTAATGAGTCGTCCTCTCCAATCCTAATGCTTTGTTCTTCTTCACAGAATCTAGCTTCTTCGATTATTTGCTCGGCTTACAGATTGAAAAGGTATGGTGAAAGGATACAACCCTGACACGCCCATTTCCTGACTTTAAACCACGCAGTGTCCCTTGTTCTGTGCTCACAACTGTCTGTTCATCCATATACAGATTCCTTAAGAGCACAATTAGGTGTTCTGGAATTCCCATGTTATGAAACGCTAGCCAAAATTTGTTATGATCCACAGAGTCTAATGCTTTTGCATAGTGAAGCCTCTGGCTTCTAAGACTGTGAAAATACAGACAAGTTTTGTGCAGCAAAAGGCACTGAGTAGCTTAACCCATTGCCCATTGCCATCAGGTCGATTCCAAGTCATAGCAATCCCTTGTGACCGAGCAGAGCTGCCCCACAGAGTGCCTAAGGAGGACCTGGCCAATTCACACTGCTGATCTTTGGTTAGCGGTTGTAGCACTTAGCCACTGTGCCTCTGAGATTTCCACTGAGCAATGTGGGAAGGGCTAATTTGCCCACAACTGAAAGGACAGGTGAGCTCATAGGACACAGCACATGTGAAGGTGTCAGAAAAGAACACTGAGATGAGGCCACTTTCTGACCAAGGAAGAAGGAAAGCAGCACTGTCAGTTTCAAACGAACCTCTTTATTTAACAATGAAAATCCATCCTCCAGAAACAGTACCTCCTGTTCGCCTCTGGTTCCCACAGCACTGTACTGCCCTCTCCGGGAGCCCAGGTCGCCTTCGGCCTTTGAAGTTGCACCTGCTGCCTGTACCAGGTGCAGGACAAACCGCATGTCTCCTTTCTTCCGGTACCCTTAGCGGGCCAGCACTGCTCCAGGCACACAGTGTGATAATTAGGAGAGGTTTATGGAGAAGGTATCCGTAGTTTCCTTATAGCTACACGTTGGAAACCCTAGTAGTGCAGTGGGCTAAGTGCTCCATCTGCTAACCAAAAGGCCGGCAGTTGAAATACGCCAGGCGCTCCTCGGAAACTCTATGGGGCGGTTGTACTCTGACCTCTAGGGTTGCTGAGTCAGATCTGACTCAACGGCAATGGGGTTTATAGCTACACACCTGTGGTCTTATGGGACAATAAGTCTACAGGAGTATTTGTACAATTTGGCAGTATGCTGTCCTTGTGGTTGGGAGAGCCGGTGCAGCTCCTTTGGGAGGCAGAAAACTGCAGAACCAGCGTTTGAACACTTTTCGTCCAGGAAGCTGGTCAAGACGCGAGTAGCATGTTTCTGCTGCCACTGCCCAATTTCGGTAAAACTTGCTCCTGAGCGGTTAAAAACTGAAAAATCCACTTACTGGTTCCTTTGCTTCCTAGAGCCACTAAGTGAGGTAGAGCAAGGTGGGTGCCTACATGAGGAGGGTGGTCTCCCTCAGTGGCCTAGGCCAGGATGTCAGCACCCAGGCC
The DNA here is from genome assembly GCA_028571685.1 of Heterohyrax brucei. Taxonomy (NCBI): domain Eukaryota; kingdom Metazoa; phylum Chordata; class Mammalia; order Hyracoidea; family Procaviidae; genus Heterohyrax; species Heterohyrax brucei. The sequence continues at coordinate 85,280,336 of CM053157.1, read as the reverse complement.
AGGGGAGGGGGCCATCCGTGTGGGAAGGCTGCCCAGGGTGAGGGGCACCTCCACACCTAGGCATGGCCTGGAGCAGCGTATCAGAGAGCCAGCAGGGCGAGGAGGTGTCCCTGCAGTGATGGGGCGGGGTACAGCCCAGTGCGGAACCCAGAGCCCAAGCACGGTAAGGAGGGCATTCTTGAGAAGGGGCAGCCCAGCCCAGGGTACCAGGCAAGGGTAGTTGAGGAAAGCATCCACAGTGAACAAGAAGAGGAAAAAGAGTGATTTATAGGGGAAAGTCCGGCAGACACTGTCTCCACCGAGTCATCAAAGTGAACACCATCACTACGGAAACAATCTGAATGTACGTTGCCTCGGGTAAGATGCAATCAGAAGAACCCAGCACGAGTTTGCAGGGCCCCTGCCAAAGACACAGCCTGAATCTAATCATGAAGAGACATCAGACTAACCCAAACCGAGGGACATTCGCCAAACGAAGTATCTTGTACTGTCTCAGAACGTGAAGGATGTGAAAGTCAAGCAAAACAGTTGTTGGTTGTCTACTTCAGGTTCGTGAAGTATGAGTGCTGTAAGCTTGAGACTGCTTCAAATTTTAAAAGTACTTAGAAAGTACGAAAGTAATATATGAGTGTTACATAGTCATGTGTTGCTTCTTCATTTTTCAATATTTGCTTGCTGAAAAAGGGCTTGAAACACTTACTGGTGAAGATCAGAGACCTCAACCTTCAGTATGGATTACATCTCAAAATAAAGAAAACAAAAGTCCTCACAACTGGACCACTAAGCAGCGTCATGATAAACAGAGGCAGGATTGCAACTGTCCAGGATTTTACTTGGGTACACAACCAATACCCATGAAGGCAACATCTGCTAAGCGAGAGCTGTGACACAGAAGACAGGGCGCAGCTGTGGCAGAGAAAGGGCAGCACGAGGGCCCGGCAGGCGGCGGTGCAGCGGGTTCTCAGAGCCCTGGGTGAGAAAACTGACTGCCACCAGGCAGCAGGCTGGCTGGAGGAGCAGGGTGCCTCCAGGCAGCTGCTGGAACCAGGCTTGCCCACTGCTGAGCTAGAGCTGAGCCTCAGGCCAAGACTTCCCCCTGGAGGGTGGCACCTGGGAGCACTCTGAGAGCTCTGTGACCCTGGCCGGAGAAGGGCTGGGACCGGTGGGGCAGGGCAGAGGCCAGAGAGAGAGGTGCCTGTGGCCATGGCTAAGAGGAGGCTGTCCTGAGTGTTCCTGAACCTGAATTACAGCTTGTTACTTCCCAAGTAAACCCCGCAGCTGAGAGTATTGTCTGTAAATTCTGTGTAGCGCTTCCCTGAATTATCAGACTCTGCAAAGAAGCACAGGATGCACGGGAGGAGGTAAGGCTGGTGTCAGAACCGGTAAAGGCGGTGGACGGAGGAGGCACGTGTGACCTCTGCGTGGTAGCAACTGGACTGTTGCTCTTTTTCATAATTGTTCTTTAGATGGAGGTGTACAGAACAAAGTGGCTTCTCATTGCACAGTACAGCCTGTGAAATCCATTACCAACCGAACATGTCAACACTCCGCCTCCTCAGCCTTGGGTTCCCCAGGATCAGCTTTCCTGTCCCCTCCTGCTTTCTAGTCCTGGCTCCTGTGCTGGGTGTCCCTTTAGATGTGTTTGGCTGCAGGGGCCTGTCTAATCGTTGGCTGAGGGTCAATTGAAGAAGCAACTGCAGTGCTGAGCTAAAAGGGGTCAGTGGCCAGAGTCTTGGAATTTCTCAAGTCTCTGTCAGGCTAGTGAGCGTAGCCTCTTTTGGTGAGTTAGAATTTTATTCTACATTTCCCCCAGCTCTGTCTGGGACCCTCTGCCGTGACCCCTGTCAGAGCAGCCAGTGGTGGTGGCCAGGCACCATCCAGCTCTACTGGACTCGGACTGCTGGAGGCCATGGTACTTGGTCCACGCGTCCTGGGCTGCTGATCTTGATTTTCCTTCCCCAGACCACACTACTGTGACAGCTTCACAAACGGCCAACAAGCACATAAGAAGATGCCCACCATCATTAGCAATGAGACAAAACCAAACGAGACATCACTCCGCACCCACTAGGGAGGCTCCAGTGAGAACAGGAAGAAGAGAAAAGAGTGTCAGAAAAGATGTGGAGAAGATGGAGCCCTATCTGTTGCTGGTGGAAACGTCAACAGTTCAGCCTCTGTGGGAAACAGCTGGGCAGTTCCTTGGTAGGTTCAGCATGGAATCACCATATGACCTAGAAACACCACTTCCGGATAGACACCCCAAATAACCGAAAACTGGTGTCCAGGCAAAAACTTTGTCTACCGGTGTCCACAGCAGCACTGTTCACAATGGCCAAAATGCGGAAATAACTCAAATGTCTATCAACAGATGAATGGATCAACAAACGTGATACACACGCGCGCGCACACACACACACACGTTATTCAGCCGCAACATGGAATGAGGTACTGACAGATGCTACAACACGGATGATCCTTGAGAATATTACGCTAAATGTGAGGGGTGGGAGACAAAAGATCCCATATCGTGTGAACCTACTTACATGAAATGTCCAGAATAGGCCAACCCACAGAGACGGAAAGCCCATCAGTGGCTGCCAGGGGCTGGGAGCACAGGAAATGAAGAGTGACAGCCTCATCAGTACGGGGTTTCCTCTGTCGTGACGAAAAGGGTCTAGAACGAGACAGTGGTGCTGGCTGCACAGCACTGTGAATGGACCACGTGACTGATGCTAAATTGTGTGTTACGTGTGTCCAAAAACAACCCAGTCCGTTACCAATGAGTCCATTCCACCTGACACACTAATTAGGGAATGACTGGGTGCTGAAACTTAGGAGTGAGACTTGGATGAAGATCAGGATAGTGACACAGAATCAAACCATCTCCTTACAAATGTACTTACTTAATTACAAAAAGAAAAAAGAGAAGTTATAATGGAGAAACCTGCAGATACCACCTTAATCAGATGGCCAGAGTTAACAGGACCAGTAACACCACGTGACACACGCTTCCTGCGTGACGGACTGAGGGGGACACCTGACTTCATGGTATTCCAATAAGCGCGTTACCTCAGTCTAACCATAAGGAAACAGCCAACCCAAACTCAGAGAGTCCACAATGCAATGGGCCAATGTTGTCGTTGTCCTTAGGTACCGTTGAGTCAATTCCGAGTCACAGCCCCCTGTGTACACCAGAATGGACTGCCGCCAGTCCTGAGCCGTCCTCACAATCGTAGTCCTGGAGCCCATTGTTGCTGTCGGTATGTCATGGATTGACTTGCACCCCCCCAAAAAACACATGTAGCAATGTGGCTGTACCCTGCTTCCTGAACTCTGTGACTGCCCGCCATTTGGTGGTTTTCTGATGCTTTGAATCCTAATTTCTGCCTCGGCTAGAAGGTAGGATGATTACATTCAAAGAGGCTTAGGGTGGGACTGCAACACCCTTGCTAAGGGAGCTTCCCTGGAGAGCGGCTTGTACCACCCTTTATCCATTCACTCTACGCAAGACAGAAAGAGAGGAGAGCAAGCAGAGAGCACATAACCTCACTCCATCGTGAAAGCAGCACCTGGAGAAGAGCGGGTGCATCAGGCTTGAGGTCCCTGCACCAAGATGCTCCCTAACCAAAGACTGGCACAACACAAGGACTTTCCTCCAGAGTCGGCAAAGGAAAGCCTTCCCCTGGAGCGGACACCTTGCATTTGGACTTGGAGCCTACTGGACTGTGTGAGAATCAATTTCCCTTTGCTAAAGCCATCCACTTTGTGGTATTTCTGTTGGATGAGTACCAGATAATTAAAACACTATGTCAGTTCATCTCACTGACAGCCTTCCTCTTTTTCGCTGACCCTCCACTCTACGAAGTATGCTGATCCTTCCTGATAACATGCGCAAAGCATGTCAGATGTAGTCTTGCCATCCTTGCTTTTCAGGAGCGTTGATTGTATTTCTTTCAACGTTCTTCTGGAGGTCCATGGTATGTTCAATACTCTTTACTAGCACCACAATTCAAGTGTCATTTCTTCAGTCTTCCTTATTCATTGTCCAGCTTTTCCTTGCATCTGAGACAACTGAAGACTTCATGGCTTGGGTCAGGCGCACTTTAGTCTTCAAGGCCACTTCTTTGCTTTTCAATATGTTCCAGAGGTCTTTTGCAGCAGATTTGCCCAATACAATGAGTCTTTTGACTTTTTGACTGTTGCTTCCCTGGGCATTGATTGTGAATCCAAGTAATATGAAATCCTTCATAACCTCAATTTTTCCTCCATTTACCATGATGTTGAAAACCTGGTGTGTAGTGGTTAGAGCTATGGCTGCTTCCAAAAGCTGAGCAGTTCAAATCCATCAGGTGCTCCTTGGAAAGTCTATGGGGCAGTTCTGATCTATCCTAAAGGTTATTAAGAGTTGGAATTCACTTGGCAGTAATCGGTACAGGTATTAAGATGTTGCTATTCCTCAAAAAATATCAGTACCATAAAAGACCAAAAGAATGAGGGACTGTTTCAGGTTCAAGGAAACTCTAAAGAGACCTATCAACTAAATGCCAAGTACTTAGCCTGGATTGGATAGTGGAAAAGCGAGGGAAGTTAGGCATATCTATAAAGGGTATTTTTGCAACCATTAGTGAAACTAAGTATTGATTGTGGTTTAGATAATAGTATCATTCATGTTAACATTTACAGTATTGTTGAATGTTAAATTTCCTGAATTCGGCAACTATCTTGTGAGGGTTTGTTCTTGTTCTTAAGAAGTGGAAGGTGCACCTAAGGCACTGGCAAAAACAAGGCTCCAGGAATTGATGGAATTATCAACTGAAATGTTTCAACAAACAGATGCAGACCTGGAAGTGCTCACTCATCTATGCCAAGAAATTTGGAGGACAGCTACCTGGTCAACCAACTGGAAGAGATCCATATTTATGCCCATTCCCAAGAAAGTGAACCAGGCTAATATGGAAACCATCTAACACTATCATTAACATCACACACAAGTAAAATTTTGCTCAAGATCATTCCAACATGACTACAACAGTATGTTGACAGTGAACTGTGACAAATTCAAGCCAGATTCAGAAGAGGATGTGGAACCAGGGATCTCACTGTTCTTTGTTCTTTGGGGCCAAGAAGCAGGATGTACACATCCTATTTCCAAATGGTTCAGAAAATAAAACATTATTCTTTGTCCTTTGGTATAAACATTGACATTATTTCCCAATGAGAACTGGGAAAACTAACTGTATGGCTGTCCGACCCCCTGAGTGAAGGGAGGAACCCCTACCCTCCCCTGTCCCGCTGTACCTCGACCCCCAGCACGCACCCAGCCAGACCACCCTGACACTAACACTTTACTAGTTGTGACCCTCGGTAAGTGTCTTAGTCACCTGGTGTTGCTACAACAGAAATACACACGTGCATGGCTTTGACAAAGACAAATTTATTCTCTCACAGTCTAGAAAGCTAGGTGTCCTAATTTGGGATGCCAGCTCCAGAAGGCTGTCTGTCTCTGTTGGCTCTGGGTGAAGGTCCTTGTCACCTATCTTCCCGCCGTCCCGGAGACCCTCAGCACAGGAACCCCAGGTCCAGAGGACAGACCCTTCTCCTGGGTCTTATTTCTTGGCGGTAGGAGGTCTCCATCTCTCTGCTCACTTCTCTTTTATGTCAAAAGAGACGGACTCAAGGCACAACCTAATCCTGCAGACTGAGTCCTGCCTCAGAAACACAGCTGCCTCTATGCCAGCCTCATAACATCACAGAGGCAGGACTTACAGCACATAGGACTGTCCAGCTGACAAAATGCCAGACCATCACACAATTCTGGGACTCATGGCCTACCAAGCTGATACACATCTTGGGGAGACACAGTTCAATCCACGATAGTAAGTTACTTCTCTGAGTTTTCATTTTCTCATCAGCATGACAGTTGTTGCGTGTCACTGAGTCAATTCCTGCTCACAGCAACCCCACGTGACAGAGCATGGCTGCCCCAGGCACTTTTTTTGGCTGCAGTCTGTAGGGAGGCAGACTGCCAGGTCCTTCACCCATAGATCCCCCCGTGGGGATTCGAACCGCCAACTGTTCTGCTAGCAGCCGAACGTTTAACTATTGCACCATTAGGGTTTCTTTACTTGGTCAGGAAACCCTGGTGTATAGTGGTCAAGTGCTACGTCTGCTAACCAAAAGGTCGTCAGCTTGAAACCACCAGTCGCTCCTTGGAAACTCTCTGGGGCAGTTCTGCTCTGTCTATAGGGTCGCTATGGGCCAGCATCGACTCAAAAGCCGTGCGTTTTAGTAAGACAGTAGTAGTGTCTGTCTCTCTGGGCTGTGTTGGTCATTAAGTGACTAACCCAGGCCCAACCCAGGGCCTGACCCCACAGTAAGCACTCAGAGAATGTGAAGTAGGAAAAAACCCATACATACCTTCTTGCTAAGTTCTCCTTGGTTTCCGCCGGCTCTCATCTTTTCACCAGTGGGTCCTTCTGCCTTCTGGAAACACTTGCCTCTGCATGGTGTAACTCCCACTGAGCTTACATGTCCCGCTGCCCACACAGGCTGGTTGTCCCCCCTAAGCTCCGCCTCGGCAAAGCTCTGGTAACATCCACTGCTTCTTGGAAAGTGGCACTCACCTTGGTCTCTTGTCACTGGACGTGTCAGCTTTTTCCGCTCAATTGTAAGCCTCTTCCAGGCAGAGGCTACGTCCCTTTGGGAGTCGACCCCACGCCCTCTGCTCTGTGCCCACCACAATACAGACCAGCCAAACTCCACGCCATCCCTCAGCTGTGCCCACGACCTCCTCCCTCATCAGGAACTTGGCTCTTTGGGCATTCTGGGGCTCTGCTGCCCTTCCTGCCCTCCAGTGCCATTTGGCAGCCCCACCATCAGAGCGTCTCCAGCTGGTGGTCCGCAGACCTGTCTTGCTACCCCCCGAGATGGCACTGGGAACCAAGCAGCCTGCACCGGCCCACCCAGCCTGGCTGATGTGCTGCCCTCAGCCGCCAACCTGTGTTTCCCTTGGCTGGCCTCTGCTAAGACAGTTCCCTAGCAGGGTCTCAGGGCGAGTCCGGCTTCCGAGCCAAGTGTGGCTTCTGCCCACATCTGCCAGTGTATTTGGACATCATCTTTCCCCTCCCTCCTGTTCCCGAGACTGTCTGACACTCAAACTCTCCTCGGGACCAAAAATAAGGGCCTCTTCTTCCATTTCTGTGTGCTCGAGGCCTGAGGACTGCTCCCTGCAGCCTCAGGATGGGTCTTAGGGCCACACGGAGCTCTCAGTTCATTAGCAGAAGGTACAGAGCACGAGACAGATACCTGTGAGGAGGTGGCTGCTATGGGGACCAGGGCTGGTCCTGCCTGGGAACCTGAGTTATCTGCCATCTCCACAGGCCTGTGAGGTGGAGACTGATGGAGAGTTAAGGCCAGAGGAGAGGCTCCACCAAGAAGGGAGGACGAAAGCCAGTGGAGCCTGGGCTCCTGCAGGGTGGCAACAGGGGGCTGGGACCCCGCTGGAGATGCGGAGGGTGGGGTTAGCGAGCTTCCTGTACTGTCTGTGTCAGCTTCCACCTCTTCCGTCACCTGAAACTCTCTGAGCAAGGGGAAGGGATGGGGTCAAGGGTGCAAGTGCTCAGGGAGGCAGGGATCCCCCAGGGACAAAGCGGTGACCAAACAGGATAAAGGATAATGAGGAGGGTGAGACCCCTGGGCGTGACTTGGTAGCCCACTCCCCTGTGACTTCCCCACCCTGCAGCCATGAGAGCACCCCTCAAGCCCTCTTTGCGTACTCTGGGTGTGGTCTTAGCAAGGAAGCTGCATGGGTACCCCAAAAGCAGGCCCCTCTCCTCACTTCCCCCGGGCTCTCAGCCCCTCCCTCCTGTTCCCGAGAGGTTTCACAGACTCGCCCTCATAACACTGGTGTCCTTAGTTGTCCTTAGTCGCGGTTAGTCGGTTAGTTGCCTGCTAGTCTGTTCACGCAGTCTCCTGGTGACCTCTCGCGTGCAGTAGTCACTCCACGACCTTTGCAGGGCTGTGGCTCTGAGGAAGGAGATTGCCAGGCCTGGTTCCCACGGTGGCTCTAGGGGGGCTGACCCACCCACCTTCAGCTCACCATTAACCCTTTGCGTCACCCAGGGGCTCCTTCTGCAGCCTAACACTGTACACAGCGTGAAAATTCTACCAGCTACGCAGGAGGGATGTTAGCAGCGGGGACGCTTCTCCCAAGGGTGCTTCAGGTAGGGGGCGCTCTGAAGGGCACAGCTTGCATCGGCCAGAAAGCTTTGCAGACCGCCGACTTCTCACTTCCAAGGGGCACGGCACTGCGGGGAGAGAGGGCCGCGGCCCGAGGGCGGGTCCTGCAGTGACCGCCTCACGGTGCCCCCAAGTACGGAGGTGGGACTGCAGCGACCGGAAGCCTCGCTACTTGGGGTTGGGGACAGGGCCGCTGCAGTGCTGGGAGATCCCTGCAGAGGGTGAGTGGTCCCCGAAGTTTCCGGAGAAGCGCAAGGTACCTGGGAGGCTTTCTGCACGGATGGAGCGGCTGACTTCTCGTGGGGGAGGGGTGGCTCCAGTGAGGAGGGAAACAGGGGACAGCCGGGTTGGCGGGCGCGCCGGGGGCTGCAGTCTGCGCAGCTCCGCGGCCCCCGCGGGGGACGGCAGGGTGGGGCCGAGGAGGCTCTGCATCGGTGGGGCGCCGAGCGGCGGGGACGCTGTTCCCGCACTGCAGTGCCGGGTCTCGCGCAGGCGGCCGGCGCTGGCGCGGAAGCGGCTCTGCGCCCGCGGAGGTGGGGGCGTCACCCGCCGCAGCGGCGGGCGGGCGGGGCGAGGCGGGGCAGGGGGCGGCCTCCGGGCGTGGGGGTGGGGCCAGCAGCCGCCAGGCCCGAGCCCCTGCGGGGGCCACCCAGAGCAGGTGCGGCGCCGGTCTGGAGCGGCGTCCCGCGGCGGCGGGACCCGGAGCTGCCTGGGGCTCAGGGGCGCCCCCCTCCCCAGCTCCCTCGGAAGGCCGCTGAGGTGAGGCTGGGGGCGCCCTCGGGGCGGGGAGAGCGCAAGGTGCGGCCGCAGCATCTCCCGGCTGCGGGTTTTCGGGCGGCGGCCGGCGCTCCCCACTCTGGGACCAGCTCTGCCGGGGTGGAGTGAGCTGGTCTGGACCCGTCCCACTGAATTCCCCCCCCGACCCTCTCTGCGCATCCCCATCTCGTTCTTCCCAACCCTGCCCCCACCGATCCGGCCCGCAGCCCCTCCGTCGGATGCCGCCTCTTCGGCACCAGGTCCCCACCTGCCCCCGCTGTCCGCTGTTGGGCTGGGGCTCCGGGTGCCCGCCCGCCCCTGGTGTTCCTCGTAGGGTTGGGGGTACCCAGGTGGATGCTGGCCCTTTAAACCTTTGCTCCCCACCCAGTGCGTCTCCCAGCTCTCCACCCGCGCGGCTTCCGACAGCTGGCGGCCGCGGGGAGCCCTGGGGAGCCCGCAGGTACGGGGGCGTCGGGGGGGGCCGGGGAGCGGGCGACGGAACAGCTGTGCGCGCCCCTCCCCCCGCCTCAGAGGACTGGTGGCGGGACTGCGGGACACCCCGAACGCAGATTAATCATTAACCCTCCGCTCGCCGGCCCCCTTCCCCCCTCACCTGGGAGCTGTGCTTTACTCTTGCTTACCAGGTAACACGCAAGGATGCCCATTTCGCAGTCCTGCTCCCTGTGTCCCCCTCCGGTCCTCCCGCCCCTCCACCTATCGCCCAGTGGAGGCCAAGGGCTCACTCAGCCTTGCGCCCCCTGCAAACCCGCGCCCGAGTGCATGAGTTCGGTTCCGGCCGCTGGCTTGCCCAGGGTAGGGGGCGTCCTGCGCTCTCCCTGCGCCCCTTCATCCAGGACCTTTCCCCCAGGGCCGGCCACCTGGCACCATGCCCGGTCTCTACTGCCCCTCCAGCTGGACGCCGCTGCCCCTCACGGACTCCTGGGTCCGGGCCTGCGCCAACGGGCCCTGCCTCAGCCTGCGGGCCCGGCTCACCTACCACAACCCGCAGCCGCAGCCGGTGGACGGTGAGGCCGGGCGGGGCGTGGGGCGCACGGGGGTCGCGGGGCGCGCGGGGTCCGACGGCGCCTCCTGCCCGCCCGCAGGCGTGTTCGTGTACCCGCTGGCCGAGGCCGAGGTGGTGTCGGGCTTCGAGGCGGAAGCGGCTGGCCGGCGCGTGTCCTTCCAGCTGCAAAGCCGGCGACGCTCTCAGGCCGCCTGCTGCCGCGCGCTGGGCCCCGGGCTGGGGGCCACCACTCCCCGCCGCTGTGCGCAGGGTGAGTTGGGGCGCCCGCCGCGGCCAGCAAAGGCGGGCGGCCAGCCTTGTTCCCACACCCGCTCTCCATCCCACCCCATCCCTTCAGCTGCTGGTCTTTTCCGTTCATTGATTCATCGTTTATTCAGCATTCGGGACTGAGCATCTGACGTCAGCCAAGTGCGGGGGATAGGACCCAAGCCCGACCTGAGGTTTGCGGCCAGGGGGGACAGACATAAACCAGGCGCCACAGCTTGCAGGGCACGTTGAGTGCCCCTTGCAATCCAGGAGTCCCTAGCCTTTTCCCGGGAGCAGCAAAGGCAGCACCCTCCTTGCTGCCCTCTCCAGCCCCTTCCCTTTTCCAATATAAATAGGCCAACTCCTGGACAGACTGTAAACTCCGTGGGGCAGACAGGGCCCTGACTGCAGCCCTGGTCTAGTCTTCTCCCTCTTAAGGGGCCACAGCAGTGACCACACAGATAGTGGGTCACACCTCTCTGCCTTTACTATCTAGAAAGAAGAAAAAACATGTTTGCTTAGACTCCATTCTAACAGTGACCCTATAGGACAGAATAAAACTGCCCCGTAGAGTTTGTAAGACACGAGAGCTGCCACCCTGCTGAACTTGTCACCGCTGTGCCTGCAGGGCTGGTTTCATTGCTCTGGTTTCACCCTAACCTCTGTCAGGGCACCGGACCCTGCACATGACAGGATGGAACGCCACCTGGCCCCGTGCCATCCTGTCAGTCCGTGTCATGCTGGAGCCCACTGTTGCGGCCGCCGTGTCAGTCTGTGTCGTTGAGGGCCCTCCTCTTTCTCACTGACCCTCTCCTTACCGGGCATGACGTCCTTCTCCAGGGACTGACCCCTCCTGATAACGTGTCTGTGTGAGACATTGTCTCACCATCTTTGCTCCTGAGCAGCAGTCTGGTTGTACTTCCTACAAGAAGTATTATCTAACACCCCCCCAAAAAAACACACCTATTGTCACCGGAACACCTGATTCTAACTCAGAGTCTCATAGTGACCCTGTACCAAAAACCAAACCTACCCAACGCTGACTCACAGCGACCCTGTAGGGCAGAGTGGAACCGCTCTGTAGAGTTTCCAAGGAGTGCTGGGCAGATTTTCACTGCTGACCTTATGGTAAGCAGACCCAGCCCGTAACCACTGTGCTGTTGGGGTTTTAAGGGACCCTGTAGGACAGAATAAAACTGCCCTAGAGAGTTTTCAAAGAGCAGCTGGTGCATTTGAACTGCCAACCTTTTGGTCAGTGGCCAAGTGGCTGTCCACCCACTTGGTCACCAGGTCCCTTTTCTCACTACCTGCTTAGCTGCCCGTTGGCTGCCGGCTACCTGACATCTAAGGCATACGTCAGTGTCACCCCACGGAAGCCCTGCATGCCCTCTACAGGTCGCCAATGGCCGTGCCCTTGCTCCCTTCCGGCCTTGGTGCAGCTGCATCACAGCACCTGCCCGTGGAGTGTTGTCACAGGTCCCCACATCCGTCCCCCCCTCCCGGGGCTTTTGCTTTTGAGCCTGGGATGGGGTTTCGGTCATCTTCTAGTCCTGGTACCTGGCACAGAACCTGGCACAAAGGGGCTCAGTGGGTGCTGGGCGAGGGGATGGCACTGCAGTCCTGGGCTGAGTTCTGTGGCCTGCTCTTAGTTCTTCCATTCCTCCACTCATGCATTTATTCGATTCCAACACACGGGATTTACCATCTGGGTAAGAGGAGGGCCAGGAACCTGTGCTCCTAAGAGGGGGCATAAGCCTGGTGAGTGGTGAGAGGTGAGCGTGAGCTCTGGGCTGGGACCCCAGGGATGTTCCAGAAGGAAGGTGGAACTGGCATTTGAGTAGAAAGGAGCTTACACCCCTCTAAACAAACTCATTGCTTTTGAGTCGATTCCGACTCCTAGGGACCCTTTAGGACAGAGCAGAGCCACCCTCGTGTTTCCAAGGCTGTCAGCTTCACAGGAGCAGACCCACAGCTTCCTGCCCCAGAGAGCTGGCTCTGAATGCTGACCTGTGGGTTAGTGGCTATAGCCCTTAGCCACTGGGCCACCAGCATTTCCAAAAAAGGTCAGGGCTCAGTTAGCAGGAAAGGGAAGCTACGCCAGGCAGGGGCGGTGGCCTAGGCAAAGGTCTGTAACTGGCCACACTGACCAAGGGTTTCTCCTGCTTTCTCTTCTAGAGCTACTCACCAGTATCACCTCACAAAGAACTAGGAATATAACACGGGTCCCCTGTATAGGTGACGGCAAGAGTGACACAGCCGTTAGCTGTCTGTTGTCTGTGGGTGCTTGGCACACACAGTCTCATTCAGGTCTCAGTGCAGTCTGAGAGGCATAACCCCACTGCCTTCGAGTCGATTCTGACTTACAGCAATCCTGGAGGCCAGAGAAGAACTGCCCTGTAGCGTTTCCAGGGGGCGCCTGGCAGATTTGAACTGCCAACCTTTTGACTGGCAGCTGTCACACGTAGCCACTGCACCACCAGGGAGTTAGTCTAGTTTCTATTTTATGGATGAGGGAGTAGAGAGTTGGAAGAGGACAGAGAAGCCAGTGAGACCCAAACCTAATCCTGAGCTGTTACTGGAGTAGGCTGTTCTCGAGCCTTAGCTATCCAGGACAGGCTCCCTGTCTCCCCTCTTAACTTCCTTCGCTTTCCACTTCTTCCGTCTTCTTCCCTTTGCGTGTTCAGCAAGTATCTCTTCCACGAGTGAAGGATTATTTAGGTGAAGTAAGGCTGGCAGGAAGGTGGGCGGGGGCTGGACCCCGCAGGACCTTGCCGGCCACTGTATACTGCTGGCCTGTGTTCTCTCAGCAGCAGTGGTGACTGCCACAGCCCCCCAAAGCAGAAGCAGCTAAGCCCACTGCCTTCAAGTCTATTCAACTCATGAAAGAATGCTGTGGTCTAAGTGAAAGACTGTGCTTGGTGTGCTGGTGTGGCTTTGGGCCACCCCAAAGGTCTCCTGGGTGCGCAACTCTGGGGCCGCCTTCCATGGACAGTGGGGAACCACTGACTGAAGGTTCCCGAGCAGGTGAACAGAGCTGGTCCCAGGCCAGGGGGACACGTTAGGCTACAGGCAAGAGTCCTTCAGGAAGGGGATGACCGGGGCTGGCTGGTCAGGGCAGACAGGGGAAGAGAGGGCCAGAGCCTGTGTGTCCCATCTTGGGGTGGTGTGGATGTGTCTCATGACCCCATCTCTTCCCCAGCCCCACATAGCACTGATGTCACTGCTCCCTGTCCTGCGGTCAGCCTCTGCCACCATTGTTCATCCCACGCTGCCATCCTGTATCACCAAGCCATCAGCCAGTGCCCACCCTCCACACTGAACGCCCCGTTCCCACACTCCCCTGACCTGGTGCCGGCTACACCTTCTTTCTCTGCCCTCTGAGCCCTCTTCTCCCTCACTGCAGGTCATCTTGTCTTGGATCTGGCCCAGGCCCGGTCCACTCTGGTGCTGCCCACGGGCCTCATCGCTGCGGCCGGCACCATGACGGTGACCCTCCGCAGCAGCCGGGAGCTGCCCTCGAGGCCTGACGGGGTGCTGTGCGTGGCTCTGCCCTCTGTGCTCACCCCGCTGGCCCCGCCAGGCCTGCCAGGGCCCCCCAGGCCTCCGGGGCTCTGTGACGACAGGTTGGGCCTATGGTGATTCTCTTCGTCCCTCCCTCGGCTTCTCTGGGTCTAGTGCGGGTGAGGGGGCTCTGGCAGGCTGCCCTGGGGGATTGGCAAGGCGGGGAAGGGGAGAGGTCAGTCAGCCAGAGGGTCCGGGGGCCTTCATGGTGCCTGACGGGCGCTCCTGGTCCTTCCCTCCAGCCCCACCAGCTGCTTCGGGGTGGGAAGCCCCCAGGAGGAAGGGCTGGCCTGGGAGGAGCCAGCTGCCCCTCGGGACGTGTTCTCAGGCCCTGCCCGCTGCCCTGCCCCCTACACCTTCTCCTTTGAGATGCTGGTGACCGGGCCATGCCTGCTGGCAGGTGAGCAGCCTGGCCTGGCCTAGTCCCCAACGGAACAAGTACCTCCTTTCAAACGCCATGTCCTTCCTGGGGCCACTGACTGGAAAAGGATGCAAGTCTTGAGGATAGGGGTTAAAAAAAAGACAGGGACCTAGGACCTGAGGGCCTCCAGTCTAACAGTGGGGACACCAGCTGCTTCTCTACAACATGTATCCCCCCCAGTTTTTCAGTTCAGTTGGTTTTTGGCCTGCTCTGCCACCAAGGGGAAGACAGACGAGACCGTCCAAGTGACAAAGTGGTCTGCAAGGAGGGGGGCAGTATGCGGAGTTAGCAGTTGGTATATGTGTGACCTTTGACCCACCTGCAACAAACCTGGCATCCTGTCTGAGCCCCGGAAAGAGCACTCCCTTGTCCTATAGTCCCTTGCACTAGACACCAGGCTCTGAATGCTGAGTGGACTCAGCTGTGGTCCCTGCTGTTTGGAACATTGTCAGGAAAGATGATGTTTGTACTGTCAGTACGGGTTTGGGGTAAGGGAGAGGGACTTAACTGCCCTGCTTCTGTGTCCCGTAGGCCTAGAGAGTCCCTCTCATGCCCTGAGAGCAGACGCCCCTCCAGACGCCAGCTCTGCAGCCACCATCTGTGTCACCCTGGCAGAGGGCCACCGTTGCGACCGGGCCCTGGAGATTCTGCTCCACCCGAGTGGTGAGGGACCGGGGTGCACAGTGGGCCAGCTCTAGCCCGCTTCAGGACCACCTGGGTGGCATTGTTCAAGTTCAGGTGTCTGAGCCCCCAAATGGCCTGAGTCCCCTGTGGGGCTGGGCGTGGGGCTGGGGAAGCTAGACCCGCAAGGCCCTCCCCGGACAGCGGGATCGGGTAGCGGGGCCCAGGCAGGACTTCCCTGACAAAGCTGGGTACCCCCGTCCCCAGAGCCCCACCAGCCCCACCTGATGCTGGAGGCGGGCAGCCTGAGTGCAGCGCAGTATGAGGCCCGGGTGAGGGCCCGGCGGGACTTCCAGAAACTGCAGCGAAGGGACAGTGATGGGGACCAGCAGGTAAGCCTGTGGGGTGTCCAGGCCGGCCTCTGGTCTCACAGCTAGCCACGTGGGGGTGCGCGCGTGTGTGTGTGTGAGAGGGTTAGGCCAGCGGTGTGGCGACTTCTGCTCCCAGCAGCTGCCTCAGCCACCCCAGGGGGCAGGTGAGCATGGTCACCCTAGAGCCCACGCAGGCCTCCCTTGGGGTGGGTCCTAGAGGAGAAGGACTGGGTGTGACAGAGGTGGAAGACGGCCACCTACTCTGGCCCCTGCCTCTACCCAGGGGACAGAAAGGGGGCCCCTCTGGCTGAGTCAGTTGGAAGAAGGCTCCAGAGCTGGGCCCCGCTGCCGACGCTGGCAGAGCGACCTTGGGCCTGTCCGGGGCTGACAGCAGGCTACCACGCGCAGGTCTGGTTCCTGCAGCGTCGCTTCCACAAGGACATCCTGCTGAACCCGGTGCTGATGCTCAGCTTCTGCCCGGACCTGAGTGCCAAGCCCGGGCACCTGGGCACGGCCACGCGGGAGGTCCTCTTCCTGCTGGACGGAAGCGGCGCGGCACACAAGGCACGTGGGGACGCGGTGGGGGCAGGGCGTGGGCAGGGAGTGGGCGGGGCGTGGGCGGGGCGTGGGCGGGGCGCGCCTGGGGCCCGGTGGGCAGCCTCCCCTGGCTGGGATTTCCCTGTTGCTCTAAACACCAACTTGCACAGAGGAAACTGGCAGCGACTCCTCACGGGATTCCCTCAGACAGCAGCCCCAGCATGCCACATGACACGCACACGCGCGCGCGCGCGCGCACACACACACACACACACACACACACACAGCCTCTCTCTCGCTCATGCTCCCAGTTTCACGCACCCACACACTAAGAGCATCTCTGAAACGTTGGGTCACAAACAGCCACACTCCCAATTACAGAGACTGCAGCCTCACGTACACACGGTTCACTCCCATGCCCCGTCACACACACGTAGATGGGGTTACATACACAGAAAATCTCATACACTCACAGGCTTACACAGTTTCTATATTTCCAGGCTCCCTCTTCACACCCCCCAAATCTCTCTGTCACATAATCCAAGTCTCCCCCTCACACACCTTAAATCTCTCCCCTCACGCCCCCTGTTCTACCCCTCACGCACCCCAGGTCTCCCCACCACCCCAAGTCTCCCCCTACACACCCTGAGTCTCCAGGGCACCCCAGCAGTCCCTCCCACATCGAGGCTGCTCCTCACAGTTTTTCTCACGCACACCTGCAGTTTCACACTGTCACACACCAGGTCTCCCCGATGGCCTCGCCCAGGCCTCATCCCATATGTGACACCGAGGCCTGCAGGGGACACGCTACCCTCCCAGCCCTGGCTCTCCGTGAGAGCCTGCTTCACACCGTCCTCCCTGGCCCCCCCTCCAGGACGCTATTGTTTTGGCGGTGAAGTCTCTCCCGCCCCAGACGCTCATCAACCTGGCCACGGTGGGCGCCTCCGTGCAGCCCCTCTTCCCCGAGAGCCGACTGTGCGGTGATGTGAGTTTGTCCCCTGGGGCTGGGGCCAGACGGCCACATTTCCACCCAGCGCGGCGTAGCCGATGGCTTCTCCTTCCAGGACACGGTGCAGCTGATCTGTGAGAGCACCGAGGGCCTGCGGGCTGTGGGCGGCCCCCCGGACGTGCTGGCGGCGCTGGAGTGGGCGGTGGGGCAGCCCCCGCGCCGGGCCCACCCCCGGCAGCTGTTCCTGCTCACGGGCGCCTCGCCCCCCGCTGCTGCGACCCACCAGATGCTAGAGCTCATGCGGTGGTACCGGGGGACAGCCAGGTATGGGTGGCCGGATGGAGCTGGGTGCCTGGGGCCAGCCCCCCCCCAGGGGGCTGCTGAAGGGCACAGCTGCCTCCCTCCCGTGACAGGTGTTTCTCCTTTGGGCTGGGGTCCGCCTGCCGCCGGCTGCTCCAGAGTCTGTCTGCGCTCAGCCGAGGCCAGGCCTACTTCCTGAGCCCTGGAGAGAGGCTGCAGCCCATGGTGAGCTTGTGCCTGGGCCCTGCTGCCTCCTCCTCCTCCTGGAAGTCCTCCAAGCTGCCTGTGGAATCTGAAACAGAACCCAGTCAGGCCACAGGCTCTCCTGACACGCTGGCCAAGACTTCCCCAGTCCAGCACCCCCTCGCCCCTGAGATACCAGCCGGGGGAGGAGCTGCTGGTGCTGCATGAGGTCAGCGGCTGGGGAGCATGGTCTCTGACCACCCCCAGATCTTACAGACAGAACTGAGGCATGTCCTTGCCAAGAACTGCCTCACCCTGTGGCGAGGCTCAGCCCAGAGCAGAAAGCAAGTCGGAGGGCTCAGCACCCCGTCTCTTTCTTTGCTCCGCTCCCCGTTTCTTCCCCGGACCCCACCCTGGCCCTGCTCCCTATCACCTTTGGGCTGCGTTGCGTCCCTGCTCTGTCCAGCTGTGTGACACCTCTTTTTCTCCCATGTCCCCGTCTCGGCTACTCCCCACAGCTGGTGCAGGCCCTGCGGAAGGCCCTGGAGCCCGCTTTGAGTGACATCTCCGTGGACTGGTTTGTACCTGATGCTGTGGAGGCCCTGCTGACGCCCCGTGAGATCCCAGCACTGTACCCGGGGGACCAGCTGCTGGGCTACTGCTCCCTCTTCCGGGTGGACGGCTTCCGGCCACGCCCGCCTGAGGTGGGTCTGGGCTGGGTGCTGGAGGTGGGCTGGGAAGGCTGCAGCCCCTCGGTCTCCTCAGAGACTTTCTTCCGTTCCTACACCTCTAGGCCCCCACCACCCCGTACGCCTCCCCAGGGATCGTGCTGGACCCCCAAGGGGCTGCAACCCGTCTCCCTCGTAGCGTCCTCCACGGAGTTGTCCTATAGAGTGCAGTGAACCTTGGCATTTATCCAAGGTGACTGTTGCACACAGCCCCAGGAAACAGCTCCAGATGGGTGCAGCAGAGACAGAATCTCAAATGCTAGCTTTTTCACTTGCTACCTGTTTCATTTTGGGGAAATCACTTTGTCTCTCTGGGCACATTTCCTCATCTGTACACTTCACGCCCCACCCCCGACATAGGGTTGTCATAATGAGAGGTAGTAACATGAGCCCTCTTGGTGGTTACTGGACACAAAGTAGGCACTGGCTAAATGGTAATTATTTTTATTAGGAAAAGTTTTATTTCTCTAGAAGAGCTAAGCAGGCATTCACCTTTTTGATTACGAGAGCTATAGAAGAGATTGTGTTTCTCTCTTTGGCTGGCTGCCAGGGAGCTCAGAACCAAACTGGAAGCCCGGTCCAGCAGCTCTGTTGGCCCCTGTGGTCAGCACCTCTGTGCTGCCCTCCCTCAGTTCTGGTCCTTCCTTTCCGGTTCACTGAGTGTATTGCTGTGAGCCGTCGCCGATCCTCCTTGGAAAGCAGCAGTGTATGCCTGCACTTGTGTTTTTTTCAATGACTGTTCTCTGCCTAGGGCCAAGAGCCCAGCTGGCAGAGCTTGGGTGGCTCTGTGTTCCCTTCCCCGGAGGAGGAGCCATCTGCCACCAGTCCTGGCACGGAGCCTACGGGCACCACAGGGCCACTGGGAGCAGGCCCTGTGTCAGCGGAGCTGTCCAGCCCATGGGCGGCTGGGGACTCAGAGCAGAGTGAGTCGGATCCGTGTGTGTATATGTGCATGTGCACATGCAGGGGGTGCTGTGTGGGAGGAGGTGTTGGCGTCAGGGGGCCAGGACTGAGGTCCCGTCTCCTGCCTCCCAGCAGGCACCAATACTCTGACCGACGCAGCCACGGACCCCGGACCCAGCCTGTCCTCTGACCCAGCCATATGGCGCCGCATCTTCCAGTCCTCATACATCCGTGAGCAGTACGTGCTCACCCGTTGCTCTGCCAGCCCCGAGCCGGCCACCGGCAGCAGTGAATCCCCCTGCTCCCAGGGCCCGGGCTCCCCTGAGGGCAGTGGTCTCCTGGACCCCCCGTCTCAGCAGGGCTGCCGCAGCCTGGCCTGGGTAGAGCCAGCAGGTACCCGCTCTTGCCCACTGCCTGTACCCCCGGTGGCTTCATTCAAGGTGAGACTCAGCAGTGCTTGGCTGCTGTTCCCACCCACCAGCAGCCCCCCAGGAGAAGAAACCTGGCAGCCTGATCCTGTGAAGTTACAGCCTAGGGCAACCCTGTAGGGTGGTGCCGCTGTCATGTAGGGTTCTTGAGAGTTGGCACAGACTCGACTGCAACAGCACCTACCAGATACTAGGTAGTGGTTGCTATTCACTGGAGAGACAGATGGGTAGCTCTCCAGTGATACCAGGTGGCCCCCATGATGAGCACATGGACTTGGTATTATGGGGGCTCAGATTCAGGGTGATTAGCCCTGTTTGAGGGAGTCAGGAAGGCTTCTTGGAAAAGGTGGAACTAAAGCCATGTCTGGAAGAGTAAGCAGAAGTTAGCCAGCTTAAGAGGGAGAGGACATGAACAGAAGCATAGAGACAAGCAACAACCTCAACTGTGAAAGGGGAAGTGGACTGAGATAACTCTGGAGAGGGGACCAAGAGGACCGAAGTCCTGGTAGACCCTACAGAGCATGGTCTTGCTCCCAAGGGTGGTGAGCAGCCACCCAGGGGTTTAGCCAAAGGGGCATGTGAACAGCTGTGTATCTTATCTGAAGGCTGGAAGTGCTATACTGCTTGACCATGGCCCCCCACTTCCTCCTTCAGGCCGGAGCCTTGAGTGCTGAGGGGCCAGGCCGTCAGCCCAGGACAGCTCTGCTTCACCGAAGCCTCTCGTCACCCCCAGGCCAGGCCAATGCAGCCCTTGGCCACCACAGGCACCCTTTTCTGGGTATAGCACCAGATGGGCCAGGCCCCCAGCCAAGGCAGCAGCTGGGACAGGGCCTGGATGACTCAGGTGAGGGTCAGTGATGAGCTGAGCTCTGACACCAAGGTGGCATCAGGGAGGGGGAATCCAGGCACCATGCTGTCCACACCCTGTTGTCCTCTCCCCAGGACATCTCCTCTCTCCAGCCCCCATGGACTGGGACATGTTGATGGAGCCACCTTTCTCGTTCACGGTGGTGTCCCACAGTGAGGGGTCAGCCCGTCCGGCCATGCCGGCACCACCCCAGCCCCCCCGCTGCCATGTGGTCATCCGGGGCCTGTGTGGTGAGCAGCCACTGTGCTGGGAGGTAGACATGGCACTGGAGACACTGTGGGGACCTGGGGACAGATCCCAGCCTCCGTCACCCTCTGAGAAAGAAACTGCTTGGGACCAAGCACTCCACCGGTTGACAGCAGCCTCTGTGATCCAGGACAATGAACAGCTGGCTCTCCGAGGAGGGGTCGAGACCAGAGCTGAGCGGGGTGAGCTGCTGGTGGGTTCAGTGGGGACCTAGAAGCCTGCTTGGGGCAGAGAGGGCCAGAAGGACAAGCGTGTGTGTGTTTGATGACTCTTTGCTCAGAAGGGATTTATGGTGGCTTACCCACACTGACAAGGTAAAAAATTAAGTAAAGCAATGGGAAAAGGGAAAATAAGAGGAAACCAGAAATAAGGTTAAATTATTCAAGATGCATGCCGTGAGGTTAAGTACTCATGCTGAGCGTGGGACCCAAGACTGGCAAACTTCCTAGCAACCAGTACAGAGGCAATGTGGTCTTGTAATGATTCACAGTGCCCCTAACATCTGTTCAGGCAGACGATTAAAATTAAACGTGAAAAAAATCAGCTCATCTGCTACACCAGCCACATTGTAAGTGCTCCACAGTCAGGTGAGACTAGCAGCTGCCACACTGGACAGCACAGGTGTAAAACTTACATCATTGCAGAATGTGCCATTGGACAGTATGGCAATGGGAGACAGAAAAGCCACCCCATTCAATGCTTTCTTTGGGCAGGGTCCAGATTGTTCCATTTCTGGGGGGTGGGGAGTTGGCATGGGCTGTTGTGTGTTGAGGGCTCCGCCTGACCACTTCTTAACAAAGTTGTGCAGTCTGAGCTGGTTCTAGGCTTGAGGGGTTCCCCCCACTCTGTTTAAAGATGGATGGGACAGCTGTGGGGAGGGTTGAGAAGTTCTGTGAAGCGCCCTGAGAGGGTGGGTGTTGTCCAGCGGCATGCTTCTTGGTTTTACAGGCCCTGCCCGGAGGTCCTGGCTTCGAGCCCTGCAGACCAGCAAGGTTAGCTCTGCTCCCTCCTGCTTCACCTGTCCTGTAGCTGTGGACGCCACCACTCGGGAGGTCCTGCCTGGAGCCCTGCAGGTGTGGAGCTCAGGTACAGTCCCTCCCCTGTGACTTCTGAGATGTGGGTCCTTGCCTCATTGGCCACTGTCCAGGGCAAGGCTGACTTCTTGTCTCCTGTGTCCCAGCAGAGCCAGCCCAGCACCCCATCACTCCTCCTGCCTCTCAGGGCTCTCTCTGTACAGATCCTCTGCCCTCAGTCACCCACTCCAAAGGTAACACCTGACTCTGGGGAAAGGGTTCGGGCGGCCTGGCCTCAGCGTTACCCACTGGTACTGACTGGCCCGTTGCAGGACTGCAGGGAGGTGCTTCAGCAGGCACTCGGAATTGGGACCAGAATGGCAACTTCAAATCTAGGGCAGATGACCCTGCAGCCCCCACTGCTGGTCCTCCCTGCCCAACCCCCCAGCCCCCCTCTAGGCTCAGCCTGGGCCGACAGAGGACTAAATGTCCGCACAGCGGCCAACGCTGTAGCCCTGACCTGGGCAAGGCCCGGGACAGTGACCCTGAAGGCAGCAACCACGACTACCTGCCCCTGGTGAGGACTCGGGAGGTGGAGGGTGGTGTCACCAGGGCCAGGGCGCAGTCTCAGCGCGCTCCTCCCCCCACCTCCTCTCTCCTCAGGTGCGGCTGCAGGAAGCCCCGGGCTCCTTCCGCCTGGACGCCCCCTTCTGTGCGGCAGTGCGCATCCCGCAGGAGCGCCTCTGTCGCGCCTCACCCTTTGCTGCGCACCGTGCCAGCCTCAGCCCCACCTCGGCCTCGTCGCCCTGGGCCCTCCTAGGCCCTGGAGTTGGCCAGGGTGACAGCGCCACGGCTTCCTGCAGCCCTTCTCCCAGCTCGGGCTCTGAGGGCCCAGGCCAGGTAGACAGTGGCCGCGGTTCGGACACCGAGGCCTCAGAGGGGGCAGAAGGGCTGGGCCGCGCTGACCTGCGGGGAAGGAGCTGGGCCACTGCTGTGGCCCTCGCATGGCTGGAGCACCGCTGTGCTGCCGCCTTTGGCGAGTGGGAGCTGGCCGCGGCCAAGGCAGACTGCTGGCTGCGGGCGCAGCACCTGCCCGATGGCCTGGACCTGGCGGCCCTCAAGGCAGCGGCCCGCGGGCTCTTCCTGCTCCTGCGCCACTGGGACCAGAACCTCCAGCTGCACCTGCTGTGCTACAGCCCGGCCAACGTCTGAGGGGCACCCGGCCCCCACTGGCAACTTCACTGCCACACAAGGCCAGCCTCGGTGCTGGGAAGGGTGGGCCGTGGTGCCTACCCCCACACCCCCCAGCTTCTCACCCCTTCCCAGAATGTTCTCGCCCCACAGAAAGTGCCTGCCTGTGCTCTCTCCTGCTCCGCCCGTCCAGTCCCCTCTGCCTCCACCTCCACGCAGTGTGGGCACAGGGGAGAGCCACAGCCCCCAGATCCTATGCAATAAAGTGCCTCTTAGAACTGTGGAGTAAGCTCTTTACTGGCCAGTGCACGCCTCTAGCGCCTGGGGCTTGGCATCGGCTGCCCATCCCTATGGTAGGCTGCACAGACGTGGACTTGGTGAAGTTTATTGGTAGGACACAGTCCGTGCCTGCTTGGGGCCCCCAGTGGTCTGAGGGGAAGGGGCGGGTTTCAGTGGGCTTTCTTGCTGTGCTGGACATCCTTGGGGAAAGGCTGGGGCCCCAGCCAGAGCTGCAGCAGGATGACGGCGTGGCACGCATGCAGGGCGATGGAGCTGCAGGACGTGGACGGGTACGTGTTCCAGGAGAGCTCGATGAGCCCCAGCACCAGCAACCTGGGGGTGAGAGACCTCGTGCCCTGGACACACTCCTCCGCCCCGCTCCCATCACAGACCTGGTCCCACCGTACCTGAGCAAGTGTGTGAGCCAGCGTGCAGGAGTGGCCCACAGGAGGTAGGGCAGAGTGTGGAAATACCAGACATAGAACTGGTAGTGGAGGGAGCGGCTGAAACAGATGCCAATGAAGTTGGAGGTGAAGAGAGTGGAAACGATCTGTACGTGGTAGTCAAGGCCAAGCCCAGGAGCAGGAGGCAGTGGGTGGTGGAGGGGTGGTCCCAGAGCAGAGTGGCAAAAACCTGGGGGTTGGAGTAGCCCCCTGACTCTGCCCTTCCTAGCCTAACCTCTGGGACCTGCTCATTAATCTAATAAGGAGACAGTAAGACCTAAAACTGTAATGCCAACTGTGTCTGAATCTGTCACTTACTAGGTGCGTGACTTTGGCGAGTTATTTATCTCCTACTGCCTTAATTTTGCCATCTCTAAAATAGGAATAATAAGAGTACCTCTCTATCTCAGTGTTTTAAATATCTGAATGTGTATACAAAGAAATGCCACTGAGGCATAAAGAAAAAGGCAGTCCTGATACCTGTTGCAACATGGATACGAGATCTGACAATTATGTCCATGGACTTAATTGTTCTAAGTGCTACATACCTCATTGCTGAATATCACTGCAGTCACCTTTGAAGCTTTAGGCAGCTACGCAGCGATGACAGCACTCAGTCTACCCTTCAAAGCAGTTCTGAAACTTTCTGGAATGGCCATTGTGCACAGTGGCACAGTGGCAAATGTGCAAACTTGATTATAGAGTTGTCTATCAGGGAGATTTTAGCCAGTAAACAGCTGTATTGCAACACCCTCCCTACTTATCTGATCTCAGCCCCAGTGACTTTTTTCTTTACCTAAAGATAAAGGAAGTATTGAAGACACTTGGATGGCGTTCAGGACACAAATACAGGTCTAATGGCCATTCCAGAAAGAGTCTCAAAATTGCCTTGAAGGGTACGGAGTAGACAGAAAGAGTGTGCTGTCACCAGGCAGGCATACAGGTGGGCATACAATTGATATGGGAATGTACATTTTCATTCAATTATAATAATAAATAAAACTTGCTCTGAAGGGTGGACTAGGCACTGGTGTCAGTGCACGGCTTCCCAAAGAGAGTACTTCAAAGGTCACTGCAGTGATATTCAGCAGTGAGTAGGTAGCACTTTTCCTAAGATGAATTTGCAAACTTAACTGGCAGTCCTCCTAGCCCTTGAAATAAGTCAGTCAAAATGACAAATATTTAGAACGAGCAAGTATACGGTGACCAAAGTTTATCAGTTGTTACAGGGGCAGGTAGAAGGGTAGTGAAAAGGAGGACTCAGTGCTGAAGGGGCCCGGGCTCCAGGTACAGGGACTAGTATACTTCGGGAAGAGACGAGGTGCTGGTTCACCGACAAGATGAACCTAGTTAACAACATCCCTGGCCTGCGAGTGTGCAGATAGCTGAAACATCAGAGATTGTCTTACATGGATTTACCACAATTTAAAAAACAAACATGTACGTATGCCACGGGGTGAGCACTCAATAATGACACCAACAGAGTGGCTGGAGCCCTGGTTGCGCAGTGGTGAACCGCTCAGCTGATCACCAAAAGGCTGGCAGTTGGAATCCCCAGCGGCTCCTTGGAAACCCTGTGGGATGGTCCAACTCTGTCCTGTAGGGCTGCTATGGACTGGAGTTGACTCACAGCAATGGGTTTGATTTTGGTACTTAATGGTAGCTTACTGATTTATACAACATTTAGGATTGAGAATGAAATATGCTTAAACATGTAATGCGCAACCAAATCTGTTGGAGACTAAGAGCCCTGGCTACCCTGAGGGGCTAGCTAACCTGGGCCCAGTCTCTGTGACTCCAGAGGGCCAGACCCCCTTCCCACGATATAAAGGATATGATTGGGTGTGAGGGGCTGCGGCGGCACCTTCCTTTTGGAGGGATCCTTCAGCAGTGACAGGATGCTCTCCCCTGTCCTGAGGAGAAGTCCGTCAGACACATCAGCATTCATCGTGGGCTCCGTGCCAACTCAGCCCCGTGAGCACACCACTCCTAGGCAGTCCCCAAGGCCCAGGCCCCCAACTCCTGCCCCCCAAATCGGACCAGGCCCCACCCTGTCTCACCTGTGCCATCTGCAGAGGGCAAAGAGCAGTAGCAGGCTGAGGTGGGCGGCCAGCAGGCCCAGGTGAAAGGCTCGGTGCAGGAAGATGGCCTCGGGCAGGAAGCGCCAGTTCACTGTCCAACGGAAGAGGAACTGGCGGCCCAGGTCGAAAGAGCGGGACAGGTAGCCGATGGGGTTCTCCAGCAGGAAGGGCAGCCCCAGGATCACCTGGGGGAGGGTCACATCAGCAGTGAGGCAGGCGCACCCCCTCCTCTGTATCAAACCTGAGTGGGACTGGGGCCTGATCCACCAGGAACGGCATGAAAGCCAATCCCGCCCCACCACCCCGAGGCCAGTACCTGGGCCCACCAAAGCCATGGAGGCAAGTGAAACCACCTTTTAGGGTTGGTGTCACCAAGTCACAGATGCACAGACCTAAGCGGCCCTCGGAGGCCATCTAGTCCAACACCTCTCACAGCTGTGGAAACCGAAGGCCAGAGAAGTAGCTGCCCAGCCCGGGACCAACCCCAAGCTCCCTGTCTTAACTTCAAGGCCACTTCATCGACGGAGGAAGGCAGCCAGGCAGAGCGGCCTCCCCTGCATCAAGAAGGGGAGGGATGAGGCACAGCTACCTGCAGGAGAGCACAGAGGCCCAGCTTGGGGAGGGCCCCCCAGAGGCCAAACTGGGTGAGCAGGAGGAAGAGCAGTCCTGGGGCGAAGAGCAGCACGTTCATCTTCACCGAGACGGCTAGGCTGGGGATCAGGGGACGGGGACAGGATGTCAGCTCCAGACTCTGCATCCCACCCCTAGACGTCCCCTTGCATCAGCCACAGGGCTGGGGCCTACCCTCAGAACTGCTGGGGGCGGGGGAGGAGGGCTGGATGTCCAATCTCTGTGCCCAGCCCGAGCGAGCATACATGTACGGAGTCTTCAGCACATGTCAGGCCTATGCCACCCGGAGGCCAGGAAGACCTGCGTGGGTGCACCGGGGCCTCTCTGCAGACCCTGCTGGACTAACATGGGCCACCCCCTCACCCTGCCTTCTGCAGAGAACTGGGGAGAATGGGATGGCAGCCGGGAGAGTGGGTGAGGGGCCACGGGCAGGCAGGGTTGTCACCTGAAGCAGCAGCAGCCCCAACCCCAGCGCTGGGCCAGCAGGAGGCTGACGCTGAGGAAGAGGAGTACCATGGCCACGGGGTCATTGAAGAGTCTCAGCACAAATATGGAGTGGACGCGGTACGAAGCACAGCACATGAAGAAAAAGACGAAGGGAGGGACCTGAGGGTAGGCACAGGGGGGACAGAGTCAGCTCACCAGGCCCAGCCATCCCGCCTCCCGGGCCCTCCCAAGTCAGGGGTCCTGGGCCCCGGGGGGTGGGCTCACTTTACACGTCTGGTGGTAGATCCAGAAGACCAGCAGCAGGGTGGCCAGGTACAGCACGGCAAAGATGTGCTGGGCCACACGGATGTCGGTGCCCCGGCTGGTGGCATAGTACAGCCCCATAAAGATGTACACAAAGCCAGCGGGGTACCTGGAAGATGGGAGGCGACACAAGCCCCGGTCAGGCAACCCAGGCTGGCATCCAGCCTGTCTCTCATGGTCCTCCCCAAATCTCCTGTCCATACTCACACGAGAGGACCGGTGTCACCTTGCAGCTGTGTGTAATCATAGGTACCATTGATGACACCCTCCACCTCGGCCATGTAGGCCTTCCAGTCGATCTCTGTGTCTAGAAGGGGACAGGATGGGCTGGTTACTTTCCCACCCAGAAGGTGGCTGCCCCCACAGCTCGACCCATCCTCAGGCTTCCATCATGATCCCTCTATCGGTGACCCCGATGTCTACATCCTCTGACCAGCTCTCTTCTCTAAGTTCCCAGCCATACATCAACCTGCCTGACGGCCATCTCTTGCTGGGTGATACCTCAAACCCTGTCTCTCTGCACACTCCCACACCAGCTCTGGTTCCCTTCCTGAGTCTCATGAATCTCAACATCAGCCCCCCAGCTACCCAGGGCACAAATCTGGGTACCGCCTTCAATACTTCCTGCCCTCCCACGTCCAGTTGACAGTGACCACATCCTAACGAGCCTTTATGTACACATTTCCACTAGCTTATCCTTCTCTAATGTGACCTCCAGCCTCTTAATGGGGCTCCCAGCTTCCACTTTCACCCCATTAAAACTTATGTAACACCTGCAGCCAGGGGCTTTTCCCAAATGACAAATCGGATCGGGTGTCTCTGCTGAAAACCCTTCCATAGCTCCCCATTAGATGAAGACCAAATGCTCACTGCCGTTTTCAGGGAAGGCACTTACGAGTCAGTGAGGTAACTCACTCAAGATCACCGAGCTGAGATGTGCAACAGTTGGGCGGTCCCAATGTCTCACCCACCCCACTAACTACCTCCTTTGGGATCTGGTCTCAGTGTACTTCTGCAATCTCATGTCTCCCCAGACCCCTGCTTGATTTCCAGGGTGCGCTCTGGCTTCTCAGAGGCCCCAGGCCCCTCTTTCGACTGGAGTTCTGGAAAAGCAGTGCTCGCAGACACAGCGGTCTTCTGTTTTGTCTTTCTCCTCTTTCTTGACCAGCTTGACTCCTACCTTGGGAGGGGTAGGGGTTAACTCTAGAAAGCCTCCTCCGAGGCCTAACGGTCCCTCCCGTGTTGTTTACAGCAAGCTGTGTTTTTAGGCTCTTGACGACTATGATGCCCTCTAACGTTCTGCTAATTTGTTCTTGTCAAGGGCCAGACAGTCAAGGCAGAAACACACCACTTGTTCACACCGTCTTCTTCACCACTGAACCTCACACCTAGCATATCCAAACCCACCGCCTTGAGTCAGTGCTGACTCGCAGCGACCCTACAGGGCAGAGCAGAACTGCTCCATAGAGATTCCAAGGAGCGCCTGGCATATCTGAACCGCCGACCTTTTAGTTAGCAGCTGCAGCTCCCAACCACTGGGCCACCATCGTTTCCAGCACCCAGCAGAGCGTTAAAACAAGAGCGACAACGAAACTCATTGCCTTAGAGTCTATTCCAACCCATGGTTACCCTAAAGAACAGAGTAAAACCGCCCCATACGGTTTCCACGGAGCGCCTGGTGGATTTGAACTGCCGACCTTCTGGTGTGCCACGCTTGCAACTACGTCCCCAGGGTTTCCAGGAATATACAGAGCGGTTGCGAGAATCCCCTTGAGCAAGAAAGGCAGGCGCCTGACGCCCAGTGTCTAGGTCCAGCCCGGAAAGAAGGTCGCCAGTGGCCGCCTATGGTCACGAAGTGCCCGAGCCGAGAGAAGCCTCCGAAGCCGCAGAACTCAGCTGAGGACAAAGCCGAGCCTCGACGGGGAAGTGACTTGGGCTGGCTTCTTAGCCTGACAGTCTGTCCTCAGAGGGCCATCTCTAGGGTCGCCCTTCCCCTATGGGGGCAGAGCTGAGCAGGCTTCAGTTTCTGTGGAACAGGCTTAGGGCTCAGCTACGACGTCTGAGTCTGCAGTCGATGAGCGAACCGGCCCGGGTTGCGGTTCGAGTCCCCTCCCGCTCCACCCCTCCCCCACTGGGCGCACTCACATGCCACCCTGTGAATGACCCAGAAGGTGATGCCCACCTCCGCTAGGCAGAGGCAGGCGGCCACCAGCAGCGTGTAGCGCGGCTCCACCAGCACCAGGCGCCGCTCCTGCCAGGCGCGCCGCAGCCACTGCCCGCAGCGACCGGCCGCGCGGGTCGCGGCCCCTGCCCGGCCGCGTTTCCTCAGCCCAGCCGCCATCTTGCCGGTGCGCCGCGCGAGCGGGCCCGCCACCCCGGAAACTCGACCCTTGAGCACTTAGGTTCCGCTCCCTGGCCAGCGTTCCGACCGACTTGAGCGCTAAGCCGAGTTGTCAATCAATGTTCATTCTTTTAAAAACTTATTTCTCCCCAGATGAACTACATTATGTGAGCATGAACCTAGCCTTCCTCCTCAGCGCATACCCAGCCCGGGGCGCACAGTCGACGGTGTTAAAATGAACGTTTACCTAAAAAACATTTCTACTTCCCACCCCAGCCCGGCAACACACTTCGCTTCTGTTGGGATATACGTTCACGCGTCTCTCCTGGAGGGCTAGACCCGTGTTTGCGCCCCTCTCGCCGTCCCTCAGAGCCTTTTCCGGGGTACTCCAAAAAGCTTGGAAAGAAATGCCTCCCTCGTTTTCAAATTTCTTAATAGAAGGGGCCACTCATGAGAGAAGGCAGTAACAGCTCGCTGATTCTGATACTGTGAGTGTGGCCCTCAGAGAAAGGCGGGCAGTCCCGAGTCTGGAAGTTCTCGTTTTCTGAGCCGGAGGTTTGCTGCAGCAACGCTCGGCAGTGGACGGAAGTTCCACGTGTTTGTGTTGAGCAACTGCGGCGGGGAGCAGTATCACGGAGGCCCCGCCCCCAACTTCCACCATTCCGATTGGCTACACGAGCTTCAAGCCCCGCCCAAGGGGGCGGCCCGGGAGCCTGCTGGCCTTGCCCGCGCTGCCGCCGCCGCCGCCGGAAGCATGGCCCTTCCCGGGGCTCCGCCGCCCCTGCCCGAGTTACCGGACCGGAACAGCAGATACTGCGAGCTCGAGTACTGGGACCAGCGGTACCGGGACGCTGCCGACTCGGCCCCCTACGAGTGGTTCGGAGACTTCTCCTCCTTCCGTGCCCTGCTGGAGCCCGAGCTGCGGCCAGAGGACCGGATCCTCGTGCTAGGTGGGTAGTTCTGACGCTGCCCTGCCCGGGTGGAGTTGGCTGGCCCGGCCCGCCCCGGCCTGTCCCAGTCCTTCTGCCTATTGCAGTCGGAAGCCAAGATCTTTCACCTTCAGAATCTTGGACAGATTCAGCCGGGGCAGACAGGAACCAAGAGATTGTCAGTCCGAAGGCCCCCTGGAGAACCTCCGGGTCTGGGTGTCGGGTGTGACCCAGGACTCTGCTTCGGAGGCAGCCTCGGGCGCTGGAGAACTCGGGGGACCTGGCTCAAGTCCTAGCGCGGTTGGCTGTATGACTTAGGACAAATGAACCAGTTTTCAGGTTGTAATCTTCATCTGTAGAAGTGGGACTCTGAGCTCAAGATGGATGAGGCGGGTGCAGGTACCTCGAACAGAAAACTTAGCGGGTTTTTTTTTGCGCCCATGGGAACCAGGAGTCACTGTCACCTAGAGAGAGCTCCTCTCGGTGCCCCCCAACTCTGACACTTGATCCTATGCTCCGTGTGCTGTGAGGGGGAGAACAGCGCCTCCTATGTCCGTAGGGGAGATTGCAGTGGAGACTGGCGCGATTCCCAGAAGCGAAGAAAGGTGGGGTGCAAGGTGTGTCTCCGAGGTGCAGCCATCCATCCCCTCGGGGTGCTTCTCCACTGCCAGCCCCTTAGAGGCTCTAGTGAGGTTGCACTGAGCGCTAGGTTCAACCCTTCCAATTTTAGTTTTTTATTTTTTCCCTGTAAAAACCATTATATATATATAATGAAATTTTTTATAATTATGTCATCTGTAATCCAGTGTGAAAAGCCCGGTGGCACGGTAGCCAAGTACTGTGTCTGCTAACCAAAAGGTCAGCAGTTCAAATCTGCCAGGTGCTCCTTGGAATCTCTGTGGAGCAGTGCTACTCTGTCCTGTAGGGTCACTGATCTGGTGGCAGTGTTTTTTTTTTTGTTTTTTTAAGTAATAAAGTATATATGTAAGGTATAAGTAATAAATCTAATAGGTGTGTATAACATACTTAATTTGGGAAATAAAATAAAAACCAAACCCCCTGCTGTTGAGTCAGGTTCGACTCAATTGCCCCCATAGAGTTCCCAAGGAGTGTCTGGTAGATTTGAACTGCGAGACTTTGGGTTAGCAGACACAGCACTTAACCCACTACACCACAAGGGTTTCCAATTTGGGAAACAGAACATCCTTAAGCCATAAAACCAAACTCACTGCCTTTGAGTTGGTCTGACTCATAGCAATGCTAGAGATTGGAGGAGAACTGCCCCGTAGAGTTTCCAAGGGATACCTGGTGGATTTGGACGTAGCACTGAACCCACTGTGTCACCAGCATTTCCAAGACCATCCTTAGTAGAAATAAAAAAAAGGAAACCATTGCTATTGGCTGATAACGAGCCTGTAGAACCGAGTAGAACTGCCCTGTGGGTTTTCCAAGGAGTATCAGGTGGATTTGAATTGACAGTCTTTTAGGTTTGAAAAGCAAAGATGTCACCTTGAAGACTAAAGTGCACCTGACCATGGTATTTTCAGTGACATATTCATGTGAAAGCTGAACAATGAATTAGAAAGATAAAAGACGAATTGATGCCTTTGAATTGTGGTGCTGGAAAAGAATGTTGAATGTACCATGGGCCGTCAAAACAACTAACAGATCTGTCTTGGAAGAAGTACAACCAGAGTGCTCCTTGGAAGCAAGGATGGTGAGACTGCATCTTATGTACTTTGGACATGTTGCCAGGAGGGGTCAATCCATGGAAAAGGACATCATCCTTGGTAAAGTCAAGGGTCAGCAAGAAAGAGGAAGACTCTCAGTGAGGTGGACTGACACAGTGGCTGCAACAGTGGGCTCAAACATAACAATGATTGTGGGCATGGTGCAGAACCAGGCAGTATTTTATTCTATTGAAGGTAAGGTCACTGTAAGTCGGAACCAGTTCCATGGCACCTAACAGGAACAACAGCCTTTTGGTTAGCAACTGACTCGACCACTGGGCCACCAGAACTCACAAGTTAGCCCAGTGGTTGAGAACTTAGAGTCTGGAGGCAGCCAGTTAGGTTGGAATCTTCCCTGTGCTGACACCAGCCGTGTAATCGTGAACAAGATACTTAAATGTCTGCGCCTCTGTGTTCTCAGCTTAAAGAAATAACTTATGAGCTCACTGAGATGATTACATGAAAACAGGAGATACCCAGAGCAATGCCCGACGAATAAAAAGGTTAGTTTCAACCTGAAGAGTCACAGGTACAGACTGTTACAAGCAAAACATACATCAAAACCTGGAGGCACCTAGTAAAAGGGACCCAACGGGACCTGGTAGAGCACTGACGGTCCCCTCCAGTTGTGCAAGGAATAAGTGGTGGATTGAGGGTGCTTTCCGACTCCAGAGGTTCCTTTTCTACGTGAAACCATGAAGATGGGTGGGGACAACACAGAGAGGCATCTAGAATTCTTTGGGATTGGTAAACTGATCACCCTGTGAATAACACCGGGTGGTCATATCGATGCCGCCACTGAAGGTAAGCGGGCCTCTTGAAAACTGGAGGGAGTTTAGCATAGTGGTGGAACATCTCTGGTCCTGCATTTAGACAGGTCTGACTTGGATTCAAAGTCTGTCCTGCCAATGATGCCCTGAACTGGGGGACATTCGTTTCCCACTTTGGGCAGCCTCAGTTTCCCCACCTAGGAAATAGCAATGGTAATAATATTCATGGAGCCAGAAACCAAAAAAAACCCAAAGCCACTGCTATCGAGTCCAACTTACAGCAACCCTGTAGGACGGGGTAGAACTGCCCCATGGAGTGTCCTGGGAGCACCTGTCGGGTTTGAACTGCGGACGTTTGGTTACAGACAGAGCACTTAACCACTGCACCCCCAGGGCGTCTGTAGGTGGAGCCGGGGTCAGCAAACAGAAGACCCGTGATGAGACGGACAGACACAGTGGCTGCAGCTATGGGCTCCGACACAGCCATTGTCATGGGGACGGCACCGGGCCAGGCGGGGTTCTGTCCAGTTGTACACGGGGTCACCGTGAGGTGGAATCAACTCAGCTGCACCTGACAATAACAGCTATGAAAATAAGCTGAGAGAATGCTCATGAAAGGCTTAGCGTAGGGTCTGGTGGTCAGTGTCGGTTACCACTGTTACTGTTGAAAGTGGGAGTCAGAGAGACAGAGTTTATCCAGAACTGTTCCGAGAACAGAGAACTTTCCCGGGAACCTGCCTGTCTGCTGCTCATGGCCGATGAATGCACATGACTGTCACAACTTGTCTGTCATTGCGCTGCTCTGGCTCCCCGCTCCCTGCTTAGCTCTGTGCTCCATAGCAGTCTTGGGACCGTAATCTGACTTCCGTTTTGGCAGAGCCCTGGTAGTGCAGTGATTAAGAGCTCAGATGACAACCAGAAGGTCAGTGGTTTGTATCCACCAGCTGCTCCTTGAAAACCGTACTGTGCAGTTCTCTCCCCTGCAGGGTCCATCCCTGTGAGTCAGAATTGACTCAATGGTAACGGGTTTGGTGGTTTTTTATAGGGAGAGAAGGGACAGTTGTCTAGTCCCCTTAAGGGCTCGGCCACTGTTATAAACTGGTGAGTTGGCATTCTGGCTTATACTTCAGTCTCTTGGCATTAGGTTGGCATCCGTAGACCTTTGGACCACAGGCGATGGGTTCCTGCATCTGGGCCAAGTCTTTAGGGTTCAGCTGCCCTGAGTCCACTTCTGGGGAGAGCAGTGTCCTTGCAAAGCCCCGTCTTGGCTGCCAGCCCTAAATCACTGAGGCAGCAGCATCAGAAATTGCTGCTTTGTGAGACACCTGGTCCTGGGGTCTAGTGGTGTTCTCCCTTCACTGTTGGTCAAGCTCCCTTGGAAGACGCTGCCCTGTTGCAGGGGCGTGAGGCAAGGTGACCCCACATTGTCTACAGCTGGGCAGAGCTCTGCAGGTGTGTGAGCTCAGGCCGGCGCTGGTGAATGGACTGCAGGTCAGAGAACTCAGTGGGATTTCCCCCTGGACCTGAGTTAGGGTCTCCTGGGCAGCCATCCTGCAGCCCCCTGCCTTGTGGTGTGGCTGTGATGTGGAGTAGCACGTGCTGGCTCTTCCCGGGAGGAGGGTCCTCTCTGGAATCCCAAGCCCTGAGATGGACCATGAGAAGGGGCAGCTAACGGCTGGCCCGCTGCCACCGCGTGCCCTGTCCGGGTGCCAGGCCTTGCATGATTAGGGCTATCCCAGCAGCTGATCCTCTCAGAAGGCAAATGGAGATTAAAGGCGACCTAATCCTAAAAGCTGCCCACTCTCATGGAACGGCTGAGAGCTGTCATCTAGTCCCACTGTCAGGCTGAGACTGGCCAGAGGAGGGCCTGAAGAGGCCGGAGGACCTCCTAAGGATGTCACACCTATGGTCACAGGTCCACATCCCCTCTTCTCTTGCGCAGCTTCTCTAACCTGACGCTGCCCTCTTTGGGACTGCTTTCCAGGCACTTCCTGACAGAGTGCTTCCTGGAAGCCCTTGGCTGACCTCTGTAGGTGGGCCAGGACCCCCCTGTATGTTCAGGAGGCCTATCACTGGTGAAGCACTCAGCAGGCTAGGTATCCGTTATCTGCCGCCGTTGAAGCACTCAATTACCCATTACAGATCTGCTCCCACCAGAATGTACCTCCTTGAGGGCTGGGGCTTTGAATCATCAAAGCCTGTAGGGGTTTAGGGTTGACTTTACCCAAATAACTTAGTCTGTCTTTATGGTACCAGGGAGATAACCACTAAACCCTTGGGATCTCTCCACTCCTGGGTAGGGGCTGACCATGCCAGAAAGATTCATCAGGTGATACCAGCCTGATCCTGGGAGAGGGCACCTACAGTTTGGGTTCAGTCACAAGTGCAGTGATTGAGCCAGTCATGCCTGTGTGATGAACACCTCAGATAAGAACTCTGGACACTGAAGCTGTGGAGCTTCCTGGTTAGTGAAAGACATCACGTTCGGGAGAGTGATGACATCTTGGGACATGGAAATTCCACACTGAGAACCCTCCCAGACCTCCCTTTATGTATCTCTGTGTCCTTTTGCTGTAATAAAAACATAATCATAAATATAGTACTTTCTTACATTCTGTTGCTCATTCTATCAAATTATTGAACTTGATGGGTGGCAGGAACCCTGAATTTGTACCCAGTGGGTCAGAAGTGCAGAGGGCGGGAGTCCCCCTAAGCTCGTAGTCTGTGTCCTGAGGGAGTAGTGGGAACTCTGGAATTTGTAGCCAGCAGGTGGCAAGTGCGGGTGTTATGGGAACCTCAGGCTTGTGCTGGCATGCGGAGTTCCAGGCAGATGTGGCAGCCTGGAGGACTGTCCCTTTTACCTTGCGAGATGTGAGTGGTCCAGTAATTTG
Source organism: Heterohyrax brucei (assembly GCA_028571685.1). Classification (NCBI taxonomy): domain Eukaryota; kingdom Metazoa; phylum Chordata; class Mammalia; order Hyracoidea; family Procaviidae; genus Heterohyrax; species Heterohyrax brucei. Next base: position 85,244,908 of record CM053157.1, on the reverse strand, counting down.
AGTCAGTAGAACTGTATCTGCAGGTGGCATCAGAGAGGACACAGAGCATGTGTCAGGAGAAGACACAGTCCTAGACACAGACTTTCATGGAGCCCAAGGTGTGGTATTCAGCAGACACTTGAAGGGACCAGTCCCACTGTGTGTCCCCCCACCTGGTTTCCCCTTGAGTTCCTAATTCTGCCTTGTAAGTTAAAGCAGGATAATAACTCATAACACCAAAGCTTTCTGGGGGTGATGTCTTCAGGGGTTCCCTGGAGGTTAGGGACTAGCATATTAGCTTAGTAATAAGGTTACTATTACCCTGCTAGTAATTAAAGGAGCACTGGTGGTGCAGGGGTTAAAGTGGTCACCTGCTAACGGAAGGTTGGCAGTTTGAATCCGGCAGCCACCCCTCGGAAACCCTACAGGGCAATTCTGCTCTGTCCTGGAGGGTCACTATGAGTCAGAATCGACTTCATGTCACTTGGGTTGGTTTAGTCTGGGTTTGGGTGGCACAGCAACTGAGCACTCAGCTGCTAACTGACAGATCAGAGTTCAAGCCCATCAGCCACCTTCAGGAAGAAAAGAGTTGGCTCTCGGCTGTGGTAGAGGTGACAGGCTAGGAACCCCTTGGGGGAGTCCCACTCTGCCCTCTAGGGTTGCTGTGAGTTTGGATTAGCTCCACCACCCGTCAGGATATAACCACAGAAAATGGTAATGTCGTTATGACCCTGACCACATTATTGTCCTGGTGGAACTGCCCAGGCCAAGTCTGGGAAACTGGCTCGGAAAGTTGGATGACTTGCCATGGCCCCGTGACTAGGGGTAGCAGAACCCAGACGTTTGGACTTTGGGGTTCAGAGTGCCTCCAGCTCATCTCCAGTTTCAGTTCTCAGGTTTGTGCTCCACCTCCTGCGTGTAAGCAAAGGATTGTTGTCTTCATTTTCTGCACGAAACATACAGGTTCCCACTCTTCAAACAGCTCACCCTGGTCCATGCACCTAAGGATGGTGGAGCCATGATTCAAACTCCAAGGCTCCTTCTTTCCTGTACAGCACAGCTTCACCCACCCCCGCCCCCCTGCACCGGAGAGTTTGGGCGCAGAGAAAACGGGGCCAGCAGTGGATGAGCAATCAGGGGAAGCTGAGAACCAAAATTAACCAAGCCCTTTGCCACCTTGCTTCTCACCCAGGCTGCGGGAACAGTGCCCTGAGCTATGAGCTGTCCCTCAGGGGCTTCACTGATGTGACCAGTGTGGACTACTCATCAGTCGTGGTGGCCGCCATGAGGGCTCGCTACGCCCATGTGCCTGAGCTGCGCTGGGAGACCATGGATGTGCGGGCACTGGGCTTCCCCAGTGGCTCCTTCGACGTGGTGCTGGAGAAGGGCACGCTGGATGCCCTGCTGGCTGGGGAACAGGATCCCTGGGCCGTGTCCCCTGAAGGTGTCCACACTGTGGACCAGGTTCTGAGTGAGGTGAGGGAGGGCAGATGGAGAGGTGGGGACGAAGGGTTGATGTTTCAGGAGAATAGCTCAGTAGCCAGTAGGGAGCATGGTCGGGACCAAGTGGTGGGGCCAGTCTCGGAAAAGTGATTCCGTGAAGGAAGGGGAGGGTTAGCTGGACTAGAAGGGCCTAGAGTGGCCAGGAGTCCTGGTGGCACGGTGGCTGATAGCTTAGCTGCTGACCAAAAGGTCAGCAGTTCGAATCTATGGGCTGCTCCTCAGAAATCCTTATAGGGCAGTTCTACTCTGTCCCATGGGGTCACCATGAGCTGGAATCCAGTCCACAGCAACAGACTTTAGAGTGGTTAGGCTCATGTAGGCTGACGATTGGCTACTGGGTTGCTATAGGGATGAGGTAGCAGCCAGGTACAGACAGGGAGGGTGAGCCGTTGACAGGAGAGCAGTTTCTGCTCTACCTGTCACTCATGCTCCCCTTTGTCTAGAACACAGCCCCACCTCCACAGAATGGCCACAGGGCAGGGCCAGGGGAAGGGGCTCCATCAGTGTATTCCCTCAACACCCCCCCCAGTGATTTACTCCTGGGAGAGCCCAAAGCTATCAGAATATAGCGTAGGACTGGCAGCAGGAGAGGGCATTGGGGCCAGCACTGACCTTTGAGGACTTGGAGGTTGCCTCTTCACCAGTGACTTCTTTGCCTTGCAGGTGAGCCGTGTTCTCGTCCCTGGGGGCCGATTCATCTCCCTGACCTCTGCAGCCCCCCACTTTCGGACCCGGCACTATGCCCAAGCTTGTTATGGGTGGTCCCTGAGGCACACAACCTACGGCAGCGGTTTCCACTTCCATCTCTACCTGATGCACAAGGGCGGGGAGCTGAGTGGGGCCCAGCTGGCCCTGGGGACCCAGGTCCTCTCGCCCCCCAGGCCCCCGTCCTCACCCTGCCTGCTCCAGGACTCTGGTCCTGAGGACTTCCTCAGTGCTATTCAGCTATGAGGCCAGAATCAGCGCCCTCCAGCCCTCCTTGCCCTTCGGCTGGGCTTCTCCTACAGCTGGAATTCCCAGCTTCAGGACTTGGCATTGGATCCAAAGTGCTCACCTCTCGGGGGCCTCATGACTAAGATGGGAGTTAGAGGGAGCAAGCACGTGGGAAACAATACATCCCAGGTCAACCTGGATCCAAAATGCTAAACTTCTGACTTCCTCCTTGGATTCCTCCGATTTCTCCCACGTTCCAAAATGCGGCACCCATCACCACTGATTTATCCTCTGGGACCCCGCTCAGCACCACCCCTTGCACATCAGGCTTGGGGACCTATATCCCAGGGGCCTACTCTTGACCCCATGGAAGCTGGATGTACCCACTGGAGCCTGCAGGTTTTCTGTCTCCCCAGACAGGTCTGTGCTCCTGTCCTAGCCCCACATCCAGCAACCTGTCTGTCCTGCTTAGCTTTACCTGGCCCTGGTTTGCCAACCCTCCCCAGTGGCAGCATGTACCTGAAATTCTCAGGTACCTGTTCCCTTCCCCCGGAAAGGACTCAGCTATTTTTGCCTGGCTCCTCAGTGGAGGAAGCAGCTGCCACACACACAGGGCGGTCTGTGTTTATTCACACACTCCTGGTACAGTGAAGGTGAAGGAACATTTACAAAGGGTACCCCGGGGTTGACAACCTCTCCAGGGCCATAGGTGTCATCCGAAGGTGCAGAGCGGTCCCCGTTTGGGTCCCCAGGGGCAGGACAAGGGGTCCAAGATAAAATCAAGTCTGGGCCCTTGGAAGGTGATACCTGGGGGAGAGGGGTCTGCCAGACTGCCCTCTGGGCTCAGGCCTGGGCAGATGGGCCTCGTGGTTGGTTACCATGTGGGGGGCTTGCCCCACTTTAGCCTCAACACTCGTCCTATCCGCCAGGCGCAGAAGAGCTCGCGGCTGAGACCGTGGGGGGAGGGTGGGAACGGTGAACAGAGCCAGTAAACAAAGAGTCGGATATAAAAATACAAATGTGCCGAGGAAGTCCCTTAGAAAGAGGCTAGGGATGGGGTCACGCCAGACAGAGAGAGGGGCGAGGAGCGGCCGTCAGGGCCGGGCTCAGCGGGTGAGAAGCTCATGCAAATAAACGCAGCCAAACATCCCTGGCCGCGCGCACGCAAGGTCCGACGCCGGCCGGCCGCCTGGTCCGCAGACCCGAGCGGCCGGAGGGGGGCGGGGCGGGGGGGCCGTGCGGGAGGGGGCTGGGGGCCGCGGGTCTCCAGGTCCGTTCCGGGGCGCGGGGTGAGCGGCGGCCCGAGGTTCTAAAGTGCCTGAGCGCGGCCCGCTCCGCCGCCACCGCTGCTGCCGTGGTGCTGAAGCGGACAGCTCCGGAGCGCCCGGCGGCCACTCGGACCCCGCGGCGGCCGCGCGGCCCTGCAGCCCCCGCCCGCGGGCGCCTGGGCCGGGGCGGGGGTCTCCGGCAGCCTCATCGCCGGCCCGCGCTCCTGGCCGCTGCGGGGCTGGGCCCGGAGCCCGCCGCTCGAGCGGCGCGTCTACACCCCGGACGGTGGCTTCTCCGCCATCCCCTTCAGCACGTCGTCTATCCGGTCGTCTTCGATCACCACTGCGCAGGGAGAAAGCGCGTCAGCCGCGCGGCGCCTGCCCGGGGCCCGGCGACGCCCCCTGAAGCCCCGTGCCACGGAACGTCCTCCCCGTCCCAAGTGTCCCGCCGGCTCAGCCCGCCGCCCAGCCCGGCTCCCGCAGACCCCCTCGGCTCCCTGTGACGGGACGCCCCGCTTCCAAAGACCCCCCCACAATGCAACCTCGCGGCCCAAATTTTCCTGCCCCCTGAACCCTTCGCCATCCGAGGGCAGGAAGAACCTTTTGCCCATGGGGTCGCCCTTCTCCAACCCTCATTTCAAGAGAAGCCTCTCCGCACCCGCGTTCAAACGGAACCCCCAGGCAGTCCAACCCTCCCCTCCAGGTCCTGTCCTTGCCGCTTGAATCTCTCTTCGCTCTTGGCACTAACAGAGCCCCTTTCCCACGGCGACGACCCAGACGGCTGAGTCCCCCGCCTCCCCGCCCTCTCTCCAGTCGGATTCCTCTGTGTACCCGAAGGCTCCTTCGTCGCATACCCTGATTTAGCCTTTGATTCAGGGGAACCGGCCCGTCGCCTGGCGTCCTCGCTTCCAGGCAGCCCCAGTTGCCCCGACAGGCCCCTCCTCCTCGCCCCGGTCCCAAGCCCTGCGTCTGGAGGTGGCGAGCATCGAATCCGGGGCACTGCGCTCCCAGGAGAGCACGGCACTGCAGCGGGGACACCCCGAGGCCCCGGCGGGAGGAGTGGCTGGCCGCACCGGGCTGCGGCAGGACCTGCGGCGGGCACTTGGCGGGGCACGGCGGGCGTCAGGCGCCCTAAGCAGGGTTTCTGGGTCAGGCGGCGTACCGGGCCCCGGCCCCGTACCTCGCTTGGCTCGGCCGATCTGGCCCAGCTTCGGGGGTCGTTTGGCCTGGTTGCCCGCGAAGAAGGAGTTGGTGTCCTGGAGGCGGCAGCTGAAGGAGAGGTCGGAGCCCTCGGGGTCGGCGCCGAAGCGGCCCATCTTGTCCTCGCTGTAGGGCAGGATCTCGGACATGGCGGGCGCGGGGCGGGCGCGGGGCTGCGGCGGGCGGGCGGCGGGCGCGGTGCCGGACCGGCCCTAGCTCAGCGGGGGAGCCGGCGGAAGGATGAAGTCATGCAGCATCCGGGGCTGCGGCGCCCAGCGCGGCCTCCTCCCCCGCGCCTCCGCCTCCCGGGCCGCTGGGCAGGCGGCGGCGGCGGCGCTGGCGGCGGGGACCGGGCGGGGGCGGGGGCGACGCGGGGGGCGGGGGCGGCGGCGGCGGCGAGAGCGGAATGACGATGAGCGGCCGACTGCGGCAGAGCGCGCGGGGGCGGGGCGGCGGGGCGGCGGGGAGAGGAGGGGCCGCGGGGGAGGGTCCCGCGCGGTGGCGGGAGCGCGGGGAGCTGCGGACAGCGGCTCTGGGCGACCGGGGAGCGGAGGCGGGCCCCGGGCCGGGCGGTGGGGGGCGGACAGGAGCGCGCCCGCCACCCGGGGCCGGGGGAGTGTCCAGCGCGAGGCCGGGAGAGGCCAGCGGGGGGGACTCAAGCTGCGGGGTGCGGGGCGGGAAGGTGGGTACACGGGAAACTGGGCGGCGGAGGAGCCGGACGCGCAGAGCCTGCGGGGCGCGGGAACAGCTCCAGCGGTGGGTGGGCCCCGCCGTTGGCGCGCTCTGGTGTCTGGCCTGGCCTGCCTTCTGAAATGGACCCTGGCTTTCTTTACCGAGTCTCTGCACGTCTCTGCCTGTGCTTCTGTCGGTCCATCTATGTGTCTGTGTCCCGTATCTTTTTCTGTGCCACGCTCTCTGTCTGCTCTGTAAGTTTCTCTCTTCCTGGAAAGGCCCCTGTATCTATGTGTCAGTGTGTCTCCGTCTCCTGGGTGTCCGTATCTCTTTCTCTCCTAGGACGGGTCTTGATCACTAGGCCCACGCCGCGCCCACCAGGGCAGACCTCCAGCTACTGGCCCCGAAAGCCGGGCTGAAGGCGCTCCAGGCTCACTGCACCGTCCCGGGTCCAGGAGACTCGTGTCGCCCGTGCAATTAGCGAGAATGAACGCCTGCATCTTCGCGGGAAGCGCCCTGGCTGCCGGTGACGCGGGAAAGCCCAGAGCGCCTGAGGACGCTACGCGTGCCGGTGTGTGCCCGGAGAGACGCCCCCTCGCCCTCGTTGCGGAAATCACGTGACGGTCCTCGCGGCCTCTTCGCGCCGGCTCTCCCACCCCCACTGCATCAGACCCCCCCCCCCACACTAGCCGTCAGCGGCCGCGTCACCTGCTTTCGAGCGCGCAGGGCTCTGGCGCAATCCCTGGCTTTGGAGGGAGGGGAGGAGAGTGCCTCACTCTGGGCGAAAGTGACGACAGCGCTGATAGGGATGATAATCACCGTGTCTGCTCTTTCCACACCCCAGGCAGAGGGTCTCCGGACTCTGAAGCGCTTTCGCCACCATTTCCTGCCAAATCACACCACTAGGGAAACCGCCTGGGGTGCGAACCTGGGCATCTGCAGCCCTGAGCTGCTCAGTTCCCTCCCTCCGACAACACCTCACCCAGAGTTAGGCCCAGGGACACAGAGGCGTAGAGGCGAAGGCAATGGTGGCCGTCCTCAGGGAACCAGGGAAGGGGCAGTATGGAAGAGGACGCCTTGATATAAGCCTCACTGGGGCCCTGGGTCTGGGGGTCCACCCCATCACACCATCCTCTGCGTCCCAGTCTCTGGATGAGAGCAGCGAGAGACCTGGAGGAGAGATGAGCTCAGTGCTAGGGAGAGTCCAGAACCTCCCTTACACACACACCCAGATTGTCTAGCAATGAGTCCCAGGCCTGGCTGGGCCACTTTCTGTGTGACCTTGAACTGAAAGCCCCATAATTATGATCTTGAAGTTAATTCACTTGTACTGGTAAATTTTTAGGAAAATACAGAAAATCTCACCAAAGCTTTGCTAGCTATCCGTCCCGTCTTTCTCTGAGGCGGTGTTACACATCTCTGAGCCTCCACGGTTGGTCTGGCATATGGAGCCTATAAACCCACATAAAAGCCTGTTCTGCAGAGGAAATGAAGCAGTTCGGGAAATCCCTTTGATAGGCCTGTTGGAAGCTCAGTGACCTTTGTCCTGGGGCACCCACCATTTCTGGATCAGCTACTGTATGCCTCGGTCCCTGGGGAGCACAGATGATTTGCCATGAGCTACTAACTGAAAGGCTGTCAGTTCAAACCCAAGCATCAGATCCTCAGAAGAACAGACTTGGAGATCTGCTTCCACAAAGATGACAGCCGGGAAAACCTTGTGGAGCAGCTGCACTCTGTCACACGTGCCGCAAGTGACAAGGGCAATGGGCAAAAATGCCTTGTGCCTAATCTCACAACCCAGTGGATGCTTTCTTATTTATAAGGCGGGAGTCCTGGTAGTACTTCCTGCCAAAGGCAAGAAACCCACTGCTGTCGAGTCGATTCCAGCTCATAGCAAACTTACAGAACAGAGTAGAACTGCCCCATAGGGTCTCCAAGGAGTGGCTAGTGGACTCAAACTCCGGCCTTTGGGTGAGCAGCCGGGCTGTTAACCACTGTACCTGGGTGTCCAGTGGTGAAGAGAGCTGACTGCTCTGAAGGGCTGAAGAGGGGAAGGACGAGGAGGAGTTACAGGGGGACAGACAAATTGGCATTGTCCTGAGGTGAAGTAGGCTGTGTCGAGGATAATGAGCAGCTCCCCTGGGGGTTCTTGCCTAAAAAGAGATTACCAGGGGAGGAAGGATTGAAACAGTTCTCTCTCCCCAGAGGAAAGTGAAGGGAGGAATAGCAATTTAACCCTGAATTCACTTAGCTAGCTGTTTCTGGAGTAATCTTATTCCTGTCCTTGCCGTGGTGCTGGACCCTGGTTAAAGTACAGAACCTAAGCTCAAAACTGTGATGATACAACAATACGTCAGGTTCAGCTATGTTGGGAAAACCTGGGGAAGTTCTTTAAATTCTGATCCTGTACTTAAAATTCTGAAGTTCTCCATTCCTCCCCTTAAGAGGAAAATTCATTTTCACAGCTAAAAGAAAATAAAGTTTGTTCAGAGTTTTGTGACAGTGCTTTGGATTTCTCAATCAAATGGCCCTCAAAACCTAATGGACTTGATCAATATTTCCTAAACAGAATAACGGAGGTATTCCTCAGCTTATGACAGGGTATTGTTTCCACGACTCTGCTGTAAGCTGTAAGCTGCTTCTGACCTGCCATAGGCGGAACACCTCTTTAAAAAAAAAAAAAAAAAGATTGTCTTCTTTTAAATCAATATCTCTATAAATTCAGTCTTGAAAACATTATGTATACACTTAATACATACATATATAAAAAGTGTACAAACTGTAAGATGAAGAAGAGTTGGATGTCACCAACATGTCGTAATTTAGGAAATAATGCTGGAGTCATTGTTCCCTGTCCTTGAGTATAGAGAATGTGACCGAACTGAAGCTGGGTCCACAGGGACTCACAAGAATACCCTAACTGGGCTCTGAAGTATAAAGACAATAGACAGGATGATCTTAAAGAACATCTTTTAGGGAAGCTTTCATTTAAGCCAGAACACTGAAGACTTTGCACTCTTATCTTTTTCTGTTAATATTTAGTGAATCGAACGTTTGTTGGATCAGTGAAGACCTTTCTGACTCATTACTGAACCCTGTTGCTAGATTGTCACAAGAGACCATTCAAAATAGGATCACAGTCAATCTGTGAAAAGGTAAAGAAAGCTTTCAGTGGTTTTGTCCACTTGTTAGTACATACTGATGGTTCTGTAATATTCCTTGGAGTCAGGTAGACATGGCTGTGGTCACGTGAGTCTGTGGTCCCATTCTTCCTTATTATGTGATATCCCTTGGATTCAGGCAGATGTTAGCTCTGGCAGAATGCTTGTCCGCTTCCCACTTTTGAATATATGCCAAATAAAACTTACTTTCTGCCCTACTGTCCTTTGAGATGTCCCACTTCCCACCACACACACACTTCAACAGTTCATGGCGTAGTCGGCAGGATTTCTGAAGCTAAGAATTCAGTCTAACGCAAGATCTAGATGGTGGAGCAGAATCTGGCAAAAGAGAGGTCCTATTTTCTGCACCCACACGCATATTCCCTCTCCATATCCCTTCAACACCAACAGAGTAAGCGCTCTCAGATAGCAAACCTTTGCTTATTCTTTTTTGTTCTCTTTCTCATGTTTTCTTAAGTTTTGTTTGGCATATTTGTTTGAAAAACCTGCTGTTTGATTAAGGAGAATCTTTCTTAGATTTTTGCTTGATTGTTTGGTTATGACTGATGCTTAGTAACTCTTTTGGTAAACTGCAGTTTAGGTCTGGATTCAGGCATTTAAAACATCAGCTATTTTCAAAGGCTCTGGGTTACCATAAGCCAAAAATTCAGTCCTTCTGGGGACTCAGAGAAAACCTGGAAAATAGTGCTCTGTTTTGTCACCTTCTCAGTGGAAGTAGCAGCTCCTGATCTGTGTTATGAAATTTAAGGGAGAAGTGGTAGTTCTGTACCTTTTTTATGATACAGTTTCTTAATGAAGGACCATAATATTAAACTTCATCAGTAGCTTTAAAGTACTTTTCAACTGGAGGAACTAATATATTTAAGGTCTAAAATAAGAGACTAGGTCTCTAGTCAGCAGAATGAATTAAGTTCAAAAAGAAAACCCAAAACTCAAACTTTAGAGCTCAATGTCTTTGATGAATTAACCTGGATTTCCCCCTGCTACTGAGACACTGCTGTGGAGTTCACACTTGAAAACACTTTAAACTGACTATACCAGAGGTAATTTGGAATCTCAAGGAAGATTTGGGGAAAATGAGCTTTCATTTGTGCTGTTCTTTATTCCTCTTCAGGGAACTTTTGCTTGATGCTCAGGTTTTGTCCAAAGATCTGATATTCTTCCACCTGAGACTCTGGCAAGTTAATTAATACATTTTATCTAGCACTTCTTTTTTTCTGTTGAATTGAGTCAGCCTTACCAAAGATTTTTATATACAATTTAAGCATCTAGAATTTCCAGAACCTCATTTTGTGGTACTGTTCAGTGAATTTATATGATCTGTCTGTCTTTTTATTCTAAGATCTTACTTCTAGTCTAGAGTGCTGTGTCCATAAGTTGCTGTCTTGTTTAGCATATGGCCTATGGCTGAGAATTGCTGTTTTTTGTAAAGCTGTTTTAGAAACTCAATTCTTTCTTCATCCAGAAAAACTGCGTGTTTTGTCTGTCTTATGATTTAGACTTTTAATAGCTACTTGGAGAAATTTTGATGTAAGTTGGTCTATTTGAAAAGTACATTAATATCTTTATATTCTATATATCTGTCTTAAAAGCAGAAGCTTTCTAAGTAACTTAAGCTAGAATATCTAGATTTTATATGACATATGTTTCATTGAAAGAAAAGGATAGTTTTGTCTTAAAGTGAAAGTCATAGTTCTAAAATAGAAAAGGGAAAAAAGTTATCTTTTGCCTTTGAAAGTGTCTCAGTGAACTTAAACACATGTAAGTGATTTGGAATGACCTGACCTTGTTTTCTACCTTGTGTTAAAAATAGGGAGGGTACATCAGGCCTCCCCAGTGTCCAGGGTCACATAGGTCCAGGGAAACTTTTGAAAGACCCTTTCCAACTAGGTGGAGATCTTTTAAGGCAAAAAGAAGACAGGAAAGAATGGTTACTTTGCTATAGTTACCAAATACTGAATAGATCCCAGTTGTAAAAGAATTGTAAACAAATTCTGTTTATCACAGGGGAACAATAAGACACATCTGAAAGGACCTGGAAAAATGTTTTCAGCAACAGCTAGAGACATAAGTTCGTCCCTGTATCAATGAATTGGCCAACCGAGCAGATATTTTTTGTGATTTCCAAAACAAGTTGACAAAACATTTAAAGGCTAAAATTAGATTGGTAAAACATAAGAAATAGTAAGTGCTGAAGGAGAGCTCAGAATGTTTAAAGAAGCTGTATTTCAGTTACAGTTATGTTTATGGTATACAGGCTTACTAATTTCCAAGATATTTTAGGTAACTTAAAAAAAACAAAAAACCCAGTGCTGTCAAGTCTATTCGGACTCATAGCAGCCCTATAAAACAGAGTAGAACTGCTCCATGGAGTTTCCAAGGAGCACCTGGTGGATTTCAACTGCCAATCTTTTGATTAGCAGCCATAGTACTTAACCATTATACCACCAGGGCTAGCAGTGTTAAGCTGAGGTAATAGATATTTGTCATCATTTAAGTTTACGTACTTTTACTTTTTGTACCACAAGAGAAAGACTGTATTTCTGTAACTCTGTTGGTGTGTGTGTTCCTTTTTGCCATTAAAAGGGATGCACTATATGAGATATGCAAATACCTCATAGTTAAGAGGTTTATTGGAAAAAGAAATGGGTTTGATATCATCAAAAGTTGTAGCTATCTGACTCAAGTTTAGTGGTTCAGTTTATAAAGTTTTCAGAAGTTTTTATATCGCATAGCAAATAGGACAAAGAATTGGTTTTTTGGCTGTTCAAATTTTCTTTCATTTCTGAGTTGAAGAGTTTTTCTTTGCATAACCTCCTTCGAAGGCAAAAGTTTGCACTCTCATAATAATATTTCTGAGCTAAAAACCAAGCCATAGGCTTTTGGGAGGTGGGGGGTGAATAAGGTTTTTAATATCTTTGGTGAAATAAACTAGGTATTATTTCTTGATAACCTATAGTAAACTTCTGACAACTCTGAAACTTCATGAAAAGTCACAAATATTTTTTATAAAGTGCTAAAAAGTTTTATGTAATAAATTATGTGGGATGTGTTAAAATCAAGAGAAACATCTAATTCTCTCTGGGTTAAAATTTACACGTTAATATTTCCTCTTATGTTTTAGCCTAATTGGAAGAAAAAAGAAACAACCCATTACCATCAAGTCAATTCCAGCTCATAGAGACCCCCATAGGGAGGAGTATAACTGCTCCACGTGGTGCCCATGGCTGCCAGCTTTACAGAAACAACTGCTGCAGCTCTTTCCCATGGCGTAGTTGGTAAGTCCCACCTACCAACCTGTCAGTTAGCATCTGAGTGCTGAACCACTGCACCACCTGGCTTCTAGAAGACAATATAAACCTACTTCCATTGAGTCCATATTAATCCACAGTGACCTTAGAGGACAGAGTAGAACTGCCCCATTGGGTTTCCCAAGAGTGACTGGTGGATCAGAGCTGCTGACCTTGAGGTTAACAGCCAAGCTCTTTTTTTTCTCTTCTGGTAACCAAGAGGGTGGTGCTTTGAACTGATCAGCTGTTCTGCCAGAGAAAAATGTGGTCAACTGCTTCCATCAACAGCACAGCTTTGGAAACTATACAGGGCAGTGCCACTCCATCCCATAGGACAGTAGCCACGCTCTTAACCACTATGCCACCAGGGCTCCTGAGTACTGTGTAACCATAAAACCACATCCACAGCCATCTGGTCGATTCTATCTCCCAGCCACCCTATAGACAGAATAGAACCACCCCATGGAGATTCCAAAGAAGTCTGTCAACCTTCAGGTCAGTGGCCATAGCTCTGCTGCCATTATGCCACTAGGGTTTCTGAATACTGTGCAGCCTTCCTTAAACCCTCTATGCGCCCTTTGCTACCACCCTGTTCACTCAAAGGTAGCACCACTATGACAGCATTTCCAGGACTCATTCTGTTTGATCAGAAGCTGATAAATCCAGACATGAACAGGCAGACAGGTATGGACTGTTGTGGAAAGATGTCCAAGACTGGCCAACATGTCACCAAACAGGAAGTACAGAGTGTGATTTCACATGTGATAAACACTGGTATACACATGTGTGATAGATACACAGCTACGCATTTAAACACACATGCAGTTCTTTTACGTATATCAGTGTACACAAAAGAGCCCTGGAATGAGATAGACCAAACTGCTAAGAGTGGTTACCTTTTGGGATGGTGAAGAATAGTCTTCCATGTGGATTATGCCTGAATGTGAAGAAAAGAACAATCTTCACAACCAGACCAACCAACAACATTATGCTACAATAAAGAAGAACTGAAGTTGTTAATGATTTCATTCCACATGGATCAATAATTAGCATTCATAGTGGAAGTAGCAGTCAAGAAATGAAACACAATGTACTTACGTTATGCAATCCCAATACAAGTTCCAGCGTCATTTTTTAATGAGTTGGGGAAACAAATCACCAATTTTGTTTGGAAAGGGAAGAATCCCTGGATAAGTAAGGTACTACTAAAGAAGAAGAACACACTAGGAGGTCTCTCATTACCTGACCTTAGAACATACTACACTGCCACAGTGGTCAAAACAGCCTGGTTCTGGTACAAGAACAGACAGATCTATCAATGGAACAGAATTGAGACCTCAGAGATGACACCATCTGCCTATGAACAATTGTTATTCAACAAAGGCCCTAAGACATTCAGCTGGGGTAAAAACAGTATCTTCAACAAATGGTGCTGGCAAAATTGGACATCCATCTGCAATACACTGAAACAAGATCCATATCTTACACCTTATACAAAAACCAACTCCAACTGGATAAAAGACCTAAATATCAAACCTAAAACGATAAGCTCATCCAAGAAAAGGTAGGAACAACAATGGAAGTTTTAATACACAACTCTGACAGACTCCAAAATCTGTCAAAGAAACCACAATCAACAGAAGAGAAAATAGATAAATGGGAACTATTAAGAATCAAACACTTTTGCTTATCCAAAGACTTTATTAATAGAGTTAAAAGAACACCTACAGAATGGGAAAAAGTATTTGGCAACTCTATGTCAGACCAATGCCTGATCTCCATAATCTATAAGATACTACAAAATATCAATAATAAGAAGATAAATCATCCAATTAAGCGATGGGCAAAGGAGATGGACAGACACTTCACTAAAGAGGAGATCCAGGCAGCCAAAAAACACATGTGGACATGTTCACAATCTTTAGTTATTAAAGAAATTCAAATCCAGACGACAATGAGATACCATCTCGCCCCAACAAGGTTGGCCATGATCCAAAAAACACAAAACAACAAATACTGGAAAGGCTGTGGAGAAAGTGGAACCCTCCTACACTGCTGGTGGGGTTGCAAAATGGTCCAGCCTCTTTGGAAAGCAATCTGGTGCTTCCTTAAAAAAAATGGATATTGATATACCATTTGACCCAGTAATTCCACTACTTGGAATATATCGTACAGAATCAAGGCCTTTCACACCAACGGACACATGCACCAGAATGTTTATTGCAGCACAGTCCATAATAGCACTAAGATGGAATCAACCCAGATGCCCAACAACAGAAGAATGGATAGGTAAACTATGGTACATATACTCAGTGGAGCACTACGCAATGATAAAGAATAACGATGATTCCAGGAAACATCTCATAACCTGGTTTCAACTGGAAGACATTATGTTGAGTGAAAGTAGTCAGCCACAAAAGGACAAATATTGTATGAGACCTCTACAATAAGATCTCAAAAACAGACTTGTGTATAGAAGAAAAGACTCTTTGACAGCTGCAAGGGAGGGGAGGGAGGGAAGGTGAGGGGGGAGGGCTTAGATTAGATAGTTGCTAGAAATCTGGTTGGGTGAAATTAGTGATAGCACACATTAGAAACAAGAACAACATTAAGTGGACTTCAGCATAACTTGAGTACTCCTTCCATCTTAACCCAATATTTCAAGGATAGAGTAGCTGGGGCAGGGGGCAGGGGACCATGCTCTTAGGCAAAATCGAGGCCAATTGGCACAACTAGCATTTTGCTAAGGGGGCTTTCTTCACCCCACATTGGTGAGTGGCTTCTGGGGTCTTAAAAGCTGCCAAGCTGCCATCCAAGAGCACAGCAAATGGCCCCAACTCAGCAGGAATGGATGCTCACCGAGGACCAAAATGACATGGGGTAAAGACAACCCATAAGATAGAGAGACCCACATGACTGGGTGCCTACACAGAGTTGGGACCAGAAGAACCGGATGGTGCCCGGCCACCACCAGTGATAGCCACGATGGAGCTCACTAAGTTGAGTCTCACTGGCAACACAAGAATAAAAAGGAGTACATCCTGAGATCTCCACTAAAAGACCTCAATCGATGGTCCAGGGGTCTTGGGGTTCCCCTGGGAGCATGGCCCCTGGCCCTGATGCTGCCCTTGCCCATAAATCATAACAAAGGTCCACTCTTTGGACACCAATGGATTGGACTTGGCGATGCAGAGTGACCATATATTGGGTGCACTTTGTGGTTCTATACATCTATAGGATATAATCCTGCTGACCTCTGGCTGGAGGAAGGAGAGTGGGTGGAGAGGAGGGGAAAGGAGACTGTTGGGAGGATGAGACATGTATGGAGCAGAGAGGAATAGAGTGCTGTCACCGGACAGGGAGAGCAGTGGAAGCTGCACAGAGGTGGGCATGTAAATTTATACGGAATGTACATTTTCACTCAGTCATATTAAATAATAAAAAAATAAAAAATAAATGAAATAACATATTGTATTGGGTAGACCTGCAGCAGAAACCTCTTGAAAGTTTAAAAAGCCAAGCAATGGTCTTATCGATCACCTCATGCCTTCAAAAGTTGGACAACGATAAAGGAAGACCAAAGAATTACTGTGTTCGAAGTGTGGTGTGAGTGAAGAATGTTGAATATGCCCTGGATGCCAGGGAAACCCTGGTGGTGTAGTGGTTAAATGCTGCAGCTGCTTACCAAATGTTGGCAGTTCAAATCGTCCAGGCGCTTCTTGGAAGCTCTGTGGGGCGGTTCTACCCTGTTCAATAGGGTTGGTGTGAGTTGGCGTTGTCAGTGGCAATGAGTTTTAGATGGATGATGGAAGAATGAACAAATTAGCTTAGAAGGAATACAATCATATAACCAAAATATGCCCCTTAGAAGAAAGAACGAGAAGACTTGAGCTTTCTTAGTCTGGACACAGTGTCAGGAAAGATCAGCTGCTGGGAAAGGGCATTATGATCAGTAAAGCAGAGCCAACACAAAGAAGGTAAACCCTCCATGAGGTAGATTGACAGGTGGCTGAAATGATGGGCTCAAACACAGCAAAGATTGTGAGAGCGGCCCAGGGTCCCAGGTGTTTCATTCTGTCCTATGTAGGGTCTCCATGAGTGGCTGTCAACTGGCAGCCACAGTTAGAGAAGGTTCTGGGATCCTGGAGGATGAATTCCATCTTAGAAGCTACCTTATAGGATCATTGTAGGGTGAGTGAAATAATAACCACACATAAAGTGTTCAGGTAAGTGCTGGGCAATAGAAATGTTAGCGAGGTCTATACAGAAAACTATAAAGAATAAAGTAACTTCTCATCAGATAGACTCACTTTAATATTTTGTTGAATCTTCTTCCCCTCTCTCTCTTTTCTTTTTTAAGAGGTGCTTTTATGAAATTTGGGGCCCCTCCCCTCCAACTGTTTGGAGAACATTTCCCCACAGACTGAACTCTTATTTGTCACCTTCGTAAGTGTTGGGTAGAATCCCATTGTGTGGATGTTTGATTTATTCAACAAGTCCTCTACTCTTGGACATCGAATTTCTCCTCACTTTTGGGGGGGGTTATAAATAGTACTGTGATGAAGAAACATCATAGATTAAAATTTTTTTAGATGTCCACAATATTTTTTAGTTCTACCAAACAGGGAGTGGAGTCTATGTCTTCACCCCTGAAGCTGAGCTTGCTCATGTGACTTGCTTTGGCCAATGGCAATATTAGCAAATGGGGTGCAAGCAAAAGCTTGAGAAGTGTTTTCACACTGGGGCTTGCTCTCTTTGTTGCTGGTGGGCTGGCTGAGACCATCATACAATGAAGCCTGGGCCACACTATCAGAGGAGAGACCACCTAGATTAAGGTCTCAGTCATCTCAGCTGTTACAGAATGCATTGTGTCCCCAGAAACTGTGTGTCAGCTTGGTTTGGCCATGGTTCCCAATACTGTGTGACTGTCCACCATGTTGTCACCTGCTGTGCCCCTGTGATATTAATAAAGTGAGATTATCAGCAATTATGCTCTTGCAGCTGGACTCTACATACGAGATTTCAAAGCAGAGAGACAGGAGGGTCTCATTCCACCAAAAAACAAGAGCCGGGAGAACAGCACATCAACTCAAGGTCCTTGATCAGAGAAGCTTGTTGACTGAGGCAGATTGATGACATGGACTTCCCTCCAGAGCTAACAGAGATAGAGAGCCTTCCCCTGGAGCTGGCACCCTGAATTCCAACATCCAGCCTCTTAAAGACTGTGAGAATACACTTCTCTTTGTTAAAGCCATCCCCTGGTGGTATTTCTGTTACAGCAGAACCAGACAACTAAGATACCAGCTGAGGCCCAGACACGTAAGTGAGGCCATCCCTGACCCTCCTAAACCCTTCAGCCCTTGGTCTAGGGGCTGGTTGGCTCATGCCTAAGGAGCTACCCAGTCAATCCACAGAGCATAAGAAATAATAAATGTTTCTTATTTTGAGTTAACTCACTAAGTTTGGTTGGTTTGTCACGCTTAAAAAGTTAATTTATAAAAACGTTCTGTGCATAATAATTATTTCCTGGGAAAATTTCTTATAAGCACACCTTTTTTTTTTTATTTAGGTAACTTAGTTTCTTTTTGTCACTGGGGTTGAGAATACACACAGCCCAACACACAGCAATTCCACAGTCTCTCCCCGTGTGACTCAGTGACACGGAGGACACTGAGCCGTGCCCCCATTCGCGCCCTCTTTTCCTAGTTGCTCCTCCCCCACAACCATGAAGTCACCACCACTAAGGTTCCTATCTAGTTTTTCAAGGTGCTGTTGTCAATTTGATCCCGGACAGACAGATCATAAGACGCACAGTGATACTCAAGGCAGACATACGTCACCAGTTAAGCTAAACCACTGTTTGGTTCTAAGAAGGCTTCATGGGATACTTTTGCTTTCTGGTTTAAAAATTACCTTTGGGCAACAGTTTGGGGGTTCATCCAGCCTCACTGGCTCCAGAGGGTCTGGATTCTATAAGAACTCATTCCTTCTGATTCATATTGCCAAAAAGGTTGTATCCATTTACAAACCACCAGCAATATACAAAAGTGCCCGTTTGCCTTATCTTTCACCAACACAGGCATTGCTGTCCCTGGGCATCTTATAGACTGCATTGTCTGTGTAAATTTAACATATAAACCATGGCCCCATTTCTTCACTCCTGCTCAACTTACAATCAATTTTGGAAGACCAAAACCACACCCATTGTTGTTGAGACCGCTCCGACTCACTGGGACTCTAGGGGACAGAGCAGCATAGCCCTGCAGGGTCTCCAAGGAGCTGGTGGGGGGTCTGAGCTCCCAGTCTTTTGGTTGGCAGCTGTAGCTCTTAACTACTGAGAAACAAGGGCTCCTTGATCAAGAAAAGGAAAACCCAAACAGCCTGCCCCTTTGGGGAAGGAGGAACAGAAAAAAGAGAGAAACAAATCCAGAAGGGAAGAAAAACAAAGCTGAAGGCAATACACTAACAAGAAAAAGCATAAACACAGCCAAGCCTCTTTTCCATAAAGTCCTTAACATGTGGTCAGGAATCACCATGAGTCCAATGTGAATTTGGTCACAAAAAGCTCAAGCTTAGGGCAACTGAGAATACCTTAGCAAAACTGAGAATACCTTAGGCACCAGGCTGTTTCAGGTGTGGTTGCATTACTGAGATAGGGGTACGGTTCCCATTTTACAGATGAGGAAAATGAGGGGTCAGAACTTCCACATAATTTGAAAGAGACGGTAGAGCAGACAAAGACCAGAGACCATGTCTGTCTGTTCTGATATCGCAGGAGACTGTAAACTAGCATCAGGAGGGGGTATAGCCTCCTGGGGACTCACATTGCCAAACTGTCCTGCCAGACCTCCCAGCCTTGCCACATACCAGCTGTGTGACCCGTAGCCTCTCTGTGCTTTGGTGTCCTCGTCTGTAAAACGGCTTCATGACAGTGCCAGCAGGGTAAATCAGTACAAAGATGTACAACGCCAGACAGGGGCTGGCACTTGCTAACGTGTTGTAGAAGAGTTTGCAAGTCCCAGTGTGGCAATGGGGGTGGCCATGGCATATTCGGATGAGCCTGCTGGCAGGCAGTCCTGATGCAATAGCTTTGGTTATTCTGGCGAGTACCTGCTGTGGTGAGGTTTTCCATGGGGCAGGACTGACCCTGCTGCTGTGAGTGGAGACAGAGTGAAGCCTTTTCACCAAGGTGAACATGAACAGCTCCAAACACTGCTAGAGTGGCTTTCCCACGAAGCTCTGCTGCTGCAGATCTGGGTCTGCTACAGACCTGCTCTTGGCCCAGAGACCCATCTCACAGATGAGGAAAATGAAGAGTCTAACCCAGCACCCACGCAGCTGACTGCCTCCAGCCTTACGATTCTGATTTCTTTACTTTTTTTAAAAATAATATATTAGCGTGATTAAGTGAAAGTTGACAACTGAAGTCACTTTGCCACATAAAACCCCATCAAACACCCCTATGCAGTTCCATCTGCTCTCCCAGCTCTGTGAGAGCACACTGCTCTTTTCCGCTCTGTACTTCCCATATTCATTCAGCTGACTCCTGTCCATTCCTCTCCACCCTGCCATCTCATTTCTGTAGAGGAGCTGCTCTGAGAGCCCCTTCTCTTACAGTCCAGTCCAATTTTTATCTAAAGAGTTGTCTTTGGCGCTGGTTTCAGCTCTGGGCTGGGAGTGAGACCAAGGGCCACGTTCTCAGGAGGTTCTTCAAGGTATCAGACCATTAAGTCTGGTCTTTCAACAGAATTCCAGACCTGTACCCCCATTTCTCTCCCTTGACATCAGGGAGTCGACACTGTGTCGCCTACCACAGGAGACAGGGGAGCTGCCCAGGCACCATCTAGTTCTTCCAGTCTCATGCTGCTGTAGACTCTGGACCATCCGGCCCCCTCTGTCTCCTCACATTTTTCTCCTGTCTTTGATGTCCTTTGTTCTCTGTTAGGTCTGGACTAATTGATGCTCCTTAGGTGGCAGAAATTTTCATTTCTACCTCAGTGTTTTCAGTAATGATGATGTTAGTGAAAGATGGAGGGCCTGCTCTGTTCCAGGCACTGTCCTAAAGCTGCAAGTAGCATTTCATTGACTCTTCACGTCGATCCACTGAAGCCAGTATCTTCTGATTCCCTTTTACAAAGGAGAAAACAGAGTCTGGGCACAGGACAGAGCCCACAACCTCTCATCCTAACTATCACATCATACTGTCTCCTGTTTGAAAGTGAGCAACCTTGGGCTGGAAACACCAACAACAGCACATCTGACGCTTTGCAGCCTGTCCCCTCACCATCTACCCTTCCTTGGCCACGGCAGCATTCCAGGTCAGAAACACAGTCAGCCGCGTGGCTGAGGCAGAGTCCAGGAGTGGTCTGTGCCCTCTCAAGTCAAGCTCTTGTGCTTCCTTGGGGAGGAAGGGAGGGAGGAGGAGGCCCACTGTCCGGGAGCGTGGTGCAGCAGAATGCCACGCTCCAGGCCTGGTTGAGGAATGGCAGCGTGGCATGCAGGCGGGCACATGGATCCCACACTACTGCCTTTCAGTTAAGTACGGCTCTCCTCCTCTTGTAAACCTCCCAAACGGAACGGTTTGCTTTCCCCAAGTTAGAAGTGTTAGTTCGTCTTTTCTTTAAATATCTGTGCACGGCTGTCTTTTTCCCTGCCAGTTTGTCACCATCTGTAAGCCTCCTTTGGTGAGTGGCTCTGATGACAACTGTCTTGGAGAGCGAATGCGCAGGTCTGGAAGCAACACGTAAAAGAGGAGTTTGTGTGTGGGCTGGGGGTGTGGGTCCCGTCTGCCGCCTGAGCACTCCCGGCGTGTTGTGGGGTGTGTAAAGATTTGTGCTTTGTGCACTGGCTCGGGCGCTGTCTGTGTACACACCGCGTGCATTCTGTGTCTGGCTCCTGCGTTGGGGTGTGTGCCTGACCGCACGCTGGGTCGTGTCTCCTCTGTGGTTGTGCTGGGGACACCTTGCCTGGGGGAGAGCCGCCCGTGGACGGGCTGCGGGAGGGTCGCGTTGGGTGCCGGGGAGAGGCTCCCCGCGAGAGCAGCAGCATCTCTCAGGGGTGGTGGAAGCGGCTGCAGGGGTGGTGGCAATTCGGGGAACTGGGCCAAGGAACACCAGCAGGGTTTGGGCCTGAGTCCAAGGCACACGAACCTGCGTAGCCTGTCCGCGAGCGCCGCCGAGGCTGGGGGCTGGCCCTGCAGCGGGGAGGGGTCTCCGGCGTCCCCGCGGGGCTGCCGAGGCGCCGCACGGCCGGCCGGCCCCGACGCGGGGCGCGGGGCGCGGGACGGGCGGCGGGGCCGCGGGCGCTCCTCCCCTGCGCGCCCGCCCCCACCCCGGGCGCGGCGCCGCGGGGGAGGAGGGCTCGGCGGGCGGCGGCGGCGGCGGAGATGGCGGGCAGCGGGGCCAGCCGCCCGGGGCCCTAGGGCGCCGCCCGCCCAGTCCACCATGAGCCTCGCCCTGCAGGAGCTGGGCGGCGGCGACGTGAGTGGGGGGCCCGGGTCCCCGGGGCCAGGAGCGGGGCGACGCGTGGGCGAGGCCCAGAGGGGCTCCGGCAGGGGCTCCGGCCCGCGGCAGTCAGGCTGCGCTCTTGGGCGGGGGGATGTCGGAGTCGGAGAGCCCCCGCCAGTGCTCGGCCGGTGGGCTCCGGGGGCTCTGCCTGCAGCGGAGAGGCCTGGCGGGCGAGAGGCCTTGGGCAGGGCGGTGGGCACACAGCCCCCGCTCTCCACCTGGCACCGCGGCCTCTCCGGCAGATGGTGGAGTACAAGCGGGCCACACTGCGGGATGAAGATGTACCCGAGACCCCCCTAGAGGGCGGGGCCTCCCCGGACGCCTTGGAGGTGGGCACAGGGTTCCCCTTTCTCATCAGGCCCCAGCCCCAGCTCCCAGGAGGTCAGGGCTCCCCTGGAGGGTCACCTGCCCGGCCTCGGCCTCTGCGCTGGGACCGAAGTGAGGCCATTCTAAACCATGACGTTGCACAAACAGCCAGGGCTCAGCTAGGTGGCCTCCTTGCCCCTGGCCTGGAGTTAGCCCCATTGGCTGTTGGCTGGGAACCCCGGGTGCGGCCACCGTGTCAGGGGACTTCTGCCCTGCAACTTGCTCTCCATCTGTCAACCCTCCCTCCCCAGGTGGGATTCCGGAAGGGGACCAGACGCCTCCTGGGCTCCCGCACACAGCTGGAGCTGGTCTTGGCCGGTGTCTCGGTGTCGCTGGCTGTACTGCTTCTGGGCTGCCTTGTGGCCCTGGGGGTCCAGTACCACAGAGGTAGGTGGGCCCCCACCTGTCTCCAGCCCCCCAAACTGGGGGCTCGGAAGGTTGAAGGGGCTCTAAGATAGTCTCAGACTGGGGGCTGGGTACCCCACAGCCTCCCCCGCCAGGCTTTTCTGTCTCCCCCATAACCTTGCTGTCACGGCCCCTCAGAAAGCATTGGCCTCTCTGCACTGACTGACAGTCGCCTACCCCCCCGGGCCGTGTCCCCTGCCACAGACCCGTCCCGCAGCACCTGCCTCACAGAGGCCTGCATTCGAGTGGCTGGGAGAATCCTGGAGTCCTTGGACCGTGGCGTGAGGCCCTGTGAGGACTTTTACCAGTTCTCCTGCGGAGGCTGGATCCGGAGGAACCCGCTCCCTGATGGCCGTTCTCGCTGGAATACCTTCAACAGCCTCTGGGACCAGAACCAGGCCACCCTGAAGCACCTCCTGGGTGAGTGGGCCTGTTGGGGGTGCTGTGCCGAGTACATGCCGCAGGGCCTGGCACTTAGAGGCGCGGTGACTGTCTGCCAGTGACCGAGAGAGAGAGACAGAGAGACAGAGACAGAGAGAGAGAGAGAGAGAGAGAGAGAGAGAAAGGCTGACGAGCATCCCTCTGTGGGGCTCAGAGAGCAGGAGCTGATAAGCAGAGGGGGGCTTTGGGGGAGGGCTAGTCCCCCCAGGGAATAAAGAGGGGTTCCGCTCTGTACTCTGTTGGAAGCAGTCTCCAGGTGCCAGGGAGTCTGCACTGTTTGGTGACTGAGGGGGATGGGTTCTGGAAGGCCCGGAGGGGCAGTGGTTACAGAGCTCCGGCTGCTCAACCAAAGATCCTCAGTTCAGATCCACCAGGCTGTCCTTGGAAACTCTGGGGTGGTTCTGCTGTGTCCTGTAGGTTTGCTGTGACTCAGAATTGACTCGATGGAAGTGGGCAGTGAGTAGGGAGTGACAGGAGAGAGGAAGCCATGACTGCTTTTCCAGGGGAGTCTTCCCAAGTCCACATCCAGGGAACTGCTACCAGAGATGGCGGGGGGGGGGGGCACTGTGGGCCGCGGACTCCTTGTCCACAGTTAACCTAACTGCCCCCTGGGCCCTGTGTTCTCCCCGCAGAGAACACGACTTTCAACTCCAGC
The DNA here is from genome assembly GCA_028571685.1 of Heterohyrax brucei. Classification (NCBI taxonomy): domain Eukaryota; kingdom Metazoa; phylum Chordata; class Mammalia; order Hyracoidea; family Procaviidae; genus Heterohyrax; species Heterohyrax brucei. The sequence goes on along the minus strand of CM053157.1, from coordinate 85,221,505 downwards.
AGCGAGGCCGAGCGGAAGACACAGCGCTTCTATCTGTCCTGCCTGGGCGTGGAGCGCATCGAGGAGCTGGGAGCCCGGCCACTGCGTGACCTCATCAACAAGGTGGGCCGCTGCGGGCTGCGCTCGGGGGCGACAGTGCAGCCCAGGAACGCTCGGGGGCCCCAGGGCACAGCTTCCTCTGGAGGTCTCTCCTCAGATCGGTGGCTGGAACATCACGGGGTCCTGGGACCAGGACAACTTCATGGAGGTGCTGAAGGTCGTGGCGGGGACCTACAGGGCCACCCCCTTCTTCACCGTCTACGTCAGTGCCGACTCCAAGAGTTCCAACAGCAATGTCATTCAGGTGCCGGGCTGGGGGGCGGACGAGGCCACGGTCCCCAACCCGTGACAGTGACAGGTTTACAGGGAGCCTTATTCTCTTTTTATAAACTATTTTATTGTGCTTTAAGTGAAAGTTTACAAGTTCAAGTCAATCTGCCGTACGAACACTTGCACCCACACTACTGTGTCCCTCGAGCTGCTCTGCCTACCCTGTGGCCGCGCACTCCTCCTGGTCACCCTGTATGTCCCCTGTGCCTGCCACCAGCGCCTCTCCCCCTCTTCCATCTCGTCTCGCCTCTGGACAGGAGCTGTCCGGCCGGCCTCCTGTGCCTACTTACGCCAAGAAACCCCGCTTCACCAGCATCGTTTTCTCCCACAGTGGCCCTCATCATCTCTCATTCCTGTCGCAGGTGGACCAGTCTGGGCTCTTCTTGCCTTCTCGGGACTATTACCTAAACAAGACGGCCAACGAGAAAGTAAGGAATGTCCTCAGAGTCCCTTCTCCCCCTGCTTACATTTTCCTTTGCCCAGGTTCAGAGAGGGCAAGGTGAACCTGTCCTGCGGCTTTCTGGGATGACTGTCCTTCCCTCCTCCTCGTCCCCCTTCCATCCAGAAAGCATTTTACCGGCACCTGCCATGTGTACCGCGTGCCTGCTGGCATAGGGGTGAACGGCTACATCTGTTAGCCAAGAGGTCAGCAGTGCAGGTCTGCCAGACACTCCTGGGGAACTCTGTGGGGCAGTTCTGCTCTGCCCCACAGGGTTCCCGTGAGTCAGAGTTGATGTGATGTCAGAAGGTTTGGTTGGTGACCATGTGCCTGGTTGGCAGAACAGTTAGGTCCTCAACACTGAAGGGTTGGCAATTAGAGCCCCCACAGAGGGACCTCGGAAGGAAGGCCTGGTAGTCTCCCCCTAACAGACCACAGTTCTGCTGGGGCACACGTGGGGTCTCCACAAGTCAGATGGACTCCCTGGCAGCTGGTCCCTGATGTTACCTTCTGCCTGGTACAGCAGGGGAATAAGTTTTAGAGCCCTTGCCAGAGGAAGATTTCAGTGTCGATGTGTGTTTGGAGCCAGACAGCACAGGACGTGGCTTCAAAGAGGGTCTGGAACTCTGAAGAGGACGGACTTGGCAAAGGCTTTCTACAAACTACACTGAAGGTGGCTCCTGGTGGGATCTGTAGGCATGGTGTGGGTATGCTGCAGGGAGAAGAGTTTAAACAACAGTATGGAGTGGGGAAAGAGATAAGGTGTGTGTGGCCCGTGGGAAGGGGTCTGTGTAGAACCGCGCTCAAAGCAGGCAGGAAGCTGGAAGAGTGGGTCAGGACTCCTTATGGAGGAGATCCGACGGCCACACTGGGGGATTGGTCCTCCAGGCCCCGGGGAGGTGTTGCCCACTCCAGAGCTGGGGCCGAGGGACCCAGGTGTCTGAGAAGACACTTGGGGTGGAGGCTGAGAGCACACACACGAGACAGAGTCGGATGAAGAGGGAGTCTGTACAGGACTCCCCGCTCAGGGTCCTCAGGTCCCAAATGAGGGACCAGGTAGAAAGGATGTGAGGCACAGGAGGCTGTAGGAGACGTAGCCGTCCAGACGGAATCACAGATGTTGGCAGCTGGATGTCAGAAGAGAGGAGGAGGAGGCGGGGGGAGGCGAAGACGGCTGAGGCTGCAAGTGGGAGGGCTGGTGGCACTGTGGTTTCCTTAGACACTCAGGTTGTCTGGGGTAGACCCTGCTTGGGGGTGCACGGGGAAAGGGAAGCCAGTGCAGGGGTGCAGGAAGAGGGCAGCCTTGTGAGTCAGACCTGGGTGCCAGTCCCTGCTGCGCTGCTTGCTTCAGCTAGGTTAAGCTCTCTGAGGCTGAGTCTTCCCACCTGACAAATGGGGTCTCAGCATCTCCCTCACCTGGTGTTCGGGAGGCAATGCTTCTGCGGGTGGCCGCTCTTCAGGGACCGGTGGGTTCTCACCCCAGATGCGCGAGTGTGAGGGACCTGGGTGCTCTCTCCATGGGGAGCTCAGTATTCGGCTGTGGAAACTTCACAGGGACTGGAGAAGCGGCTGCTTAGAAACTTAGACAAAGACTTAAGAGATGATAGCGTGGGGGAGAGGCACACAGAGAATGGCAAAAGGGAGATCCTTGTACTTTAAAAAAATATTTTTATTGTTGTTGAAAATATATCTTGCATACATCGGAACATGCTTGTTAGCCCCCTGTGAGTCAATTCCAACTCACAGAGACCCTATAGGACAGGGTACAACTGCCCCATGGGGTTTCCAGGCAGCGAGCAGCTGGTAGATTCAAACTGCTGACCTTTTGGTTAGCAGTTGGGTGCTTAAAACACCGTATGTCACCAGGGCTCCGAGAAGATAACTGGTTCCATGATGTTGATGTGTACAATATGGTGATGTGGATGGCATTCTTTGAATTGTACAACCACCCTCACCCTTCTTTTCCAAATTCCTCCCCCCGCACGAACGTGAACTTGCTGTCCCCTAAACTTCCTATGTAACCTTCAAGCTGTGGTCATCAGTATGACCCTAGAGACAGTCCTTTAGAAGGGGGCAGTGCTCAGGGGCAAACATTCTTTACTAGGTAAGGCAGACTGTTGTTTGGTTGAAAGACTTCAGGGGATTTTTTGGATTATGATTTGGCTATTATCTGAGGGCAATAATTTGGGTGTTCTTCTGTCCTCAGTGGCTCCAGAAAGTCTGGATTCCAATTCTTATAGTTTAAGGGAAGTGGGAGGAAGAAAGCCACCAAAGGAGACTCCTGTGGTGTGGGACAGCCGGCAGAGGTACATACCTGTTGCCAGGTTGTAGGTGCCCTGTATACCAAACCCGTTGCCGTCGAGTCGGTTTTGACTTACAGCAACCCTACAGGACTGAGCAGAACTGGCCCCATAGGGTTTCCCAGAAGCACCTGGTGAATTTGAGCTGTTGACCTTTTGGTTAGCAGCAGTAGTTTTTAACTACTGTACCACCAGGGCGTTGAGGGACCCTGTGTAGTGATTAGGATTTACATCACATATTTTGGGGGGGGACACAGTTCAATCCTAGCAGCAGGATTCAGGAAAGTCTGCAAAGGAAGTCTGAAGCTGATGGTAAGAAGGTAGGGAGAGGAAGGGGTCACGTGAGCGGAGTGGGCTGACCTCCCACCCTTCAGAAGCTGCCACACTCAGATTGGCACGCCAGCAGCCAGGAAGAAGG